>CM061549.1:153823335-155078069 GCA_030864215.1 Capsicum pubescens | reverse complement strand
ACTTACTCATACTCGCTCTAGAGTCAGCTATCAAGTCAAGATCATACTTTGCTAACTGGTTGAACTTAAGACAATACTCTTTCAGTATCATTGAGCCTTGCCTTAGGTTCATGAACTCTTATACCTTAGCCTCTCTCATCTCTAATGGGAAAAACTTATCTAGAAAAGCATCCTGAAACTCTTGCCAAGTTATGGGAGCTGCATCCTCCCCTCTACCCTTCTTCCACATCACTACCCAATCATGAGCAATATCCTTCAGCCTATAGGATGCTAACTCTACACTCTCCTCCTCAAAAACATGCATAACCTGGGTGATCTTCTTTACCTCTTTAAGATAAAACTATGGGTCCTCACCTACTACTTACCCATAGAACTCTGGCGGGTTCATTCTCATGAAATCTCTAATTCTAGTTGCGGTTGAACCCCCATCTTGCTGAGATAGGGCCACAGCCTGACGGTTACCCTGAAAATTAGTCACAGCTTGGGCTAGCGCCTGAAAAGCTGCCCAAAACTAGGCATGTGACACACTCTCATTCTTAGGATCTACTGGCGGAAGAGGCTGGTCATGAACCCTACAGACATAATCTCTATGAGGAGGCATACTCTATAAATAAAAGAAAGAGATGTATTAGATTGAGGATCAACTCGAGCTCATACTCACTCGCATGATATGAATACTAAAAGAAGGGAAACTGCACCTAAAAATATTTTATAGCCTCTTGTTCATAAATGTGGCGTGCAACACACCCATGCATAAGACTCTACTAGATATGGCTTTTCAAACTCCCTAGGACACTATTGAACCTTAGGCTCTGATACCAAGTTTGTAACGACCTGATTTTCTAGAACTGGAATATCACACGGTGCTCATGATCCCGAAGAACCACAAGCCAACCTTCTACTGATATCTGTACCTGAACACTGCATAATATAGATAATAAATATGAAAACTGGCCATAAGGTTCAAAACATCTAAAAATACTCAAAATTGAAAACTGAATACTGATATATCTGTCCGAAAAGCCTCTAAACTGTCTGGACTATGGAGTTCATGGGACATATCTCCAACTAACTCCGTTTACTGAAAATAAACTAAGTTTGATATGATAATAATAAATTTAAGGATCATCCTCAACTGAAGAGGACTCACTGCTATGTCTACTGCTGCTGACTGGGACTGAGCGGGTAAGGGTACTCTGGATCTCATGCCTCTTAACCTATGGTGTCAAATAAAATACCAAAGCGCAAATACGTCAGTACGGGAATGTACTAAGTATGCAGACGAGGTAAGGCTAAATGCAAAGGCTTATGGATGAACAATTACTTAACTAAATAATCATGAGAGTACTGAATGAGAACTCATGTATAAATGCACGAACCATAACTGAAATCATCGTGACTGAAACTACTGAAACTCAGATACTACTTTACTATCATCATAACTCACTACTAATGCCTGAGATACTGAACACTAAATTATTTGATCTGATAACTGAGTACTGGAGTTGAGATCAATCCTCTCTAGTGAGTGATCTCGGAAATTGATGATACTGAAACTAATTAACTGAATCTACTCATATCAATGACTGAATTCTTAGCATTCTACTTTCGACTGACTGCATCGGAGATCAAACCTCTCTAACGGATAATTCTGGAATCTACTATCAATAATAAGAAAAGATCATGTCCAAATCTGACAACAATAATACTCAACTGAATCTGAGAATGAGATCAAACCTATCTGACGGGTGATCTCTAGATCTGATAACAAGAATACTCAACTGAATCTAAGACTGAGATCAAGCCTATCTGATGGGTGATCTCTAAATCTGATAATAAAATTACTCAACTGAATATGAGACTAAGATCAAGCCTATCTGACGGGTGATCTCGAAATCTGATAATGAGATTACTCAACTGAATATGAGACTGAGATCAAGCCTATCTGACTGGTGATCTCTAGATCTGATGCTGAATAACTTTATATGGGACCAAGCCTATCTGACGGGTGGTCCATTAATCAATGGAACTATCTGAGTTCCTCACTGAGATAGATGACAGTATCTGACGGTCCTAATTTTTGAAGATTGATACTAAAACTGTAACTGTGGAAAGTAGTCACTTAACCGACATACCTCGAATCTCAACTGGTGGGGTCCAACCTGTAACCCCAGCTGGAAGGGTGTCACTACCGTGCCACGGGTAAAGACCTCTCTAGTCAAGCCTATCTGATGGGTGACTCTCACAGGAAGTCAAGCCTAAGGCATATAATATTCAAGCCTATCTGACGGGTGACCAGCCTTTCCTGACGGGTGACTCTTGCATCCTAAGCTGGCTACGCAGTTCTAGAGTTTAGGGATTGCTCCTAATGACTCTGCCTTTCTGATGGGGAGCCTCCACCCCTGCCCTCGCTCGGTGCTAGCTTTTACTCCCAACTAAAAGTCTCTGAACTGATTTTTAACTAAACACAAACTAAGCTAAATCTGATATTAATCATGTTTCTCGAATGATCTGACTGAGTTAAGTTAAATTCACTTGGTTCTGTATCTGACGGAATACTACTGAATCTTGTTATTTAACTGAACGACACTGATCTTTGAATAGAGGACTCGATTACTACAGAGGTCAGAACTGAACACTTGAATACTACTAGATCTTAGCTGGGTATAGAACTGAGGCTAGATTACTAGCGATACTGAGATTACGACAATTACAGAGATTACTGAGATTTCTTAAGTTTTGTATCTGTCTGAGAATACAGAGTTCTATAACTCACTGAGTTCTGAGAATCAGGGCTCGACTGGAATTATCGTGAAAACTGACATGGGCTCTAGACAGTAGCTAAATTATCGGGTATAAATACCCCCAGGACTCGATAACATAAAAGTAAAACATAACCATTCATGAATAATCAAGACCATGGACAATTATTCACCATCACAATAACTAAGGCATCACTTCAATCATTTAGGAATCCTAAACATGTAATAACATAGGGGGATATGTTATTGGATTATACTCCATTCAACAAGGTCTTGCATCAAACACTTGGCATGTATTAAAGTCTTAGCATATATCAAAGAGCACATAATTGGGGAATTTCATGCTATCATGTCACAATTCATTCACTAAGGCTTTTCAACAAACACTTGACATGTATGGGCTTGCACACAATTGGGGATTTCTAGCCATCATTCTATAATGGCTCTAATTCCTTCACATGAGCATTTTATCAAACATATGGGGAGCATGCTTTGCTTATTCAACCATTTTCTTCACTTAATTGACATGAACACATCACTTAACAAGAAACTTAAAGAGGGCATATCATGAACATCACATGAATATCACATACTATGGTCAAAGCTTGAAAACCTTGCAAGCAAACATGAATCAAAACTCAATAATAGCATGAACCTCAATTTCAATTCAGATGAATCATGAAAACCCACAAACATAAGAGCTTTAAAATTTAGAAAAGGGTTCTTAAGCTTCTTGGATGAAAGGGGCCCAAGAATCAACCCAAGAGTTTCTATTATCATTTTTGATAGAAGGAAAGAAGTCTACATACCTTAGATAAACTCTTTCTTGAAAGCTCTTGGAGAGATTCCTGATTTCTCGATTTCTCTTGAATTTTCTTGAAGAAGAAGAAAGAGTTTTGATTTTGTAGAAGCCCTAGTTTTTGATGTTGAAGATGAGAAATGAAGTTGTGAGCCTTGATCGGATATAAATAGGGGCTGAAAAGAATGGGAAAAGGACAAAAGAGCCCTTTTAAAAACAAGGTAAAAATGTTGAACGGGGTCTGCGACAGTCGAAGTGACGGTCTGTCGCTCAGTCTGATGGTCCGTCGGATCGTTCGTCGCACAGTGGTCGGATAAAGAACACACTGCCTCGATGCGATGATCTTAGCGATGGGTCTATCTCAAACCTAACGGTCCATCGGATCGTCCGTCGCACGTTGGCCAGGATGAGGGCACACTTCCTCAGTGCGACGGTCCCAGCGATGGTCCATCGCAGCCTCGACGGTCCATCATCTTGGCCATCGCACTTGTGCGTCACTATGTTGGTTTCAACGGGATGGGCGATGGTCCATCGCAATCTCGATGGTCCATCAATCCGGTCGTTGTACCTGGGCGGTTCCGACTGTTTTCAGTAAAACGGTCATAACTTCCTTGTTCGATGTCGGATTTTGATGAAATTGGTATTTATGGAAAGCTCATTCAATAATCTACATGACAAAATGTCTATATTAGGTAAATTCTACATGGTTCAAAAATCTCTTACTTGGGAAGACACTTCTCAACCTTTTTGGATCGGATTTTCACTTTACTTGACACGCTCTAAGGCTCAGATTACGAGAGAAATTTGTGGGGTCTTACAGATATTGCAACTACACTGTATGAATACAATGTTGCATATATATCTCAGCTGAAGAAAGGATACACTAAATAAGACAGAACAAAACACATTTCACTAAAATTCTTTTTCACTCAAAATGTTGAGAGAAAAGGTGAAATATGTGTTCAACAATCCACTCGGTTGATAATTTGAAAATTTTGTTCATTAAAGCATTACCAACCTCTACATTATCTATGAGAAATGAAATGATGTTTGCATTCGAGTGAGTAAAATTCACGTTGTAATCTTTTCCCTTGGTGTGGTTTTGTCCTAATAGATTTTTTTGGCAAGATTTAAACAAGGTAACAAAAAAATGTGTATCACAAGATATGTGTACTCTTTTTTCCTCACTAAGATTTTCTTCCATTGAATTTTTTCTCTGTAAGATTTTAATAAAACAAATCATCTATTAATGTACATCCAAGGGAAAGTGTTGTAAAGAATTAGATTAGCGTAATTTTGGATGTCTATAACTTCTAGGTGTAACTTCCCCTTTAAGTGTAGTAACTCTACTCTTTGATATTCCTCAATGTAAATTTATAAATAGAGGTCTTGCGGATGATGTTGTACATACTTAAGAAAAGAAAATAATTACTTATATTATTCCCTTGTACAATATTATTTTTCTATTGTTCTTTATATTGATATTCTTATTCTTAATTTATAATATTATCCAAGTACTGTTGTTTTATTTTTAAGTAAAACGTCAACTCGAGCCCCCCTTTTAGATGTTTATTCTCAAAAGGGCAATAAAATCGTGATTAGATTGAAAGTTTTAAAAGAAATAGGATATTAGAATATGATAATTTGTTAAGAATAGTGTGATTGGGGAAAATAAATGAATATTGGGTTAAACTTATCTCTTATCAATGGTAGTTGATTTATTTTTGTCCTTTAAATGGTGACACTTTTAGTTTCACTAACTTAATAAAGTTAAAAACTAATGGATGGGTCCATTTTTAATAGAACAAACTAAAAGCATGAAGCATCCCACTCTCATTGATAAAATTGAGGTTTATACGTTCAAAAATTTGAGGTTTTCTTATCACTTGGACTAGTCTGGGTACACATAGTTGAATTATTTTTTTATAGAAAATAATATACAAGTTTTCTGAAATAGATCATTGTCTTCAATGCTTATGAAGGAATATTCTTGAGTTCATACATACTTTTTCATCTTATAAAGGAACCAAATTCTTTAAAAAACTATATATATCTAAAAATTGTTCAAAATAATATTTTCTTCTCTTCCAAAATAGCTTTCAGGCGCATGGCTTGTTAGAATTAGTATTCAAGCAAACCAAAATTAAATAGTAAATCAATGGATTCCAAAGTTATGTTAAACTTGACATATTTTATCTTCACTTGCTAACACAACAAAAATTAAATAAATCAAATAAAGAGTTAATAAATTAAGCATCTATTCACAGAGAAATATGTTAACCATCTAAGAAATAGTAGCTTGTTACAATAGCTAAACCAAAATGAGGAGACATTAAAATCAACTCTTTTACATCAATCTTTCGCAACAAAAAGTGACCCCTTCTATGCACATAAACATATCCATTTAGTGGGATTTTCATATCAACCTATTCATGTGGTCTTCAATAACAACCTTGACTTAATTTTACCACTCTTTAGTAGCAAAATTAACTTTTTGGAGAAGTAAAGCTATTCTTTTAGAGCAACAAAATCATCCTTAAATGGCAGAAAAACCATTCTTTTAGAGCAGCAAAAAGTTTCTCCTTCAACGATAACAAAATCTATCATGTTACGATAGCAAAAACTATATTTTACAGCAACAATTTACATACTAAAAATTGTGTCTCCAGACACTCCAATTTGTTGAGTTGCCTTCATATGATCCTGGATAGCAGATCCTCTTCTCACCTACAGTTTAAAAAATCAAGATTAACTTATTAATCACATAATTAAATAGAATGTGAAATGTAATAAACTTTATTAAAAACTTTGTAGGAGCAACTGATACAGTTGAAAATAAATATTCTTGTTGCGTCATTTCATAAATATCATAAGAATCTGGATAAAAAGATTTTAACTTGCAGGTTCTTATATTATGGCCTGGAATGTGGAAGAAGATACAGTCCAATTTATTTTACTTCCTTTACAGTTTTTGTCTACTTACTCCCACTTTTTTCAATTTTTTTGAAGATTTTAATTTTTTTACTTTGGTACTTTGTCATACCAATCATGGAGGCAAAGAAGGTATATTTATCAACTTAGGCCACATCTCTTGATTGTTAATAGGTAGAATAGAAAACAAATAGATTTTCCTATAAGTTTTTACCTTATAACAATCATCCACGTATGAGTTGGCCATCATGTTTAGCACAAATCACGGAAATAGAATGTTTGCAAGGAATTCCTGTTCGATCTTATATTCTGCAACTGCATTTTCTATTAAGAAAATCAATAGCCCAAGTGCTCATTATGCATGTCCCTATTATCTCATAATCTCACTCATTTGACTTCCTAGAAATAAATTTAGCTTCCTTTGCTTTATTTTTCTGCATTACATCCTTAATCCTAGGCAAATATCACCAACTTTCCGCTTGGCACCTTTATCCTTATTTTATTGCATTTTTATATAAGTAGGTACCTTAGTTTCTCCAATAAAGTGATGATCGGCTTATCTCGAGCATTAAGGATCATGTTATTAAAATATTCACATCTATTATTGACCAAAATATCATATTTCATGGTTTCAAAAAAGTGAGATTTAGACTATTCAGTAGGTGATTAATCCTTAAGCCAATCAGTAGATTTTGAATTAAATCTAAAGATGTCAACCATGCAATCATCAAACAGCTCTACTATTGTAGCCCTTGCAGCCTTCCAAAAAGCATCCTTGTGTGAGATACCATTGAATTCAGACCTCATAAAGTTATTATAGAGGTTGCTCACACAAAATCGATGACTAATTTATGTTAATACTTCACTCAATGCTTCAGTCAAACCTTTTTGCTTGTCTGATTAAAGGTTCACATACTAATATTATCAATGTCCAAGTCAATTGCTTCAGTCAAACCTTTTTGCTTGTCTGATTGAAGGTTCGAGTAATAATATTATCAACATCCAAGTCAATCTTCAAATAATTCAAAACCATCCCCATGATTCTTTTTTTTCTTCTCTACGACTGCATATGCTATTGGAAAGATATTGTTATTTGGATCAATTCTAACAACATTTAGTAGTTGACTCCTGTACATTGGATCCTTAAGCCAATAACCATCAACCCTAATTATTCTTCCACAACCAATCTTGAACCCTTCTTTACAGTCAACAAAACAAATATAAATTCTCTAGAATCTCTTGGGATCATTTGGCACCTTATTTTCAATCATTTTCATATAAACAGAGGTATTTGGATTTGTCCTACCAATTTTAGTACAATAGTCCCATAATACCTTATATTGAGCATTCATATTTCCATCAATTAGTGCAAGTCATTTTCTCTTAGACCTTGAACATTGTGATAGTGTTACCTGAACTCTTAACTCTAAACTAACATGATCTTTAAATTCGGGCACTGCCCAAGACCTATTTGTTCTTATAGACTTAATATCTTCGTGCAATATAAGCAGATGTAATTGATTTGTTAAGATTGTTCCAATTTATACAACGAAGAGTGGTATTATATGTTTTGATCTGAAATATGTTATCTTAATGAATTCTTGAAGTTAGAATCTCCTCGTTATAATTTGGATGACCACAAGTTGCATCACTCTGAACTTATCATTCTTACACCACTTTATATACTTTGGTTGATTAATTTCATAAGATATTACAACATATTTGAACTTATTCTTATTTTTAATGTTAGTTCTAATGCCAGCACTAGTTTATACCCATTTGTTTTGTGATTGAACTTTTAAAAGTCAAAATGCTCACCATAAGAGTCATATTCTAAACTCTTCTAAATCACCCTTTTTAGCAGCCATCTTTTTTTTAACTTCTTCACTGAGTTCATACCTATGATTCATATTTCATTTCTTTTGAAGATATCATTATGGTCAGAAAAATTATTTTTCAAGTCTTCAAATTCATCATCAGACCAAGAATGCTCATTGTGTATTTCTTTCTCTTGCTCTGCTCGACAAGCTTCATTAGTATGTATGCATTGACCATCTTGCTATCTAGAATACTTTTGGACACAGCAATAGCTTCAACATTAGTAGATATAAGTCGCATTAATTACCATACCTCTCACACAAATGACAGAAAGTAAGTGAATCTCTCTCATAGCCACATAGTTCGGCCATGTACTTGAATTATGACTAACTCAACCCCGTAATATAATATTTGTTAGGTTTATGCTTCATTGTACCACCATGTGTTACTTTTATACTTAAAAAGAAGTCTCATATATAGAGTCTGCAAAAGAAAAGATTAAACTTATGTTAGACTTTGTGGTGGAAAAAATATTTATCATCAAAAGAAAAAAGCAATGCGATAGAACTAAGATAATAGTTAGCAATGCACAAAAATAGTGAAGAAAACTCAGATTTAATATTTAGAAATCAATGAAGCTATCAAGTATTTCATAAAAAAAAATCAGTAAATATGTCAAAGAATGAGAAACAAAAATAGCATATATAGTGAAGAATCACTTTTGTTAGTTTAAAACCGGTTGGTGTTTCTTACTAACATCTTACAAGAATTAGGTATTTCACTACGACGAGTTGGAAAGAAATAATTTAGCTCTTTCACTTAGTTTTCTTCTTGCTACAAAGAGGCTAGGGCTTGTTTGGGTTAAGTAACTCTTGCTATGAAGGGAAAAAGGAAAAAGAGAATGGGATTTTGTAATGGCCCTCCGGGTTATTTTCTAAACTTCCACACCTTTTTTCCATTTTGGAGTCTTCCTATAGCTAAGCAATTCATTTGTGACTTGTTGGAGCTGACAGTTTGGTTATCGAACGATTCATTTGGCTTCTAGAGACACCTACCTATTTTGAAATTTTTGTTGTTAAGGATGGGATATTGGGCATAAACTTCAGATTAATAACCTTGAGTTCCAATTCCAACACTTTCATTAGCTCTGAAATGTCAATTTTAGGATGGGGAACCTTTGGTTCGGGATATTTTGGGATATTGGGTTGATTTTTATAGAAATGGCACGTAGCTGTGGGACCCACATGCCTCAAAATAACTTTAAATAAAAATTTTGATGTCGTTGTTGAGTAATTCATGTCAAATTTGATGAGGTAGCATAGTTCATTTGTGTTCACGGGAATTTGAATGAATCTTGGGGGGTAGATGAAAACTTGGCAAAAGCCAAGTTTCAGTTGGTGCATGGATTCAGCTGGTGCAGTCGCTTGTGTGGACCTATGGTCGCTTAAGCGGTGGTCGCTTAAGTAGCCAACAGAATTACTTTAGCAGCAAAGTAGATCCCCACCCAATCGCTTTAGCAGACATCACTTAAGCAATGTATTGTTTGCTTTAGCGGTGGTCAACCTGGGGCAGAGTCTCTTAAGCGACCATGTACTGCTTTAGTGGAAATCGCTTAAATGGTAACTACAGAGGTATTTAATTCACCCATCACCCATTTTCTCTTATTTTTCTCAAGCCCCAAGTCCATCAAAACCCTGGAGAGCTTAATAAAATTAGAAGATTGATCCTTGGATGATCTTGGTGTGTTGGTGAGCTCGGGAAAGTCATTTTCTCATTGAAATCTTTGTAAGTTTCCATCTAATTCTTAATTTGAATTCTTCAATTTAGTCCTAAATCTCTAGTTCCTTAATTGTTTGATTTTGGTTTGTTTGAGCTTGAAATATACTCATTCTTTAGGGTAAATGATCCTTGAGCATTGAGAGATGTGATGATGATTTCATAATTAAGATTCCACAAGTGAGCCCCACATGGGATTTTGACTCAATTTTGGACCCAAAGCATTAAAATGCAATATGAATATCATTATTCTGGTATTAAAGTGTAGATAACTATTTTGATAGCGGCGTATTGTGAGAAGGCTGCCTAGAAGAGAAAACCTCTAATTTAGCGGACTTTATTGGGCATTCTTCAGCATCTAAGTAGGCTAGGTTTACTCTCTTTCTAGATTGAGTTTTATTATGGTATTGGTATGATATTGTGCTAGTTTTAGATTGGGATCTTACAACTTGATTGTAAAGTTAGCAAAATTTGGATTATATAGCTAGTTAGAGAGTCGTATTTAGGAGGATTTGACCTAACTAGTCGTCCCTTAGTTTGAATTATTGCCTTAGTGCTTAAGGAGACTTATTTAGTACCTTGTAGCGAAACGTTGGGACCTTAGCCTAGTTTGGGGTATAAACTGCCATTGAATGGACTTTTGGAATTGGAATTGGGCCCATATGACCCTCTCTAGGTCATTATTGTAATTAGCTTCTTGTAGACGTAAAAGGCCTTCTTCTATCATCCTATTTATATTGTTGAGCCTACAGAGGATTTAAACATTTTCTGACTTTGATTGGGCTTGTACCTTGGATTTATTAAGACTAATTCAAGTCCGGCAATTATGATATTAAGACTAGTTCGAGTCTAACAATTATAATATTAAGACCGATTCAAGTCCAGTAATTATGATATTAAAACTGGTTTGAGCCTGGCATTAAACTATCTTCAATTTGAGTCTGACATTAAGGGGTTACTTATGATTGTTATGGAACCGATTTGAGTCTAATTTTTATGGTGTGGGAGGATCCACGATTATGGTTTTAAGGTTCGGATAGTTTGGGATTATTATTTTCAGTAGTTATTTCCTGATTGCATCCATCGGGCTTATAGGGGCTCGAGCTGATTATTTACTCGTGCTTGTGCCTGTTGGGATTATGAGGGCCCAATTAGGCTATAGTTAGTTGCTTTCTTTTTTATATTATTACTCAGTTATCTATTTTCAGTATTTGGAGCATATTTCCAGGTTTGCCTCTTTGCTTGACTCTAGCTTACCTACTCGCATTTTATTGTACTTTTATTATGATTTATCTTAGTCAAACGATGATGCCTACTGAGTACCCGTTGTTTTGGACTCATACTATACTTCTATATTATTTTAATGCACACCTGAGTACTATATATTGTCGTTGACATCTGTACTAGTGTTGGTCGAAGTTCGAAGATAGGGTGAGTTTTCGAAGTCGGAGCTGACTTTCTCTCTTTCTTCTATTTTGGATGGCCTTTCTATTCGAGACTATTTTACATTTAATACTACTAGTACTCTTATTCTTTTGATAGAAACTCTTATAGCAACCTTACTAGGTCATGGGATACTTTATTCTTTCTTCTTATTTATCTCTAGTTATGTTATCGCTCTTATGTTTTATCAATTGCAATCTAATTATTGCCATTTTTGGTATTTATTATATTTTCCACCGTCTGGCCCATTACTTGTCATTCTCGGCTATGGTTTGTCTTACCTAATGGAGGGTTAAAGTAGGCGACATTATAACCCATGAAATTAGGTTGTGACAAATCGATATCAAGACCTACGTTCTCTAGTATTGTTGGTACAAGAGCAAGTGTCTAGTAGAGTCCTACAGATCGGACGATGACATTCGTTTCTTATATTAGGGAACCTACAGGACATTCTTAAGAGAGCTTCATTTCCTTCACTTATTCCAAGTTATGAGTTGTATTGGTTTTCTATGATTCACTTGATTTCACTCTTTCTTGGATGACTATAACACTAGATATTGCTACTAGAGATGAGGACCCCGAGTTTGCAACTAGGGATCCAACTAGAGGTCGTGGCTAACCTAGAGGTTGGGGACAGGCGAGAAATTTAGCTCCAGCTGAAGGTATAAATAGGAACCCTTTACCAGACCCTATTCCTTCTCCTCTACCATATCTTCCTCCACCCCAGCCAGTGGTGGTTCAGGGGGCACAGCTTCATCGGGATATATTCCTTTATCGTTACTCAGAGATATTTCAGTTTAGATCTTGGGTTTGGTTGATGGTGCTCAGTCTGCAGATCAGAGTCGTACAGAGGCAGGGGCGCAGCCTATAGTTTTATCCCTCAGAGTTGAGATCCCTCCAGCATCGGTAGTTGCTTATTCGATAGTCGTGCACCCTGCTATGTCCATTGAGTAGTACAAGAAATTGGGCAAATTTTTTAGATTGACTCCGTCTAGGTTTTTAAGGGCACCGAGTGAGGATGAATTCGAGTTTCTTGACTACTTGTGAGGATAGGCTCCATAATTTGGTCCTAGTTCAGACTCATGGGGTTGACTACACTACTTTCCATCTAGACACGGCAGCTAGACATTGGTGGAGCAGTTATCTTGATTCTATGCCAACAAGATCTCCCCCTTTGACATGGACTCAATTCTATAACGTTTTCTTGGAGAAACATATGCACCGCAACCTTAGAGAGTGACTGAGAGATCATTTCTCAAGATTAGGGCAGGGTTCTATGACCGACCTAGAGTATAAGGCTCGGTTCCATAAGTTATCCAGGCATGCTACAGCTATCTTACTAACCAAGTATGAGTAGATTCGGAGTTTACTTCAAGGACTGAGACTCCCTCTTTGCATAGATACTTAGAGTTTGGTTGTTGCTGGCTCATTTTATTAAGATCTCTAATTATGCTTAGACCATAGAGAAGATGCATTGCGAGCCCCAAAGGGGCAGCGATAGGAGGCCCTATTACTAGGGTAGTTTTTCAGTGGGAGTTGGAACAGCTCACAGTTCAGAGGTAGCAGTTCTCAAGGTAGGTAAAATGACCCGACCCTTGGCCTTGTCGTAATGAACATCCCAAATCCATCCAGGACCGGGGACCGCCCCCTGTTACCCAACCCAACCACCTATGTCCATCCTTAGATGGGCTGAATTTTGAACATATAACAAAATAGTGTTATTGTTGTCATTAAGACTCTGGGATAAGGTCACGACCGTGACCGATCCAACCGAGTCCATCCGTACCACACCAACCGGCCAACCATACCAAACCAGACCATAGTCCATAAACCAAAGGAAATACCAAATATTTGAATAGTCTAAATAAACCAAAGGCCGTCTTAGTCAATCACAAAGGCCCGAAGCATATCTTCCAATATCTGAATAGTTCACTCCGCTTGCCTATCCGACTGTGGATGAAAATCAGTACTCAGACTAACCCTAGTCCCCAACCTTTTCTGAAAAGACCGCCATAAATGAGACGTAAATTGCGTACCACTATCAGAGATAATCTAACAAGTACCCCATGCAGCTTCAAAACATCCTGAAGATACAACCGCATATAATCCTTCGTCGAAAAGGTAGTCCGCACTGGCAAGAAATGCGGAGACTTGGGCATCCTATACACAATGACCCAAATCAAATCATATTGATTCTAAGACCGAGGAAGACCAGTAACGAAGTCCATATTGATCACTTCCCATTTCTATTCGGGAAAATCAATTTCTTGATAAAACCCTCCTGGCCTCATGTGCTCAACCTTAACCTATTGACACACCATGCACTTGGCCACATAATCAGCCGCATCCCTTTTTATGCCAATCCACCAGTAGATCTCCTTGACATCATGATACATCTTATCGAGCCGAGATGAACAACATAGCGTGACTCATGCGCTTTATCCAAAACCCTTTTTCATAGCCCGTCAACATCAGGAACACACAACCTCCTTTGGTACCGTAAAGTACCATTATCACTAATCTCAAACACCACTACCTTTTGCCCAAAAACGTCACTCTTGATTTTTATCAAGACAGTATCCAACACTTGTTTCTCTTTAATCTCTGCACCAAGCAACGATCGAATCACTTCTTGCACCATCACATCACTATCCTTAGAGTCCAAGTCCAAGATTGGCCAAGCGGTGAATATCTTTCACTACTTCTCATTTGCTTTCCTCCACGTGATCCAAACTCCCCATAGATAACCTGCTAAGAGCATCAACAACCACATTAGCCTTACCTGGGTGGTAGTGAAGATTCATATCATAATCCTTGAGAAGCTCAAGCCACCTCCTCTGCTTAAGATGAAGCTCTTTCTGAACGAACACGTACTGAAGAGTCTTATGATCAAAAAAGTTATCCATATGAACACCATACAAAAAATGCCGCCATTTTTTCAAAGCAAACACAACTCCAAATCATGAGTAGGATAATTCCTCTCATGTACCTTTAACTGACTATAAGCATAGGCAATCACCTTTCCATGCTGCATCAAAACACAATAAAGTCCTACTCGAGATGCATCACAAAAACCAAAAAACCATTATTGCCTTCCGGCAAGGTCAGGATTAGAGCCAAAGTCAACTTATCCTTCAACTTCTCAAAACTCCCTTCACAAGTATCTGACCAAGAAACTTTAACCTTCTTCTAAGTCAACATAGTCAAAGGAGAAGTTATCAAAGAAAAGCTTTTTACAAACCACCTATAATATCCGCTAACCCAAGAAGCTTTGAATATCAGATGGAGTCGTGGGCCTAGGCAACCTGTTTACCATAGTAACCTTTTGTTGATCCACCATGATCCCTTCACTAGAAATAATATGGCCCAAAAAGTCACAACGTTCAACCAGAACTTACACTTTGAGAACTTGGCATACAACTGGTGTTCTTTTAAGGTCTGCAACGCCACACAAAAGTGATTAGCATAATCCACCTTACTCTTCGAATAAACCAGAATGACATCAATAAACACAATGATGAAGAGATCCTAATACTTCCTGAATACTATGTCTATCAAGTCCATAAATGTTGCTGGAGCATTAGTCAACCCAAATGACATAACCAAGAACTCAAAATACCCATACCGAGTATGGAAAGCCGTCTTAGGAATATCCACCTCCCTAATGTTAAGCTGATGGTACCCAGACCGATGATCTATCTTGGAGAAGAACTTGGCACCTTGTAACTGGTCAAACAAATCATCTATCCAGGAAAGAGGATACTTGTTCTTGACCGTCACCTTTTCCAACTGCTTGTAGTCAATGCACATCCGAAGGGAACCATTCTTCTTGCACACAAAAAACACCGGTGTACCCCGTGAAGAAACACTAGGATGAATGAACCCTTATCTAGAAAATCCTTAAGTTCCCTCAACTCAGTCGGAGCCATTCTATACGGAGAAATAGAAATTGGACGAGTGTCCATAAGAAATTCAATACCAAACTCTATTTTCTTATCCGGAGGAACACCAGGAAGATCATCCAGAAAGACTTATGGAAACTCATTAACCACAGGGACCGAAGATAAAGAAGGACCTTCTAAGTTAGAATCTTTAACCCGAACCAAGTGATAAAGAAAACCCTTAGAGATTAGCCTTCAAGCCCTAAGATAAGAAAAAAACCTCCCCCTAGGAGCTAAGGAACTACCTTTCCATTTTATAACTAGTTCACTAGGAAACTTAAAGATAACCCTACGGGTCCGATAATCCACAGATGCAAACAAGAATGCAACCAATCCATACCTATAATTACATCAAAATATAACATATCCAACTCAAACAGATCTTTTAAGGTCTGCTTGCCACCAATAGCTATAACAGGTGCCCTATAGACTCTCCTAGCAATAACTGAGTCACCTACCGGGGTAGAAATAGAAAAAGGATTCAAGATAACTTCTGGATTGAAACCAAAAGACACAGCCACATATGGAGTCATATAAGAAAGAGTGGACCCCAGATCAAGCAAGCAATATATGTTATGAACGAAAAGTTGTAACGTACCAGTAATGAATTCCTATCGGGATGCCAAAGCATACAACCTGTTCCGACCAATACTAGAACCAGGAGTAGTAACAGAAACAGATGCCACCTCACCAGGTGTAGGAGCAGAAGATGAAGCCACAGGAATCTTATTTGCCCCCGTAGAAACCTAATTGACTGAACAATCCCTGAGTCGATGACCTACCTGGCCACACTTGACGCATTTATCCCTTTCTTCCTCGCAATAACCCCAATGAGAAAGACCACAGAATCGATAAAGAGGAAATAAAGAAATTGACTGACCTCCGCTCACCTGAGATTGGGCAACCTGTGCTCAAGAATTATCACCGCCTTGATGATGCTTGTCTCCCAAATAATAAGGAGCACTAGCAAAAAAGAATCCCGAACTCCCCTACTTTTTTTTCTGCCACTTACCACCATCTCTACCATCCTGAGACTACGCACCTCCCTGATCAAAAAACCTGCTCCTCTTTTCCTGCCTATCCCTAAACTTTGCCTACTTTCTCTTCTTATCCTCAACCTACTGCATATGAACAGTCAATCTTGAGATGTCCATATCTTTAATCAGCAAGGCAGTCTAGAATCAAATCTCTATTCAACCCAGAAGCGCACTTTCTCATTCTTGACCTCATATCAGCCACCAAATTAGGAGTATACCTTGATAGCTGATGGAACTTCAAGGCATATTCCTTTACAGACATTCTCCCCTGTCTGAGGTTCAGGAACTCCTCCATTTTTTTTTCCCTCAACTCTAGAGGAAAAAACTGATCCAAGAAGGTATTAGAAAAGTCCTCTCACAACCCACTCCCCATAACACTGTTAAGCAATATCCTTGAGATGATAAGCTGCAAAGTTAACCCTCTCTACATTAGTATCCTGTATCACCCGAAAGATCTTTTCCACCTCATCCAAAAAGTCCTGTAGATCCTCTTCCACCTTCATCCTAGTAAAAGTTGGAGGACCTATCTTCATAAATTGACCAACCCTTGTGGCCTCAGCAGATAATGCTCCCTTCGCACCCCACTCAGCCTGAGCAGCAAGCAATTAGGCAATGAAATGAATAGACTAACAAAATTCTGCGTTCGTCATGTTGTCCTAAGGGACCTGAGGAGAACTATCCAGAATAGGAGGAACTCCAACACCATCAAGAATAGGACCATGAGATCAAAGATGTACTCCGGACATAGGACGTACCCCTTCAGCATTATCCCTGGATGGGACGAAAGAATTTCCTTGTGTTCCAGATCTAGGAGGCATGATCTGAAAGACGATCAAACAAGGATTTGAGAAGATTCTAGGATTGAGAACTCAAGCTTGAAGATAGAATACCAAGAAAGTGAAATATTCCTAAATGTCTTGCAGTCTCTCTATTATGAGTGTGGCACACTTCACACCCCTAAAAGAGACTCTACTTAACACAGCTTTATGGATATCCTAGTTGACCATGAACCTAGGATCTGATACCAACTTGACATGACCGTACCCCAAGCCTTATCGAAATGGGCATGCTAAGTCCATCCAGGACCGAGGACCGCCCCCTGTTGCCCAACCTAACCACTTATGTCCAGCCTCAGATGGGCTGAATTTTGAACATATAACAAGATAGCATTATTGTTCTCATTAAGATTCTGGGATAGGGTCATGATTGTAACTAACCCAATCGAGTCCAACCATACCACACCAACCATCTAAACATACTAAACCAGACCATAGGCCATAAACCAAAGGGAATACCAAAACATAATATGAAAATTAATCCCAAAATATAATAGGATGGAATAGTGAGAAATCATGTCCGATGATGCCAGCCTCAATATCAATACCAATGTTAAGGTTGACACCACTACTGATCCCGCCCATGCTAACCCCTAGAAGTACCACAAAGCCTCTATCTAAAGGAGTAAATAGATCCGGTTGGGACATGCACCCAACCATGGCCAAAACTAATATCCAAAATAAAAGAAAAGTGTCAAAAGAAATCCATAACATGAAACGATGCCTCCCTAAAGAATGGAAGCTCACCATTTTAGTCCAAATGCTTCTACCGAATCCGCGTGCTAAACAGGAGAAGTAGAATGGTCGATTCATGTATAGCGTGGGTATACGGCCGCCAGTAGACGGGGTTAATGAGTGACCGCTTGCATGAATCTCAGGATGAGGATAAAATAATGTCTGTCATAAAACCAAGTAAAATCATCCCTAATGCATGCAACCATACATATATAAGTGTCGGGAAAGAGGACCAGGTTTAGCGTGCACTTAAAACCTTTACCTGGGTTGTGTGGCTTTATCGTCCTAACCACCCACGCCATATGGGTTCAGTAACCCCTGCTGAAAGGGACCTAGTGTGTGTAGCCCATGACCAGGGAATATCCCATGGGATGATTAGTACATCCCCTAATATTAAAATGTGACATACGCACATGGTCATCAAGACCCCTCATATCAGCAAATATGAGTTTCTGATTTTGGTCCCCTCGGGACCGCCACCTTCCACGACTTAGCTACACACCCTGCCATTAATGTCCATTAAAACCATGTCCAAACAATCCATTTACCATTTATTAACCAAGGCCAATATTAGTAGTACTGTCATACCATCCCTTACTTGCAAGTAATATCCATAACCAAACTATTTAGGTTAAGGGGACTTTCAAGGGCCCTTCCACATACCATATTAAACCACTTGGGAGACTTTCATATTCTCCACAAGCATAACTATTTAGCCTTTTCAAACCATTTAAATCATGCAAAGTTCCTTTACCAAGTTTAAAATATGCAAGAGTTTCATTAAAAGAAGTCAATGTAATGAACATATCTTTATAAGCATTTTATCGAACACCTTGGGGGCATAATATAACCAAAACCAATTCCAAAGACCATTAAACCATTAACATGCAAACCAATTGTCCAAAACCACCATTAATGCATATGAAAGCATAAACAAAACCATAGGGAACCATAACCAAGCATTTAATATCAAATCCCCAAAATAATAGTTGAAAACCATAATCGTGAAATAGTAAAACCATGAAATCAATCATATAAACTATGCCTTTAGTTGAAATTACAATGAGGGAAGAGAATCATGCCTTATACCAAAGAATTCATGGAAAGAAATCACCAAGACAAACCCCAAAGCAATCTGTAAGATAAAACCCTAGCCTTCTTGCCCTAAAAGCTCTTGAGAGAATTATAGAGTGTTTTGGAATAGTTTAGAAGTGTTAATGAATAGAATAATAGGGTAAATAACCTCCTAAGTATATTAGAAGTCGTGGGTCCTAATTAGGGTAAGTAGGGAAATATTCAGAATACCCCCACTTAAATCTCTTAAAAACTCGTCTTAGGGATTCGACTGACCCATACAGTCGTACCCTCCAATACGATCGGTATCCGCCACTCGTATCCAATCCTCATCCCTTGGGTCAAACACTATCCAGTATACGACTCATCTAACTAAGTCGTAACCATAGTGTATGATCCGTACCCGCAACCTATATCCCTGGCAGAATAAAATACCAGGAGAATCAAACACTGCCCACCACACGAGTCCCTACTACGAGTCATACCAAACCCTTATGACTCACACCTCTAAGTCGTACCTATTCCAGGGACCAAAACTATAACACCATCTAACACTAGTCAGCATACGACAACACCATACTACTCGTACCTCAGTATACGGCTCATACCCATGAGTCGTATTGGGTACGAAGAATGGATTTTCAGGAAATTTTCTAAGGGTCAAAACCCAGGATGTTTTAGTAGGTTCCCTTCCCCTTCAAGACAGTCTTATAAATATCATGGTCAGTCTAGCAGGCCCGTTTATGCCCCACTTTAGATAATTGATAGGGTTCAGCCCAGCTACAGTGGCCATCCTAGATAGAGCAACGGTCAGGCTTCAAGAGGGTACATTTTGGGTTTTTAAAATAGGTGGCAATTCCAATTCAATCGAATCTTTTGGGCACAGTTCAGTGCTCGAAGCATGTTATTATTGTAGGGCCTTCAGCCATAATTCCAAAAAGTGTCATCTGCATAGGAAATTTATGTCGATAGTGCAGAGAGTTCCACTGATTAGGACAGTGTTATGACTGGTATCTCAAGTCCCACGTGGACCAGAGATCACCCCCTACAACAAACTGAACCAAACATAATATACCCAATGTCGGATGAATTCCAAACATATATAACAAGATAAGTTCAAAGAATAAAGGGTATGTCTATAACCGATAACTGTCTACCGGCCAAAATAATCGACTAACATCGCCCAAGTCTACAGTAATCCAACAAAGAATTCTAACACAAGAACCAAAAACTAGTCTTGGTCGAAATATGTCCTTAACTCTGATAGAGAACAATGAAAATGAAAATGATAATGAAACTCTTGACTCTAGTCTATGATAAGAACTAATGAAATGCCTAAGTCTTCTGAAGTATGGAAGCTCACCACTTTACTCAGGGATAAGGATAACATAACTCCATGAGCAACAGTTCAAAATCATTCAAAACCAATACACATAATCAAATGCATATATACATATATCACATACCGAGATAGGGAACAAGACTTAACATGTACTTTAAAACTTTAGCTTGGGTTGTATAGCTCAACTGTCATAACATAAGAAGGCGCCCACGGGCTATATTGGGCCCAACTCTCCCCCAGCTGGTAGGGCCCCCATGTGTGTGGCAACACAAACCAAAGGGTATAAATAGCACTATAAGGGACTCGAACCTCCCGGCATATCAAGGTGACACAAGCACCGAATCATGTAGTATAACATCGGGCACTCGAACCTACCAATCATATAAAAATATTAAGGGGGCCTAGTCATATAGACCCCATTCAACAATCATGGTTTCCAGTGTTGGCCCCTCAGGACCTCCACTTTTACGACTCAACTACACAGCCCTCATTATAAAGCACAAGTAAAATAATTAGCATATACATTATTAGTTATTGAACCATGATATACATTAAGACATATATTGTTGGTATCATCATACCAAATACACTTGCAAGATAACTTTAACATACCACACCATTTACCATCACTTGGCAGAAATCATAATCCCCTTCGATTCAATTATACATTAGCTTAGGGAAGTGCACAACCCCATATGGTTCAATTCAAAATCATTGTACTTCATTGACTTTTCATATGATGCAATAGTTAAAGAGTAGTTCAGTATGTATTTCATATTCAAAAAAAAATTCACAATATGGGGTTGGGGTCAATACCACTTCAAAAGTCACAAGTTTGGGAAATCACAATCCCTAGTTCATTCACCACCCATGCATTAATTTGATTTTTAAGACCACCATTTAAACGTAACCCATGTAGGGACAAACATAAATATCACATAAACAAGAATTGTTCAAGATCGTCAACCCATGTTTTCAAAACCCACTTTAATACCATATGCACAATACTTTAAAACTCATGTTTTTAGCAAATAAATAATTAAGAATGAGTAACATGCCTGAAATATCAAGTTTCACGAAAAAAATTCAACCCTTGAGCCCTTGGATGACCTACTTCTTGGAAACCCTATGTATGGCTGCTTGAGAAAATTTTAGAAAGCTTTAGAAGCGTTTAAGTACATTATGAATGAGAAATAACCCTTCTTAAGTGATTTATGAATGTTGGGGTTTTAATTGGGTGAGAAGGAAATTTCCCAAAGCTCCCTCAATTTAAAATTAAAATTTAGTCGTTAGTGACTAAGGGTCATTATACGACTCGTATAGACTCATTACGACTGGTCATCACAAGTCGTAGCCAAAATAGTCTCTAAGGCACTCACAATCTACTGACCCTAAAACTCAACTACTATGAATTGTAATGGGACCCTAAGATCATAGGGTCCAGTCATAATCAACCCAGCAACCATTTGGGGCTTACATTGGACATCCTACAATTTGCACCCAACGACTCGTAACGAGTACTTACGACTCATAGTGAGTCACTCGTACTCAGAGCAGAACTCAGCCACATGCTTACTGATTTGGTTACTATTCAAGTCCAATGACTTGTCAGGACTCCCTACAACTCGTTAGGGGAGTCATTGTCAGTACAGCAACTCAAGCACTATTTACTGGACACCTTACGACTAGGATCATATAACCTGTAAATATATCCTATGACTTATAAGGTGAGTCGTAGTTAAGACTGAGAGGATAAAAATTTTGAAATTTTCAAAGACCAAAAACTAGGGGCGCTACATACTCCCCCCTTAGGATCAATCATCCTTGAATGACAGGACAAGGCATTTATTAGCATAATTTGACCCCACACACAACCACACTTACCTTTAACAAAGACAAAAATAAGATATTAATGAGTACACATACCTCAAGAACGATTATCTGGAATGGAAAACAAGAACGGATACTTGGACTTCATGTCCTCCTTGGCTTCCTAAGTAGCTTCTTTGACCTTTTAGTTCCTTGATACACCCAAATTACACTTCTCTTAAGAGAGAGTAAGTGGTCTTGTCAAATATAGAACCCAACTGGGTTGGGTGTCGAATCACACAGGGAATACCGTGTTCACTAAGTATTATGATTGTTATTAGACTGTTGATCTAAGGTTCCGAAATAAAGAGAGTGTGGAAATGTTAACAGTGTTCTTTTTATATTTGTGTTACATTATTGTCCAGCTACTGAGAGTAAATGTAGATGTAATTTCAATGAGAATGAATTAACTAGAGTTATGATCACCAAGATGTTCAAACAATTAGGGTTGTGAGTTTGTGTTCGAATTCTAACTTGTGTATCTAATTGCAAGAATTATTGAATTCTAAGGATTACCCACGTGTATCTCAACCTAATGAGTATTTCACCCTTTACTTCTCTCGAACTTAAAGAATTCATGCATTATTCAATACACTCTCATGAGGGTTGATCCTGTTAAGAAATCAACCCGTTAACCCAAAGGGTAAACCTATGGAGTTCATGTGAATCACTTTTTTTCCCAACATCCACTTTCTTGTCAGACAAGTGGAGTTCATGGGCTCACTTCTCAAGTTTGCAACTAAGAGATGTCATTAAGATGAAGAAAGATTCATGCAAATTCGATAGATATTAGAAATCAAACCCATTCACAACCCTAAAATAGTTCTCTACATCAAGGCTCCCATAACCCTAGTTATGGGAGTTTAGCTACTCATCTCCATATAAGAATTCAAAGTTATATTGATGTTCATAAATAACTTCACAAGAATACTTATAAAAGTCACAATATTGTTCTTCTCAATCTTTGATGGAAAATATAAAAACTAATAATCAAATCTCAATTTCTAGATTCAAATCCCAATGAAAAATAGTACAAAGCTCTCACTAGAGGAGAAAGTATGAACTGAAAACCAAAGATAAGATGCGGAATTAACCTTAATACTTGGTATTATATGATTCCAAAATAGGGATTTTAAAATTCAAACTCAGGTTCTCCGCGTTATGGTCGACGGGTCAAGCGACGATTAGTCGCAGGTCCGACGGTCCGTCGCCTGCACCATCGCTGGGTGTCCAGTGACTCCATGTTCTGCTTTTGAGAGACGATAGTATGACAGCCCATCGCAAGGTCGACAGTCCATCGCCTGGACCATCGCAGGACTTTCAGTGATGATGCGTTCTATTTCATAGCGACGGTTCATCGCAGGGCCGATGGTCCATCGCCTGGGACATCGCAGGATGTCCAGAGTCCATGTCTTCTACTTTTTGTCAACGGTTTTGACCGACAAATTGTCATAAGGTCGATGGTTCGTCGCCTAAGTCGTCGCTGCTCATTTTACCTTTGTTTTGCTCAGATTGTCCAAGTTAACCTTCAGACTCAGTCCTTATCCTGAAAGCACTAAAATACCATGTTAAATACAACAATGGTTGCTTGAAAACACACAATTATCCTAAGGAAAAGGCCTAAAATATTTCGTCAAAAACTGGAACATCATTTCTCCTAAGAACCTTTACTGATGCCACATCCTTAGTCCATAAACCGACGGACTTGCGTATCCAAAATCTTAATCGAAACTTCCTTATAAGACAAGGGATTCGAAATACCCACCTCCTTAAAATGAACAACTATCGAAGGATCACCCACGCACTTTCTCAACATCAAAATATGAAACACAGGATAAATGGAGCTCAAATTAGAAGGCAACTCCAATTTGTATGCAATATTACCAACCCTATTTAAGACCAGGTACAGACCAATATAACTAGGATTGAGCTTTCATTTCTTACCATACTGCATCACTCCCTTCATAGGGGACACCTTCAAGAACACCCAATCACCAACATTGACTCCAACTCCTTTCACCTCAAGTCCACATAGGATTTTTTGCGACTTTGGGCGGCCTTTAGTCTATCCCAAATCACCTTTACCTTCTCCATGGCATAGTGAACCAAATCTGGACCAAATAACTTACTTTTACTAACCTCAAATCACCTAATAGGAGATTTACACCTTCTACCATACAAGGCCTAAAATAGAGCCATACCAATGCTAGAGTGATAACTGTTGTTGTAGGCAAATTCTATGAGAGACAAGTGGTCAACCAACTACCACCAAAATCAAATACACATGCCTGAAGCATATCTTCCAAAGCCTAAATTTTCCTTTTTGCTTTCCCATCCATCTGAAGGTGGAAAGTGGTGCTAAGGGTCACCTTAGTCCCCAGCCTTACTGGAACCGCCTCCAAAATGAGATGAGAACTGAGTACCCCAATTAGATGAGATGGAAACTAGACTACTATGCAACTTCACAATCTTCTCAATGAACAACTTGGCATTGTCCTCTGAAGAGAAATTAGTCCTCACTGGTAAGAAATAAGCTGACTTAGTCATCATATCCAAGATGACTTAAATCAAATCAAATTAATGATGAGACCATGGAAGATCGATAACAAAATCCATATTAATTATCTCCCATTTTCACACCAGCAGCTCAATCTTTTGAGTCAACCCACCGGGCCTCAAGTGCTCCACTTTCACTTGCTGATGCACCATGTACTTAGAAATAAAATCGGTCACATCACTCTTCATGTTATTCAGCCAATAAATTTCCCTAAGATCATGATACATTTTCATCGAACTAGGATGAATAGTATAATGTGACTCATGGGTTTCAGCCAAAATTCTACCTTGCAAGCCATCAATATTGGGAACATATAATCTACCTTGATACCTCAAT
Organism: Capsicum pubescens; assembly: GCA_030864215.1. Classification (NCBI taxonomy): domain Eukaryota; kingdom Viridiplantae; phylum Streptophyta; class Magnoliopsida; order Solanales; family Solanaceae; genus Capsicum; species Capsicum pubescens. The sequence continues at coordinate 155,052,813 of CM061549.1, read as the reverse complement.
ATACCATCTCCACCGATCTCAAAAATCATCACCTTCTGCCTACGTACATCATTCTTGATTTGCATCAAAATAGGATCCCACATTTGCTTCTCCTTTACCTTAGCACCAAGAGATGACTTTGCCACCTCTTGAATAATAACACCACCATTTTTGGAGTCCAAAAGATGAACTCTAAGATTTGCCAAATGATGAATATCCTACACAAAATCACTTTTCTTCGTCCACATAAGATAAGCTTCCCATGGATAACCTGCTAAGAACATCAACAACTACGTTAGCTTTACTTGGATGATAGTGAAGGCTCATGTCATAGTTCTTAAGAAACTCAAGACATCTCTTTTGCCTGAGATTTAGCTCCTTCTAAGTGAACACGTATTGCAGGCTCTTATGATCAAAATAGATATCGGCACGTACCCCATACAAATAATGTCGCCAGATCTTTAATGCAAACACCACAGCTAATAATTCCAAATCTTGGGTCGGGTAATTCTTCTCATAGACTTTCAATTGTCTAGAGGCATAAGCAACCACCTTGCCATGTTGTATCAATACATAACCTAGTCTCACTCGGTATGCATCACAATAGACAACAAAACCATCTGTGGCCTCACGCAGAGTCAAAACCAGAGTCGAAGTTAACTTATACTTTAGCTTCTCAAAGCTACCATCACAAGCATCACACCATAAGATTTTAACCTTCTTCTGGGTCAACTTAGTCAATGGGTAGCAACAGAAGAGAAAATCTCTACAAACCTTCTGTAATAATCGGCTAAACCCAAGAAGCTCTGAATGTCAGTTGGGGTCGTAAGTCTAGGCCACTTCTTAACCTCTGCAAACACTTGTGGATCTACCATGATACCTTCACTAGAAATAAAATGACCCATATAAGTCACAGAATTCAACTAGAACTCACACTTAGAGAACTTAGCATACAAATATTGATCCTTGAGGGTCTGCAACACAAGGTGGATGTGATCGGCATGATCCACCTCACTCTTTGAATACACCAAAATATCATTAATAAAGACAATCACGAATAAATCCAAGAACTTAGGGAAAACCCAATTCATAAGATCCATAAATGTTATTAGGGCATTGGTCAAGCCGAAGGACACCACAAAAACTCAAAATGACCATATCGGGTTTGAAAAGCAGTGTTAGGGATATCCACCTCCCTAATATTTAACTGATGGTAACCCGACCAAAAATCAATCTTAGAAAAAAACTTAGCACCTTAGAGTTGATCAAACATGTCATCAATCCTCGGAAGGGTATACTTATTCTTCACGATCAACTTATTCAATTGGCGGTAATCAATACATATTCGAAGGGAACCATTCTTCTCACGTACAAAAAGAATAGGAATTCCCTACGGAGACACACTAGGGCGGATAAAAACCTTGTCAAAAAGATCTTTCAATTGCTCCTTGAGTTCTTTCAACTTAGCCAGAGCCATTCTGTAAGGAGGGATAAAAATAGAATAAGTGTTCATAAGAAGATCAATCCCAAAATCAATTTTTCTATTGAGAGGAAAACCAAGAAGATCATCAGGGAAAACCTCAAGAAATTTACAAACCATCGGGACAGTCTGCAAGGAAGGATTTTTGGATCTAGAATCCTTAGCATGCACTAAGTGATAGAGGCACCCTTTAGAAACCAATTTTTAGGCTCTAAGATACGAACTGAACCTCTCTTAGGTACTAAGGAACTACCTTCCCATTCAATCACTGGTGAATTTGGGAAATGGAAACTGACCTTCGGGGCCGACAATCAAGAGACGCATAGCATAAATGCAACCAATCAATCCCCAAAATTATATCAAAGTCTAATATGTCCAACTCTATCAGATCCACCAAGTTCTCTCTACCATAGATCGACATCATACAACCCCTATAGACCCTTCTATCCACAATGGAGTCATCCAATAAGGTGGATACAGAAAAAGGGACTGAAACACATTCAGGATCAAAACCAAAATAGATAGCCACATAATAAAGGGTAGACCTGGGATCAAGTAGATAATATACATAGCGAGAGAAGAGTTTAAGCATACCAATAATAACATCGAGGGATATGTCAGAATCCAGATGATGACAAAGGCATATAGATGATTTCGACCAGTGCTGGAGCCAGAAATAGATGCAGCACCTTTTGGTGTAGGAGCTGATGAAGTAGCGACAGGAATATTATTTGCCCCAGAAGAAACCTTAGAAGAACAATCCCTCTATATTTGACCAATCTAACCACATTTAAAGTACTTGTTTCTCCTCTCTTCACAAACACCATAATGCACCTGACCACAGAATCTACAAAAAGGATACGATGAAGCTGACTAATCCCCACTAGCCTAAGGCTGGGCTCCTAGTTCTCTAAACCCAATATTATACTGAGAATGACAATCATCCGACAGATTTTGATGAAGAGAACTAGCCGAAGAGTAGGAACCAGAATTGCCTCACTTTTTCTTAGACCATTTTCCATTATCTCTATCACTTTATTATTGACCTCCACCCTAATTCGAATATCAAAATTTCTTATTCTGCCTTTCACTTATCTGCACTTACTTTTTCTTTTCCTCTTACACTTGTTGTATATACACCACAAGTCTAGAGATACCTATATATTTGTTCAATAAGGCAGCATTGAGTAGGAACCAGAATTGCATCACTTTTTTTAGACCATTTTCCATTATCTCTATCACTTTGTTTCTAACCTTCACCCAAATCTGAATAGCAAAACTTTTTATTCTGCCTTTCACTCAGCTGTACTTACTTCTTTTTTTTCTCTTACATTTGTTTCATATACACCACAAGTCTAGAGATGTCTATATCTTTGTTCAACAAAGCAGCCTTGCTCTCCAAGATCAACTCACGGGATAACTCAAAGGTAAAATTTCTCATTCTAGCCATCATGCTAGACACTAATTCAGGAGCATAATGCGATAGCTGATGAAACTTCAAAGCATACTACTTTACTGTCATCCCGCCTTTTTTCAAATTCATGAATTCCTCAGCCTTTGCCTCCCTCAACTCCTGAGAAAAAAACGATCAAGAAAAGCACTAGACAAATCATCACACAAAGCAAACTCAACATCATCACCCTTAGACTTGTCCCACTCCATGTACCACTGATATGCCACATCTTTTAACTGATATCTGTAAACTCTACACCCTCCACGTTAGTAGCGTGCATCACATGGAATATCTTTTCTATTTTATCAATAAAATTTTGAGGATCTTTCTCAACTTTAAACCTATGAAAATAGAGGACTCGACTTTATAAATTGTCCAACTCTAGTGGCCTTAGATGATGGAGCAACAGAAGTAACTCGCTCAATTTGGGAGGCCACCAACTGGGTAAGAAAAATGAATTAACTAGAAAAACTCACTATTAAACACACCGTACTGGGGTACCTAAGAAGATATAGGGGAAACCGGTGGAGCTCCCTCAGGGCAATCTGAAGAAGCGACCCTCGATCGGGTCTAAATTTTTAGAGTAGGATGAGATCTATCCATATTGCCCTCAGACAGGACAAAAGAGTTTTCACGAACATCAAATCTTCTATAAGGCATGATCTGAAAAGTGAACATATAAAAATTAGAGAATATTCAAGACCTTAGACTTTATAGCTTGAAATAAAACAACAAGAAAGAGAAACATTCTTAAATGCCTTGTATCCCTTCCCCTATAAGTGTATCACGCTACACACCCATAAAAAAACTATGGACACCAAACGATACCAAACCCAGGATCTGATACCATCTTCATCACGACCCAAACCAGGGCCTGGCCATGAGGGTATCTCAAGTCCCACGTGGATTGGAGATCATCTCCTACACCAAACATAATATCCCCAATATCAAATAAATTTTGAATATATAACAACATAAGTTCAAAAAATAAAGGGTATGTCTATGACCGATAACCATCGATTGAACAAAACAACCAACCAATATTGCCCAAGTTAGAAGTAACCCAACAAAGTCTTCTAACACGAGAACCAAAAACCAGTCTGAGTTAGTACATGTCCCCGACTCTAATAGATGACAATAAAAATAAAAATGATATTCAAACTTTCAAATCTAGTCTATGATAAGAACTAATAAAATGTCTAAGTCTTCTGAAGTATGGAAGCTCACCACTTTACCACAACGAACCAACGAATCGAGTCGATCCACCTAACTCAGTACAAAAGAAGTAGAGGTATCTCCGGTGCCTATATCGTGTGGGGATATGGTGTTCGGAGATGGTTAGTGGGACATGATCAATAGTTCAAAATCATTCAATACCAATGCACATAATCAAATGCATATATACATATATCATATGCCAGGATAGGGAACAAGGCTTAGCATGCAATTTAAAACTTTAGTCTAGGTTGTATAGCTCTACCGTATACCATAAAAAGGCACCCATGGAATATATGGGTGTGTGTGGACTCATGAACTAGATGATCTACATATGCACTATGAAAGACTCAAACCTCCCAACATATCAAGGTAACCCAAGAACTGAATCATGTAGTATAAAGTAGGAGACTCTAACCTCCCACCCATATGAAAATATTAAGGGGGATCGAACTACTTGGTCATTTAGACCCCCACATCGGCAACCATGGTTTCTAGTGTTGTCCCTTCGGGACCTCCATATTAATGACTCAGCTACACAACCCTCATTAAAGCCTAATTAAAACAATTATTACATACATTATCAATTATTGAACCATGATATATATTTAGGCATACAGTATTGGTATCGCCGTACCATCAACACTTGCAAGGTAACTTTAACATGCAACATCATTTACTATCACTTGGGGGAAATCACAATCCCCTTTAGTTCAATTATACATTAACTTGGGAACTTACATAACCCCATAAGGTTAAATTCAAAATCATTGTACTTCATTGACTGTTCACATTATGCAATAGTTCAAGAGTAGTTCAATATACATACTTTTAATATTTAAAACAAATTTCACAATATAGGGTTGGGGTCATAACCACTTCAAAAGTTACAAGTTTGGGAAATCACAATCCCTAGTTGATTCATCATTCCCATACATCAATTGGATTTTTAAAACCACTATTTAAACGTAATCCATACAGGGACAAACATAAAATATCACATAAACAATAATTGTTCAAGACCCTCAACCCATGTTTTTATAACCCACCTCAATACCATATGAACAAATTTTTAAAACTTATTTTTTTAGCGAATTAATAATTAAGAAAGAGTAACATGCCTGAAATACCAAGTTCATGAAAAAAATTCAACCCTTAAGCCTTTGGATGACCTACTTCTTTGAGATTCTACATATGGTTACTTGAGAGAATTTAAGAGTTCTTTGGAAGTGCTTGAGTACGTTATAAATAAGAAGTGAACCTTCTTAAGTATTTTATGAACATGGGGTTTTAACTGGGTGAGAAGGGAATTATCCAGTGTGACCTTAATTTAAAATTAAAATTTAGTCATCAGTGACTACGGGTCACTATATAACTCGTATAGACTCATTACGACTGCTCATTAGAATTTATATCCAAAACAGTCTCCAATGCACTTAAAATTTATCAAACCTAAGACTAAACTACAATGACACATAATGGGACCCTACGACTCATAGAGTCTTGTCGTAATCAAATCAGCAACCGTTTAAGGTATACACTGGGCACCCTACTATTTGCACCCAATGACTTGTAACAAGTCCTTATGAATCATTGGGATCCATTTATACTCAGATCAGAATTTAGCCACACTTACTGATTTGGCTATGATTTGAGTCCAATGACTCATCAAAACTCCTTACGACTCATTAGGGGAGTCGTAGTTAGGACAGAAACTCAAGCACCATTCACTGTACACCTTATGACTAGGGTCACATAACCCATCAAAACACCCTACGACTCGTAGGGTGAGTCTATTCAAGATAGTGAGGATAAAATTTTAAAATTTTTAAGGACCAAAAACCTAAGGTGTTACAGGAAGTGTCTCCCCTATTAGAGGTGGTATACATGGTCATCAGAGTGGTCCTCAGGGTTCTCTAGGAGGTCCTTAGGTGAGTAGGACAGGTGGTTGGTTAGGCGCCTAATCGGGAAGTAGGCGAGGTCATTTATATGTTATACCTGGTAGACCAAAGATATAGTCTTTAAATGTTGTTATTACATGTACAATCTCAGTGTGCCATCAATCAACTTTTGATTTATTTGATCCGGGATCCACTTATTCATATGTGTCTACTTATTATGCATAGTGGTTAGAGTTATCTTGGTAGTCCTTATCTATGTCATTACGTGTATCTAATCTCATGGGTTATTCCTTAGAATAGGGTAGGGTTTATAGATCTTATGTTGTAATTATTCGAGAGTTTGATACTCAGGATGATCTTATTGTGTTAGATATGTTGGACTTTGATGTGATTCTTGGCATGGACTTGTTATCCCCCTATTATGCGATCTTGGATTAATTTGTCATGGTTATTACCTTAGCCATGCTCGGTATACCCCCGATTGTGTAATACTAGCCTTTCAACAAAGTATCAAACTATCACCCATGGAATCTTTTAAATACATCGTAGGTATGGACAACCAATCATCACAAAGCTTCACTTGGGCATCCCAATTTCTAGGATGATGCCCAAGATATAGCAATCCCACAATCAATCCTTATTTCTAAGACAATAAACAAGGGAAATCACTAATATCTATCTTATTGTTTATAAATGCTCATGTCTCCTACATCCCTCTTTTAAGGATAATGTAGGATATAGATTATCCACATCCCTCTTTCAAGGATGATGTGGGGTTTAGAGAATTTAATACTTTCACCAACAAATTCCATTTTAGAATCAAACATTTGTGAAACCCAACAACATCAACTAAAAATTAAAGCTAATAATCACAACCCACACACTCTTGCACCTTATTCAAATATATCCCCAAGAGGGAAAAATAAGCAACTCATAAGAATAATAAAAGAAGATATACCAAAACCTTCATCAAATTGATTCATAAAAGATAAATAAGAAGCAAATCAAAACTTTAAGTTTCAACAAATATTCAATGGAGTTTGCTAATCCTCCATTTTGAAGTTACTCTAATGTATTCTTTACGCCAAAATTAGTACAATAATGTTCCCTTCAAATTAGAAAATAGATGGTGGAAGAAAGGTCCCAAAAGTTGGGGATTAGGTTCCATGGTGAATGATGCACATGTGCAAGGGTTTTGACCCTTTTTATAATTTGGGGTCGGCCACAGCAAATTCTAGAATTGCCTCTGGCATAAACCCGCTATATCGTGATCGCATTTGCTTGACCTCGATCACGATTCCACGATCGCTTCTAGATTAGCGCGATCATGGAGGCTGATCAATCTTGACTGGTCGTGATCGCGGTATGAGGATCACAATCACAGTAACTGAGCCTTGTTTATACAGGGTCTTTCAGTTGTGCACTTGTCTTTTCCTTTTGGTTCCTTTTTAGCTCAAATCCATATTTTTTCTTTTCATAACTTGTACGCCTGCAGAATATGGAAATTAGTGCATTTAATCACAAAATTGTCTCATTTATACACTCAAATCATAGTGGTGTGCACGAATGTTGAATGCAAATGAGTGGTAAATTCACCGCTCATCAACACCCCCAACTTAAAGCTTTTCTTGTCCTCAAGCAAGGCTACCTCAGACCATGAGACAATGCATATTTATGCCTAAATTATATGACCCAATGATCACAGTGACTTCAACTTAATTATTTCCACAAATAGCTCTTCAAACATGGGCAAAACTATTTTCATGACACCCCTCAACATAAAATACAATTTTCAAGGATGCAAAAGACTTCAAAGAGCAACTATGCAACAATCACTAATCCTATAAAAGTGACTCACCATTTGACCTCAACTACATTATACTTCTTTTTGCCATATTTTTTGGGGGATGACAAAATCACCTACCTCAACTTGTTTACGTGCCTCCTCACAAGAAGAAAAATTCTACATACCAAGTTATCAAATATGCAATAAGGGATTTAAGTGCAAAACCCTCTCTCTCTCTCCCAAGGACTCTCGATGTTAACAAGTACCATGTTATAGGTTTTCCCCTAGTTTCAATCTCAACTACAATGAATACACTTGATTGGATTTGGGGTAGGGTAAGATATCATTTAGGAACAACATGGCTATACCCTCCTTGAATATCTACATCACACTATTTTATCCAAATTTTGATCATGGTCCACTTTTTTTGTTTTTACTCTTTACATATGTGCCTACTTTTATTTCCTTGGTTCACCCATTTTCTATTCATTTATTTTTCTTGCACACTTTGTGCTTTTCTGTCCTTTGTTGGATCCTTTCCTTTTCTTATTAATTTATTCTTAATGATTAAGCTCTTAGGCACTAACTTACAACTTTATAGCCCAAAGTTACCTCTTCCAATCTTCACCACCCCCAAGTTAGGTTTTTAGCCTCAAGTTGTGTTTATAAGTTCAAGAGGGATAGGGTTTAACAGATGGATAAAAATTGAAAGGCTTGTGGCTTGCAATGTGTTTGCCAAAGAAAGGTCCAAAGGTTTAAAGTGGGTGACTAGGTATAACATCTATGCAAGGGTATGCTTTTTCGACTAAAGTGGACTTCCAATGTCACAAAAATGGCCTAGGATCATCTCACCAACCAAGTACAATCAAAATTATCCTTGAGATACTAATGGAGCAAGTTCTAGATGGTACAAGTACACATGAGATTTGGAAAAATAAGCTCACCACACATGGAATGTAAATTCGCCAAGGAGGTTCGATTGCCCCTCTCTCTAGAGACAAAAATGGAGTATCTATTAATTTCACAAGCCAAAAATTTTGGAGTCACAAAAAGAGAAAAAAATATTGTTACAAGGTTGCTCACATCCATGCTCTTGATTATTTTGAAAAAATTTATATAGATGGGGGTGTTTGTTTTACATTTGCACCACACACAATTTTCTAATTATGGCACCAACCCAAGCCTTTGTCTTACATTTTAGATTTCATACGAGCAAACCATATGGTTACTCAGACTTCACTATATGTATAAATGCAATCCCAAATCCAATATGCCACGGGTACTCAGACTTGCCTTGCATTTGTGACCTCGATGTCATGGGCACTCATAATTACCCTGCATCCATGGCTCGAAAACCAATCATGGAGCTTTTTCCTTAAGAATGTCTTCACTTAATCTATCATAGGGAGAAGCTCGTCTGATATCACCATAACCAAAATAAAAATAAAATAAAATAAATGTAAAAACAAACTAAATCATTAATCCATGAAATGTGGGCACCATCATAGTGCCCGAATAATGCAATCCATAAAAATCATTCAAAATGTCATCAAAACATCCAGAAATATCTAAATAATATAAATCCAGGGACAATCACCCCCAACTAAAAAGCTAGCAGTGTCCACACTGCATAAATAATAGAGCACAATAAAAAGATAGGGGTGCTCCCTGAAACATCATCAGGAGTTGCTCTCGCCTGCAGACTCTACATCATCTCCATCAACATCAGCATTGGACCACTCAGCAGGGGCTTCATCATCACTGTTAACTCTGGGAGAAGGTAGTCTCTCTCGGGGCTTCAGGACCTTCCACAGGCCCTTTACCCCCTTCCACATCTTACTGAAAAATTTGCCTCTCTTCTTCTCTATTTCTTCATCTTATTGTGGGAGTTCTAAAGCTCCTTGTGAGACTCTGTTAATGATGAGTAGGCCCTCTTGAGCCTCGCAATGGTGTCTCTCTATGACTCTTAGTCCTCCAGGTACTTTTTATAATCTGATCAAGCCACATATGAATAGCAGGTGGCAGAAGGATCTCCCAACCCCTGGGGAAATCCTGAAATAAGCTCCTTAATAACCCTAATATCAACCCCAATATCTTCAAGCGGACCGGCAGTGGATGGCCTACAGGACTCTAGCTCCTCACATGTTGACTTGCCCAAGTCAATTTTCTTGTTTTTGCTCTTGCCTGATGCACCCTCACCATGAATTTTGAGAGGATAAATAGGGGTTCCATGGCGTACCCAAGCATCATTTGGGTACTCCACAACCCTGGATCTCCTACACAACTCAGTGATAAGAGAAAGGAATAAGAGATGTGTACCACTATGGTTCCTGTAGAACTTCATATCAGATATCACAAGGAGACCGATATTCAAAGAAAATATTGTCCAATATGCAGGCAACCATACGGGCATGCAAATTTGTAACTATAGTCAGAAGAGTAGAAGGAGAGATCTGGTTGAAAATGATGTTCAGTTATATCCAGGCCTCAACATTGAATTCATTTATCAAGATTCCCCTCTTGGCTGTTGCCCACGAGACCTCCTTGCCTGGTCACAACCTCACTACCATCCAGCTGCCCGACTCATAACTCTTAGCTTCAAAGTAGTCATGTCAACATTCGGAGCCCATATAGATCATTGATTTCTTTAGCTCCAAAATGCACATTCCTCCGTCGAATCTTGATGATTGTGTTCACAATACTATGCTAAGATTAGAGTAGATCTCCGTACCCACTACTCATTTTCCCAACAAGGATTCAGGGCAAAACATCCCCACTCAGTGGTTGTGAGTCTACCATGAAAGACCAGAAGCTTTTCCAGTACTTTCTCCAAGCATATGCCCCTTTTTTAGAGCAGTTTTATCCTTAGAAGCTCATGTAGTACTGTTTGTGGCATTTGGGAGTCATGAACCGGATTTGGTCATAGTTCTCCATGATATAAACACACAAAACATGAGTACAAAAAGATTCATCATCAATATTTCCATGCTTACACTAGACTATGTTGTCCAATAAAGCACAGGGGATGGGTACTAGGTGGTGTTTGAACAAAAATTAGAGCTGCAGGAACTTTGGCCCAGGCTAAGATTCAGCCTCAGTTATGGCAATTGCAGCATCTTATCTGCGATTGGCTACCACGATCGTGACTATAAGACTACAATTATTGGTGCCACAATCACAATCCCAATGACCGCGATTGCGGTCCCGATAACCGCGATTGTGGTAACTGAGAAAAAATTGTGCCAGATTTTCACCAATCAAACAATCCATTTTCGAGGCTAAAATGTGTTCTAGTAGAGTGATTAATTAGTAAGCATATCAAACAAATCTTCTAAGTACCCAATTATGCCCCCACAAAGTGAAAATAACTAGTTATAGACTCTTTTGGGCATTTAATCGGACACTTGGTGTACTCCCTATATTTTACTCAAGTTCACACTATTTTAGGTACTCAAGACTTCTCCTCCTGTGTTCACGCTATTTCTAGCAGCTAATTACCACACAAGTATGATTCAACAATCATTTAGCAATGAAAAATATGGTTTTAGGCCTTACCTAGTTTATGCACTCTGAGGCCTACTCACAATAATTTAAAATATAAATTTAAGAAACTTACTGGAAGAATGATGTAAGATAGATGCAAAGATGCTTTTAGAATGCTCAAAATATAGCTAAGAACGCTACAATATGAGAGAAAAGTTAGAGAGGAGATGTGGGGAAAATGGAAGACCAATGGTCTTTTAAACCTATATATGCTTGCAAAATATGGAAATGAGTTCGTTTAATCATAAAGTTGTCTCATTTATACATTTAATTCATAGTAGTGTGCCCGAATGTTGAATTCAAATGAGTGGTAAATTCACCACTCATCATTGTTCAAGCTTATTTATTCAATTATGTACAGCGAGGTAGGAGTTACTCCCAGGTTTGCCCTTTTTCTTGACTTAGTTATGTTATCTTGCACCTTATCGTATTTATATCATAATTTAGCTCAGTTAATCAATGATGCCTGCTGATCACCCATGGTTTTGGTACTCATACTACACTTCTGTACTTTTTTGGTGCAGATCCAAGTACTAGTTATTGTCGTTGATTCGATGATCATGCTATGGTGGATTTCGAAGATAAGGTGAGCTCTTAGAGCTGGAGTTTCCCCTTTTCTTTTTATTTATCTATGTCTAGTCTTATGTTTCCAGATAAATTATATTGAATATTCTAGAACTTATGGTGTGTTGTAGTAGCTCTTGTACTGGCTATACCAGGTCATGGGATGGTTTTTTATGTTATGGCTACCTTTAAGACTATTTTTATCACCTTGCTTATTTATGAATTGTATTGTCTAATTCGCCCTTTTGAGGATATTTTCCACCAAGTCAGCTTATTGCAATCAGCTCTGGGCTATGGTTCAGCTTACCTACTGGCAGGATTTAGAAGGTGGCATCATGACTCATAAATTGGGTCATGACAATGCTATTCGTAATTGTGCCAGACCTACATCTCCTACTGAGGTCCATAACTTTATTGGCTTGGCAGGTTACTACAGGTAGTTCATTGTGGGTGGCTTTGGATTTTTGACCTCCATAAGAAAAATCCTTAAAGACTAACCTTCTTTCTTTTTTATGTATAGTAAAAGTGTATTTTTGTCTCTCTACACCTCAAATATTTTTAAATTTTTCATTCTCATTTGTCTCTCAACTTCTATTTTAATTTTTTTTTACCTTAACTTTTATTTTTTTCTTGTTTTAATTCATTTGTCTCAACTTTTGTTTTTTCTTTTACTTTTTTTCTCATTTTTATTTTTTTTCTCAAGAATTATTTATTTCTTCATTTCTCTCTTTTTTTAATTCATTGGTCTCAATCTTTATTTTTTTATCATTTCTCATTTTTTCTTTTTCATTTTTCTCAAACTTTATTTTTATTTTTTCTTCTCATGTTTGTTTTCTCAATATATTTTTTTTACTTTTTTTTGTTATTTATTCTTCTCTTTTTCTTAGCCTTTATTTTTTTTTGGGGTCTTTTTTTCTTTTTTTCTTAATCTCTTTTTTCATTTCTCTATTTTCTTTGTTCTCTTTTTTTTTACTTCTATTATATTTTGCTAATAAATAAAAAGTTGGATAATCCTCAAAGAGACCTTCTTTTGTTGACATCAAAGCAAATTTAAGGGCATGAATTATTGTTAGGAAGTCCTTTGGGATAAGTCTTGTCTTTAAGACAAAAATTATAGAACAACTCATAAATCAAGACACAATGTGGTAGTGTCAAGTCTTGTTTTTGGAGCATAACTTGTTGTTTGAAAATCCTTGAGTTGAGTCTTGCTTCTAAGCCAAGAGTTATAGAACATCTCATAAATCAAAAAATAATGTGGTAGTGTCAACACTTGTCCATTTGGCATAACTTGTTCTTTTGGGAGGTTCTTGAGCTAAGTCTTGTCTTAGAGGCAAGACTAATAGAGCATCATATAAATCAAGACACAATATGATAGTGACAACTCTTGTCCATGGAGCATAACTTGCCGGCTAAGTCATGCCTCTAAGGCAAGAGTTATAAAATATCTCATAAATCAAGACACGTGTAGTGGCATCAACTATTGCCCATGGGGCTTAACTTGTTGTTTGAAAGTCCTTGGACTAATTCATGCCTCTAAGGCAAAAGTTATAGAATATCTCATAAATCAAGATATAATATGGTAGTGTCAACTCTTACCCACGGGGCATAACTTATTGTTTGAAAGTCCTTGATTTATAAAATATCTCGTAAATCAAGACACAATGTGATAGTGTTAAATTTTGCCCATAGAGCGTAACTTATTGTTTAAAAGTCCTTGGGCTAGGTCTTGCCTCTAAAGCAAGAGTTATAGAGCATCTTATAAATCAAAACATTATGTGATAGTGTCAACTAGGGGTGTTCATGGGTCGGTTTGGGTCGGTTATTGGTCAAAATCATAACCAAACCAATTTAGTCAGTTTTTAAATTTCTAAAACCAAACCAAATAAAAAAATAACCATCGATTTCGTTCTTGTCGGTTTAGTTCGGTTTGGTTCGGCTTATAACTTTAGCTAATGATAAAAGTTAAAAATTTAAAAAATAAATCCAATCTAACATATGAGATGTCAACCGAGTGTTGTATCTCAACCTTAAAACTACGATGTCAACTGAGTGTTATACTTCGGCAAAACCATGACAACACCATATGAACACTTCCAAGAAAATATTTAAAAATAATATTTAACAGAATGATATGATAAACCCCCCCTCAAAAGGTGAACACATAAATTTCTTGCTCAACAAGGTTCAAAAAGAAAGTTAAAATTAGTGATTGTCTATAGTCTAATGAATCTTAGCTGTAAATTTCAATATACAACAAGATATTATTTTCACAATTAGTGTCAGTTGTCATTCAAAATGCGAAATTCATTTAGAATCTCATCAGGTACTGTCAACTGGATGAAGACATATGACTGAATGTGTTACGATTAAAGTTAAATCATGATTAAAATATAAAATGTAAAAAATATTTAGATTGTATTTATGAATAATATATAAATAATTATAATATATATATATCGGTTCGGTTTGGTTATTTTGTCTGTTATTTTAGAGTAAAACCAATCCAAATCAAATTAGTATCGGTTTTTGAAAATTCAAAACCAAACCTAACCAAATATCGGTTTTTTTAATTGGTTTGGTTTGGATCGGGGTTCGGTTTGGTTAAACCAAACCGTGAACACCCCTAGTGTCAACTCTTACCCATGGGGCGTAACTTGTTGTTTGAAAATCTTTGGGGTAAGTCCTGCCTCTAAGGCAAGAGTTATAGAATAACTCATAAATTAAAATACAATGGGGTAATGTTAACTCTTGCCCATAGGGCACAACTTGCTGCCTGATAGCCCTTGGTCTAAGTCTTGCCTCTAAGGGAAGAATTATAAAGCATTTCGTAAATCAATACACAATGTGGTGGTGTCAACTCTTGCCCATGGAACATAACTTGTTGTTTGATGGTTATTGGGTTGAGTCGTACCTCTAAGACAAGAGTTATAGAACATTTCATAAGTAAAAAACACAATGTGTTGGTGTTGACTCTTGCCCAATGTACGTAACTTGTTTGAAAATTCTTGGGATAAGTCGAGCCCCTAAGGCAAGAGTTATAAAATATCTCATAAATGAAGACATAACGTGATAGTGTCAACTTTTGCCTGTAGGGCATAATTTATTGTTTGAATGTCCTTGAGCTAAGTCTTGCCCTAAGGTAGGAGTTATAGAATATCTTATAAATGAAGACATAACGTGATAGTATCAACTCTTGCCCGCGGGGCATAATTTATTGTTTGAAAATTCTTGAGCTAAGTTTTGCCTCTAAGGCAAGAGTTGTATAACATATCATAAATGAAGACATAACGTGGTAGTGTCAACTCTTGCCTGAGAGGCATAATTTGTTGTTTGAAAGTCTTTGAGCTAAGTCTTGCTTCTAAGGCAAGAGTTGTAGAACAATTCATAAATGAAAATATAATGTGGTAGAGTAAACTCCTGTCTGTGGGGCATAATTTGTTGTCTGAAAGTCCTTGAGCTAAGTCTTGCCTCTAAGCTAAGAGTGATAAAATATCTCATAAATAAAAACACAATGTGATAGTGTCAACTCTTGCCTATGAAATATAACTTCTTATTTGAAAGTCATAAGTCTTGCATCTACAATGTGAAGTGTCAACTCTTACTCATGGAGCGTAACTTGATAGTAAGAAATCAAAGAAAAAAAATTACAAAAAAGAAAAAAATAAAGAAAAAAAAATTAAAAATAAGAAAAATAAAAAAATAAAAGATAAAAGAAATATAGAAGCTGAGGGAAGAAAAAAATAAAGATTGAGAAAAAATTTTAAAAATAAAGATAAAACAAAAATAAAGATTGAGAAATTTTTTTAAAAAAGAGAAAAAAATTTAAAAATAAATAAAAGTTTAGAAGAGAAAAGTGAAAAAAGTAAGATTGAGAAAAACTAAAAAGAAAAAAGAAAAAAATAATAATCAAAGTAAAAAAAAAAAAAAAAAAAAAAAGTTGAGAGGAGAAAAGAGAAAAAAATAAAAAAAATAAAAAATAAAAAAAATTATAAAGTTGTTTAAAATTATTTGAGATATGGAATGCATCGATTTCGAAATATTTATTACACTATAAAATTACCAAAATACCCTTGATAGTCATTTAATAAGGAACAAAAAGATATTTATAAAAAATTACTACCATGTATAATTCAATTACAAAGGTCTAAATAAAAATATTATTAAAATAATACATGAGGACAAAACTAATAAATATCTATAATCTATATCTATATTTATATCTATAATCTATAATATATTAAAAGTGTGAAGACCCTTAGAAAAGTTATTTGAACTTTTTGTCCTTCATTAAAAGACTTTACAATAGATAAAATCGTCTTTTTATTTTTTTCCTCAAATAAATATTATTGATTTTAATAAATATATAAAAAAAAAAAAAACCTCAAATATATGGGAACACTCCCAATTTTATGGAAAATTTTGTTAGGTGTCCGCTATAATTAATTAATATTTTTAATTACTTAGATTTCCTTCTAACAATAGTAGACTGGTTTTAAGGAAAAAAAATATTAAAACAAACAGGATTAAATTTCAAGACAAGCAAACACAAAATTTCCTTTTTTCTTCTTTAGTAGCATACCACAAGTAGTATTACCAAAATAAAAAAGCATACCGAAATTAGGATTCTAATTAAGCAAACAACTCTATATTAAATATGAATTGAAACGTATAAATTATTTTTTAAGTAACTTTTGTTATAAAATAATTATTATTTAATTAATTTTAAAATTAATTCAAGTCCTTAATAGGTAAACATTCATTATACTTAACACTTTTAAATTATTAAAACTTTACCTTATGTAAAAAAAGAAAAAATTCTACAATTTTATTTAAGTAATATTTTAAATCAAACTTACAAGAAACATAACTTCTTCTACTTATATTTTTTTCTTATTTGATTCAAGTCGTCTTCTTTCATTCACTATGTCCATTCTTTTGCCTTTTATTTTTCTAATAGTTTTAAAGATTTTTTTTTGTTAGATAGTTTTAAAGATTAATTATATATGCATTATACATAATGAACAATTGACAATGAATTTTCCTTATGTTTTTTCTCGCGTTTTTCTTGCAGTTGAAAATTTCAGATTAAAAACTCAACGTAACAAGCATGTTGCCGAATGAAGTAGCCGAAAAAATTAAAGGTTTATCTCTATACTTTTTATTTCTTTGTTCAAATAGTTTTTTTTGAATGTAGGTGTTTATTATTATTAATTATTTGTTTCTATAATAATCCACTGTGTTTTTATACGGGTGTATTTATGTGTTGATCGGGTTAGAGGTCCTTAATTATCTTCCTTGTTTGATTTTTATAATATTATTCTTTTTAGTTTGTTCTCTGTTTTATATTCATATATATATATATCAGATTAGGATTAATTGTGCGACTTCTAAAGCCCTTTTGTTTTAAGAGAAATATATAATTAGTTGAAAGAAGCTTTGGTTCGAGAAGTTGAATTTCTTACACAATGAGTGTTTATTATTAGTCATTAATAATTGTTGGATCTGATTAACAGATGCAATGATGCATCTATTCTGTTTGTTACATATTTAAAAAGCAATTGATAAGAAATGTTCTTAACATCTATAATCTATATCTATAATCTATCTATAATATATTAAAAGTGTGAAGACTTTTAGAAAAGTAATTTAAACTTCTTGCCCTTCATTAAAAGACTTTTCTTTAGATAAAACTATCGTTTCACTATTTTTCTAATTTATTATTTAATTATTTTTTATTATATTAACTAGACTTCCTAAAATATATGGTAAAAAAAATAATTTATACTTCCTAAAATATACAAGACTCCTAAAATATATGGTAGGAGAATTAATTAATATTTTTCTTTCTACTGTTCAATTAGAAAAATACTCTTAAAATAAGACTCTATTAAGGAAATACTTCTATAAATATTGAGATGTACGTTGAACTAGAGAACAAACCGATTTGCCTATTGGGAGAATATGATTGATGCTCATCTAACTTGATTCGATTCTATGTCTAGATTAGTGGATGCTTGATTTTCTAATCCTCAACTTCTTCACTGTTTTTATCAGTATAATAGAATTCAACATGTGTGTATATATATATCTTCTTTAATTTCATTCAAAATCATTCTTTAGGGTCAAAACTTTCGCTCAGACAAGAATTAGTTAGATCAAAATCGAAGCTTTATGGTCACTATTATATTATTTTTTTATAGTTTATAGATCGTAGATGAATGTTGGTTGGCTATGAAGAATTTCTTGTGTAAATGTTTGGTTTAATTGTATTGTTTTGATATCTCTATTATCGTATTATTTTGTTATTGTTTACAGGTGGTAGATGAGTATCGAACGACTTTGAGATTATTTTTTTTGTGTAAAGATTAAATTTAATTGTATTATTTTGATGCCTCTATGATTGTATTATTTTGTTGCAATTTACAGATGGTAGATGAATGTCGATCGACTTTTAAAAATATTTTTGGTAAAGGTTAGGTTTAAAAAATAAATTCTCCATCTTTACATATTCAAAAGATATTAAATTTAATTATTATATTCATCTTTATTATTTAAACAAATATTCTATTTAGTGTAATGTTTGAACTCATTAAAATGAGATACACGCGCAAAGCGCGTACACCTAAACTAGTAAAAAAATAATAATATGCATGTGTAACTATTTTATTGCACCTTAAAAATGACGACAAAACTAATAAATATAAGGAAAAATCAATATGCACGTGTAACCATTTTATTGCACCATAAAATTATCAAAATACCCTTGGGGTATAAAAACAGGCAATTTAATAAGGAACAAAAAGATATTTATAAAAATTACCACCATGTATAATTCAATTACAAAGGTCTGACTAAAAATATTATTAAAATAATACATGAGGATAAAACTAATAAATACAAAAAAAATATGCATGTCTAACCATTTTATTGCACCATAAAAATAAGGACAAAACTACTACTTTGTCTTTTGTGGTACTACCAATGTTGTACCATAAAATTACTAAAAATACCCTTGAGATATAAAATAAAAGGTAATTTAATAAGGAACAAAAAGATATTTATAAAAAATTACTACCATGTATAACTAAATTACAAATGTCTAAATAAAAATAGTAATAAAATAATACATGAGGACAAAACTAATAAATATACGAAAAAAGCAATATACATGTGTAACCATTTTATTGTACCATAAAAATGACGACAAAACTAATAAATATAAGAAAAAAGTAATATGCATGTGTAACCATTTTATTGTACCATAAAATTATCAAAATATCTTTGGGTATAAAAAACAGGTAATTAATAAAAAATAAAAAAGATATTTATAAGAAATTACTACCATATATAATTCAATTACAAAGGTCTAAATAAAAATATTATTAAAATAATACATCAGGACAAAACTAATAAATATAAGAAAAAAATAATGTGCATGTCTAACCATTTTATTGCATCATAAAAATGAGGACAAAACTAATAAGTATAAGAAAAAAATAATATGTATGTGTGATCATTTTATTGCACCATAAAATTACCGAAATACCCTTAGTAATCATTTAATAAGGAACAAATAGATATTTATAAAAAAATACTATCATGTATAATTCAATTACAAAGGTCTAAATAAAAATATTATTAAAATAATACATGAGGATAAGACTAATAAATATAAGGAAAAAACAATATGCATATGTAACTATTTTATTGCACCATAAAAATGAAGATAAAACTAATAAATTACTATTACTGCTATATATAAGTAAAGGTTGAGGTGACTACCAAAGGTATTTCGGTAATTTTAATCACCTCAACCTTCACTTACATATAGTATTAAATAAAATGGTTACACATGCATATGACTCTTCCTTTATATTTATTAGTTTAATCCTCATTTTTATAATACAATAAAATGGTTACACATGTATATTGTTTTTTACTTTACTTTACTTTACTACTATATATAAGTGAAGGTTGAGGTGACTACCAAAGGTATTTCGATAATTTTAGGCACCTCAAACTTCACTTATTTATAGTAGTAAAAAAAATGGTTACATATGCATATATTTTTTTTTCTTATATTTATTAGTTTTATCCCCATTTTTATAATGCAATAAAATGGTTAGACATGCATATTGATTTTTTCTTATATTTATTAGTTTTGTCCTCATGTATTATTTTAATAATATTTTTATTTAGACCTTTGTAATTAAATTATACATGATAATATTTTTTTATAAATATCTTTTTACTCCTTATTAAATGACTAGATTGAATGTATATATTATGTTAACATCGATTCTTTGTATTACATTTCTTTTCTTTTATTCCTATACTAAATAATTAAAACAAGTAGGAAATAATCTTTCCAAAATTAAAATTCTTTTGCACATTAGTGTTGCCAAAATGTCCGTGCATTGCACGGGCACGAACTCACCCGAGATGTACTATGGACTACCCCGATTAGGGGTGTTCATGGATTGGTTTGGATCGGTTAGTGGTTAAAACCATAACCAAAACCAATTTAGTCGATTTTTGAATTTCTAAAACCAAATCAAACCACAAAAAGAAAATAACTGTCGGATTGGTTCTTGTCGGTTTGGTTCAATTTTTTCGGTTATTGACTAGCCTACTCCAACCATCTCTAGAATAAACTCATTTTTTTAACCCATGAAAAAGAGTATCAAATTGAACAATTTCTCACGAAATATTTGTACAGTAATGGACAAATGACACTATAAACTCTTAAAAATCAGAACAAACACATTAAACAAAACCAACATTAAGATGAAAAACACTAGCTTTGTATTGTAGGCACTAAGATTATCCAACAACATACAAACACATACATGTACATTGTAAAATAAAGCTTTGTATTTTGTTGCAGTGTACTGCAACAAGAGACAGAGTTGGGCAAATTTGAGTTATCTGTTTACTTTATAGACTAGCTAGGTGAGCTAATCATATAGGGAAAAGATTGAATAAACAAAGAGACATAAAACTACTATTTGAATCAGGGACCATGGTAACTCGTTTGAAAGATTATTTGTTTATGTGATCGAAGATGAAGCAACATATGGATTACAGTTTCAGTCATCATTCATGTCATCTCTATTGAGTTATTCACAAACCATACATCAATACAAATTCAGTAACATTTAATAAAACCCTCTGCACCATTGTCTGACTAAAGTTTCATCCCATGAAACTTTGGGATTTTATTATAGAATAGAATTAAATTTAATCACCGAAAATATTCTACAAAAAATGAAGAGAAGACTACACTACGAAAGCGAGTGTAAACGAGATATAGGAGGTTAAGAAACTAAACAAGAAATATTGCAATATTTGAGCTAGCCGAGACTCTAGAAAACATGACACAAGTATAATCAGCAGGAAGAAAGTGAAACACTTGCAGTTGCATGGACCATCAATGCAAAATAAACGAGAGGGAAGAACCCTTCACTTGGTAACTCTTAGCCTAGGACTATAAGAACCCTCTCTTCCAAATTTAGTTCAATTTTGCATAACCCACTGCTCGGAAAAACGATAATAATTTATACAATTGCTCATAATTAAAGGTATGGATGACAGGAAACAGAAGAAAAAATCATTTAAAAAAACTAATTGCATGTCATGCACTCCTCTAAATACTTGTATAAAATTAAAATTAGTTGAGGTAGCTAAAATAAAAAAATTAAAAATTACCTTCCCAAGCTTGAATAATCTTGTATTTAAAGTTTTCACTTCCCAAGCTTCAATCTTTATTTTTGCTTTTCCTTGTGAGATGAAAAACTGAAAAGAATTTTTTTTATCGTTTGTTTTCTATGAACAACAACAGAAGCTAATGCGGTGCTGCCTTTCAATGAAGAACAAAAGAAACAGCAGTTGATGTACTACGTATTGTGAAAGATGAAGTAGAAAAAGTGAGGTGGGGACCGTAGGGTTAACTTATTAGTATAGTATGTAGAGTTGGGCTTGGGTTTGGGTAATTGGGCTAAAGTATTGGTTGGGCTAGATATAGATTAAAATTTAGTTTAAGATTAAATTTAATCAAATATTTATATTTTATTTATAAATTATATATAAATAATTATAATCTATATAAAAAAAAATTATCGGTTCGATTTGATTATTTTCACGATTTTTTTAAGTAAAATCATAACCAAACTAAATAGTATCAAATTTTTAAAATTTAAAACCAAATCTAACTAAACCAAACCAAACGTTGATTTTTTTAATTGATTTGATTCGATTTACATTCGGTTTGGATTTTAACAAAAAAAAAAAAAAAAAAAAACATGAACACCCCTGTCCCCGATCATATGATAAAAAAAAAAAAAAAAAAAAAAGCGACCCATCGTTTTATGACTCAAATAAACACCTGTTGGTTCCGGCGATATTTTCCTGGTCGGAGTTAGGAAATGTGGATGCGGAGAAAAACAGAAGTTGGTTCGCAGGCGTCTGAGGCCTACTTTGGAGTGGCGTGGCCAGAAGTTAATGATGGATTAACCTACCATGACATTGTCCGACCCACCGATTCTGGTCGCCCTCTATTTATTTTTTACATACATAAATTAACTCACTTTTCCAACAAACTTCTTCTTGACCTGTTTCAAAATTAATAGGTCTTACACTGATCGAATTCTACTTCAGCAAGTACAAAAATTCAGCTCCTTTACAAGGGTAAGATTATCAACTTCCCGTCTCCTTTTTGCTTGTGTTATTGAAGATTCAGATATTATTAAACTATTGAGCAGTTGGTTGCAGAGAATTCAAAATAAACAGGTTAGTTCATCAAGGAAATGGTTAACCTTGGGTGTTTAATGTATTTTGAGATTATGAATAAAGCTTCGTCATGTTTAATTCTGGCTGGCAGATCACAATTGATGGTAAAGTTGTTACGTTACCAGATACTGAACTCAGGTCACTTCTGTTTTTTTTCCAAGACTTAGCCTGCATATGTTGCGTGATTTAATATGTCAAGTGTAGTTTTTGGATGTGCAGAGCAGGTGCTGAACTAGTTTATCATCGCCTTCCTTGGAGAGAACCTGATGCACCTTACTTGCTACAAGTACTATTTGAAGATGACTACTTGGTAAATTAAAATTGATGTTATCAATGTTTTCACATTTATGCGATTGAGGGAAACTGGGAAATTCAAGAGGAAAGATTAATGTCCACATCTTGATGATCTCTCAACTCTTGAGAGAGAGGACTAGACTTGATTACACAGGTAAACGATCAATGGGAAAGTTAAAGACATCTAGATGTATATTGAGCTTGAGCAATTCAAATGCCTACATTATAAGGAGAAAATGACACACTTCTTTCCAGTCATAACCAACCTTAAGTCAGACTGAAATCTTTCTACTAGCTCCATCCTTCCCAAAATAAATAAATACGATAAGATAAAGCCAGTTTCCTTGTCTTTGTGGTAAAACACCTGCTGGAAAACCATCTTGTGAAGTGGTTTTCTTAGAGAATTTGGTTTAACAGTCAGAACTTAAAGAAACCACATTGGTAGATTTTTTGGTTCTCAAACTTTGTTGCTATTCTTTTTATCTTATTCAATATCCTGTTAAGTGATGTGATCACCTGACTTACGGAGAATTTAGCACTGACCTTTGGAAGTTTATGTCTCACATTACCTTATGTTTCTTTTTTGGGGGAAGTTATAAACTCATAGATGGGTTTACAACTAGCATAAAACTAGTCAAGATGTTATCATAACTGTATGTTTACACTGTGATCTACTTTGTTTATCCTGGTTATAGATAAGCTAACCAATAATATATAAGATGGATTTTCATAGTGTTCACTATTCACAAACAATATTTGAAACTATAAAAGGGTCAATGGAAAGTTTGAATTGTGATTTATGGAGAAACATTCAACTTAGCAAGAGTTTTGGGATAAATAGAAGTTAGAACATATAAGGTCTATGTAAAATTAGATTGGATTATGGCCTCTACATGCAAACAATTCAGATTTCTAGGTTTTAGCCTTTTAGGGTAATGTAACCTATTGGACAACTGTGAGACCAACAATATCATATAGGAGTGAATGTAGGGTCTCTCAAGTCCAACATATCCATTTGATGAGTATCGTAGAAATGTGAATATTAAAATGGATATCCACTCATGCAACTTTAGAAAAAATTAAAAATAATCACGCCAATAGAAGTTTCAAGTAGCTCAAGTGTTTGGTTACGTAGACCTCCAAATATACTAGTTCATCTACTATACACTAGGATGACTAAAAGTGTTAAAAAGAAACAACAACAACAACATACTCAGTGTATTCCCACAAGGTGGGGTCTGGGGAGGGTAAAGTGTACGCAATCCATACCACAACCTCAGATGAAGTAGGAAGGCTATTTCCAATAGTTCACCGACTCAGACAAATAACATTATAACAAACAAACAAATAGAAAACATAACAACACACAACAAAAATTGGATAACACATTGCTAGATAATAAAGAAAACAAGGCACCCACAATGTAATACTACAAACTATCTATACGAAATCGAAGACAACATCGAAACATCACGAACAACAAAAGCACTTTACCTATTATTACGGACGAACTCCTACTCACTAACCCCTCTACCCTAATTCGCGTCCTCCACACCTTCCTATCAAGGGTCATGTCCTCTGTAAACTGTAACTGCTCCATATCATGCCTAATTACCCCTCTAATATTTCTTCGGCCTACCTCTACCCTGCCTAAAATCATCCATAGTCAGCCTCTCACACCTCCGGACTGGAGCATCCGTGCCTCTCCTCATCACATGCCCGAACCATCGCAACCTCACCTCCTGCATCTTGTCCTCCACTGAAGCCACTCCCACCTTCTCTCTTGGTAAACACATCCATCGCAACATCTTCATCTCCGCCACCTTCAACTTTTGGATGTGAGAGTTATTAACTGGCCAACACTCTGCTCCATACTACATAGGCAGACTGCCACTCTGTAGAACTTACCTTTAAGCTTAGGAGGCATCTTTTTATCACACAAGACTCCCGAAGCGAGCCTCCATTTCAACCACTGTGCACCAATACGGTGCGTGACATCCTCATCAATCTCGTCATTCCCCTGAATCATAGACCAAAGATACTTGAAACTTTCCTTCTTCTGAATGGCATGAGAATCCAGCTTCACCACCACGTCAACCTCATGTGCAACTCACTAAACTTACTTTCCAAGTACTCCCTCTCGGTCCTGCTCAACCTAACTCTAGGGCCTGTCTCTAAACCTCCAACTTATCATTAACTCCTCGTTGAGTCTCATCAATCAGTACAACGTCATCAACAAATAACATATACCAAGGCACCTCCCCTTGAATACGTCGAGTCAAAACATCTATCACCAAGGAAAATAAAAACGGGCTAAGAGTCGATCCTTGATGCAACCCTGTCAAAATAGGAACGTGCTCCGAATCTCCTCCCATCGTTCTCACACGAGTCTTTGTGCCTTTGTACATGTCCTGAATCGACCTAGTGTATGCCAGGGGCACGCCTCTAGCCTCTAAGCACCTCCACAAAATCTCCCTAAGGACTTTGTCATACGCCTTCTCCAGATCAATGAACACCATGTGCAAGTCCTTCATTCTCTCCCTAAACAGCTCTACTAATCTCCTCACGGGGTGAATGGTCTTAGTAATCGAGCGACCTGGCATGAAACCAAACTGATTCTTGGAAATAGTCACGATCCTCCTCAGCCTCAACTCTACCACCCTTTCCCAAACCTTCATAGTATGACTTAATAACTTGATGCCCCTATAGTTGTTGTAACTCTGAATGTTCCCTTTGTTCTTATACAATGGAATCATCGTACTCCATCTCCAAGCTTCGGGCATCTTCGCCGCCCTAAAAATGATGTTAAATAACCTTGTCAGCCACTCTAAACCTGCCCCGCCAGTGCTCTTCCAAAAATCTACGGAAATCTCGTTTGATCCGGTCACCCTAACCTTACACATCCTACGTATAGCCCCCTTAACCTCCTCCACCTTAATAGGCCTACAATAACCATAATCGTGACACCCCTCCGAGTTCTCCAAGTCCCCCAGCACGAAACCTTTGTCCCCCTCGTCATTCAAAAGTCTATGAAAATAGGATTTCCATGTCTTCCTAATGAGGGCATCCTCAACCAACACTTTGCCATCCTCCCCTTAATGCACTTCACTTGGTCAAGGTTGCGAGCCCTCCGCTCTCTGGCCTTGGCAAGCCTATACAACTTCCTATCCCCACCCTTCTCCTCTAAAGCTGAATACAAGCTCTCGAAAGTTGTTGTCTTAGCCGCCGTAACCGCTAACTTAGCCTCTCTCCTAGCTAAGTTATACTCCTCCCTATTCGTCTGCTTCTTCTCCTCATCCTTGCTTACAACCAACTTAGCATGAGCACCTTCTTACCTCCATCTTCCTTTTAACTTCTTCGTTGACCTAAAATCAAATTTATGGACATTGTCTCAATAGAACCTACAATACCTTCAAATCCATGCGGACTTAACAAGGAAAGTAAAGTATCATAGGCAGTACAAATTGTTGGAAATAAAGATTTAATCATTGTTGTTACACTTACATTATGACCTGTGTTTGCAGGAGTCTTTTTAGTTTGGTTAGAGATTTGTATGTAAGTTTAGGGATAAATGTGATATATGAAGAACCCCTTTAGATAATTTGTAGGCAAGTTCCAGTATTCGAATAAACCCAAATGAATGGAATGGATACAACGGATCTGTATAGTCACTCAACTTGTTTGAAATTGAGTCATAGTTGTTGTTAACTCATAGATCTTCTTTCCACCGGCACAATTCTGATATTGAATGAAAATTTTAAACTGGGCAAGTTAAAATAAAGGAGCCTTGTGGTTGGAAGTCTTATGAGTAGATATATAAAGAGAATGCAGTATATATATGTATGTATGTGTGTGTGTATATATAAGCAGGTACAAATGAAAGAAAGAGCTTATGTAGCAAAGCTGGTAGGGAATTTTTCACACTATCCTATATGGGCCAATATCGGAAACAACCTCTCTACTTCTTCGGAGGTAGTGGTATGGACTGCGTACATTCTACCCTCCCCAGACCCCACTGTGTGGGAATATACTGGGGTTTGTTGTTGTTGTTGTTGTTGTTGTATCCTATATGGGCCAAAGGTATATTCATGCTAGTATTCTCACTTTTCAGATTGCTGTAAATAAACCTTCTGGTTTGCAAGTTCTTCCTGGAGGGTTATACCAGCAGCGGACTGTCTTGACACAACTCCAGTGGCATGCGTGCAAGCTGACAGCCACTTCATCAGGTTGTCAAAAAACACATCCAGTCCCAGTTCATCGCCTAGGAAGGGGTACATCAGGTGAGTTATCTAAGGTTCATCCGTGCATGATTTTCTGCTCCAAGTACACTGATAGAACAAAAAACGAATATGTGCTCCGAGTGTAATGTGTAAGATGGGTAATCTTTCATTTAATGCCATGTCCCTTTATTTAAAAAGAACAGAACTACATAAACCTGTCATGAATGGTAGTAGAGAATTTTATATTTGAATTAGTAAACAAAATTACTAGATGTAAATATAATAATATATTAAAATTGTAGATACCTTTCTCCTCCATCCTGCAAATAAAACAGAAAAAGAACCAATTCTGGACAACATTGAATCAAAGTGATAATGATGTTGTTTTTGTTACATTTTGATGAATAAGTATGATTATATTGATTTCCAGCAACAAGAGAATGCTGGCTGGTTTCTTCCATTGTTTTTGTTCCTTAAATGTTAATCGTCATTCAGTTTGACTTTTAGTTTCATGATTGTTGGATTTCCAAGTGCAGTCTTGAATTTTTGAATGATCTGAAAATTGTATACTAGTCCATCTTAGGAAAAAAACCTTTCCATGGCATTCTGCATATAATTTCCAACAGGTGAACCTTTAATCGTGCTCTGTCACCGTTATTCTTGCCTAGTTTTAGTTGAAATCAGCAAAAATTAATTTCACCATGTTGCTTTTTATAAATGTGAATTTCATATTCGGTTTTTCCTTATAGGATCTGACAGTTGTCTAATCGTGATCTTATTTCCGAGATCTAGCAACGGTTACAGAGTCAAGTTGTCATGCAACAGCTTTTTACTGGAACTATTGACACTTTGTAACATTATAAAAATTTCATGTAACAGTTCCTTGTTGTTGTTTTTTTCCTTCTGAAATCAAGCAAGAAAGAACATTCTTAATTCTTTTATGGAATGCTCCAGGAATACTGCTCTGTGCAAAAACAAAGCTTGGTAAATCTCGCCTTGCAGCATATTTTGCCGAGGGGACGGCAGTTGTTGGAGACAAGTATGTTGGATTTGCTTTGCCACTTAGACATGCCATATTTTTCTTTACATGTGCTGCTATTGTCCATATCATTAAGAGCATCCCTATAATAACACAATATAGGCAGCTTACTGTCTGAAGGAGAGCCTTGGAGTAACTGGTAAAGTTGCTGCCATGTGACCAGGAGGTCACGGGTTCAAGCCTTGGAAACAGCCTCTGGCAGAAATGCAAGGTAAGGCTGCGTACAATACACCCTTGTGGTGGGGCCTTCCCCAGACACCGCTCATAGCGGTAGCTTTAGTGCACTGGCTGCCCTTTACGCAGCTTACTGTCCATGTTCGAGTGTCGGACACCTATGCATCAAGTACTCTTGTTAATGTTATTATTGTTCTGAAAATGTTTGTTAATTTGGCATGCAAATTCTCTCTTGATTAAAGTTGGACATTCTGCTATGTTACCTTTGTCAAAAAAAAAAAGTTGGACATTCTGCCACACTGCCAAACATTCGATTGTCCAGATTCTTTGGTTTTTCATTAGGCTTAATAGAAAAAACTCTTGTTTAAAGGCCTATACCAGCTCAGAAATTGTCTCCCTAATTGGAGTTCTAGGGAAAAACTCAGCTTACTTTTATACTTACACAAGGGTTAATTGTTTAGTGATCTCAAGTGTTTGAGTATTTTGGTATTTTAGTTCTACCATTCACTTATCAACCTTATACTTTAATTGTTTCCAACATACTGAGGTTGATTTGTTTCTTTGTTCTCTTTTATCTGGAGAATGTTCTAGGCAAAGATGTTTTTTTGCTTTAAATTTCAGTTTGACCATTCTAACAATGTGTGAAGATATTTGTCAACTAAAACTTCTGAATTTAAAGATTGTGTTATATGAAAGTAAGAACACAATGAGAACAACATACCCAGTGTGATCCCATTTGTCTTGTTTGAGGAGAGGTAAAGAGGTTATTTTTGATAGACCCTCGGCTCAAGAAAAAATATTTCAAAATAGGTTTGAAAAATATAAGGTGAAAGAAACTCGGATAGAAATACTAAAAGAAAATATTGACAGCAAAAATAGTAAGATAACCAAAGCAAAAGAACAATATCAGTGATAAAGTTGAAGAATAAGATAATAATAAAATAATAATGATAATGTTGAAAAGGAGAAGAGGGAGTAAATAAGGTACTCCAAGCTAAACCCATGCTCTCCCACAAGAATGAGAGAAATCACTCAACTGTCGACTAACCTTCTTCCCTTATCCTCGATCTCCATGTTTTTCTGTCTAGGGTCATGTCCTTGGTGAACGGAAGATGTACCATATCTTGTCTAATCACCTCTCCAAATTCTTCTTCGGTCTACCTTTCCTTAGGCTCATAACTGTCAACCTCTCGCACCTCACTCACTGGGGCATCTGTGGTCTTCCTCTTCACATGTCCTAACCATCTCAGCCTCATTTCCCTCATTTTTTTCCACCACGTATACTACCACCTTGCCCCTTATATCCTTGTTCCTAATCTTACCTCTCCTAGACAGTGTTGTGAAAAGCACTCACTTCGTCGCTTAAAGCGACAAGCGAAGCGAAAAGATGCCGCTCTAATGCCTTGAGGCGACACAGTGATGAAAAAGCGCATGTTTCTTGGCCTCTGAAATGAGAATCATGGCTTAGGTAAAAGTGATACAAAGCTCGCTTTTATGCTACTACGTTTTTTTAAAAATTCCGATTAAAAGAATTGTGCTACTGCTGGACTTCTTTCAAAAGCATTTTCTTCGTCAACTTCAATCAAGGTAAGCTTTTCTCTTTTTCTTCTTCTTCTCTGTCTCTCCGTTCCTCTGCTGCTAGAGTTTTTTGTTCCAATTGCTAAGGTGTGTTAGGCTGAAATACTCCCTTCTTTCCTAACCTTCGTTTTTTTTGTTTGTTGTTGTCTATTTTGTGTCTCTGTTTTCACTTTTCACTGCTTTGTTTTCTTTTGTAGTAATTCTTTTTCTTTATTCAATGGCACAAAAAAGAATTGAAAGATTATGTTATTTATTGAGTTCTTGGCTATTTATAATGTTATTTATTTTCTTGGCTATTTATCTATGCATAATTAATGTTTTTAAATTTTGTACTAAATAACGCTTTAATTGAAGAAAGTGTGCGCTTCGCTTTACTTTTCTCCCTTTGGTGAAGCGAGCCCTCGTCGCCTTTTTACGCCTTTGTAACTTAGTAGGAGGTATTAATTAGCATCTGTGGGTATTGATTGTGATTATCAATGCTTACCAGTTTTTGTTTGTTCCTTAGTGGATAGTGGTCACAGATTCTCGCTTCTTTACTAATTTCGTCCATTATTATCATTGTGTCCTTTTAGTGGCACCTATCTGATTTTAGTCGTTCCCTTTTGTTTGTCGTGTTTTTCTTCTCCTTTTCTTCTTCGTTCGTATCTTATTAAGTTGTGGTAAATGGTGGACTAGGGTCATGCCATAGGTCAGGGCTGAGGTCTAGGTCGGGTCTAGGATCGAGTTTGGGGTTGGGGGAGGGGTAGTAGGGTTAGGTGGGACAAGGGAGATTCCAAGTTGAGAATTGGGTCTTGGAACATAGGGACTCTTAAGGTAAGTCCATAGAGCTCGTGAAGATTCTTAGGAAGAGGAAGATTAGTATAGCTTGTGTCCAGGAAACCAAATGGGTAGGCTCTAAGGCGAGGGATGTGGATGGGTATAAGTTGTGGTACTCAGGTAGCATGAGGCATAGGAATGGGGTAGGTATCTTAGTAGATGAAGAGCTTCGGGGGCAAGTGGTGGAGGTTAAGCGGGTTAACGATAGGTTGATGTCTATTAGGTTGGTCATTGGGGGGATCTTTTTTGATCGTTATTAGTGCCTACGCTCCGCAAGTAGGTTTGGACAAGGAGGAGAAGAACTTTTGGGAGGCTTTGGATGAGGTGGTCAGAGGCATTCCAAGCACGGAAATGCTTTCGTTAGAGGGGGTTTCAATGGGCATATTGGGTCTTTACCGAGAGGGTATGATGATGTGCATGGCGGTTTCAGTTTCAAGGATTGGAATGAAGAAGCTTCTCTTTTGGATTTTGCTAGGGCTTTTGGGTTGTGGGTGGTGAATTTGAGCTTCCCGAAGATGGAGGAACACCTTATTACCTTTCGTAGTTTGGTGGTCAAGACCCAGATAGACTTTTTGCTCCTTAGGAAAGGTGATAAATAGATTTGTAGAGACTGTAAGGTCATACCTAGCGAGAATCTTTTGACTCAACATAGGTTGTTGGTGATGGACTTGGTAATCAATAAGGGCAAAAGAAGAAGAGTGTGGAGGCTCGTCCCAGGATTAAGTGGGGTAGCTTGACTTTGGCTAGTGCTTTGGAAATGGGGGAAAATTGAAGATTAAGGGGGCTTGGGAGAGTCGAGGGGATGTGGATAGTATGTGGGAGACGACTGCCAGTTGCATTAGGGAGACCACTAAAGAGGTGTTGGGTGTCTCGAGAGGTCGATCTGGCAAGCATCGAGGAGACTGGTGGTGGAACGAAGAAGTTAAAGAGGAAGGTGGAGTCTAAGAATGTGGCCTATGCTAAGTTGGTTGAGAGCAAGAATGATGAGGAGAGGCAGACGAATAAGGAGGAGTATAAGGTAGCTAGAAGAGAGGCTAAGTTAGCGGTTACGGCGGCTAAGACAACAACTTTTGAGAGATTATATGCGGCTTTAGAGGAGAAAGGTAGGGATAAGAAGTTGTATAGGCTTGCCAAGGCCAAGGAGTGGAAGGCTCGTGACCTTGACCAAGTGAAGTGCATCAAGGAAGAGGATGGAACAGTGTTGGTTAAGGATGCCCTCATTAGGAAGAGGTGACAGTCTTATTTTCATAAACTTTTGAACGACGAGGGGGACTAGGAGACTTGGAGTATTCTGAGAAGTGTCACGATTATGGTTATTGCAAGCGTATCAAGGTTGAGGAGGTCAAGGGGGTTATTCGCACGATGCGTCGGGGTAGGGCGACGGGGCCAGACGAGATTCCAGAGGATTTTTGGAAGAGCACTTGCGGGGCAGGTTTGGAGTGGTTGACAAGGTTGTTTAACATCATTTTTAGGGTGGCGAAGATGCCTGAAGCGTGGAGGTGGAGTACGATGATTCCATTATATAAGAACAAGTAGGACATCCAGAGTTTCAACAACTATAAAGGTATCCAGTTGTTGAGTCATACAATGAAGGTTTGGGAAAGGGTAGTAGAGTTGAGGCTGAGAAAGATCGTTACTATCTCTAAGAATCAGTTCGGTTTCATGCCAGGTCGCTCGACTACTGAGGCCATTCACCTTGTAAAGAGATTTGTGGAGCAGTTTCGGGAGAGGAAGAAGGACTTGCACATAGTGTTTATTGATCTTGAGACGGCATATGATAAGAGTTCCCAGGGAGATTTTGTGGAGATGCTTGGAGGCTAGGGTGCCCGTGGCGTACACTAGGTCGATTCAGGACATGTATGATGGCTGAAGCCTCGTGTGAGGATGGCAGGTGGAGATTCGGAGCACTTTTCGATTTTGACAGGGTTGCATCACTCTTAGCCCCTTTTTATTTGCCTTGGTGATGGATGTTCTAACACGACATATTCAAGAGGAGGTGCCTTGGTGTATGTTATTTGCTAATGATGTGGTACTGATTGACGAGATTCGGGGAGGAGTTAATGATATGTTAGAGATTTGGAGACAGACCCTTGAATCTAAAAGATTCTGGTTGAGCGCCACTAAGACGGAGTACTTGGAGTGTAAGTTTAGTGATGTGTCGCAGGAGGCGGACATGGTAGTGAAGCTGGATTCTCAGACCATTCAGAAGAGGGAAAGTTTCAAGTATCTGGGGTCTATGATTCGGGGAAATGGTGAGATTGACGAGGATGTCACGCGCCGTATTGGGTCAGGATGGTTGAAATAAAGGCTCGCTTCGGGAGTTTTATGTGATAAGAAGGTGCCTCCAAAGCTTAAAGGTAAGTTCTACATAGTGGCAGTCCGACCGGCTATGTTGTATAGAGCGGAGTGTTGGCCAGTTAAGAACTCCCACATCCAAAAGTTGAAGATGGCAGAGATGAGAATGTTGTGATGGACGTGTGGCCATACCAAGAAAAATAGGGTGAGAATTGAGATTATTTGGGAGAAGATGAGAGTGGCTTCGGTGGAGGACAAGATGAGAGAAGTGAGATTACGTTGGTTCGGGCACGTGATGAGGAAGGGCTTCGATGCTCCAGTTCGGAGATGTGAGACACTGGTTATGGATGGTTTTAGACGGGCTAGAGGTAAGCTGAAAGAATATTAGAGGGAGGTGATTAGGCATGATATGGAGCAGTTACAACTTACAAAGGACATGACCCTTGATAGGAAGATGTGGAGGACACGGATTAGGGTAGAGGGTTATGGGGTGGGAGTGCGTCGGTAACAGTAGGGGAGCGTTCTTTATTTGTGGCTGAAGTTTCTTGCTCGTGATGTTAAGTGATATCTATGATTTTGGATAGATAATTTTTAGTATTATCTTATGGTTGTAGTATTATCTTGTGACTAGCGGTGTTAGTTTATTTTGTATATTGTACTAGTTTATATGCATTTATGCTTTGTGTTTGTTATATTGTTATCGGTCCTAAGCCGGGGGTCTATTGGAAACAGCCTTTCTACTTCACCTGAGGTAGTGGTATGATAGTCTGCGTACACTCTACCCTCCCTAGACCCCATTATGTGGGAATACACTGGGTATGTTGTTGTTGTTGTTGTTGTTGCACCTAGTAAAACCATACATCTATCTAGGTATCCTCATTTATGCTACTTCCATCTTTTTCTAATCGTGAGAACGATATCAAAAATTCGAAAGAAAAGCTTTTTTGAATTTTAAGCATTGTATTTTACAACTGAAAAGGTAATTAAGCATTTCCACGGTGGATAATGATAAAATATCTTTTTTTTTCTCTCCCAATCTACTCTATTTATGATTATGGTGTTTCATTTCTTTTTTTCTTTCTTTGGGGATAATTAGCTCAATGTCTACTATTTAAGAAAGTAACTCAAGTCTTTGAAGGTTGTCGTCAGTGATGGAGTAAGAAAAGATACAGACCCCAATTGTTGTTGTTAAATAGAAAGTTGCCTCATTGAAGCACATTACTCTATTCCTTCCTGATATAGATTACACTACGTTCTTTTTAGGATCTTTGAAAAAGGATCGAGTCACGGGGCGATATATAAATTCAGCTCGTTAGTGGGAGGCTGAAACCTTAGAGCTCAATGGAAGAGAGAACTTCAATCCTTGTTGTTTTTGTTAAATTACCACTGGCTAATTTATTCCTCCAAACCCCCTTTAACTAGGAGTGTAGTTATAGCAATAGGAAGTCTAATCCTTGTGAGAAACTCTATTCTAAACTAACAACTATAAGCTAATCCTAATCCTTATGAAACATAAATCCTATTCTAGAATAATAAAGAAAGCTACTAAAAATATAATTAAATACTTAATTTAATTGGCTTCCATACATCCACAACATTACTCTCCTCACGTGAAATAACTTGTTCCAAGCTCGATATTCAGGGCAGTCATCTAGAAATTCTGGAATAGTGTCAATTGGATCATCCAATTCCAACCCTAGCCAACTTTTCTTGAAACCAAGGTTGATAAATTTTAGTTGAACTAGTTTGCCAAAGCATGACTAATTCGCCCACCGGGTTGCTGCTTTCAGGAGGTCCAAATCGTTGGAAACTACGTTTCTGAAATTCTTCCTAATTCATGGGGCCCTTTGATCGTTTAAGCTGATATTACCATAATTGTGCTTCTCCCGACATGTGAAACCCAGTCACTTCCGTTGTATGTTGATTTTCAAAAAATTGTTCACAACAATTTGCCCAAATTAATGGGTCGTTGGTGTCGTCATAAGTAGGAAAATCCATCTTTGTATACACTGTCAAATGGGAATTGCCTCTTGTTGGATGATTCTGATTGGCCAATTGAATGGGCAGTGTATTGCCTTTAGTAGTAGAAATTGTTAATCTGCTTCGTCGGGGCACTACTTGACTCAAGTTTGTGGGTTGTTGGTTTTGTAGAGCTAATTCTTAAGCTAGACAATTGCTCTTGGATGACTTGGACAATTCTTTCGCTAGGGCGTTGTTCCATTGCTGCAATTTTAGAGTCCATTAGGATTTCTTAAATTACACTTTCTTTCTGGAATCTGGATCAATATCATCGCCCATTGTGTTAGGCTCTGATACCAAATTGTTAGGATCTGTAGAGAAGAATCGAGCTTTATGCCCTGATACCAAATTATTAGGATCTTTAGAGAAGAATCGAGTCACGGGACGAGATATATAAATTCAGCTCATTAAAGGGAGGCTAAAACCTTAGAGTTCAATAGAAGAGAAAATTCCGACCTCTTGTTTTTTTTTGTAAACTACGACTTACTGTTTTATTCCTCTAAAGAATAGAAATATTATAACAGCAATAGGAAGTCTAATTCTTATGGAAGTAGGACACGTAAACCCTATTCTAAACTAATAATTATAGTTAACCCTAATCTTTATGAAACTATGAAACATAAATCCTATTCCAAAATAATAAAGAAAGCTACTAAAAGTATAATTGAATACTTAATTTAATTGGCTCGGATACTAAATTGTTAGGATCTTTAGAGTAGGATCGAGTCACAAGGCGATATATAAATTCATCTCGTTAGGGAGGCTAAAACCTTAAGAGTTCAGTGGAAGAGAACTCTGATCTCGTTTTTTTGTTAAAATACGACTTACTGATTTATTCCTTCAAACCCCTTTTAAATAGGAGTATTATTACAACAATAGGAAGTTTAATCCTTATGGAAGTAGGAAATGTAAACCCTATTCAAAACTGATAACTATAGTTAATCCTAATCCTTATGAAACTATGAAACATAAATCCTATTCCAGAATAATAAAGAAAGCTACTAAAACTAAAATTAAATACATAATTGAATTGGCTTCTACGCATCCACAACAGTTCTTTATTTGTTTGGAACTCTTATTAGCTTCATTCATCATTCATCATTCATCTTTCCCTATGCAAAATTTGAATAGGAAGTTGGTAATTTGAACATCCAAACTTTCTACATTGATACATTGGTATAAGATACTCCAGAGTTAGTTCTCACAAGCAGCAACTTTTGTTACCCACTCACTCAGTTCCTCACACCAATGGTTGGAGAGCACTCACCTCAAAGTTAGTTAAGTTCAGTTTGTTCTGTTTGCAACAATACACCCTGTTCTCTGAAATTTGAACCTTTTTAGTAGACTTGATTTGGTGTTAGGTGAGAACAAGATTGTCTTTCAACCTTTAGCAGACTTTGTAGAGGTGATAGAAACAAATCATTTTGGGTTTAATCAAATCTTCAACTCTTACCTTTTTGACCAAGTATTCTCTAAATTATCCTAGCAACTCTCTTGCCCATCAACATCACTTAATAGAACACACTGTTGAGGCCATTGGATCAGCCTCTGAAGAGTATGAATCAGTTGGTCAATGCATAGGATATTATAGGTCATTTGATCCCCTTAAATATCCAACTCTCTACTTTGGTTTTTCTTGGAATTTTCTAGAATGCAATCAAGTTGGGTGCCAAATTAGCATTATCAAAACAAAGTTGGGTGCAAAATTAGTTTGTTTTTTTAGAGATTATGTCCCTTAACAAGTGACATGGTGTCCACTTATAGAAGCTTGAAATTCTCAAGTCAAATTCACTACATCTAACATTAAGTTCTATGATTACACAGTTTTCCATAGAGGTAAGGTCTGCGTACACCCCACCTCACCCTCCCCAGACCCCACTTGTGGGAGGACACTGGGTATGCTGTTGTTGTTGATTATACAGTTTTCCACCTTTACGAAATCATGCCTATTCCATTTATAAACCCCCAAAAGGAGAGAAACCAAGTTTTTACAGATTAAAGAGCAGTGAGACCAGTATGAAAGACTTAATTTATTTTATCAATGTAGAAAGACGTTATTTTATCAACGTAGAAAGACTTATTGCAGTTCACCTTTACTTTTGCATGCTTATTGACTTATTGTGTCATAAAATGAAGATAGCTGATAAGACTAAAGTCAGCCGTTAGGTCCAATCTTTACTTTCTGTTGCATTCTTCCTTGGCATTTGCTTCGTACCTTTTTGATATTTTAAACTTCTGAAGAAATGCAGTTATTAAAGAAAAATGAAATCCCTATCTGAAAAGGGTGAACAGAATACTTTTTGGAATGGTACTTGTGGACCACCTATAAAAAGCCTCGAGGAAAATTCAGAAACATCATTTACTTCTTGAAAGTTGTGCCCTTTCCTGTACTTTTCTGCTATAATTAATACATATTTTATCTTGTTCATGTGGATCATTTTGTCAACAATGGCTGAAATTTACTATATAGACACACCAACTCAGAGTGCAATACAATGAGGAAGATTTGCAAGATATATCGGGCCCTAGTAAGTGGTGTGATGGATATGGATGAGGTAATAGCATAGCATTATTCTCCCTCTCATTGCCCCTCCCCCTTGTCCTCTTATGCATGTTCTCACCTCATGTTGGTTTTTTCTGTTGGAGTGTCTATTCTAAGGAAGTCAATCCATCTGATTACTGGATTTAAAAGTAATTTTGACTGATAGGTTGTCATCAAGCAACCAATTGGTACAATTAAATATGCTGGAGTTGCTAAAGGCTTGTATGTTGCTTCTCCTTCAGGTTTTCAAATTTATTTGTTTTGGGAAAACATTTCCTGGATTAACTTTTAATGAAAGATCCATTCAGTTGTTATCATTCATGTGGTGCTTCAGGAGGACACTAGTGTTCGCTTAATTTTTTTTCTGATCCTTTTTCTAGGGAAGCCAGCTCTGAGCAGTGTTCGCGTTCTTGAAAGAGATTCGGAAAATAACTGCACATTGGTTCAGGTATTATAAGTCAAGACATAGGAAATTTTATGTTACAGCCACCTTCCTTAACCCTCCCTACCTTGAGAAGAAGAAGGAACCTTATTAATACTTTCTTTCCTTAATGTTGTTCATTTTTAACAGGTTGAAATTCAATCTGGAAGGCCACACCAAATCCGCATCCACCTCTCTTTCATTGGGCTTCCACTAATTGGTAACTCTGAAATTTTATTATCTATCCTCCGGCATCATAAAAGAAAGCATATAATCATAGAAGTAGAAGTATCAGTTTGCGTCTTCTAAAAGAAACATACACAAAAGACGGAAAAAAAACACGAAAGTTCTCCATCTTCAGCCGGCCAGTACTCCACATTGGATGGTGCATTGCAAACATTTGTCGTTCTTAGTTCTATGAAAGCATATCAGTAAGTATCTACCTAACTGCACGAGTAAAGGAGAAAAGGTGATGGAAGAACTTAAGTGTATGCATTGGGTTGCGATAAGAGAATGAGTTCTGAACTAAGCATGTGGACTATGCATCTGCTGTTATACATAAATGTCAATGACCATTCTGACGAAGTCGATATGAGGCCCTCTACAACGTAAATATGTTATTGGAACTGTGTGGCACCGGAATGTGTTTCTTCCTCTAGGTTATAAGCCAAGCAAAAATGATTTACTTATCAAATATTGATATCTAAATGCAGGTTAAGATACTTGTTCCGTTGACAAACCCTTGCAAGCTTAAAAAGGAGCAGTTAGTATTTCCTTACTTTATCATTCATTATGAAATTTCACATCAAACATCTGGTGTTCAGATTTTATTACCGAGTATGCGTCTCTGTACTATGTGATCAGTCCAAGGCTAAGAATTGTTATCCCTGAGTTAATTGTAACTTTGTGCAAGCTTAACTTCTAGTCAACAGTCATAGTGCCTTCATAGACCCTACGGGGTCTGTTGAAAGAGATTGGTTCCGAAAATATAATTTGTATACCTTATCAAACTTACCAACTACAATTGATTAATCTTTGTGTATAAACATAACTGTGCATGCTAGACAGCTTTTCTTCGCATAGAGTATTTACTACT
The DNA here is from genome assembly GCA_030864215.1 of Capsicum pubescens. Taxonomy (NCBI): domain Eukaryota; kingdom Viridiplantae; phylum Streptophyta; class Magnoliopsida; order Solanales; family Solanaceae; genus Capsicum; species Capsicum pubescens. The sequence continues at coordinate 155,013,610 of CM061549.1, read as the reverse complement.
ATTGCCCAGCAGCTCTTCCGTTAGTTCTTTTTATGATCTATAAATAATTGTTATCTTACCAGGTGATCCTCTCTATGTATCTGGTGGGCAACCAAAGTGCTTTCATCCTGTAATGAGTGAAAGTTTTGAGAAAGATGGGTACGAAATTGGACTTTTATTTGTCGGTATTCAGTTTAATTAGATAGTCTCTCAGCCACATCTTTTTGTTTCCATAGTAGTAAACACTAGTTGAATTTGCTATCCAGATCACCCTTATTCCACATCTTTGGTTATTCTGTTAGAGCGAGAGAAAGTACTAATCTCGACTGTCACCTTTTTCATGACAGTTATAGACAACAAGTTCACAGAATTCTTTAATAGTTTAGTTCATACATAATGCCTATTTTAGACCAAATAAAGCTTTATCTTTCATGTTCATTGCGAAGATAGTCAAATTACTTGAAATTGAAACAGAAAGTAGCTGAATGTTTATTCTATCTAATCACTTCAAACAAGAACAGTAGCTTTGTCTGCTGCTAATATCATGATCTGATTCTATTTCGTTTTACTTTCTTATAAGTGGCTATCGAAGGCCTGAGAATCCTGTTCCTGGAGACTCCGGATATAACCTGCATGCACATCAAATAGTTCTTATTCACCCGATAATAAATGAGGTTAGTTGTTTTTCTTAATGTTGTTTTAGAAGCCAGTAATTTTGATGTTACTGATCAAACCAAAATCAGTTATTTCAGTGCTACATTTGCATATTTATCCCTAGCAATTATATTATTATTCATTTGCAGTTTTACATCCCTGAATCAGAGGAGTATTTACTGAGATGCTTGTTTTGATGGAACAGTGTTGCTACAGTGTAAACTGTTAGTTTACTTTATCGCTGTTATCACTCTATACCTTTATCAGGTAGCACTTAGCAGCACTGACTTTGCGAAATGGGACCTTACTACCTTGAGTGTGATATTTAAGGCTGGGTGGGTGGATCTTAATACAAACCTTGAGCATGTACTCATCAATTTCCTTTGGTCCAACTATGGAACTAGAGTGATTAAACGTTGGATTTGGGTTGGGAATCAAGCTTTCGATGCGTCAGATTTGGGCTGGGACAAGTTCAGTTTTGGCTAATATACAAAGAGGATCATGTTTAACAATTGAAATTGTTTTTTAAACAAGGCTACCTTGCTAGACATCTCAATTCTAATTAAACTTGTTGACAGTAATTGTTCATCTTGCAGCTTATCAAAATCACAGCACCTCTTCCAGCTATCCTTCAAACACGAGAAGAACGCAGGGCGAACCAGCCAAACTACAGCTAGAAGTACATTCAGTGCCCCTACTTGTGCCATTAGCTTGGTAGTGAAGCTTATACTACCTCCTGGACGGCTGATTTCCGATGAAGTACAAGCACTATTTAATAGATTCAAGTTATGGTACAATGTCTAATAACTTATTAACTTTCGTGTAATTTTTGTGTTTTCGATTTCTTGATCAAAAGATTTTGGAAAAAAGAAGAGATGGAGATTTTTATATCTAAACAAGAACGGAAACAATTTTAGTGCGATCTTTACAGCATATCCTGGGCCTAATATTATGTAAGGGCGGCCTACGAAACTATTATGACCATCACAATAACTGCGCATCCTAGAAATAAAAGTCGATAATAGGTGAGGCGGGACCTAGCTTGGAAAAAGTTAAAAAGATGTATAAATAACATACAGCATTTGTGTAATTTTTTGAAAAGATAATGCTTTATTCAGTTGTTATAGAGGCCAGCTGTCAATAATCGAAATCCATCAACATGCATATGGCCATTTCAAAAAGGGTCCGCCACATAAAAGCTTATCAAAACCCAAATTTACCCTGCCCTTGCATTTAGAAATTGCATTTAGAAATATAACCACACCACAAAATTAACAGCCACTTGACAAGAAAATATAAAAACATTAAAAGGAACCAAAAAAGAAAAAAAAAACAGGGAAGGATATTGTAAAATCATAAATGCGAAATGAAAACTGAACTTCACCTCCCAAACTCTTGATAAATATTATTGCTGTATTTCCATCAAATACAACAAACACAAAGCTACTGGCAAATATTAGAGACACCTAGAATTCTGTAACCAAAAAGACGGCAACAACTGTAACCATCTACTGCCCTATGGTTTCCTGGATTAAACTTACAAAAACTATTGTACATTGTGGCAAAAAGAGATGCCACGGAGACCATAGACTGGCCTCCCTTGCAATCAACTACCTGCTGACGTCCCCTTTACTTCTCCAAGCATCATCCTCTCTGATGATGCTTGCCGTTTGCCCACTAAATTGTTCAGCCTTGGCATAATGCATTTTGATGGCAGCCACCGGATCAGAGACACCAGTGCACTGCAGAATCCCCCCTCTTCCAACAAGCACACCCCTCGCTTGTTGCTGCACACCAGACACAACATCAAACCCATTTTTTCTTTGCATCTCAGAGAACACCTCTTGCCTCTGTTTCATTTCTATAGTAAAAGGCTGCACGTCTCGATTTCTGTACACTTGATAATCTGCTGCTGCTACTCCATTGTTGCCACTTGCATTTGTTGGAAACCCAGGGACACCATTCAAATTCCGCTCAGCCATCTTCACAGCCCCAAGCAAAGTAGGCTGTTCCATTTTGGTGGAAGATATTCCATAATTACCAAATGCTGCAGGATATTTTGCCAGGAGGATAGCAGAGTCGGGCAACGAAGAAAACCCTGTCTGTATTCTATTCCCATCCCAAAAACCAAAACTTCTCACTTGATGAGTCTCAGAACCCGGGAAGTTATTACGCTCAAATTTGGCAGTGGCTGAATTGCCATCTAATATATGACTTGCACTAAAGGAATCGCTACCAATTTTCAACTGCTGATTGCTACCATCACTGCGATGAGCATTGGAACTGGGATTTGCCTGAGGGCATGGTTTACTAAGAATCTGTCCGAACAATTTTACATCACCATTCCTACAATGTTTCTCCACGTTTGATGAACTACCTGCTGTCTGTTCTCGGTTAGGAATCAGAACATCAGAAACAGAACCACCACCACGATTTGTACCATTGCACTTCTGGAGAAAGCAACCAGTTGTAGAAAATGTATCTAACTGTAGATTCCTACCTACCTTCTGGATTTCTTGCAATGCAGCTGATGTTCTGCAGCCAGGATCTCCAAACTGTGTGAGAGCCGACTCCCCCACTGAATAGCTGCCAAGAATCTGGCAGGATTCAACCTGGGCTAACCGGGAATGGCTCGGCAAAGGCAGCTCAGCCGACTGAGTAGCATTCTCACACTGCTCATCACAAACATTTTCAAGTTCTTCTGATAATTTATCAGCATTAGCAGCTTCAGGCATCTGTTTACTCTGAACTGAAATATTGCTTTCCAAGTAAAGCTTACACTCAGAATCAGATTCCAAACGAGTCATATTCTGGAATCCATTAAGAGGGCACAATCCCCCTCCCCTAGAAGCAGCAAGACCAGAATTATTTCCCGACAACACCATATTGGGCTTTCTATCTTCCAAAGAGCAGTTTGACCTACCTACTTCCGCTATTTCTGCCTTTCTATCATTCAAATCATGCTCAGGCGAAGAAATTTCTTCACCTAAATGCTTAGCAGAAACTTCATTCGGACACGGTATGTCAGGCAGGCCATTCTCCGAGGCATCTCCACCAATTTCAACACCTTCCTGAGAAACTATAACCATATTCTCATCCCCTCGACCATTTCCAATACAAGCACCAATCTGATCACAATCCCTGTTAAATTCCACCTCTTGCTTATCTACATCACAGTTTACCTGAAGAATATCTACAGAATCCAGTTCTCCAGCCCCATCTTTTTCATCAGAACTGGTCAAATTGTGATTTGAAATCCCCCCCTTCATACATAAATCAGATACGTCTTCCAACATCAAACTTGATTTTCCATTACACAACAGCTTAGTCTCCATAGAACAAGCATCAGGATCACTTCCACCGTTAACATCCTGCCTCTCCAAATTGCCAGGTGCAGGAAGAATCTTATCTAGTCCAAGACACTTCCTAGCCTTGCTAAAGAAGATCTTGCACTGATCACGGGATCTCGTTCCGACACGTCTTGAGACCATAATAAAATCTTTTCCATAAGCTGACACAGCCTGGATGAAGGCTGATTTCTCTTCATCTGTCCAATCAGTAGGATCCATCTCCCCACAGCTCTCATCTGAACAGGTTTCATCATCCATACTCTGGGTAACCTCTGGAGTCCGGGGCAATCTGGTCGACAAACCCACTTTCTGGTGCTTCCATTCCTGGTTTCCTTCTCCAGGATCAACTGAACTTGTAATGCAAGAACTCATAGCTTCTGATGATAAGGAACCACAGATACCAGCCAAAACATCAACAGCCACTGTTTCTCTTTCACTATGGCATACATCGAGACTGTTTGACCTCTCTAACTCATTAAGTCTGGACGCCTTGTATTCAGTGACCATTCGAACGGTGTACTTTGACGTACCCTTAGGCTGAATTTCAATACTGTCCTCCACATTAGATGCAATTGCTGATGCAGCACCTAAGATATCGAGAGAAGCAGAATTAGCCTCACGGTTCCATCTTTTCCCAGAAGAAGCAACAAGGTACCTATTTGCGGAACAAACTTTTGCTTGTTTAGAATAATCTGGTTTCCTTCTTGTTCTCTCAAAACAATCTGATTTGTGATTCTTGTAATAGAACTCTATGCAATCAGCAGTTGTTTTGTGATCAAGAAAAGAAGCTATCTTCCTGAAGTCTTTCCCAAAGGTAGCAAGCTTGTCAATAAAAATTTCTCTCTCCTTAGATGTCCATGGATTGATCAGACCCCTTTCTTCCTCAACAGCGCAGGGATCTTCCACCAGACTATTCTTTGAAATGAACCTTGTCATCGTCCTCTCCTTCTGATCTAAAATTAAAGCAGGCATCCTTAATGTGTTCCTGTAGACCTTTGCCCCAAGTTCTGAGAGTAGCCTGCTTGCGAAGTTCAATATTTCTGATGAGGGCACCAGACTTAAGTTTCCAACTGCATTGGTAAAAACACATTTTTTTTCAAATCAGTATTGCAAGGACGACGACATGAAGGCAAATGAAGACACTAGAAAAAAGATGAACCGCACATGTATACAGACTTAAAGTGCAGATATCAAGAAAGTAGCAACTAGGGTATCCGAGCCAGTGTATATGGGATCTCTCAAATTGTGTTATAGTCGGGATTAAAACTTGGGTTCTTCAGGCTGTTACTTCAATGCATGCTGTCACTTCTAAACCCCAACCAGCCAGCCAACCCCCGTCATCCCTTGGGAGCACTATTGAAGGTGCTAGTTTAATTCGCCCACCGTCATTGAAGAAGTACCCTTGTTTAGCTTATATTAGACATAATATAAAGTAGGATACTTCTGATTTAAGAGGAGGTCAAACAAATTCAAATCAAAGGAAGTTGTGCCCAAAACCATCCAACTTGGATACCATATATTAGTCATGCAGCAGTAAGCAAAACTGAGACAGAACCCAATAAGCTGTCGTGAAGCAAACAGGCATAATGACCAACCTAAAATAACAAAACAAGACTCAAAATTGAGAAACAGGAAAGCACGAGGCTGATGCCCCCCCCCCCCCCCCCCCCGTAGCGATTTTTAATTAGTCATGCATTTATTTTATTTTTGTGTGGGTGGGTGGGTGGGTGGGGGTGGGGGGTTACACTTTTACCTTAGGTATTAGATATTCCTATGCCAATAGGACATATAAAGAACTTCCAGTACTTTTCACTTTTATTCTGTATATTGTTTGCTTGAGATGAATTAAATGGGGAAACCATGGTCCTTGGCGGACTCATATAGCCAATCAACTTGTTTGGGATTGAGACATTGTAGTTGTTTGTAATAGAGTTCAATGAGCCAATTGAAAAGCAAATTGTTATAATTACCGAACTAGAATAACAAACCAAATTCTCAGAAACAAAAAAGGAAATCCAAGGCAGAACTTCCCTCTCAGTAGATAGGGCTTACAGCAAAAGTTAACCTACAACATGAACCACATTTAGTGTAAAACAGCCCTTACGTAATTCTGAATTTTTAAGAATGTCAGAACAGCAAGAATTAAATTTGATGCACCTAAAAACTTCAAACTGAACTGTAATTCTTGCTACGATAGCAGTACACTCACTTCAGATAGCTTTACATCTGCATCTAGGGACTGTAACATACTGAAATTATTGCCAGATGAAATTTGACCCCTTTTCTGTAAGCTTAATAGTAAATCACATATATAAATAAATCATCATAGCAACAATATTTCATTAAGATGAAATTCCCAGTCCCTGCAGATTCCTCTCTCCCAAACCCTCCCCAAGAAGATTGAAGCCTTGAGGGTTAAACATGATCATCGACTTCACAATAAACCAGTAAACAACACTATGTACAAGAAGCTATTAAACATTTTATTGGGGAGATCAGACCTCCAAGAAGCTATTAAACATTTTATTGGGGAGATCAGACCTCCAAAATGTAAAGAGAGGAGAAAGCATTAAAGATCAAAATTCTACATTTTCCAATTGAACAAATAAATACCTTCCAAATCAAATAAAAAATTGTATTAAATGTTGATCAGAAATTCCGTATAAAATGTCAACAATTGGCATATGCACGGAATATGGGAGACTGAAAATTGAAGCAGAAACTAAATCTAGATTTTAAAAATAGAGTTCAACTCAAGAGAAACAATGCCATAACATTTTGACCAAAAAAAAGGGACCACATACACCCCACCCACCCATAAAAAAAAAACTGGTTAGTATGAGCTATAACTATGTCTGGCTACTCCTACGCTATGAACAACAAATTGAGTTCACTTCAGTCCGAATCAGCAAGACCAGATATACAGCTTAAATTTGATTCGCCTAATTACTCCTTAACTTAGATCACAATATTGAATAATGTACCCAAAACTTTAACAAAGGTAGCACAAACACAAAATTCCACTCAAAGGATAGTGGAACCAACTTGAGGATAGTGCTTCCACTAAACAATACACACTCCGAACATAGCAACTAAGCTAATTGCGGGCTATATTAAGAGGGAAAAAGAGCACGAGGGTAAATGGTACAGAGAAATTAAAAGAAACAACTTACCAGTGGTAGAAAATCGTGAACGAACTGTAGCACGGTGTTTTTGATGTCCTATCTGCACAGGGCGCAGGCTCAAGTCAAACTTCTTCTGAGACTTTGCACGAAACCTCCTTACAGAAAGCATGCGAATATCTTCCTTCCAAAGGTGCTGATGTACCCTAAACTTCAAGGCAATTATCTTTTCTTTGAACTGTTGAAACTGCTTCCTCTTAGCAAATCTTTCTTCAACTGCATGATCAATTTGCAACAAAGAGACTCTGACGGTTCTTGAAAAATCAAAACTGCATTTGCTGGCAGGCAGTAGGTTCTTAAATACTTCAAATGCTCTCCGTGCAGAATCTTTGTTGGCAGCTAATATCAAATTATATAAAGCATCTTCTCCACCATTCAAAATGCCATTGGAAGCAGAGTAAGAATAACTGGCAGTTGGCTGGGAGCGCTCCCAGCAAATAAGTGTGTCCCTTGCTTTTTCCTCGTTAAAGCTGCACAGTTTTACATCTGAACTTCTAGATTTAGCGCTCTCCTCGGTGAAACTGCACATATTGACATTCAATCTTCTAGACTTGCTGTCATCTGAAATAAATATTCCACCATGTTTCAAGGCATCAACAGGTGCCACATCCTTCTCTGAGGGCAATTCAACAAACTTTGAAGTTGCACTACCAGGGCTATCAATGTCCTCAACTTTTACCTCGGTCTGCTCATTTTCATGTATATTAGCCCCTTCCTCTCCAACCAAATCGTCAGGTATATCAACTAGCAAAGGAGCAGGTCCAGAAGCTATATTAGAAGTAGCGCCTTGATCTTCATGAGAATTTGCATTGCAATCTTTTGGTGGAGAACAGGAAGCAGATGGAACAAGCTGGGTATTTTCAGGTTCAGAGATCAATGTCTTCAGTTCATTCTCAAGTGAATCAATCTCCGCTTCAGTTTTTTCTAGGGCCTTAGTAATATCACTCTTCCACACTAGCAACTTGTTCACTGCAGTTGATCTCATAAAACCAGAGTCCACAGAACTTGGGTCCTCTGATTGTAGCAGTTTATTGATTGAAGAGTTCAAATTGGAAATCTGAGCAAGATCCCAATTCTCTAAGTTAAAACCTGATCCCTCAGAGTAATATTGGGAGACAATGTTGGGTGAGCCACATAAATTACCAACATCCTGATCAATGTTTGTTGCCTTGACTAGTTGTTTATCCTCAAGACCTGTTATTATCATAGCATGGGCAAAAATTGTGAATTAGATGCTAATTCTCTGAACCAACCACAAACAAATTGTGAATGATTTTTCTCTGCTTAATCTCTTGTACCTAAAACGGTTAAATTGCCTTGCTATCTGGGTGTTCAACTGCAAACTTATAATTTGAGATCAATCCACTTAAAAAAGAAAAGGCAGAAAAGCGAGAAATAAAAAGCACGGCTATGACTATGGACATGATGAACATATGGAATTTCTTTACTCAATGCGTGGAAGGAGATCCCTAGGATTCTGCTACAAAACCATGCTACAAATAAGAAACACAGATAATCAAATGCATGTCTTGGTCCTTTGACAAACCAACAGATGGGAGTTCATTGAAGTACTACGCGAAAGCTCCACAAAGAGAGCATAAAAACTTACAAGACAGGCTATATGCAGCAGTGAAGATACAAAATATATGCTCCCACACCAAAAAAGGGAGCCACTTCATGTACTGGGTCAGCAAAGACGCCAAAACGAACAGAAAGAGCTTAAGAGTGTCACTCGCTAGATACTGGAATTGGTTGAATAAGAGCATGTCAAGTAAAATAAATATACCATTTCAGTTACTGGCGAACTTTGTGAAACTTGTTATTTACTGTATCCTAAAGGTAAAGACTGTCTGTTACATGTTACACCTGCAAATGCTGAAGGTCCGCGATTTTGAATCAAATAGAAAACCCATGATCTTCGCCCAATAATTAAAATTTGAAAATAGGGCTATTAGACTTATATTGAACTACATAAGCATTTTCCATAACTTAACTTTTGCAGCATTCATATTAAGTCCCAAAATATTGTCGCAGTTGCTAGAATAAGGACATACAGACCTGTCTTAAAAAAAACTACTTAGATCCTGTCTTTAACAGCATTCTTTCTTTTTTATCCTGGGTAAGGCATATTTTCCCATGTTCTTTTCTCAGACACTTATCTGTTCATTTTGCATTCTTTATATTCTTTGGCAATTTTCCACACCATAAAAAATAAGAGTTATGCTCAGTCCACACACTATACACCTATTTCACAACATTAAAATAAGGAATTGCTTGAGAATAATACCTGGTGAAGAACTACAAGCAACCGACGAAGGTGTGGCAGGAGAGGGACAATCTGGGAAAACAGCAACTCTTGGGCTTCTATCTGCCTGGTTCAAGAGCTGAGAATGACTAGGTTCTACACTATCACCAGAGATAGAAGTTCCCACCTTAACAGCATTATCCTCAGGACCTTCAACTTTCTTCTTCTCGTACTTGGCCAGTCCTTCTCCCCAACCCAGGCGCGGCTTCTTCCTGGAAGTTGTCTCTTCAGAAGGGGCAGCAGAAGTTACACAGGCAGTTGCATCCCCTGTAAGAGATTGAACGGCTTTTGAGTTTCCAAGCCACAACTCAGGCTTTGTCTCATTAGAATCCACTCCCATGCTACCAGAATGACTTAATGATCCCCTTGATGATAAACTTCCAGACCGAGTCCATTTGAGTGGTCTCCATTCAATTGACCCCAGCGAGGTCTCTCTCTCAAATCTTTGCCCCGTGCTTGCTGTTGCATTGGCAGAACTCTTATTGTGCTGGTCTCTAGAGTGAGACTGATCACATGTATTAACATGTTCAGAGTGAGGCTCCATAACATCCAGTGACCTCTGATTATTTGTAGCATCATTTTGTCTTACAGAACCAGAACCACTGGGGGATGCAGCTTCCCAAGAGTGAGCACCACCACCACCTCTCCAATCCCTCTGACCAAAGGACCTATTTTCCCTGCTGCTGCTGCTGCTATTCCTTCCATACTTGACAGCATCACCACGAGACTGCCGACAGCTCTCATCTTCAACAATCTTTTCGTTCGAACGAGAAGTCATGAAACCATGTCCGAGTTCTTCAGGATACATTTGCCAACTGCCCTGCTTACCATGACCTTGAGCAGCAAAGAGATGACCAAAAAAATCAACAGATAGAAATTAAATAAAAAACAAAAAGGATTCCACCTGAGCTTTAAAGCATAGATCTATAGACATATAAAGAGAAAAATCAACCCCAAAGAAAGTAGGTGAATTTGTAGATCCAAAACCCTAGATTTATTTAGGGGGAGGAGGACTAGACTCACCAGGAGGAGGGGCTCTAGAGCGAAAATCAGGAAGCCAACGAGAAGAAGTATAGTGGTGGTGCGATGCAGGCTCCCTCCACCGTGGCAACACTTCTGACCGATCGTGCCTCCTCTCCTTGAAGAAGTCCTTCCGATCCCAAGGCAATGGCTCTGGCGGCATCAATTCGTTCCTCTCTTTTTCTATTTATTTGCATCACACACATAAAATCAACAATTTCCACCAAAATCAAACCAAACCACAAAGAACAAAACCAAAAACTCAAAAATAATACAAAATTCTTAAACAACCCAATCGAATTAAGATCCTAAAATTAACCCACACCCCGCCCGCAGCACAACCAGAAAACTAGGGTTAGGGTTTCCAAAATAAAAATTGAAAAATTGTTTCTTCTTTTTTATTCTTGCCGTCTTCTTGTGGTGATTCTTCAATGGAGAATCACCAAAGATATATACATATATATATATATATATATGTATAGAGAGAGGGGGGAGGGGGGGAGGCGAGTGTTTTGTGTTGATAAGGGACAAAAGAAAAAGAAGCAACCGAGAGAAAGAGAAAAGAGGGAAACAAGAAAAGGATTTTTTATTTTATTTCTATTTTTTCTCTTTTACGTTTTTGTTTTTTGATTTTGATTTTTGACGAGATAAGAGAGAGAGCGGAACGTATGCGGACCTCAACCCATTTATTATGCCCCAATTCATTCAACTTTTGCATCCGCTAAAATTTATTGCACTAGTATTTTTATTTTTATTTCCATCTTTACTTTATTTTCATTGCTAGTAGAGTTCACTTCGTTTTTTATTTTCCTACTAGATACCGTGTGACTGTGTCCGTATAAGGCACGGGCATTTTGACAACACTAATATATTAAAGAGATTTAATTTTGAGAAAGATTATTTCATAATTATTTAAATTATTTAATATAAGAGCAAAAAAAGAAATATAGTATAATAAATCAATTTAACATAATATATACATTCAATGGGGAACAAAATTGAGCTTATTAGATTGGTCCAACCAATACAAAAGTAATTATATAAGTGGATAAAAATCTAGTTAGTTTGTTTCAACTACAATTGGCGGCATGTTTTTTATTTGGATATTCCAGAAAAAGTACATGATACACGCCTCATTTGAAAGTTTCAGATATATAAGTTGAGGAGATATACGTCGATTTTGAAATATTTATTGCACCATAAAATTATCGAGATATCCTTGGTAGTCATTTAATAAGGAACAAAAAGATATTTATAAAAAATTAATACCATGTACAATTCAATTACAAAGGTTAAATAAAAATATTATTATAATAATACATGAGGACAAAACTAATAAATATAAGAAAAAATTAAAATGTATGTGTAACCATTTTATTTCACCATAAAAATAAAGACAAAACTAATAAATATAAGAAAAAAACAATATGAATGTGTAATCATTTTATTGTACCAAAAATTTACCGAAATACCCTTGGGATATAAAAAATAAGTAATTTAATAAGGAACCAAAAAATATTTATAAAAAATTACTATCATGTATAATTCAATTACAACGGTTAAAATAAAAATATTATTAAAATAATACACGAGGATAAAACTAATAAATATAAGGAAAAAAAAATATTCATGTGTAATCATTTTATTGCATCATAAAAATGAGGACCAAACAAATAAATATAAAGAAAAAAATAATATGCATGTGTAGCCTTTTATTGTACCATAAAATTATCGAAATACGCTTGGTAACCATTTAATAAGGAACAAAAAGATATTTATACAAAAATAGTACCATGAATAATTGAATTACAAAGGTCTAAATAAAAATATTACTAAAATAATACATGAGGACAAAACTAATAAATATAAAAAAAATTAATAGGCCTATTGGTAGTCATTTAATAAGGAACAAAAAGATATTTCTACAAAAATATTATCATGTATAATTAAATTACAAAGGTCAAAATAAAAATATTACTAAAATAATACACGAGGAAAAAACTAACAAATATAAGAAAAAATCAATAGGCATGTGCAACTATTTTATTGCACCATAAAAATGAGGACAAAACTAATAAATATAAGGAAAAAGCAATATGCATGTGTAACTATTTTATTGCGTCATAAAATTATTGAAATATCCTTGATAGTCATTTAATAAGGAACAAAAAGATATTTATAAAAAAAAGTATCATGTATAATTCAATTACAAGGGTCTAAATAAAAATATTATTAAAATAATATATGAAGACAAAACAAATAAGTATAAGGAAAAAGCAATATGCACGTGTAACAATAAAAATAAGGACAAAACTAATAAATATAAAAAAAATATGTATGTGTAACCATTTTATTTACTACTATATATTAGTAAATGTTGAGATGACTAAAATTACCGAACTACCTTTGTAGTCACTCAAACCTTCACTTATATATAGTAGTAAAGTAAAGTAATAATAATAATAATTACTCTTACATATAAATGAAGAATGGGTGTACTACTATTTTGTCTTTTTATGTTGTGCACCAATCCTTCATTAATAAGTAATTAAATATTATTATTATTATTATTATATTTATTTTGCTATTACTATTACTACTACTACTACTATTATTATTATTATATTTATTTTGCTATTACTATTACTACTACTACTATTACTACTACTATTATTATTATTATTATTATTATTATTATTATTATTATTATTATTATTATTTTATACTATTACCATTATTATTATTATTACTACTTTACTTTACTTTACTACTACGTATTTTTTACTATTATTATTATTATTATAATAATAATAATATATAATTACTTATAAATGAAGATAAAATAGTAGTACACCCATTCTTCATTTATCAAATTGAGAAAGATATTTCTCCCACACAAATTTCTAAAGAAAAAGAAATAAAATTCAAAGAAAGTGAATCAGATGATATTCAAAAATTCTTTGATTTAAAAAATGATTATTTTTTGGGAATGATGCAAATTGTTACTGCTCATAAATGGTATATTAAATGTACTATTTTGATTGATAATCATTTTTCAGCAACTAATATTGCTATGATTGATAGTGGAGCTGGTGTTAGCTGCATTTAGGAAGGATTAATTCCTACAAAATATCTTCATAAAATCATTCATGTAGTTAAATCTGCATCTGGACATGCTCTTGATATAGAGTATAAATTGCCAAGCACTCATATTTGCCAGAATAAAGTATGCATACCACATTTCTTCTTTTTGGTAAAAAAATCAGTTATACCCTCCAATTATACTTAGAATTCCTGTTATAAATGCTAATTATTCTTATACTCATATTGATGTAAAAAGATTTACGTCTACTTACAAGAATAAGGAGATATCCTATTCTTTCGTTACAAATTCCGTAACTAGAGATATTAATGCTTTAATTGATATGAAGCAAAAACATCTTACTTTTTTACAGCTTGAATTGCTTAGCGTGAATATTTGTGATACTATGAAGTCTGTTAAGATACAAGAAAAAATTAAATTAATTTCTAAACAAATGGCTGTTGATATTTGTGCCGACCACCCTAGTATTTTTTGAAATCGGAAAGAGCATATTGTTACTCTTCCATATGAAGAAAATTTCTCTGAGGATAATATCCCAACAAAATCATGACCTTGTAAGATGAATGCTGAATTAGTAGAATTCTGGAAAAAAAGATTGATAATCTGTTATAAAAAGGTTTGATAAAGCCTTTCAAATCTCCGTGGTCTTGTACTGCCTTTTATATTAATAACGCAGCAAAAAAAGAACATGGTGTTCTCAGGTTGGTAATAAATTACAAACCTTTGAACAAATATTTAAAATGGATTAGGTATCCCATCCCAAATAAAAAAGATTTGTTATCCCGTTTATATGATGTCAATATATTTTTAAAATTTGATTTAAAATCTGAATATTGGCATATTCAAATTTTTAAAGAGCATACTTATAGAACTGCTTTTAATGTGCCTTTTGGGCAATATGAATTGAATGTTATGCCATTTGGCTTGAAAAATGCTCCTTCTGAATTTCAGAAGATAATGAATGATATATTTAATCCTTATGTGGATTTCATCATCATTTATATTGATGACATTCTTGTGTTTTCTAAAACATTTGAACTGCATATCAAGAATCTTGATATTTTCAAAAAAATTATGATACAGAATAGTTTAGTGATATCTAAGCCAAAAATGAGTTTATTCCAAACAAATGTTAGATTCTTAGGACATAATATATGTCAAGGGAAGATTACTCCTATTTAAAGATCCCTTGATTTTGCTTCTAAATTTTCTGATGTTATAACTGTCAGGACTCAATTGCAAAGATTTTGGGGAAGCTTGAATTATATTTTTTCTTTTTATGAGAATTTATCTCGTGATTTAGCCCTATTATATGATAGGCTGAAAAAGGACTATAAAGGAGCACGGACGGATAGTCATACAAATCGTGTTAAATAAATTAAACAGAAGGTTAAAATCTTATCCTGTGTAACTTTAGCCAATCCCGCCTGGCAAAAAATAATTGAGACGGATGCGTCTAATATTGGTTATGGTGAAATATTAATGAGATATATTTATTAGTATATTTTTATATATCAAGTATTTTAAATAAATATGAATAAATATATCCTATTCTCGCATATTTTCTGACAAATCTTGCAGGAGGAATAAATTACGAAAAAGAAAGAAAGAAGAAAGATACATCTGCTACAAATTCATCAAAGACTACGGAAGGACAAGAAATATAAAATAATGAAATTATCATCAAGGTCTTTGAATTTCTCATCAAGATATCATGATAATATTACCAAGATTGGATGATAAATTTGCATGCAAATTTCTGCTCAAGATCTCATGATATATTGATATAGTATTGGAAATTCTCATCAAAGCCTCCATAGAAATATTTCTATAAATAGGAAAGGTTCTTTCATTGTAAAAAAAAAAAAAAACATTAGCAAGATTCATTAGTCTTGTTTTCCTTCTTTTCTTTTTCTTTAGTAAGATAATATTTTCTTAGTAGTTTTGTCTTTTCTCTCTAATGGAGTCATTTCTTTTAGTTGGGATAGTTGATGAATCTCGATATATATATTTATAATACTATCTTGGTTTAATGCATGCTTCGCCTGCAAGTTTCACTTACATCTTCATATTGTGCCGAAATAATAACTTTATCTAATTATTATTTTCACATCTATCTATTTTATCTCTAAATTAATTTTATATTGATTTTGTAATTTTCACAGAGCAAAATTAATATATAATAACCAATGAATAAAACATTAGATGGAGAATAATATTTAGTTATTTATTATTTCAAATCTTTAATTTTGCTCCTTTTAGTCCTAATTCTCGCGGAGGGATTAACTCAAGCAAGTTTATTGATTTAATGATCTCTATCTTATTTCTTTTAGTCCTAATTCTCACAGAGGGATTAACTCAAATAAGTTTATTGATCTAAGAAGTCTTTATGTTATTTCTTTCAGTTCTAATTCTCATAGAGGAATTGATTCAAATAAGTTTATTGATTTAAAGATTAATCGTAAGAGGCCTTTACACCTTTTTAGTACAATTCAGGCAAGAAAATATTTTGATTCAATTGTCACTAGTCTTAAATTATTTAATTGGCATAACCTCACGGAGTGTTAATTAATTATTTATTTCTTAGTGAACTAGCTATAATTATATTAGAAATAAGAAATTATTCTTTAGATAAAATATATGTCGAAATTGAGATTCTATTAAAAAAACATTATCAAGTGAATTCAATGATTCCCAGCTCCTTTTAATTATAAATTCTTAGAAAGTAATTTATTTAGGTTTTAGTAATCTATATAATTCCAATTTTACCTCTCATCATTTTGATTCTCTCAAATAGTAATAAAGATAATATAAATTTGTAGCATAGGTGGTTCCAATATATGTGGAACAATATCTTAAATTATACTAGAATTTGACAGAGTACGAGCAAGAAAATCCTATACATATTGGCCTCATCAAATTTTTGATGTTGTTGTCGGGGATTGGTAAATATCTACTTCAAATTATTTGTCTTATTACTACTTTGATTTTTTTCTTTCTTACTATATCTTCGAGTATTTTGTATTCTAATACTTGACAAGTTACAGGAAATAAGACTTGAAAATATTATATTATATTATATTATTATTTTTATATTTTTTCAAGTATTTTGATTTGTAGCACTTAATTAGTGCTAGAAAGAAGGAAAAAAAAAACAAATTCACTTTATGCACTTCAATTAATATGAATTTCAACCAACCAAGTGAAAGTATTATTGAGTTGCTAGAAAAATATTGTCAAAAGACTATCACCTGTGGCTATTGCGGTGGCGATCACCAAAGGTTTGAATGTCAAACAAGTAATACATTCTTTTATACGGATTATGAAAGAATAATTGATCTTGAAGGATTAGTTGATAAAATTAGTGAAAATTATATTACTTGTGAATATTGTGGAGGAAGTCACTTTGGTCATGAATGTCAAACAGGTATTTCAGATTTATTTGATTCTTCTCATGAACAATCTTATGTTGTTTCTAGTTCTTTCAGGTACATTGATTCTAGTAAATATAATTGCAATCCGGAATGCAATCAATATTCACAAGAAAATCAAAATATTGAAAGTGAACCACTCCAAGAAGAGAGTGTGAACTTGAAGAAAACTATGCTTACTTTCATGAAAAATATAGATGAAAAGTATGCACAAAATCATCAAGTCATTACTGATCTGACAGTGCAATTGAATGAACTAATAAGTATGGTAACCTTCTATAATGAAGGTGAACTTCCAAATGAAAGTACGTCCTGTGAGGATGGAACAATTGATAGAATAAAACATCCTTGTGAAGAAGAATCTTCTGCTCACGATGAAAAGACTAATCTAGTGGAACAGGTTGACAATAAAAATTTGGATGAATTCAACTCAATAAGTAATGAATGCATGTCTAGTTTTTCTTATCCACATAAATTGAATAATTTTGAAGTAATTGAGAATGAAGAGGTCACAAGTACAAAAGCAATATTATTTGACCAATGCTCTTTATTTTCTTTTCATCATTACGATTTTGTAAATTTTGTTATTGGAGATTTTCAGAAAAGTGCATAAATGATCTTTGTGAAAAAATAAAATGGAGTTAAAAATTATTGTACATGGTTATTTGCCTACTCAAAACAGGTCTAACAAAAAGCAGGTGGTGCGAAAAAAGAAAATACATTTTGATGGTTTTAGCCAAGTGAGATTCAAGAGAAACCTCAAGAATTGAAAATAAAATTTTGATTCAGAATTGAGGGTGGAGTTCACAAGCTCCCGCAAAAAAAATTAATCTCTATATATAATTATATTTCAGTAGATTTTATATTTATATATATGAATAATTTCTTTTTAGAGCATAACTCCTTTTATATACTTTCATGGATTTCTTTGTTCAGTTCTTTGCCATTATCGTACTATTTTGAACTGAACACTTTTTATGATATTTAAAAATAAATCAGTCAGCTAAAATTTGATTTTATTAGAATGAGATTTTGAAAAATAAATTTCATTGAGTATCATTCATGAGTTATATGAATATCTTTTCAAATTCATATTTGTTTATTGATGATTGAAATTATTATATTTACTAATTTCAAGTGTATTGTGTTGTTAGGTTATATTGCTCAGTTCTCATGCTAATTCGAAAATCTAGAACTTGCCTTGAATGTGATTCGAGGTGAAATACTAGGTAGATTTTTGTTGGGAAATGAAAGTAGGCCTCTCTTGTTAAGTCATCACCAAAATCAACCTACCTAAATTATGTTTATCCTTAGTCAGCCCTTTGAGCCTAAACGAATTATTTCTCATTTCGTTGATAAGTCAAATTTCAACACGAGGCTAATTTGTTATCAACCTATTTGTTCACTCTTCTCTTTTCTTCCTCGATGAAAATATTTAATTCAAGACTAATGTGGGGAGTTGTTAGTGAAAAGAAATAAATGATGATTTCTATTGAGCTTATTGATATTTTAATAATGTTATAAAAAAGGGGTTACAAAGAGAATTTTTGACAGGGACGTTTTGAAAAATAAATAAAAAAGAAAAAAGGGATAAAAAGTTAAACAAAGAAAAGACAAAAAATAGAGGTTGATTTGTATAAAAAAAATAGAGCAATGATGTTTAAATGTTAAAGTATTGTGGCACTTATGAGGGATTTGAGTCACTTTTATCCACATGCATCCTATCCATTCCTAAACCCACATTATAACCCTATAAAGGTCCTACATGATCTCAACTCAAAAACTCCTATATTAGTGGAGAACCACATGATAGGCAAGCTTATGGCAATTTCAAGTAACTTAAGTACTTCTTTGTTGAGAGTGAGAGAATTCTCTAACTATGCCTTCTTTTGATTTTTATTGATATATTGTGTGATTTATGGGCATCTCTCTTCATTTGGTGAGACACACTTGGAATAGAAAATATTGTAATTTTGATTCTCAATAGGTGAATATGAGCGCGTTTAAAGTTATTTGAACTCATAATGAAATCTTAGTGGAGTTTTATTTGTCAAAATTTTCATAATTATACTTAAAAATTTTGTCGCTATTTTATTTTGTGCCCTTTGCTCGAGATCGAGCAAATATTCAAGTGTGGGGGTATTTGATGAGATATATTTATTAGTATATTTTTATATATCAAGTATTTTAAATAAATATGAATAAATATATCCTATTCTCGCATATTTTCTAACAAATCTTGCAGGACGAATAAATTATGAAAAAGAAAGAAAGAAGAAAGATACATCTACTACAAATTCATCAAAGACTACGAAAGGACAAGAAATATAAAATAATAAAATTATCATCAAGGTCTTTGAATTTCTCGTCAAGATATCATGATAATATTCATGTCAAAATCTCATCAAGATTGGATGATAAATTTGCATGCAAATTTCTCCTCAAGATCTCATGATATATTGATATAGTATTGGAAATTTTCACCAAAGCCTCCATAGAAATATTTCTATAAATAGGAAAGGTTCTTTCATTGTAAAAAAAAAAAAAACACTAGTAAGATTCATTAGTCTTGTTTTCCTTCTTTTCTTTTTCTTTAGTAGGATAATATTTCCTTAGTAGTTTTATCTTTTCTCCCTAATGAAGTAATTTCTTTTGGTTGGGATAGTTGATGAATCTCGATATATATACTTATAATACTATATTGGTTTAATGCATGCTTCGCCTGCAAGTTTCACTTACATCTTCATATTGTGCCGAAATAATAACTTTATCTAATTATTGTTTTCATATCTATATATTTTATCTCTAAGTTAATTTTATATTGATTTTGTAATTCTCACAGAGCAAAATTAATATATAATAACTAATGAATAAAATAGTAGATGGAGAATAATATTTAGTTATTTATTATTTCAAATCTTTAATTTTGCTCCTTTTAGTCCTAATTCTCGCGGAGGGATTAACTCAAGCAAGTTTATTGATTTAATGATCTCTATCTTATTTCTTTTAGTCCTAATTCTCACGGAGGGATTAACTCAAATAAGTTTATTGATCTAAGGGGTCTTTATCTTATTTCTTTCAGTTCTAATTCTCACGGAGGGATTGATTCAAATAAGTTTATTGATTTAAAGACTAATCACAAGAGGTCTTTACACCTTTTTAGTACAATTCAGGCAAGAAAATATTTTGATTCAATTGTCATTAGCCTTAAATTATTTAATTGGCATAACCTCACGGAGTGTTAATTAATTATTTATTTCTTAGTGAACTAGATATAATTGTATTAGAAATAAGCAATTATTCTTTAGATAAAATATATGTGTAAATTGAGATTCTATTAAAAAAACATTATCAAGTGAATTCAACGATTCCCAACTCCTTTTAATTATAAATTCTTAGAAAGTAATTTATTTAAGTTATAGTAATCTATATAATTCCAATTTTACCTCTCATCATTTTGATTCTCTCAAATAGTAATAAAGATAATATAAATTTGTAGCCTAGGTGGTTCCAATCTCTGTGGGACGATATCTTAAATTATACTAGAATTTGACAGAGTACGAGCAAGAAAATCCTATACATATTAGCCTCGTCAAATATTGAAACAAGTTAATCCTCATAATAAAACTGAATACTTGATAGGATTTCATTCAGGTAAATGGACTGATAGTCAGAAGAAATATACGATAGCTCATGAAATGCTAACCATTGTTAAATGTGTTTTAAAATTTCAGGATGACCTTTATGATCAAAAGTTTTTGATAAAAACTAATGCTCAATCTGTGAAGTATATGTTTGATAAAGATTTTAAACATGATGCTTCAAAGTTAATATTTGAAAGGTGGCAAGCCCAATTAGCCCCTTTTGATTTTGAGATTCAGTATAAAAAATGAATTGATAATTCCCTTCCTAATTTTTTATCTAAGGAATATCTCAGTTAAAATGAATTTTTATACATTATTTCTTACTGAAAAAACTCTGATTACTATATTAAAGGTAATTCCGTTATACAGAGACATTCAAAATCTCATAATTGATAAAATCATTCATGATATGGTTGAAGAAGAATTTTCAGTCTTCAATTATGAAGAGATTAGAGATATTGACTGGTATGATCTGGAAATATCTAATTAATTGTCCTCTTTGCAGTATGACTATTGATCCACCATGGCAGATAACCAGAGGAAACAGACAATTAATCAAATATTTTCAGATCATACTAGTCAATATCTCTGATCAGAGATATTAACTGGTATGATTTGAAAAGAGATATTGACTGGTATGATCTGAAAATATTTGATTAATTATCCTCTTTACAGTATGGCTATCTGCCGTGGTGGATCAGTAGCCATACTACAAAGAGGATAATTAATCAGATATTTCCAGATCATACCTAAATTGTTACTGCTCATAAATGGTATTTTAAATGTACTATTTTGATTGATAATCATTTTTTAGTAACTAACATTGCTATGATTAATAGTGGAGCTGATTAATAGTAACTAACATTGCTATGATTCAGGAAGGATTAACTTGTTTCAATATTCCATCATAACCAATATTAGACGCATCCGTCTCAATTATTTTTTACCAGGCGGGATTGGCTAAAAATAATTGAGACGGATGCGCTTAATATTGGTTATGGTGGAATATTGAAACAAGTTAATCCCCATAATAAAAATGAATACTTGATAAGATTTTATTCAGGTAAATGGACTGATAGTCAGAAGAAATATGCTACGGTAGCTCATGAAATGCTAATCATTGTTAAATGTGTTTTGAAATTTCAGGATGACCTTTATGATCAAAAGTTTTTTATAAAAGCTGATGCTCAATCTGTGAAGAATATGTTTGATAAAGATTTCAAACATGATGCTTCAAAGCTAATATTTGCAAGGTGGCAAGCCCAATTAGCCCCTTTTGATTTTGAGATTCAGTATAAAAAGGAATTAATAATTCCCTCCCTGATTTTCTAGCTGGGGAATATCTTAATTAAAATGAATTTTTATACATTATTTCTTACTGAAAAACTTTGATTACTATATTAAAGGTAATTCTGTTATACAGAGACATTCAAAATCTCATAATTGATAAAATCATTCATGATATGGTTGAAGAAGAATTTCCAGTCTTCAATTATGAAGAGATCAGAGATATTGACTGGTATGATCTAAAAATATATGATTAATTATCCTCTTTGCAGTAAAGCTACTAATCCACCATGGCAGATAGCCAGAGGAAAAGGATAGGGTAGATCAGAAGGAAGATCAGCCTCCAGCGGAAGGGAAAGATCATCCCCAATAATTAGATCATATTCAGGACCGTCATACGGATCCTCCCCTAATTCCCTAGTTATACAAATGGGAAATAGGAGTTTGATAAACTCTAAGGTGCCACAGAAAGACGAATCTTTATCATCAACACAGTCGATTCATCTAGATGATATTCCAGAAGACAGTCCGTTATATGACCAATTACAAGCTTATCTGGCAGCTCAAAAAGGTGATATATTTGCTTCGATTGCGAAAGAAAAAGATAATGTTGATATCAAGTCCTATGAACAAATTGAAAACAAAGAAATGATATTTCTTATAAAAAATTCTGAGATTCAAAGGCAAAATAAACCGTTGAAGATACTCCACAAATATTTGATAGACAATCTATATTTTTCGGGTGAGTCATACAAAACCCGTTTTTAGTATGAGATTATTCTCATTTCCACAGGTAGTGCAAAATTCGAGCACTTTTCTGGATATAACTCAGAAGAGAATGTTTATAACTTCTCAAAAAATGTTATTAAAAAGATTATATCTGTCGAAGATTGAAGAATAACCACAATGACGAAAAAATAGATTTTGCTTAAAGGTTCCAAGATAAATTTCACTTATTGGGATTACATTCAAGCTTTCACTAAAGCTCTTTATTATAATAATGACAAACATAAGCATACTTGGTTTATAAAGGTATGCACAGAAATATTTACAGAACTTATCCCTAACTGGTTCATAAATTAGTGGGCTTATCATGGTCCAACCGTCCAGATATTGCCTGATCCATTCCTCAAGTTATACAAAGAATGATCCAAAGTATCCCCATATTTGAATGAATTATATCATGCATATCATATCTGTAATTTAGAAAAGATTGACCAAATGTACTTCTTTATTGAATTTTCTATTCCCTGGATTCATAAATGGGCTCCAAAACTGGGATTCACTAAAGAACAAATCCCCTGTCTATATAGGGTCTCTTATAATATTTTTTGGGACAAAATGATGTGCAAGGATCCCAAAACAAAAATATTGTATGGACAAGAACTCCTGGATACTATTAGAAAAACAATTTACGATTATTCTATAGTCCCTCGAAAGAATATTATCGGGGATAAATCATTAAAACATATTCCTAGAAGGATCTCTGTCCATGATGGAGATAGGATCAAAATGATTGAAAAATATTTGGAAGAAGTTCGAAGAAATCTGATGAAAACAGTTGATAGCCATGATAAGTTAGACACTTTCATGAAAAACATAACCAACGCTGATATCGTCGATGAAAAAGTTCAGGATTCTCAGCCTGCCGCCACAGATAAACCACTATCTGATGACGCCATAACAAGAACTGAAGAACTCCTTAGACAATTAAAAGAAAAAAATAAAGTGTGATACACACAATATTTTACTGTGCAAGGGACCCGAATGTTGGACCCTTAGTATTATTTTTACACAGTCGATCCACTATACATAGGACCCAGATGTGAGACCCATAATACTATTTATAGATTCATTTTTTTCCTATAAATAGGTGCCTTCATTTGTTAGTTTTCAATTTTTCTTTTTTATTTCTCGCTCTAGCTTGAAGTACTCTTCCTTTTCTCTTGTAAATTTCTCTCTAAGTTTGAATAAAAGCTTGTTGTTTAATATTACTCCAGCCTTGCATCCGGCCACAAAAGGTATTTACTAGTTCTTTTAATTTAAGTCTATATTTTACTCTTTCTCCCTCTCTGGCTGTGACTATGTCTGGCTAAGTAATTTCATATCTATGCTGAAGATCTAACTTCTCCTGTATAGTAGCCATGAAAGATCCAGACTCTATCAAAATATAAAGAAATTTCTCTATAGTTTGTTGAGATGGTGGTACAGTCGAAGTTAGTACTGCTTCTGTTGGCTTTGTCTTAGTGACTATGTCTAGCAAGCCATGACTCTTAAGCCTGTTAAAAGATGAGAAAAAAGGCATCTCTCATCACAGTTAGAATCGCTAGACACATGGACTCAACTCAAGTAGGTATTAAATCCTGACAAGCCCTTTGCTCGGGTAAAAAGATTCAATATTCCATACAGTCAATAAGCTATATGAAATTCCTATATATTTCGATTGTTTTTTTTATATTAACTTATAGGTCTGGATAGCCGCGTGGATTACCATCAGCTTTCAGATATAGGGCCGCACAGATTACCGCCATCCATCAGATCCTATAATCACACCGCCAACCTTCAGATTCAGGGCCGCGCGGATTACCGCCATCCATCAGATCCTATAATCACACCGCCAACCTTCAGATACAGGGCCGCACGGATTACCGCCAACCTTCAAATCTTGTAAGCTGGTATCAAAGCCTAGGAACTTTTGTTGTACTTATGTAATAGATTTGAATTTTTTAGCATAGATATGAATTTACTACTCATGAAAATAGGAGATGTGAGTACTAAGAGTACTTGACTTGAAGAGGTAGATATACCTCAAAATCTTGACTTGTTAAACAAGTGGACTATTCCAAAGGTTGATATTAAAACCATTTATGATTATGTTTGGCTTAATAAATTTCTTTCTAATCAAACTATAAAGACGACTGAATAGTCTTTGACATTAAACTCGTCAGAACAGATGATCCGTTTATTAAATAAACTAGATATTGATTTACATAAAAATTATTATAACTTTATGCATATTGGAATGGTTCAAATTATTTTTAAACCATAAACTCTTAAAGGGTTACCAGAGACATTCTTAGCAGCTCTAAGAGATGCTAGAAATCTGAATTTTAGACAGTCTTTAATGGGTTCGATTGAATCCACTGTGGCCTATGATCCAGTTTATATCAATACTCAGTCAAATTTATAATTATCTTTGACTGATGCGGATATACTTGATGCTTTGACATTAAATGTAAAAATGCATGGTTATAATTATGTGCCTGGATCTGAACTTATTTGTCTGTCATACAAATTTATTACAGGTTATTAACTACTATAAATCCTCCATGTAGATTATACGCTACATCGGGTCAGACTATATTAGTCGAGACTAATTGTGCAAGGTCTAAGGTCACCACAAGGAGACCTATTAAATGGAATGAGATTGATTTTCCCACTACTTGGACCTTAAATTCTGTTATATCTCCGAATCAAGTCACTGATGATTTAACTAATAGTGAATTATCGCATGTGACCCAAAATTTGGATGGTAGGATTTGTATTAAATTCGATGAAAGATCTACTGTTTATTGCAAACATTTATTTTCCATGCCTAAATTATTGCCTGCTATGCACTATATTTCTCCTATAGAACCATCATGTGGTCTAGCTAGAAGTCGTGCAGCTTCTTTGCACACAATTGACTCAGCTTCTGCAAGATTTATGGAGAAAGTAAAAGTCAATCCTCGATCAAATATTGTTCAAGAGAATGATAATATCTCTGATAGAGATATTCCTACTGCTTCTGAAATGAACTTTGATTCAAATGATATTTAATGATTCCACACCAAATTAATTTTAGTCCTGGCTCCCAGGCAAGAAATTATATTAAAAAGAATTTTTTGATAAAAAATGGAACCAGTTTAGAACTTATTTTTTTTAGACTTATAGTCCTGATGAGATGAATAATATTTCTAAAGAATTCTATGAAACGTGTGCATTGCATAATCAAATTATGTATTTTGTGCTTTGGTTTATAACCGTATACTTTCCATTGTATGTTAAGGTGCTTGAAAGATCATATCAAGATAATAGTGGTAACATTGTTAAAACTGTTTACCCTCCCTAAGCTCCTTTTAAATTGCCAAATAATACGGGTATTACTTTTTTCGCATTTCAAAAATTCATTGATAATGAAGTTGCAAAGGTAACTATTGCAGAAATTAATAATTTGATTTCTCAAAATAATTATTTGAGCTTATAGATGGAAGTCTTAGGAGAACATATTTCTTCTCTTGATAAAAAGCTCGATGGGTTAATTGATTTGATAGAAAAACTGAGTGTTAGTCCAAATTCTACTGATATTGCTTCTTCTTCCAAAAGTAAGACAGAAGATTTGACGACTAAAACCAGTATTCAAAGGCCCCCTGATATTGAGGGATTTCAACTAAAATTGCCTTTGCATGATTTAGAATAGCTTTTTGATAAAAAAGCTTTTTGGTTTAATTATTAGACCTATTGATTTGTAACCTTGAGTCCTCTCCTGGTTTGAAAAATCAGACCAAATCAGAGCTTAATAATCTCAGAGGAATGATTAAAAAACAGTCGGGTAAAAATCCCAGATATGCCAATTTACCCCGCATACAAACTTTTTACTATTCGCGACCCACTCCTCAAGAGGTTTGATAGAGGAAAGAGATTGGAATCAGACTAATAAGTCTTATAGAGGAGACGATATTTATGAATGGAATCTTGATGGTCTAACTGAGAGGCAATTAACAATCCTCGTACATCGCATGATGATGTATTTAACGGTGTGTAAAGCCACTAGTAATACAAATAATAAAACAGATAAAATTATCTGTAAAATGATAGTTGCTGATTTTACTGGCCAACTTCATGGTTGGTGGGATAATTTTCTGATTAATGATCAAAGAGAGTCAATTTTTAATGCTATAGCTACGACACCAGGGCTTGATAACCTAGGAAGAGCCCTAGTTACAAATAGAAAAGATGTTGTTTATACACTTATTCTTACAATTTTAGAACATTTGAATGGTAGATTTACCAATCAGTATGAAAGTATCCAAACTCTCTTAAATGGGCTTAGATGCAAGACCCTAGGAGAATTTAGGAGGTATAAAGACACATTTTTAAGTCGGGTCATGGAATTACTCGAAAATCGGTATGAGCACTAGAAGACTAAGTTTATAGATGGGCTTCCTCCATTTTTTCTGAAAGAGTACGAAAAACTCTTAGAGAGGTTCCTTTGGTGAAATTACTTGGGAAAATTACACCTATGGGCATTTGATCGTAGCTTGTACGGAAGAAGGATTAAAATTATGTAATGAGTTAAAATTATCTAGACAACTTAAGCTTGCTAAGCTTAATGAAAAATCTCAGATAGGAGATTTTTGTACCCAGTTTGGTATACTTGAACCAGCTTCCACTTTTAGGAAGAAAGGCCCTAGATATTCCAAAGGTGAGCAGCCTTATCTGATACGAGTACGACTATGAGGATGGACGAGAATGAGTGTGTATTGAATCCGTCCAAGGAAGTGCATAAGTAAAGTGTAAAAGAGGGCCTAAATGCACTAAAAACAACCCCTAAGTTACACTTGATGGGCACCTCACCCTTGAGGGGTATTGTGGTTATTTTGTATTCTATTTTGTAATACACTATATATATAACCTCTTAAGGTTTTTAGTCTCAGTTGTTTATTGATATTGAAAGTTGTAAGAAGAACATTTCTCTCTTGTGAGAAGGACATATGGCCAAAACATAGTAATTAGGATTTCTAACTTGAGTGTGGAATCATTCGTGTTGGATTCATGCTTGGAACGTTGGGTGCTAGAGGAGGTTGAGGTCTCTCTTGTGCTCACCGAAGAGATAGGTATTTGTAGTGTTAAGGGTCCAAGAGTGGAATAGGCTCTTGGGTTCTTAAGATTATACCTTCACTTTGTCTATCTATCTATCTTTACATTTCTTGTACTCTTTGTTGTTGTTCTAGTCAAAACCGTGTGTTGTTGTTTCCATTGTGTTATTGTTCATCTTGTTATCTTGATACTCTCTTTGTTAGTTTGTGGTGGTTGTTTTGGTGTCAAATACACCATTGTTATCTCGTATTGTTGTTGTTGTAGTGAATTCAAGAGTGTTTTTCAAAAAGGCCCTTGGATCCTTAGATTAGTGGACTGATTTGGAGTGTGTTTTCATGATTCCGTTGTCTTTATCGTATCATTTGGTGTCAGAGCATGTCTTGGCCTTGTTCCTACAAGATCAAATCTTGGGCTAGCTCACTTGAAAAATAAAAAAAATAAAAAAAATAAAATTCCAAAAAAAGAACAATCTGTCCATTTTGTGTTCTTGGCCAAAAATTGTGTTCTTGTTGTGTCTTGGCCGAGATTTTTACTTGTCTTGAGTGTTCTCCACTAACACGTTGAGTCTAAATCTAAGTTTAAGCTTGTATTTGTTGAAGTTGTAGTCGTGAACTTGGACTTGGCCGATTTGTTGTTGAACATTATTGTGGTGGACTGTTTTGTCCTTGTGGCCTTCATCTTGTTGTTTTTATAAGCTTGGCCAAGTGATATTGTTGTTCATTGGTGGCCTAAGAACCATTTTGTTGAAGTTGTAGTTGTTTTGGCCAAGTATTGAAGATATTGTATAGTGAAAATTGGAAGTTAGTCGTGTGAAATTGTTGGTGTTCTTGGAGATTGTTGTTGGTTATTCTTAGTGATTGTTGATTTTGTTCTTGAAGTTCTTCACAACCTTCATAGCTTGTTAAAATAAAGTGAACCTTAGATCTATAAAGGTGAAGGGGAAAAGGTGAAGCTTTGTTAGTCTTGAAAGACTTACCATTACTCATCCACTAGTCAATCACATCTCAACCACTTTCCAACAACTTTCCATGATTCAAGGACCCATGTTTTAAGAAGAAGTACAAGTAAAGTCAAAGTCTTGAAACTTGCAATAGAAAAGGGCTCCAAGACTTGTTTGAATTTCCCTTCTTAAACAAATTCCACCAAAGTCCAAATTAAAAATTGACCAAGACTTGAAATTGGACAACAAAATTGTGTGGGACCGTGACCAATTACGTGGTTGCCACGTCATCATATTTTTACTGTTCACGCAACATAATTAAGCTCAAATTTTAGAATTCTTAGTTTTATTTTATTGTTTCTTAGTTTCGTTTGTTGGTCAGAACACTAATTGACAAGCTAGTAAACTTCTACTAGATTGTAAATTTGTTTTGTGTCCGTTTGTTCGTGTTAACGTTCTTTGTGTACTTTTCTCTTTTATGAATTGTTTGTTAGTTCTTGACTCAAGTCCTATAAGATTTTGTTTGAGTTTCAAACAAAAATCTATTCCAGGTAAAAGTAGACTCGACCCTCAATCACTCACGAAGTACAAGCCAGCTTTCAACACTTGTGAAACCAAGTGTGAGGTAAAACCAAGAGTGAGAGTGTGGTGAGGCATTTTGAACTAACAAGTTTGTTTTGTTGTTTGTTTTTGTTCTTTGCTTTAGGTACCATGGTTGCCACTAATCTTGATGCCACGTTTGATCGCATCAATGACGATATTGAAGAAATAAAATGGCACGCGGAAAGGTTATGCCAATTATTACCTAAACTAATCCCACAAAATCCAACTTCCCTTGTCTAAACACCTTGTACTGAGAGCTTTTCGAAGGAAAATATGGTCTACCCCAACCCACACCAAGGTAAAGAGAAGATTGAAACATTTTTGGTACTTGATAGTGAACTTATAGAGAGTGAAGCACTTGCTAGTTCCAAATATGTCCGTGAGATAGATCATGCTTTATTTAGGTTTAATATTTTGTTTGAAGATGATATAAACACTACTAATAAACCTAGTGGTGAAAATAATGATATATCTTTCCTTGAAGGCTATAGCCGATATGCTAACCCACTTTGGTGTGATAACATTCCTCCTAAAGATGAAAATCTCTTCTTGAAAAATGAGAGTACTCTTATGGGCAAGGAATGTGTAGTCTCGGAAATGAGTACTCTTGGTAGTACTCTTGGTGTGCATGATGATCAATTTACTCTTAAATGTAGTTCACTACTTGAGCATGTAAATGGAGTGCTTAAAAATTCTCAAGTTAGTAATGGTGTCTATAGAATTGATCTTGATAATGCGCATGACTCTTTGAACATCTTGTGTGGTAAAAACATTGCAATTAGTTTTGTTCATAGAGATCATGTGTATGAAAATATTTTTGTGTGTGAATGTGGGATTGACATTCTAGGGGAAGGAAGGGCTAGCCTCGGCTTAGGCCCTTGGCTAATTTTTCCATTTGATCCCGGGTACCATCTTAGGGTAGGAAAAGATGACTCTCGATCTATTTTTCTTTTGTCTTGATGCTTGTCCGAGCCACTTCCTTTGTATCAATTGTACTAATCTTTTTATGATTAAAACAAAGGACTCGTGGCTATACTTTAAATTTTTCCCGCCTCAGCATGTTGATGTGTTATTTTTGCTAACCCTAACCCCTCATGTCATAAGGATGTGTTTGTTTGTATTTTCTTGATTTGCAAGGTACGGATTCGAGGTTGAATCCTTTTCAAGAAGGGGAGGATGATACGAGTATGACCACGAGGATGGACGAGAACGAGAACGAGTGTGTATTAAATACGTCCAAGAAAGTGCACAAGTGAAGTGTAAAAGAGGGCCTAAATGCACTAAAAACAACCCCTAAGTTACACTTGATGGGCACCTCACCCTTGAGGGGTATTGTGGTAATTTTGTATTCTATTTTGTAATACACTATATATAGAACCTCTTAGGATTTTTAGTCTCAGATGTTTATTGATATTTAAAGTGTTAAGAAGAATATTTCTCTCTTGTGAGAAAGGCCTATGGCCGAAACATTGTAACTAGGATTTCCAACTTGAGTGTGGAATCATTCGTGTTCGATTCATGCTTGGAACGTTAGGTGCTAGAGGAGGTTGAGGTCTCTCTTGTTCTCACCGAAGAGATAGGTATTTGTAGTGTTAAGGGTCCAAGAGTGGAATAGGCTCTTAGGTTCTTAAGATTATACCTTCACTTTGTCTATCTATCTATCTTTACATTTCTTGTACTCTTTGTTGTTGTTCTAGTCAAAATCGTGTGTTGTTGTTTCCATTATGTTATTGATCATCTTGTTCTTCATCTTGTTATCTTGATACTCTCTTTGTTAGTTTGTGGTGGTTGTTTTGGGGCCAAATACACCATTGTTATCTCGTATTATTGTTGTAGTGAATCCAAGAGTGGTCTCCAAAAAGGTCCTCAGATTCTTAAGATTAGTGGACTGATTTGGAGCGTGTTTTCTTGCTTCCATTGTTTCTCGTATCATTATCAGAAAAGAAGATCTAGATATAGGTTGAAAGAAGAGTGTGAAACTAGAAAAAACTTTAGGAAATCTACTAGGTTTGCCAAAAATAGGTCTAAGAAAGATCTTGTTAAGATTAAGTATTACAGATGTGGTAACTTTGGGCATATTGCTCCAAACTGTAAGCTTCAAAAGCTTAAATCCTTACGTCTTGCTGATGATGTGCATGATCAAGTTTATGGTTTGTTATACACCCCAGGTTCAGAATCTGATTATAATGCTGAATCAGAATCAGAAATGATATTGAGTTGCCTAATTTCTCTGATAGTGATAATGCTAATGCTTGCTCTGATCGCCAAGGTAATACCCGTACTTGTGATGACACATTTTATAATTTGCAATCCCATTTTGAAGATTTAAACATTCAAACCATTACTTTAGATAATGTGTTAGAACTTTTGAAAGAAGTTTCGGATGAGAAACTACGGGAAAAAATTATTAATTTGTCTACTAGTTCAATACCGAGTACTTCTAAAACTGTTGATAGCAATACCTTTACGCCTAAAACTACTGATAACAATTATTTTATGCCTTATTCGATAGTAGAAGTTAATAGACATCTTGCTATGAGTTATGCTCCTGGTAAAGATACTTCTTTTGATGATTTAACGATTGAAGTTGAAAACTTGAAAAACGAAATTAAATCTCTTAAACAAAATCAAATGACTTGTGATCACAAAATTTTGTAAATTGAGAAAGATATTTCTCCCACACAAATTTCTAAAGGGAAGAAAAAAATTTAGAAGAAAGTGAATCGGATGATATTCAAAATTCCCTTGATTTAAAAAATAATTATTTTTTGGGAATGATGCAAATTGTTACTGCTCATAAATGGTATATTAAATGTACTATTTTGATTGATAATCATTTTTCAGTGACTAATATTGCTATGATTGATAGTAGAGCTGATGTTAGCTGCATTCAGGAAGGATTAATTCCTACAAAATATTTCCATAAAACCACTCATGTAGTTAAATCTGCATCTGGACATGCTCTTGATATAGAGTATAAATTGTCAAACACTCATATTTTCCAGTATAAAGTATGCATGCCGCATTTCTTCTTTTTGGTAAAAAATCAGTTATACCCTCTAATTATACTTGAAACTCCTTTTATAAATGCTATTTATCCTTATTCTCATATTGATGCAAAAGGATTTACGACTACTTACAAGAATAAGGAGATATCCTATCTTTTCGTTACAGATCCCGTAACTAGAGATATTAATGCTTTAATTGAAATGAAGTAAAAACATCTTAATTTTTTTACAGCATGAATTGCTTAGCATGAATATTTCTGATACTATAAAGTCTGCTAAGATATAAGAAAAATTAAATTAATTTCTGAACAAGTGGATGTTGATATTTATGTTGATACCCCAGTGCTTTTTGGAATCGCAAAGAGCATATTGTTACTCTTCCATATTAAGAAAATTCTCTGAGGATAATTTATGAAATTACTTAGCCGGACATAGTCACGGCCAAAGAGGGAGAAAAAGTAAAATATAGACTTGAATTAAAAGAACTAGTAAATACCTTTAGTGCCGGAAGCAAGGCTAGAGTAATATTAAACAGCAAGCTTTTATTCAAACTTAGAGAGAAATTTATAAGAGAAAAGGTAGAGTACTTCAAGCTAAAGAGAGAAATGAAAAAGAAAAATTGAAAACTCCTGCCTTCCCTAACAAATGAAGGCACCTATTTATAGGAAGAAAAGAAATCTATAAGTAGTATTATGGGTCCCACATCCGGGTCCTATGTACAATGGATCTTCTGTGTAGAAATAGTACTAAGGGTTCCACATCCGGGTCCCTTGCACAGTAAATATACTGTGTGTATCACACTTTATTTTATTTTTTAATTGTCTAAGGAATTCTTCAATTCTTGCTATGGCGTCATCAGATAGTGGTTTATCCGTGGCGACAGGCTAAGAATTCTAAACTTCTTCATCGGTGATATCATCGCTGGTTATGCACTTCATGAAAGTATATGACTTATCATGGATATCAACTGTTTTCATCAGATTTCTTCTAACTTCTTCCAAATATTTTTCAATCATTTCGATCCTATCTCCATCATGGATAGAGATCCTTCTAGCAATGTGTTTTAATGATTTATCCTCTATAATATCCTTTCGAGGGGCTATAGAATAATCTTGAATTGTTTTTCTGATAGTATCCAGGAGTTCTTGTCCATGCAATATTTTTGTTTTGGGATCCTTGCGCATCAGTTTATCCCAAAAATTATTATAAAAAGACTCTATATAGATAAGGGATTTGCTATTTAGTGAATCCCAGTTTCAGAGCCCATTTATGAATCCAGGGAATAGAAAATTCAATAAAGAAGTACATTTGGTCAATTTTTTCCAAATTACAGATATGATCTGGATGATATAATTCATTCAAATATGGGGATACTTTGGTCCATTCTTTGTATAACTTGAGGAATGGACCAGGCAATATCTGGATGGTCGGATCATGATAGGCCCACCAATTTATGAACCAGTTAGGGATAGGTTCTGTAAATATTTTTGCGCATACCTTTATAAACCAAATATGCTTATGTTTGCCATTATTATAATAAAGAGCTTTAGTGAAAGCCCCGAATGTAGTCCCAATAAGTGAAATTTATCTTGGAACCTTTAAAGCAAAATCTATTTTTTCGTCATTGTGGTCATCCCCTAATTTTCGATAGATATAATTTTTTCAATAACATTTTTGAGAAGTTATAAACATTTTCTTCTGAGTTATATCTAGAAAAGTGCTCGAATTCTGCACTATCTGTAGAAATGAGAATAGTTTCATAATAAATACGGGGTTTGTATGACCCACCCAAAAAATATAGATTGTCTATCAAATATTTGTGGAGTATCTTCCACGATTCATTTTGCCTCTGAATCTCAGATTTTTCGACAAGAAATATCATTTCTTTGTTTTTAATTTGTTCATAGGACTTGATATCAGCATTGTCCTTTTCTTTCGCAATCGAAGCAAATGTATAACCATTTTGAGCTGCCAGATAAGCTTGTAATTGCTCATATAATGGACTGTCTTATGAAATATCATCCAGATGAATCGACTGAGTTGATGATGAAGATTCGCCTTTCTGAGGCACCTTAAAGTTTATCAAACTCCTATTTCCCATTTGTATAACTGGGGAATTAGAGGAGGATCTGTATGACGATCTAGAATATGATCTAATTATTGGGGATAATCTTTGCCTTCCGCCAGAGGCTGATCTTCCTCCGGATCTACCCTGTCCTTTTTCTTTGGCTATCTGCCATGGTGGATCAGTAGCCATACTGAAAAGAGGATAATTAATCAGATATTTCCACATCATACTAGTCAATATCTCTGATCTCTTCATAATTGAAGACTGAAAATTCTTCTTCAACCATATCATGGATGATTTTATCAATTATGAGATTTTGAATGTCTTTGTATAATCGAATTACCTTTAATATAGTAATCAAAGTTTTTTCAGTAAGAAATAATGTATAAAAATAATTTTAATTGAGATATTCCCTAGATAGAAAATCAGGGAGGGAATTATCAATTCCTTTTTTATACTGAATCTCAAAATCAAAAGGGGCTAATTGGGCTTGCCACCTTGAAAATATTAACTTTGAAGCATCATGTTTAAAATTATTACCAAACATATACTTAACAGATTGAGCATCAGTTTTTATCAAAATATTCTTATCATAAAGGTCATTATGAAATTTTAAAACACATTTAACAATGGTTAGAATATCATGAGCTACCGTAGCATATTTTTTCTGACTATCAATCCATTAACCTAATGAAATCTTATCAAGTATTCAGTTTTATCATGGGGATTAACTTGTTTCAATATTCCACCATAACTAATTTTAGACTCATCCGTCTCAATTATTTTTTGCCAGGCGGGATTGGCTAGAGTTACACGGGGTAAGGTTTTAACTTTCTGTTTTTTAACAAGATTTGTATGACTATCCGTCCATGCTTCTTTATAGTCCTTTTTCAGCCTATCATATAATGGGGCTAAATCACGAGATAAATTCTCATTAAAAACAGAAATATAATTCAAGCTTCCCAACAATCTTTACAATTGAATCCTGTCAGTTATAGCATCAGGAAATTTAGAAGAAAAATCAAGGGATCTTTGAATAGGAGTAATCTTCCCTTGACAGATATTATGTCCTAAGAATCTAACATTTATTTGAAATAAACTCATTTTTGGCTTAGATATCACTAAACCATTCTGTATCACAATTTTCTTGAAAATATCAAGATGCTTGATATGCAGTTCAAATATTTTAGAAAACACAAGAATGTCATCAATATAAACGATGATGAAATCCGCATAAGGATTAAATATATCATTCATTATCTTCTGAAATTCAGAAGGAGCATTTTTCAAGCCAAATGGCATAACATTCCATTCATATTGCCCAAAAGGCACATTAAAAGCAGTTCTATAAGTGTGCTCTTTAAAAATTTGAATATGCCAATATCCATATTTTAAATCAAAATTTGAAAATATATTGGCATCATATAAACGGGATAACAAATCTTTTTTATTTGGGATGGGATACCGAATCTATTTTAAATATTTGTTCAAAGGTTTGTAATTTATTACCAACCTGGGAACACCACGTTCTTTTTCTGATGTGTTATTAACATAATAGGAAATACAAGACCACAGAGATTTGAAAGGCTTTATCAAACCTTTTTATAACAGATTATCAATCTCTTTTTTCAGAATTTTATTAATTCAGCATCCATCTGACAAGGTCGTGATTTTGTTGGGACATTATCCTCAGAGAAATTTTCTTCAAATGGAAGAGTAATAATATGCTCTTTGCGATTTCAAAAAGCACTAGGATGGTCGGCACAAATATCAACAACCATTTGTTCAGAAATTAATTTAATTTTTTCTTGTATCTTAGCATACTTCATAGTATCACAAATATTTATGCTAAGCAATTTAAGCTGTAAAAAATTAAGATGTTTTTGCTTCATATCAATTAAAGCATTAATATATCTAGTTACAGGATCTGTAACGAAAGAATATGATATCTACTTATTCTTGTAAGTAACCGTAAATCCTTTTGCATTAATATGAGTATAAGGATAATTAGCATTTATAAAAGGAGTTCCAAGTATAATTGGAGGGTATAACTGATTTTTTACCAAAAAGAAGAAATGCGGTGTGCATACTTTATTCTGGCAAATATGAGTGTTTGAAAATTTATACTCTATATCAAGAGCATGTCCAGATACAGATTTAACTACATGAGTGATTTTATGGAAATATTTGGTAGGAATTAATCCTTCCTAAATGCAGCTAACATTAGCTCAACTATCAATCATAGCAATATTAGCTACTAAAAATAATTATCAATCAAAATAGTACATTTAATATACTATTTATGAGCAATAACAATTTGCATCATTCTAAAAAAATAATCATTTTATAAATCAAAGGAATTTTGAATATCATCCGATTCACTTTCTTTGGAATTTTTTTCTTTTCCTTTAGAAATTTGTGTGGGAGAAATATCTTTTTCAATTTGCAAAATTTTGTGATCACAAATCATTTGATTTTGTTTAAGAGATTTAATTTCTTTTTTAATTAAAGAGATCACAAGAAGTATCTTTACTAAGAGCATAACTCATAGCAAGACATCTATTAACTTCTGTTATAGAATAAGGCATAAAATAATTGCTATCAGCAGTTTTAGGCGTAAAGGTATTGCTATCAGCAGTTTTAGAAGTACTCGGTATTGAACTAGTAGACAAATTAATAATTTTTTCCCGTAGTTTCTCATTCAAAACTTCTTTTAAAAGTTCTAACACATTATCTGAAGTAATGGTTTGAATATTTAAATCTTCAAACTGGGATTGCAAATTATAAAATGCATCATCACAAGTGCAGGTATCACCTTGGCAATCAGAACAAGCATTAGTATTATCACTATCAGATAAATTAGGCAACTAAAACCAGTATTCAAAGGCCCTATGATATTGAGGGATTTTAACTTAAATCGCCTTTGCATGATTTAGAACAGCTTCTTGATAAAAAGCTTTCTGGTTTAAATATTAGATTTATTGATTTGTCTAATGATTTTGCTGATAGCCTTGAGTCTTCTCATGATTTGAAAAATCAAACCAAATCAGAGCTTAATAAGCTCAGAGGAATAATTAAGAAAAAGCTGGGTAAAAATCTCAAATTTGCCGATTTACCCCGCATGCAAACTTATTACTATCCGCGACCCACTCCTCAAGAGGTTCTGATTGAGGAAATGGATTGGAATCAAACTAATAGGCCTTATAGTGGAGATGGTATTTGTGAATGGAATCTTGATGGCCTAACTGAGAGGTAATTAACAATTCTCGTACATTGCATGATGATGTATTCAACGGTGTGTAAAGCCACTGGTAATACAAATAATAGAACAGATAAAGTTATTTGTAAAATGATAGTTGTTGGTTTTACTGGCCAACTTCGTGGTTGGTGGGATAATTTTTTGACTAATGATCAAAGAGAGTCAATTTTTAATGCTATAGCTACGACACCAGGGCGTGATAACCTAGGAAGAGCCCTAGTTGAAAATAGGGAAGATGTTGTTTATAAACTTATTCTTATAATTTTAGAATATTTTAATGGTAGATTTACCAATCAGTATGAAAATATCCAAACTCTCTTAAATGGGCTAGGATGCAAGACCCTAGTAGAATTTAGGTGGTATAAAAACACCTTTTTAAGTCGGGTCATGAAATTACCCAAAAATCGGTATGAGCACTGGAAGACTAAGTTTATAAATGGGCTTTCTCTACTTTTTGTTGAAAGAGTACGAAAAACTCTTAGAGGTTCCTATGGTGAAATTAGTTGGGAAAATTACACCTATGGGCATTTGATCACAACTTGTACGCAAGAAGGATTAAACTTATGTAATGTGTTAAATTATCTAGATGACTTAAGCTTGATAAGCTTAAAGAAAAATCTTAGATAGGAGATTTCTATAAGCAGTTTGGTATACTTGAACCAGCTTCCACTTCTAGAAAGAAAGGACCTATATATTCCAAAGATGAGCAGCCTCATCGAAAAAAAAGATCTAGATATAGGTCCAAAAAAGAGCGTGAAACTAGAAAGGCCTTTAGGAAATCTACTAGGTTTGCCAAAAATAGGTCTAAGCTAGATCTTGCTAAGATTAAGTGTTACAGATGTGGTAACTTTGGGCATATTTCTCCAAACTAGAAGCTTCAAAATCTTAAATCTTTAGGTTTTGCTGGTGATGTGCATGATCAAGTTTATGGTTTGTTATACACCCCACATTCAGAATCTGATTATAATGCTGAATATGAATTACATAATGATATTGAGTTGCCTAATTTATCTGACAGTGATAATGCTAATGCTTGTTCTGATCGCCAAGGTAATACCTGCACTTGTGTAACGCCCCGATTTTCTGAACTGAAATGCTACACGGTGCTCATGACCCCGAAGGACCACAAGCTAACCCATGACTGATATCTGTACCTGTAAACTGCATAATATCTCATAAAATATGCGAAAACATGAACTATAAGGCCATAAGGTTCAATACTGATACATATCTGAAAAACATGGTATAACAATACCAAAAAGAAACATAAATACTGAAGTCTGAACATCTAATCTGACATTTAGTTTGAAAGCCTCTAATTGAGCTGAATAAAGAGTTGAAGGAACATGTCTCCAACTAACTCCATGAACTGGAAAACTAATCTGAAATACTGAAATAAAGTAATAATAATATTGTCCTCGAATGAAGAGGAGCACTGACTGCTGAAATCTGCAATGCTACTGCTGCTCTGAAACTTGTGCCTCTGTACCTATGACGTCAAATAAAACACCATAGCGCGAATGCGTCAGTACGACTGAATGTACTGAGTATACGAGTGAGGTAGGCTAAATGCAAAGGGTTTTATATGCATGAACAATGCTGACTAATATGAACGTAAGAATACATACATGCATACATATGTAACTGCAACTAAACTCGTGGTGATACTGACTACTGAGTCTGAATACTGACAACATGAGCTTACTGATGCTGAGATATTGAATGACTGAGTTTACTGATATTGAGATACTGCATGACTGAGTTTACTGATATTGAGATACTGCATGACTGAGTTTACTGATATTGAGATACTGAATGACTGAGTTTACTGATATTGATATGTAATTCACTAATAAGTGAGGAACTGATACTGTATTACTGAATACTGGGAGACTGATACTATATTACTGATAAAGGAATGATTGTTTCTGATAGTTTTGATTATGAAGAACTGATTTGATTGACCGTATATAACAGTCCTAAAACTTAGATCGTGATAACATATGACTACTTAGTATGAATACTGATGACTTATATTTACTGATAACATATCATGAATGACAACTGAATTCTGATAACTGATATATCTGATAACATGAGTTCTAATAACTGATAGCATGAATGACTGTATCTGACAGTCCTGATATCCTGAAGAACTATCTGAGTTATTTTACTGAGACTGATACTGAAACTGTGAGAGGTAGTGTTTAACCGACATGCCCCATGTATGTTGTTATGGCTAAGCTGGGGTCCAATCTCTGCCCCGACTGGAGGGGTGTCAATACCGTACCACGGGTAAAACAGCTTGTGAGTAACCCTTATCTGGCAGGTACTCAATGAGAACGGTGGAAACCCTAAACTAACAGATTAAACCACATCATCAACCCTAATCTGATAGGTTAAGATGTCTCAACCTATGCTGTCTACGTAGTTCTGGAACACAAGGACTGCTTCTAAGAATCACATCCTGAACTGGTGGGTGAGTTCCCATCCTTGGGTTCACTCGGTGCTAACCTCTACTCCCATCTGGAGGGATTGGACATGAATAACTAACTATACATGACTTAACCTTACTGAATTCCGTTGACTGGCGGAATGTTACTGATATCTGACAACTGACTGAGATCATGAGGTTTTCCTGAGTCACATGACTGACTGAAGTCTATGGAATCATAGCTTGAGTTTGGATATCGTGAAACATAACATGGATCTAGGCACACAACTATAGTTTTTGGGTACGAATACCCCCAGGACTCAACAGGAGAAAACTGACACATGACATGACTTGATCACAAGATTTGAGTCCACAATTCACAATATCATAAGTAGAGGATAGTATACTTCATGTATTTATTCAATATTTCAAACATGATAGGAAAAACATGGATATATTTTGTGTACATAATTTATATCTCCATTATCATACATGCTTTATACCACAACAATAATAACACATAATTTGCATGAAAATTCATATTGGAGTGTATGTCTAACATGAACTTGTTATTTAGATATCATGAAATCATGTAAATATGAAGTTCTAATATACTAGGCATTCTATCGAACACCTTGCATACATTCTTTAAGGCATAGGTGGATTTCATACTTGCATTCTATCAATCCATCTAAAGATCATGTTTTTCAACTAACAACATAACTTTCATGAGATAT
This sequence comes from Capsicum pubescens, assembly GCA_030864215.1. Lineage (NCBI taxonomy): Eukaryota > Viridiplantae > Streptophyta > Magnoliopsida > Solanales > Solanaceae > Capsicum > Capsicum pubescens. The sequence continues at coordinate 154,972,747 of CM061549.1, read as the reverse complement.
ACAGTCACGATACTATAATATAGAAAAACAAACAAGCATCAACATGGGTATGATCATATCACCACAACCAACCAAGATTTTGTATTTTAAAGATTGATTCTTGAACTCCACGGACGAAAGGAATCCGTGGATGAACACTACGCATACCTTGGAAGGGAGGTTCTTGATGATTGACAGAGGAATTCCTTGAAATTTGATCTTCAAGCTTGATTGTGCAACCCTAATTGTTTTTCTCCTATAGTGCTCTTGGATAATGAACTTTGAGATGTAAGGAGTGTTAAAAGACTTAACTACCCTAAAAATAACTCAAAAACTAAGTGTTTTCGTGGCTGAAATCATACATAGGCGCCGCATATGATATTGCCTATATTTACATAGGCGCCGCATATGATATCGCCTATATTTACATAGGCTCCGCATATGATATCGCCTATATTTATATAGGCGCCGCATATGATATCGCCTATGCTTTCCAGTGGCCATGTGTGATTGGTTAGGCGACACATTCTACTTTGAAAGGCCATAACTCCTTGCTCGGGTGTCGGATTTTGATGAAATTGGTATCGTTGGAAATATAATTTGATTCTCTACAATTTGGTGGGTCTAAATCTGCAAAAATATCACATATCAATTACGTTATTCTTATTCAAAGATGACCCTTGCAAAATCGAACACTAAGACTTGATGGATTCAAAAACTCTTAGCTTGCATCACTCTAAGCGACTCATATGAACATGCTTAAGACATCGTAAGCAATCCTATCGCTAGGATATTCATTGTAAGTCATGCACTAAAATTCTACTCACGGGATAAGAGGTTTCATACGTAAGAAAACTTATTCACTTCCTAGCTTAGAAACATGCGGGGTATTACAACTTGTGATGACACATTTTATAATTTGAAATCCCAGTTTGAAGATTTAAACATTCAAACCATTACTTTTGATAATGTGTTAGAACTTTTGAAAGAAGTTTTGGATGAGAAACTACGGGAAAAAATTATTAATTTGTCTACTAGTTCAGTACCTTGTACTTCTAAAACTGTTGATAGCAATACCTTTAAGCCTAAAACTGCTGATAGTAATTATTTTATGCCTTATTCTATAACAGAAGTTAATAGACGTCTTGCTATGAGTTATGCTCTTGGTAAAGCTACTTCTTTTGATGATTTAAAGATTGAATTTGAAAACTTGAAAAAAGAAATTAAATCTTTTAAACAAAATTAAATGATTTGTGATCACATTATTTCATAAATTGAGAAAGATATTTCTCCCACACAAATTTCTAAAGGAAAAGAAAAAATTTCCGAAGAAAGCGAATCGGATGATATTCAAAATTCCCTTGATTTAAAAAATAATTATTTTTTGGGAATGATGCAAATTGTTACTGCTCATAAATGGTATATTAAATGTATTATTTTGATTGACAATCATTTTTCAGTAACTAATATTTCTATGATTTATAGTGGAGCTGATGTTAGCTGTATTTAGGAAAGATTAATTCCTACAAAATATTTTCATAAAACCACACATGTAGTTAAATCTGTATCTGGACATGCTCTTGATATAGAGTATAAATTTCCAAACACTCATATTTGCCAGAATAAAGCATACATACCTCATTTCTTCTTTTTGGTAAAAAAATTAGTTATATCCTCCAATTATACTTGGAACTCTTTTTTATAAATGCTATTTATCCATATTCTCATATTGATGCAAAAGTATTTATGGCTACTTACAAGAATAAAGAGATATCCTATTCTTTCGTTACAGATCCCGTAACTAGAGATATTAATGCTTTAATTGATATGAAGCAAAAACATCTTAATTTTTTTATAGCTTGAATTGCATAGAATGAATATTTGTGATACAATAAAGTCTGCTAAGATACAAGAAAAATTTAAATTAATTTCTGAACAAATGGCTGTTGATATTTGTGCCGATCACCCTAGTCCTTTTTGGAATCTCAAAAAGCATATTGTTACTCTTCCATATGAAGAAAATTTCTCTAAGGATAATATCCCAACAAAATCATGACCTTGTCAGATGAATGCTGAATTAGTAGAATTCTGCAAAAAAGAGATTGATAATCTGTTACAAAAAGGTTTGATAAACCTTCCAAATCTCCGTGGTCTTGTACTGTTTTTTATGTTAACAAGGATATAACTACTTTAGTAAATTTGACTGTAAATCCGGATTTTACCACTTAAAGTTAGATGAAGATTCTAAGGAATTAACCGCATTTATGGTACCACAAAGATTTTATGAATGAAACGCATTACCATTTGGATATAAAAGTGCACCAGGTAGATATCAGCATTTTATGGATAGTTATTTTAAATAATTACCTAATTGTATAGTATACATATATGATATACTAATATACAAAAAACTAAAGAAGAATATTTAAAATTACTAGAACAATTTACAGATATAATAGAAAAATCAGGAATAAGTTTAAGCGAAAAGAAATCTGAAATTATGAAAAACCAGATAGAATTTTTAGGGATACAAATAGATAAAAGTGGAGTAAAAATGCAACAACAAATAGTACAAAAAATAATAAACTCAAAAGAAGAATTAGATACAAAAGAGAAATTACAATCATTTTTAGGATTAGTAAACCAAGTAAGAGAATATATACCAAAATTAGCAGAAAACCTAAAGCCTTTACAGAAAAATTAAAAAAGGATGTAGAATATAATTACAATGAGGAAGATAGAAAACAAGTTCAGAAAATAAAAATACTTTGTGAAGAATTACCAAAATTATAATTTCCAGATGAAAATAAATTTTTTACATATATAGTAGAAGCAGATGCAAGTGAATATAGTTATGGAGGAGTACTTAAATATAGGTACGAAAATGAAAAAATAGAACATCATTGTAGATATTATTCAGGAACAGTTAATGAAACAGAAATAAAATGGGAAATAAATAGAAAAGAATTATGTTCATTATATAAATGTTTATTAGCATTTGAACCATATATTGTATATAACAAATTTATTATGAGAACAGATAATACCCAGGTTCGATGGTGGTTAACAAGAAAAATACAAAACTCAGTTACGACAAAGGAAATTCGGAGATTAGTATTGAATATATTAAATTTTACATTTACGATTGAAGTAATCAAGACTGACAAGAATGTTATTGCAGATTACATATCAAGACAAAGGTACTCAAACTGATTTACCAATGGAAGAAGCTGATGTCAAAGATACCCAAACAGACTTAATATTACAAGTGTTTGAACAAATGAAATTATTACAAGAACGAGTTATCACATTAACTACTGAAGTTACAAATGTAAAAGTGCAGGTTGAGCACTATAAAAAACAAGAAGCTATTAGCAAAGATACTGTGCAGAAAGAGCAAATTAAAAAACTAGACCTAGAAGGTGACGATGAGAAACACCTAAAAACTCAAATTACTAATGAAATTACAGTTACAGCTGCAGGCGCAAGTGATGTATCCAAGGAAAAGAATATAGTCACTCAAAATAAACCTGAACTACCAAAGAAAAAGAATTATAACCTCAACCAGATATTCTCAAAACCATATACACCAAATATACAAAAACCAGAGTCATCTATACCTCCCCAGATATACACATATTCCGAATCACTCAATCAACAAAAATAGACTTATAACCATATCACTCGTACATATATTGATAATATTTATACCTTACCAAAATTGTTAAACACAAAACTTATCCAGAGTGAAGAATTAGCAAAACAAAACCAAGGATATTTTACACAAAAATGTCTAAAATATAGCAAACTTATTGCTTTGCCTGGCACCAGTGCAAACTTAATTTCTTCATGTTACTATTATGGACTATTATCTACAGTTTACACAATTACTGGAGAAGAGTTAACAAGAATTCCAGATATTCACAAAAAAATTATGGATTATAAAAGGATTACGAAGGGACAGTTATTCTATGTTTGTTTCTACTCAGCACCAGTAGAAATATTGTTTGATGAAATAAAACAGACAATTACTGTTGTCAGGATAGGAATGTCACGAGACTATATTATCCTTGAGGAAATATGCAAACAAGAAGAGATAACCAAAAATCAGATACCGGACTTCTACCAAAACAAGAGAGTTATTGAATTTAGCAGTATATTGACTGAGTTAGCAAATAATTATATAAATCAAAAACCCAGTTTGGATTTACTGTAATAGAAATTAATTATTGGATTACTCTACTTGTAAAAATATTAGAGAAAATGACAGAGAAGAGATAAGAAAATGGGTCATAACGATCCTAAAACCAGAAGAGTTACCAATCACAAGATTTATTACAAAAGGAATTATTTCAGAAGAAGCTATGGATCAATTCTGTAAACAGGTTGGCCAAAGATACGATGACCACATATGCAGCAGATGTAGTGGCAGCCACAACTTTATCCCAGATGTGATGCTACAATAGCAAGAAGATAAGGACAACAGCTGGAAGATACATGACAAAAAGATAAGAAGATGGAGCAATAATGGAAAGATAAGAAGACAAAAACATCAAAGTGAAGATAGCGACATATGAAGAAAAAGCTAACTTTGTGAAATATGTAATACGTAAATCTTGTGAATATTTAATAGCTTTACTATTTTAGGATAGGCTTTTTGACTTTTGGCACTTGCCATTAAATGTAAAGACATAGGACCATTATTGATTTTTATTAGATTTTGACTAGAAATAGTATATAGGTAACGTGTAAAATTATATTAGGATAGGTGTAAAGATGTAAAAAGTTTATGAGCTTTCTTAGGATTATAAATAGAGAACATTTTTGCTCAGTTAGAGGCAAGCCTTCATGAGTTGAAGCAAAACCCTCTCTTGTACATAAAAAACTTTTGAATTATTTAATAAAAAACAGGTATATTTCCAAGGAAAAGCTATGAATCAGACAACTATGGAAAATCTAGAATTATCAGATTTACCGGAACAGGTATTTATATTTATGATTATGAATAACTAAATTCATAAATTCCTGACAATTATGATATGATAAAATAAGTTCATGTTAGTTACTTTATGTAGAATTATTCAAAGAATAGCATGTTAAGAAGTTTATTAGCAAAGTGAAAAAGGAGAAAAATCCCTAAGAACTATATCATCCTAAAGGTGAAACCGGTGAGGTAAGAAAGCCGTGATAGGGGAGTAGCCAGAGTAGAGGCGCTGTTTAAGGGAAAAGTATCCAGATTACCATGCTAATAGTGATCGAAGAACATGTTATTTAAGAATAATCTAGTATATAGTAATCTAAAATGATCATATTTTGTTATGTGTATGATTGAAGAGAATATTTTGAAAAAGCATCATATGAAAATAAAATACTTATTTATCTGACGAAATGGTAGATAAATTCAAAATACTTGTTTTATATATACTTAAGGATATAGAAATTGTAGATATACGAAAAATCATATTGGAAAAAATATTTGATAAATATTTTATGACTAGAATAAATTACATACCACATCTACCTACCTATTCTTACAAATACTTACATACCAAACCTACACATCAACCATGATAAATTACGTATATTTAGAAAATTGGAAAATGGATATGAAAAATATACAATTAATAGAAAAACTAATGAAAACAATATGAAAACTAAAGATATAAAATATATAAAAATCCTTAATTAAAATATAGAGGAATTATTAAGATTAAAACAAACAATTAATAAATACTATGATAAAGCAATTAATTACTAGAATCCAATTTCAAGTTATCCAAGTTATTCGTAGAAACCTAAGCAAAATATGGATAATATGACAAGATATATATCTGATGAAACTAAGATACTAGTTTTATATATCATAAAAGACTTAGAATTATAAGACATAAAGAAAATAATATGGAAAAAAATATTTGATTATGAAGTTGAGTTACTAAGTACTAATTGGTTAGAAGATGAATTAGAAAATATAGATTTCTATGGTAGAAATAATTCAGACAGTTATTATTCAGATGGATATTATACAGATTAAAAATGCTAGAATATATTAATAGAGTTAGAGAAAAACAAAGTTGGCTATACGAATAAATTAATTATAGAAACCAGCTCAGAAAAGGAAGAGAACAATTAAAAGAAAGATTAATTTGGATAAATAAAACCATAAAACAACTAGAATTAAAAGACAGTTTAGAATATGATTTAGACATGGAATTATTCATAGACGAAAAATACAGGATAATTAACGAAATAGATAACCTAGAATTTAATATCAGATATAGTACAATTAGAATAAATTATTACAAAGAAATTTGCAGTATCACAACTTCTTTAGGATAAAATGATAGACAAGATAAAATGATAGACAAGATAAAATGATAGATAAAATGAGTATTTAAAATTTTGGAGACAAGATATGAAAGAAATAAGATTAACAGAAATACTTATGAAAGAGAATTTAATTGAATATTTTAGAACAAAAGATATAGAATATTTAGAATACCTTAAAAATAAAATACAAGAATTACAAAGATAGAGAAAAAACTAAAGAATATTACAGTAAAACATTTAATCAAATATCATCTAATCACCCCCCAAGATATGAACATTAATAAAATTAAAATAAATAAACTAAAAATAAAAATGATTAGAGAAGTTAAGAAATATCCACGCACAAACAAAAATAGCTCCATTGGACCAATAATAGATCTATTTAAGTTACCCAAGTTATCCGCACCCCCCTACAATTGGTATCAGAGCCTATGTTGTTTAAAATTATCGGAAGTAATATATATTTGGATTTATTTGATTAATTTATTAATTATGATAAAATTAGATTTAGATATCCACCAAAATATTATAAATATTATTTAGATGAATAATGTACAGAAATTACAAAAATATAAAGAATTAAAACAAATAATATCTGAAAAATGTAAAGAATTAAAAATAAGGATAAAAAAACTATAGTATAACATAATTGTCGGAGTTAGTAAAAATTAAATAAATGCACAAAAAGAAGAAATATCAAATTTAAAATCAACAATAGATAGTCTAGAATATGTATATCAACATAACCTATATACGTTTAAATAAAATGAACAAAGAAGAATTTATAATAGACGAAAAAACATATGAAAATCACGAAGGATCAAAAATAAAAATAGTATTCTCTAATTTAGGAAGAAGATATAAGAAAGTAGGTGAACATTTATATTTAATGTTAGAAAAAGAAGAATTAAAATTAGAAGATAAGTTGGCAGCCATGGTAAGAATAGAAAGAGAAAACAAAGAAATAGACAGAAAAAAGGAAATAGATAAAATAAAATAACAAACCACAGAAAAATACGAAAAATAGAAGAAACTAAAAATAGTAGGATTGCTGAATTAGAAAAAGAACTACAAATGCTAAAAAATTTATATGAAAAGAGACAGAAAGAAAAAGATAAAGAACAAAAATTATTAAACGAGATACATCAATTTAAAGAAAAATTAGAAATAAAAAATAAAGAACCAGAAACCAGTGAATTAGAAATAAATGCAATTGATACTGAAGAAACATAAAATTATGATTCGGAAGATAGTGAAACATTTATATAGATTATACAGAAATTGTAAATTAGGACATTTAGCTAGAGATTGTAAATTACCAAAAAACCAAAAAAAGAAACAAATATCAGAAATAAAAATAGAAAATACAGAATATATGCAGATAGATTATATAGATTATGAATTAGAAAGTGAAGATAGTATATATAAAATTTTGGAGAATGAAACAGATAATAAAATAGATAGTGAATTAGGTGAATCAAATAACTGAAAAAGATATAAAAATGAAACAAATAACTGAAGAAGATATAAAAATAATAACAAAGGAAGAATATTTAAATGAAGAAGGAACAGATCAAAAAATAATATTTGATAGTCATATATTTGATGAAATAAAAAGAAAAGAGTTAGACTTAAGTGTAGAAAAAATATTTAAAATACCAACAATAAAAAATATATTTAGTAGAAAAAAGGAAGAATACTATGTAATAAGCCAAAAAGAACATGTAATAGATCAAAAGGAAGAGCTAGTATACCACTAGTAACAAAAAGAATAATTAATAAAGAAATAAACGATATAAAAAGTAAAGACCCAATAAAATATGTACACCTTGGAGGAACAGAGATATTAATAAAAGCATGTTTTAGAGAAGCAATAGATACACCAATAGAATTATATTTAGCAGATGATAGAATTATAAAACTTATAGAAAAAAGTATAATAACTGCCATAAAAGGAAATTTAATATAAAAAAAATTAAATTTATAATAAGTGCGAATTATTCAGTAGCAATAACAGATAAAAATATAGATAAATCATTAGTATTATATTGGAAAATATCAGGAATAGAACTAACCCCAGGAAGTAAAATATTTACAGTAAGATGTAAAAATCTATATGTATTTACAACAAAACATAAAATAACAGGAAAAAATAAAATTAATAAAATTCAAATAGAAAGTCCTTTTGAACAATTTGTAAAATCAATTGATAATAATGATTATAGTTACAAAAATATAGACATAGAAGAAGATTTAGAAATAATAAATGATAGAACAAGTACGTCAAAAAGAATAGCTCATGAAAAACAAGAATCATCAAGCTCATAAAAAAGAACAAGTTATGAAACAACTTCAACAGTTAATTTAAATCAATATTACATAACGGGAACAATAAATGAAAAAGAATATTTAATACTCTTAATAACAGGACAAGAAGAAAAATTATATAGCAAAATATCTAGTAAAAGGTGAAGAAATAAAATCTAATAGTAATATATGCCCAGATCTACCAAGGAGTCTAATAAACATTAAGGATATAGTAGAAAAAGAAATAATAATAGGAGTTAGGAAAATAAAAATAGAATTTAAAATAAAGAAAGAAATGCAAAAAAACAGATATAATATTAGGAATAAAATTGTTAGAACAAGTAAAACCATATAATATAGAACATACACAATTATCTATAACATATAATAAAGAGAAATTCTTCATAAAAAAAACTTTAACATGATATGAAAATATATGTACTTGTAAAAATAATAGTAGAAGGATATTATAATAGGTATTATACACCTATGATAGATACAGGAGCAGAAGCAAACTTATGTAGATACAACTGTTTATCAGAAAGTAAATGGGATAAATTAAAAACACCAATAGTAGTCAAAGGATTTAATAATGAAGGAAGTTTAATCACATATAAAGCTAAAAATGTAAAAATATAGATATGGGATAAAATAATAACAATAGAAGAAATCTATAATTATGAACTAACATCAAAAGATATGCATTTAGAAATGCCATTTTTAGATAAATTATATCCACATATAATAACTAAAACAGATTGGTGGTTTACAACGCCATGTAAACAAAAAGTAAGAGCAAAAAGAGTTATTAATAAAATAAGAAAGAAAACTGATTGGATAAAAGAAAGTGAAAAAATTACGCAAAAGTTAGAAAATATAAAAAATAGAGAAGACACAGTAGAACTAGTTGTATTTTCGATAAATAAAAAAGAAATAACCATATTTTCAATAGATAAGGTAGAAATAATAAAGAAAAAATTAAGACAATTATATAGTGAAGATCCATTAAAAGAATGGGAAAAAACATAAAACTACTATAAAAATTGAATTAATAGATAAAAATAGCATAATAACTCAAAAACCATTAACATATAATTTTGATGATTTAAAAGAATTTAAAATGCATATAGATGAATTATTAGAAAAACAGTATATACAAAAAAGCAATAGTAAACATAATAGTCCAACATTTATAGTAAATAAACATAGTGAACAAAAAAAAGGAAAAAGTAGAATGGTTATTGACTATAGAAATTTAAATGCAAAAACTATGACATACAATTATCAAATACCAAATAAGATAATGAAAATAAGACAAATACAAGGATATAACTACTTTAGTAAATTTGACTGTAAATCAGGATTTTACCACTTAAAGTTAGGTGAAGATTCTAAGGAATTAACCGCATTTACGGTACCACAAGGATTTTATAAATGGAACGTATTACCATTTGGATATAAAAATGCACCAGGTAGATATCAACATTTTATGAATAGTTATTTTAAACAATTACCTAATTGTATAGTATACATATATGATATACTACTATATACAAAAAACTAAAGAAGAATATTTAAAATTACTAGAACAATTTACAGATATAATAGAAAAATCAGGAATAAGTTTAAGCGAAAAGAAAGTTGAAGTTATGAAAAAACGGATAGAATTTTTAAGGATACAAATAGATAAAAATGGAGTAAAAATGCAACAACATATAGTACAAAAAATAATAAATTCAAAAGAAGAATTAGATACAAAAAAGAAATTACAATCATTTTTAGGATTAGTAAATCAAGTAAGAGAATATATACCAAAATTAGCAGAAAACCTAAAGCCTTTACAGAAAAAATTAAAAAAGGATGTAGAATATAATTACAACGAAGAAGATAAAAAACAAGTTCAGAAAATAAAAATACTTTGTAAAGAATTACCCAAATTACAATTCTCAGGCGAAAATAAAATTTTTACATATATAGTAGAAGCAGATGCAGGTGAATATAGTTATGGAGGAGTACTTAAATATAGGTACGAAAATGAAAAAATAGAACATCATTGTAGATATTATTCAGGAACATTTAATAAAACAGAAATAAAATGAGAAATAAATAGAAAAGAATTATGTTCATTATATAAATGTTTATTAGCCTTTGAACCATATATTATAACAAATTTATTGTGAGAACAGATAATACCCAGGTTCGATGGTGGTTAACAAGAAAAATACAAAACTTAGTTACGACGAAGGAAATTTGGAGATTAGTATTGAATATATTAAATTTTACATTTACGATTGAAGCAATCAAGACTCGCAAGAATGTTATTGCAGATTACATATCAAGACAAAGGTACTCAAACTGATTTACCAATGGAAGAAGATGATGTCAAAGATACCCAAACAGACTTAATATTACAAGTGTTTGAACAAATGAAGTTATTACAAGAACGAGTTATCACATTAACTACTGAAGTTACAAATGTAAAAGTGCAGGTTGAGCACTATAAAAAACAAGAAGCTATTAGCAAAGATACTTTGCAGGAAGAGCACATTTAAAAACTAGACCTAGAAGGTGATGATGAGAAACACCTAAAAATTCAAATTACTAACGAAATTACAGTTACAGCTGCAGACGCAAGTGATGTATCCAAAGGAAATAATATAGTCACTCAAAATAAACCTGAACTACCAAAGAAAAAGAATTATAACCTCAACCAGATATTCTCAAAACCATACACCAAATATACAAAAACTAGAGTCATCTATACCTCCCCAGATATACACATATTCCGAATCACTTAATCAACCAAAACAGGCTTATAACTATATCACTCGTACATATATTGATAATATTTATACCTTACAAAAATTGTTAAATACAAAACCTATCCAGAGTGAAGAATTAGCAAAACAAAACCAAGGATATATTACACAAAAATGTCAGAACTATAACAAACTTATTGCTTTGCCTCGCACCAGTGCAAACTTAATTTCTTCATGTTACTATTATGGATTATTATCTATAGTTTACACAATTACTGGAGAAGAGTTAACAAGAATTCCAGATATTCACAAAAAATTTATGGATTATAAAAGAATTACGAAGGGACAGTTATTCTATGTTTGTTTCTACTCAGCACTAGCAGAAATATTGTTTGATGAAATAAAACTGACAATTACTGTTGTCAAGATAGGAATGACACGAGACTATATTATCCCTGAAGAAATATGTGAACAAGAACAGATAACCAAAAATCAGATACCGAATTTCTACTGAAACAAGAGAGTTATTGGACTTAACAGTATATTGACTGAGTTAGCAAATAATTATATAAATCAAAACCCAGTTTGGATTTACTATAACAGAAATCAATTATTGGATTACTCTACTTGTAAAAATATTAGAGAAAATGACAGAGAAGAGATAAGTAAATGGATCATAACGATCCTAAAACCAGAAGAGTTACCAGTCACAAGATCTCTTACGAAAGGAGTTATTTCAGAAGAAGCTATGGATCAATTCTATAAATAAGTTGGCCAAAGATACGATGACCACATATGCAGCAGATGTCGTGGAAGACACAACTTTATTCCAATTGTGATGCTACAATAGCAAGAAGATAAAAAAGCAGCAGATACGATAAGAACAAAATAATAACGGATCAATAGTAGAGAAATAAAAGACAAATGAGACAAGTTAATAAAAGTTAGAAAGCGACATTTGGCAGAATAGTTATTTTTTCTTAACTTATTTTAGGTAAAATGTATAGCATTATTAGAGTGTCATTATTACACTTGAGTTTTTGGCACCTATCATTATTAGTCTTAAGTAGCTTTTAAGACTTTTTGTAAAGTAGTTTTTGTAGAGTTATATTAGGACAGGTGTAAGGATGTAAATATGATACACGTTTTCTTTATCTTTTTTAGATTATAAATAGAGGAGCATCCGCTCAGATGAAGGGCAAGCCTTCATGAGTTGAAGCAAAACACTCTCTTGTACACAAAAAACTTTTGAATTATTTAATAAAAAATAGGTATATTTCCAAGGAAAAGCTATGAATCAGACAACTATGGAAAATCTAGAATTATCAGATTTACCAGAACATATATTTATATTTATGATTATGAATAGCTAAATTCATAAATTCCTGACAATCATGATATGATAAAATAAGTTCATGTTAGTTACTTTATAGTAGAATTATTCAAAGAATAGCATGTTAAGAAGTTTATTAGCAAAGTGGAAAAGGAGAAAAATCCCTAAGAACTATGCCATCCTAAAGGTGAAACCGGTGAGGCAAGAAAACCGTGATAGGGGAGTAGCCAGAGTAGAGACGCTGTTTAAGGGAAAAGTATCCAGATTACAATGCTAATATTGACCGAAGAACATGTTATTTAAGAATAATCTAGTATATAGTAATCTAAAATGATCACATTTTGTTATGTGTATGATTGAAGGGAATATTTTGAAAATAACATTATATGAAATAAAATGACTACCTACTTATCTGATGGAATGATAGATAAATTTAAAATACTTGTTTTGTATGTACTTAAGGATATAGAAATAGTAGATATAAGAAAAATTATATACGAAAAGGTATTTTATTTTAATGAAGATTTATTAAGTTCTATAGAAAACTTACACCTATAAAATGAAAGCTACTGCTCATATTTAGATAGTTGTTATTCAGATGCATATTATACACATTAGAAATGTTGGAATATATTAGAAAAGTCAGAGAAAAACAAAGTGACCTATATGAAGAAATTAATTATAGAAATCAACTCAAAGAAATGATGGAAAATGAAAAAGAAAAATTAATATGGATAGAAAAAACCTTAGAAAATTTAGAAAAAAGTACTGATAATAGTTTACATAACCTGAAAAACTCATTAAGGGATGAAGAAAAAGAGATAATTAATAGTATTAATAAGATTAAATTGGATATAAATTTTAGTACAATTAGAATAGAATATTACACAGAAATTTGTAAACAAGCAACTACTTTAGAATAAAATGATAGACAAGATATGGAAAAAATAAGATTAACAAAAATAGTTATGAAAGAAAATTTAATTGAATATTTTAGAACCAAAGATATAGAATATTTAGAATACCTTCAAAATAATATACAAGAATTATAAAGACTAAGAGAAAAAACTAAAGAATATTACAGTAAAGCATTTAATCAAATACCATCTAATCACCCCCAAGATATGAACATCATTAAAATAAAAATAAATAAACTAAAAATAAAAATGTTTAGAGAAGTTAAGAAATATCCACGCATAAATAAACAACATAGGCTTTGATAAATCCAAATATATACTACTTCCGATAACTTTAAACAACATAGTCTTTGATAAATCCAAATATATACTACTTCCGATAACTTTAAACAACATAAGCTCTGATACCAATTGTAGGGGGGTGCGGATAACTTGGGTAACTTAAATAGATCTATTATAGCTCTAATGGTTCTATTTTTAGTTGTGCGCGGATATTTCTTAACTTCTCTAAACATTTTTATTTTTAGTATATTTATTTTAATTTTATTAATGTTAATATCTTGAGGGGTGATTAGATGGTATTTGATTAAATGCTTTACTGTAATATTCTTTAGTTTTTTCTCTTAGTCTTTGTAATTCTTGTATATTATTTTGGAGGTATTCTAAATATTCTATATCTTTTGTTCTAAAATATTCAATTAAATTCTCTTTCATAAGTATTTCTGTTAATCTTATTTCTTCCATATCTTGTCTCCAATATTTTAAATACTCATAGTCTATCATTTTATCCTAAAGTAGTTGTGATACTGCAAATTTCTTTGTAATAATTTATTCTAATTGTACTATATCTGATATTAAATTCTAGGTTATCTATTTCGTTAATTATCCTGTCTTTTTCGTCTATGAATAATTCCATGTCTAAATCATATTCTAAACTGTCTTTAGTTGTTTTATGGTTTTATTTATCCAAATTAATCTTTCTTTTAATTGTTCTCTTTCTTTTCTGAGCTGGTTTCTATAATTAATTTCTTCGTATAGCCAACTTTGTTTTTCTCTAGCTCTATTAATATATTCTAGCATTTTTAATCTGTATAATATCCATCTGAATAATAACTGTCTGAATTATTTCTATCATAGAAATCTATATTTTCTAATTCATCTTTTATCCAATTAGTACTTCGTAACTCATCTTCATAATCAAATATTTTTTCCCATATTATTTTCTTTATGTCTTTTAATTCTAAGGCTTTTATGATATATAATACTAGTATCTTAGTTTCATCATCTATATACCTTGTCATATTATCCATATTATGCTTAGGTTTCTACGAATAACTTGGATAACTTGGAATTGGATTCTAGTAATTAATTGCTTTATCACAGTATTTATTAATTGTTTGTTTTAATCTTAATAATTCCTCTATATTTTCATTAAGGAATTCTATATATTTTATATCTTTAGTTCTCATATATTCTTCTAAATTTGTTTTCATTAGTTTTTCTATTAATTGTATATTTTTCATATCCATTTTCCAATATTCTAAATATACGTAATTTATAATTGTTGATGTGTAGGTTTGGTATGTAAGTATTTGTAAGAATAAGTAGGTAAGTGAGGTATGTAATTTATTCTAGTCATAAAATATTTATCAAATATTTTTTTCAATATGATTTTTCTTATATCTACAATTTCTATATCCTTAAGTACATATAAAATAAGTATTTTAAATTTATCTACCATTTCGTCAGATAAATAAGTATTCATTTTTCATATGATGTATTTTTCAAAATATTCCCTTCAATCATACACATAACAAAATATGATCATTTTAGATTACTATATACTAGATTATTCTTAAATAACATGTTCTTCGGTCACTATTAGCATGGTAATCTGGATACTTTTCCCTTAAACAGTGCCTCTACTCTAGCTACTCCCCTATCACGACTTTTTTGCCTCACCGGTTTTACCTTTAGGATGGCATAGTTCTTAGAGATTTTTCTCCTTTTCCACTTTGCTAATAAACTTCTTAACATGCTATTTTTCGAATAATTCTACTATAGAGTAACTATCATGAACTTATTTTATCATATCATGATTGTCAAGAATTTATGAATTTAGCTATTCATAATCGTAAATAAATATACCTGTTCTGGTAGGTTTGATAATTCTGGGCTTTGTTTATCCGTAGCTTTTCCTTGGAAATATATTTGTTTTCTATTAAATATTCAAAAGTTTTTTATTTACAAAAGAGGAGGCTTGCTTTCAACACATGAAAGTCTTACCTCTAACTGAGCAAATGCTCTGCTATAATCCTAAAGGAAACACGTAAACTTTTTACATCTTTACATCTGTCCTAATATAACTTTACACGTTACCTATATACTATTTCTAGTCAAAAACTAATAAAAACCAATAATGGTCCTATGTCTTTACATTTAATGGCAAGTGCCAAAAGTCAAAAAGCCTATCCTAAAAATAGTAAAGATATTAAATGTTTACATGATTTACGTATTACATATTTCACAAAGTTAGCTTTTTCTTCATATGTCGCTTTCTTCACTTTGATGTTTTTGTCTCCTTATCTTTTCTTTATTGCTCCATCTTCTTATTTTTTTGTCGTGGATCTTCCAGTTGTTGTCCTTGTCTTCTTGCTATTGTAGAATCACATCTGGGATAAAGTTGTGTCTGCCACTACATCTGCTGCATATGTGGTCATCGTATCTTTGGCCAACCTGTTTACAGAATTGATCCATAGCTTCTTCTGAAATAATTCCTTTCGTAATAGATCATGTGACTGGTAACTCTTCTGGTTTTAGGATCGTTATGACCCATTTTCTTATCTCTTCTCTGTCATTTTCTCTAATATTTTTACAAGTAGAGTAAACCAATAATTGATTTCTATTATAGTAAATCCAAACTGGGTTTTGATTTATATAATTATTTGCTAACTCAGTCAATATACTGCTAAGTCCAATAACTCTCTTATTTCGGTAGAAGTTCGGTATCTGATTTTTGGTTATCTCTTCTTGTTCGCATATTTCTTCAGGGATAATATAATCTCGTGTCATTCCTATCTTGACAACAGTAATTGTCTATTTTATTTCATCAAACAATATTTCTGCTGGTGCTGAGTAGAAACGAACATAGAATAACTGTCCCTTCGTAATTCTTTTATAATCCATAAATTTTTTGTGAATATCTGGAATTTTTGTTAACTCTTCTCCAGTAATTGTGTAAACTGTAGATAATAGTCCATAATAGTAACATGAAGAAATTAAGTTTGCACTGGTGCCATCCAAAGCAATAAGTTTGTTATAGTTCTGACATTTTTGTGTAATATATCCTTGATTTTGTTTTGCTAAATCTTTATTCTGGATAGGTTTTGTATTTAACAATTTTTGTAAGGTATAAATATTATTAATATATGTACGAGTGATATTGTTATAAGTCGGCTTTTGTTGATTGAGTGATTCGGAATATGTGTATATCTGGGGAGGTATAGATGACTCTGGTTTTTGTATATTTGGTGTATATGGTTTTGAGAATATCTGGTTGAGGTTATAATTCTTTTTCTTTGGTAGTTCAGGTTTATTTTGAGTGACTATATTCTTTCCCTTGGATACACACCTGCGCCTGCAGCTGTAACTGTAATTTCGTTAGTAATTTGAGTTTTTAGGTGTTTCTCATCGTCACCTTCTAGGTCTAGTTTTTAAATGTACTCTTCCTGCACAGTATCTTTGCTAATAGCTTCTTGTTTTTTATAGTGCTCAACCTGCACTTTTACATTTGTAACTTCTGTAGTTAATGTGATAACTCGTTCTTGTAATAACTTCATTTGTTCAAACACTTGTAATATTAAGTCTGTTTGGATTTCTTTGACATCAGCTTCTTCCACTAATCAGTTTGAGTAGCTTTGTCTTGATATGTAATCTGCAATAACATTCTTGTCAGTCTTGATTACTTCAATCGTAAATGTAAAATTTAATATATTCAATACTAATCTCCGAATTTCCTTTATCGTAACTGAGTTTTGTATTTTTCTCGTTAACCACCATCGAACCTGGGTATTATCTGTTCTCACAATAAATTTGTTATATACAATATATGGTTCAAAGGTTAATAAACATTTATATAATGAACATAATTCTTTTCTATTTATTTCTCATTTTATTTCTGTGTCATTAAATGTTCCTGAATAATATCTACAATGATGTTCTATTTTTTCATTTTCGTACCTATATTTAAGTACTCCCCCATAACTATATTCACTTGCATCTGCTTCTACTATATATGTAAATTTTTTATTTTCGTCTGGGAATTGTAATTTTGGTAATTCTTTACAAAGTATTTTTATTTTCTGAACTTGTTTTTTATCTTCCTCGTTGTAATTATATTCTACATTCTTTTTTAATTTTTTCTATAAAGGCTTTAGGTTTTCTTCTAATTTTGGTATATATTCTCTTACTTGATTTACTAATCCTAAGAATGATTGTAATTTTTTTTTGTATCTAATTCTTCTTTTGAATTTATTATTTTTTGTACTATATGTTGTTGCATTTTTACTCCACTTTTATCTATTTGTATCCCTAAAAATTCTATCTGTTTTTTCATAATTTTAGCTTTCTTTTCGCTTAAACTTATTCCTGATTTTTCTATTATATTTGTAAATTGTTCTAGTAATTTTAAATGTTCTTCTTTAGTTTTTGTATATAGTAGTATATCATCTATGTATACTATACAATTAGGTAATTGTTTAAAATAACTATCCATAAAATGTTGATATCTACCTGGTGCATTTTTATATCCAAATGGTAATACGTTCCATTCATAAAATCCTTGTGGTACCGTAAATGCGGTTAATTCCTTAGAATCTTCATCTAACTTTAAGTGGTAAAATCCTGATTTACAGTCAAATTTACTAAAGTAGTTATATCCTTATATTTGTCTTGTTTTCATTATCTTATTTGGTATTGGATAATTGTATGCCACAGTTTTTGCATTTAAATTTCTATAGTCTATAACCATTCTACTTTTTCCTCTTTTTTGTTCACTATGTTTATTTACTATAAATGCTGGACTATTATGTTTACTATTGTTTTTTTGTATATACTGTTTTTCTAATAATTCATCTATATGCATTTTAAATTTTGTTAAATTATCAAAATTATATGTTAATGGTTTTTGAGTTATTATGCTATTTTTATCTATTAATTCAATTTTTATAGTAGTTTTATGTTTTTCCCATCCTTTTAATGGATCTTCACTATATAATTGTCTTAATTTTTTCTTTATTATTTCTACCTTATCTATTGAAAATATGGTTATTTCCTTTTTATTTATCAAAAATACAACTAGTTCTACTGTGTCTTCTCTATTTTCTAACTTTTGTGTAATTTTGTCATTTCCTTTTATCCAATCAGTTTTCTTTCTTATTTTATTAATAACTCTTTTTGTTATTACTTTTTGTTTACATGGTGTTGTAAACCACCAATCTGTTTTAGTTATTATATGTGGATATAATTTATCTAAAAATGACATTCCTAAAAGCATATCTTTTGATGTTAGTTCATAATTATAGATTTCTTCTATTGTTATTATTTTATCTCATATCTGTATTTTTACATTTTTAGCTTTATATGTGATTAAACTTCCTTCATTATTAAATCTCTTGACTATTATTGGTGTTTTTAATTTATCTCATTTACTTTCTGGTAAACAGTTGTGTCTACATAAATTTGCTTCCGCTCCTGTATCTATCATAGGTGTATAATACCTATTATAATATCCTTCTACTATTATTTTTACAAGTACATATATTTTCATATCATGTTAAAGTTCTTTTTATGAATAATTTCTCTTTATTATATGTTATAGATAATTGTGTATGTTCTATATTGTATGGTTTTACTTGTTCTAACCATTTTATTCCTAATATTATATCTGTTTTTTGCATTTCTCCCTTTATTTCAAATTCTATTTTTATTTTCCTAACTCCTATTATTTTTTTTCTGCCGTATCCTTAATGTTTATTAGACTCCTTGGTAGATCTGAGCATATATTACTATTAGATTTTATTTCTTCACTTCTTACTAGATATTTTGCTATATAATTTTCTTCTTGTCCTGTGTTTAAGAGTATTAAATATTCTTTTTTATTTATTGTTCCCGTTATGTAATATTGATTTAAATTAACTGTTGAAGTTATTTCATAACTTGTTCTTTTTGATGAGCTTGATGATTCTGTTTTTTCATGAGCTATTCTTTTTGACATACTTATTCTATCATTTATTATTTCTAAATCTTCTTCTATGTCTATATTTTTGTAACTATAATCATTATTATCAATTGTTTTTACAAATTGTTCAAAAGGACTTTCTATTTGTATTTTATTAATTTTATTTTTTCCTGTTATTTTATGTTTTGTTGTTAATACATATAGATTTTTACATCTTACTGTAAATATTTAATTCCTGGGGTTAGTTCTATTCTTGATATTTTCCAATATAATACTAATGATTTATCTATATTTTTATTTGTTATTGCTACTGAATAATTCACATTTATTATAAATTTAAATTTTTGGTATATTAAATTTCATTTTATAGCAGTTATTATACTTTTTCTATAGGTTTTATAATTCCATCATCTGCTAAATATAATTCTATTGGTGTATCTATTCCTTCTCTAAAACATGCTTTTATTAATATCTCTGTTACTTCAAGGTGTACATATTTTATTGGGTCTTTACTTTTTATATCATTTATTTCTTTATTAATTATTCTTTTTGTTACTAGTGGTATACTAGCTTTTCCTTTTGCATATCTACAGTCTATTACATGTTCTTTTTGGCTTACTACGTAGTATTCTTCCTTTTTTCTACTAAATATATTTTTTATTGTTGGTATTTTAAATATTTTTTCTACACTTAGGTCTAACTCTTTTTCTTTTCTTTCGTCAAATATATTACTGTCAAATATTATTTTTTGATCTGTTCCTTCTTCATTAAAATATTCTTCCTTTGTTATTATTTTTACATCTTCTTCAGTTATTTGGTTCATTTTTATATCTTCTTCAGTCATTTGATTCATCTAATTCACTATTTATTTCATTATCTGTTTCATTCTCCGGAATTTCATATATACTATCTTCACTTTCTAATTCATAATCTATATAATCTATCTGCATATATTCTGTATTTTCTATTTTTATTTTTGATATTTGTTTCTTTTTTTGGGTTTTTTGGTAATTTACAATCTCTAGCTAAATGTCCTAATTTTCCACAATTATAACAAGTACATTCTTTTATAGATTTCTTTTTCCTATATGGTCTTTTATGTTTATAATTTTTTACATAATATCTTTTTCTTGGTTTCTTATATTTATATTTTGATTTTTTGTATTTCTTATATTTGTTATGGCTTTTTCTTTTCTTATAATATCTTTCTTTACATCCAAATTGAGGTGCTATTTTATCTTTGCAACATGCTAAATTTCTTATTAATGTTTTTTCCATTTTTATTTCTTCTCTATATTTTTCACATAGATTTCTATACCATTGTTGTAAAAATTTTATTCTTGCTCCTAAGGTATCTACTATTTTTGCTTCATCCTAACTCATTATTATTTTTGAACTAAATGGTTCAGGTAAGTTACTAAAATATAATCTTCTTATTTCTTTACTTTCTTCTATATTATATGTTCCTTTATAATAATATTCTTTAAATGCGCACGTATACTCATCTATATAACACATATTACATATTGCTAGTTTTAACATTAAATTTCTATTTATATCTTTTTGTTTATTTTGCTCTTCTTCTTCTGTTGTCATACTACTAAATTCATCTCTTATAACTATTTCATATTTTTTCAATATTTCTGTTGGTAGTATTTTAGTAGTTGTTGATGTTCCTTCTGTTTTGTTATCAGATCTTAATACTTTTTTACTTGCTTCGGCTAGGTTTAAAAACCATAATTTAACTGTTTCTATTAATGTCTTTTCTATATATTCTGGTGTGTTTGTTGTATCTATTTTATTATCTAATAATTGTTTTGACATAATTCCTACCCATAGTTGTATTATTTTATTTGTGTCTATTACACAGTCTAAATCTAAAAAGTTGTAATTAATTATTTGTTTTGGTGTCCATTTATTATATTCATCCTTTGGATTATATCTTTTAAACTTACTTTTGTAATTATATGTTGGTTTTCTTATTTCTGATGCACTAGGTATTATATTTTTATCTAGAGTATTTACCTCTGTATTTATTAGTTCTAGATTTTCTTTATTAATTACTTCTTGTTTTTCATTAATTTCTAGTTTTCCTATGTTTTCTAGAATTTTTGTATATGTTTACTATCTTCCGAATCATAATTATCTGTTTCTTCAGCATCTATTGTATTTATTTCTAATTCTCTGGTTTCTGGTTCTTTATTTTTTATTTCTATTTTTTCTTTAAATTGATTTATCTCGTTTAATAATTTTTGTTCTTTATCTTTTTCTTCTTTTTCTTTTTGTCTCTTTTCATATAAATCTTTTAGCATTTGTAGTTCTTTTTCTAATTCAGCAATCCTACTATTTTTAGTTTCTTCTATTTTTTGTATTTCTTCTGTGGTTTGTTGTTTTATTTTATCTATTTCCCTTTTTCTGTCTATTTCTTCATTTTCTCTTTCTATTCTTACCATGACTGCCAACTTATATTCTAATTTTAATTCTTCTTTTTCTAACATTAAATATAAATGTTCACCTATTTTCTTATATCTTCTTCCTAAATTAGAGAATACTATTTTTATTTTTGATCCTTCGTGATTTTCATATGTTTTTTCGTCTATTATAAATTCTTCTTTGTTCATTTTATTTAAACGTATATAGGTTATATTGATATATATATTCTAGACTATCTATTATTGATTCTAAATTTGATATTTCTTTTTTCGTGCATTTATTGAATTTTTACTAACTCGGACAATTATGTTATACTGTAGTCTTTCTATCCTTATTTTTAATTCTTTACGTTTTTCAGATATTATTTGTTTTAATTCATTATATTTTTGTAATTTCTGTACGTTATTCATCTAAACAATATTTATAATATTTTGGTGGATATCTAATTTTATCATAATTAATAAATTAATCAAATAAATTCAAATATATACTACTTCCGATAACT
This sequence comes from Capsicum pubescens, assembly GCA_030864215.1. Classification (NCBI taxonomy): domain Eukaryota; kingdom Viridiplantae; phylum Streptophyta; class Magnoliopsida; order Solanales; family Solanaceae; genus Capsicum; species Capsicum pubescens. The sequence continues at coordinate 154,949,946 of CM061549.1, read as the reverse complement.
TTAAACAACATAGGCTCTGATACCAACTGTAGGGGGGTGCAGATAACTTGGGTAACTTAAATAGATCTATTATAGCTCTAATGGATCTATTTTTAGTTGTGCGTGGATATTTCTTAACTTGTCAGGTAAATGTGTTGAACAATTAAAAATTTATTTTATTCAAATTACTAATATTTAAAAATTTAACATGAAAACTCCTAATAAACCTAGAAAACTTGAAAAGAAACTACAATAAATTATAGGGAAAAAAATTAAAAATCTACGGAAAATGCAATAAAACAATAAAGTCCTAAATTAGGGAAGGATTCTTATAAAGTATATATTATCTTATTTTACAGTCCTTTTATTTTACAACTTTCTAGTATCTACATAGTTAGAATAAGATTTTAATAATTAATAAGTCATTAGAAAAGTTGATTGAACTTTTGCAATTAATTAAACTACCATGTAATAGATAAAATGATTATTTACTTATTTTCTTATATTTATTATGTACATTAAAATTAACTACAATTTTGGTTATCAAGTCTTTCCTTATCTGAATAGCATAAAAACTCCTAATATTTTGAAACTTAAATGTAATCGAATTTTTACTATCCAGGACTTTGAAGTCACCAAGATTTTAGTTATTAGATGTTTCATTATTTGAATTATATAGAAATTCAAATATTGTAAAGGTAAAAATAATAATTTGAGAGAAATAGTAAATGACAAATTTGTCTATTATAGAGTTTTTCAATGAAGCATTTGTGTGTTGCACATATGTATTATATAAGAAAATAAAAATATTATAAAATAACAATTTATGTTAAATGCAAAATAATCAACTTATACTCATAGTGTAGTCGGTTACAAAGTTAACTTTTAACGGTTTTTTTTTGAAACACTGTCTCTCTAGAAGTTAAAAATAGGTAAAAATAAATAAAGTAAAGCGAAAGCAAGCACTAAAATAAGAAATTTGAAACACAATTCATAACATATTAAAATAATATGAATTTCAAATAAACTAAAGTCAAATACGGCTAAGACAAGATTTTCATTTAGGGAATTCAAGAAAAATAAGCAAGCATGCTAAAAATACAGGCACATAAGAGGTTCGAATCAAAACATGGATAGAACTTTAATAATCATAGTGCCTCAAGGAAATCACAACCTTCGGATCTGCCCAAAGGCTACAAAGAAATATAACCAAAATAATCATGGTAATATGCATATGAAGGGAGGGGGAGGGGGTGCGATATGGAACACAACAGAATATCAGTATCAGTTCAACCCCATGAATATTAATAATAGATCCTCACTTCATAATTTATCCACAATAATATCCAATCAAGAACCCATGCTCCCAGCACACTAATAAGTAACTCAGGGTACTAAGAACTCAAACACTAGGCAAATATTGCTTACAAGTTAAAGATATCAAAAACATAGTCCAAATAATTAATTAGTTATTTTTATTCTCTTCACAATGCAGTGATACTAGCATATATGCTTGTCATCTCACCTATATGGAACTTCCATATTCTCATTACTCTCCTTACATGTAATTAACACAAACAAATCAAAAAAGAATCTAAGAATGTCTCAACTTATATTTAAAAAAATCCAACTAGTTAAACCAAAATCTTGCCCTTTTGAAAAGCCTTTGAATGCACTCACTCTGATAAAATACGAATTCTACATAAGAAAATGAAAGTGTAGAATTCATATTAATATACTTAAATTTCGTGTCTAAAAGTCAACTCAAAAGTCAACCTCGAGCCTACAAGGGTAAAACTAAATTTTTTCAAAAAATAATTAAAAATGTTACCCATAACTCAAGGAGTTCAAATATGAAATTTTATTTAAAAAATAGAGTTAAAATTGACTTTGAAATCATCAGGTTATCATTCTTTAATTTTATTCAAAAATTCTAAATTTTAAATAAAAAAAATATTTGAAGACGATATAGTCATTGGAGAATGTTAAAAGATTGGTTTAGAAACTTACCCAATGAAGAATTATCGAAAATCTACTTTTGAATCTCCATAAAATGAGTTTCCAAACTTCAAAAATTGAGTTATTGAATCTATGGCCAAAAAATAGAATTTTAAATCTGTCGTGGTACTCCTCACCGGGAGCGCGGGCTCTTCATCGTGATCGCTAGTTCACTCCACTCTATAATGACTCTTGTGGTGAAATTTAGAAAATTTTGTGCTTTGATCACTTCACCCTTTCCCGTGGTTGCTTTATTTTATTTATTAGTTGTGGAGATATTTGGCACAGTTCCCAATGTGATCGGGAATGATTTGGGAGAATTAAGGCTTTTAGAGGCTTGAAAAGCCATATAACTAGCTTCGATCAATATTTGATATTCTGAGTGATGGATGGTGATTTGGATAGTTCCATTAGATTTGAAACATTGATTTTGAGTTAGTAACATAGTCAGTTTGAGTCCCGAACCTTTATTTTCCATTTCAACCCTTCGTTCGAAAATTAAAATAGCCTATAAAGAGTTCTAGGGATTAATTTATTGTAAATGAACTTTTTTCATAAATTCGACGATTTCATTGAATCCAAAATATATTATATGATAAATTTTGACTATTGATTCACGTTCATAGGGTTCCAGATGAGTTCCTAGAGTCAAAAATAAGTTTTGAAATTGTTGGTGTGGCCGCTAAAGGGGTTGGTTGACTGCTTTTGCAACCATTGACCATTTGATCAACCGTTAAAATAACTATGTGACCGCTTCAGTGATAGTTTGACCTTTTGACTAGGCCGCTTTAGCGGACATCAACCATCATTGAGTTTAAGACTAAACCAAACCTATTTCATATTTTTGATATTTTTAGGAGTTAAGAAGCTCCAATTTTGATGATTCTCGATGCGTTTTTCTCGTATAATTATTTTTACGTGGTTATAAATTTATATTGCTCATTTTAAAATAATATCCATTCCATTTTTCAAAATTTCTAACCAAAAGTTGAGATTCAAAACCTCATTCCATTATTTTCCACCATTTTTGAGACTTAAGAGCTCGAATTTGAGCGTTTTCAAAGGAGTTTTTGATATTTCTTGTATAGATATATTTCTAGACTTTGTATTTATTATTTTACACTGATTTCGTTACAAATTCATCTTCAAATCTTTAATTTTAAATTTGATATTGGAGTTTTTACCGGTAACGCTTTAAAATAATTTTTCTTCAATTTGGGCCTTATTTTAAACTAATTCTTGCGTTAGTTTTCATTTGTAGGTTCCTAATGTTATGGAAAATGTATTTATTAAAAATATTTCTAATTTTATCCCCTTTTATTTTTGAACCCATTTTTAAACTCATTTTGAACCCATCATAGATAGGATCAATATGGGCATCATTAGTTTAATTTAGACTTGTAGATAACTTATTTGATTATGGGACACATTTGGTGCTGATTCGAGTGATTCGAGCTTTCTGTTGGGGCTTTGGATGATGTTTGGACTTGTGGATCTTCGTTTTAAATAAGTTGAGATATCCCTTGACTTTTTCCAAAGTGTTTATGTATTGTATGCTTGTTTGTTGTATATTGTTTAGGATTGGGGTCCCACTTAGGTTAAATGGATAACATCTCTACACCGGAGTCCTTGATGGATTATATTATATAGTTGCTTATCTAAGTTAGTCGTACTACTTGTAATTATCCTTAGAGTAGAATGTAGATAGATAACCTAGTAATCTCGAATAATTGCTATTGGATTGTTTGTTTTGGAGATTGAATCTAGTTAGCAGATTCTATTATGACGATTGTGGTTTAGTACCTTTTTAGGGGTTAATTATGTTATTGTCGTCATTATTGATGGAATGACTGAGCCTTTAGAGAATACATAAGGTATGAATAGACTTGTAATATATGATGAGACTTAATGTATGGAATAACCTAGGTTTGGATAGTCTGCGATTTATCACACAAGATTTTTACGTGATTTTGAATCCAAAGTACAATAGTGCAATATAGGTATCATTATTCTCTCTTTGATGATTAGATTGTGATTTTTATAGCATGGCATCTTGCAGAATCTTCTCGGAAGAGAATATTGGTGGTTTAACGAATTCTTTATGCTTTTTTCAGTATCCAAGTAGGCTAGATTTACCCTTTTTATAGATTGAGCTATTTCGCAGTATGATTATGATATTATTCTATATATGGGGTGGGATTTAGGTGTTTAGGAATGATTGAATATTTTTGGGTTAGTTGGACTATTTAGGCTATCTTGAAATCGAAATTTTGGTGTAATTGACTTAGTTGCTCATGTTTTAGGGAGAATTGATATCTTAGGTCTAGTTATGGATTATTTCATATCTAGAAATGAATTTAAATACCTTAGCCTAGTCCGGGGTAGAATTTGCCTAAAATGGATTTCAGGAATAGAAGTGGGCCCCTTCGATCCACCTTATTCCAATACTTGTGTTAAGTTTTATAGACTTAAGTACGCATGATATACCCTTATTAAGCTTATTTTGGGACTTGAAGAGATTAAATTCTTATAGATTTTATAAGTTCGGTAGTTGAGAGTTAGTGCTAATCCCAAGTAAGTTTCGATAGTTATGTATGGTTGTTTAGTGATATGGCTTATGATTATGGTTTATTTGTAACACCCAAGCTACACCTTCACTCTTAAGATTATACGGTCGGTGCCAAATATAGTAACCTAACAAAGGTTGGGGTCGAATCCCAAGGAAATACATGGAATTATGGCTCTCAGCTATTGTAATCAATGAGCAGAACTGGAAAAGTAAATAGGGTTTTTTGAGTAGTAATATCGAACAAGTGGTGAATATTAATTTCGGTTGTAATCAATCGTAGGTGAACACTAGGATTTTGTTTCCCCTGGCTTCTCAACTCCGTAGGTTTATCGTGCTTTATTGAACCAACCCAATACATTGCATGCAGAATATGATAAGTTATGTACCATCTACAATCTTTTAGATGAGCATATGGATTTCACCTTTTACCTTTTGAGTCTCAGGATGTCGCCTTACTAACCCTTATCTTGATCCCAGTTAACTATTAACTTTTGAGTCTCTAGTTATTAGATGAAAGCTAACCATTTTTCTTAGATAATACCTAGTAGCGTGGATCCATAGCTAAACTTTAAATTACTATTGTACTTATATTTTCCTAGTCACTACTCCTCTTTTGGAGTAATTAGAAATAATCTAGGCGAGATCCTAAAGTTTGCAACGGCTAAGATATCTATTAAAGTGAAGATAATACAATGCATGCATGGGTATGGTTCAGAACAATAATAACACTTCCCCTACTTTGTTAATCCGCCAGGATTTTCACAACTCTAGCTAAGGGTTTTTAGCCGCTCATGCCTGTGAAGTAATCAACAATATTCATAATTGAAAGCATAAGATAAAATCATAATAATCACAAGTAAAAACTCAAAACTTTAGTAAATTAATCAACCAAAATCAATACAAAAGAATTCCAAGACCAAAATTGAATCTCGGAATCAAAATATATTTGTAAGTATCAAGAGTGCGTAACTTATACTAAAAGACACATAAGGGGTGTTTATAGTACATGAGGAAACCCTAAAATAAAAAATTTGGATGAAAAAGGACAAAAAGGGGTTGGTGGCCACATATGGTGTCTATATGTGGCCTGTCCTTGGGTGTATGTGGCACATGCGGCTTGAGGTTGGGCGCATATAACACCTACATGTGCTGGAAAAATTTCCTGAAGCTTCTGCCCTCGGGATCTTGGACTTCTGGCACCTACCTTACCTACATGTGGTCCACATGTACTACATGCACTCCATATATTGACATAGGTAAGTTTTGGAAGTTATTTTTAGCTCTTTTACTCTTGGGATCTTCACTTTGGGTACTTACCTTAGTCTTATATAGACCACATGTACTACATGTGGTCCACATGTCGACATAGGTAAGTGTTGGGCCTTTCAATACTTGTAACCATGCTTCAAATCTTCAACTTTCATCACATGCGTTGGTCACGAACATATGGAAAGTGCAACAAATACCCAAAATTGATAAAATAAATAGCCAAAAACACCATTTTTTTTATTTTTTTCATGAACTTGGCATTCAAAACCTAGTTTTCTACAAAACATACCCAAAACGCATCATATCAAACAAAACAACCTAAGAAGCTTGCATATTTTCCCCATTTTAAGTATCGAAAGTGCTATATTTCTATAGCATATTATTTATTTATATGGTGTATTGACATTTTCTATTGATATATAAGTTTTGGTTCAGGTCCGACATTTGATGATAATGTTGATAATAATAATTCTGGTTTAAGTCTGACAATTGATGATGATATTTGTATTATGAGTTTCGGTTCAATTTTCGGCAAATGATGCTATAATTTGCATACTATTAAGGATGATATAATAATGATGATATGAGTCCTGGTTTGAGTCCGACATTGGGAGTTGGGAATGATAGATTCAATATGGATAATTTGATGGTTATAGTTGATATTCCATAGAGTTATGGATCTTTGATTGTTTATTTATCTTTGATTGTACCCTCCAGGCTTATGGGAGACATTATTTACTTTTTCGTACTTATTGGCTTATAAGGGCAAATTTAGTAGTTACAATAGTGTGATCTTTATGTTACTTTTTCATATTTATTTATTTACTTATGCACAGTAGTGTTGGGGCGTGTTTCCAGGTTTGCCTCTGTTACCTTGACTTGGCTTATCTTATCTTGTGTCTTATTGTACTTATATGATGATTTTTCTTAGTCGATCGATGATGCCTACTGAGTACCTGTGGTTTTGTACTCGTACTATACTTCTGTACCTTTTTGGTGCAGATTCAAGTACCATTTACCACCATTGATATGGCGTTAGTGCAAGGTTAATTTTAGAAATTGGGTGAGCTCTTAGAGTTATAGTTGCCTTTTTTTTTCTACTTATCTATGTCTAGTCTTTCATTTTTGAGACAGATTGTATTTGACTATTTATATATATGGTTCATTTGTAGTAGATCTTGTACCGACATTACTGATTCTTGGGATGGTTGTTGACCCTTTATCTATCTATTAGACTTTTATGGCTTTTAACTTTTTAAATGTTGATTTTTGGCTTTTAGGCAATTTTTCACCAAGTTAGCCCATTGCGTGTAGCTCCGAGCCACGGTTTGTCTTACCTACTAGTGGGATAAAATAGGTGCCATCATGACTCATAAATTGGGTTATGACAAATTGGTATAAGATACTAGATTTCACTGGTATTGTTGGTACAAAAGTAAGTTTCTAGTAGAGTCCCGCAAATCGAAATTATGATGTTTGTTTCTTATGTTCGGGATGCTATAGGACCTTCTTAGGAGTTTTTCACTTCTTTTACTTATTTCGTGCTAAGAGTCTGGGTTGATTTCTAAATCATTCCTTCGGTTTTACTCTTTGATGATGGCTAGGACACGTGCTACAACTATATGATACGAGGGTCTTGAGATCGAGCCTAGGGATCCTGTTGCTGTTTGTAGATGACATATAGGTCATGGACAACCTTGGGATGTGTCCCCAACTATCTTCTTGGATAGGGGCCCTTCACCAGACCCTATTCTTGCTCCCGAGCCAATGATTCTTCTGCCCTAGCCAACGATGGCCCAGGGACCAACCCAGGTTCCACCAAAGTTTATTTCTTCTTCAGTGCTTAAGGATGCTTTCAGCTTTTGTGTAATGACCTTCTAGGTCAATTTTCATACTTTCACTTATTTTGTTGTTAGAGTTTTTTCATAGCTGCCCCAAGTTATTTATGACTTACTAGGACTGATAGTTCGGTCACCGGGCAGTTCGTTTGGTATTTAGAGTTAGTTTATTAAGAAGTCTTCACTAGTTCCAAATAGCCATTGGGAATAAACTTTAGTGAAACAATCTTAGATGCAAATTATATTAGTACCAGCAACTCCGGAATATTGATATTAGGCTAGGTAGACCTTTGGTTTGGTCCCGATGCACCCGATCTCATTTCAACCTATTGATCAAAAAGTTGGAAAATTTGAAATTTGAATATGGGACCCATATTTGGTCATAACGATCTTGGATGAAAAATCTAACTTCACCATTGCATTTGAAATGTCAAATTTAGTGTGGTTACATAGTTCATTTGCATATATCGTATTCCAAATGGGTCCCGATGCCTTAGCGGAAACTTAGAAATTCTAAATTTTAGCTTTCAGCGGAGGTCTGGTGCCATGACAATCGCACCCCAGTGTGCAGAGGGGTATTTCAATTGCACAAGGGTGTGTTGCGATACAATATTTGGTTTTGACGTCAAATAGTGTGATTGTGGTCTGCATGTTGCAATTGCAAGATCTGATTACCCAGTAATTGTATAAAAAGGCCCCTTAGGCCGTTTTTTGGCCATTTGTCACCCATTCTCTTAAATGCAAAAACCCTAAAGGGTCTGGTAACTCAAAATTGAGACTTGTGGGTGACTTGGGAGCTTGATTAACACTTATTATCGCGAATATCTTCAGATTCAAGTTATTTTGGTGAAATTCTTGGTTCTTGGCCAAAACCCCAATTAGCTTGAGGGCTTGAAGCCCAAAGGCCGTGATTATGATGTTATAATTATTTCAGGCATATTATTGGGCCCAATGCCATGCTATGTTATGAGTTGACTGTTCGGGAAGTGTTTATCCTTGTAAAGGATATGGTTATAGTTTATTGATATATTAATGTTTATGGTTCCATTATTTGAATACTGGTGATGACATGCATGGATCTAGTACATTCACGACCATTGCATCGATGATTGATATGATTCCAATTAGATTATAATCTTATTACTATTTTCACTACTTAAGGGTTAAAACCCATTTTCTACCTTAAAATGGATTTCTTTACAATAATAATTGCCTATATTAATGAATAACTTATATTTATAAGAGGCAAATAATGATGTTTAAAAGATGTGACCGAAATAGATTTTGGTCTGTGATTTGATACTACTAATTACTCCGGTCGTGAGAGATTTTAACCCTTTCTACACCTTTTATAATGATTTAATCCCAAAGTTCACTCTGGGCAACAGACTTATGGATTTGCACTCTTTTATCGACGACTTGAGTTTATGAACCTATTATCTCCAGATACACATCTCTCCGGTATGGGACGGAGGAAGATGCTGGATTGATGATGTAACTTTAGGGTAAAACCCGATGACAAATTTTAGTTTTGATAGTATATATATGTGTGATGATAATTATGATGATACCGATTATATCCTCAACAAGGCCGGAGGACATTATGATGATATATATACTCGGGAAGGCCAGAGGATAGTGCGATGATAATATTAATACCGGTAAGGCCAGAGGATGATTACGATCATATTCCCGGTGAGGTCGGAGAATTATTACATTGATGTGACTATGTGTACATCTATCGATTCAATTCTGGCTAGCCCTATGTATGATGATTATATATATATATACCCGACAAGGCTGGAGGATGATTATGATGATGATGGCTATGATGATAATGGTTATGATGATGATTGTTATGATAGTGATGGTTAAGATGATGATATTACAATACTTGGATCAGTTATGGTATGTGGATTCTGTTGCATTCATTCTTGCATGCGCATTGCCTATCACCAATTTGTGCCTATATCTATCAACCCATATGGGGGTGGAGGGTGGGGTTGCATAGGTATAGGTGATGACTATGACTTATGGTGTGTTATATGTTGATTGAACCTTCTAAACCTGGGGCGGTGGGGGTATGTGATAGGCTCGGTTAGGTATTTGATTATCCGTACTAGCTGGTTACTCGCGTTGTTATTGGCATTGTTATTATCATATTTATGGTTAGTTTATGATAGACTGGTCACTTATTCAGTATCATGACTTAAGGTATGATTTTGACCTCTTTTATCTTACGATTATATTACTATACATGATCATTTGATGACTTGATATATGGATTAGAACCTTGAGTATTCTAGCACTAGCTCATGCTATGGTTAAGAGGTCTTAAATAGCTAGTCTGGTGATCTAGGCTCTACTTTGAGTAGACCTTGTTATATATATATATATGCTTACTTAGTTATGTATCTACGATGTTACCGTATATCCCCTCATTCCCTTGATCCAGATTGTATATTCATTCCTTGGCCTTGTATACTTATATATATATATATCTTTTTTTTCTTTTATCTTGTATATTAGCAGTGATATTCATTATAGTATTGAGATTCCTAAGTATGAATGGAATAAGATAGTGCATTCTTACTACTTCCTTAGCCTTGTATGTTAGTCTCTTGGACATGAATAAGATAGTTTATCCTTATTATCTTATTGGCTGTCTTATATGGTTGTTGGACGTGTAGTTTTCCATTCTATTTATATGTTATATATATATCTGCTTTATCTTTGGAGCTTAGTCAGCAACTGCCTACTGAGTACCACATGTTTGGTACTCATACTACTTTCTTACAGCCTACAGATCATAGTACGGGTTATCTCTGTTGATGTGTGCATCGTGTGGAGCAGTGATGATTTAGAGACTTAGAGCGTGCTCCTGCCGTTTGAAGTATTACTTATCTCTCTCTTATGTACTAGATTAATTTCTATGTTGTATTCAGAGATAGTTATATCAGTGTATTCATTTGTACTTCACTTTGAAATCTGGTTATCTAGAAGCTCTTGTACTTATACCACCAGGTTTTGGGGACTATGTTATGTAATTGATCTTTTATTTCATATATTTCACTTTTTTTTCTTTATCTTGGGTAGTTCGTTATTAGTCATTTCGACTACAGGTTTTGCTTGTCTACTGATGTGTTATAGTGGCGCCATCATGGCTTTAAAAATTGGGTTGTGACATTTTGGGAGTTATTGGTGGTGCACTATCTGATGGTGCACATTCTATAGATTAGATCAGTACCAAGGTGGGGGCGCAGCCTGTAGCTGCAATTCTCAGAGTTGAGGTACCTTCTGTGCCGGTGGTTATCTAGCTGGTAGTTATCCAGCCGGTAGTTTCTCAACCAGTGGTTTCCCAATATGCTATGTCTGTTAAGGAGCAGAAGATGTTGGTTAGGTTCTTGAGATTGGCTTTGCTTTGGGTTTTTGGTGCATTGGCGAGGATGCATATGAGTTCTTTATTGTTTGTGAGGATAGGCTCCATAATTTAGGCCTAGTTGTGACTCGTGGTGTGGATTACACTACTTTTTAGTTGGACTTGGCTACTTAACATTGGTAGATAGGTCATCTTGATTCCAGGGCTAGCTGGATCTCCCTCTTTGACATGGACTTAATTTTTTGATATCGTTTTGGCGAAGTATATGTTTTAAAGTCTTAGGGATCATTTAAGGGATCGGTTCTTAAGGTCGGAGTAGCGCTCTATAACTGTTGTGGAGTATGAGGCTCGATTTCATGAGTTGGCTAGGCGTGCTACTTCTATTCTGACTACTGATGTGAGACCCTATAAAACTTTGATCATTTTATTTTTGACCCTCCCACGAGCGTAATGTCGATTTCTGACTTGAATTATGTTTAGGATGTTAAAAAGGTATTTTGGGAAAGTTTCAAATTATTTAGAAGGGGTTCGGGGTTATTTTGGGACCCTGAGGCAGAGAGGGTCCACGACAAGGCCGTATCACAAAGGTTAACCTCCGCGATATTGGCGTGGCATGGAGGCTAACCTTTGCGCTATTGGCGTGCCACACCAGTGGTTTAATTTTGTCTAGTTTTTGATTTTTTTCACTTGGGGTGAGGGGCTTTTGGTCTTTTACCCCTTGTACAACCTTAAAACATAAAATAACCCCATTCCCTTCAATTTTCAAAGATCAAATTATTCTCTTTCTCTCTCAAACTCAAAACCCAAGAACATTTAAGGATTTTATAGTGAATTCATCATCCAGACTCCAAACTTTAAATTGACTTCAATTGCTTGTGTATTTCAGACATGTTTCTCTTCCCTCAAGAATTTTATATTATTGCATTAATTGAATAGACTTTTACATGATTTAAATTGCGGGTTTTGAAATTGGGTGGGGGGTTTTGGTTATTACTGATTAAACTACTTGTCCCATGTTTTAAATTGATTATTCATTCTTTAAATTGATGTTTTTGGGATTGAATTGATGCATTGTTTAAATGATTGGAATGTGAGACATGAGTTTCTCCAAATTGGATGAATTTTGGCTTGGAATTGACATTAACCTCAACCAATCTATTTTGAACCCATTGCATTGCATTGAAGGATAAATGGATATGACTACGGGTTTGAATGGCCTTGGTGGCCATGGTTTGTATTTTAAATTCAACTTGGGAGTCAATGTGGTTATGTGGATTGGTTTGGCATGTTTAATTTTGCTTACAAGCATAGTGATATGACGATACCAAGTGATAAATTCCTTAATGAATGACTCTAGAGTTACAAACGGATTTTATGTGCAAATTGTTTTAAATTGGGCTTAAAGGGGATTGTGTAGCTCACCATAAAGGTGTAATTCTCGGAGGGATGAACACTGGAAACCACGTTTGCCGGTGTTGGGGGTCTATATGATCGTGCACTTGATATATATATATACATATATTTGGGACGACTGTTGCCTTAGTGACTCTAATTCTCCCTCGGTTTGTGAAGCTACCACGCACTGGGGTTCTTTCAGCATGGGGAGCTAAACCCATATAGCCCATGGGTGCCTTTAAGGAGGATCGATCTACACAACCTAGGTTAAATCTTTAAACTCTCAAGTTCCTGGCCCTTTACCCTATCCTGACATCTTATATATGTATATATGAATGTGCGCATGTGGTTTGACTGATTTTGGATATGACATTATTTTATCGCTTTCCTTGAGTTATATGCGAGTGCTTATCCCACTGACCGTCCTAGGACGTTGCATCATTTTATGATGTAGGGTCTGAAAACTTTTTTGTTGCTCCTATACAACATTAGGTGGTTGAGCATGTCTGTTGAGTTGTTGTGAAGTGGTGTTCCTTTATTCTTTGTAAGGCCTTATTATTTCATTATTCTTTATTTATTGACTCAATATTTTTGGATTCTCTTGGTTATAGTCGGGGCATGTCCCGATTTAGTTACAATTCTGATTTTAGAGGCTATTATGGACAAGTGTGGATTGGATTGTGGGTTTTGTCTATTAGAACTTTCTGTTGACTTCTTTATCTTTTATTACTATCTTTATCTTTATTGGGATCTTCTATATTGTTATTATTGTGCTCTTGGGGTTAGGTTAAGAGGGTGGTCTCCGATCCATGGTGGGCTTGAGATACCCATCGCGACTGATGTGCCATGGAAACACGACACTTTCAATGCTCATAAAAAAGAATTTATGCTTTTACTCAGGTTATTTTAGTAGATATGATGTGCTTTTGTGATTGTTGCAGGTGAAACAGGTCAACAATAGTGTTGGGATAAAATTTGAAGAAAAAGACCTAAAGAGACTAAGTTGTCGATGATACGAGTCACCTTACTAGTCGTCAACACATCATACGGCTCGTAGGTTCACTCGTATGCGTAACAGTGACAATACCCAAATAGAAAAACCAAGTGATGATAAGATACAATTGGAGCATACGGATCGTAAGATGAGGATATGAGTCTGAAGAAGTAGTCGTCAAGAGAACATAAACTAAAGTTAGATACAGAGTTGAAGTCTTAGAAAAAGATGAGTAGGAAGTCTGAGTACGACTCGTATGGGTTAATCATAAGCAGACCAGTGTCCAGAGCATTAAAGAAAGAAGTCCCAATTAGTAATGAGTGAAGTCCACGAGTCATATGGTCAAGGTACGACTCGTGAGCATGAGTCGTAATGATAACAAAAACTTGGAGCCCTGGAAGATCAGACACTGGAGAACATATGACTAGCACAGTACGACTCGTAAGAAGACCTTACGAGTGGATGAGCAAGTCGTACCTTATGCTGACATTACTTTTACTATTCTGTTTTAATTAGGATTTCTGAGTTATTTTTAGACACTATATATACCTTAAGGTTATTTCCTTATTAGGTTACGTTCCTTAACATTATTTTACATATTCTTACAATACTTTACATTATTCTTGAGATTTTTGGGTTATTATTCAATTGAAGACACTGAATTTTATTCTTCTTATTCTTGTGCAATCAATTACTTGAATTCTTTATTGATTATCATGGAATATTGCATGAACATAAACGGGTAATTTCCCTGACTAGGGTTGTGGGAACCCTGGTGAATTTTCTATGTAAAGAAAGTGGGAGATTCATCTATTTTAGTAGTTATGCATGTATCTTAATCTTCTTCTTATTACTTAACCTCAGAGCTACTGCAGAAGCTTGAGGATTACCTGTATTTGATAACGTCCTCACAAGGGAGTTTAAGATTAGGAAAATAGGATTAAGACAGTAATTTAAGATTCACGTCCATCTTATTATTCCATTATCTTATCTAATCAACTTGAGACTCAATAGATGAAAGTTGAACTAAAGTCATAGACAAGGAGCAATAAGGCGACACCTTGAGACTCACAAGGTAAAAGGTGAGATTTATCAACATATTCACAAGATGGTTTATGATACATAGCTTGTTGACTTTACATGCAGAGAGCAGAATAAGTGCGTTGAACACGAGAAATTTATGGAGTTGATAAGTTAGGGGGAACACAGTCCTAGTGTTTTTCTTCTATTGCTTACAAACTCAAAGCATTCAGGTTTGGTTACTACTTACGATTGATTTCAAATCCCCTCTTTTACTTTTCCGCACTGCTCGTGGATTTCAGAAAGTTAAGCGACTGTTCAATATTTTCCCTGTGGGATTGACCCCAACTTAGTTGGGTTACTATATTTGGCATCGATCGCAGAATATTTCTTTGGAGGTTAGTTTTGGGCTACATCAAACATTGGCTTCATTATCGGGGAAGATGGTTTGAGTAGTTAAGTGAATTGGTGAAGTTTGCTGGTTTTATTTTTTGTTCTTAATTTGGCATACGTCGGTGTATGTCAAACACTAGGAGAAGAGGCGATCCCTTAATCCCTTTAGATCCAGAGCCTGAAAGAATTCTTCAAACATCGAGAAAGATATCAAGATAAGTTTTTGATGGTGTTCCTACTGAGGTTAAAGACCCCCTTCCTCCACCTGCTGATCTAAATGTGGCACTTCCACGTGCTTCAGGTGATCTACAAAATTTTGCAGATTTATAGAAGCAATAACTTCTAGCTGCTATAAAGGAGAGAGAAAAGCAACTGAAGAGGCACAAGAGCAAAGAGGACTAGCCAGGCCACATCAAGTGGCCGAGCATCAAGACAAAGTTCAGAGAGGTAGAGCTTCATTAATCCCTGTATATTGGCACCTACACCCATACGATGATGAAGAGAATATGGGTTTTGTTAAAACTACTAAGACATGAGCCTTATTTATTCAGAATTTATGCGGATGGGATTATTTGTAGATTTATATCTGAGGTGGAGATGATGAGCATACTTGAGGCTTGTCACTCTTCACCAGTTAGGGGTCATCATGGAAGAACCTGTACAACCCATAAAATCTTGCAATGTGGGTATTATTGGCCAACAATATACAAAGATGCATATGATTTTGCTCCAGTTTATGATCAATGTCAACACCAAGGTAACATCTCTAAACGACATGAACTTCCTATGACTCCTATCTTAGAAGTGGAATTATTTGATGTATGGGCTGTGGATTTCATGGGACCTTTTCTGAGTTCATTTGGCATGATATAAATTCTGGTGGTTATGGATTATGTTTCTAAATGGGTGGAAACGGTTGCTCTCCCCAACAATGAAGCACGCAGTTTTTGCTGCATTCTTGAAAAAACATATTTTTCCCGATTTGGCATGCCACGTGCTATCATTAGTGACGGTGGGTTAAATTTTTGTAATCGTCTATTCAAAATTCTGCTTGAGAAGTATGGAGTAAAACACAAGGTGGCAACACCTTATCATCCATAGACTAGTGGACAGGTTGAGCTGTCCAACAGAGAAATCAAGTCCATCTTGGCGAAGACAATAAATGCCAATAGGACTGATTGGTCACAAAAGTTAGATGATGCATTATGGGCTTATCGAACAACTTTTATGACCCTCATTGGTGCTTCACCTTGTCATCTAGTGTATGGCAAGGCATGTCACTTGCCTGTTGAGCTTGAACATAAAGCACTATGGGCTTTGAAAAAACTGAATTTTGAGTGGCAGGATGCAGCTAAGTCAAGGATGAATAAGATGAATGAGTTGGATGAATTACGACTTTAGGCATATGAAAATTCTGCACTTTACAAAGAAATGATGAAACTGCATCCTAATCGCAAGATTAAGAAAAAGATCTTCAAAAAAAGTGACCAACTATTGCTCTACAATTCAAGTCTTTGCTTATTTCCAAGTAAGTTGAAGACTAGATGGAATGGCCCATTTACTTTGTAAGAGTGTTCCCATATGGTGATTTAGAATTGAAGCGGGATGGTGAAGCCCCGTTCAAGGTGAACGGGCAAAGAGTAAAGCATTACATGGGTAACACTAAAGAAGTCAGTGTAATTTTTGAGATGGACCTTGGTGAAGTCTAAGTAACCAAGGCAATTATGTCATGCCGTGATGTTAAATCAAGTACTGCATGAGAGGAAACTCATGAGGGTTGTACTATTCTAGGGTTGGATCAGAAAGCTTTGAGGTTGAGGTTGTTCCTATTTTCATTGACAAGTGAAGATCACTATGGTTAGGGGAACTTCCAAGAGGTTCAATCATTATTTGGTATGAGTTGCGTAGACAGTTTTTGAATAGATATTTCCCTCCTGCAAGGATACTACAGTTGAATGATGAAATCTACAATTTCAGAAAGTTACCTGTGAAATCCATGTATGAAGCGTGGTTTAGATTCAAGAAGAAACTGAGCATGGTACCTAATCACAGAATGACAGGGTCCAGTTTGTTTGAAATCTTCTACAGATCTCTGAATGTCAGTTCTAGAGCAATGGAAGATATAATTTTGGGAAGTGCATTTATGCGTCTTCAGTAGGATGCTGCACAATATATGCTAGATGATATTTTGATGACTAATCAAAGATGGCATACTAGAGATATTGAGCATGATGCAGGTACATATGCTATTAGAGCAACTTATAATTATGGAGCTGGTCAATATTCAATAGTGCAAGAGGTTGCACAACTTCAAACAGATATTGAGCTGCTTACTAAATAATTTACAACTATGAGTGCTAAGAAAGTGAATACAGTTAGGGCACAAGGATCTACTTCTAGGATTGTTGAGACTGAATCTGAAGAGGGAGAAAAGTGTCTTAATCG
Source organism: Capsicum pubescens (assembly GCA_030864215.1). Lineage (NCBI taxonomy): Eukaryota > Viridiplantae > Streptophyta > Magnoliopsida > Solanales > Solanaceae > Capsicum > Capsicum pubescens. The sequence goes on along the minus strand of CM061549.1, from coordinate 154,932,667 downwards.
TCGATTGATAGATTTTTGATTCCAAGGGTAAGGGAATCAAGGTCAAAACTATTATAATGAAAGATACAAAGATAAAAGTAGAGAGAGAGATGGTGATTGACATTGAAAAGATGATTATTAAGGAGAAGAGTGATAGGTATGTTCCACCAGGTAGTCGTGATTCAAAATCCAGAATGGAGGCACTTTTGTCAATATTAGTCAAAGGATAAAAAAGTCAAGAAAGATGTCTTAAAGAGATTAAGGCAGATCTGTCAGGGATAAATCAGAAAATTGAGTCACATGCTACTGCAATCAAATAGTTGGAGCAACAATTTGTTCAGATGTCAGCCACAGTAAATCAAAGGTAGCCTGGCACTCTCCCTTGTAATACAGTGGTAAATCCAAAGAATGATAGTCACTGCCATGCCATTACCACTATAGTGGTAAACCTACAGTGGATCCACCTGTACCCAATGTAGATGAGCAAAATAATGATGATAATCCTGTTGATGTGGAGAGTAGTAGAAAGCAACATAAAGAAAATGACACGGTCAAGGATCCTATTTTGAAGTCCATCCCGAGACGTCGCCCTCTTTTTTCTCAAAGGCTGGAAAAGAAACAAGAAGATGGTTAGTATAAGAAATTTTAACCTATGTTGAAAGAGCCGTCAGTCAACACCCTATTTGTAGAGGCATTAGAAAAAATGCCAGGATATGCAAAATTCATGAAGGATCTAATAACCAAAAGAGGTCAATCAGTTATGAGCCAGTCGACAATATTCATCATTGCAGCGCTGTAGCTACTAGATCATTGGTAAAGAAGAAAATGGATCTTTCAGCATTTCTTGCACCATTAGATCTTTCGACATCACTCGGGAATTATGGGATTTGGGTGCTAACATCAACCTCATTCCATTAGTAGTATTTAAGCAGTTAGTGTTGGGAGCTCTAAAACCAACACCATGAGACTAGTGATGGCAGATTGGATGGTGAAAAAGCCAGTTGGTATTCTATATAATGTATTGGTGAAAGTGGATTCTTTCATTTTTCCTTCTGACTTTGTCCTATTAGACTGTGAAGTAGACTTTTAAGTCTGTATTATTTTGGGAAGACCATTCTTGGCTACATTAAGGACGGTGATTAATTTAGAGCTAAGACATCTGATGTTGAGACTCAATGATGAATATATAATATTCAATGTATGCAAATCCATGAAGCAGCCTGATGAGTTAAGAGTGATATCTGTTTGATGTGTTTAATGAAGAGATGGATTCATTCTATGATGTTGATTTAGTGAATATTTAGGATGATGTTTCTGATGCTATTCCTATTGAAGAGAGGTTAGATATTGAACCTCTAGCAGCCGTGATCATGAACTTTGATAACGATAATATTAATGACTATGATAAGATGGTATGTGCACTCTATGGGAGTAAGGTTCTTATACTTATGCTCCAAAGAAGCTTAATTTAGATCTAAAAAATAGAACCACTTCACCTGCTCACCCATCTATTGAGGAGCCACCCATATTAGAGTTGAAGTCCCTCCCTTCTCATTTGCGATATATATTTTTGGGGGCCAACAACACTTTGTCGTTAATAATTGTAGCTAGCTTGATTGAGATAGAAGTGGGAGCTTTACTATCAGTGCTACTAAGATTCAAGAGGTCCATTATAGATATTATTGGTATCTCGCCTAGTATTCGTACTCATAAGATTAAACTTGAATCGAATTATGTTCCAAGTATAGAACATCAATGTAGACTCAATCCTTCTATGCAGGAGGTAGTAAAGAAAGCTATAATCAAGTAGTTAGATGCTGGTGTAGTGTATCCTACTATTGATAATAAGTGGGTCAGTTTGGTATAATGTGTTTCGAAGAAAGACGATATTACTGCTGTGCCTAATAAGAAAAATGAGTTAGTGTTGATGAGGCCAGTCACAGGATAGAGAGTATGCATGGATTATAGAAAACTAAATGCATGGACTCAGAAGGATCACTTCTCTACGCCCTTCATGGACTAGATGCTGGTTAGACTTGCAGGAAGAGGATGGTACTTCTTTCTGGATGGGTACTTAGGTTACAACCAAATCACTATTGCACCTGAGGACCAAGTGAAAATAACCTTAGGACCAAGTGAAAACAACCTCCACTTGTACTTATAGGACCTTTGCATATAGACATATATCATTTGGGTTATGTAACACTTCAGCCATATTTCAGAGATGTATGATATCACTCTTATTTGATATGGTGAAAGACACCGTCAAAGTATTTATGGATGATTTCTCAGTCATTGGTGATTCTTTTGATGACTGCCTAGTTCACTTGGCAAATGCTTTTAGAAGGTGTAAAGAATGCAACTTGGTACTTAATTAGGAAAAGTTCTATTTTGGTTAAAGAAGGTATGGTGCTTGAACAAAAAATTTCAAAAAGGGTATTGAAGTAGATAGAGTGAAGATTAAAGTGATCGAAAAATTACCTCCACCAATTTTGTATAAAGGGTGTTCGAAGCTTTTTGGGATATGCTGGGTTTTATAGGCTATTCATCAAGGATTTCTCCAAGATTGCCAACCTTCTTTGTAGGCTTCTTGAGAAAGAGATGAAATTTTATTTTACTAAAGCATTCTTGAAGGCTTTTGAATGTCTAAAAGAGAATTCGATGACTGCTACTATCATAGTGTCCCTAAAGTGGTCCTTGCCATTTGAGGTTCTATGTGACGCAAATGGATTGGCCTTAGGTGTTGTACTAGGCCAACAAACAGAAAGGATCCTTCATCCCATCTACTATTCTAGTAGGGCCTAAATCCTGCTCAAAAGAACTACACCGTCACTGAACAAGAGTTATTGGCTGTGGTTTTTGCCTTTGAGAAGTTTAGGTCTTATTTGATTGGGACAAAGGTGATTGTACACACAGATCATGCAACATTGTGGTACTTAATAGCGTAAAAAGATGCAAATCCTAGACCGATTAGATGGGTTCTATTGATGCAAGAATTTGATTTCAAGGTCATGGACAGAAAAGGCACTGAGAATTAAGTTGCAGATCACTTGTATAGACTTGAGGAGGAAGCTATGAAGAATGTTGAAGATGGGCTCGGGATTGATGACAATTTTCTAGATGAGTAGATATTTGCAGCCTCCCAAGATCTAATTCCATGGTTTGCAGACTATGAAAATTATCTAGCCAGTGATCTAGTCTCAGAAGATTTTTCCTTTCAGCCGAGAAAAAAGTTTATGCATGAGGTAAGGAAATTTTTCTGGGATGAGCCTTATTTAGGCTGCATTTGTTTCTTTTTACGATTCAGACGTCTGAATCTGAATCCACATCTGAATAATTAAGATGTTGTCTCTAGATATAAAAACTGAATGATTAAGGATGTTTGTTTTTCAACATTTAAATGTGCAATTTTTTTTATTTGTAAATATAATAAAATAAAAAATACAATTCAAATAAAAAAATTAACTATATATTAAGTATGTAATTTAATACAACAGAATTATTATTTGATTGAAAAAAAACATTTATGTTTGTTCGTGATAGTGGAGATGGTTTATAATGGTGGTTGCAGTGACAATGATTGATTTTAATGATTAATAGTTATGATGGTTGGTATTGTAGTGACTATTATGATGGCGGTGATCGATGGTGGTAGTGGTGGTTGTGATGTGACGTTGATTGATGTTAGTAGTTTGAGGTATTAATTGTGTTGGCTGAAAAATAAAAGCATGATTGTTGATGATGTGTTGGTGCTAGTTGGAGATGTTGTTTGTTGTGATGGTAGAGATGGTTGTTAGTAGAGATAAATTGTAGTGATGGTAGTGGTAGAAGTGGTGGTAGAGGTGGCATTACTAGTGACAATGGTGGTGGCGGTCGAAGAATGTATGGAGGTTGGATGTATTAGTGATAGTTAGTGGTGGTGCTAAATGTGATAGATGAGTTGGTCGGTAGTAGGGATTAGCCGGTAGTGGTTGATGATGCTGGTGTTGTTGACGGAGGTGGTGACGGTGAATATAATTAGAATAATAGAGGTAGTAGGTGTGATAGTGATTGACAATAGTGGTTGGTATCTATATTTGTTGTCGATGGTGGTAGTGATGGTAGAGTTGGTTGGTGGTGGTGGGTGGTGGTTGACAATGGTGGTGGTGGCAGAGGTGGTTAGTAGAGGTGACTACTGATTATGAATAGACTGGTGAATATTATCCAACACTAAAATATCTCTCCAGACCTATTGAGACTTTGTTCTAGATCTGAAAGATTAAGACCTATTCAGAGCTAAAATTTTAATAAAAAATAAATGCACTTAATGGTCTGAAGTCTGAATCATTCAGATTTAGACCTCCATTAAGTTCAAACAAATGATGCCTTATTCAAAATTTGTGAGGATGGGATTATTCGTAGATGTGTATACTTGAGGTGGAGATGATAAACACACTTGAGGTTTGTCACTCTTCACCAGTTAGGGGTAATCATGTAGGAACCCGTACAACCCACAAAATCTTGCAATGTGGTTATTATTGGCCAACAATATACAAAGATTAACATGATTTTGCTTCAGCTTGTGATTAATGTCAACACCAAGGTAACATCTCTAGACGACATAACTTCCTATGACTCCTATCTTAGAAGTGGAATTATTTGATGTATGGGGTGTGGATTTCATGGGACCTTTTGTGAGTTCATTTGGCATGAAGTATATTATGGTGGTTATGGATTATGTTTCTAAATGGGTGGAAGTGGTTGCACTCCCCAACAATGAAGCACGTAGTTTCAATGCATTCTTGAAAAAGCTTATTTTTCCTGATTTGGCACACCACGTGCTATCATTAGTGACGGTGGGTCATATTTTTGTAATCGTCTATTCAAATGTCTACATGAGAAGTATGGAGTGAAAAACAGGTGGCAACACCTTATCATCCACAAACTAGTGGACAGGTTGAGGTGTCCAATAGAGAAATCAAGTCCATCGTTGTGAAGCCAGTAAATGCCAACATGACTGATTGGTCATAAAAGTTATATGATGCATTATGGGCTTACCGAATATCTTTAAGACCCCCATTGGTGCTTCACCTTATTATCTATTGTATGGCAAGGCATGTCACTTGCCTGTTGAGCTTGAGTATAAAACACTATGGGCTTTGGAAAAACTGAATTTTGAGTGGAAGGATGCAACTAAGTCAAGGATGAATAAGATGAATAAGATGAATGAGTTGAATGAATTCCGACTTCGGGCATATGAATGTTCTGCACTTTACAAAGCAAAGAAGAAACTATATCCTGATCGCAAGATTGAGAAAAAATCTTTGAAAAAGGTGAACAGGTATTGCTCTACAATTCTTTCTAGGTAAGTTGAAGTCTAGATAGTATGGTCTGCTTACTAAGAGTGTTCCTATATGGTACTTTGGAATTAACATGGGATGGTGAAGCCCTGTTCAAGGTGAATGGGCAAAGAGTAAAGCATTACATGGATAACACTAATGAAGTCAGTGTAATTTTTGAGATGGAACTTGGTGAAGTCTGAGTAACCAAGGCAATTACGTTGTGCCGCGATGTTAAATTTATGTGCTGCATGAGAGGCAACCCATGAGACTAGTTGGTGAAATATATATATCACACTTAGCTTCGTCATGATGTGATGTTAAATCAAGTGTTGCATTGGAGGCAACCCACAACTTATCTTCTTCATGCTGCGATGTTAAATAAAGTGTTGTGTGGGAGGCAACCCATGTTTTGTACTTCTTTATTTATAGGGTAATATGTTTGTTCAGTGTGCAGGACTAAAGATTGGAGAAAAGATCTAGAAATTCCAATAAGTTAGGTCATATGAACTCTTCACGAGTCGTATCTGAAGGTAATGACTCATTTGTAGGAGTCTTAAGGACCTGAGAGTTGATTCAGATCCAAGTAAGAGTTTCTAGAGTCTTTACGACTCTCAGAACGAGTCGTACTCTCAGGTTACGAGTCATCATACTGAGTCGTATCATCTCCAGAACTATAACACCTTGAAAATGTTTCTCGAGATGTCACTTGTGCTTAAGGATACATGTAGCCCCAAGCTAACCCTTTGAGCCTTCTCCTGATTTTGAATCTCATAATATAGGTAACTTAGGCATGTGAATCCACTGAAATACTGAATTACAACATTTATTGTCTTAACTAATCTGAGTTTAGATAAACATAGAGTCTGAAAGTGCTTGGCTTAAAGATCTAAACAACCATTACTAGAAATCTGAAATAGAACCTTAACTTAAGTGATCACTATCTTAGCCCACTATGGGAAAATCATAAACCTACGCTGTGACATAGTTCTGGGGCATGAGACCTTTGGAATCATACCCAAATCGATGCTAAATACTAACCCCATACTTATCGCTTAGAGATTTAGGAAATCCACCTTAAAATAGCACAAGGGTTTGTAATTAGAACCAATTATGCTCATCTTTCTTTAAATCTCAAACTGTATAAAGAATGTGGATTCCTTGTCTTAGATTAGGATCAAAATATCAACTTTATTCCTTAAATCTTGGTAAACAACTCATAAAAAGGGGCTAAAAATCATAATCTTCTTGAAATATCAATACTTAGACTTAGGGCGCAAACCCATGCAAGTTCATAGTAAAACATCATGCTCAATATATTTCTTGAAATACTTCAACAATATCCAAAGTAATGAAATCAAACTCACAATATCATGCTTAAAAACTTAATTTAAAATCTGTAAAATCATATCATATGCATAAAAATGTGAAAATAGACATGCAATTCAACATTTAAGTCAATTGTAACATCATAATCTTCAAACAATGATAATTGGGTATGAACCCTAATTTGAAAAATATGAAATCTTAAATAAAGATCATGTGTTGGATACAAGGATGAAAGGGTATCCTTGTTCATAAACCCCACATACCTTTATGGTGACGAAATTGTTGAAAGATTGGACCATCAAACTTGATTGTGCAACCCTAGTTGTTTTTCTACTATTGTGCTCTTAGATGATGAACTTAAGATGTTAATATGGAGAAAATGTGATTAAGAGCTATTAATTTCGTAAGGTTATGATTAGGGACATTTAAGGAGTGTCAAATAACTTAGTTTCCCTAAAAATAACATAAAAATTGAGTGTTTACATCGCTTGGGCCATAGGGTATGCGACGCATTGCCTATCACCTAAGCTAGGCTAGGTGACACATTGCCCACCGAGTAAGTTAGACTAGGCGGTGGTAAAACCTCAAAAATCTATCATGAGATGTCACACGACTCTTGGAACCACAAGTGATCCCAAGCTAACCCATAAACTGGCATACTGTTAAGCAACTGAATTATGTCACAATAAATAACTGTTTACTTTGCGGAAACATAGTTCTACTAAAGATCTAAAATAGATAAAATACTAATGAAGCTTTACAAGCTGATAAAACTGAAGGATAAAACCAAAATTTACATAACTAACTCTGACTGACATTTATGAAGCCTCTACTCTATTGATTATAGATAGTTGGGACATGCCTCCAACTACCACTAATCAATACACATGAAAGTAAATGAACTATACATGAACTAAAACTATCTGGAGTTTCCTAAGTAAGAGAACACATCACCTGCTGGCTAGAATCTTCAACTATCTGACCGTGATGTGTATGCTATAACTGGTACCTATATTATGAGGAAATATAGCCACACAGGCATATATGTGGATTAGTACTTCTGGAATATACTGAGTATGCAGTGGTGAATGCAATAAGTAAAACTGATTTCATATGTAATCATAAAACATGCATGCTAAGTGTAAGTAGACTTACCAATAAGCTGGAATAAACTAAATGCTGAAAATATCTTAAAACATGAGTAATAAACATGATCTGATAAGTTGGCGAATATCTACACTTAGTTTCTGTAAAACTTACTTTATTAATATAAGTATAATTGGAGCTGGGATATGATAACACATAGATACTGTATGAATACTGGGTATGTAAAACTGGACTGTACTTAGTCTAAATAACTGGACTGAAACTGTAGAGTATTATGCATATGAGAAAGGGATTCACTGAGTAACATGAGATAACTGAGCATGAATTCGTGAAAGCTGTATTATTTGAGAATGCAAGACCAAACGTATAATATAATTCTAAAATAGTCTATAAATTGAGGTACTGAAATAATGATAACTGGATAACTGATAAAAGTAAGCTATGGTCAAGAAAACCTGAAACTGAATTGAGTTACTGATCTGATTACTAGACTGATACTATGACAAAGACTGTAACTAATACTATAACTGAGACTCATACTGGAACTGAATACTGAGTTTTGATAATTGAGTGACTGATATCTGATAATTGAGTGATAATGGGGGACTGTATTTGATAGTCTAATTTCTGTGGAAGTGTACTGAGTTCCGTACTAAGCTGAGTGACTGTATCTGACAGTCCTAAATCTGTAGAACTGAACTGAGTTCTATACTGAGCTGGGTGATTGTATCTGACAGTCCTGATTCTGTAGAACTGAATTGAGTTCTATACTGAGTCTAAAATTGAAACAGTGGGAAGTAATCATCTAATTGACATGCCTCTTTCTGAAAAGATTAGGGTCCAAACTGTAACCCTAGTTGGAAGGGTGTCAGCACCGTGCCATGGGTAAAGACACTAAAAAGGTACCCTCATCTGGTAGGTACTTTATTGAGACTAGTGGTACCCTCATCTGACAGGTAAAAACACCTCATCAACCCTCATCTAGTATGTTTAATATCTTAACCTACCGCTGGCTATGTAGTTCTGGAATGCAAAGATTGCTTCTAAGGATCATACCCTCTGCTGATAGGTATGTCTCCATCTTTGGGTTCACTCGGTGCTGAATCCTACTCCCATCTGAATAGACACTGAACTGATTTCCTAGTTTGTACTAGGCTTGACTGAACTGTTACTATTTGTACTTTTTAACTAAACTGAACTGTGTTCACTGAGTTTCGTTGACTGACGGAAATACTACTAAATTCTATTACCTGACTGAATACTTTAGAGGTCTAAACTGAATATTGAATACTACTGAGGTATGAACTGAATACGGAATTCTACTGAGGTCTGAACAGAATATTGAATATTACTAAGGTCTGAACTGAATACTAAACTGAATTGGACTGATACTTAGATTATTTAGATTTTCTTGAGGTCTGTAACTATTGAGTTCTGTAACTGACTGATAGTACTATTGATCATGATGTGACTGATACTATTTTGTAACTGACGCTGGCTCTAGGTAAACAGCTAAATTATCGGGTATTAAATACCCCCAGGACTCGATAGCATGAAAGTAAAGCATGGCATGATCATAATAGCATAACAATAGTCAATTGTCAACAATGCTTTCATTTAAACATTTTGTCAAACACTTGGAGGTTATGGACTTGTACATGGATGAGAACACATGGTAACATGTCATGATTACCCTATTCAATTCAAATGGGCATTCTATCAAGTACATGGAGATTAATACTTGGACATGGAAATATCTTAAAAATATGGGAGCATAGCATGGTTTCATAACCAACACCATCAATTGGGGAAATTACATGAAATTAACTTAAAATAGGACATGGGAATTTCATCACAACATGTAAGGATCAAACATATGGAAAACATGAGCTTAAAATAAGGAATTATTTCTAATTATCTTGAATATAGGATCCACTATGGAATCAAACTAAAACTCTAAGGACATGATATGTAAGCCTTTGTTCAAAATTATTCTTGTAGGTATTTCATCAAACACTTGTAATTCGTGGTTTAGGCTAAGCATGAGAGTAGTTAAAAATAGTAGCAATAGCATGATTTCCCCTCTAAAATCATCGATTAGAGTTTAAATTTGGCAAACAATACTAGTCAAACATGTAAGGTTAAATATCACCCACAATTTCATAAAACATGATATAAGCTTGAGATTTATGAAAATTTATAAACAAAATTCATGGGAACATGTAAAGATTATAACTTTAAACTTGAAATTTGAGTTTTGGGCTCCATGGGTGAAAGAGGTCCCATGGATGAACTCCCACATACCTTAAAGCTTTAATCTTGAAGGAGAAATACAATCTTGAAAGCATTCTTGAATTAGGAAACTTGATTCTTGATTCTTTTCTTAAAGAAAATTTCATGGAGTTCTTGGTGTTCTTGAGGAGGCTATGGCTTTGTTGGAGAGAAAAAATGATTAATAATGTATCTAATGTTTTTGGTGTTGAAATTAAGTGTTATAAGCATATTTGGGTGAACAGATTTGGATCCGCTTCAGTTTTTCGTGTCGGGGCAGTCGACGCGTCGCGATCGCGTCAGCTTACTGCCTCACACGAAAAATGGCATAACTTTTTACTTGGGTATCAAATTTTGGAAAAATTGGTATCGTTGGAAAGATAATTCAATTATCTAAAATTTGGTGTGTCTTTTGATGTAAAATTCCATGTATATAAAAGTTATATATGTTTAAAGTAAACCCTTGTAGAATCGAATATCAAATTTTGGACAAATCAAATGATCTTAGCTCAACTTGGCTCTAAATGATTCCTATGAATATTTTTAACCACAAAAGCAAATCAAACATGAGGATAAATGTTTTGAAACTTGTATTAACATGGGAATCACTTGGAATATAGCTTATACACATAATAACGACGATTCATAGACTAGACCAAAAATACAGGGTATTACATTATCTCCCCCTTGGGAATATTCGTCCTCGAATGAGACAGGTTAGACTGATAGTATTGTACGAAGGTAATTGAAATCACATTCTGAACAGGCATGACTGAAAACATGATTGCAACTGATTTTGAAACATGATGTATAACCTGAATATCATGAACCAAACTAATTTCGTGAATACATGCTTTGACATGAGAATGATTATAAGGCTGAGATAGAAATGAGAGAGTTAACTGATGAGTAACCATTACTTTAAGATGGATCTTATTTATTGAGGAAGATATAAAAGATTCAATCCATGAATTCTCGGGGTATTACATATCCCCCTTGGGATACTTTGTCCCCCAAATGACACTGACTTGGTTGAAATACTAAAGAAAGACTGAGATGATGCACAAGAAACTTATAGACTGAAATATGACTAAATATCTGGGATCTGAAACTGATGCATGATGCATGAACTGAACTTAATTTATGACTTGCATGGTCATAAATGAATTACCTCATGAATAAGAAAGATGGAAAACCATAGAAACTTGTCTGTCTGACTGCTAGACTGGATTGCTGGCTATACAGACTGAATTATACTGAAATCTTATAGTCAACTATATATTCCACTTGTACACCAACATGACATTCAATCCTATCAACATAACCACACATGAACTTGTAGTCAAACAACCACAAGAGCATCTTTCTCATTTTCTCTAAACCTCTATCCTTAAAACTTTCATACACTAGCCCAAGAAAACACACATAGAATCTCAACTAATCATGACATAAGGAGAGGTCACTGAAAGTTAGAACATGAGGACTTGAAGCATGAAGGAATAACCTTAACACTCAACTGAGGCCTGCGGAATAAAGTATCAATGAAATGAATTCGTCAGAGAGGTCTGAACTGAGGACACCCATGACATAAACTGAATTTCGTTGATCATTATGAGTGAAGCATGAGTATCTGGATCTGATCATACTGTAAAACATGAGTACATGAGTCATGAGATATATGACCTGAGCTAGGAGTTCATGATTTCATAGAACATGATTTATACTACTGAGTGAACTGGAAATCCTCGTACTAGAAACTGAAAGCGTACATGGTTTTTCTATAAAGTGCATGAATATGAGCTGTGATGAGGGAGCTGACATGTTAGGCATGAGTAGATATCCTGATGGCTGAAAAACTTTGCACTGAGATAAGAATAGCTTGGGAATCATCCTCCCTTACCACTTTTCTACACCCACTGGAACTATTACTAGAATTTGAGGGCCTGACTTGATTACTTGTTCTATCATCTCCTCCTTAGATTTAAGCCATTATCTCAAGTATGTGGCCACTTTACTAAACTCCTAACTGAACTGCAATAACTTTATTCTAGAATCTAGGGTATAATAATACACATGAATGATAAACTCATCCACACCATCATACTTAATCTCGATTCAACAAACTTAAATTCTTGGATACATTGTTCAAGCCTACTGATTCACCTTTTGTATAACTAGACCCTTGAATAAATAATTTTCTCAATCTGAATAACACTATCCAAAGACTACTACTGCTAAACTCCTAGGTTCATGATTCTAATTCTAGATCACATACTGAAAAAGAGATTCTGAGAAGAAATCTGAAAGTACATCTGACTTTGGCTTAATGCATGATTTTCATGAACATGAATAAAATATTTCAAAATTTAGGACATAAGGGCACTGATGGGATACTTTCTGAGTTAACATATAATCTAATAACAGTTTGTAGGGATTGGCTGAGGGAGCACTATCTTAAGGACTTAAGCTTCACTATTTCTGTCACCTCAAAACTAAGGCAGAGTTAGCATGAATAGAGCAAGATGAGGATCTGTATAAATTTCTTAGATAATACTTCTACTGTATGATCTGAAACTTGAAAGAAGGGAAACATTTCTTAAATGCCTTGTAGCCTCTCGAAGAAAAGTACAGACGTCTTCGTACTATTTGGTAAGACTCTACTAGACATGGCTTCATAGACACCCTAGGAAACTTAAACTTTGTGCGCTCTGATACCAAGTTTATAACGCCCAAAAAATCTGTCCTGAGATGTCACACGACGCTTGGAACCACAAGTGATACCAAGCTAATCCATGAACTGGTATACTGTTAAGCAACTGAATTATGGCATAATAAATAACTATTTATTGTGCGTAAACATAGTCATACTAAAGATCTAAAATATATACAATACTAATGAAGTTTTACAATCTGATAAATCTGAAGGATGAAACTGAAATTTACATAACTGACTCTGACTGACATCTATGAAGCCTTTACTATACTAACTATAGATAGTTGGGACATCTACCACTAATCAATACACATGAAATTAAATAAACTGTACATGAACTAAAACTATCTGGAGTTCTCAAAGTAGGAGAACTCATCACCTGCTGACTGAAATCTGCAACTATCTGATCGTGATGCTATAACTATTTACGTATGCTATAACTGGTACCTACATTATAAGAAAATATAGCCACACAGGCGTATATATGGATTAGTACTTTTGGAATGTACTGAGTATGTAGGGGTGAATGCAATAAGTAAAACTAATTTCATACGTAATCGTAAAACATGCATTCTAAGTGTAAGTAGACTCACCAATAAGCTGGAATAAACTGAAAGCTAAAAATATCTTAAAACATGAGTAATAAACATGATCTAATAAGCTGGTGAATCTCTACACTTAGTTTCTATTAAACTTACTTTATTGATATAAGTCTAACTGGAGCTGGGATATGATAACACATAGATACTGTATGAATACTGGAATATACTTAGTATAAATAACTGGACTGAAACTGTAGAGTATTATGCATATGAGAAAGGGACTGACTGAGTAACATGAGATAACAGAGCATGAATTCATGAAAACTGTATTATTTAAGAATGCAAAACCAAGCATATAATATGATTCAGAAATAGTCTATAAACTGAGGTACTAAAATACTGATAACTGAATAACTGATAAAAGTACACTATGGTCAAGCAAACCTGAAACTGAACTGAGTTACTGATCTGATTACTAGACTGAGACTGTGATTGAGACTATAACTAATACTGTAACTGAGACTCATATTGGAGCTAAATACTGAGTTTTGATAATTGAGTGACTGATATCTGAGATTACTGATAACTGTATTACTGATAAATGGGGGACAGTATCTGATAGTCCTATTTCTATGGAACTATACCGAGTTCTGTACTGAGCTGAGTAACTGTATGTGACTGTCCTAAATTTGTAGAACTGAATTGAGTTCTATATTGAGCTGGGTGACTGTATCTGACAGTCCTGATTCTGTAGAACCGAACTGAGTTCTATACTAAGGCTAAAACTAAAACTGTGGGAAGTAATCATCTAATCGACATTCCTCTTTCTGAAAAAATTAGGGTCCAACATGTAACCCCAGTTGGAAGGGTGTCAGTACCGTGCCACGGGTAAAGACACTAAAAAGGTACCCTCATCTGGCAGGTACTCTAATGAGAACGGTGGTACCCTCATCTAACAGGTTAAAACACCTCATCAACCCTCATCTGGTAGGTTTGATGTCTCAACCTATGCTGGCTACGTAGTTCTGGAATGCAAGGATTGCTTCTAAGGATCACACCCTCTATTGACAGGTTAGTCCCCATCCTTGGGTTTACTCGGTGCTGAATCCTACTCCCATCTGAATAGATACTGAACTGATTTCCTAGTTCATACTAGGCCTGACTGAACTATTAGTATTTGTACTTTTTAAATGAACTGAACTGTGTTCACTGAGTTCCATTGACTGACGGAAATACTACTGAATTCTATTAACTGACTGTATACTATAGAGGTATGAACTGAATACTGAATACTACTGAGGTCTGAACTGAATACGGAATACGGAATACTACTGAGGTCTGAACTGAATACTGAATACTACTGAGGTCTAAATTGAATACTGAAATGAACTGGACTGATACTTAGATTATTGAGATTTTCTTGAGGTCTGTAACTGACTGAGTTCTACTGAGTTCTATAACTGACTGATAGTTCTACTGATCGTGATGTGACTGATACTGTTCTATAACTGACACTGGCTCTAGGTAAACAACTAAATTATCGGGTATTAAATACCCCAGGACTCGATAGTATGAAATTAAAGCATGGCATGATCATAATAGCATAACAATAGTCAATTGTCAACAATGCTTTCATTTAGATATTTTGTCAAACACTTGGAGGTTATGGACTTGTACATGTATGAGAACACATGGTAACATGTCATGATTACCCTATTCAATTCAAATGAGCATTCTATCAAGCACATTGAGATTAATCCTTGGACATGGGAATATCTTAAAAACATGGGAGCATAGCATGATTTCATAACCAACACCGTGAATTAGGGAAATTACATAAAATTCACTTGAAATAGGACATGGGCATTTCATCACAACATATAAGGATCAAACATGTGGAAAACATGAACTTAAAATAAGGAATTATTTCTAATTATCTTGAATATAGGATCCACCATGGAATCAAACTAAAACTCTAAGGATATGATATGTAAGTCTTTGTTCAAAATCATTCTTGTAGGCATTTCATCAAACACTTGTAATTCATGGTTTAGGCTAAGCATGGGATTAGTTAAAAATAGTAGTGATAGCATGATTTCACCTCTAAAATCATCGATTAAAGTTTAAATTTGGTAAACAATACCAGTCAAACATGTAAGGTTAAATATCACCCACAATATCATGGAAACATGCTATAAGTTTCAGATTCATGAAATGGGAATATGTAAAGATTGTAACTTTAAACTTGAAATTTGAGTTTTGGGCTCCATGGGTGAAAGAGGACCCATGGATGAACTCCCACATACCTTAAAGCTTTAATCTTGAAGGAGAAACACAATCTTGAAAGCATTCTTGAATTAGGAAACTTGATTCTTGATTCTTTTCTTAAAGAAAATTTCATGGAGCTCTTGGTGTTCTTGAGGAGGCTAGGGTTTTGTTGGAGAGAAAAAATGATTAATAATGTATCTAATGTTTTTGGGGTTGAAATTAAGTGTTAGGGGCGTATTTGAGTGAGGGGAATTGACCAAAGTGTTCCTAGACCTTTTAGGAAATGAATTAACATGTAAAACAGCTTTGGATCCGCTTCAGTTTTTTGTGTCGGGGCGCAGTCGATGCGACGCGTCGAGATCGCGTAGGCTTACAACCTCACACGAAAAATGGCATAACTTTTTATTCGGGTATCGGATTTTGGAAAAATTGGTATCGTTGGAATGCTAATTCAATTATATACAATTTGGTGGGTCTTGTGCTATAAAATTTTATGTATATAAAATGTTATACATATTTAAAGTAGACCCTTGTAGAATCGAATATCAAATTTTGGATGAATCAAATGAAGTGATTCCTATGAATATTTTTAACCTCAAAAGCAAATCAAACATGAGGATAAAGGGAATCACTTGGATTATAGCTTATACACATAAGAACGACGGTTAATAGACTAGCCCGAAAATACGGGGTATTACAGCGGCGCATTCCCCATTGCCTAAGCTAGGCTGGGCGGCGCTTTGATTATCGCCTAAGCATTCTAGTAGCCATAGGCGATGTGTTAGGCAATGCACTCCCCTTTGAAAAGCCATAACTTTTTGCTCGGTTATCGGATTAAGGCAAAATTGATATCGTTGGAAATATAATTCGATTATCTACAATTTGGTGGGTCTAAATCTGCCAAAATACCACATATACATCAAGTTATACTCATTCAAAGATGACCCTTGCAAAATCAAACACTAAAACTTGATGGATTCAAAAGCACTTAGCTTGCATTACTCTAAGTGACTCTTATGAACATGTTTTACACATCACAAACTCTCTTCTCACTAGAATACTCATTATAAGTCATGTACTCAAATATGAATTAAAAGATTAGAGGTTTCACACATTGGACAACGGTTCATTTTCTAGCTTAGAAGTATATGGGGTATTACAATATCTCCCCGTTGGGAACATTCGTCCTTGAATAAGATTCGCTAGACTGAGAATACCGAGGGTATGAGATTATATGCTAAACTTTACATGTCTCAAAACATGACTGCATGACTAAACCAATCGGTGATTACACCAACTATCATGAAACAACTATATAATGCTAGAGTTAAAAATGGAAAAGAGGAAATCTGAGGAAACTTGTAACCTTAAACTGAGTCTGGGCTTGAGGAAAAAAGGTGAGGGTACTTGGTTCGCATATCTACTTCTGCTTCCCAAGTGGTTCCCTCAATGGACTGATTTACCAAAGAACATTGACCAAGGGAACTTTTTTGTTCCTTTGTCTGCGAGTCTGGCGATCAAGAATCTCAACTGGAATCTCTTCATAAGAGAGGCTATCATGGATATCTGTGCCTTCTAAGGGTACTACCAAAGCTGGATCACCAATATATTTCTTCAATAAGGATACATAGAGCACAGGGTGAATGGATGACAAATTTGCAGGCAACTCAAGCTCATATGCCACTTTCCCAACACGACTCACTATCCTGTAAGGTACAATATATCAGGGACTAAGCTTCCCCTTTTTACCAAACCTCTTCAACCCTTTTATAGGTGAAACCTTCAAGTAAACTAAGTCATCCACTTCAAACTCAAGATCCCTTCTCCTCACATCCATATAGGATTTCTGACGACTCTGGGCTATTTTCAACCTTTCTCAAATTAGCTGGAATTTTTCCATGGCTTCAAATACCACATTTGGCCCTATCAAAGTGGCCTCACCTACTTTGAACCAACCAATGCGTGATCTATACCTGCTCCTACAGAGATCCTCAAATAGGGCCATCTGAATGCTCGAATGGTAACTGTTATTGTAGGCAAACTCAATCAATGGCAAGTTATCACCCCAACTACCTTTGAAGTCGAGAACGCTCACCCTCAATAAATCCTTAAGGGTCTGAATGGTCCTCTCTGGTTGACCATTTGTCTGAGGGTGAAAAACTGAACTGAGATGAGCTTGGGTACCCAAACCCTTCTGAAAGGCTTTCCAAAAGTGTAAGGTAAACTGAGTACCCCTATCAGAAATAATAGACAAAGGAACTCCATGCAATCTGACCAATTCTCTAATAAACAACTTAGCATAATCTTCGGCCGAGTAGGACGTGTGAACTGGCAGGAAATAGGCTGATTTGGTCAATCTATCTACAATGACCTAAATTGAATCATGCTGTCGATGAGAATGAGGTAACCCTCTAACAAAGTCCATTTTCACCTCTTCCCACTTCCAAGTGGGAATACTAAACTCTTGCAAAATACCACCAGGCCTTTGATGCTCTACCATAACCTTCTGACAAATATCACACTAGGCCACAAACTCCACGATATCTTTCTTCATACCACTCCACCAATAGACTTTTTTCAAATCTCGGTACATCTTAGTAGTACCAGGGTAAATGAAGTATCGTGCACCATGAACTTCTTTTATAATCCGCTGCCTTAAACCATCAACGCATGGCATATATAATCTGCTCTGGTATATTAACACACCATCTCCCCCTTGGGAGAAAACCTCTACCTTCTGATCTCTAACTGAATCCTTCAACTTAACTAGATTGGGATCCTTATCTTGTTTCTCCTTTACCTCGGAAACTAAAGAAGATTCTGCACTACTCTTGTAATATCTCGTATTTTGCTTGTAATTGTTCTAATTATATGGAACCTGATATAGCCTTGTGGTATAGGTAACAAATGAGATTTGTTATGCAAGTATTTATGGTGTAGATGGAATTATAAATGCTGCATGTACAGTTTAATGTGATGCGACCAAGTTAACGCCGATACGACTATTTAAACTTGGGATAGTAAGCTAGTGTTTGAATTTAAAGTTTAAAGTAACCAAGTGTGTATAAGTTGAAGGTTAGATTAAAGGGATTAGGAGCTAAAAATGGAATAAAATATTGAGGTGCTTGCTTGACTTAATTAATCTAGTAGGTGAGTCACCTACTTAAGTTATTTGGACATGATTAATGAACCCATGACTATGGACCAGATTTGGGCCAATACTAATGTACTCATTTGGGCCTAAATTGAATAAAAGAGGATGAAAATGGATAAATGGCCCAACACACAAATATTCCAAAGGCCCAAGTTAATTGAGCCCAAAATAAGAATTTAAGTAAGTAGGTGCATCACCTACTTTGAAAATTTGAGCAGCTTGAACCCTTAAGTAGGTGCATCACCTACTTGGACCAATTTGACCAATTTTAAGTTCCAAAATACAGCTAAGGAGGTGGACAAAATAGGGCCTTTACAAGGACAAGTTGCTGGTTATTTTACTTCATTTCTAAGTCACAAAAAAGAGTATATTTCACAAAATCTCTCTACTCTCTCTAAAACAATAAGGAGCAACCCTAAAATTCCTTCTAGGGTTCTTGAAGAAACCCTCACCTTTGCGACCCAAGGTAAGTGAAAACACTAATGGTTTAGCTTAATTATCTCATGGATAATTAGAAAAACATGCTATAGGTTCCTAATTATAAATACATGGCAGAATATAGAACAAGCTACTTGCTCACTTTTTCTTTGTTATTAAGAGATCTCTTTTCTTCTTTGGTTTAAAGTGTGAAGGAAAGTGAAAGTTGAAGTTTTGAGAAGTTCAAATTAAAAGAATAAGTTGCAGAATTGAGGTAAGGTGACTACTCCATTTTGTTCACCTTGTATGTTAATTTGAAAGAGAATTATGAATGTGTTGTTATTGAGAACTCAAGAGACGGTGAGTTTAATAATTGATTGCTACAATAAAAGGGATTTGAGGCTATTTTGTGGAATATTTTGTATGTATATGTTATGGGCTGCTAGGTTGATGTTGGAGAAAGGTATGATTAGTTTTTAATGAAATATAGAAGAAAGGTGTGGCAGTACATCACCAAACCAATTATTGCATTTGTTTACTGTCTAATCTATTTTGAGTATTGTTTGGAATGTATAATGAAGTCGAGGTGGTTTCGGTAAATCTTATAAGAACCTGTATTGTATATGGGTGTAATTGGAGGAGAAAAGATTTAAAATAACACCCTTGATTGGTATATTAATGACTTACTGCCCAGTTACTATTTTGGGTGAAGTTAAGTAGCCTAAATATGTTAGTTGGTTGCTAATACTAGATTACCATATATTCTATTATAGATAAGTAATCTAAAAGCTGGGAAGTCAAGCCGGGTTAGTTTAAGAGTTATATAACCAGGTATGTAAGGAATACTCTATTTTGCACTCTTTGGCATGAAATCAGACATTTGTTCCATCAAGTAAGATTCCAAGGTTATCCTATAACAAGTGATACATAATAGCAACACATTACATTCCATGAAGCCAATCACCTTGTTCCCACTCTCTCACATGCTAAAATACCTCAACACATGCTTATTATTAAACCTGCACGTCTATCTTCACTAGAAAATTTAGGAGTTCTCCGCTTGTTCAAATAAGACCCATGTGTTATTTTCAGCTCTTAAACACTTCATTTGTGTGCCAACAACTCCCTACCTTATTGTTGTTGCATTAAGTGTCCATTTATATGTCTCTTATTAGCAGATTATTGGTTCAAGGTACCATAATGTTATGAAGATCAAAGTAACAATCTCAAAGGCTAAATAAACTAAGTAACGCAAATCTGTAAAACGAGTGGCAGCTAAGGGGAATAAGCCTAGCATGGGCCAATATAAATACCTTTATATGTGGGTGGCAGCTCAGTGGCATAATCCTAGCATGGGCTAGGTGGCAGCTCAGGGGCGTAAGCTTAGCATGGGCTAACCTAATTTATGTATTTACCACTGATCAGCTGGTCATTTGAATTATATATGGCTTACAAAGATTATGAATTAAGAAAGGTAAAAATGAAGAAAGAAACGTAATGTATGTAGTCCCACAAGTATATATAAAGGTGGTCTACTAGTACTACTTGTGCAATTGTATCTGATTTCTATTGAGCTCTTGTATCATGTGCTGTTACCTTCAGCCTTACATATTCAGCTCATATTTTCGTACTGACGTCCCTCACAGTGGATCTATATTTCATGCTGCAGGTACAGGTACTTCAGCTCATACACCTCACTAGTAGGAGCACAGGCTATTCAGTGACTATTGGTGAGCTCCAGGTTGATTCGGGGCTCTCTAAGTCTGTTCCATATATTTTGGTATTGTGTAGTAAGTCAAGAATAGGGCGGGGGTTTTTCTCGACCCTAACTAAGTCTATGTATCTTTTAGAGGATTTGTAGACTAATGTAAAGTTATGGTAGTGTCTTGCCTTTAGACATGGTGGCCCCAACGGCCAAGTGTTGTATATATAAGTTTGTGCTTGCCTATGTAATTATTCTCATCAATACATAATATCATATTTGTTAGAACCTTTGGTTGTCATGGTTACATGCATGAGAAGTACAAGGTTATGAATTGGTTCTCTCGAGCCTTTACGGCTACGGGTGCCTGTCCACCCTAAATAGGATTTAAGGCATGACAAAAGTGGTATCAGAGTAGGTCTTCCTAGGGTATCTACAAAGTTGTGTCTATATAGATTTTTTTTTATGGGTATGTTGTGCACCACATGTATAAACAGGAGGCTATGGGACGTTTAGGGGTTGTATTTTTTTCTTCATAGCTTAGATCATGCAATAGATCCCATGTTGTTGGTGAAGTCATATTTAACCATTGAACCTATTTTTTCCCTCTTATTATAGTAAAGATGCCGGTTACTAGAAGAAGTAAGAATATAGGTAAGTGAATAGATGTGGCTGCCGGAGAAAGGACCAGCAAGTCACCACCTAGACAAGCTAATCAAAGTGAGGCTCAAGCTGAGTTTGTATCCCAAACTTTTTCTACTCCTCCATCTCCAGAAGATCAAAAAAGGAGAAGAATCGCTTCCTTAGAACCACCTATTAATGCTACTGACCAAGATCTAAAGAATACGGTATAATTATTAGCTTGTATAGTTGCTGGACAAGCTCAAGGATAAGACATTCCAACCACAGGTTTTAGTGGTGCAGATAGGGTAGCTAGCCTACAAACGCAAGATTTTCTTAAATTAGATCCTCCCACATTCAATTGATCAGATCTTAATGAAGACCCATAGGACTTTATTGATCAAATCCAAAGGTCTCTAGATGTCATGCATGTGTCGGGTAAAGAGATAGTTGAGCTAGCAGCATATAGATTAAAAGGGGAGGCTATATTTTGGAATGGAGACTGGAAATGATCTAGGGGTATCGATGCACCTTCAGCTACTTAGAAAGAGTTCAAATAGGCATTTATTGATCATTACCTTCCATTTGAGATTTGAGAAGCCCGTACAGATCATTCCCTGAATCTTCGCCAAGGGAATATGAGCCTGAGGGAGTACAACCTTCGATTTAACTCTTTGGCTAGGTATGCTCCTAATGTAGTATCTACAATGGATGATAGATTTTATTGATATGTGGATAGATTGGATCCATATCTAGTTAGATATTGTACTATTGCTACTTTGAATAAAGACATGGACATAGCAAGGATACAAGCATTTGCATAAAATAATGGAGGATCAGTGGCAAAGAAGAAAAATACAAGAATTGGAAAGAGGGTGTTCCAAAAGGTCTAGATCTATGGGGCAGTTTATGGCATCCCAAGGAGAGTTTAGGCCTCGATTTTCTAATAGACTGCCTAGGCCATTATCTTCTTATTCTGTAGCTAGTGCTCCACCACAGTTTTAAGGGTCTAAAGGCAACCAGTTTGGGCAAAGAAGTGAGAGTCAGAGTTCACAAACAGCAGGGTATCAAGATCAAGGGAGTATGAGCCAATTAAGGCCTCCTCGAAAGCTATGTAAACAATGTGGAAAGCTTCATTTAGGTGCATGTCAGTTCGGGACAAATGCTTGCTTTTGGTGTACTATGTCAGGACACATGATGAGAGAATGCCCTCAAAGGGGCATAGGTGGTATGGCATGAACTACTGGATCAGCCATTGCATCATCATCATCGGTGCCTTATTCAAGTAGAGGTGTACAACCTATGGGTCATAGTAGAGGTGCTAAAGAAGAAGCTAGCTCTAGTGGAGTTCAGAATCGTACATATGCTTTAGTGGATCGATAAAATCCAGAGGCTTCTCCAGATGTGGTTACAGATACATTGTCCATCTTTTCACATGATGTATATGCATTAGTTGATAAGGGTTCTACATTATCATATTTCACTCCATTGGTTGTGGGAAAGTTAAAAAAATACCAGAATTTCTAGTTAAGCCACTTGAAGTATCTACGCCGATTGGTGAATCTATTATAGCTAGGAGAGTGTATCAAAATTGTATAATAACTATTTACGGTAACGATATAATGGAAGACCTGGTTGAGTTAGAAATGGTAGATTTTGATGCTATAATGGGTATGGATTGGTTGGCTTCTTGTTATGCCATAGTAGATTGCCGAACTAAGAAGGTGTATTTTTATTTTTCAAAAGAGGCAATCCTTGAATGGAGGGGTAATATTGGTGCACCAAGAGGTAAATTTATTTCTTATTTTAAGGAAAAAAAGGATGATTTCCAAGGGTTACATATGTCATCTAGTTAGGGTGAAGAATACAGATGCGAAGCCACCAACTCTTTAAATTATTCCAGTAGTGAATGAATTTTCCAATGTATTTCCTGAAGATCTTCCAGGTTTGCCTCCAGAAAGAGAAGTAAAGTTTAGTATTGATGTGATTTCAGGTACTCAACCAATTTCAATTCCTTCATATAGAATGGCCCCGGCAAAATTATGGAAGTTAAAAGAGCAATTGAAAGACTTGCTAGAAAAAGGATTCATAAGGCCTAGTGTGTCCCCTTGAGGTGCACCAGTATTATTTGTGCGTAAGAAGGATGACTCATTAAGAATGTGTATTGACTATCGGCAACTGAACAAGGTGACTATTAAGAACAAATATCCCCTTCCGAGAATTGATGACTTATTTGATCAGTTGCAAGGCGCCAAGTTGTTTTCAAAGATTGATTTGAGGTCTAGTTACCACCAAATGAGGGTCAAAGAGAATGACATACCCAAGACAATTTTTTGAACATGGTACGAACATTACGAGTTTTTAGTCATGTCCTTTGGGATAACTAATGCACCTGCAGCTTTTATGGATTTGATGAATAGGGTGTTTAGGCCATTCTTGGATGTGTTTATGATAGTTTTTATAGATGATATTCTAGTTTATTCGAGATCAAATATGGACCATGCCAGTTACTTACGATAGGTGTTACAGATTCTTCGTGATCGTAAGCTATATGCAAAGTTCTTCAAATGTGAGTTTTGGTTAAAATCTATGGAATTCTTAGGTCATATTGTATCTGATGAAGTAATAAATATTGATACTCATAAGATAGAAGTCGTGAAGAACTGGCCAAAACCTATAACGCCTATGGAGGTTCGTAGTTTCCTTGGGTTGGCAGGTTATTATAGAAGGTTTGTTGAAGGATTTTCTTCAATTTCTGCACCTTTAACAAAGTTAACACACAAAGCATCCAAGTTCCAAAGGAATGATGCATGTGAAAGAAGTTTCCAAGATTTGAAGAATAAGTTGACTTCTACACCCGTATTGGTACTTCCAGAAGGCACAGAAGGGTATGCAGTATATTGTGATGCTTCAAGAATTGGACTTAGGGTATGTATTGATGTAGCATGGTAAAGTCATAGCATATGCCTCAAGACAATTGCGGCCACATGAGAAAAATTATCCAACTTATGATCTTGAGCTAGCAGCGATTATATTTGCCTTAAAGATATGGCGTCACTACTTGTATGGGATTCATGTTGACATATATACTGACCACAAGAGTTTGCAGTATATCTTTAATCAGAAGGACCTAAATTTGAGGCAACGAAGATGACTTGAGTTATTAAAAGACTATGATGTTGATGTCTTGTATCATCCAAGAAAAGCAAATGTGGTAGCTGATGCATTAAGTCATAAGTCTATGGTGGTCACTTATGGGCAGTTTATAGAACGACAAGGGATGACTAATGATCTACACCAACTAACTAATTTGGGGGTTCGCCTTCTTGAAGCTCCAGATAAGGGGCTTATTGTGCATAATGCTATAGAATCTTCACTAGTAGCTGAAGTAAAAGAGAAGCAATATGTAGATCCCATTCTATTACAGCTTAAGGAGAATGTGAAATGTGGTATGACAAAGGCATTTAAGCTTATGCAAGAGGGAGTAATTCTTTGCTAAAACAGATTTTGTTGCCTAATGTAGATGGTCTAAGAAAGAGGATTCTGACCGAAGCACACCATTCAAGGTATTCCATCCATTCAGGGTCAACAAAAATGTACCATGATTTGAAAGGGATGTATTGGTGGGTTGACATGAAGAAGAACATTACAGAGTTTATAGCCGAATGTCCAAATTGTCAAAGAGTTAAAGTAGAGCACCAAAAACCCCGGGGTTATATAAAAATGTATAGATCTTCCAATCTGGAAGTGGGACATGATCAACATGGATTTTGTCACTGGTTTGCCTCGTACATCTCGAAGGTTTGATTCCATATGGGTGATAGTTGATCGGCTTACCAAATCACCACACTTTCTACTGGTTAGGACCACTTACACAGTTGAAGAATATGCCAAATTATATATTAAAGAGATAGTTTGGATGCATGGAGTTCCAATCTCTATTATATTAGATCGATGAGCTCAATTTAATGAAATAGTTTGGATGCATGGAGTTCCAATCTCTATTATATTAGATCGATGAGCTCAATTTAATGAAAATTTTTGGAAGTCTTTCTAGAGAAATTTGGGAACATAAGTGAATCTAAGTACAACTTTTCACCTTCAAACAGATAGACAAGCAAAACATACCATTCAAACACTTGAAGATATGCTACGAGCTTATGTATTGGACTTTAAAGGTAGTTGGGATGATCATTTACCTCTCATCAATTTCGCCTATAAAAATAGATATCATTCAAGTATCAAAATGGCACCATATGAAGCTTTGTATGAAAGAAAGTGTAGATCACCAATTGGATGGTTTGAAGCGGGTGAAACTGCCTTATTTGGACCAGATCTTGTTCATCAAGCTATGGAAAAGGTTAAAGTGATCCAAAAACGGTTAGAAACATCCTAAAGTCGACACAAGTCATATGCAGATGTTAGAAGGAGGGGGCTAGAGTTTACTATAGGTGATTGGGTATTCTTGAAGGTGTCACCAATGAAGGGGGTTATGAGATTTGGTAAGAAAGGAAAACTAAGTCCACGTTATATAGGCCCATACAAGATTACTCAGAGGTTTGGTCAAGTCGCTTATGAATTAGAGCTACCCCAGGAGCTCTCAATAGTTCATCCAGTATTTCACGTCTCAATGCTTTGCAAGTGCATGGGAGATCCATCTTATATCACTCCTACTGAAGATGTACAAGTTACGAAAGATCTTACCTATGAAGAAATACCTATTACTATCCTAGATCGACAAGTTAAGAAGTTAAGGAATAAGGAAATAGCTTCTGTAAAAGTGCTTTGGTGGAACCAACAAGTAGAAGAGATAACATGGGAAACTGAAGAAGCGATGAAATTTAAGTACCCCCATTTTTTCAAATACGAAGAGAAAGTCCAAGATGCTGAATTAGAGCAATAACAAGTAAGTGTAATATATAAGTACTATGTGATAATAGGGATATTAAACTGAGGCTTGAACTTGTTTTGTTGGATATTATGCTAACATTCGAGGATAAATATTCCTAAGGGGGGAAGGATGTAACATCCCATATTTTGCTTGTACTTGTTCTAATTATATGGATTCTAGTATAGCCTTGTGGTATAGGTTACAAATGAGATTTGTTATGCAAGTATTAATGGTGTAGATGGAATTATAGATGCTGCCCATATAGTTTAATGTGATGCGACCAAGTTAACGTCGATACGACTATTTAAACTTGGGATCGTAAGCTTGTATTTGAATCTAAAGTTTAAAGTGACCAACTTTGTATAAGTTGAAGGTTAGATTAAAGGGATTAGGAGCTGGAAATGGAATAAAATATTGAGGTGCTTGCTTGACTTAATTAAGCTAGTAGGTGAGTCACCTACTTAAGCTATTTGAACCAAATTAATGAACCCATGGCTATGGACCAGATTTGGGCCTATACTAATGTACTAATTTGGGCCCAAATTGAATAAAAGAGGAAGAAAATGGATAAATGGCCCAACACACAAATCTACCAAAGGCCCAAGTAAATTGAGCCCAAAATAAGAATTTAAGTAAGTAGGTGCATCACCTACTTTGAAAATTTGAGCAGCTTGAACCCTTAAGTAGGTGAATCACCTACTCGGACCAATTTTAAGGTCTAAAATGCAGCTAAGGAGGTGGACAAAATAGGGCCTTTATAAGGCTAAGTTGCTGGTCATTTTACTTCATTTCTATGTCACAAAAAAGAGTATATTTCACAAAATCTCTCTACTCTCTCTAAAACGACAAGGAGCAACCCTAGAAGGGAGCAACCCTAAAATTCCTTCTTGGGTTCTTGAAGAAACCCTCACCTTTGTAGCCCAAGGTAAGTGAAAACACTTATGGTTTAGCTTAATTATCTCATGGAAGATTATGAAAACATGCTATAGGTGCCTAATTATAAATACATGGAAGAATATAGAACAAGCTACTTGCTCAATTTTTTTTTTGTTATTAAGAGATCTCTTTTCTTCTTTGGTTTAAAGTGTGAAGGAAAGTGAAGTTGAAGTTTGGAGGAGTTCAAATTAAAAGAATCAGTTGCAGAATTGAGGTAAGGTGACTGCTCCATTTTGTTCTCCCTGTACGTGAATTTAAAAGAGAATTATGGATGTTTTGTTATTGAGAACTCAAAAGATGATGAGTTCAATAATTGATTTCTACAATAAAAAGGATTTGAGGCTATTTTTTGGATTGTTTTTTATGTATATGTTATGGGATGCTAGGTTTATATTGGATAAAGGTATGATTAGTTTGTAATGAAATATAGAAAAAAGGTGTGGCGGTACACCACCAAACCAATTATTGCATTTGTTTACTGCCCAATCTGTTTTGAGTATTGTTTAGAATGTGTAATAAGGCCGAGGTGGTTTTGGTAAATCTTATAAGAACCTTTATGGTATGTGGGTGTAATTGGAGGAGAAAAGGGTTAAAATAATACCCTTGATTGGTATATTAATGGCTTACTACCTGGTTACTGCTTTGGGTGAAGTTAAGTAGCCTAAATATGTTAGTTGGTTGCTAATACTAGTTTACCATATATTCAATTGAAGATAAGTAATCTAAAAAACGGGAAGTCAAGTAGGGTTAGTTTCAGAGTTATATAACCAGGTGTGTAAGGCATACTCTACGCCGACTCGACGCCGGCAACAGTGAGGGGTTTCACCTGCGGTAAAATAGGTAGGTCAAATAGGTCGTTCGGGTCAGAAGACGTCCAGATCCCGGTAAGATTGTAGAAGGCTCTTCGGCGTTACTCCGGCGACTCTCCAGCGACACTTCAAAAATGTACCAGCAGTCCTTTTACCAGCGACCTTACTTCGGCAATGATTTTTAACACCAAATTGATGGAACCAACAACTAGCAGGCATACCGGTGACATCTACACTTTTAGGCATTTAGCCACTTCAGTTAGTTTTTGATTTCCTGTATATTATTTTGCTATCGTGTCCCTGTCTCTTGTTACGGCTTTTATTTCACTTTTTTGCACCCTTTTTATTGCTTGTGTGGGTAGTAGTGTCTGGCTGCTTTGTTTGGAGATTGTTGTTGAGTTATGTTCCGGATTAGTACATCGCTTGACTTAGTATTAATTTGTGGGGCAGACTTTTTCCTCGATTATTCCATCTACTTTACTTATTCCTTCCTTTTTCTATTATTGCTTTATTACTGTCACCTCTTATGTTGCTTCATATTATTTATCGTACTATCTCCTGTATCTTGACTTGCATGTCTGCTGTAGTATATTCGTGACTTACACCGCCCCTTATTATTTGTTTGCCTGTCCTTGGTGCAAGGCCATTAGTGTGCTCTATTTTTCTTACTGTTAGTTTTGTCCTTGCCTTTGTTTTGTTTTTTCTCCCTATTTGAGTTTAGTTTTGCTTCTTGATTATTTCTTCTAATTTGTGTGAGCCTTGTATTTCCTGCTGCTGCTTTGTTACTACCATTATTTATATTTTCTTATATTTTCTTGTAGTAGTGGCGGTGGGCATTGATAGTTGGATAGGGTCATGTCTGAGGGGGTTGGGGCGGGGGGCTGTTGTGGAGGCGGGGGTGGGAGGAAGGCCAAGGTTTGGCCTCAGGGGTAGTAGAGGAAGACGTGTGGATAGAGATGGTAGGCTGAGGGTTGGGTCTTGGAATATAGGGACTCTTCAGGGTAAGTCCATAGAGCTTGTGAAGATTTTTAGAAAGAGGAGGATTAATATTGCGTGTGTTCAAGAGACCAAGTGGGTAGGGTCTAAGGCTAGGGATGTGGATTGTTACAAGCTTTGGTACTCTGGGAGCGAGAGGCGTAGGAATGGAGTTGGCATCTTAGTAGATGAAGATCTTAGAGGTCAGGTAGTAGAGGTAAAGAGGATCAACGATAGGTTGATGACTATTAAGTTGGTCATTGGGGGGTTTACCCTGAACGTGTGTAGTGCTTATGCACCACAAGTGGGCTTGGATGGGGAGGAGAAGATGCGGTTTTGGGAAGCTTTAGATGAGGTGGTGAGAGGCGTGCCTAACTTGAAGAAGATTATTGTAGCAGGAGATTTCAATGGGCACATCGAGGCGTTACCGGGAGGCTTTGGGGATGTGCATGGCAGTTTTGGTTTTGGGGAAAGAAATGAAGAGGGGGATACTCTATTAGATTTTGCGAAGTCCTTTGGGCTGGTGGTGGTGAACTCGGGCTTCCCGAAGAAGTACGATCACCTGATCACCTTCCGAAGCGCAATAGCCAAGACCCAGATTGACTTTTTATTGCTTAGGAAAGGAGATAGGGTGTTGTGTAAGGACTGTAAGGTCATCTCGAGTGAGAATCTTTTGACCCAGAATAGGCTCTTGGTTATGGATTTGGGTATAAAGAAGGATAGAAAGAGAAAGGATGAAGATTGTAGACCTAGAATTAAGTGGGGCGGCTTGACGCCAGTGAATGCATGGGAGATAGGGGAGAAGTTGGCAGGAATGGGGGTGTAGGAGTGTAGGGGGGACATGGATAGTATGTGGGATAGGGTGGCTAGGTGCATCAGGGAGAATGCTAGTGAGGTGTTTCTAGGGGCCGGGCCGGGCATCATCGGGGGGATTGGTGGTAGAATGAAGAGGTTAGGAAGAAAGTGAAGACCAAGAAAGGGGCGTATGCTAAGTTGGTTGAGAGTAAGGACGAAGAAGAGGAGTGGGTAAACAGGAAAGAGTATAAGTTAGCTAGGAAAGAGGCTAAGTTAGCAGTTACGGCGGCTAAGACGACAACTTTTGAGAGCTTGTATGCGGGGTTACAGGAGAAAGGAGGGGAAAAAAGTTGTTTAGACCCGCTAAGGCTAGGGAAAGAAAGGGTCGTGACCTCGACCAGGTAAAGTGCATTAAGGGGGAGGATGGTACTGTGTTGGTGGAGGACGGCCACATTAAGAACAGATGGCAGTCGTATTTTCATAGGCTCTTGAATGACGAAGGGGATAGAGCTATTGTGTTAGGGGAGCTGGAGCACTTAGAGGAGTGTCAGGATTTTAGTTATTGTATACGTTTTAAGGTAGAGGAGGTTAGAGAGGCTGTTTGCAGGATGCGAAGGGGTAGGGCGACGGGGCCTGATGAGATACCGGTGGATTTTTGGAAGTTTTCTAGCGAGGCTGGTTTAAGATGGTTGACTGGATTGTTTAACGAAAATTTCAAGAAGGCGAAAATGCCCGAGGCTTAGAGGTGGAGTACTATGATCCCTCTTTATAAGAACAAGGGTGACATTCAGAGTTGCAATAACTATAGGGGTATTAAGTTATTGAGTCACTCTATGAAGATTTGGGAGAGAGTGGTCGAGTTGAGGCTGAGACGGATAGTGTCTATTTCGGAGAACCAGTTTGGATTTATGCCTGGCCACTCGACGACAGAGGCAATTCACCTGGTACGGAGACTGGTGGAACAGTATAGGGAAAGGAAAAAGGACCTGCACATGGTGTTTATCGACTTGGGGAAGGCATACGACAAAGTCCCCAGGGAGGTGCTTTAGAGATGCTTGGAAGTGAGTAGAGTCCCGGTGGCATATATCAGAGCAATTAAGGACATGTATGATGGAGCTAAAACTCAGGTGAGGACGGCGGGAGGAGACTTAGAGCATTTCACTGTCTTGACAGGATTGCATCAGGGATCTACTCTTAGTCCCTTTTTGTTTGCTTTGGTGATGGATGTGTTGACGTGACGTATTCAAGGAGAGGTGCCTTGGTGTATGTTTTTTGCAGATGATGTAGTTTTGATTAATGAGACGCGCGGGGGTGTGAATGATAAATTAAAGGTGTGGAGACAAACTCTTAAGTCTAAAGGGTTCAGGTTGAGTAAGACAAGACAGAGTATTTGAAATGCAAGTTTAATGACGTGAGGCTGGAGAATGAGGTAGTAGTGAAGTTGGAATCACAGGTGGTATGTAAGAGGGATAGTTTCAAGTATCTCGGGTCTGTGATTCAGGGTAACGGTGAGATTGACGAGGATGTCTCGCACCGTATTGGGGCGGGATGGATGAAGTGGAAGCTCTCTTCAGGGGTGTTGTGTGATAAGAAGGTGCCGCCCAAGCTTAAAGGCAAATTCTACAGGGTGGCAGTCCGTCCGGCCATGTTGTATGGAGCGGAGTGTTGGCCAGTTAAGAACTCCCACATTCAAAAAATGAAGGTGGCAGAAATGCGGATGTTGCGTTGGATGTGTGGGCTGACTAGAGGGGATAGAGTTCAGAATGAGGCTATCAGGGAGAAGGTTGGTGTGACTCCAGTGGAGAATAAGATGCGGGAAGTTCGATTGAGATGGTTCAAACACGTGATGAGGAGGGGCATGGATGCCCCGATTCGTAGGTATAAAAGGCTTGCTTTGGATGGTTTTAGGTGGGGTAGGGGTAGGCCGAAGAAGTACTGGGGAGAGGTGATTAGACGGGACATAGAGTAGTTATAGCTTACTGAGGAGATCACCCTAGCTAGGAAGATCTGGAGGACGCGAATTAGGGCAGAAGGCTAGGGTCAGTTTGGGTCGCTAGTGTAGGGAATTACTTGGTGGGGGTATTATTCTTGTTATGATACCTTGTTTCATGCTTTATTACGAATCTGTTTACTTTTCTCTGTTTTCTATTACTTGTGGGTGTCGTATTTATGTTATGCCATCTTGTTCCATGCTTTGCTATGAATTTGTTTAGTATTCCATGTCTCGAGCCGGGTTCTATCGGAAATAGCCTTTCTACTTATTTAGAGGTAGAGGTATGGACTGCGTACATCTTACCCTCCCCAGACCTCACTATGTGAGAATACACTAGGTTTGTTGTTGTTGTTGTTGTTGCATGAAATCGGACATTTGTTCCATCAAGTAAGCTTCCAAGGTTATCCTATAACAAGTGATACATAATAGCAGCACATTACATTCCATTAAGCCAATGAACTTGTTCCCACTCTCTAACATGTTAAAACACCTCAACACATGCTTATTATTAAAACTGCACGTCTATCATCACTAGAAAATTCTGGAGTTCTCCGCTTGTTCAAATAAGACCCACGTGTTATTTTCAGCTCCTAAACACTTCATTTGTGTGTAAATAGATCCCTACCTCATTTTTGTTACATTAAGTGTCCATTTATATGTCTCTTATTAGCAGATTATTAGTTCAAGGTACCATAATGTTCTGACCACCAAAGTAACAATCTCAAATGCTAAATAAACTAACGCAAATCTATAAAATGAGTGACAGCTTAGGGGCATAAGCCTAGCATGGGCCAATATAGATACCTTTATATGTGGGTGGAAGCTCAGGGGCATAAGCCTAGCATGGGCCGATCCCAATCTTTATATGTAGGTGGCAGCTCAGGGGCGTAAGTCAAGCATGGGCCGATCCTAATTTATCTATTTACAACTGATCAACTGGTCATTTACATTATATATGGCTTACAAATATTTTGATGTAAGAAAGGTAAAAATGAAGAAAGGAACGTAATGTATGTAGTCCCAAAAGTATATATAAAGGTGGTCTACTAGTACTACTTATGAATTTGTATCTGATTTCTATTTTGCTCTGGTATCATGTGCTATTACCTTCAGCCTTACATACTTAGTACATATTTTTGTACTGATGTCCCTTATGAGGGACCTATATTTCATGCTTCAGGCACAGGTACTTTAGCTCATACACCTCACTAGTAGGAGCGCAGGCTATTCAGTGGCTATTGGTGAGCTCCAGGTTGATTCGAGGCTCTCCGAGTATGTTCCATATATTTTGATATTGTGCAGTAAGTCAAGAGTAGGGCGGAGGTTTGTGCCGACCCTAACTAAGTCTATGTATATTTTAGAGGCTTTGTAGACTAATGTAAAGTTATGGTAGTGTCTTTCCTTTAGACGTGGTGGCCCCAACGGCCAAGTATTGTATATATAAGTTTGGGCTTGCCTATGTAATTATTCTCATCGATACATAATATCAGATTTTTCAGAACCTTTAGTTGTCATAGTTACATGCATGAGAAGTACAAGGTTACGAATTGGTTCTCCGGGCCTTTACGGTTACGAGTGCCTATCCGCCCCAATAGGATTTGAGGCATGACAACTCAGGATCCAAATATTTCCCTCATCCGAATCAACTAACTGAACACCTAGTCTATCCAACTGATGAGATTCTTGAACCAAATCTTTCTTATTACCCTCTACATGAGCAAAACTACCCATAGACAATCTACTAAGGGCGTCTGCCACAACATTGGCCTTGCTCGGATGATACAAGACACTCATGCCATAATCTTTTAATAATTCTAACCACCTTCTCTGATGGAGGTTCAACTCTCTCTACATAAATAAATATTACAAGCTTTTATTATTTGTGAACATATCAACATATACTCTATATAGATAGTTTCTCCAAATTTTCAAGGCAATAACAATCGCAACTAACTCAAGATCGTGGATAGGGTAGTTCCTCTCGTGAGGTTTAAGCTGTCTAGAGGCATAGGCTATGATCTTATATCTCTGCATTAAAACACAACCTAGACCAACTCTAGAAGCATCACAATAAACAACAATTCCATCTTTACCATCAGGTAACGCCAAAACTGAGGCTGAAGTGAGTCGAGCCTTCAACTCCTGAAAGTTCTTCTCATAGGAATCTGACCATTGAAACTTAACTTTCCTTTTAGTCAATCTAGATATGGGGGATGAAATAGACAAAAACCCCTCAACAAACCATCGGTAATAGCCAGCTAAGCCCAAGAAACTCCTGATGTTTGATAGAGAGATAAGTCTAGGCCAGTTTCTTACTGCTTCGATCTTTTGGGATCGACTCTAAAGCCATCACCGAAAATGATATGATCGAGGAAAGCTACCGACCTCATCCAAAATTCACTCCTTCTAAATTTGGCAAACAATTGGTGATCTCTAAGAGTTTGCAACACGATTCTAAGATGGTCTGCATGGTCATCCTCACTACAGGAATAGATAAAAATATCATCAATAAAGACTATGACAAACATGTCTAGGTACTATTTGGACACTCAGTTTATCAAATCCATGAAGGCTGCTGGGGCATTTGTTAACCCAAAAGACATGACTAAAAACTCAAAGTGACCATAACAGGTTTTAAAAGCTATGTTTGGAATATCACATTCCCTTACTTTAAGCTGGTGATAGCCGGATCTAAGGTCTATCTTAGAGAAGTAACTTGCACCTTGGAGTTGGTCGAATAAGTCATCAATCCTAGGAAAAGGATATTTGTTTTTGATTGTGACTTTATTCAACTAATGGTAGTCGATGCACATTCGGAGAGAGCCATCTTTATTATGCATGAATAGGGCGGGAGCGCCCCAAAGAGAGACATTAGGCCTTATGAAATCTTTATCTAAGAGGTCCTTAAGCTGCTCTTTCAACTTTTTAAGCTCAGCTGGAGCCATACAATAAGGAGGAATGGAGATGGGCTGAGTATCAGGAAGAATGTCAATACCACATTCTATTTCTTTATCGGGAGGTACCCCTGGAAGATCTTCAGGAAAGACTTTAGGAAACTCATTGACTACACAGACTGACTGAATAGTTGGAGTCTCGAACTTAGTGTATTTGACTCAAACTAAATGATAGATGCACCATTTTTATATCAACTTTCTGGCCTTAAGATAGGAAATAAAATAACTCTTGGGAGATACTGAATTACCTTCCCACTCAAAAACTGGCTCATCAGGAAACTGAAACTTCACCACTCGGGTGTGACAATCTATTAACACATAGTAGGAATGAATCCAATCCATACCCAGAATAATCAAAGTTGACCATATCTAATTCAATTAAATCTGCTAATATAATCCTATGAAGGACAATGATAGGATACTTTATATAAATCTTTTTGTCTACAACTGACTCACCTACTGGGGTAGAAACTGAGAAGAGCTTAGAAAGCTTTTCAGGATCTATTCCAAAGTTTACCATAATAAATAGAGTCACATGAGAGAGATTTAACCTTGGGTCCAATAATACATACACATCAAGATAAAAGACACGAAGCATACCAGTAACAATATCTGGTGAACACTCTTACTCCTGGCATGATGGTAAAACATAGAATTAATTTTGGTGCTGACCACCATCGGTACTGGATGATGTGCCCTGAGGAGGGGCTGCGCGACCTAGAAGAGCTGGTGCACTAGTAGCCTAAGTCTGTGGATGAACATACCTATTTCCTTACTTAATATACAAACACTCTTTGATTTCGTGACCCACCATACCATAACCGTAGCAACCCTTTGTTCCCTTCAAACACTCACTAGGATGAGCTTTACCACACTTAGCACAGGTTGTATTATTGGGCTTCCCACTCATACTATTTTGGGCCTTGGACACAGAAGTCCTACCCCACTACTCCTGCTTGGTTCTGGGTGTGGTGGAAATGGCTGAAGATGGCGCTGACATATGAGAGTGACCCTGAAACTGCGAACGACTGCCCCCTCCAGACCTTGTTAGGCTGTAGTCAAACTGTCCGGTTCTAGCCTTCTTATTTCCCCTATTTTTCCCCTTCAACTTTTCTGTCTTAATTCGTTGAGAATGAATCAGCTGCTTAGTAAGATCTATGTCCCCAATAAGCATGGCAGTCCTATACTCCTTGACTACCAAACCAGACACTCCAGTAACAAACTTACTCATACTAGATCTACGATCAACTATCAAATCTGGAGCGTACTTAGACAACTAATTGAACTTAAGGCAGTACTCTTTCACTGTCATCGAACCCTACCTCAAGTTCATGAATTTCTCTATCTTAGCTTCCCTCATCTCATGTGGAAAGAACCTATCTAGGAACACATCTTGAAATACCTACCAACTTATGGGAGCTACATTCTCACCTCTACCATTCTTCCATATAACCACCTAATCACAGGCAATATCCTTCAGCCCGTAGGATGCCAATTCTACATTCTCCTCCTCAGTAATATGCATAATTTGGGTGATCTTTTTCACCTAATCAAGATAAATCTGTGGGTCTTCACCTACTTTTATTCCAAAGAATTCAGGCGGATTCATTCTTATAAAGTCACAAACTCTGGCTACAGCTAGATCTCCATTCTACTAAAATGGGACTGCAGACTAATGGTTACCCTGGATATTGGTAGTTATAGCTTAAGCCAATGCCTGGGAAGCAGCTCAAAATTTAGCATAGGATACATTTTCATTCAGAGGGTCAGTGGGTTAGGGTGGCTGGTTATCATTTCTATGTGCATTAGCTTGGTGAGGAGGCATATTCTGTCACGTTAGAGCATGAGTTAAAAGAAAATAGAGATAATAGAAAGCACGTTAGAGTATGAAAGAAAAAGATGTTTTCCTAAAACGTCCTTGTAGCCTCTTGATCATAAATGTGGCGTACTTCACATCCATGATAAAAAATCTACGTAACGCGGCTTGTCTGATTCCCTAGGACTCTTTTAACCTTATTCCTTAATTATAAGTTTGTAACGCTAAATAAACACATCCCGAGATATCACATAGTTCTCAAGGCTACAAGTAGCCCCAAGCTAACCCTTTGAGCCTTCTTCTTATTTTGAAACTCATAATTAAGGTAACTTAGGCATGTGAATCCACTGAAATACTAAAATAAAACATTTATTATCTTAAATGATTTGAGTTTAGATAAACATAAAGTCTGACAGTGCTTGGCTTAAAGATCTAAACAACTAATATTGGAAATCTGAAACATTACTAACAGTCTGACAAGCCTCTACTTCTAATAACTAGAGAGTCACTGGGACAGACCCCCAGCTGACTCAAACTGAATAGAAAACAACTGAGCAAATACTTCATAAAGCTAAAAATCTAAATAAATGGGTCCTCGAACCATGAGGACTCACGAACTGTCGGGATGTATTCAAAGATACCCGTAGTCAATCCCATTGCTAAAACTGAGCACCTGAACCTACATTATTAAATAATGTAGCATATAGACGTATATATGGATCAGTACTTTTGGAATGTACTGAGCATATGGAGGTGAATGCATAAGGTAAAAATAGTAATGCAATGTTCATACAATTTTTAAAAACTGCATGCTAAGTGACTCACCTTGGCTTGAGTAATCAAAACTGTAAAATCATAATCATGATAAGTAAAGCGTAAAAGTAATTCTGTGAGCCACTACACTTAGTTTTTAAGATCTATTTAATCATTCTATCTTAGGAATTAGGGACTTTGGGAGATACTCTAACCGACATAAGCCATGTGAGCTGTCATGGAGTCCAACGTCTTACCCACATTGGGGAGAGCTATTTTACCCTTGCCATTGAAATAGAACCTTTACTTAAGTGATCACTAACTTATCCCACTATGGGCAAATCATAAACCTACGGTGGTACGTAGTTCTGGGGAATGAGACCTTTGGAATCATATCCAACTCAATTCTAAATACTAACCCCATACTTATCACTCAGAACTTTAGGAAATCCACCTTAAAATAGCACAAGGGTTTTTAGTTAAAACCAATTATGCTTATCTTTCTTTAAATCTCAAACTGTATAAAGAATGTGGATTCCTTGTCTTAGCTTAGGATCAAAAGATCAACTTTATTCCTTAAATCTTGGTAAACAACTCATAAAAAGGGGCTAAAATCATAATCTTCTTGAAATATCAATACTTAGACTTAGGGCGTAAAACCCATGCTCTAAACTCATGCAAGTTCATAGTAAAGCATCATACTCAATGTATTTCTTGAAATACTTCAACAATATCCAAAGTAATAAAATAAAACTCACAATATCATGCTTAAAAACTTAATTTGAAATTTGGAAAATCATATCATACGCATAAAGATGTGAAAATAGACATGCAATTCAACATTTAAGTCAATTATAACATCATAATCTTCAAACAATGATAATTGGGTATGAACCCTAATTTGAAAAATATGAAATCTTAAATAAAGATCATGTTTTGGGCACAAGGATGAAAGGTTATCCTTGTTCATAAACCCCACATACCTTTATGGTGACGAAATTGTTGAGAGATTGGACTTTCAAGCTTGATTGTGCAACCCTAGTTATTTTTCTCCTATTGTGCTCTTAGATGATGAACTTAAGATGTTACTAGGGTGAAAATATGATTAGGAGCTATTAATTTCATAAGGTTATGTTTAGGTACATTTAAGGAGTGTCAAATAACTTAGTTTCACTCAAAATAACATAAAAATAGAGTGTTTACGACGCTTGGGCCATAGGGTATGCAACGCATTGCCCATCGCTTAAGCTAAGGTAGGCGACGCATTGCTCATCACCTAAGTTAGGATATGCAGCATATTTCCCATTGCCTAAGCTAGGTTGGGGGGTTCTTTTCCCATCTCCTAAGCATTCCAGTAGCCTTAGGCGATGTGTTATGCGACACACTACCCTTTGCATAGCCATAATTTTGCGCTTGGTTATCGGATTAAGGAAAAATTGGTATCGTTGGAAAGATAATTCAATTATCTACAATTTGGTGGGTCTAAATCTGCTAAAATACCATATATACATAAAGTTATACTCGTTCAAAGAAGTCCCTTACAAAATCTAACACTAAAACTTGATGGATTCAGAAGCTCTTAGCTTGCATTACTCTAAGTGACTCTTATGAACATGTTTTACACATCATAAGCTCTCTTCTTACTAGGATACTCATTATAAGTCATGCACTCAAATATGAATTACAATATTAGAGGTTTCACATGTAGGACAATGGTTCATTTTCTAGCTTAGAAGTATACGGGGTAGTACAAGAACCCAGGTAAAGTTCTGGATTTTTATGAATAGAGGAAAAGACCAGTAAGCTTGGGTACGACTCGTAACCAAGCTTACCAGGACAAGTGTTATAGGTCAACCCGATCCAGCTCACTTAATTTTAAATAAAACGGGCACCAAATTTGGATACCTTATACCACAATCACAAAATACTTCCATTGATTTCGATTGTGAAGATCTATAACACACGATCACACACCTAATAATTGGTTCTCTCATATTACATGAATTTCATAAGAAATTATGGAAGAAAAGTAAAAAGTCAAGAAACCTAGAATCTCACCAACTCAAGTAAGTGTTTATGCTTAAATTTAATATATTTCGAGTTGAAAGTGAAAATGTGTGAGAGTTTACACTTGATTCAAGTTGAATATACTTGTTTATGAAAAATGTGAACCCTAATTCTTAGGAATTAAGTTTGAAATTGGTTTTGAGAATGAATTTGTACTTTGTTTGTTGAATATGTGTGTTTTTGATTCAAACGCGACACTTTTGCGTGCTCCAGGTGATCCATAAAATGTTGCAGATTTACATATGCAACAACTTATAGCTGCTGTAGAAGGAGAAAGAAGAGAAGTAAAAGAGGCCCAAGATCAAGAAGGACTAGCCAGGTCATAATAAGTGGCCGAGCATCGGGACAAAGTTTAGAGAGGTAGAGCTCCATTGATCCCTGCATATCAACAGCTACACCTATACGATGTTGAAGAGGATATGTGTGTTGTTGAACCTACTAAGATAGAATCCATCATTCCTCCTACGTTACCCCCAATGTTAAGTTTGATATTACTAGCGTAATGATCCAATTGTTAAATTTGAAGGATATGTTTCCAGGATCCCCAACAGATGATGCAAATATGCATATTGCTAATTTTACTATGATCTACACATCATATACTATTCCTAGGGTGGATCAGGAAGCTTTGAGGTTGAGGTTGTTCCCATTTTCATTAACAGGTGAAGCATCACTATGGTTAGGGAAACTTCTAAGAGGTTCAATCACTACTTGGTATGAGTTGCATAGAAAAGTTCTAAATAGATTTTTCCCTCCTGCAAGGATTCTATAGTTGAATGATGAAATCTATAATTTCAGATAGTTACCTGAAAAATCCATGTATTAAGCATGGTTTAGATTCAAGAAGAAGCTGAACATGGTACCTAATCACAGAATCACAAGTCCAATTTGTTTGAAATCTTCTATAGATCACTAAATATCAGTTCTAGAGCAATGGCAGATACAATTTTGGGAAGAGAATTTATGCGTCTTTAGTGGGATGCTGCCCAAGATATGCTAGATGATATTTTGGTGACTAATCAAGGATGGTATACTAGAGATGGTGAGCGTGGTACTGATACATATGCTATTGGAGTGGCCAATGATTATTGAGCTGGTCAGGATTTGGTAGAGCAAGAGGTTGCAAAACTTTGAATAGATATTGAGCTGCTTACTAAATAATTTGCAACTATGAGTGCTGACAAAGTGAATACAGTCGGAGCACAGGTATCTACTTTTAGGACTGTTGAGACTGAATTTGAAGAGGAAGAAAAGTATCTTGTTGTCGATTGGAAAATTTCCGAGCCCAAGGGCAAGGGAATCAAGGTCAAAACTATTACAATGATAGATATAGAGATAGAAATAAAGAGAGAGATGGTGATTAGCAATAACACATGATTATAAAGAGAAAAGTGATAAGTATGTTCCACCAGGTGGTCGTGATTCCGAATCTATAATGGAGGCACTTTTGTCAAAATTAGTAAGGGTAAGAAAGTCAAGAAAGTTGTCTTAAAGAGATTAATGTAGATCTGTCAGGGCTAAATTAGAAAATTGAGTCACATGTTACCACAATCAAATAGTTGGAAAAATAATTTGGTCAGATGTCATCCATAGTAAATCAAAGGCAGTCTGACACTCTCCCTAGTAACATAGTGGTAAATCCAAAGAATAATAGTCACTGCCATGCCATTACCACTCAGAGTGGTAAAACTATCGTGGATCCACCTATACGTAATGTAGATGAGCAAAAAAATAATGATAATCCTATTGATATGGAGAGTAGTAGAAAGCAAGATAAAGGAAAGCCACGATCGAGAAGCCTATTTTGAAGTCTATCCCGAGACCTCACCCTTTTTTTTCTCAAAGGCTGAAAAAGAAACAAGAAAAGGGTGAGTATCAAGAATTTTTATCTATGTTGAAGGAGCTGTCAGTTAACATCCCACTTGTAGAGGCATTAGAGAAAATGCTAGGATATGCAATATTCATGAAGGATCTAATCAGCAAGAAGAGGTCAACCAGTTATGAGCCAGTTAAAAATATTCATCATTGCAGCGGGAGCTTATTACCTCATTGACCATTCAGAGGGAGCGAGTGAACATCTCCCCACTTACTATTTCTCAGTTTTTAAATGGAAAAAACTTCCAGCCGTCATGGAACATAGGAGAGATGGATTACCAATAGATAAAATAAGAAAAATTACACAGAAACAACTAGGGTCGGAAGATAAGATAAGACATTTCTGGTGGATTGCCCGCTTGATTACTCTAACTGGTGAAAATACAATTTGGGTGGTAGGTGGCCCAGGGGTGACATCACATTAGATAGAAAAGCATATGTTGAACTTCGAGGCCAAGGCATGGTAGACACTGGACTGGCACAGATTGTGTCCCACTACATTGGACAACATACTCAACCTAGTCCATGAGGCATTGATAGCAGATTTGATGGATGGGTATGAGTTTAATGTGGGTGAATTTTTGGCTCGAGAGATATGAGATAGAGATATGGGTGGAAAAAAATTGCTATTGGCATATCCGTGTATGATCACTCAGACATGTTTGGATAGGTGTGCAGGAACTCTGAGGAATTGATCAGTTTTATGAGCCTAGAAACACTATAGATTTGGGGTTAATCAGAGATGCAACAAATCCCATGGCTAGGCAAGCAAGGCATGGATATAATTGATAGTAGAGATGTTCAGACAATGTAGACAAACTAAAGCTGTGAGGTAAGATAAGACAGGTGTGCAGATTAAGCCATGGACTTCAGATGCAGCGGGTAAAGCTAGTGCCCCTCCTCTGGCACAGTTTGTACCACCTCGATCAAGAGTTATATATCTCATCGGCCATGTGGGATGAGGTGATAAAGAGATTGGCTATGTTGGAGGAAAAGGTCTAGAATATAGAAGGGGGTGTGAAGCTTTAGGTTGAGACTATGATAGTAAACCAAGATAGATAGATGTAGGGCATATTGGATACATTTAGCAGTGGATAACCCGACAGTTGGGAAGCAACCATATCCAAGATATAGCATAGGTAAAAGTATAGGTGGAAGGGATCAAGAAAATGGTAGATAAGTTGTATGACAGGCCATATATCACAACACCCATGGTTATGAAAGTTGTGGCCGAAGTATAGATTAAAAATATTTGGGCTATTCTGGAATCGAAAGAAGAACCTTGAGATAAAAAGAAGAAGAGAAAGAACCAGAGTACAGAAAAAAAGCAACGAAGAAGGCTAAGAAAGATAGTCTACTGAGTGAGAGCGACCGACAGGTGAGGGGTCAAAGAGATGAAAGATGGTGCTGAT
Source organism: Capsicum pubescens (assembly GCA_030864215.1). NCBI lineage: Eukaryota > Viridiplantae > Streptophyta > Magnoliopsida > Solanales > Solanaceae > Capsicum > Capsicum pubescens. Next base: position 154,889,970 of record CM061549.1, on the reverse strand, counting down.
AGCTCGAGGCCGGTGATTATTAATGTTGAGGAAGGCAGTGATATAGACCTATCGATTAATGTACCACTGAGAACATCAGCCAAAACCAGTGCCACTATTGCAGAGATAATTAATGTACCACTAAACACACCAGCCACAACCAGTGCCACTATTGCAGAGACAGTCTTGGCAACTGATGGGGCTATAGTTCACGATGGTGGGACCCGATCTGAGGGCTTACGTAATGATGACCCAATATGATATGGCGCCTTGAGCGCCTATGTATGTTACTGATTCCTTGTATTTCATTGTTACATGCACTAGGATCGTGCATAGGCTTTAAGTTGGGGGTGGAGGTGTACCAAGGTTTCCACGGGTTATACTTGCCATGTTTCGAAGCCCGTGGCCACAATCTAAAAAAGTTGAGAATTGACATATTTTTGTTTCTATTTTTTATTTTGTGTGTGTGCTGGAATAGCTGAAAATAGGAGGAAAATTTATTCTTGTGGCAGTAGATGTTGTTTTGAATAACTTTGCTAAAAAATTAATACCCCTCCTAATTTTTTGTGTTAACTATGTGATGTGTGTATTTGTGTGAGACAATTGTGAATCTGATAATGACATTAGGATTAGGAATAAAACAACTAGGGCAAACAATTGCATAACTGGATAAGTAGTACCTAGCAGTATAACCTTGTGCGAGTGTGTGTGAGGCGTTACTTAGTTCTGGTGTGTTTGAATCTAGAACTTGCCTAGTTTCTCTAACCTAGAGTTTAGGATAGTCGAGTAGGAGATGATCATAGGCCATTTTTTATGAGTCCACTCGAGCCTAAATGCCTAACCAAATAAAGTATGAATCCCTTGATCCTCTTGTTTGAGCCTTAATTAACCTAATATTTTTTGTTTTCATCAATTTCACCTTCCTATTTTACTTACAATGAACCTATCTTGGCCCTGGTCCTCTTTGGACACTGTGCACCTCAACTCAAACAAATCACCTAAGTTGAGGGTAGCTATAATAGGGGTGCATAGGGAAAATGAGTATGAAAAAAGATGTGTAGATGGAAACGAAAAGAGGACAGGTATGGTAAAAATAAAATAAAATAAAAGAAAGAAAAATATAAAAGAAAAAGAAAAAATAAAATAAAAGAAAAAGAAAGTGAGACAAGAAAGCTGACTTGGCCAAGCATGAATGTGATTTAAAATAAAAAAGGGGTAGGGCAGAAATAAAATGAAGAAAAATTTGAAAGATAAGTGAACCCCAAATAAAGCATAGTGTCATTGAGGTGTAGCTACTAAAAATCCCAAAAAGATACTACAACAGCTTCTAACCTATGTTACAAGCCAAATAAAGTCCTTTAGTGATCCTGTCCCGACTGTCTAAAAACTCAGGGAAAGAGCATATGGGAAAGCCTATGGTATTCTGTACACACCGACTGATACTTCTTTGTGAGCAAGAGCATCCTTTGTTATATCCCTGAATAAATTGATTGATTTTAACTAAGTGAATGAGATTTCTTTGGATGTGAGCGCACATGGGTTATTTATTAGGTTTCAAGATTGTTCAGTTAATATGGTTTGTGTTTATGCCTGGTTGTCATTTACTAATGTAATGCCATCATTGGCTTCCTTTATGTTTCCCCGTGTGCCACATCAGTTTACATAGTTTGATTCTTGAAAAAGTTAAAACTAGGAGGGGGAACAAAATTGTCAAAAATTGAATTGAAAAGTCACTGCCATAGGTATCTTAGGATCTTCCTATTAAAGCATCGTTGTTATTGTATTAGAGTTTTTGATTTCTATTTGGCTGAGGACACACATACTTCTAAGTTGAGAGGGCTGGTGCGTTGTAGAAACACAACACTTTCGATGATCAAAACAAAGAATTTATACTTGTACTTAGGTTATTTTAGTAGATATAATGTTTTTTTGTGCTTTTTGCATGGGCGGTGTTGGTATTGGTGTCAACCTTGGCATTGGTATTGGTATTGGTATTGGGGCTCATACCGATCGAATATTTGGTTGGACGTTTGAAGGGTTATGGGTATGAACTTTATTTAATATTCTTTATTTATAATTATTTTATCTTGTTATATGTTAAAAATTCATCCGACATAGGGTGCAGGGCGGTTATGGTTGGGTATTGGGGGTGGTCTCCGATCTCGATTGGGCTTGAGACACTCGACAAAATTAGGCCATAGTTTGGGTCATGTTAGATTGGTATCAGAGCCCTAGGTTCATGTTCAATTGGGAGTCCACAAAGTCGTGTTGAGTAGTGTCTATTTTATGGATGTGTAGCACACCACACTCATAAGGGAGAGCTACAACGCATTTAGGAATATTTCTCTTTCTTGTGATCTGTTCTCAAGTTGTAGAGTCTAAGTCCTAAATTCTCCTCTAATTCTTATTTGTTCACTTTTTAGATCATGCTTCAACGATCTGAAGCTCACGGAAACTCCTCTATCCTAACTGGGGACAATGTTGATGGGATACACTTTACACATGGGATCTATACCCAGTCTAGGGGTCCAATTCTTGATTGATTTCCTGGATTTCCATCGGTTCCCTCTAGTCCATCTCAAACTCCTCAAGCTGAAGTGACGAATGTCGAGTTTCATCAGTACATTCATATATTGGCATAGTTGGTTGATACTTAGTCTGAGCATGGTGTTCCTGTTACTCCATCTTCTGAAGCTACAAGGGTTGGCCAGTTCATGAGGTTAAACCCTCCAACCTTTATGGGTGTTACAATTAAGGAGGATCCTTAAGGTTTTCTAGGTGGGATGGAATAAATCTTCCGTGTTATGCATGCCACAAATTTAGAGGGTGTGGAGTTTGCCACCTACCAACTGAAAGATGTGGCATACCTACCAATGGTATGAGGAATGAGATCTGGCAAGGGGTGACGATGTTGAGTCATTTGTGTGGGAGGATTTTTTTAATGCCTTTCTGGATCATTTCTTTACTAAGAAGATGAAGGAAGTAAAAGTGGAAGAGTTTGTTAATCTGAAGCAAGGTAAGATGTCAGTCAAGTAATATGCCTTGAAGTTTCACCAGTTATCGCGGTATGCTCTGGATATGGTTTCTGGTATAAGGGCGAGGATGATAAAGTCAGGCTCTAATTTTTCCTAAGACTTGATTTTGGAAAGTAAAGTTTCCTTGTTGATCGAAGACATGGATATCTTCAGGTTGGTTGTGTACATGCAAAAGGTGGAGAAAAAAAGAGGAAGCAGGCTGAGGTAGTAGAGAGGCAGGGCAAGAAGTTTAGATTCTCTGAGTAGGGTGGTGGCCAACAATAGAGTGGTAGGGATAGTGGTAAGTGTCCCAAGAAGAAGTGGGGAAATTTCAGATCTTACTCAACAGCTAGTGCTCTCAACCCAAAGCCATCAGGTGACAGGTGTTTCCATAGAGGAGACAAATTTAGGGTAGGATGCCCAATATCTGGCTAGTGGGGCTCAGTAAGCTCCATCATATCCTCTTTATTAATTCTATGGTTATTTGTATCGGGGTTTCTGTGATGAGGGAAATGATAGGTGCTTAAACTATGGTCAACCAAGGCACATGCTTAGAAACTGTCCTATTGGTAAGGTTGCTTTGGGGGAAAACAAGGTTCTGGTTGCCTCTTCTTCTGCTCCGACCCTAAAGGGTACACCATCTGGCTTGGCATTGGTCAGAATCATATTTATGCTCTCACTACTCGACAGGAGTCTGAGTCATCACCTGATGTTATGACTGGTATGTTGAAACTCTTTTCCCGTGATGTGTACTGTTTACTTAATTTAGGGTCCACTCTATCTTATGTGATCCTATTTGTGGTTGTGCATTTTGGATTTGGTCCAGAGTGTGTTTCAGACCTTTTTTATATTTCTACCTCGATAGGTGACTCTGTGATTGCCAAAAGAGTCTATAAGAGTCTATATAGGGTGTGAGGTATCTGTTGGTAGTAAAGAAACTTTGGTGAATCTGTTTGAATTAGATATGGTTGATTTTGATGTCACATTGGGGATGGATTGGTTGCACTCATGTTATGGTTCTTTAGGCTGTCGAACCCGCAAAGTTGTCTTTAAATTCCCTAATTTGGAATGTTTCACTTTTCTTATGTTTTGTTTAGGGCTATAGAGTCTAGTGTCATAAACTCTCTCTAACTCCCAATTTGCTTGCATTACAGATCATGTCTCCTCGCAGACCTGATGTTCGTAGAAACTCTTTTAGCATTTCTGCCCTACCCAAGGGAATATGGAGGTTATTGAGTAGGAGGGTAGTTCCTTATCTCCTAAGGAGAGGTTCATATCATATATTAGAGATCAGACATTAATCTCTAAGCGGTGTCTCTATCATCTAGTCCGAGTTAAAAATTCTAACTCAGAGGGTCCTTCTTTTTATTCTGTCCATGTGGTGAATAAAGTTCCTGAGGTCTTACCTAATGATCTTCCTGGCATTTCTCCTGATAGGGAGATCGAGTTTGGGATTGATCTTATTTTGGGCACTCTTCCTATCTCCATTCCTCCTTATAGAATAGCTCTGACTGAGTTAAAAGAGCTTAAGGTGCAACTAAAGTATCTTTTAGACAAGGGTTTAATCCATCCTAGTATGTCCTCGTGGGGTGCACCTATGTTATTCGTACATAAGAAGGATGGTTCTCTTCGGATGTGCATTGATTACCGACAGTTGAATAAGGTAACGGTAAAGAATAAGTATCCCATTCCAAGGATAGATAATTTTTTTGATCAATTGCAGGGTGCTAAGTTTTTCTCCAAAATTGATCTTCGATATGGTATCATCAATTAAAAATTAGGGAGGTGGATATACCTAAGACTACTTTCCGTACCCGATTTGAGCATTATGAGTTTCTGGTTATGTCTTTTGGATTGACTAATGCCCCGAAAGCATTCATGGATTTGATGAATAGGGTCTTTCGTCAGTTTCTATGTTCGTCATTGTGTTCATAGATGATATTTTGGTATATTCTAAGAGCGAGGTGGATTATGCCGATCACCTCCGTATTTTATTATAGACCTTGAAGGAGCAGCAATTGTATGCCAAATTTTTGAAATATGAATTTTGGTTGAACGTTTTCACTTTTCTGGGGCATATCATTTCTAGTGAGGTGGTTATGGTAGATCCGCAAAAGGTTGTAGTAGATAAAAAGTGTCCTAGACCCATGATTCCAATCGATATTCGAAGCTTCTTGGGTTTAGCTGGCTACTGCAGGAGGTTTGTAAAGAGTTTTTCTTCTATAGCTGCCCTGGTGACTAAGTTAACCCAAAAAATGGTAAAGTTCTTATGGTCTGATAGTTGTGAGGGTAGTTTTGAAAAGCTGAAGGATAAGCTAACTTCGGCTCCTGTTTTGACTTTGCTTGAAGGCATTGAGGGGTTTGTAGTCTACTATGATACATCCGTGTGGGACTTGGTTATGTTCTGATGTAGCATGGAAAGGTTATAGATTATGCTTCTAGGTAGTTGAAGGTGCATAAGAGAAATTATCCGACTCAGACTGAGAACTATTTAGCAGTGGTGTTTGCATTGAAAATCTTTCATCATTATTTATACAGAGTACATGTGGATATCTTTTCTGAATATAAAAGCCTACAGAATGTGTTTACTCTGAAAGAGCTTAACCTCAGGAAAAATAGATGGCTTGAGCTCCTTATGGATTATAACATGAGTCTTTACTACCATCTACGTAAAGCTAATGTTGTTGCTGATGCTCTTAGCAGATTATCCATGGGGAGTCTAGCTCATGTAGATAAAGAGAAACAGATGTTAGATCCTGTCTTGATGAGGAACAAGGGTGATGTAGGTGAGCAAAAGGAGATGGCCTTCAAGGTTAGTGGTGATGGTACCTTGCGGTACCAAGGGAGGTTGTGTATTCCCAACATCATTGGTTTACGAGAAAGGATATTGGCTGAGGCGCATGAGCCGCACTATGTTTTTCATCCGGGTTTGATGAAAATGTATCATGACCTCAAAGATATGTATTAGTGGAACAATATGAAGAAGGATGTGGCATATTTGGTGGCCAAGTGTATGGTGTGTCAACAAGTGAAAGTTGAGCACATAAGGTCAAGAGGATTGTATCAAAAAATTGAGTTGCCAGAGTTGAAGTGAGAAGTGATCAACATAGATTTTGTTATCAGTTTTCCTTAGTCTTGAAATCAATTTAATTTAATTTGGGTCATCGTGGATAGGATGACAAAGTTGGATCAGTTTTTACCGGTAAGGACTAACTTCTCGACTGAGGATTAGGTAAGGTTACATCTCCATGAGATTATGAAGTTGCATGGGGTACCAATTTCTATCTTCTTGGATTGTGGTATACAGTTTTCATCTCACTTTTGGTGTTTGTTTCAGAAAGGCTTGGGTACCAAAGTGAGTCTTAGTACTGCTATTCACTCGTAGTCGGATGGGCAAGTAGAATGAACTATTCTGACATTAGAGGACATGCTTAGATCATGCGTGATTAATTATGGTGGTAGTTGGGTTGAGAATTTGCCTCTTGTGGAGTTTTCCTATAATAGTAGCTATCACTCTAGCATTGGGATGGTTCTATTTAAAGCCTTGTACAGTAGGAGGTGTAGATCTCCTATTGGGTGGTTTGAGATTGGTGAGGCAAAGATGTTTGGCCCAGATCATATTCAATAAGACATGGAGAAGGTGAAGGTAATTCGAAATAGACTCAAGGCTGCTCAAAGTCGCCAAAAGTCCTATGCAGATCTGAGGTAAAGAGAGTTGGATTTTGAGGTTGGGGATAGGGTGTTCTTGAAGGTATCTCCCATGAAGGGAGTGGTGCGGTTTGGTATGAAGGGAAAGATCAGTCCCCAGTATGTTAGTCTGTACTCGGTTTTGAAAAGGGTTGGTAATATTGCGTATGAGTTGGAGTTGCCTTCTAGTTTGAGCTCCATTCATCCGGTGTTCCATGTTTGTATGTTGAGCAAGTGTATGGGTGATTCATCTCAAATTATGCCTGTCAAGGATAGTGGTATTTCATATTCTTTATCTTATGAGGAGGTCTCGGTTGAGATCTTAGATCGGCAGGTTCGTCGATTGTGGATCAAGAATATAGCTTTGATCAAGGTTCTATGGAGGAACTACAAGGTTGAATAGGCTACTTGGGAAGTGGAATAGGACATGAAGTCCAAGTATCCATTCCTATTTTCTGCTCTGAAAATTCTTGCAGAAGGTATGTGCTCTTCATCACATCATTGATTTCTGACTTCGTTAAAAGAAAGATTGAATTCCTTAAATATTTGTTTTCTTACTTAGTTAAAGGTCAGAGTAGAGGTGTTGGGGTGTAATCGTGCTTGTACTACCTTGTTCCATCATTTGGAGATGAATGATCAAAGTGGGGGAGAATTGAAACACCCTGGGTATTGGCCTTGGAAATTTCCTGAAATTGAACTCTTAGGCCATCATACAACTTGAGCTTACTAGTCGTATGATACGGGTATGATTTAGGATCCCAAGTCGTATGTCAAACAACGACGTGTTCTAGGTCATTTTCTATCCAAGGTATGACAAGACTCCATATGAGTCGTATGGATATGGTACGAGAGAGTAGGGACAATCATGTGTTAAGCAGTATGTATTCTTGATCATGTAAAACCTAGGGTATGAGTTAGGGGTACTAATCGTATGATTAGATACGAGTGAGGGGTCCAAATCGTACCCACCTGCAGGAATTCTTACAATTTAAGTTGGGGGTATTTTGGACATTTTCCCTCTTAACTTCTTTTGACCCCATGACTTAAAACACTTTTTGGACTTCATTAACTTACTATTACCAAATCAAACACTCTCAAAACACTCTTAAATCTCTCTCAAGCTCTTGGTTCAAAAAGAGGCTAGGGTTTTCTGTTGGTGTTTAATTAAGGCTCTCAAGGGTGGTTTTTCTCCGTATTCCTTATTGTCTAGGGCATGTTACTCCTCCCTCATTGTTAGTTAAAACTAAAAACATGTTTTACTTAATGGCTTTCATGGAATAATTGTGATATTATTTTGGGTTTTGAAATATGTGTTGAGGGTTTTGGTTGTTCTTGGTTGGATAATGTTTTCCCATGTTTTTCTTATGGTTTTCATGTTATAATTATGGTTTGAACATGTTGTTACATGGGAATGGTAAATTGGTCCTTGGTTTTGGTTTTGGAAACTATATGCCCTCAACATGTTTGTTAAAATGCCCATGAGAATGATTTTGTCACATAGTTTAACTTTCATTGAAAACTTTGCATTGCATAATATGGTAATGGAACCTAAATTGGTTTGATTGAATTAAATGATTTGGAAAGGCTTGGTGGTCATGGCTTTGATTGATTGGAAATCCTATGGGGTACTTGGGAATCCCTTAAGTGTTAGCTAATGACGTTGCTTGCAAGCTATAGTCGATATGGCGATACCACTTCATAATGCCTTGGTAATTAAATTCTAGAATTGGTGGTTTGATTATGTGATAAAGGTTTTAATTGGGCAATAATGGCGGGTTGTGATAGCTAATCGTGAAGGTGTGAGTCCGATGAATGGACACTGAAAACTCATGTTTGCCGATATGAGGGTTGGTCATAGTGACATGAGGGTTGGTCACGGGAATCCCCTAAGTTTTACTTGTATATATGTATCATGGAGGGCAAAGGGTACACGAGAATCCCCGGCCCCTGTGATATCTCTGGTTCATACGGATAAATACCAGGGTTCGTTCAGGGGGTAACACTGGACCTATATAGCCCGTGGGTGAATTATGACGGTAAATCTACTCAACCTAGGTTAAAGGTTTCAAAATGCATGCTAAATTCGATTCACTCCCCCGACATGGTATATATATATGTATGTGATTGCATATGATTATTTACTTTGGTTTTGAATGATGACATTATTTTATCCTTATTCCTGAGTACATGTTAGCATTTACCTGCTAACCCATCTATGGGTGCTGTATCCCCACATGATGCAGAGATTGGCCATACTACTCCTCCTACTCAGTAACTTGGATTCGGGGACAATATTTGTGTCAGACTGAAGTCGTGAGCTTTCATACTCCAAAATAATCCATTTCATGCTATGGATATCTTTTCATACTTTTGTTTATTTCTTGGACTTTGGTTTTGGCTATGGTCGGGGTCATGTGCCGACCTGATGTTCTTTGTCTTTGGTTAAAGTCTTCATGTGACTACTATACCCATAGACGATGTGGAATTGGTGTAAACCTTGGCATTGGTATTGGTATTGGGGCTGACACCGGCTAGATATTGGTTGGACATTTGGATGGTTATGGTTATGAGCTTTATTTAATGTTCTTCTATTATAATTGTTTAACCTTGTTATATGTTCAGAATCCATCCGACATAGGGTACAAGAAGGTTATGGTTGGGTATTGGGGGTGGTCTCCGATCCCGGTTGGGATTAAGGCACCCGACACGACTAGTCCCTGGTTCGGGTCGTGTCAATACGAGTCTAAAGAAGCCGTCGACAAGAGAACAGAATCTAAAGTCAGATTTAGATTTGAAGTCTCAAAAGAAGACGAGTCGAAAGTTTGAGTACGGATCGTATGGGTAACCGTAAGCAGACCAGTGTCCAGAGCATTAAAGAAAGAAACCCCAGGTGGTAACGAGTGAAGGCCACGAGTCGTATTGTCAAGGTACGGCTCATGAGCATGAGTCGTAAAGATAATAGAAACCTGGAGCCCTAGAAGATCATACACTGGAGAACATACGACTAGCACAGTACGACTTGTAAGAAGACCTTATGGGTGGATGAGCGAGTCGTGCCTTGTGCCGATATTACTTTTCCCATTCCATTTTTATTAGGATTTCTGAGTTATTTTTAGACACTATAAATACCTTAGGGTTATTTCTTTATTAGGTTATATTGCTTAACATTATTTTACATATTTTTAGAATACTTTACATTATTCTTGAGATTTTTTGGTTATTATTCAATTGAAGACTTTGAATTTTATTCTTCTTATTCTTGTGCAATCAATTACATGAATTATTGCATGAACATGAGCGGCTAATTTCCCTAACTAGGGTTGTAGGAATCCTGGAAGATTAGCTGTGTAAAAGAAGTTTGAGATTCATCTATTCTAACGGTTATGCATAAATCTTTATCTTCTTCATATTAATTAACCTCAAAGCTACTGCAGAAGATTGAGGATTGCCTGTATTTAATAACATCCTCACAAGGGAGTTTGAGATTAGGAAAAGAGGATTAAGACAGTAATTTGAGATTCACGTTCATCTTATTATTCCATCATCTTATTTAATCAACTTGAGACTCAACAGTTGCAAGTTGAACTGAAGTCATAGACAAGGAGCAATAAGGAGACGCCCTGAGACTCACAAGGTAAAGGGTGAGATTTATCAACATGTTCATAAGATGGTTGATGATACATATCTTGTTGACTTTATACGCAGAGCAATAGAATAGGTGGGTTGAACACGAGAAATTTATGGAGTTGAGAAGCCAGGGAGAATACAATCCTAGTGTTCATCTTCTATTATTCACAAACTCAAAGCATTCAAGTTCGGTTACTACTTACAATTGATTTCAAATCCCCCCATTTATTTTTTTGCACTGCTCATGGATTTCATTGATAATGACCTCTATCTAAAAATTTAAAGATTCTATTGAGTCTAAATGTCGATTTTAGTCTAGTAGCATAGCTGAATTATGTTCACCAGGTCGAAAACCAATATCAAGGACCAATTCAAGACTATTGAGTTTGGTTTGTTTTGATGATTTTTTATTGTCGGTAAGCTTCCCCTTTTAAACCAACTACCAAAAATCTATCGAAATGCCTTGAGACTCAAACCAATATTTGCTAACTCAAAATGACATTTCGGAGCTAACTGACCTACAAAATTTTCATACGATCCCTAAATCTCTAAATATTGACCAAAGTTAATCATTCCTACTTCAAAGCCTTTCAAAATGAATGTCTCTCGACATTTTCTACCAATCACCACGAAAATTGAATCACCCGCATCCACAAACCACAAATACCATAATGACACTATGAGTAGGGGTAAAATAGTCAAAATATGAAAAAATTATTATAATAATTATTATAATTTTTTTGTGCAACATATCATGATAGAGTTTAACACTTTTATAGTTAAAATGCAATAAAGTTTCTAATTTAGAAACGAAAAGGGCTCTTACAAAATTAAAAATGATAAAAGCCAGAAAAACATGTTGAACATATATTTTTTTAAATTGCAAAAGTAGGCCATCAAGGATATTTTATTAAAATGAAAAATCTCCTTAGCCCAAAACTGGCTAAGCCCAAACAAAAACAAAGACCAAATAAAAGAAATAAAAATTTATTCTATTTCAAAGTTTATTATTAAAATATTTAACATAAAAACTCCTAATAGACCTAGAAAACTTTGAATGAAACTACAATAAATAAAGGGAAAATAAAGAAATTCTATGGAGAATGCAATAAAACTTTAAAGTCCTAATTTTAGGAAAAAGATTCTTATAAGGTAAATATTACCTTATTTTTCTGCTCTTTTATTTTAGGACTTTCTAGTTTTTACATAATTAGAATATTTTTTTATAATTAATAAGTAATTCTATATTATAGAAGGATGGGTTTTGACATGTATTTTAGATGTCATTTAAGGAAATATAAGGGTATTTTAGTCTTTAAGGTTTTACTTATTAATGACTCACTGTTGATGAGACTTACGTGTATTTTTAGTTAGTCCATTTGTGTATACATCGCCGTGTATATTTGCACATGATTCCTTCTTTTAGAGATGTGTTTATCCATTTTTTTTATCATTACTACTGAATATGGTGAAAATAGAAATTCAAAGTATTCTTAATTTCTAATGTATGTATGCTCTCTTTAGATGTCTCTTGCTTTCGTTATCAGTTTCTTTTGGGGTTTCAAAATTGAAGCTACATATCTTAGGGTTTCATCCTGATTTTGAATAGGAAAAAAAACTAACCTTTTATGTAACTTTTTAAGGAGTTTTTCTTATCGTCTGGTTGGTTTAAATAATTGAGATATGAAATTGATCTAATGATTCTGTAGAAGGACATCCTTAACGCACCCATGACAAATGTGTTCATTAAAGAAGGAGAGTAATAAAAAGAACCTAGAGAGTTTACCATTGAGTATTTCCACTCTTGAACAAGGTATCACTACTTGCAGGTCAAGAAAAGAATTCCCTCTTGAAAACACTTTTGAAGAATTCCTTTCTCATGATACCCTTCTTTGTGACTTGCTTTTGATTTGAAACCCCATTCTCAAAGGTGGTTTCATGGTTAACAACCCTAAAGTAAATGTGTAATTGCCTCTTTGGGGTATTGTATATACTTGTATCCATGTTAGACACACTTATGCTTAAGTTATGTGAACCACAACTTGCGGATGCCAAGTTGAATTTATGTTTGTGGAAGAGTCTAATGATGTTAAAGACTTCTTGTCACCTTCGTAGGGTTGGAATCTTTGAAGTATCTTATGGGACTCTTGGGAGCATGATTTCCTTCATTAATAGAGGGAAACAAAATTCTTGGGAGAACTACTTGTCTTGGATTGGCTTGTTGAGTAGTGGTTCTCTATTTTCACTAATTGTATGGCTCCATTGATGAAATTCCTTCCCTTAGGATGATGTTTGAAAAAGAGAGGTCCTATTTACTTGCAATGTTTCTTTCTCTCTTTGTGTATTCCTACTTGCACATACATCTTTGATGAGAATAGAGTCCTTAGTACCTTTATTCATTACCTTTATGCATATGATGTTGTTCATAATCTTGTTAAATCTACATCGTATGTTGGCATGAATTTCTTAGAAGGGAAATTTATAGTGTACCTAAATGATTTAGATCCATCCTTGAGTGTATTGTGTTCAAAACTCTTGTGGCCAATGACACCCCTTTTGATAAAAGCATCTTGGAGGAGACTTTCATGTTCAATTCCTTTCTATACACCTCTTTGCTTCTAATGATGTCCATACTAGTCTTGGATTTATCTTATTTGGAGGTAAGAAGTGTCTCAAATGGTCCACTTGGTTAAGCAATAATGCTGAAAGGATAACTAATATCCTTGACTCCATAAAAAACTTGTGGATGTGTGAACCATAGGTGCCACCACTCTTGGTGAGATCTACTAGAGAGGTGATGAAACAAATGTGTCTTATGGCTTTTAAGAGGAAGGTATTCTTACCTTTGGAGATTGTTGATGCCATTATGACCTTTGTAGTTTCATTATCTCTAGGTGATGATCACATCCACTCCCTTTGTGACATTCTTACTAAGCTTTTCATGAATAAAACAAGGGATTCATGGTTATTTGTAAGTGTGTACCACCTTGGCATGATGATGTTATTTTTTGTACTAACCCTAACCCTCATTCCATGAGGATGTTGTGCTTGGTTGCCCTTTCTTTGATTTTCCAAGGTGTAGATTCGAGGTTGAATCCTTTTCAAGAAGAGGAGGATGATACGAGCCAAATGTCCATCATAGCTTTTGAAGACATCATTAGAGGCCAACACATTGAGACTCAAGACTTGGTCATCTCGGAAAACCATTTTGAGCACATAATATAACAATGCCATGAGTTGTTGATTGCTTGGTGATACGGGCATAAGGAGTTACAAGCCATTTACAAGGAAACCTTTTGAAGGTTAAAGAACCCGAGTCCATTCTTTGAAGCTTGAAGAACCCAAATCTTTGGAATGTGTAGAAGAAGCCACAATTTTAAGTGATTAAATTCATTGAGGGGCTTCTAGTAATTTCATCTTGCAAGGGGCGGCTCTTGAGTGTCAAAATTAATTAATTGCATTTTTGTAATTTCATGCCTTTTATGTAGAATACTATAAAAGCTACTTGTCAGGTCATTTTTTCTCCTTAGTTGATTTTGGATATTGAAAATAGAAAAACATTTCTCTTGTGAGGGAGTGTTTGTAACTAGGGAAAGTGTGGAATCACTTATATTAAACTTTGGCTTAGAAACAGGGGTTCTTGAGGTGAATTGATTTTCCTCTTGGGTTCACGTAAGAGCTTGGTCCTCATTTCTATGAAATCTAAGGGTCTTTGGATTTCATACATCCTTTGGTTATTATTTCTTCAAAGTTTCTTGTGTCAAGTTACCTATCCTTTACCTTATTGCATGTTTTTTGTTTTGTTTCTTGTTGGTGTATTTCGGATTTGTGTTGTTTCTTTAGGTTAGTCTTCATCTTCATAGGTAGATCTATATCATTCCCTCATTCCATATAGAATTATTAAACCAAAATTAGACTCCACTATTTCTAATTAAACCAAGACCATGGCCACCAGCGCTTTTCCAAAACTATTTGAAATCAAACCAAACCAATTCAAGTTCCATTACCATTTATCCAATGCAAGGATTCCAAGAATAGTCAAACTACGTGACAAAATCATATTCATAGGAAATTCGGCAAAAAAGTTATGATCATGCCATTATCAAAGCCAAATCATCAAATTTGGGGTCCAACCATGACCCCTCGATTAAATCATCATTCCCAAGCACCCACACGTGCAAAACCATAATTAAAAACATTCATAATTATAATGTAAACCATAGAAAATGATATTTAATGCTATGCATTCAAACCCCTCAACCTTGGTCTCAAAACCACCATTAATGATCCATGAACAATGCTTAAGACATATGCTTTTTGCAGACTAACAATGAGGGAGGAGTCACATGCCTGAATTACAAAGATTCACGAAGATAAATTGAACCTTAAGCCCTTAGATGACCACTTTAGAGAAACCCTAGCCAATTTTACTTAAGAGGATTTTGAGAGACTAAAGAGGATATTTTAGTCTTGAAAAGTGTGGAATGAATGACCAAAAAGTGTTATAGGGACCTGGGGTCTTAAGGGTTTTAAGTGAGAAATATCCAAAGTACCCACCAGCTTAAAGCTATATAAAATGCAGGTGGTTATGAGTCGGCCCCTAGACTCGTGACCACAACATATGACTCATACTCTTGAGTCGTCACCAAGACAGTGAGTTGGAAACCTATACACTATCCACTATACGACTCCATGACCCCCAATCGTGATCTGATCATACGAATTGTATGGTCTAGTCGTATGCAAGACAGAACCCAAGTGATTAGATACTGGACATCATACGACTCAACCCTACCACTAGTAACCTATCCTCACGGCTCTTAGTGAGCCACTCATACTCAGAGTCAATTAAATCCACGAAGTTTTTGATTTGATTAAGGATCATACTAATGACTCGTCACCACCCCTAATGACTCGTACCACCAAGTCATTACCAAGATCAAAACCCAACCATCACTCACTGGACACCCAACGACTAGGGTCACCTAAACAATACCCACCCCATACGACTCATATGGTTAAGTCATCAATAGGATAGTGAGCTCAAAGCTCAGGAAATTTCCAAGGGCCAAAACCCAGGGTATTTCTATTCTCCCCTACTAGGATCATTCATCCCCGAATGATAAGACAAGGAATTGACTAGCACTATCAAACCCCAAACATCTCTACTCTGATCATTAACTAAGTTAGAAAACAAAGATGTTAAGAATAACATATACCTTATGCACGATCTTCTGGAGCGGAAAATAGGAATGGATACTTGGACTTCATGTCCTTTTCAGCTTCCCAAGTGGCCTCTTTAACCTTGTGGTTCAACCATAGACCCTTTACCGAAGCTACGTCCTCCTGGTTCCGCCATAGAACCTTTACCGAAACTACGTCCTTCGTCCGCAACCAATGAACATGCCGGTCTAAGATGTTAATAGGTACTTCCTTGTAAGGTAAGGAATCTAAAATACCAATATCCTTGATAGTCACAATCTATGACGGGTCACCTAAACACTTTCTCAACATCGAGACATAGAACACCGGGTGTATGGAGCTCAAACTAGAAGATAACTCCAATTCATATGCAACATTGCCAACCCATCTCAAAACTAAGTACAAACCAACATACCGGGGATTGAGCTTTCCCTTATTCCCAAACATCATCACTCCCTTTATGGGAGACACCTTCAAGACCACCCTATCCCCAACATTAAATGCTAACTTCCTATGCCTCACATTTGTATAGGACTTTTGGCAACTTTGGACAAATTTAAGCCTATCCTGAATCACCTTCACGTTCTCTATGGCTTGGTGAACCAAATTCGGACCAAACATCTCTACCTCACCATTCTCAAACCACCCTATAGGAGACCTACGCCTTCTACCATACAAGGCCTCAAACAGATCCATACCAATGCTAGAGTGGTAGCTGTTATTATATGCAAACTCTATAAGAGGTAAATTCTCAACCTAACAACTACCATAGTCAATCATGCAATCTCGAAGCATATCTTCTAATGTCCATATAGTTCTTTACGCTTGCCCATATGACAGCAGTACCGAGACTCACCTTAGTTCCCAAACCTTTCAGAAATGACCACCAAAAGTATGACGAAAACTGCATACCACAATACGAGATAATAGAAACATGCACCTCATGCAACTTCACAATCTCTTAGAGGTACAACCTTGTATAACCCTCTGCCGAAAAATTAGTCCTTATTGGCAAAAAGTGAGCAGACTTAGTTATCCTATCCAAGATGACCCACACTAAATCAAATTGATTCTGAGATTGAGGAAGGCTGGTAATGAAGTCCAGATTGGTTACCTCCTACTTTCACATCGGCAACTCAATTTATTGATACTATCCTTTGGTCCTTAAGTGCTCAACTTTCACTTGTTGGCACACCATGCACTTAGCCTCAAAACTAGACATATACCACTTCATATTGTTCCACCAATACATCTTCTTAAAGTCATGATACATTTTCATCAAACCAGGATGAATAGCATAATGCAACTCATGTGCCTCAGCCAAGATCCTCTCTTGCAACCCATCTATGCCGGGAACACATAATCTCCCTTGGTACCGCACCACTAACCTCAAAAGCCATTATTTTTTGTCCACCTACATCACCCTTGATCCTTATCAAGATAGGATCTAACACTTGCTTCTCCTTCACCTCGGCACCCAAAGATGACTTTTCCACATTCTACACAAACACATCACCATTATCAAAGTCCAAGATATGAACTCTGAGATAAGCCAAACAATGAATATATTTCACCAACTCCCTCTTTCCTTCATCTGCATGAGCTAGACTTACCATGGATAACCTTCTAAGAGCATCAGCAACCACGTTAGCTTTACCTGGATTTTAGTAAAGACTCATGTAATAATCCTTGAGTAGCTCAAGCCATCTCCTTTGCCTAATATTTAGCTCTTTCTGAGTAACCGCATATTGCAGGGTCTTATGATAAAAAAAGATATCTATATGCACTCTATACAAATAGTGACACCAGATTTTCAACATGAACACCACCTTCAGTAGCTCCAAGTCATAAGTCAAATAATTTTTCTCATGCACCTTCAACTGTCTAGAGGCATAAGCTATCACCTTGATATGCTGCATCAAGATGCAACTAAGAACCACATGGGATGCATCACAATAGCCCACAAACATATCAATGCCTTCAGGCAAAGTCAAGACTGGAGCTGAAGTTAGCTTATCCTTCAGCATCTCAAAACTACCCTCATAAGTATCAGACCATAAAAACTTCACCTTCTTCTGAGTTAACTTAGTCAACGGGGCAGCTATAAAAGAGAAACTTTCCACAAAACTTCTATAGTAATCAGCTAAACCCAAGAAGCTTCAAATATCAGTTGGAGTCGTGGGTCTAGGCCATTTCTTAACCACTACAACTATCTACGTATCCATCATGATCTCTTTACTAGAAATAACATGACCCAGAAAAGTGATGGCATTAAATAAGAATTTACATTTTGAAAATTTGGCATACAACTGCTGGTCTTTCAGGTTTTGCAACATAATGCGGAGGTGATCGCTATGATCCACCTCGCTCTTAGAGTACACAAGAATATCTTCTATGAATACAATGATAAATAAATCAAAAAAATGACGAAAGACTCTATTCATCAAGTCATGAATGCCACCGTAGCATTAGTCAACCCAAAAGACATGACTAAGAACACAAAATGCCCATATCGGGCACGAAAGACAATTTTAGGGATATCCATTTCCCTAATCTTTAACTGATGATACTTGATCGAAGATCAATCTTGGAGAAAAACTTAACACCCTGAAGCTGATCAAACAAATCATCTATCCTTGGAAGAGGATATTTATTCTTTATCGTTACCCTATTCAACTGTCGATAATCAATACACATCCAAATGGAACCATCCTTCTTATGCACGAATAATACTGATGCACCCTACGAAGACACACTAGGAATGATGAAACCCCTGTCTAAAAGATCCTTTAGGTTCTCTTTAAGCTCATTTAACTCAACTAGCGTTATTCTATACAGGGGAATAAAAATAGGACGAGTGTTCGAAATAAGATCTATCCCAAAATCAATCTCCCTATCGGGAGAAAAACCAGGAAGGTCATCAGGGAAGACCTCAGGAAATTCATTCACCATTGGGACGAAATATAATGAAGGACCCCCCGAGTTAGAATCTTTAACCCGAACCAAATGATAGAGACACCCCTTGGAGATTAATTCTGAGCTCTAAGAAATTATATGAACCTTCATTTAGGAGCTGGAGAAACACCCCCTATTCAATAATCGGCTTATTAGGGAATTTAAAGATGACCTTATGGGTCCAATAATCTAAAGATGCATAGTATGAGTGCAACTAATCCATCCCTAATATGATATCAAAATACACCATGTCTAGTTCAAATAAATATACCAAGGTCTCCCGACCACCCACAGATACCACACAACTTCTATAGACTCTCCTGGCAATCATAAAGTCACCTACCGAGATAGAAATAGAAAAAGGGTTTGAAATACACTCAGGAACAAAACCAAAATACACAACCACAAATGAGGTCACATAAGAGAGAGTGGACCCCAGATCAAATAGTGCACATCATGACAAAAGAGGTTCAACATGCCACTAACTACATCTGGTGATGCCTCAGAATCCTGGCAAGTAGTGAGAGCATAGAGTCGGTTTGGACCAGTGCCAGAGCCAAATGGTGCACCTTTTGGACCGAAGCTAAAAAAAGGCTCATGAATTGAGATATATATTTCATACATGGATAGGATTTTTAGGATAAAGTGATTTTTAAAAATCATAAAAATGGCCTAACATTATTTTTCCAACCGCACATAATTGAAATTAGCTTTATAAAACCAATGGGGCAAGTTTTAGATGACACAAGCAAGAATAAGAATCATTTAATTATTTCTCACTACACATCACATGCAAACTATTCTATAAGGATTGATTGGATTTTCTACTCAAGCACAAAAGGAGTCATTTATTACATTACCCCTAACTAAAGAATTTAGAGTCAATAAAAGAGGCCTAGCTTTGTTGCTAAGTCATTGAGCTCTATACCCTTTATTTTCACAAAATTTTTTGAATGGAGGGGGCGCTCATTTTGTACTTCAGTATACAAGATTAACTATCGCTAGCACCAATCAAGTCGCCATTTCGCATTTGGGTACAACTGAGGGTAATACTTATGGCTACTCAAATTTCACCATAGTCGTGATGTCAATCTTAATTTTGAATGCCACAGGTACTCAAAATTCCCTTGCATCTATTACTACAACACCTTAATACAATAATTTTGCCTTAAAAATATCGTCACTCAATCTATCATAGGGAAAGGCCGTCCAACATCCATATTAAAAGGAAAAAATAAAAAGAAAAAATAATTAATCCAAAAACATAGGCACCATCAGGATACCCAATATTACAACCCAAATTATCAAACTATCCATAGCAAATAAAAATTCAAATTATCCAAGTAGAACACAAAGCATTTGAATAATCATCCAAATAATACGAACTCAAGAATTGATTTTGTAACAATGCTTTACATCTGTTTGTGACTCTAAATACCTTAATTAGTAGTGTGTGATGAATAAATCCTTTTTCTCTCAAATAGAAAATGCAGTTGATCCTCCTAGAAAAGTTTGCTTGCCATGTGCGGTGAGCTTAGTTGCGTGGTTCTCATGCTTACTTGTGTCATCAAGAACTTTCCCCTTTGGTATTTCAAAGCTAATATTGATTATGCATGGTTGGAGAAATGATCTTATGCCTTCTTTGTGATCATGGAAAACCACTTTATCCTAGCCTACTCATGCACTAATGGTATCCCTAGTCACCCTTTTTGAGCCTTTCGTTGGCAACCAAATTACAAGCATTGAACCTTTTAAAATTTATTCCTCTTTTAAACCCTACCCTCCTTGAACTTGAAATTACTACTTGAGCCTAAGACCCTAAGTTGGGGGTGGTGGATCTTGGAAGAGGTGATCTTGGGCCACTGTAGTGTAAATGAATACCTAAAAACTAAGCAATGAGGATATATAAATGAGAAAACCATGAATGATGGTCGAAAAAGTTGGGCTTGGGTACTCATAAGCCTACCACCATGAGGCTATTGATGGCTGATCACCTTCCCACCTTGAAAGAGATTGATATACTTTTGCCGAGAATGATGCTATTTTTGATGACACTCAACTTACACATCAAATTAAGTACACGACAAATGTTTTCAATATATACCTAACATGAGTTAGGGTCAAATCCTTGAGGAGTGAAAACTAGATTTCAAAGCTTACATGTGTTGAGAGTTAACTATGCATTAACTCATAATACAATATTTAAATAAAACATGAAAGAAAAATTGAGGGGTTTGATTTGGGACTTTGTTGAACATAATTGCAAAATAACACTAATATGAGATTGAAAAATTAATAGGTATACCAAGTTGAGAGGAACCTTAGGGTTATTCTATCCTAGGTGGCATACATGCATAGGTAATCGAGAGTTAGTCCAAGTTTTAGCTAAGGTTTTTGGGTAGGTTAGATTTAGGGTCTTAAAAAACACTAAATTTCACTCATGGATTCTTTTGAACACCTCATGAGCGTGACAAGTTTACCACTCCATTACCTCAAACTAGCATCCTTATTTCTAAGATAGTGCTTATGAGAATAGCTAATTTAACTAACACCCTTATTTCTAAGATGATGCTAAGAAAGAAGCTAATTAAAGTTGATGTTTACAATTACTCTTCACCCACATCCATCTTTCAAGGATAATATGGGATCCAAGATAATTGGGGTTTTCACTCATAATTCTCAATTCAAACATAGAGTAAGTGTAAAACCCATCATAATTAACTAATTATTTGGACTAACAATTGACACCCATACATTTATCACCACCTAATCAAACATAACCCCAAGATAAAAGTTTAACTACTCATGAAATTAAAGGGAAGAAATATGCCCAAATTGGCACACAATTCATTCATCATAAGCCAAATAAATATAAACCCAAGATTTAATTTCTATCTATAACCAAAATTTCTCTTGGAATAAAACTAAAATTGTTTTCTCACTCAAAATAAAGTACTTTTTCTCTCAAAAATAGAAAATTGGATAGTGAAAATGTGAAGGGTTTTGCCTTTTTGTATCTTGGGATTTTGTAAAGTGAAATTCTAAATCTGCCCCTTAAGTTTCCCGACCAGTTGCGTTTGTCATCTTTTAGTTGTGATCATGACCCCTATGGTCGCAGTGGTCACTCATTGATCACCACTTGCTGACTTGTTAAATAATTGTGATCGCAACCCTCATGGTGCGATCACAATACCTGAGGGTCGTCACCTGGGCCTGATCTTCAACTTTTGCTCTTTTTGCTCACTTTCTTTCTCTTCCAGCT
The DNA here is from genome assembly GCA_030864215.1 of Capsicum pubescens. Classification (NCBI taxonomy): domain Eukaryota; kingdom Viridiplantae; phylum Streptophyta; class Magnoliopsida; order Solanales; family Solanaceae; genus Capsicum; species Capsicum pubescens. The sequence goes on along the minus strand of CM061549.1, from coordinate 154,868,244 downwards.
TTGTCTCAACTCATTTTTATCAAATTTTTGGCAAGTCACAAACACTGAAAATTAATTTATTTAAATGTTGAATTAGCCTCGTGTATAGAATTATTTCATCATAGTGTGGAAGAAATTAGATATAAATAAGTGGTGAATTTGCCACTCATCAACAATCTACATATTATAGTGGTATTAAAGTGGGGGTACAACCTATAGATATAGATCTTAGAGTTAAGGTCCCTCTTTTTCCAGTAGTTGCTCAGTCGACATTTTCTCAAACAGTGGTTTCCCAACTGCTATGTATGCCGAAGAACAAAAAATATTTGGTATATTCTTGAGATTGGCTCTACCTAGGTTTTTTGATGCATCGAGTGAGGATTTGTATGCATTTCTAATTTCTTATAAGGATAGCATTCGTAATTTAGGCCTAGTGGAGACTCGTGGTGTGGACTACACTACTTTTTAGTTGGACTTGGATGCTCGATTGGTGGAGAGGTCACCTTGATTGTAGGCCAACTGGATATTCTCTATTGATATCGGCTCAGTTCTCGGAGATCTTTTGGAGAGATACATGCCTCATAGCCTTAAGGTTGGATCAGGGCTCCATGTCAGTTTTGGAATATGAGGCTCATTTTTGTAAGTTAGCTAAGCATGCTATTTCTATTCTATCCACTGAGTATGAGAGGGTTCGTTGCTTTGTTCGTAGATTGAGACTTTCTCTCTGTATGTCTACTTAGAGTTTGGTTGTTGTAGGCAGGTTTTTGCTGAGGTTTTTGATCATGCTCTGGGTATGTAGGATATAGATCGGAAGGTTTAAGGGTGTAGTGATAATAGACCTCAATATCAAGGTAGTTTTAGTAAGAGTAGTACTAGCTCCCAGTTCAGAGGAAGTGGTTTTTAGGGTAGGTACCTTCCTTGTTAGTTGTATCAGCCTCAGAGTTAGCCTAGTAGACCTATTCAGGAAGCACACCAAATTACTGATGGAGGTCAGTCTAGCATTAGTGACCGCCCAATTTAGGGTAGTGGTTAGTCCTTAAGGGGTTCGTCTTCTGGTTATTCTAGTCATGATGGTTACTCCAAGTCAGCCAAGTCGATTGGTTAAGGTAAAACTTATGGGACATGTTATAGTTATAGAGGTTGTGGTCATTACTCGCGTGATTTCCCTAGTCATGTGGTGATTGTTACCGTAATTCAGAGTACTCCCCTTATTAGAGCAATTTATCCCTTAGCAAGAAGTGGTAAGCATGGTCGTATAAGTGGTCCCCAAGGTGCTCGAGGTGGTTCTTAAGCAGGTAGGCCAGAAGATCAGTCAGAAGCCGTCTAAATGGTGGATGTGGTAAGTTGTATCCACTACCTACTAGACCCGAAGCTGAGTCCTCAAATGCTGTTATCAGAAGTTCAATTCTGGTGTGCCGTCAGTTGTCCCTTGCTTTATTTGATCCGATATCCACTTATTCTTATGTATCTACTTATTATGCTCCATCATTAGAGTTATCCTAGGATGTATTATTTATGCCCTTACATGTATCTACTTCCATGGATGATTCTTTAGTAGTGGATTGGGTTCTCAGATCATGTGTTATGACTATTAGAGATGTAGATATGTATGCTTATCTTATTATATTGTATATGGTGGATTTTTATGTGATTATGGACATGCAATGGTTACCCAATATCATGCAGACATGGATTGTTTTGCTAATTCCATTACTTTAGCCATGCCCAGCATACTCCTAGTCATGTGGCAAAGAGCAATTAGCTGAGATATGACAAGGATTATTTCTTATGTTTGTGCTAGGAGTCTTATTTTAAGGGTTGCGAGTCTTATCTCACCTATATTAATAATGTTAGTGCGGAGAGTCTGTCGCTCAACTCTATTCCTATAGTCCATGTGTTTTCTAACATTTTTCTTATTGATCTACCTAGTATATCTCCTTCCCCTGCCCCTGAGATTGAGTTTGTTATTGATCTTGAGCCTGGAACATGACCTATTTCTATAACACCTTACCATATGGCTCCTGCCGATCTTAAGGAGCTGAATTCCTATCTTCAAGACCATCTTAGTAAGGGTTTTATTTAACAGAGTGTGTCTCCTTGGGTAGCTCCTGTGTTGTTTACAAAGAAGAATGGTGGCTCCATATGGATGTGTATTGATTATAGGTAACTTAATAAGGTGATGGTGAAGAGTCGTTATCCTATACCTCATATTGGTGACTTGTTTGACTAGTTTTAGGGTGCAGTGGTGTTTTATAAGATTGATTTGAGGTCCAGTTACCATCAATTGAGGATTTGGGATAAGGATATCCCAAAAACAGCCTTTAGGAGTTGTTACAGTCACTATGAGTTCCTAGTGATGTCCTTTGGTTTGACTAATTCCCCAACCGCATTTATGGATTTAATGCATCGACTGCCAAGATCTTATTTAGATTCCTTCATATTGTGTTCATCAATGATGTCACGCCTCAAATCCTATTGGGGCAGACAGGCACACGTAGCCGTAAAGGCTCGAGAGAACCAATTCATAACCTTATACTTCCCATGCATGTAACTGTAACAACCAAATGTTCTGACAACATAATATTATGCATCGATGAAATTAACTACACATACACTCCCAAAACTGATATGTATAGCACTTGGCCGGTGGGGCCACCATGTCTAAAATCAGGACACTACCATAACTTTACATTAGTCTACAAAGCCTCTAGAAGATACATAGACTTAGTCAGGGTCTGGACAAACCCCCACCCTACTCTTGACTTACTGTACAATACCAAAATATATGGAGCAGACTCGGAAAGCCCAGAATCAACCTGGAGCTCACCAATAGTCCTTGAACAACCTGCGCTCCTACTAGTGAGTTGTATGAGCTGAAGTGCCTCTGCCTGCAGCATGAAATGCAGGTCCCCCGTGAGGGACGTCAGTACGAAAATATGTACTGAATATGTAAGGCAGAAAGTAGCAACACACTTGATACAAAAGCACAATAGAAATCCAATACAAGTGTATAAGGAGTACTAGTAGACCACCTTTATAAATACTTGTGGGACAATGTACATTACATTCGTTCTTCATTTTACCTTCTCACTTCATAATCTTTGTAATCTATATAATGCAAATGACCAGCAGATCAGTGGTAAAAAGATAAATTAGGATCGGCCCATGCTAGACTTACGCCCCTGAGCTGCCACCTATATAAAGATTGGGATCGGCCCATACTAGGCTTATGCCCCTGAGCTGCCACCCACAAATAAAGGTATCGAGATCGGCCCATGCTAGGCAAGTGCCCCTGAGCTGCCACTCATCATTTTACAGATTTGCATTACTTAGTTTATTTAGCCTTTGAGATTGTTACTTTGGTGGTCATCACATTATGGTACCTTGAACCAGTAATATGCTAATAAGAGACATGTAAATAGACACTTAATGCAAAAACAATGAGGTAGGGAGCTGTTGGCACACAAATAAAGTGTTTAGGAGCTGAAATAACACATGGTTCTTATTTGAACAAACGGAGAACTCCTGAAATTTTCTAGTGAAGATAGATGCGCAATTTAATAATAAGCACGTATTGAGGTGTTCTAATGCGTTAGAGAGTGGGAACAAGGTCATTGGATACATGGAGTTTAATATGCTACCATTATGTATCACTTTGTTATAGGATAACCTCAAAAACTTGCTTGAGGGAACAATGGTACGACTTCATGCCAAAGAGTGTGAAATAAGTATGCCTTACATACCTGGTTATTTGACTCCGAAACTAGCCCGACTTGACTTCTCGCCTCTTAGATTACTTATCTACAATAGAATATATGGTAAACTAGTATTAGTAACCAATAAACACATTTGAGGTACTTAATTTCACCCAAAACAGTAACCGGGCAGCAACTATTACTCTATCAAACAAGGGTGTTATTTTAACCCTTTTTCTTTCCTCCAATTACACCCACATACCATATAGGTTCTTATAAGGTTCACCAAAACCACCTCGACTTCATTACACATTCCAAACAATACGCAAAATAGATTGGACAACAAGCATTAGTTCGGTGGTGTGTCACCACATCTTTTTTCTATAATTCATTACAAACTCATCACACCTTTATCCAACTTCAACCTGGCAGCCCATAACATACACATACAAAACAGTCCACAAAACAGTCCCAAACCACTTTTATTGTAGCAATCAATTATTGAACTCTTCATCTCTTGAGTTCTCAATAACAAGACATCCATAATCCCCTCTCAAATTCACATATAAGAAAAATAAAATGGGGCAGTCACCTTACCTCAATTCAGCAACTTATTCTTTTAATTGAACTCTTCAAGAGCTTGAACTTTCCTTCACACTTAAACCAAAGAAGAAGAAAAAAAGTTCCTCAATAACAAGGAAACATGAACAAACAGCTTGTTCTATAATCAACCATATACTTATAGTCAAACACTTATAACTTGTTTCCCTAATCTCCCATGAGATAATTAAACAAAACCTTAAGTGTTTTTCACTTACCTTGGGCTGCAAAGGGGAGGGTTTCTTCAAGAACCCTAGAAGGAAAAATAGGGCTGCTGCTCTTTTTTTTTTTTAGAGAGTAGAGAGATTTGCTAAAATATACTCCTTTTTTGTGACTTAAAAGTGAAGTAAAATGACCAGCAACTTGGCCTTTTAAAGGCCCTATCTTGTCCACCTCCTTAGCTGCATTTTGGACCATAAAATTGGTCAAATTGGTCCAAGTAGGTGATGCACCTACTTAAGGGTCCAAGCTGCTGAAACTTTAAAGTAGGTGATGCACCTACTTGCATAATTTCTTGTTGGGCTCAATTATATTTGGGCCTTGGCAGATTGGTGTGTTGGGTCACTTATCCATTTTCTTTCCTTTTTGTTCAATTTGGCCCAAATGAGTATATTAGCATAGACCCAAATCTGATCCATAGCCATGGGTCCATTAATTTGGTTCAAACAACTTAAGTAGGTGACTCACCTACTAGCTTAATTAAGTCAAGCAAGTACCTCAATATTTTGCTCCATTTTCATCTTCTAATCCCTTTAATCTAACCTTCAACTTATACACACTTGGTCACTTTAAAATTTAGATTCAAATACTAGCTTACGATTCCAAGTTTAAATAGTTATCTTAACGTTAACTTAGTCGCATCACAGTAAACTATACAGGCAGCCTCTATAATTCCATCTACACCATTAATAATTGCATAAAAAATCTCATCCGTTACCTATACCATATGACCATACCAGGTTCCATATAATTAGAATAAGTACAACCAAGATACGGGATGTTACATCCTTCCCCCCTTAGAAACATTCGTCCTCGAATGTTAGCATAACTGTCCAACCAAAGCAAGTTCAAGACTAAGTTAATATCCTTATTACCATATAGTACTTATATATTTTACACTCACTTGTTATTGTTCCAATTCAGCATCTTGGACTTTTTCTTCGTCCTTGAACAAATGGTGGTACTTGGATTTCATCGCTTCTTCAGCTTCCCACGTGATCTCTTCTACTTGTTGGTTCCTCCAAAGCACTTTTACAGAAGCTATTTCTTTATTCCTCAACTTCTTAACCTGTCGATCTAGAATAGCAATAGGTATTTCCTCATAAGTGAGATCTTCTGTAATTTGTACATCTTCAGTAGGGGTAGTATGAGATGAATCTCCAATGCACTTTCTAAGCATTGAGACGTGAAATACCGGATGAACTGTTGAGAGCTCTTGGGGTGGATCTAATTCATAAGCAACTTGTCCAAACCTCCGAGTAATCTGGTATGGGCCTATATAACGTGGACTTAATTTTCCTTTCTTACCAAATCTCATAACCCCATTCATTGGTGATACCTTCAAGAATACCCAATCACCTATAGCAAACTCTAGCCCCCTTCTCCTAACATCCGCATATGACTTATGTATGCTTTGGGTTGTTTCTAGTCGCTGTTGGATCACCTTAACCTTTTCCATAGCTTGATGAACAAGATCTGGACCGAATAAGGCAGTTTTACCCGCTTCAAACCATCCAATGGGTGATCTACACTTTCTTCCATACAAAGCTTCATATGGTGCCATTTTGATACTTGAATGATAGATATTGTTGTAGGCGAACTCGATGAGAGGTAGATGATCATCCCAACTACCTTTAAAGTCCAATACACAAGCTCGTAGCATATCTTCAAGTGTTTGAATGGTACGTTCTGCTTGTCCATCTGTTTGAGGGTGGAAAGCTGTACTTAGATTCACTTGTGTCCCCAAATTTCTCTGAAAAGACTTCCAAAAATTTGCAGTAAATTGAGCTCCTCGATCCGATATAATAGAGATTGGAACTCCATGTAGTCGAACTATCTCCTTAATATATAACTTAGCATATTCTTCAACTGTGTAAGTGGTCCTAACCGGTAGAAAGTGTGCTGATTTGGTAAGCCTATCAACTATCACCCATATGGAATCAAACCTTTGAAATGTACGACGCAAACCAGTGAAGAAATCCATGTTGATCATGTCCCACTTCTAGATTGGAAGATCCATACATTGCATATAACCCCCGGGCTTTTGGTGCTCTACTTTAACTCTTTGACAATTTAGACATTCGGCTACAAATTTTGCAATGTTCTTCTTCATGTCACCCCACCAATACATCCCTCTCAAATAATGGTACATTTTTGTTGACCCTGGATGGATAGAATACCTTGAATGATGTGCTTCTATCATAATCCTCTTTCTTAGCCCGTCTACATCAGGTACACACAATCTGTTTTGGCACCGCAGTACCCCTTCTTGCGTAAGCTCAAATGCCTTTGTCATACCGCATTGCACATTTTCCTTAAGCCGTAATAAAATAGGATCTGCATATTGCTTCTCTTTTACTTCAGTTATTAGTGAAGATTCTGCTGTATTATGCCACAATAAACCCTTCATCTGGAGTTTCAAGAAGACGAACCCCCAAATTGGCTAATTGGTGTAGATCCTTAGTCATCCCTTGTCTTTCTATAGATGGCTCCATAGCTTTGCGACTTAACGCATCTGCCACCACATTTGCTTTTCCTGGATGATATAAGATATCAACATCATAGTCTTTTAATAATTCAAGCCATCTTCGCTGCCTCAAATTCAATTCCTTCTGATTAAAGATATACTGCAAACTCTTGTGGTCAGTGTATATGTCAACATGAATCCCGTACAGGTAGTGACGCCATATCTTTAAGGCAAATATAACCGCTGCTAGCTCCAGATCATGTGTTGGATAAATTTTCTCATGTGGCCGCAATTGTCTCGAGGCATATGCTATGACTTTACCATGCTGCATCAATACACACCCTAACCCAATTCATGAAGCATCACAATACACTGCATACCCCTCTGTGCCTTCTGGAAGCACCGATATGGGTGTAGAAGTCAACTTATTCTTCAGATCTTGGAAACTTCTTCTGCATGCATTATTCCATTGAAACTTGGATGCTTTGTGTGTTAGCTTTGTTAAAGGTGCAGAAATTGAAGAAAATACTTCCACAAACCTTCTATAATAACCTGCCAACCCAAGGAAACTACGAACCTCTGTAGGCGTTATAGGTCTTGGCCTGTTCTTCACGACTTCTATCTTTTGAGTATTAACCTTTATTCCTTCATCAGATACAATATGACCTAAGAATGCCACAGATTTTAACCAAAACTCACATTTAGAGAACTTTGCAAATAGCTTATGATCACGAAGAATCTGTAACACCTGTCGTAAGTGATTGGCATGGTCCTCATTTGATCTCGAATAAACCAGAATATCATCTATAAAAACTATCATAAACACATCCAAGTATGGCTTGAACACCCTATTCATCAAATCCATAAAAGCTGCAGGTGCATTAGTTAGCCCAAAGGACATGACTAGGAACTCGTAATGACCGTACCGTGTTCGAAAAGCTGTCTTAGGTATGTCATTCTCTTTGACCCTCATTTGGTGGTAACCAGATCTTAAATCAATCTTTGAAAACCACTTGGCGCCTTGCAACTGATCAAATAAGTCATCAATTCTCGGAAGGGGATATTTGTTCTTAATAGTCACCTTGTTCAGTTGTCTATAGTTAATACACATTCTTAAAGAGCCATCCTTCTTACGCACAAATAACACTGGTGCGCCCCAAGGGGAGACACTAGGCCTTATGAATCCTTTTTCTAGCAAGTCTTTCAATTGCTCTTTCAACTCCCGTAATTCTGCCGGGGCCATTCTATACAGAGGAATTGAGATTGGTTGAGTACCTGGGATCACATCAATACCAAACTCCACTTCTCGTTCTGGAGGCAAACCCGGAAGATCTTCAGGAAATACATCAAGAAATTCACTTACTACTGGAATAATTGGAAGAGTTGGTGTCTCCGCATTTATATCCTTCACTCTAACCAGATGACATATGTAACCCTTGGAAATCATCTTTTTTGCCTTAAAATAAGAAATAAATTTGCCTCTTGGCGCACCAATATTACCTCTCCATTCTAGGACTGCCTCCCTTGGGAAATGGAAACACACCCTCTTAGTTCGGCAATCTAATGTGGCATAACAAGAAGCCAACCAATCCATACCCATTATAGCATCAAAATCTACCATTTCTAACTCAACTAGGTCTGCCATTGTATCACGACCGCAAATAGTTATTATACAATTTCGATACACTCTCTTAGCTATAACAGATTCACCAATTGGTGTAGATACTTCAAATGGCTTAACTAGCAGTTCTGGTGTTCTTTTGAACTTTTCAGCAACCAATGGAGTGACATATGATATTGTAGAACCTGGATCAACTAATGCATAGACATCATGTGAAAAGATGGACAATGTACCTGTAACCACATCTGGAGAAGCCTCTGAATTTTGTCGATCTGCTAAAGCGTATGTACGATTCTGAACTCCACTAGAGCTAGCTGTTCCTTTAGCACCTCTACCACGACCCATAGGTTGTACACCCCTACCTGAATAAGGCACCGATGATGATGATGCAACGACTGATCCAGTAGGTCGTGCCACACCACCTATGCCTCTTTGAGGGCATTTTCTCATCATATGTCCTGACATACCACACCAAAAGCAAGCATTTGTTCCGAACCGATATGCACCTAAATGAAGCTTTCCACATTGTCTACATGGCTGTCGAGGAGGCCTTAATTGGCTCATAATCCCTTACTCTTGATACCCTGTTGTTCGCGAACTCTGACTCTCATTTCTTTGACCAAACTGGTTACCTTTAGACCCTTGAAATTGTGATGGAGCACTAGCTGCAGAATAAGAAGATAATGTCCTAGGTGGTCTATTAGAAAACCGAGGCCTAAACTCTCCTTGGGATGCCATAAACTGCCCCGTAGATCTAGACCTCTTGGAATACCCCCTTTCTAACTCTTGTGTTCTTCTTCTTTGCCTCTGATCCTCCATTTTTTGTGCGAATGCTTGTATCCTTGCTATGTCCATGTCCTTGTTCAAAGCAGCAATGGTACAATATCTAACCAGATATAGATCCAATCTATCCACATATCGATGAACTCTATCATCCATTGTAGCCACAACATTAGGAGCATACCTAGCCAAAGAGTTAAACCGAAGGCTGTACTCCCTCACACTCATATTTCCTTGGCGAAGATTCGGGAATTGATCTGCACGGGCTTCTCGAATCTCATATGGAAAGTAATGATCAAGAAATGCCTCTTTGAACTCTTTCCAAGTAGCTGGAGGTGCATCGATACCCCTAGATCATTTCCAGTCTTCATACCACAATATAGCCTCCCCCTTGAATCTATATGCTGCTAGCTCAACTGTCTCTTTACCCGACACATGCATAACATCTAGAGTCCTTTGGATTTGATCAATAAAGTCCTGTGGGTCTTCATTAAGATCTGATCCGGTGAAGGTGGGAGGATCCAATTTGAGAAAATCCTGCGTTCGTAGGCTAGCTGCCCTATCTGTACCACTAGAACCTGTAGTTGGAATAGCTTGTCCTTGAGCTTGTACAGAAACTATACGAGCCAACAATTGTACTGCACTCCTTAAAACTTTATCTGCAGCATTGGTAGGTAGTTCTGAGGATGCAGTTCTTCTCCTTCTTAGCTCTTCTGGAGATGGAAGGGTAGGAGAAGTTTGGGACACAAACTCAACTTGAGCCTCACTTTGATTAGCTAGTCTAGGTGGAGATTTGCTGGTCCCCTCCCCAACAGCCTCGTCTATCCTCCTACCTGTATTCTTACTCCTTCTTGTAACCGACATCTTTACTATAATAAGAGGAAAAAATTGGTTTAATGGTTAAATATGACTTAACCTACAACATAGGCTCTATTGCACGATCTAAGATATGAAGAAAAAAAGAAAACCCCTAAATGTCACATAGCCTCCTATTTATAGATGTGGTGCACAACACGCCCATAAAAAGGACTCTATATAGACACGGCTTTGTAGACACCCTAGGACGACCGCTTTGATACCACTTTTGTCACGCCTCAAATCCTATTGGGCCAGACAGGCACCGTAGCCGTAAAGGCCCGAGAGAACCAATTCATAACCTTATACTTCCCATGCATGTAACTGTAACAACCAAATGTTCTGACAACATAATATTATGCATCGATGAAATTAACTACACATACACTTCCAAAACTGATATGTACAGCACTTGGCTGGTGGGGCCACCATGTCTAAAATCAGGACACTACCATAACTTTACATTAGTCTACAAAGCCTCTAGAAGATACATAGACTTAGTCAGGGTCGGGACAAACCCCCACCCTACTTTTGACTTACTGTACAACACCAAAATATATGGAGCAGACTCGGAAAGCCCCGAATCAACCTGGAGCTCACCAATAGTCCTTGAACAACCTGCGCTCCTACTAGTGAGTTGTATGAGCTGAAGTGCCTCTGCCTACAGCATGAAATGCAGGTCCCCCGTGAGGGACGTCAGTACGAAAATATATACTGAATATGTAAGGCAGAAAGTAGCAACACACTTGATACAAAAGCTCAATAGAAATCCAATACAAGTGTATAAGGAGTACTAGTAGACCACCTTTATAAATACTTGTGGGACAATGTACATTACATTCGTTCTTCATTTTACCTTCTTACTTCATAATCTTTGTAATCCATATAGTGCAAATGACCAGCTGATCAGTGGTAAAAAGATAAATTAGGATCGGCCCATGCTAGGCTTACGCCCCTGAGTTGCCACCTATATAAAGATTGGGATCGGCCCATGCTAGGCTTATGCCCCTGAGCTGCCACCCACAAATAAAGGTATCGAGATTGGCCCATGCTAGGCAAGTTCCCCTGAGCTGCCACTCATCATTTTACAGATTTGCATTACTTAGTTTATTTAGCCTTTGAGATTGTTACTTTGGTGGTTATCACATTATGGTACCTTGAACCAGTAATACGCTAATAAGAGACATGTAAATAGACACTTAATGCAACAACAATGAGGTAGGGAGCTGTTGGCACACAAATAAAGTGTTTAGGAGCTGAAATAACACATATTTGAACAAACGGAGAACTCCTGAAATGTTCTAGTGAAGATAGACGCGCAATTTAATAATAAGCACGTATTGAGGTGTTCTAATGCGTTAGAGAATGAGAACAAGGTCATTGGATACATGGAGTGTAATGTACTGCCATTATGTATCACTTTGTTATAGGATAACCTCGGAAACTTGCTTGAGGGAACAATTGTACGATTTCATGCCAAAGATTGTGAAATAGAGTATGCCTTACATACCTGGTTATTTGACTCCGAAACTAGCCCGACTTGACTTCTCGCCTCTTAGATTACTTATCTACAATAGAATATATGGTAAACTAGTATTAGTAACCAATGAACACATTTGAGGTACTTAATTTCACCCAAAACAGTAACCGGGCAGCAACTATTACTCTATCAAACAAGGGTGTTATTTTAACCCTTTTTCTTTCCTCCAATTACACCCACATACCATATAGGTTCTTATAAGGTTCACCAAAACCACCTCGACTTCATTACACATTCCAAACAATACGCAAAATAGATTGGACAGCAAGCATTAGTTCGGTGGTGTGTCACCACATCTTTCTTCTATAATTCATTACAAACTCATCACACCTTTATCCAACTTCAACCTGGCAGCCCATAACATACACATACAAAACAGTCCACAAAACAGTCCCAAACCACTTTTATTGTAGCAATCAATTATTGAACTCTTCATCTCTTGAGTTCTCAATAACAAGACATCCATAATCCCCTCTCAAATTCACATATAAGAAAAATAAAATGGGGCAGTCACCTTACCTCAATTCAGCAACTTATTCTTTTAATTGAACTCTTCAAGAGCTTGAACTTTCCTTCACACTTAAACCAAAGAAGAAGAAAAAAAGTTCCACAATAACAAGGAAACATGAACAAACAACTTGTTCTATAATCAACCATATACTTATAGTCAAAGACTTATAACTTGTTTCCCTAATCTCCCATGAGATAATTAAACAAAACCTTAAGTGTTTTTCACTTACCTTGGGCTGCAAAAGGGAGGGTTTCTTCAAGAACCCTAGAAGGAAAAATAGGGCTGCTGCTCTTGTTGTTTTTGAGAGAGTAGAGAGATTTGCTGAAATATACTCCTTTTTTGTGACTTAAAAGTGAAGTAAAATGACCAACAACTTGGCCTTTTAAAGGCCCTATCTTGTCCACCTCCTTAGCTGCATTTTGGACCATAAAATTGGTCAAATTGGTCCAAGTAGGTGATGCACCTACTTAAGGGTCCAAGCTGCTGAAACTTCAAAGTAGGTGATGCACCTACTTGCATAATTTCTTATTGGGCTCAATTATATTTGGGCCTTGGCAGATTGGTGTGTTGGGTCACTTATCCATTTTCTTTCCTTTTTGTTCAATTTGGCCCAAATGAGTATATTAGCATAGACCCAAATCTGATCCATAGCCATGGGTCCATTAATTTGGTTCAAACAACTTAAGTAGGTGACTCACCTACTAGCTTAAATAAGTCAAGCAAGCACCTCAATATTTTGCTCCATTTTCAGCTTCTAATCCCTTTAATCTAACCTTCAACTTATTCACACTTGGTCACTTTAAACTTTAGATTCAAATACTAGCTTACGATTCCAAGTTTAAATAGTTATCTTAACGTTAACTTAGTCGCATCACACTAAACTATACGGGCAACCTCTATAATTCCATCTACACCATTAATAATTGCATAAAAAATCTCATCCGTTACCTATACCATATGACGATACCAGGTTCCATATAATTAGAATAAGTACAAGAAAGATACGGGATGTTACAAATGACATCTTTGTGTATTCTATAAGTAGAGAGGAGCATGTTCAACATTTAAGGATTGTGCTCCAAACTTTGAGAGATCATGTACTTTTTTCCAAGTTCTCTAAGTGTGAGTTTTAGTTTGAGTCGATGACATTCCTTGGGACTTTGGTGTCTAAGGATGGGATTATATGATATGAAACACCTAAAATACAAAAATAGTCCACAACACAACAATAATAAGATGACACAAGCTTTGGATTCAACACACAACAAGAACACATGAAAATAACAATAAAATGTAAAGATAGGTAGATTGACAAAGAAAAATATAAGTCCTAAGAACCCTAGAATGTATCAAATTCAAGGACCCCTAACACTTACACTAACCATCACCAAACTCTTACAGAGACACAAGAGGGAACTCACTCTCCTCAAGTACCAACGTTTCATAGCCAAAAGATCAACACAAGTGAATACCATACTTGGTTCCTAGTTTTGATTTTGGGTGTTTACTCTCACAAGAGAGGAATGTTTCATTCTTTCACATATTTATCAAGACTAACTAATGAAAATAAGACTAAAGGAGTCTATTTATAACCTATTACAACATAAAGTTTCCAAAATGACCTTAATGAGGGTAGGGCGTCCATGAAGTGTATTTTTAACATGGAAATCCCTAAAACACCCTTAATGAAGGTGCACTTCAATTCTCCAAGGCCGTGTCTCTTCAAGAAGCCCCCAAGCCATCTTCCACACACGACTTAGCCTTATGGAATGCTCAAAATGGCCTCTCCATGCATTCTCTCTTCCCCTCAATGTGATCATAACCAAATCCTTTGTGTGCTGGCCTCGAATGATGTCTTCAAAAACTAGGATGGCCATTTGGCTCATATCATTTTTCCCTTCTTGGAAATTATTCAATCTCGAATCTACACTTTGCAAGATCAAAGAAAGGACAAACAAGCAAAAAATCCTCATGGCATGAGGGTTAGGGTTAGTACAACAAACAACATCATCATGCCAAAGTGGTACACACTTAAAATATAACCACACATCCTTTGTTTTAATCAAGAGAAACTTAGTAAAAAATGTCACAAAGGAGTTGGCTTAGGGGATCACCAAGAGGTAAGGAGGCTACAATGGTCATAATACCATCACTAGATACAAGAGGTAAGATTACCTTTACCTTAGGAACCATAAGACACAATTTCTTCATCACCTCTTTAAAAGACCACATCAAGAGTGGTGCCTCAATTAAAATTAAATTCCACGCAAAACATATAGCAATGCCACTCAAACAAGCGGACCAACCAACAAAGATCCTACCTCCATATAAGCTAATCAATAACTATCATGGATGTCATCATACACAAAGAGGTAGTATAAAAAGGAATCAAATGTGAAGGCTTCATCCAAGGTGCTACCATCTATGAGAAGGCCATTCGTCTTAAAAGACTTAGAACATGATGTACACAAGGATAATTTCAAAACATTTAAGCACATACAAATTCTTCCTTTTAGGCAATTCATGCCAACATACGATGTATATTCAATAAGATCATGAATATTATCATATGCATAAAGGTAATAAAGAAAGGTACTAAGGACACTATTCTCATCTAAGATGTATTCACAAGTAGAAACACACAAAGAGAGAAAGAGATATCGTAGGCACGTATGACCTCTCTTTTTCCAACAACTTCCTAAGGGAAGGTATTCCATCAAGGGAGCCATGAAATTAGGGAGATTATAGAAACTACTATGAAACAATTCAATCCAAGACAAGTAGTTTTCCCAAGAACTTTGTTTCCCTTTACCAATGATGTTAAGCATGCTCCCAAGAGTCCCACAAGATAATTCAACTTGTCCAACCCCATGAACGTGACAAGAAGCCGTGAGCATCCTTGGGCTCTTCCACAAACAAGGATTCAACTTGGCATCCATAAGTTATGGTCCACACAACTTAGGCTCAAATTTGTCAAATATGGAAGCAAGCACATGAATAATATCCAAAATAGGCAATGACAAAATTGCCCTTGGGCCCTCAATCATGAAACCACCTTTGAGAAAGGGGTCTCTCATAAAAATAAAGTTACAAAGAAGGGCGTCATAAGAATGGAATCCATCTAAAGTGTTTACAAGAGAAAACTCTCTTCTCGACCTATAAGTAGTGATACCTTGTTCAAGAATGGAAACACTTAAGGGTGAACTCTCTTGGTTCCTTTTACTATTCCCCTTCTTTAGTAAACACTTACCCTAGTTGGAAATTTACCCCATGCACAACTTGGGTCTATCAAGTGGGTTGTAAATCCACAAGAATGACTTTTCATCATAGGGAAGGATACCAACACTCATAATCAATATTTTCTTGTCGTTTTGACCAAGAATCAAGTTGGATGTATAACATTCCCTACATCCCAAGAGGTTTTCGGGGTTAAATGGGTGAAGTAGACAAGTACCTAGGTCTCGGCCATACCCAATTTCCCTGTGCCATCCCCAAAATTAGGCACATCACCTATATCACCATTGGAAATATCAAGAGCTCAAAAGTATCCTCACACTCTCCTCTCCTTTGGATATCTCACACTTAGTTTCACAAGTGTTGAAAATTAGCTTGTAATCCGTGAGGTGTTGAGTGTTGATTTTAACTCTTGTCTGGATTAGATTTTTCTTTGAAAGACTTAAAGAAATATTGTTCGAACTTGAGCCAAGAATCAAATATGATTTACAAACTACAAAAGCACACAAATGACGTTAACACGAAGAAACGTACTCAAAAACTAACTTACAACCTAGTAGGTTATTACTAGCTTGCCAATTAGTTTTAGAATCAACAAAATTGAAACCAATTAAAACAAGGAAAAAAAACTAGGAATTCCCAAATTTGAGCCTATGATGATGTGGCAATCCACTATTGGCCGTTGAAAGGTTGTTGAAGTAGGAAATTTTTCTTGTTCCTAAATTTAGTTGATCAATCTTCACAAGAATGAGAGGAACTTCGGCTAGGGTAGGTAGATAAAAGAGGTTTTAGGTTTCCTTTTAAAGATTCAAAGAGGTTGACCTACTTGCACTCTTTTGGCAAAACCTTTTTGCAACTCTTGTCTCTTTTCATTTTTAGCCAATCTTGAAAAGTGCTCTTACTCCTTTTGGGTGACAATGCTTTTTGGAAGCCCTTTATCTTTTTACTACTTTGGTGATGCCTTGGAAGTGTTTCTAAGACAAATAAGAACCCACACTCTCTTTTCTTTGATTTTGGATCAAACAACACTTTTCTTGAACCCTCTTCTTTATCACAACACAAGAACATCAAGAGCAACAACAATAAGCCGTCCAACTACACAACAACACAACTTGAAAATTAGCTCAAAAATTGGATTTAGACTTTAGAAGTGTTAGTGAGAAAATAACAAACACTAGCAACAACCAAAACACATAAAAATATCCTAAATCTAGACTAAACTTTTGGCCAAGACACAAAATCAAGAACAACTATTCTTTTTTTTTGAGATTTTCAACTTTGGACACCCTTTCTAGTGTTAGGAAACAAAGATCTAACACTAGAACACACAAAACACACAAAATTCAAGACTAAAATTTCAGCCAAGAGCTGAAAAGGGACAGATTGTGTTTCTTTTGGATTTTTAGTTTTCTACACCTTTTTTCTGATTTTTCAAGTGAACAAGCCCAAGATTGATTTCGTTGGAACGAAATCAATGATGGCTCTGATACCAAATGATACAAAACACCCAATAAGAAGTCACTAAAACAGTCCACAACACAACAAGAATAAGATAATATAAGCTTCAAATTCAACACACAACAAGAACACACGAAAACAACAATAAAATGTAAAGATAGGTAGATTGACAAAGGAAAATATAAGTCCTAAGAACCCTAGAATGTATCAAATTCAAGGACCCTTAACACTTACACTAACCATCACCAAACTTTTATGGAGACATAAGAGGGAACTCACTCTCCTCAAGCACCAACATTTCAAAGCCAAAAGATCAACACAAGTTAATACCACACTTGGTTCCTAGTTTCAGTTTTGGGTATTCTACTCTTAAAAGAGAGGAATGTTTCTTTCTTTCACATATTTATCAAGACTAACTAATGAAAATAAGACTAAAAGAGTCTATTTATAACCTATTACAACATAAAGTGTCCAAAATGCCCTTAATAAGGGTGGGACGACCATAAAGTGTATTTTTGACATGTGAAATCCCTAAAACACCCTTAATGAAGGTGCTCTTCAATGCTCCAAGGCTGTAGCTCTTCAAGAAGCCCCCAAGACACCTTCCACACATGGATTTTCCTTATGGTATGCATTATGAGATTTTCATAGATCATCACAGTCTTCAACATCTTATGATCCAGAGGAAGATTAATGCTAGGCAGTGCAGATGGATAAAGTTACTTAAGGATTATGATATCTCCATCTTGTATTATCTAGGCAAGGAAAATATAGTAGCAGATGCCTTGAGTCAGAAGCCAGTGAGTATGGGTAGCTTGGCTTGTATTTCAGTTTCTCAGAGGCCGTTGGCACGGGACATTTAGTACTTAGCCAACTTGATGGTTAGACATGACATTTCAGACCCTAGGAGGATTTTTACTGGTGTTGAGGTTTGGTCCTCATTATTTGAGCATATTAATGATCGTTAGTTTGAGGATAATAGACTTTTCATATTCTATGATCAGGTGTTGAGTGGTGAGTCCAAAAGAGCTACCATTAATTTTGTGGTTGTCTTGAGATTTTATAGTTGTATTTTTGTTTCGAGGATCGATGAATTAAGTCAGTTGATTTTGCACGAGGCTCATAACTCTAGATATTCCATTCATTCGGGTATAATTAAGATGTATAGGTATTTGAGACAACAATATTGGTGGAGTGGCATGAAAAGATATGTGAAACACCCTTGATTTTGTCCCTTTAAAATTCTTAAGCTTTGGGCTCACTGCCTTGGTCACGACCATGGTCAGGAGTTGTGAGATGCGTTTATGGGTCGTACGACCCTGGTCGTAACCAAATTATAAACTTTAGTATCAAGGTTCTGCAATGAGTATGAGTGTCTAACTATGAGCTGTGAGGATAGGTTTTGAGTCGTGAGGTAAAATTGTAGGTTGTCCAGTGTCTAGCTCATTTGAGTTCTGCGTTGCCTATGACTGGACCTTACGAGTCGTAGGGTCTGGTTACTAGTTGGGTTATTGAGTCATAGGGTTGACAATGTAGAAGGGTCTTGGTCACTATCTTGGTTACGACTTGTGGTCACGAGTCGTAAGGAGTGGTTATGAGTCAATGCTTGACTTGTAGTAAAAGGCGACACTTTTTCAGCTTTTAAGTTGGACATTTCCCACTTTATCCCCTTGGATCCCTCAACTTAAAACCTTCCTTGGGACTTAATTATCACATTATTCCTATTAAAACACTCCCAAACTTCTCGCTCAAACTCTCTGTTCAAGCTAAGGCTAGGGTTTTAAAGAAAGTGATTATCTAGGGTTCTAAGGGTGCTATCTATTCCAAATTTCTTGGTACTTCAAGCATGTTGCTCCTCCCTCATTGTTATTTTTATTAAAA
Organism: Capsicum pubescens; assembly: GCA_030864215.1. NCBI lineage: Eukaryota > Viridiplantae > Streptophyta > Magnoliopsida > Solanales > Solanaceae > Capsicum > Capsicum pubescens. The sequence continues at coordinate 154,849,404 of CM061549.1, read as the reverse complement.
TACCATGTTTAAAGTATGGCTTTCATGGTATTGTTATGGTTTTTAAATAAAGGTTGGGAGTTTTGAATGTTTAACGTTGAATAATGTTTTCCCATGGTTTAATTATAGTTTTCCATGTTTTAAATATGGTTCTGAACATGTGGGTGCATGGGTATGGTTGTGAACTTGAGAATGGTAATTTTATCAAAACTTGGGACTTTTGAAGTGGTTATGACCCCAACTTTGTATTGTAAAATTTGTTTGTAGTTATGAGAAAGGAGAAAATTTGTATTAAGGGTACAATGGAATCCCCAAAGTGTTCGGTTTGACTTATTTATTGAAACTAAAGCATGGCATAAATGGTTAAATGGTTAAGGATGGTCTGAAAACCTTATGGGGTACACTGGAACCCCCCAAGCAAATAATTTATGAAAACCTTGTGGGGTACACAGGAATCTCCCAAGTGATTTTAATAATAGAGTCTGCGGGGTACATGGGAATATCCTAAGTGTTAGATTAATGACATTGCTTGCAAGCTATAGTCGTTATGACAATACCACTTAATAATTGACTCTTGGAATTGGTGGTTTGGTTATGTGTTGAATGTTTTAATTAGTATATAATGAGGGTTTTTATAGCTAGCCATGAAGGTGTGAGTTCGAAGGACGGACACCGGAAACTTATGTTTGTCGACATGAGGGTTGGTCTTGATGACCATGTGATTGTGGGGTACAAGGTAATCCCCTAAGACTATACACGTATATATGTATCATGGAGGGAGAAGGGTACAAGGGAATCCCAGGCCATCTATGACATCTCTGATTCGTGCGGCTACACGCACTGGGGCCTGTTCAGGGGGTAACATTGGAACTATATAGCCTGTGGATGGATTTGTAACAGTAAAGCTACGCAACCCAGGTTAATGTTTTAAAATGCATGCTAAACCTTGTTCCCTATCCCGACACAATATATATGTATATATGTAATTGCAAATGGTTATTCATATTGGTTTGATTTGGTTTTGAATATCCCTGAGTTTACATGCTAGCATTCAACCCGCTAATTATCTTTGGGCACTGTATCTGACACGAACCGAACCATGGCCTTGTCATAATGGACGATCTCATGCCCAACCAAGACTGGAGACCACCCCCGATACCACACCCAACCAAGCAACCTATGCCCTAAGTCGGGTGAATTCCGACCATATAACAAGATATCGAGTTTATCCATGAAGTGACTTAGGGATAAGCCTATATCCGAGGCCAACCTAACCAAGTCAATCCACCCAATAACCAACCAGTCCAACCAAACCAAAACCATAAACAAAAACCAAGACAATAATTTAATGTATGTTTATATATACAACATAATGCATCCATACCCTACCCAAGTCCACAGTTATCAATACAAAGCCTCTAAACTAAACCATAAATTACCTAGTCGGGACATACCCCCGACTTATTCATACACCATGTCTATAAAAGACAAAAGTACATAAAGTAATCCATGATATGAAATAGATGCCTTCTGAACTATGGAAGTTCACTACTTCAATCCAATAGTTGATCCCAAATCCGATCACTAAGCAGGAGGAGTAGAATGGCTGATTCCTACATTGTGTGGGGATACAGCCAACTGAAGACGGGTTAGAGAGTGAACGCTAGCATGCACTCATGATTAGGATAAAATAATGCCATTCAATAACACCAAGTAAATCAACCATATGTATACAACCCATACATACATATATATGCATATATATATATATATATATATATAACCATGCTGGGAAAAGGAATCGGGTTTAGTATGCATTTGAAACCATTAACCTGGGTATGTGTAGCTTAACCGTCCTTAACCACCCATGGGCTATATGGGTCCAGTGTAACCCCCTGAACGGGTCCCGATGCATATAGCTGCACGAGCCGGAGATACAATAAGATTAAGGGATTCCTAAGTACCCTTCACCCTCCATGATACATATGTACAGTGTACTTAGAGGATTCCCATGTACTTTGTATTATCATATAAGGTCGCCACGACCTACCCCTCATGTCGAAAAACATGAGTTTCCAGTGTTCATCCATTGGAATACCACCTTCACGGTTAGCTATCACACCCCGCCTTTTTTGCCCAATTAAAACCATTTCCAACCAATGAATCCATTATTCCATTTATTATTAACCAAGTCTATTAATAGTGGTATCGTTATACCGACTATAACTTACAAGTATTGTCCTTAACCAAATATTTTTGAGATCGAGGGATTCCCATGTACCCATAGATCAAGTTAACTTGGTGGAGTCCTATGTACCCCACAAGTGTTCATTACCGTATTAGCTTGGAAGATTCCTTGGTACCCCGCAAGTAATGATTATTATGTTTGCTTGGGGGATTCCATTGTACTCCACAAGGATGTTTATTAAACCAAAACCATTCCATTTTGACCATTCCAAACCATTTAACCATTTAGTGTTCCATTACCAAACCATACCATACAATAGTTCCATTAGAAGTTCCATAATAGAGTAAAAACGTTATCATAGGCATTTTATCAAACCTGTTGGGGGCATAGTATTTCCAAAACCAAAGAAAATTTCCAAATAACCATTCCCATGTATCCAATTATCAAAACCACCACTAAAGCATATAAAAGCATAATTAAAACATGGGAAAACCATAACCAAGCATTTATAACCAAAACCCGTAAATTATATTTGAAAACCCAAAACAATACAATAATCAAACCATGAAAACATTATATAAAACCATGCCTTTAGTTGGAACTAACAATGAATGAAGAGAACATGACTTATACAAGAAGATCCACATAAAGTACTTTACCCCACTTAGCCTCTAGATGAATACTTGAGAAACCCTAGCCTCTAATCTTCAAGAGAGTGTTTAAAGAGTGTTTCTACCTTTCCAAGTTAGTTATGAGAGCCCACCAAAGGTTATATAATGCGGGGACATAAGGGTTTTGGGGTAGGAAATATCCAAAAGGTCCCCAACTTAAAAGTTGAAAATCCATCCCCAGGAGGGTTCAACAAACCATATCCTAGGGTATGAGTGGTACCCTAACTCATATCCTAAACATCACCAAAACCCTCCACACTGGTCCCACTATGACTATACCAACCCAACTCGTACCTTAGGGTATGACTGATACCCCCAAATCATACCCATATCCGTTTCTTGGACAGTTTCAACTGGCAACTTAATAAGCTTTATACATCTTGGCTTTGTACCCCTCGTATCCCACCATATGACTCGTATGGTGGTGAGTCATATCTTGACAGTAACCAAGATGACCCTATTTCCCAAAATATACATGATCCATCAAGCCATACCCTAACTCGTGTCCAAGGGTACGAATGGTACCCTTGAGTCGTACCAAGACCAGAAAGTCCAAAACCCAAGGATTTTTGCAAGGGTCCAAATCCCGGGGTACTATAGTCTCCCCCATTAGAATCATTCATCCTCGAATGACTGGTAAAGATAAGAACAAGACCGATATGATGCATTAAAATACATTAAACTTCCCTTCCAACCAAATTAGAAAATAAGGACACACAACAAGATGAGAAGATCATTACATACCCCAAGCACGATTTACACCCCAAGCACGATTTACTGACCTCTGACTAAGTTAGAAGACAAAGATACAAGAGGAACCATTCCTTACCCTTAACCAAGTTAGAAAAACAAAGATATGTCGAAGATCACATACCTTTCACATGAATTTCCAAAATGAAGAACCAACGCGGACCCTTGGACTCCATGTTCCCTTCTACATCCCAAATGGCTTTCTCAGACTTTTTGTTTCACCATGGAACCTTTACCGAAGCCACATATTTTGTTTGCAATGGGAGAACTTAACAATCCAAGATCCTCATCGGGACCTCCTTAGTGAACAAAAAAATCTAAGATGCCAATACCAACCAAAGGAACCAACCAATGAGGGACCTTCTACACCTCACCTCCATACAACTACATAGAATACCGGATGAATGGACTTATTCTAAGGAGAAAGACCAATTCAACTTACAATTTCCCTGAGACACATCAGTAGGAGATCTTGAGTCTAACTATACACCACCACTTTTATGTTCAAACCTATCCTAAGAAAAAAGGAGTTAACTTAGGCCACCAGGCTTTACTCCTTACATCTATCCTAAAACATTACTCCACTTCCATCACTTATTATTATATGAAAACTATTTCATAAATCACACCTTACCAAACTTCTTAAGTACCAAACATAGCTATTGGTATATCTAAAAATTACAACATTTAAGCCTACCGCTTATGTACCCACAGTATGATCTATCCTTCCAAAGATCTAACACCCTTTATAATTTCACAAAGGTTTCTACCAACTATTCCCTTCCTAACCATTCCTCATGACCACAACTTTACCTTACCTCCAAAACCTTAGTTCTAGTAGTCACCCTAACTCCCCCCACTTAGGGACTCCTACATTCCTTATTTTAAAACCTCACCATGTTTCCCAATACACTACCATCCTAACACAAGAAATCTTTAAGGAACCAAATTACAAGAATTATCCATGTCACCGAAGGAAAGATCCCCTAAACAAGACACGACACTATAGACACTAAGTACTTCATAACAACCAACTAGGTCATAATGAAGAATCATCCCGACCAAACCATACCATAAAAAGAGTCCTTATAACTGGACACCAAAAGAAACACAACCACATATACCATAGATAACGTAACATAAGGTCAAGACTCAGATCCAGGAAACAAGGCAAATACAGAATGCGAACCTTACGCATATGTTCTAATAGAAAATATGTAATACTAGTAGAGTACTCCCTTAACCAAGGTAGAAGAGATTCACTAGAATATGCAACCCGACTGACCCGTCCCGACCGGGGGCCTTTTCATAATGGGTGTCCTAGGTCGATTGGGAATAGAGACCACCCCCGTTACCCAACCCAGCCTCCAGCCACCTGTCCTGAGTTGGCTGAATTTCGAGCATATAAAAAAATAGTGTAACAGCTCACATGAAGACTTTGGTATAGGAACACAAACTGTGACCAATCCAACCGAGTCATACCATCCCATACCAACTGTCCCACCATACCAAAACAAGGGCCATAAACTAGTCCATAACCATATAAATTCCAAAACATAATATGATTAATCTCAAAATGAAATACAATAGAACAACCAACAATATCGTTAACCGATGTCAACCCCAATACCAATTCCAATCTAAGGTCGACACCAATACCTATCCCACCCATTCCAACCCATAAAAGTTCCACAAAGCCTCTAACCAAAAGAATAAGAATATACGGTTAGGACAAGCCCCCAACCATAGCCAAAATCAATATTCAGATATAAATTAAAATGTCTAAAAATATCCATAACATGAAATAGAGCCTTCCGGAAGATGAAAGCTCACCACTTCAATCAAACAGCTGTCCCCTAGTCATTAACTATGTAGGAGAAGTAGAACAACCGATTCCTGCGTAGCGTGGGTATACCGCTGCTCGAAGACGGGTTAATGAGTAATCGCTAGCATAAACTTAGGATAAGGATAAAATAATGCCATTTATAAAACCAAGTAAAACTATCCATATACACACAACCATATATATATATTTATAAACATGCAAGGAAAGGGAATCGGTTTTAGCATGCCATTAAAACCTTTATCTGGGCTATGTCTCTTTGCCATCCTAAACCACCCACGGGCTATATGGTTTCATCTTCCCTTGTGGAAAGGGCCCCAGTGTGTGAAGCCACACGACCAGGGAAGAAAACCTCACATTGGCAAATATGAGTTTCCAGTTTTGGTCCGCCCGGGACCTCCATCTTTCACGGCTTTGCTACATACCCTGCCATTATTGCCCAATAAAAACCATTGCCAATCAACCAACCAATCCATTAGGTATTTATTAACCAAGTCCATTAATAGTGGTATTGTCATACCAATAATAACTTGCAAGTATTATCCTTATCCAAACCTTAGGGGATTCCATGTACCCTACATAATTTCCAATTGGCCAAACCAATGGCCACCAAGGCCTTTCCAATCCATTTAAAACCATTCATATAATTTAGGGTTCCATTACCAAGTTTAACCATGCATAAGTTCCATTGAAAAACCAATATTATAATAAAAACATTGTTAAAGGCATTTTATCAAACACATTAGGTGCATAGTATTTCAAAAACCAAAATCCATTACCAAAGGACCATTCCCATGCAACCAATTATACTAAACCACCATTAATGCATATAAAAGTATAATTAAAACATGGAAAAACCATAACCAAGCATTTATAACCAAAACCCCAAATCATAGATGAAAACCCAAAATCATACAACAATGAAATCATAAAAACATTGTATAAAGCCATGCCTTTATTTGAAACTAACAATAAGGGAAGAGAACATGCCTCAATTGAGAAAGTAGACGAAGAGAAACCACCAACAAGATCCCCAAATTAGTCCTTTAGTTGAAACCCTAGCTTTCTTTCCCAAAAGCTCTTGAGAGAATTATAGAGTGTTTAGGAAGAGTTTCTAAGTCTTAATGAATAGAATGATAGGGTAAATAGCCTCCCAAGTGGGTTAGAAGTCGTGGGACCTTATTAGGATAAGTGGGGAAATGTCCATAATACCCCCACATAAGTTGCACAAAATCCCATCACAGGGGTACGACTGACCCTCATGAGTCGTACCCTTCGATATGAGTGGTACCCACCACTTGTATCCTAAGACTCAACCCTCAGACCCAATACTGTCCAGTGTACGACTCATCTTACCCAAGTTGTATTGACAACATACGATTTGTACCCTTCACCTGTATCACTAAGAAGATAGAATCACAGAAGGCTTGAACACTGGCCACCATACAAGTCTTGGGTATGAATCGTACCCTGGATTATGGATCACGATGAGCCACTCATACTCTGATCCAACCTAGGTTATCAAGTCTAAGGTTAAGTGAAGAAACCAAATGATCCATATCCAACCATATGACTCATACCACCAAGTCATATCCATTCTAGTGACCAAAATCTATCATACCAATCAATACTGGTCAGCATTCGACTGGACCATACCATCCATACCCCAACATATGGCTTGTACCTTTGAGTCGTATGGATCTAGAGATCAGAATTCTAGGAAATTTTTTAAGGTACAAAACTAGGTTATTTCAGTCTCCCCCAATAGGAATATTCATCCCGAATGACGGATAAGATAGGGGTAACCACACACTTGAGTCATTTATGTTATCAAATATATTTCCAACCTTTAAGACACATACCTTTTGCAAGAATCCCCAAAAAAGAAACAAATGAAGATACTTGGACTTTATGCCCTTCTCTGTTTCCCATGTAGCTTCTTACACCTTATGGTTCCACAATAGAACCTTAACCGAAGCCACATCCTCGGTTCACAACTAATGAACAGCCTATTGAAGATCTCAATTGGGACCTCTTTATAAGGCAAAGAGTTTAAGATACCCAAGCACTCTAAAGGAACAATCAAAGAAGGATCACCAAGACACTTCCTCAACATAGAGACATGAAATACCAGATGAACCGAGCTCAAGCTAGAAGGCAAATCCAATTCATAAGCAACATTTCCAACCTTCCATAAAACCACATAAGAACCAATATACCAGGGACTGAGCTTCCTCTTTTTACCAAACTGCACTATTACCTTCATGGGAGATACGTTGAGGAAAATCTTATCCGCAACCTCAAACTCCAAGTCTCTATGCCTTACATCCGCATAGGACTTTTGGCCACTTTGGGTAGCTTTCAGCCTATCCCAAATCACCTTCATCTTCTCCATATCTTGATAAACCAAGTTGGGACCAAATATATCCGCCTTTCCAAGCTCAAACCAACCAATAGGAGATCTAAACCTCCTACCATACAATTCCTCAAAAGAAGCCATACCAATACTAGAATGACAGATATTGTTGTAAGCAAACTCCACCAAAAGTAGATGCTCAACCCAACTGCCGCCATAATCAATCACAAAAACCCAATGCATATCCTCCAATATATGAATAGTTCTCTTTGCTTGTCTATCCGTCTATGGATGAAAAGTAGTACTTAGACTTAGTTTAGTACCTAATCCCTTCTGAAAAGTCTGCTAGAAATAGGATGAGAACTGCGTACCACGATCAAAGATAATCAAAATAGGTACTTTATGTTACTTCACAATCTCCTGAAGATATAACTTCGTATAATCCTCCGTCGAGAAGGTAGTCCTCACCGGCAAAAAGTGAGCAGACTTTGTCATCCTATCCATGATGACCCAAGTGAATCATATTGATTTTGAGATCAAGGAAAACCAGTAATAAAGTCCTTATTGATTACCTTCTATTTCCATTCGAAAAAAACAATCTCTTGCTACATCCCACCAGGTCTTATGTGCTCAACTTTTACTTGTTGACACACTAAGCACTTGGCCACAAAATCAGCCACATCCCTCTTCATATCATTCCACCAATACATATCCTTGAGATCATAATACATCTTTGTGGAACCAAGATAAATAATATAACGCGACTCATGCACCTCAGCCAAAATTCTTTGCCGCAAACCGTCGACATTAGGAACACAAAATCTCCCTTGGTATCGTAAAGTACCGTCGTCACTGATCTTAAACACCATTACCTTTTGCATACCTACATCACTCTTGATTTTCATCAATATAGGATCCAATACTTGATTCTCCTTAATCTCTATACCAAGAGATGACCGAACCACTTTTTGTACCACTACACCTCCATCTTTGGAGTCCAAGAGGCGAACTCTAAGATTTGACAAGCGGTGAATATCCTTCACCAATACCCGCTTTCCTTCCTCTACATGAGCCAAACTCCCTATGAATAACCTGCTAAGAGCATCAACAACCATGTTAGCCTTACCTGGGTGATAGTGAAGACTCATATCATAGTCCTTGAGAAACTTCAACCAATTATTCTGCCTGAGGTTGAGCTTCTTTTGAGTGAACACGTATTGTAGACTCTTATGATCAGAAAAGATGTCTACGTTCACTTCATACAAATAATGCCACCTATTTTCAAGAAAAAAACCACTACCAACAGTTCTAAATCCTAAGTAGGATAATTTCTCTAATGTACCAACAACTTCCTAGAAGTATTGGCAATCACCTTCCTATGCTAAATTAACACACATCCAAGACCTACCTGAGATGCATCACAATGGACCACAAATCCATCATTGCCTTCCTGTAAAGTCAAAATTGGATCCAAAGTTAGCTTATCTTTAAACTTCTCAAAACTCCCCTCACAAACATTCGATAAAAAAACTTAACCTTTTTCTAAGTCAACTTAGTCAAAGGAGCAGCTATCATTGAAAAGCTCTCCACAAACTACCTATAATACCCAGCTAAACCAAAGAAACTCCGAATGATGGTTGAAGTCGTAGGTCTAGGCCACCTTTTAACTACAACCATATTTTGCGGATAAACCATGATCCACTTGATAGAAATAATATGCCCAAGAAAAGTCACAACATTCAACCAAAACTCACACTTGGCGAACTTGGCATATAGCTGCTATTCTTTCAAGGTCTGCAGTACCACGCGGAGGTGATAAGCATGACCTACCTCACTTTTTGAATAAATAGAATGTCATCAATAAACACAATGATTAAGAGATCCAAAAACTACCCCAAAACCCTGTTCATCTAATCCATAAATGCCGAAGGGGTATTAGTCAGTCCAAATGACATCACCAAAAATTCAAAGTGCCCATACTGAGTACAAATAGCCGTCCTAGGGATATCCTTCTCCCTAATCTTAAGCTGATGATACCTAGACCAAAGATCTATCTTAGAAAAGAACATGACACCTTGCAACTGATCTAACAAGTTAACTATTCAGGGAAGAGGATACTTGTTCTTGACCATCACCTTATTTAACTGCCTGTAGTCAATGCACATCTTAAGGGAACCATCCTTCTTACAAACGAACGACATCGGTGCACCCCATGGGGATACACTAGGACAAATAAATCCCTTATATAGAAGATTCTTAAGTTGATCCTTGAGTTTCCTCAACTCAGACGGAGCCATTCTATACTGAGGAATAAAAAATGGATGAGTGTCTGAAACCAAGTCAATACCAAACTCTATTTCCCTATCTGGAGGAGCACGAGGAAGATTATCCGAAAGATCTCAGGAAACTCATTTCCTATCAAAACTAAATAAAAAAAACAACTTCTAAATTAGAATCTTTAACTCGAACCAAGTGATAAAGATAACCTTTAGAGATTAACTGCTGAGCTCTAAGAAAAGAAATTAACCTCCCCTAGTAGCTAGGGAACCACCCTCCCACTCTATAATCAGTTCACCAGGAACTTAAAGACAACCTTATGGGTCTGATAATCCAAGGATGCATATAGAGTGTAACCCATCCATCCCCAGAATAACATAAAAATTAACCAAATCAAGTTCAAACAAATCCACTAAAGTCTGCCTACCACCAATAGATACCACACCCCCCTATAGACTCTTGTACAAATAACTGAGTTACCTATCGGGGTAAAAATAGAAAAAGGATCCAAAACAACATTAGGATCAAAACCAATACATACAACCATAAATGGGGTCACATAGGAAAGAGTAGACCCTGAATAAAACAGATAATACACGTCACAAGAAAAGAGTTGTAATATACCAGTAACGACATCAGGCGATGCCTTATATTCCTACCTAGATGCAAGAGCATACAAACTATTCCGACCAATATTAGAACCAGGAGAAGTGAAAAAAGTAGATGCGGCACCATCGGGTGCAAGAGTAGAAAATGAAGCCACCGATACCTTCTTTGCTCCGATAGAAAATTTATTAACTGAAAAACACCTGAGCGGATGGCTTTTCTGGCCACACTTAGAGAATTTAACCCTCTCTTCATTGTAATAACCTCGATGAGGATGACCATAAAACTGGTAAGGAGGGCATGAAGAAACCTATTGACTCCTACTTTCTTGAGATTGGGCATTTTATGCCCAAAAATTATCACCACCCTGATGATGCCTGTCACCCGACTGCTTCGGGTAAGGAGCAATAGTAGTAGAGAAAGATCCAGAACTCCCCTAATTCTTTTTCTGCTATTTGCCTCCATCCCTACCATATTATGACTGAGCATCTCCCTAATCAGAAAACCTAATCCTCTTAACTTGTTGATCTCCGAACTCTGCCTGTTTCCTCTTCTTATCCTCTACCTGCTGCATATAAACAGTTAACCTAGAAATGTCCATATCTTTAATCAGCAAGGCAGTCTTGCTTTCCAAGATCAAATCCTGATTCAACCTCGAAGCAAACTTTCTCATTCTTGCTCTCATGTCAGCCACTAAATCAGGAGCATACCTTGACAACTGATGAAATTTCAAGGCATATTCCTTGATAGACATTCTCCCTTCCTTAAGATTCATTAACTCATCCATCTTTGCTTCCCTCAGCTTTTGAGGAAATAAACAATCCATAAAAGCACCAGAGAAAGCATCCCATAAAGATGACTCTACCACATATTCTCTATCCTTATCCCACTCTTCGTACCATTGGTACGTAACATCCTTGAGCTGATAAGCTACAAAGTTAACACCTTCAATTTTAGTGGCCTGCATCACCTGGAATATTTTCTCTATTTCATCTAAGAAACCTTGAGGATCCTCCTCCACCTTCACACTAGTAAAAGCAGGAGGATTCCATTACATAAACTGACCAACCCTTGTGTCCTCAGCAGACAACCCACCAGACGCATCTCACTCAGCCTGATAAGCAACCAATTAAGCAATAGTATAAATAGACTGGCAAAATTTTGCATTAGTCACCTCACCCTGAGGAGTACTAGTAGCAATCGGAGGAACTCCAGAACTATCGGGGATAGGACCCCAAGATCGAAGATGAACTACAGATGTAGAACGTACATTATCAATATTAACCCCAGATGGGATAGAAGAATTTCCTTGGGTTCTAGATCATCGAGGTATGATATGAGAAGTGAACAACCAAGGATTAGAAAATAATTCTAGGACTTAGACTCTAGGCTTGAAAATAGAATACAAAAAATATGAAACATTCCTAAATTCCACATAACCTCTCTCTAATGAGTGTGGTGCACTACACCCCCCAAAAAAGACTTTACTCGAATGGCTTTGTGGAATCCCAATTGACCATGAACCTATAGCTTTGATACTAACTTAACACAACCCGATCGGGGGCCTTGTTGTAATGGGCATCCCAAGTTCAACCAGGACCAGAGACCACCCCCTTTACCTAACCCAACTTCCAGCTGCCTATCGTGAGTTGGCTGAATTTCGAGCATATAACAAGATAATGTAACAACTCACAATAACAAGATAATGTAACAGCTCACATAAAGACTCTGGGATAGGATCACAACTATGACCAACCCAACTAAGTCCTACCATTCCATACCAACCGTCCCACCATACCAAACAAAACCAATACCAAAACAAGGGCCATAAACCAGGCCATAACCAAATAAGTTCCAAAATATAATATGATTAATCCTAAAAGAAATACGATGGAACGACCAAAAATATTGTCAATAAATATCAGCCACAATACCAATGCCAATGATAAGGCCGACACTAATACCGATTCCGCCCATTCCAACCCATAATAGTACCATAAAGACTCTAACCAAAAGAGTAAGAATATCCAGTTGGGACATGCCCACAACCATAGCCAAAACCAATATCTAGAAATAAATTAAAATGTTTAGAAAATATCCATAACATAAAATAGAGCTTTTCAGAAAGATGGAAGCTCACAAATTTAATCTAACAGTTTTCCGTGAGTCAATCACTATGTAGGAGGAGTAGAACAGTCGATTCCGACATAGCGTGAGTATATAGCCGCCCGAAGACGGGTTAGTGAGTGATCGCAAGCATGAACTTAGGATAAGGATAGAATAATGCCATTTATAAAACCAAGTAAAACTATACATATGTACACAACTATATATATATATAACCATGATGGGAAAGGGAATCGGGTTTAGCATGCCATTGAAACCTTTACCTGGGTTGTGTAGCTTTGCCTTCCTAAACCACTCATGGGCTATATATGTTCAGCACCCCCTGCTGAAAGGGCCCTAGTGCGTGAAGCCGCACAACCCGGGAAGAAAACCTAGGAAGACTAGTACATCCCCTATAATATAGTGTGACATCATGCACACGGTCACCAAGACCAACCTCACATAGGCAAATATGAGTTTCCAGTTTTGGTCCTCCTGGGACCTCTACTTTACACTACTTTGCTACACACCCCGCCATTATTGCCCAATTAAAACCATTACCAAGAAACCAACAAATCTATTAACAATTATTAATCAAGGCCATTAAAAGTATCATCATACCAATAATAACTTGCATGAATTATCCTTAGCCAGACCTTAGGGGATACAATGTACCCCACATGATTTGAAATTAACCAAAACCATGGCCACCAAGGCCTTTCCAATCTATTTAGAACCATTTAAACCATTCATATTATTTAGGGTTCCATTACCAAGTTTAAACCATGCATAAGTTCCATTGAAAAACTAATATTATAATGAAAACATTGTTAAAGGCATTTTATCAAACACATTGGGGGCATAGTATTTCCAAAACTAAAGTCCATTACCAAAGGACCATTCCCATGCAACCAATTATCCTAAACCACCATTAATGCATATAAAAGCATAATTAAAACATGAGAAAACCATAACCAAGAATTTATAACCAAAACTCCCAAATCATAGTTGAAAACCCAAAATCATACAACAATGAAATCGTAAAAACATTTTATAAAACCATGCCTTTATTTGGAACTTACAATGAAGGAAGAGAACATGCATTAATTGAGAAATTAAATGGAGAGAAACCACCTACAAGATCCCTAAATTGTCCCTCTAGTTGAAACTTTAGCTTTCTTGCCCAAAAGCTCTTGAGAGAATTATGAAGTCTTTAGGAAGAGTTTCTAAGTGTTAATGAATAGAATAATAGGGTAAATAGCCTCCCAAGTGGGTTAGAAGTCGTGGGACCTTATTAGGATAAGTGGGGAAATATCTAGAATACCCTCACTTAAGTTGCACAAAATTCCATCTTAGGGGTAGGACTGACCCTCACGAGTTGTACCATTCGATACGAGTGGTACCCACCACTCATATCCTAAGCCTCAACCCTTAGACCCAACACTGTCCAGTGTACGACTCATCCTATCCAAGTAGTATTGACAACATATGATATTTACCCTTCACCCGTATCCTTGATAAGATAAAATCACAGAAGGTATGAACACTGGCCACTATACGAGTCCTAGGTATGACTCATACCCTAGCTTAAGGCTCATAATGACCCTTACATACTCAGGTCCAACCTAGGTTACCAAGTCTAAGGTTAAGCAAAGAAATCAAATGATTCGTCTCCATCCATACAACTCGTACCACCAAGTCATACCCATTTTAGTGACCAAAATCCATCCCACCAACCAACACTAGTCAGCATACGATTGAACCATACCATCCATACCCCAATATATGGCTCGTACCTTTGAGTTGTATTCGGTTCAGAGATCCGAATTCTAGGAAACTTTCTAAGGTACAAAAACTAGGGTGTTTCACCGGCCTTCCTTTAAAGTACCCCGCTAAAAGGAAAATTTTAGATTAACCACCAAACTTCATCCTATGCCTCCTATAAGTACAACACTCTGCTCTAATGGGTATCACCAATGATGTACACTAGGGACACTTGGTTTTCCTATACCCAAAACCTTATTCATCCTAATGCTACCTAGAGCCCCATCTAGCATAATCATACAAACCCGATGCTCTAACCCATCCATTGATTAGACCCCTAATCGACTAGTTCAACTTAAACCTCTGGCCTATAAGTCATAACAAGCCATCGACCTTACCCCTTCCATTGATTAGACCCCTAATCGACTAGTTCAACTTAAACCTCTGGCCTATAAGTCATAACAAGCCATCAACCTTACCCCTTCCATATACCTTATCTAACCCACCAATTTAACTCCATAATTTTCACATTGCTATCCCCTGAGTTAACATATTTCCTTTACCAAAATCGAGCATCTAAGATTCACACTTAGTGTCTATCAACCACCATGCACCATTAGTATAGTACCCCATATAAGATGGAATATACATATAGGGTCCTCCCCACTAGAAAGACACTCTAACTTCCTTAATTGTCCTCTAACGACCTATGTAATTTCTAGGGAACCATTCCCCTTATGTATATAAGCACGAAAGAACTCCACAGAGAGATATAAGAACAAATGGTACCTTTATCTAAAAGATCCCTTAATCTCTCCTTTAACCCAGTTGGAACCATTTTATAAGGAAAAAATACATATTACACAAATGTCCATTATAAAACCAATCCCAAATCGAACTCCCCATTAGAAAGACGACGCGAGGGTCGTCAAGTAGACATCAGGAAATTCATTCACCACTGAATCCGAATGCAAAGACGGACCTTCCGAGTTAGAATCTGTAACTCAAACCAAACAGTAATAGAAACATCCCTTTAGAGACCAATCTCCAAACTCTAAGATGTGATATAACCTTTTCCTTTAATAGTCATGGAATAAAACCACCCACCTATTCTATAACCATCTCACCATGAAGTCTAAAGATAACTTTTTTACAAATCCAACAATCTAATGATGCATAGCACGAGTGCAACCAATTCGTCCCCTGAATGACATCAAAATCCACCATATCCGAGTCAAAAAAATCCACCAAGACCCCTTTATTACTGACAGATATGACACATCCCCATTGGCTCCTTTGGCAATCGCAGAGTCACCTACTGGGGTAGAGATAGAAAAGAAAAAAGCTCAAAATAACCTTAGGACCAAAACCAAAATACACAGCCATAAATGGGGTTACAAAAGAGAGGGGATCTCAAGCCAACTAAAACATTCACACCATAACAAAAGGATTTTTCAACATACCCGTGTCGGTATCAAAAGATTCCCTAGAATCTCGAGGAAAGTAAGAGCAATAAGACGACCCCAACCAATGTCAGAACTAGAAGCAGCACCCTTGGTGCAAGAACTAGAGAAGTAGCAACCGATATCCTATTTTCTCAAGAAGCAATCCCTATAGGACATTCACGTAACATATGACCCAATTGACCATAGCTAAAATAATGATATATTTCTTCCTCACAAAAACCACGATTAGACCGACCATAAAATCTACAAAAAGGGTAGGATTATGCGGATTGGGCTCCACTGGATCGAGATTGGGCACCTTGTGCCCTAGAAGCATTAATAATCTGAGAACATTTGCCTGCCAATGGATTTGAGAAGGGAGCACAAGCCATAGAATTGGAGTTAGGACCCACCCAACTCTTTACTCTTAGACCACTTTCCACTACACCATTGGCCTCCCTTTTGTTCAGAGAATCGAGACCCACTTACCTTACCTATTTCTTGATCTTGCCTCTTTTCTCCCCGTACCAATAGGACCAAATCAACATGATAGAGTTGTCACTATCTGGGTTAATAGATTAATAGAATATCGAAACTCAACATTGGTAAACTCTTCTTGAGGTAAAAGAGAATGAGTTCCACCTTCTGAAATAGGGTCAGTGGAGACCGATAGAACTCCATGGGGAAAACCAGAAGCTGCGACCCTTGACCAAGTCTAGGCCCCATGAGTTGGACTAGATCTATCCAGGTTTTCCTCGAGTGGGATAGGTGAGTTTCTACAAACTTTAGATCATTGAGAGGAGATGATCCAAAAGTGAACCAAAGAAGATTCAGAGAAGAGTTCATGACCTTATATTCCATAGCCCAAAAGTAGAACAATAAGAAAGTGAAATATTCCTAAATGCTTTGTAGCCTCCTAATTATAAGTGTGGTGCACAACACACACATAAGCAAAAATTTACTCGACATGACTTTGTAGACACCCCATGACATCGAAACCTAGAGTTTTGACACCAACTTGACATGAACCAAACTAGGGATTTGTCATAATAGGCGATCTTAAACCCAACAAGGACCGGAGACCACCCTAGATACCCAACCCAACCAAGCAATGTATTTCCTAAGTCGGGTGAATTCTAATTATATAACAAGATAGTGAGTGTATCCATGAAGTGACTTTGGGATAAGCCTATATCCGAGGCTAACCCAACCAAGTCAATCCACCTAACAACCAACCAAACCAAAACCATAAACCAAAACCAAGACAATAATTTAATAGATGTTTATATATATGACATAATCCATCCATACCATACCCATGTCCATAGTTTTCTATATAAAGCCTCTAAACCAAATCAAAGAGTACCTAGTCTTGACATGCCCCTGACATAGCCATAAACCAAGTATATGAAACACAAAAGTACATAAAGTAATACATCACATGAAATTGAAGCTTCTGAATTATGGCAGCGCACCACTTCAGTCCAATAAATAATCCCAAATCTGATTACTAAGCAGGAGGAGTAGAATTGCTGATTCATGCATTTCATGGGGATACAGTCGATCGAAGACGGGTTAACAGGTGAACACTAGCATGCACTCAGGATAAGGATAAAATAATGCCATTCAATAAAACCAAGTAAACTAACTATATGCATATAACCCATACATACATACATATATATAACCAAGCTGGGAAAGGGAACTAGGTTTAGTATGCATTTGAAACCATTAACCTGGGTATTTGTAGCTTAACCATCCTTAACCACCCATGGGCTATATGGGTCCAGTGTAACCCCCTAAACGGGCCCTGATGCATGTAGCCATATGAAACGGAGATACCATAAGAGTAAGGGATTCCTAAGTACTCTTCACCCTCTATGATACATATGTACAGTGTACCCAGAGGATTCCCATATACCTCGTAGTATCATATAAGGTCGCTGCGACCTACCCCTCATGTCAGCAAATATGAGTTTCCAGTGTTTATCCTTTAGACTTCCACCTTCACAATTAGCTATCACACCCCACCTTTATTTCCCAATTAAAACCATTCCAAACCAACCAATCCATTATTCCATTTATTATTAACCGAGGCTATTAATAGTAGTATCATCATACCAACTATAACTTTCAAGTATTGTTCTTAGCAAACCTTTTTTAGATCAAGGGATTCCCATGTACCCATAGATCAAGTTAACTTGAGGAATTCCCATGTACCCCATAAGTGTTCATTACCGTATTAGCTTGGGGGATTTCTTGGTATCCCACAAGTATTGATTATTATGTTTTCTTGGGGGATTCCATTATACCCCACAAAGATGTTTATTAAACCAAAACCATTCATTTTGACCATTCCAAACTTGTTAACCATTTAGGGTTCCATTACCAAACCATACCATGCAATATTTCCATTAAAAATTCCATAATAGAGTAAAAGTGTTATCATAGGCATTTTATCAAACTGTTGGGGGCACAGTATTTCTAACACCAAAGACAATTTCCAAATGACCATTCCCATGCATCCAATTATCTATAACCATCATTAAAGCATAAAAAAGAATAATTAAAACATGGGAGAACCATAACCAAGCATTTATAACCAAAATCCCCAAATTATATTTGAAAACCCAAAACTTTACAATAATTAAACCATGAAAATATTGTATAAAACCATGCCTTTAGTTAGAACCAACAATGAGAAAAGAGAACATGCCTTATACAAGAAGATCCACAGAAAGTACTTTACCTCTCTTAGCCTCTAGATGAACACTTAAGAAACCCTAGCCTCCAATCTTCAAGAGAGTGTTTAAAAAGTTTTTTGAGAGTGTTTCTACCTTTCTAAGTTAGTTATGGGTGGATAAAAAGGGTTATATAACATGGGGACATAAGGTTTTTAGGGTGGGAAATGTCCAAAAGGTCCCCAACTTTAAAGTTGAAAATCCATCCCTAGGAGGGTACGACCCAACCATGCAAACCATATCCTAGGGTATGAGTGGTATTCTAAATCATACCCTAGACTCACAAAAACCCTCCACACTGGTCCGAATATGACTATACTAACCCAAATTGTACCTTAGGGTATGATTGGTACCCCCGAACCATACCCATATCCGTACCTTAGACAGTTTTAACTAGGCAACTCAATAAGCTTCATACGACTTAGCATTGTACCCTTCGTATCCCACCATACGATTCATATGGTGGTGAGTTGTATCTTGGATACTGACCAAGCCAAGCCTACTGTCCAATATATGAGTGGGCCATAAAGCCATACCCTAACCCATATCCAAGGGTATGAATGGTACCCTTGAGTCATAATAAGTCCAAAAAGTCTAAAACCCAAGAATTTTTGCAAGGGTCCAAATTCCAGGGTGCTATAGTATCCCAATGTAATGCAGGAACTGACCATACTTCCACTCCTCCTACTCAGTGATTTGGTTATTTGAGGATACATTTTGAGTCAGACTAAAGTAGTGAGCTTCCATACTATGGAAGACCCTATTTCATGCTATGGATTTCTTTATGTCATTATTATTTCTTTGGTTTTAGTTTTGTCTATTGAAATGCCCTGGGTTTTGGCCTTGGAGATTTCCTGAGTTTGAACTCTCTGGCCATCATACGACTTGATCTTACTAGTCGTATGATTTAGGAGCCCAAGTCATATGTTAAACAATATGTTCTTGGTCATTTTCTATCCAAGTTACGACAAGACTCCATATGAGTCGTATAGATATGGTACAAGAGAATACGACCAATCATATGTTAAACAGTGTGTATTCTTGATCATGTACTACCTAGGGTATAAGTTAGAGGTACTTCTTGTATTATTGGATATAGGTGAGGGGTCCAAATTGTACCTACCTGCAGGAACTTTTATAGTTTAAGTTAGGGGTATTTTGTATATTTTTCCTTTTAACTTCTTTTGAACCCATAACTTAAAATACTTATGGGACTTCATTTACCCTATTATTCTCAATCAAACACACTCTAAACACTCTCAAACCTCTCTCAAGCTTTTGGTTTAAGAAAAGCCTAGGGTTTTCTCAAGGTGATTTAATTAGGTGCTTTCAAGAGTAAATCTCCCCGTCTTCCTTGTATTTGGTGCATGTTAATCCTCCCTCATTGTTAGTTCCAACTAAAAGCATATTTTACTTAATATTTTTCATGGCATAATTGTGGGTTTGTGTTAGTTTTGAAATATATGTTTTGGGTTTTGGTTGTTCTTGGTTGGATAATGTTTTCCCATATTTTTTATGATTTTCATGTCATAATGTTGGTTTGAACAAATGATTTTATGGGGATGGTTAATTGGTTATTGATTTTTTTGGAAACTATATTCCCTCAATATGTTTGTTGAAATGCCAATGAGAGATTTTGTCACATAGTTTTACTTTTATTGAAAACCTTGCATTGCATAGTATGGTAATGGAACCTAAATTGGTTTTGTTGAATTAAATGATTTGGAAAGGACTCAGTGGTCATTTTTTTATTGATTGGAAATACTATGGGGTACATGAGAATCCCCTAAAGTTAAAGGTTAAGATACACAGCCCAGGTTAAAGGTTTTAAATACATGCTAAAACCCGGTTGCCTTTCCTAGCATGGTATATATATGTATGTATGTGATTGTATATGATTATTTACTTTGGTTTTTAATAATGAAATTACTTTATCCTTATTCTTTAGTACATGCTAGCATTCACCCGCTAACCCATCTTCGGGCACTATTTTCCCATGCGATATAGGAATCGGTCATACAAATCCTCCCGCTCAGCGATTAGATTCGGGGATAGTTTTGTGATAGACAAAAGTGGTGAGATTCAAAACTCCAAAAGACTCCATTTAATGCTATGGATATCTTTTCATACATTTGTTTATTTCTTGGACTTTGGTTTTTGCTATGGTCGGGGGAATGTCCCGACTGAATGTTTTTTGTTTTTGGTTAGAGTCTTTATATGACTATTATGGGCATGGGCAATGTTGTTATTGGTGTTAACCTTGGCATTGGTATTGGTATTGAGGCTAACACCTGTTGGATGGTTTGTTGGATACTTGGTTGGTTTTGGATTTTATTATTATCTGTCAATTATAATTATTCTATCCTGTTATATATTCAAAATTCATCCGACATAGGTTGTAGGGCAGTTATGGTTGGGTATTAAGGGTGGTCTCCTATTTTGGTTGGACTTGAGGTACCTGATATGACTAAACCCTGGTTCGGGTCGTGTCAGCTATGGTCGAAGGCATGTCTTAACTGGATATTCTTTGGTTCTGACTAGAGGGTTTGTTGGACTACTATGGGCATGGGTAGTGTTGGTATTGGTATTAGCATTGGTAGTGGTATTGATATTGGCATTGGGATTGGATGGTTAATTGGTTATTGATTTTGGTTTTGGTTATAGACTCATTATAATGTCTTTAATTTGATGTTATCTTATCTTGTTATATGTTCATAATTCATACTACATCGAGTGAAAAGTGGTCAATGGTCTGGGTATTGAGCATGGTCTTTCATCCTGGTTGGACTTGAGATACCCGACATGGCCAGGCCCTGGTTCGTGTTGTGTTAGATTAGTATCAGAGCCTAGGTTCATGGTTAATCAGGTGTCCATAAAGCCGTGTCGAGTAGAGTCTCTTTTAAGGGTGTGTAGTATGCCACACTTATAAGAGGGAGAATACGAGGCATTTAGGAAAGTTTTTTTTTTCTTGTGTTCTATTTTTTGGGCTGTAGAGCCTAAGGTCCTAAAATATTCTCTAATTCTTGTTTATTTGCTTTTAAGATCATGCTTCCCAGATGATCTGAAACTTACTGAAATTGCTCTGTACCACTCGATGACAATGTTGATAGGACACACTTTGCTTATGGGGTCCAGTTTCTTATTGCTTTTCTAGAGTTCTATCGGTCCCCTTTAGTCCTTCTCGAGCTCCTCTGGATGATGTGACAAATACAGAGTTTCTTCAGCCTATTCATATGTTAGATCAGTTAGTAGTTTCTCAGTCTGAGCGTGGTGCTTCTGTTACTACATCTTCCAAGGCCACAAGGGTTTGCCAGTTTATCAAGTAGAGCCCTCCAACCTTTACTAGTGTTATGGTTGAGGAGGATTCTTAAATTTTCCTTAATGAGATGAAAAATATCTTCTGTGTGATCTATGCCATTAATATAGAGGGTGTGGAGTTAGCCACCTACCAATTAAAAGATGTGGCGTATCAGTGGTATGAGGAATGAGACCAGTCAAGGGGTGAAGATGTTGAGTCAGCCTTATGGGATGATTTTTCTAATGCTTTCCTAAATAGCTTAATTCTTCAAGAGCTGAAAGAGGTGAAGGTGGAAGAGTTTGTTAACCTGAAACAAGGCAAGATGTTAGTCAAGGAGTATTCCTTAAAGTTTCACTAGTTTTCTTGGTATGCTCCGAAATTAGTATCTATTATGAGGGCTACAATAAGGAAGTTTTCTTTAGGGTTATCCTAAGACTTGATTTTGGAGAGTAAGGATGCCTTGTTGAACAAGGATATAAATATCCCTAGGTTGGTGGTATACACGTAGTAGGTTGAGAAAGAGAAAAAGAAGCAGAAAAAGATGGGGGAGATGTAGATCAAGAAGTTTAGATTTTCTAAACAGGCTGGAGGTCAAAAGTAGAGTGAAAGGGATGGGTGGAAAGTGGTCCAAGAGAAAGTGGGCCAATTTTGGGTACTACTCGACCACTAGTGCTCCCTACCTAAAAATATTGAGTGATAGGAATTTTTAGGGTGGCTATGGTTCTAGGGAACAATATGCCCAATCTCAGGTTAGTGGGGCCTAATTAGCTCTATTATATCCTCTCTATAGATTTTGTGGTCGATTGCATCGGGGTTTCTGTAATTAGGGAAGGACAAGTGCATCAACTATGGTCAGCCAGGGCTTATGCTTAGAAACTGTCCCATTAGTAAGGTTGCTTTTGGGGAAAACAAGGTTTTGGTTGCCTATTTATTAGATCCTACACAAAAGGGTGCACCATCTGGCTCCGGCACTAGTAGGAATCAACTCTATGCTCTAACTACCCGTCAGAAGTCCAAGTCATCGCCTGATGTTGTTACTGGTATGTTGAAACTCTTCTTGTGATGTGTGTTGTTTACTTGATCTAGGGTCCACTCTTTATTTTGTGACCTCATTTGTGGTTGTGTATTTTGGTTTTGATCCTGAGTGTATTTTGGACCCTTTTTCTATTTCTACCCTGATGGGTGACTCTATGGTTGCTAGAAGAGTCTACAAGAGTTATGTGGTATCTGTGGGTGGTCAGGAGACTTTGGTTGATTTGTTTAAATTAGACATGGTTGATTTTGATGTCATATTAAGGATGAATTTCTTGCACTTGTGCTATGCTTCTCTAGACTGTTGGACCCGTAAGGTCATTTTTAAATTCACTAATGACCCAATTATTGAGTGGGATGGTGGTTCTCTAGCACCCAAGGGAAGCTTCATATCATATCTTAGATCCCGTAGATTAATCTCCAAGGGGTGTCTCTATCATCTTGTCTGAGTTAAAGATTCTAACTCGGAAAGTCCTTTTTTACATTCCACCCCGGTTGGAAATAAATTTGCTAAGGTTTTTCCTTATGACCTTCTTGGTGTCCCTCCCGATAGGGAGATTGATTTTAGGATTGATCTTTTTCCAGACACTCGTCCTATCTCTATTCCATTGTATTAAATGGCTCCAACTGAGTTAAAGGAGCTTAAGGAGCAATTAAAGGACCTTTTAGACAAGGGTTTCATCCATCCTAGTGTATCCCTGTGGGGTGTACTAGTATTGTTCGTGCATAAGATGGATGGTTCCTTTCAGATGTGTATTGATTACCGACAATTGAATAAGGTGATGGTAAAGAATAAGTACCCTCTTCCAAGGATAGTTGATTTTCTTGATCAGCTTTAGGGTTCTAAGTTTTTCTCCAAGATTGATCTTTGGTTCGGTTAACATTAGTTAATGATTATTGAGGTGGATATCCCTAAGACTACTTTCCGTACCTGATATGGGCATTCTAAGTTCCTGATTTTGTCTTTTGGGTTGACTAATTCCCTAGCGGCATTCATGGACTTTATGAACAACGTCTTTTGGCAGTTTCTAGATTTGTTTGTCATTGTATTCATAGACGATATTATAGTGTACTCTAAGAGCAAGGTGGATTATGCCGATCACCTTCGTATTGTATTGAAGACCCTGAAAGAGCAGCAATTGTATACCAAATTTTTGAAATTCTAGTTTTGGTTGAACGCTGTCACTTTTTTGGGTCATGTTATATCTAGTGAAGAGATCTTGGTAGATCCACAAAAAATTTTAGCGGTTAAGAAGTGGACTAGATCCACGACTCCAACCGATATTCAAAGCTTCTTGGGTTTATCCAGATATTAAAGGAGGTTTGTGGAAAGTTTTTTGACTATAACTACCCCGTTTACTAAGTTAACTCAGAAGAAGGTAAAGTTCTTATAGTTTTATACTTGTGAGGGTAGTTTTGAGAGGCTGAAGGATAAGCTGACTTCGACATCGATCTTGACTTTGTGTGAAGGCACTGATGGTTTTATGGTCTATTATGATGCGTCCCGTATGGGGATTGTTTGCATTTTGATGTAGCACATCAAGGTGATTGTTTATGCCTCTAGGCAGTTGAAGGTACATGTGAAGAATTATCCGATGCATGACTTAGAGTTGTTGGCTATTGATGTGCTATAGAAATATAGCACTTTCGATGCTTCAAATGAGAAAATATGTGAGTTTCTGAGGGCTTTTTGTTAGATTTGATCTATGTTAGGTATATTTTGTAGTAAACCATGATTTGGATGATAAGTTCATGAAAATGGTGAAAAAAGGTATTTTTGGTTAATTTTGGAGAGATTATGGATGATTGGGATGTTTTCCAGCTTGATCGTGATTTATACATGTCCGAGAGTCGAAGAAGAGCTGAAAAATTGACTCCCGACATTTACCAGGTCAATATGTGGATGCAAGTAGGACCTATGGACCACTTGTAGACAAAGCAGGTGCCAGAAAGTAAAAATCCCGAGAGCTGAACATTGCAGGATTTTTGCTCCTGCTACATGCTCCCACTACCTGCACCCCGTTCCTGGGCCGCAGGTAGTACCTGCGCCCTGCCAGACCACAGGTACAGGGAGTAGGTGTCCACAAACCTAGTTTTCTCCTATTTTATTCGAGCTTAGTTTTTAGAGTTTTCTCTTATACTGTAAATACCTTTTATGTACTTTTTATTCAGAGAGGGAGAGAGAGGAGACATACAGAAGACTTACTTTTAATACTTAGAAACATATTTTGATTTCAAGACCCATTTTTGATCTTGAGATTCCATTGTATTGACTTTGATTGATTATTCAGTTTACAGTTGTGGGTTTTCTTTCATCTTATCATTGTGATTTCATCTTCACTTTCCAACATGAATGCTATTTATTTCTTCACAATCATGAGCGTTTAAAACCTATAGCTAGGGTTGTGGGAACCCTGGCTAATTGACAAAGTAGGTGAAGTGCGATTGTTGACGGGAAACCAATACCTATGGCATGCGTTTCTTTATCTTTGATATGATTGATTTTTTA
The DNA here is from genome assembly GCA_030864215.1 of Capsicum pubescens. Lineage (NCBI taxonomy): Eukaryota > Viridiplantae > Streptophyta > Magnoliopsida > Solanales > Solanaceae > Capsicum > Capsicum pubescens. Next base: position 154,823,839 of record CM061549.1, on the reverse strand, counting down.
ATGGGTATACACATTAGGATCCCGCCTATATATTGATACTTGCTCTACCAAAGGTTTAGTAACTAGAAAAATATAAAGACAACAGTAATTTGGGGAGTTAATAGTCGATCCGTTGCAGCACAACAATATATGTAAATGATTATTAGACTTTATCTAATAACTAGAGACTCAAAAGGTGATAGTTGACCTGGACCAAGGTAAGGGTTAGTAACGCGACACTCTGAGACTCAATAAGTAAATGGTGAAATCCTCCTGCTCGTCTAAAAGACTGTAGGAGGTACATAACTTATCGGTTCTTCATACAAGGTATTGAGTTGGTTCAAAAATGTACATAAACCTACAGAGTTGAGATGCCAGGGAGAACACAATCTTAGTGTTCACTCAAGACTGATTTTTAACTAAGATAATCACTGGAGGAAGCAAGATGACTATAGAGAGAAGGGAGGTAGATATATTCCAGCTGGTAGACGCGATACAGAATCTAGAATAGAGGAGATGCTGGCTAAATTAGTGAAGGGTCAGGAAAATCAGAAGACAAGCCTTAAGGAAATTAAGGCTGATATTTTTAGGATTGACCTAGAAGGTCGAGTCTTATGCCACTACTATCAAGCAGGTGGAGCAACAGTTTAGGATGATGCCAGCAACTTTAAACCAGAGGCAGCCAAGTACCTTTTCGAACAACACTATGTAAACTCCAAAAATTGATGGTCATGTACTTGCTATTACCACGAGGAGTGGTATCACTACTATAGATCCCCCAGTACCTACTACAGAAGTTGTTGATGATGAGACACATGCTACTGAGTCTGAGAAGGTGATAATAGATAGAGATGCAGTTGCTAAAGACAAAGGTAAGGGTCCAGTCATTGAGCAAGCTGTGAGATAGATTCCAAGACCCCCTCTTTTCCTTAGCAACTAATGCAAAAGAAAGAGGAAGGTAAGTTCAAGCGATTTATTAAGATGCTGAAATAGTTGTGCCTGAACATACCTCTTCTTGAGGCTCTAGAGCAGATGACTGGATACACCAGGTTCATGAAACAGTTAGTCACAAGTAATAAGGAGTAACTCTTGAAGATATTAAGGGAATGACATTGAAGTACAGTCATGACTAGGTCCTTGGCGCTAAAAAAGAGTGACCCCGAGGCATTTACTATACCATGCACTATTGGGTTATCTAGATTTTCCCGAGCCTTGTGTAATTTAGGGGTCAACATTAATTTGATGCCGCTAGCCATATTCAAGCAATTGGGCTTGAAACCTCCGAAACTTACTTTGATGCGACTATTGATGGTTGATCGCACAGTGAAGAAGCCTGTGGAAATCTTGTGTGATGTGATTTTTAGGGTGGACAAATTTATTTTCCTGGTTGACTTTGTTATCTTGGACTATGAGGTTGACATCGAGATGCCCATTATCTTAGGAAGACCATTCATGGACACAGGCAGAGCTATGGTTGACATAAAGAAGGGTAAGCTAAAATTTTGAGTCAACGGTGAAGAGACGACATTCAACATCCGAAAGTCTATATAACATCCAACCAACATGAGGGTAATATCGGTGATTGATTGTATTGATGACCTTGGAGGATATTCTTATGGGTATCTTGATGAATTCTGAGTAGTATACCCACATCGTGCTGTGATGTTAAATCAAGTACTGCATAGTAGGCAACCCCATGGTCTTGTTGGTGAAGTTTGACTAACCAACATAGCCACGTCTTATTGCTATGTTAAATTAAATGTTGAGTGGGAGGCAACCCACTATATTTTAGTGCTTACATTTTTAAAGGTTTTTAGCTTTTGGACCTTACATGGAATATGGTAAACATTGCTACTTTCATCGATTTCCAAGTAAAAGGACCACGTGATCAGCTGATAATGGTCCCATACGGTAAGCTGAGTAGAAAATTGAAAAGTTGAAGTTTTGAGGATAAAAAATGGTAAGTTGTGAACTTTGGAACCTAATTTTACTTTTGGGACCTAAAACTTAGGTTGTGGTACCATAAGTAGATGGAAAAATGTCAACACGCCAAGTCCAAGTTGTGGAAAAGTGGGCTAGTTTTGGCTCGGCACCTACGCCAGCACCTACAGGCCGCATGTGCTACCTGCGCCCAAAACCCGACCGTGGGTACAGGCCATGGGTAGGACAAATTTGGGCCCACTTTTTAATTAAAACTTTGGTCCCACCAACATTTAAATATGACCTATTATAGCCCTCACTTATATAAAAACATTCTAACCCTCATTCTAACTTATTATAACCCTCAAAACTTTAATTTTCTCTTTAAATTCAAACTTTTCACCTTAAACATAAACCAACCCCAGACTTAAGAAAAGTCAAAATTGACACGTGTTTGAGATACCAACTTGTCCAAACACTCTAGAAACAAGTTTCAATCTTGGTTTTGCTCGAGTTCTTCATTATTCTCTTCCAAATTTTCATATAAGAGGTAACTTTCTTATCTCCTAATGGTGATTTAATGTTTTATCTATTATTGAAACAAGTTGGTATGCGTAATACATTGGAAAATATACTAAGACTATCATGCTTGTATGAGTGAGCCTTGTAATAACCTATAATCTTAATGTAAGGCCCTGTTTTGAGATAAAATTCTAAGTTTAGGCCCTAACCGGAGTTGAACTTTAATGAACAAAAGTAATGCATGAGTTGAACTTGTTTGTTTTCTTTGAAAGTCATGGTTCTTGATTAGTGTGTATACATTGGACTTGTTGGGGGTTTCTAATAGGTTATAGGGGTGTGAAAAGTAAGGATAAATTCAAACTTTTTGAATTTTGAGTTTTTCTTCAACTTTCACTATCCCTCACTTTCATTGGAAACTAAAATTTGGGTTTTCAGGTATACATGGCACCAAAAGAAGTGAAGAAGAAAAAAGCTAGTACTTAGTCTCCTGAGCTTGTCAGTTTAATGGAGAAGTATCCGAGATAGTGTTATGTTGATGCTGCTATTGCAGTGATACCCAGAGTCACACAAGGATAGACTCTCTAGGCTGCTCAGTTAGCTGCAGCCCGGCCCAGGATAAATTCCATGAGGATATCACCACGACATACTCCTCCACCCAATGATGATAATGATGATGATGAGGAGGCAGATTCTGAGCCTACTCCACATGCTGATGCTCAGGACCCCCCAGTCTAAGGAGGGGTCCTAAGATTCTTTTGAGGAGGTTAAGAAGAAGCAGTCATCAGTGGTACCCCAGTCTGAGGAGGGTACAACACAGGCTTCCCACGATACACAACCAGAGTAGACACCCACGCCTGCCCCAGATATACCTCTCGAGAAGGGACGTATGAGGTGGTGTATGGATGGGCCACGTGAGATATATGATATTGACAGTTATGTTTATGAGCTAGGCATACCTATACACAATATCTATAAGGAGATTTGGATCGACTTATTAGGGCTAGAGAAGTTACCACAGCTTTGGGAAATATTTGACAGGTATCATCTCGGGTGGATGACTAGGCCACTTGGTTCTTACAACCCAGATATGGTACGACAATTTTATGCATCTTATAGAGTCACCATAGTCCTTTCCATGTGCCATTATCCAGTATTGATTAGATTTATATGACAACCATATCTTGATCACACACTTGTCAGAGGGGTTAGAGTTGATGTTAGAGAAGATACTATCCACAGAGTCATGTTCGGCCCTGATTATACTACACCTGCATCAACAATAGAGTGCGACCATAGATTGAGGATTGCACTAGATCATCATATTCTGTGGGATGCTGAGCACAAAGCTGAGAAGGTTAAGATGTCTAGGTGGATAGCCGATGATATTTCACCACAGGGTGATGAGGCCCCATGGATTAAGGGACCAACTATGATCAAGACGGTCCTGTTGACACTAGAGGCTAGATTTTGGTAGTTGCTGATTCATTACCGCTTACTTCTTATCCTTTAGATAACACATTAATATGGAAAAGAGATGCATTGGTTTCCTACTTGATAAATGGTTATGCTATTGATTTTGTTGCCATCCTCAGGCATAAGCTATATGATAGAGCCTATGGTGACTGACTAACCTTCTATTTCCTTATATGATTTAGAGGCTATGCATGGGGTAGGTGTACCTGAGTTACCAGGTATTGATGTGAGGGTGACTATCACCGAGAATACGTAGACTAAAACCATGAAGGGTCTAACATGTCCAGGCACTTCTAGGAGATCTAGAAAGTAGGCAATAGTACTATAAGCCTAGTCCAAGGGGAAGATAGTTTTTGCAGAGCCTGATAAGGCACATATAGATGATGCGGGTGTTGATAGAGACATGGAGATATGAGAGCAGAGAGATGCTCCAGATTTAATCATTTAGGGTGAGGGGACAGAAGCTACTTCTACTTTAACCCCGACTTTAACCTCAAAGCTAGTTGGTGCATCTACAGAGTCTGCTTACCTATCCACTATAGCTTTTGTGAAAGGTATGATTATTGTATCTAGTGAGTTTTTGTAGAGCTTAGAGGAGAGACAGAGAGCTATAGCTTTTCGATTGAATATTGCCGAGACCAAGATGACTACCCTCTTTGGGCAGATGAGATCAGGGGTCAAGATAAGATTTGAATAGGCTGATGCTAGATGGGATGCTGCTCAGAGAGCTGAACTGTCAAAGCTACATGTCAAGTTTTAGACATGGATTGATGAGCTGGAGAGATGGATTAAATCCCAATATATAGAGACATGTATGCCAGATTTGATTCAGATAAGAAAGGATTTTGATATCCTACGAGCAGAGGTACGTTTTCTAGCAGAAAGCCATGTCGCAGCTACTCTCTCTATGATACCTCTTGTAGTCCAGATATAACCTTCACATGTACCGCGATAGTTTGACTTCTTTGAGGAGAATGATGAAGAGGTACCAACTGTTGGGACCAAGAGAGGTCACTTGCATGATTTACAATATCCTATTATGACAGAGAAGAAGGCCAATAAAAGGCATACATAATTTTTTACAGATTACATTTTAGATAGGCAGAGGTATGACACTATAGCAGTGGGTACATCATCCAGTAGTGTACCACCACCACCACCGTTTCTGCCAGCTTTCATGCCTCCATCTGAGGAGCCTCCAAACTCAGGCACTTAATGCATCCCAGGTATGTTCTTACTTCCCTATGTTTTATTTTGTTTTAGCACATTGAGGATAGTGTAGAGTTTTTAGTTAGCGGTGGGCATGCCATGCCTATGTGGGGTTTTTATTATTGTGCTTCTTTTATCGTCTATGGTATGGCTGTAGAATCTGTATGTCTAGGATAATTATGTGTCGTATTGTGTTTTTCTTTGTATTATGTTGTTTTTGTGTAATTAGGAGGTTTTAAGTATTGAGGGAAGTAGTCAGATTTTGACTGATTTTTGATAACCCTCCAAAATGTTATAATTTAGAATTGTGATGATATGCATATGTGTGAACTTTGTGGATCTCTTTATGGCATTAGTATTAGGGACATGATAACCATTTGCTGATAATTGCATGAATTGAATAGGTAGTAGTTGGTAAGGTGACTCTACTCTATGTGAGTGTGAAATATTACCTAGTTTCTTTTGTATGTTAAATTTAGAACTTACCTGGTTAGTCTTTCTTAGGTTGAAGGATAGTCAATTAGGAAAGGATCATAAGCTATTTTTTTGATTCTAGTCCACTTTTAGCCTAAATGACCTTCTATGTGCAAATTGTATCCCTTGATCCCTGTTTTGAGCCTTATAGCCTATTTTTGTTTTTACAACTTTCATCATCCCATTTATATTACAATGAACTTGTTTTGGCTCTGGTCCTCCTTGGACATTGTGCACCTCAACACAAACAAAAAGCCTAAGTTGAGGGTGGATATCATAGGGATGCATGGGTATGAAGAAGGGTAAAATATAACTCATTGAGTGGATATTAGTGCAATAAATGACAATTATGACTCATTTACTCATTTGAGACAAGGTAATGTGAATAAAAAATCAGTGCAAGTGAGTGGAAAAATCACCACTCATCATTAACCAAGCCAGGGTAAGGGTTAGTAATACGACACTCTAAGACTCAATAGGTAAATGGTGAAATCTTTCTACTCATCTAAAAGACTGTAAGAGGTACATAACTTATCAGTTTAGTATGCAAGGTATTGATTTGGTTCAACAATGCACATACACCTATAGAGTTGAGATGCCAGGGAAAACGCAATCCTAATGTTCACTCAAGACTGATTTTCAACCAAGTTAATATTATTCTGTGTTTGAGATGATGACACATAAATCCTCTCATTTACTTTTCTATTTTTCCCTTAGACTATAACCACTGAGATCTGTCAAGCCACATATTCCCTTGGGATTTGACCCCAACCTTAGTTGGGTTACTATATCTTGATAATGATCGTATCATCATCTAAAAAGAGGTGTTGATTGGATGTTATTAGGTATGGTGTTCGCATTAAAAATCTGACATCACTATTTGTATGGAGTTCATGTGGATATCTTTTCAGATCATAAGAGCCTGCAATATGTGTTCACCCTAAAAGAGCTTAATCTCAGGCAAAGAAGATGGTTTTTGCTGCTTAAAGATTATGAAATGATCCTTTAGTACCATCCAGGTAAAGCTAATGTAGTTTCTTATGCTCTTAGTAGGTTATCCATGGGGAGTCTAGCTCATGTGGATGAGGATAAGTGAGAATTGGTGAAGGATATTCACCATTTAGTTAACCTTTGAGTCCTTCTCTTAGACTCTGAAGATGGTGGTGTGTTTGTTTAAAAAGTGGCTAAGTTATCCCTTGCTGCTAAAATAAAGGAGAAATAGGTATTGGATTCTATCTTAATGAAAATCAATGGTGATGTGGGTCCATAAAAAGTTGTAGCTTTTGATATCGGTGCTGATGGTATTTTGAGGTACCAAGGAAAATTATGTGTTCCCGATATAGATGGGTTGAGAGAGAGGATCTTGGCTGAGGCTCATGAGTTGTGTTATGTCGTTCATCCTGGTTCAACGAAGATGTATCATGATCTTAAGAAAATTTATTGGTGGAATAATATGAAGTGAGCTATTGCAAGTCTTGTGGCTAAATGCATGATGGGTCAACAAGTAATGGTTAAGCACCTAAAGTTTTCCCTGATGACCTTCCTGGTGTCCCTCCCAATAGGGAGATTGCTTTTAGAATTGATCTTGTTCTGGACACTCGTCCTATGTCTATTCTCCCATATAGAATGGCTCCAACTAGTTAAAGGAGCTTAATGAGAAATTAAAGGATCTTTTAGACAAGGGTTTTATCTATCATAGTGTATCCCTGTGGGGTACACTAGTATTGTTTGTGTGTAAGAAGGATGGTTCACTTTGGATGTGTATTAATTACCAGAAATTGAATAAGGTGATGACAAAGAATAAGTTCCCTCTTCCAAGAATAGATGATTTATTTGATTAGCTTCAGGGTGCTAAGTTTTTCTCCAAGATTGATCTTCGGCCTGGGTATCATTAGTTAAAAATTAGGCAGGCATTCATCCCTAAGACTGGATTCTATAGCTGGTATGAGAATTTTGAGTTCTTGGTCATATCATTTAGGTTGACTAATGCCCCGAGACATTCATAGACTTGTTCTTCATTGTGTTAATAGATGATATTCTGGTGTATTCCAAGAGCGAGGTAAATCATGCCGATCACCTTCATATCATGTTGCAAACCTTAAAAGATCAACACTTGTATGCTAGATTTTCAAAGTGCAAGTTTTGGTTAAAGGTTGTTACTTTTCTAGGTTATGTCATTTGTAGTGAAGGGATCATAATGGATCCGCAAAAAGCTACAGTGGTTAAGAAGTGTCCTAGGCCTATGACTCAAACCGATATTAAGAGCTTATTGGGTTTAGCCGGCTACTATAGGAGATTTATGAAGAGTTTCTCGACTATAGCTACCCTACTGACTAAGTTAACCTAGAAGAAGGTAAAGTTCTTACGGTCTGATGGTTATAAGGGTAGTTTTAAGAAGCTGAAGGATTAGTTGATTTTAGCTCAAGTTTTGATCCTGCCCAATGGTAATGATGGATTTGTGGGTTTTTGTGATGCATCCCATGTGTGACTTGGTTATGTGTTGATGTGACATGGTAGGGTGGTGGACAATGCTTCTAGGTAGTTGAAAGTTCATGAGAAGAATTATCTGAATCATGATTTGGAGTTGGCAGTGGTGTTTGCACTAAATATTTGGCATCACTATTTGTATGGAGTCCATGTAGATATCTTTTCAGATCATAAGAACATGCAATATGTGTTCACCCAGAAAGAGCTTAATCTCAAGAAAAGGAGATGTTTTGAGCTGCTTAAGGATTATGACATGAGCCTTCACTGCTATATAGGTTAAGGTAATGTAGTTGTTGATGCTTTTAGTAGGTTATACATGGGGAGTCTAGATCATATGGATGAGGATAAGCAAGAATTGGTGAAGGATATTCACCATTTGGCTAACCTTGGAGTTCATCTCTTAGACTCTGAGGATGGTGGTGTATTAGTGCAAGAATTGGCTAAGTCATTCCTTCCTACTGAAATAAAGGAGAAAAAGGTACTAGATCCTATCTTAACGAAGATCAAAAGAGATGTGGGTCAGCAAAAGGTTTTAGCTTTTGAGATCAGTGGCGAGGTATCTTGAGGTACCAAGTCATATTATGCGTTCCCGATGTAGATGGGTTGAGATAAAGGATCTTGGCTGAGGCTCATGAGTCATGTTACATCGTTCATCCTAGTTTGACAAAGATGTATAATGATCTTAAGGAAATTTATTGGTGGAACAATATAAAGCGAGATGTGGCCAGTTTTATGGGTCTATGCAAGGTGTTTTAATAATTGATGGTTAAGCACCTAAGGTTCAGAGAGTTTTATCAAGAGATTGAGTTACCTATATGGAAGTGAGAGGTAATTAGTATAGATTTTGTCACTAGTATTCCTTGGTCTCGGAATCAGTTTGACTTAATTTGGGTCATCATGGATTGGATGACTAAGCCTGCTCACTTTTTTCTAGTAAGGACTAATTATTAGGCAAAGGATTATATGAAGTTTTTTCTCCAGGAGACTGCGAAGTTTCATGGGGCACCTGTTTCTATTATGTCAGATCACGGTACTCAGTTCTCATCCTATTTTTTGCATTCGTTTTAGAGAGGTTTAGGAACTAAGGTGAGCCTTAGTACTGATTTCCACCCGTAGTCGGATGGGCATTCAGAAAGACGTATTCATACATTGGAGAATATGCTTCGAGCTTACGTGATTTGACTATAGTGGTATTTAGGTTGAACATTTTCCTCTTATAGAGTTTGTGTATAATAATAGCTACCACTGTAGCATTGGGGTGGATCATTTTGAGGCATTGTATAATAGAAGGTATTGTTCTCCTATTGGGTGGTTTGAGGTTGGTTAGACGGAGATGTTTTGCTCAGATTTGGTTCACCAATCAATGGTGAAGGTGAAGGTGATTCGCATAGGCTTAAAGCTGCCCAAAGTCACCAAAAGACCAACACAAATGTAAGGTGTAGGGAGTTAGAGTTTGAGGTTGGCGATTGCATATTCTTGAAAGTATATCCATGAAAGGAGTAATGCAGTTTGGAAAAAAGGGAGAAGCTCAGTTCCCGGTATGTCAGCCCGTATTTGGTTTTGAAGAGGGTCAGTAGTGTTACGTATGAATTGGAGTTGCCTTCTAGTTTGAGCTCCATTCACTTGGTGTTCCACGTATTGATATTGAGAAAGTGTGTGGGTGATCCAGCACTAATTGTTCCTATCAAGGATATTGGTATTTTGGATTCCTTGTATTATGAGATAGTCCTTAGTAAAATTTTGGATCGATAAGTTCATTGGTTATGGACAAAGGATTTAGCTTCGGTAAAGGTTCTATGGAGGAACCAAAAGGTTGAAGAGGCTACTTTGGAAGCCAAAGAGGACATGAAGTCTAAGTACCCATTCTTGTTTTCTTCTCTAGAAAATCATGTGTAAGGTATGTGTTATTCTTACCATCTTTATTTTCTGACTTTGTTAAAGGAAAGATTGATTTCCTTGGCATCTTTATTTTCTAACTTGGTTAAAGGTAAGAGTACAGGTTATGGAGTCAAATCGTATTTGTGTTGCCTTGTCGTATCATTCGAGGATGAATGATCCAAGTGGGGGAGAATTGAAACGCCCCAAATTTTGGCCCTTTAAAATTCCTGAGCTTTGGGCTCACTGCCTTGGTCACGACTCATGGTGATGAGTCATGAGATGTGATTACAGGTCATAGGAATTTGGTCGTAACCAAATCAGAAACTTAGTAGAAAGATTCTTCTCTAAGTACGAGTGGCTCACTATGTGTCACAAGTATAGGTTACGAGTTATGAGGTGAAATTGTAGGTTGTCCAGTGTCTAACCCATTTGAGTTCTATGTTGCCTACGATTGGACCTTACGAGTCATAGTGTCTTGTTACAAGTTGTGTGGTTGAGTCATAAGGTTGATAGTGTAGGAGGGTTTTGGTCACTGTCTTGGTTACGACTCATGGTTACGAGTCATAAGGAGTGGTATGAGTCAATGGTTGACATGTAGTCAAAGGCGACGCTTTTTCAACTTTTAAGTTGGGGGCACTTTAGATATTTCCCACTTTAAGCCCTTAGACCCCATGACTTAAAACCTTTTTGGGACTTCATTATCACATCATTGCCAATAAAACACTCCCAAAATTCTCTCTTAAACCATCTATTCAAGCTAAGGTTAGGGTTTCAAAGAAAGTGATCATCTAGGGTCCTAAGGGTGCTATCTTTTCAAAATTTCTTGGAATTTCAGGAATGTTGCTCCTCCCTCATTGTTATTTTATTAAAAGCACATGTTTTAATGTATGAATTTCATGGTATTTTTATGGTTTTAAAATATAGGTTGGGGGTTTTGAATGCTTATCATTGCATAATGTTTCTCATGGTTTAATTATGGTTTGCCATGTTTTAAATATGGTTTTGAACATGTGGGTGCATGGGTATGGTGGTTGAACTTGAGAATGGTAATTTTCCCTAAACTTGTGACTTTTAAAGTGGTTATGACCCCAACTTTGTATTGTAAAATTGGTTTGTAGTTATGTGAAAGGTGGGAATTTGAATTAGGGTACAATGAAATTCCCAAAGTTGTTTGGTTTGACTTATTTCTTGAAACTAATGCATGGAATAGATGGTTAAGGATGGTTTTGAAAACCTTGTGGGGTACATTGGAATCCTCCTAGCGAATAATTTATGAAAACCTTGTGGGGTACACAAAAATCCCCCAAATGATTTTAATAATGGAGTCTAAGAGTACATGGGAATCCCCTAAGTGTTGGCTTAATGACATTACTTGCAAGCTATAGTCGGTATGATGATACCACTTAATAATTCCTTAATAATTGATTGTTTAAATTGGTGGCTTAGTTATGTGTTAAACATTTTAATTGCAAAATAATGGGGGTTGTGATAGCTAGACATGAAGGTGTGAGTTTGAAGGATGGATACTGAAAACTCATGTTTGCCGACATGAGTATTGGTCTTAATGACCAAGTGCTTGTGGGGTACATGTTAATCCCACAAGACTATACAGATATATATGTATCATGAAGGGAGAGGGGTACAAAGGAATCCCAGGCCATCTATGATATCTCCTGTTCATGCAGCTACATGCAAAAGGGCCCGTTCATCGGGTAACACTCGACCCATATAGCCCGTGGGTGGATTTGTGATGGTAAAGATACGCAACCTAAGTTAATATTTTAAAATGCATGCTAAACCTTGTTCCCTATCCCGATATAGTATATATGTATATATGTAATTGCATATGGTTATTAACATTAGTTTGATTTGGTTTTAAATTAACCGCGTTACTTTGTCTTTATCCCTAAGTTACATGCTAGAATTCACCCCGATAACCATCTTCGGGTGATATATCCCCATGCGATGCAGGAATCGACCATACATTCACTCCTCCTACTTAGTGACTTGGTGATTTGGGGACAACTTTCGAGTTAGATGAAGTGGTGAGCTTATTTCATGCTATAAATTTCTTTATGTCATTATTATTTCTTTGTTTTTTATTTTGGCTATGGTCGGGGACATGTCCCAACTGGATATTCTTTGGTTCTAACTAAAGTCTTTGTTGGACTATTATAGGCATGGGCAGTGTCGGTATTAGCATTGGGATTGGTATTGGATGGTTAATTGGTTGTGGATTTTTGTTTTGGTTATAGAGTTATTACAATGTCTTTAATTTGATGTTATCTTATCTTATTATATGTTTGTAATTCATCCAACATCGGGTGAAGGGTGGTCAATGGTCTAGGTATTGGGGGTAGTCTTTGGTCCTGGTTGGACTTGAGATACCCAACATGACTAGGCCCTAGTTTGGGTTATGTTAATATGTTGTAGATGTTTTAGTTCATTGCATATGTTGTAGGTCGGTGAAGGCAGAGTATCAACGACCTGGTGGATTGATTCAGAGGTTGCCCATTATTGAGTTGAAGTTGAAGCGGATCACCATGGACTTTATTAGTGGTTTTCCTCGCACTTTCTGTGGTTCTGACAGTATTTGAGTCATTGTAGATTGGTTGACCAAGTCACCACATTTCATACCTATTTAGATATCCTTTAGTGTCAAGAGGTTAGCCCATATCTATGTGCATGAGATAGTTCATTTTCATGGTGTCCCTATATTTATCATTTCATACAGGGTTTAAGTGTTCACTTCTAGCCGTTGGAGAACTTTCCAAGAGGATTTAGGTACTCAGGTGGATCTTAGTAAATCCTTCCATCCTCAGACAGATGGCCAGTCAGAGCAAACTATTTAAGTCCTTCAGTATATTCTCCAAGCATGTGTTATGGATTTTGGAGGTTAGTGGGAGAAACACTTAGACTTGGCAGAGTTCACATATAATAACAGTTACACGATGTCAGTGGATCCTTCTAAGGCTTTGTATGGTACACGATATCATTCCCCTATTTGATGGTTCGAGACTTCAGTGATTATACCCCGTGGTACTGACTTGCTTCAGGAGTTATTGGATAGAGTTAGGATGATTCAGGACAGGTCGAGAGTAGCTCAAAGTAGGCAAAAAGCTTATGCAGACAGTAGACTTCATGCCTTGAGATTTGGAGTGAGTGATCGGGTGTTCCTTCGTGTGTCGCCCATGAAAGGTGTGATGAGGTTTGTGAGGAAGGTAAAGCCTAACCCCAAATATATTGGGCCCTTTGAGATTATTTTCACCATAGGTGAGGTGGCTTATGAGTTAGCCTTACCTCAAATTTTTCTACTGTCTATTTGGTTTTCCACGTTTCCATGTTATGGTGATACATTCTTGATCCATCTCATGTGCTTAGATGGGATTCAATTCAGTCGGATGAACGGTTGACCTTTGTGGAGGAGCCTATGATTATTTTGGCTGGTGATGGTAGGTGGTTTTATTTAGTGGATGCACCTAGCGGAGGCTAATTGGGAGATTGGGAGTGAGATGTGGATCCGGTATCCTCACCTATTCAAGACTTCTGGTACATCCTAATCCTTGAATTTTACGGATGAATTTAGTAGTGGATATTATAATGACCCTTCAGATTATTTTTCATATTTCAACTTATTTTTGTCGTTAGAGCTTTCCTATAGCTGCTCCAGGTCATTTATGACTTGATGGGTCAGACAGTTCGGTCACCGTGCAGTTTATTTGTGTTTTAGAGCCAATTTCCTATTTTGAAGTCTTCACTGGTTCAAATTGGATGACGGGAAAACACTTTAGTCAAATAAGATCGTATGCCAATTCTAACTATTCCCAGTAGCTCTAGAATATCAATTTAGGCTAAGTGGAGTCTTGATTTGGGTCCCGAGGCACCTAGTCTCAATTCGACCTATTGGTCGAAAAGTTAAGAAAAAGAAAGTTAGGTGTGGGACCCACTTTTAGTTGAAATAACCTCAAATGGAAATTTTGAGCCATTGAGTTCAAATTTAATAAAGTAGCATAATCTATTTGTGTATACATGATTTCAGATGAATCTCGAGGGGTTGGCGGGGATTTGGAAATTTTTAAGTCTCAATGGTGTTGGTTCACTCGCTAACAGTGAGCCATGGGTCACGATAGTGATACCCTTGGCAGGGCATCATTTTCCACAATTGTGGGGCACTATGTCACAAAATAAACTCACCTGGTAGCCATTATATGTCGCGATCGCGACAGTCGGGTCGCGAAAACAACTCCCCAACACCTGGGAAGGGCATCAATACCCCACTTCAGCCCCCTTTTGCCTATTTCTCATCAATTTCCAAGAGATTTAAACCCTAAATATTGAGTAAACTTAGGATTAGATCTTGTGGGTGATTTGGGGAGCTTGGATAACTATTATTTCATGATTCTCCTTCGAATCTGAGGTACAATTCCTTTATTTTCATGGTTGATTTCCTTTTTTTTTTTCAAAAATCCCTAAAACTTGGTAACTTGATTATAGCACCAATGTAGCTCGGATTTCACCCATTTTTTAGGGTAATTACTTCTTGATAATATGGGAATGTTGGGTTGGCTTTGAGAATACAATTTTCATATGCAGGACCCACATGGGATTTTGCATGATTTTGGATACGAAGCACAATGATGCAATATGGGTATCATTGTCCTTGTCTTGACGAGTAGATTGTGATTTTGATAGCGTGGTACCTTGTGGAAGATTTTTGGAAGGGAAAGTCAGTGATTTAACTTATTCTTTGAGATTTCTTCAGCATCCAGGTAGGCTAGTTTTCACCCTCCTTACAAATTAAGCTAGCTCATAGTATGTTTATGATATTATGTTGAATTTGGGATGAGTTCTAGGTTTTGGTGTGATAAATTGAAAAACTTGGGTTAGTTGGACCATTTAGGCTAGTCGAAAATCATAATTTAGGTATAATTAACTTAGTTGCTCATGTTTTAGGTAAAACCCCTATCTTAGGGTTGATTGTGGCTTAGTTGACATCTAAAAGCAGATTTCGATACCTTAGCATAGTTTGAGGTAAAATTTGCCTTGTATGGATTTCAAGGATTTAGAAGTGGGCCATTTAACCCACCTTAGGCCAAGATTTGTGTTAGGTATTGAAAATCTTTCCTACGTTTGTTGTATGCCTTGAAAATGCTTATTAAGGTAATATTGAGAAACTTTGGCATTTGGTGGTTATGATGGGTTGACATTGAGAGTTGATGCTTATTATTTATCCTAGTGACTAGTGATTATGTTATTGATTATGCTATTGATTGTGCTAGTGATTATAGTATTGATTATGCTAGTGGTTATTCTATTGATTATGCTATTGGTTATGATAATGATGATTTACTTATTGGTTCGAGTCCGTAGGATGATTATGTTTTTGATTACTTACTAGTCTGAGTTCAGATATTGGTGATCATAGTGATGACGTATATATCGGTTTATGTCCAGAAGATGATTATGACATTTCTCACACATATATATATACATACCTCGTTTGAGTCTGGAGGATGATTATGTTATTGATACATACTTAACAATTCCAGTCCAAAAATTTACTATGATATTGTCCAGGATGCTAATGATATGTCATTGAGGACATTGGGGGGTGATAATATAGAATAGGGATATTGGTTAAGACTAAAATCCAGAAAGTTGTTATATGAGGCATGAAATGGATGGATTCAAGTAGTATCTTAGGAAAATAGAGAATGACGGTACTTTGGTTTATGCTTTACTTGATTTTACCCTCCAGGCTTATGGGGGCCTACGTTGGGTTATTTATTTTTTCGCACTTATTGGCTTATATGGGAAAATTTTGTAGTTATAAATGCATGTGTTTTATGTTGTCATTCCGGGTTATTTAATTATTGTGTACAATTATGTCGAAGATATTTCAGGTTCTTTTCCTTACCTTGACTTAATTAGGTTATGTTGCATTTTATCATGTTTATATCATAATTTAGCTCAATTGATCGATGATGTCTATTGAGTACCCGTGGTTTTGGTACTCATACTACACTTATATTCCTTTTTGGTACATATCTGAGTACTAGCTTCTGCAGTTGATTTCACTGTTATGTTGTGGTTGATTCAGAGATAGGGTGAGCTCTTGGAGCCGAAGTATCCCTATTTCCTTATATCTTATTTGTGTCCAGTCTTTTGTTTTGAGACAGATCTTATTGGTTACTTAGAACTTGTGTTGTATTTATAGTAGCTCTTATACTGGCTCTACTAGGTCGTGGGATGGTTATCTGTATTGTTGGTTGCCTCTTGTCTATTTCTATTGCTTTGCTTATTTATACGTTGCAATTGTCTACTTTCGCCTTATTTTGGGCATTTTCCACTAAGTAAGCTCATTGCGAATAGCTCCGGGCTATGGTTTGGCTTACCTACTGGCGGGGTTTGGTAGGTGCCATCATGAACAGTAAATTGGATCGTGCAAATAAAATAAGCTATAGGTACTCATACTATATTCTTGTACCTTTTTAGCTTAGGAATAGGAATTCCTTAATTACTCAATGTAGGTGACATTGCTCTTGTCAACCATGTTAGGGTGGTATTGTCCTTAGTCATTTAATTTAAGGGAATTACCTTAGTTGCTATTATGTTAGATAAGATTGCCTTAGTTGTTCATCTTTGGGAAGGATTACTATCTTAGGACTAGTTATGGCTTGCTCAAAACCTAGCCTATCCCGGTGTAGAAGTTGCCTAAGTGGATATTATTGGGGATTAGAAGTGGGTCCCTCCGACGTACTTTAGGCCAAGACTTATGATAGCCTTGTAGGCTCACGTACATATGCTATACTTATTTTAATGGTCAATTTGATACTTGAGGAGGTTAAATACATTTATTGAGTATGTTGGTTGGATATGGGAGGATTGATACTAATTTTGAGTATCGCTAAGGATATTACTTATATGCATGATTAAGGATGTATTTATAGGTATGTCTATTGATATGGCTTTCAGATATGATTAAGAATATTATTAATGATATGACTTATAGATATGACTAATGATATGGCTTATATATATATATATGATTATTGATATGGCTTTCAGATATGATTGATGATATGACTTCAAGATATGATTAATCATATATATAAGCCATATCATTAATCATATCCAGAAGCCATTTCAATAATCATATATATAAGCCATAACATTAATCATATCTTGAAGTCATATCATCAATCATATCTGAAAGCCATATCAATAATCATATATATATATATAAGCCATATCATTAGTCATATCTATAAGTCATATCATTAATAATATTCGGAAGTCATATCAATAATTATATATATATAATCCATAAAATCAATCATGTCGATTAGACATATCATTAGTCATACCGAGTTATACTCAAAATTAGCACCAATCTTCCAATATCCAACTAACGTACTTATTAAATATATTCAAACTACTCAAGTCACAAACCAAACATTAATAAAGGTATATAATATGTAAATAAGTCTACAAAGCTAACACAAGTCATAGCCTAAGGTGGGCCGGAGAGCCCACTTCTAATCCTCGAAATCCATTTTAGACAACTTCTACCCTAGACTAGGCTAAGGTATCTAACATTTCTAGATGTTAAGTAAGACATAAATATCCCTAGGATAGCAATTCTTCCAAAACATGAACAACTAAGTCAATTCCACCTAAAATAATAGCAACTAAGGCAATTTCCCTTAACTTAAGCAACAAAGAACAATACCACCCTAAACATGAATGACTAAGGCAATTTCACCTAGCCTGTGTAACTAAGGAATTTCCAATCTAAACATGAGACACAATGAAAAATTCACCTAAAATATGAGTAGCTAATCTAATTTCACCTAGTCTATGGCTTTAAGATAGCCTAGACGGTCCAAGTAGTCCAAATATTCTCATTCATGCTTCCAATACCTAAATACCCTTCCATATCTAGCATATTATCATATATATAATACAAAATAGCTCAATCTATGAAGAGGGTTATGACAATTTTCTTTATGAGTCATGATGGAACCTACTTTTTCCCGAACCATAGCTCGGAGCTAGATCCGATGGGCTAACTTGATGTAAAATGGCCTAAAAGTTAGAATTTAACAATTAAAGTCTTAAACAACAATAATATAATTATAAAGGTCTAATAGATAGATAGAAAACCATCAAGCATCCTAAGACTGAGTAATGTCGGTACAAGAGCTACTACAAAAGAACTATGAATATTGAATAGTCAAATACAACCCATCTAAAAGATGAAAGGCTATACATAGATAAATAGAAGAAAAAATAATACCTTTGACTCTAAGAGTTCACCAATCTTCGAAATCAACTATGCATAAATGTCAAATTAGCCGCAACAACTAGTACTTGGACTTACGCCAAAAAGTTATAAAAGTGTGTATGAGCACTAAGACCATAGGTAATTAGTAGGCACCATTGACCTACTAAGATAAATCATGATATAAATATGATAAGATACAAGATAAATTAAACTAAGTCAGATAAAAGGGACAAACCTGGAAATAAGCTCCAACATAGATAGATAAATAAATGCATATGAGATAATTACATAAGGACCATACCATTATAACTATGAGATTGGACCCCATAAGATAATAAGTGCAAAAATATAAATAACCCAATGCAGCCCCGATAAGCCTGGAGGGTACAATCAAGGAAATGAATGATCAAATAGTCGTAAGTAACCAAGTATCATGCCATAACCAAACATCCATCCAAATAGTACAATTTACTACATAATTCCTGATTCCATACTTGAACTACAACTCATTAGTATCATCATCATTATCAATATTTGCTGGACTCAAATTGGAACCTATATTATCCAGGTCATTATCAACTGTCGAACTCAAATCGAAACTCATATTTATAACTATATCAATGAACGATGTCACCAATCCATATTGATAAGCTAACCCAATAGACTATGCCAATACCATGTCTAATAGGTCATACCAATAACCATGCCCATAGGCTAGTTAAATCAATAATCATATCTATAAACCACCGATCCTAAACCACATTATATATTTAAGCTATAATATATCTATAAGTCGTATTATGTCTATAAGCTATTCCTTTTAATCATATAGGTATTTATATAATTAAGCATGTTAATAGTCCATATTATTAATCATATCTGATAGCCATATCAATAGACATACCTATAAATACATCCTTAATCATGCATATAAGTAATATCCTTAGCGATACTCAAAATTAGTATCAATCCCCCCATATCCAACCAACATACTCAATAAATGTATTTAACCTCCTCAAGTATCAAATTGACCATTAAAATAAGTATAGCATATGTACGTGAGCCTACAAGGCTATCATAAGTCTTGGCCTAAAGTACGTCGGAGGGACCCACTTCTAATCCCCAACAATATCCACTTAGGCAACTTCTACACCGGGATAGGCTAGGTTTTGAGCAAGCCATAACTAGTCCTAAGATAGTAATCCTTCCCAAAGATGAACAACTAAGGAAATCTTATCTAACATAATAGCAACTAAGGTAATTCCCTTAAATTAAATGACTAAGGACAATACCACCCTAACATGGTTGACAAGAGCAATGTCACCTACATTGAGTAATTAAGGAATTCCTATTCTAAATATATACCACGAAGATCAAATCACCTAAGTCATGAATAACTATGCTAACAACTCCAAGTCAACAGTTTCAAGGTAGCCTAAAGGCCTAGTAAAATTGATACTCTCATTCATACTTCAAGTACCTAAATCCCACCCCATATCTAGCATAATATCATATCATACTACAAAATAGTTCAATCAATGGAGATTGTAAACCTAGCCTACATAGGCATTGAAGAAAGCTCAAAAAATCTACTAAATTACTAATTTTCCTTTTTGAGAAACTTTTGCAAATTTCCACACTATTAAAAATCACAATCTACTCATCAATACGAGAATAATGATACCCATATTACCCTATTGTGCTTCGGTTCTAAAATTACATAAAAATCCTATGTGGGACCTATTTATGGAAGTCACACTTTTTAAACCAACTCAATGTCCCACTATGCTTAAGGAATATTTATCCTAAAAATGGGTGGATTCTGAGCTATATTGGTGCTAAAATTAAGTCACCAAACTTTTGGAATTTTTAGATAATAATGGGGAAACCAACAATCAAAATAATGGAAATATTACCATAAATTTGATGGAAAATGACATAAATTAATTATGCTAAAGATACACAATTATCCACAATCGATTCTCCCAAGAACTCCTACTTTTTAGGGTTAAAGATTCTAAAGAATGGATGAAAATGGTAAAAAGATGGGCTAAGTGGGTTTTTATACCATTCCCAGGCCGATGGTGCTACTAAAGTGAATACTTGGCCACTTTAATGGTCACCGCTAAAGCGCCTAGTATCGCTAAAGTGATACCCACCGGAACAAGACAGGCCACCAAAGCGGACCATGGGCTGCTTTAGCATTAGTCCCTAAAGTGCCCAGATGCTGCTAAAGTGATATCTACTGGCTGGGTAGGTCTTTTAAATCAATCTCCACTTAAGAGAGCCTACGTTTTAGCGGTCGCACTAGATATCAGGAACCAACTGAAACTTGGAGAAATTCCAAGTCTCCGCCAACCCCTCAGGATTCATTTGAAATCCCGTATGCAAAAACAAACTATGCTACCCTAACAAATATAATATTCAATACTCAATGACACAGTTGAAGTTTCCATATGAGGTTATTTTGATGAATAGTAGGTCCCATATCTACTTGTCATTTTCGTTAACTTTCGACTTATAGCCCAAACTGAGTTTAGGAGCCTTGACACCCAAACCAAGGTTCTCCATAACCTAAAATAAATGTTTTGGAGTTGTTAGAATAGTTAGAATTGACATCTAATGTTATTTGGGTGGAGTTTTTGCCCGATAGACGATTTGAGCCAATAAAGGCTTCAAAACATGAAATTAGCTCTAAAAATAAAATGAACTGCCCGGTAACCAAGCTGTCAGTTCCAACAAATCATAAATAAATTTGGGCAGCATAGGAAAGCTCACAGAAAATGACCTGAAGGGTCATTATAAATGAAATACCCCAGGTTTTGAACTCTTAATTATCTCATAATTATGCTTACAACTCAGGGTACGACACAGGTGACGTGTCGTGAGGACTCATCATAAGTCGTATAAAGCTAATCATGGTCTAAACAGTAAGGTTTCCCTAAGTTTCTAGCATGGTCATGACTAGAATCATATAAGTCATAAGGTAATGTCACGAGTCATGGTGAGGGACTCGTGACCTTAACTCTCTTCTCTCCCAAATTCCCAAGTCAAGAACAAAGATAGGGTTTTTAAGGATTGGTTATCTACGGCTTAAAGTGTGTCTTCTTCTCCAAATTCTTGGTATTTTTAGGCATGTATCTATTTACCTAAGCTTGCATTTTATTTTGTCATGCAATGGCTTGGTATTTATATAGTTTTAATGTTTGGCTTAGGAATTTGGGTTGAGGGTTTCGAATAATTGTTATTTAAACGGTATTCCTATGGTTTACATGCATATATTTATGTTGTATTGATGGATTTTGTAACTCATTGGGTGCATGTGTACGGATAATAAAATGAGGGCCGTGGATTCCCCCAAATTTATGAATAATGGAATGGGGGTCATGGATTCTCCCAAATCATATGTATTTTTTATATTGGAATTGGTAATATCCTTAGCCCACCTTTATAATGTTTTTTTAAATATGGCGATATGCATAATTTTAACCATTTTTGACACTATTGCATTGCATAAAAGGTTAATGGAATATAAATAGTCTTGAAAGGCATTAGTGGCTATGAATTGGTTTTAAATTAGAGTTTGGGGGTCGTGGATTCCCCCAAGTTGGTGGATATTTGGAATGGCATGATTTTATGAGCTTGTAAGCATATTGGTATGACTATACTAGTGGTGAATGCCTTAATAAATAGTTATTGGTTTAATGGATGGGTTATGTGCAAATATTTTAATTGGGATTAATTGGGGTTGTGTATCTCGCCATGAAAGGTGAAGGTCCCGGAGGGAATCGATACTGGAAACTAGGTTTAGTGGCGTGCGATTCTTCATAATCGTTTGCATAGTTCACTCTTGATATATATATATATATATACGCACACACCTTGGATTGCTATGAGGTCATGGATTCCCTGTTCTTTTCTTAGTGTTCTTAATTTCATGCGGCTAACACACACTAGGGCCCTTTCGATAAGAAAAGTCGAGCCCGTATAGTCCGTGGGTGTTTATAGGATAGTTAGAGCAACATAGTCCAGGTTAATGGTTTTAAATCTCATGTTAAACCTTGTTACCTACCCCAACATCTTATATATATACATGGATGCATGTATATAAACATGTCTACTAAGTTTGGAATTGATTTTGAAATTGTATTATTTTATCCTTATCTTGAGTTACATGCTAGCGCTCACCCTGCTAACCATCCCTGAATGCTATATATTTACATTATGTAGGTCCCTAAGGTTTTCCTCTATTGGTTTATGTGATATGTAGCACAGTCGCCTATCGAGTTTGCAGTGAAGTAGTAAGCTTCCATCCTTTAAAAAGCTTAGTCATTCCATCAGTTTCTTTTTAAATTTTAGAATTGAAGATTTTGATAACGTTATCATTATCATTTTCACTATCATGGTTGGGGGAATGTCTCGACCTAGTTTGATATTCATATTAGTTTAGAGAATTTTGTGGACATGTGTGGGTAGGATGGTGTTGTTTACTCTTAGAGATTGTTCTCAAGTTATATTAACTGCTTTTATCTTTGTTCTCTAGTTGTATTCTGCTTGGTATTATTTGGATTATATTTGGACTGAACGGGCTATGTGGGTGGTCTCTGGCTGATAGTGGGCTTGAGATACCCATCATGGCTAGGCTTGGGGGTTGGGTCGTGACAAGCTTGGTATCAAAACATAGATTTAGGGTCATTGGGTGTCTACAAAGCCATGTCGAGTAGAGTCTCTTTTATGCATGTGTAGCGTGCCACACTTATAAGGGAGATGCTACAAGATATTTAGGAATATTTCCATTTCTTGTGTTCCATTCTTGGGCTATAGAGTTTGGTGTATTGAATTTCCCTAACTCTGGTTTACTCACATTTTATATTATGTTAAGCATCCTGGGTTTTGACCCTTAGAAAATTTCCTAGGATTTTCATTCTTCGAACCCAATATGACTTATGGGAATGAGCTATTTGTTGGGGTACGAGTGGTATGGTCCTGTTGTATGCTGACCAGTGTTGGTTGGTTGGATGGTTTTGGTCACTAGAATGGGTATGACTTAGGGGCATGAGTCATAGGAATTGGTACGAGTCATATCAGGGACTCGTATGGTGGTCAGTATTTGATCCTCTTGGTATTTTATTTCATCAGGGATACAAGTGGTGGGTACCAATCATATTGGGAGGGTACAACTCACATGCGTCAGTCATAACCCAGTGATGGGTTTGTAAGGGATTTAAGTGGGGGTATTCTGGATATTTCCCTACTTACCCTAATTAGGACCCACGACTTCTAATACACTTAGGAAGTTTTTTACCCTATTATTCTATTCATTAACACTTAGAAACTATTTCAAAACATTTTATAATTCTCTCAAGAGATTTTGGGGCAAGAAGGCTAGGGTTTCATCTTGAGGATTGCTTTGGAGCTTGTCTTGATGATTTTATTCCATCAAATCATTGGTATAAAGCATGATTCTCTTCCCTTATTTTAATTTCAATAAAAGGCATGGTTTATATGATTGATTTGATAGTTTCTATTTCATGATTATGGTTTTCTACTATTATTTGGTGGTTGTGATATAAAATGTTTGGTTGTGGTTTCCAATGGTTTTAATTATGATTTTATATGCATTAGTGAAGGTTTTGGACAATTGGTTTGCATGGTAATAGTTTAATGGTCTTTGGAATTGGTTAATTATGCCCCGAAGGTATTTGATAAAATACTTATAAAGATATGTTCATTGCATTGACTTCTTTTAATGGACTCTTTCATGTTTTAAACTTGGTAAAGGAATTATGCATGGTTTAAATTACTTGAAAAGGCTAAAGGCTAAATGGTTATGCTTATGGGGAAGATAGAAGTCTCCTAAGTTGTTTAATATGGTATATGGAAGGGCACTTGAAAGTCCCCTTAACCTAAATGGTTTGGCAATGGATATTACTTATAAGTAATAGGTGGTATAACGATCTCACTAATATTGGCCTTGGTTTGTAAATGGATAATGGTTTGGTTATTTGAAAACTGATTTTTAATTGGGAATTAATGGTGGGGTGTGTAGCAAAGCCGTGGAAGGTGACGGTCCCGAGGGGACCAAAATTGGAAACTTGTATTTGCCGATTTGATAATTAGTCTTAGTGGACCGTGTGCATGGTGTCACACTATTGGGGCATATACTAGTTATTCCATGGGATACTTCCCTGGTCGTGCAGCTACATGCACTTGGGCCCTTTTAGTAGGGGGAGATGAACCCATATAGCCCGAGGGTGGTTTAGGATGGCTAAGCTACACAACCTAGGTAAAGATTTTAAATGCATGCTAAACTCGGTTCCCTTTCTCAACACTTATATATTTGTATGGTTTTATGCATTGGATGGTTTACGTGGTCTTATAACTGGAATTATTTTTTTATTATCTTGAGATTCATGCTAGCGGTCACTCACTAACCCCATCTAATAGCGATTGTATACTCACGCTATGCAAGAATCGACCATTCTATTCTTCCTGTTTAGCACACAGATTTGCTATCAGCATTTGGATTAAAGTGGTGAGCTTCTATCCTTTCAGAAGGCATCATTTTACATTATAGATATTGTTATACACTTTTATTTTATTTTGGATATTGGTTTTGGCCATGGTGGGGGCATGTCCCAACTTAATTTATTTACTCTTTTAGCTAGAGGCTTTGTGGTACTTCTAGGGGTTGGTATGGGCGAGATCGGTATAGGTGTCGGCCTTGTCATTGGATTAGGCTGGTGGGATGATACCACATCATAAGATTTCTCACTGTTCCATCTGTTATATTTTGGGATTGGTTATTATATTATGGTTTGGTACTTATTTGGTTATGGCCTTTCGTTTCGCATGGTATAGGTGGACTCGGTTGGGTTGGTCATGGTTGTGACCCTATCCCAGATCTTTATGGAACCATTTACGCTATCTTTTTATACGCTTGAAATTTATCCCATTTGAATTTTATATGCTCGGTTGAGTTCTCAATCTTGGAATCTTCTCTAATCCTTGTTTGCTTGTCTTTCAGATTATACCTCTAAGGTCTGGATCATAAGAAAATTCTTTTGTCCCATCTAGGGATAGTGCTGAAGGGGTACGTCCTATGTCTGGAGTACATCTTTCATCTCATGGTCTTATTCCTAATTGTGTTGGAGTTCCTCCTATATCGGCTAGTATTCTTCAGGCCCCTCAGGGCAACTTAACGAATGCAGAATTTCATCATTCTAATCATGTTATTACCTAATTGGTAGCTTTTTAGGTTGAGCGGGGTACGATTGGTGTTTTTTCTGCTGAGAACACAAGGGTTGGTTAATTTATGAAGATGGGTCCTCCTATTTTTACTAGAGTGAAGATAGATGAGGATCCACAGGGCTTGTTGGATGAGATGGAAAAGATCTTTCGAGTGATGTAGGATACTAATATAGAAGGGGTTAACTTTGTAGCTTATCAGCTCAAGGATGTTGCTTATCAGTGGTATGAGGAGTGTAATAGGTATAAAGGTTATATAGAAGAGGAAGGGTTATGAGAGGCCTTTTATAATACTTACTTGGATTGGTTCTTTCCTCAAGAGTTGAGGGAAGCTAAGATGGAGGAGTTTTTGAACCTCAAGTAGGGGAGGATGCCAGTAAAGGAATATGCTTTGAAGTTCCATTAGCTATCAAGGTATGCTCCTGACTTGATGACTGATATGAGGTCGAGAATGAGGATGTTCGCTTTTGGGTTGAATAGATATTTGATCTTAGAGAATAAGACTTCTTTGCTCATTAAGGATATAGACATCTCAAGGTTGACTATTCATATACAACAGGTTGAGGATGAGAAGAGGAGGCATGCGGAGTTTGGGGATAGATAGGGAAAGAAGAGCATGATTTC
Source organism: Capsicum pubescens (assembly GCA_030864215.1). Lineage (NCBI taxonomy): Eukaryota > Viridiplantae > Streptophyta > Magnoliopsida > Solanales > Solanaceae > Capsicum > Capsicum pubescens. The sequence goes on along the minus strand of CM061549.1, from coordinate 154,797,738 downwards.
TAATTAGGGAGGTGCTCAATCTCAGGGTGGTAGAGATGGTGGCAAGTGGTGGAAGAAGAAGTGGGGGAGTTCTGGCTCCTTTTCTATTTATGCTTCGTACCAGTCGGGAGACATGCATCATCAAAGTAGTGACAATTCTCGGGCGCAGGTTGTCTAATCTTAGGCGAGCGAAGGTTAGTTAGTTTTTTTATGTCCTCCTTGTCGATTCTCTGGTTGTCCTCATTAAGGTTATTGCAAGGAATAAAAGGACACGTGATTCAAGTATGGCCAGGTAGGCCATTGGCTCTAGGATTTTCCAGTCAATAAAGTTGCTACGGGGGCGAATAAGATTCCTGTGGCTTCATCTTCTGCTCCTACACCTGGTTGGGTGGAATTTGCTTTTGTTACTGCTCCTGGTTCTAGTGTTGGTCAGAACAAGTTGTATGATTTGACATCCCGATAGGAATCCTAGGCATCACCTGATGTCCTTACTGGTACGTTACAATATTTCTCTTGTGATGTATAGTATTTTCTTGACTCAGGGTCCACTCTTTCTTAGGTGACTCCATATGTTGTTGTATCTTTTGGTTTCAATCTGAAAGTTATTTCAGATCCCTTTTCTGTTTATACCTCGGTAGGTGACTCAGTTATTGCTAAAAGAGTCTATAGGGTATGTGGAGTATCTGTTGGTAGCAAGCAAATCTTTGCGGATCTATTTGAGTTGGATATGGTAGATTTTGATATAATTCTAGGTATGGATTGGTTGCATTCTTGTTATGCATCTTTGAATTGTCAGACCCGTAAGCTTATATTTAAGTTCCCTGGCAAATTTGTTATAGAATGGGAAGGTAGTTCCTTAGCTCCTAGGAAGAGGTTTATTTCTTATCTTAGAGCTCGGAAGTTAATCTCCAAGGGGTGTCTTTATCACTTGGTCTGGGTTAAAGATTCTAACTCGGAAGGTCCTTCTTTATCTTCGATCCCTGTGGTTAATGAGTTTTAGAGGTCTTTACGGATGATCTTCCTGATGTCACTCCGGATAGGGAAATAGAGTTTGGTATTGATCTGCTTCCAGACGCTTGTCCAATTTCTATTCCTCCATACAGAATGGCCCGGCTGAGTTGAGGGAACTTAAGGAGCGACTTAAGGATCCTCTATACAAGGGGTTTATTCATCCTAGTGTTTCTTTATAGGGTACACTGGTGTTGTTTGTGTGTAAGAAAGTTGGTTCCCTTTTGATGTTCATTGACTACATGCAGTTGCACAAGGTGACGGTCAAGAACAAGTATCCTCTTCCTCAAATAGATGACTTATTTGACCAGTTGCAAGGTGCCAAGTTCTTCTCTAAGATAAATCTTTGGTTTGGGTACCATCAGCTTAAGATTAGGGAGGTACATATCCCTAAGATGGCTTTTCGCACTCGGTATGGGCATTTTGAGTTCTTGGTCATGTCATTTGGGTTGACTAATGCTCCGACAGCATTTATGTACTTGATAAACATGGTGTTCAGGAAGTATTTAGATCTCTTTGTCATTGTGTTTATTGATGACATTCTGGTTTATTTGAAGAGTGAAGTGGATCATGTTAATCACCTCTGTGTGGTGTTGTAGACCTTAAAGTAACAACAGTTGTATGCTAAGTTCTCTAAGTGTGAGTTTTGGTTGAATGGTGTGATTTTCTTGGGTTATATAATTTCTAGTGAAGGGATCATGGTGGATCCACAAAAGGTTCTTATGGTAAAAAGGTGGCCTAGGCCCACAAATCCATTTAATATTCCGAGCTTCTTGGGTTTAGCCGGGTATTATAGGCAGTTTGTGGAAAGCTTTTCTTCAATAGATGCTCCTTTGACTAAGTTGACTCAGAAGAAGGTTAAGTTTTCTTAGTCGGATTCTTGTGAAGGGTGTTTTGAGAAGTTGAAGAATAAGTTGACTTTGGCTCCAATCCTAACCTTTCTAGAAGACAATAATGGGTTTTTGATTTATTATGATGCATCTCGGGTAAGTCTTGGTTGTGTTTTGATGTAGCATGGAAAGGTGATTGCCTATGCTTCCAAAAAGTTGAAGGTACATGAGAGGAATTATCCTAGTCAAGATTTGGAGTTATTAGCGATTGTGTTTGCTCTGAAAATATGGCGGCATTATCTATATGGTGTTCACGTGGATTCTTTTCTGATCATAAAAGTCTTCAGTACGTGTTCACTAAAAATGAGCTTAATCTCAAGCAGAGGAGATGGCTTGAGCTTCTCAAGGATTATGATATGAGTCTTTACTATCACCAGGTAAGGCTAATGTGGTTGCTGATGCTCTTAGTAGGATATCCATGGGGAGTTTAGCTCATGTGAAGGAAGGAAAGGGGGAATTGGTGAAGGATATTCACCGTTTGGCCAATCTTAGAGTTTGCTTGTTTGACTCCAATGATGGTAGTGTGATGGTGCAAGAAGTGGTTAAGTTATCTCTTGGTGTAGAGATTAAGGAGAAATAAGTGTTGGATCCTGTCTTGATGAAAATCAAGAGTGACGTTTGTGGGCAAAAGGTAGTGGTGTTTGAGATCAGTGGTGATAGTACTTTATGATACCAAGGGAGGTTGTGTGTTCCTAATGTCGATGGGTTGCAGCAAAGGATTTTGGCTGAGGCGCATTGATCACACTATGTTGTTCATCTCGACTTGACTAAGATGTATCATAATCTCAAGGAGATCTATTAGTGGAATGGCATGAAAAGGGACGTGGTTGATTTTGTAGCCAAGTGTATGGTATGTCTATAGGTTGAGGTTGATCACATGTGGCCAGGAGGGTTGTATCAAGAAATTGATTTGCCCGAATGTAACTAGGAAGTGATCAATATGGACTTCGTTACCGGTCTTCCCTGATCTCTAAATCAGTTTGATTTGATTTGGGTCATCGTAGATAGGATGACTAAGTCTGCTCACTTCTTGCTAGTGCATACTACCTTTGCGACAGAGGATTATGTGAAGTTGTATCTTCAGGACATTGTAAAGCTGCATGGAGTACCTGTCTCGATTAGTTTTTATCGCGGTATGTAGTTTACGTCTTATTTATGGCGGTCTTTCTAGAAAGGGTTGGGGACTGAGGTTAGTCTGAGTACTGCTTTTTATCTGTAGTCGGATGGGCAAGTAGAGAGAACTATTCAGATATTGGAGGATATGCTTCAGGCCTGTGTGATCGACTATGGTGGCAATTGGGTTGAGCATCTACCTTTGGTGGATTTTTCTTACAACAATAGTTATCATTTGAGTATTGATATGGATACTTTTAAGGAATTGTATGGTAGGAGGTGTAAATCTCCTATTGGTTGGTTTGAGCTTGGGGAGGCGGACATGTTTGGCCTGAATTTGGTTTATCAAACGATAGAAAAGGTCAAGGTGATTCGAGATGGCTTAAAACTGCCCAAAGTTGCAAAAAGTCCAATGCAGATGTTAGGTGTAAAGAGTTGGAGTTTGAGGTTGGGGATAGGGTATTCCTTAAGGTGTCTCCCATGAAGGGAGTGGTGCGGTTTGGAAAAAAGGGAAACTCAGTCCCCGGTATGTTGGTCCTTATGAGATTTTGTGTAAAGATGGCAATGTTGCTTATGAGCTGGAGTTGCCATCTAGCTTAAGTTTGGTTCATCCGTTCTTCCATTTTTCTATGTTGAGGAAGTTTATTAGTGATCCTTCTTCGATTTTTCCTTTGGAATGATTGGGTATTTTGGATTTTTGGTCTTATGAAGAGTTCCCGATTGTGATATTAGATAGGCAAGTTCGTCTGTTGCGGACCAAGGATGTGGCTTCGGTTAAGGTTCTATAACAGAGCCATAAGGTGGAAGAAGCTACTTGGGAAACGGAAGTGGACATACATTACAGGTATCCACATCCATTTTCTACTCTTGGGATTCGTGCGGAAGGTAAGTGTCTTCAACACATCTCTATTTTCTTAGCTTGTTAAAGGAAAGATTAACATCTTTGCTTCTTTGTTTTCAAACCTTGTGATGAGTGGTGAGCTTACCACTCATTCACACTCATTATTCGTTCACATCACCTTGTTTTGAATGAATAAATAAGACAAAATCCATGACTAGATGCACTAATATCCACTCTTTGCAGGCATAAAGTTGAGGAGACCAAAAAATGCAGATTGGAGTTAAAAATGATAAAAATGGAGTAAAGAAGAGTACAACTGAAGACCTGGACTATGTCAGCCTCGGTTACCGCGACCGTGGTCCTCTATCCACTGTCACAGTTAGTCAAGATAGTCAGAGCAATGCAGTCACAGTATATAACCACGGTCGCATAGTTTCAGTAGTGGACAACAGTGCACGACCGCAGTCAAGAAGGAATATGCCCAGGGGAAGATCTATAAAAGCACTCTGACGCATCCCAAGCCATTTTTAAGTAAAAATCCTTTCCTCTTTAGGATAGCTTAGCTCATAAGATATCTTGGAATTAAAGACTTGAAACCCTAATCTTGCGCAAGTGTGTAATTAACTTTGAAGGCTAAATTTCTAAGACTTTATGTGAAGAATGAATACATTGGATAATCCTTATGGTATATCTCTCTTTACCTTCTTCATGAGTAGCTAAATAATTTAATCTTGAGATTATGTTGAACTAGGGTGTAATTGTGTGTGGGTATTGTTGTGTTTGCATGGATTTTAGTTGTTGAGTAAGGATTCCACCATTGATTGAGCTTATGGCTTGGAATTTGATGGGTGAAAGCTCTAAATCTCCAAATGGATTTAATGGGTGAAAGCTCTAAACTCTAGAAACCCTTTGTCATCCTCGAAAGAGGGATGAAGGTGAATATTAGGTAACCCATAACATCCTCAAAAAAGGGTTATAGGGGGACAAAGAAATAGTGGAAAATTTTTCCTATGGTTTACTACCTTTTGCAATCTTAGAAATGAATGTATTAGGAGAGTAAATCATGTCAAGAGCATCATCCTAGAAATAGGGATGCTTGATTAAGGTCTTGGGTGATTATGAAAATGCGTACACTTGTTAGGTGCTTGAAAGAGCCAACGGGTGATATTGTTGTGGTTTTGTTGAGATATTGACCCCAATGAACTTCGACCTAGCCTATCCTTCGGTTAACAACTAAATTTAATGATGAACCAACATCAACCCACATATATTGCCTCTAGGTAGACATAATCCCAAGATTTCCCCCAAACCTTGAATTCTAAGTAATAGTTTCATTTGTTATGTACTTTGTTAAGTGGGTTGCAAAAAGTTTCCAAACAAATCCTCCCATTTTATTTTGCACGTCGTTTTTGTTAGCATGTTGGGTAATCTCTTAGTAAATTGAGCATCCATAAAGTTTAAAGTCTATAATTCCACTCCTTGAGATTCGACCCCAATTCAAATTTGGTTTCTTGACAACGACCGCCTCACCCTTAATTATGGAAGTGAGTTGAGTGTTATAAAAATGGCACCATTGTCGGGGAGTGAAATATAGATTTCTCTTGTGTGGTATTATTTTTTACTTGGGGAGTATCCGGAGTGTCACACTTTATTTTCTTTGTTGTTTTTGGATATTTTGTAGTTAATCTTAGCATAACCGAAACTATGAGCGAAGGCACCAATCCTGTGGAGTCCCTCGATGAACCCACCCTTGGAAAAAACCACTTGAATAGTGGGAGTCAGATGAGTGAAAACCATATCCCACCTCACCATAGGAGCAGGACATTTCATGTGACTAGTGTCATGCTTTATGTGTTGCAAGTAAAAGCGCTATACAGAGGCCAAGCCCATGAGGATCCATATGTTCACTTGAAGAATTTCTTGGAAGCTTGTACTCCTTTCAACATCTCTCGTATGACTCATGAGTCCTTTCGGCTTTGGCTCTTCCCGTTCTCACTAACGAGTGAAGCATTTTTATGGTTCCGCACACTCCCTACGGCTTTACTCACTTCATGGAAGGAGCTCACAATGGAGTTTTTAGATCAATACTCCTCTCCATCCAAGGTGTGTCACCCAAGAGATAAAATTATGAACTTTAGACAAAGGGACGAAGAGCTACTTCATGAAACATTGGAGAGATTTCATAGGATGTAAGACAAATTCCCAAACCACGAGATTCCGGGGAAGACATGTCTCCAAATATTCTATCGGGCACTAGATCCTTTGAACCAAATGGTGGTAAATAATGCGGCTGAAGGTTCTCTATTAAACTTGCACTTCCATACCTCTACAAAATTGTTGAGATAGGTAACTAAACACAATCGGAAATGTCACACCCGAGATATCAACATTTCAACTAGCCCTCCACCCAAGCCCATGATTAGTAGAGAACAAAGAATGTGGGAGGAAGATCAAGAGAAAACCATGGCAAAGATCTTGACCCAACTTCAGATCCTAACCAAGTATGTCATGGGTACACCCATGAAAATAGAAAACCCTATGACACCAAGACCCCATTATGAAGATGATGAAGCTAGGATAAAGGAGGAAGAAATTTGGTACCTAGCTAACCACTCGGAGGGTTTCTCATTCAACCTATCATAGGCATGATGGGAATCAAGGTTAGATAATTCTTGGTGGTGCTCGAGTTTGGATAGATCGGGAAAATAAGTATTACCATTTTGTACCTCACCATGATCGGGATTCTAACAAAGAGTCAAGCTCCATTGACACCAATAGAGGTAGAACGAAGGATCTCCTTGCAAGAATTTTGAACAAAGTTGAAGGAACGAACAAAATGGCCCATGAATTAAAAGAGGACTTTGTTTCACTCTCTAAAACTGTGGTCTCCCATTCGGTCTCTATTACAGAATTGGAAAATCAAATGGTACTAGTCTTCAAACATCTAGATACTAAACCCAAGAGGGACTCCACTAGTGGTACAATCGTGAACCTATAAAATGATGATAAAATCTTGGCGATACATGCAGAGATCAAAAAGACAAAGGAAGACCATATGATGGAGGACTTGGGCGGCAAGATGCTCAACGCTCGATCAAAAGAGAGGTTGTCCCAGAGTCTAATCGACAAAGAGAAGAAAGAGGTGAAAAGCATTGTTGGAAGGTTAATTGATGAAAGGGAGTTTGATAACTGGGGTCCTATGGATCCTTCTTGACAAATTGATGCATGCCAACATCGTTCCATGATGATAACTAAAGTTCTCTGTGGAAGGCAACCCACAAATTCCATGAGGATGGCTTGTATCTTTTTAGCATATTTTTCTAGTACTAATGTTAGTTTTTGCATATGAATAACTCATGCATGTGTGACACTATGGAGTGCTTGGTATAAGCATAAAAAGGAAGAAGTGTGCATAATTTAGGATGAAAACCAATCAAAGGATTAATGGGCACCAATTAAGCAAAAAATCTGGACAAGGGGAAAACAGGTGAGCATACATGCCCTCGGTTATTGCGATCACAGTCCCCATGAGCGATCGCGGTTACCCACCTATTTGCAATCGTGGTCAGTTAGCTGCGATTATGGACACAAAAGCCAGTTGATTCACTTACTACCTTAATTTCCTCCCACTCCCACTCATGTTCTTACATGCAGGAATAGTCTAATCTCAAGACAAATAGTGATGGTGCAAAATATGAAAAGGATAGTGGTATTTGATGGAGTTTCATGAAGCACACTTATCTCTTTATTAGCTTTAATTATTGATGCAGTATGGACATAACTACCTTTTTAGTTGGGGTGTTTTATTTCCTTATTTATTTCATTTGGGCTTGTATTAGTGATAGTGTTGCACACTTTTCTATTCTTTTGGAAAATTCTTAGAATGATTTTTATTTGGCTTATAATATTCGAGCACTCTGATGATGCTCACATTTGCATAGATTAACTATCTTGTTTGTAGTTTACTATTTTAGTATAAATTTTAATAGACGAGCTTTGCCTTTGTGATTGGGTTTCTAACCATAGGTGCAGGGGAAGTTTGAGTACCCATAGAATCAAGGTTATAAAATGCAAGGGAAATCTGAGTACCTGTAGCATTGATAATTTGGGGTTGCATTATGATCCATTGGTGAATTCTGAGTAACCATGTGGTGGGTCGCCCACACTTTGAACTTCAATGTGGGACGATAGATTGTATGGTTTCCATGATTATAAAATCATATATGGTGTGGATGCAAAAGCAAACAACCCCCTCCATACGAAATTTTTGAAAAATTTGAAGGCATGAACGTGGGCAACTTTGTGATGAAATTTTTCTCTCTTCCTATGACTCCAAAAGTTGACTTTGGAAGATAGTGAATACTCCAAATTTGTCTCGAGCGGGTAGAATAATTGAATACTCTTGACAACATTCACATGCCATGTGTGTGAGGTTAATTATCTCCATCTCATATGTACTTGTACTATCAAAAACTTGCCTCTTTAGTCTTTCAAAGCTAATTTTTTAATGTTCTTGGTTGGTAAAAATGGTCATAGTCTATCTTATGATTTTGGAAGTCGACTTTATCCTAAAGAGCCTACCAATACATAAGAAGTACCCCTAGTCACCCTCTTCGAGGCTTTGGACTTTTCTTTGGAAAATGCATTACAAGCCGTAGTCTTTCTATTCATCCGCTCTTGAACCCCATCCTCCTTGAACTTGAGAATACAAATTGAGGCTAAAATCCTAAGTTGGGGGTGGTAGAAAGAGAAAAAGGTATAGGTGATCCACAAAACCTTAAGAAGGTCCTTACGATCTTGAGAAAGTGAAGCTTTTTTTATTTGAATAAAGAAAAGATCCCATAAAGGAAATAAAAACTTTTTCTGTATGCAAAAATTTATAGAAGAAGAGAAAAAGAGAAAGTTAGAAAACCAAGAAAAAGCAAAGGTAGGTTATATAGTAAAGATAAAAGAAGTGGCCCGATAAGCGATGCATAAAAAAAGTTTGATGTTGAAGTTCAAGGAGGGTATAACCTTGTTTTCCCAAATGATATTCCACCCCAACCCTAAACCTACATTATAAGCTTAAAAAGCCCTTTGTGATTCCCAAACCAAGTGTGGCCATTGTAGTAGCGATTGAAAATAGGGGAAAACCTATGGCATGGTACTTGTTAACATGGAAAATTTCTTGAGAGAGTTAGTGGTTGCACTTAAAATTATTTGTTGCATGATTGGTAGCTAGGTATGTGAATTTCTCCTTTCTTGTGAGGAGGCATGAGAACTAATTGAGGTGGGTGATTTTGTCATCTTCTTCACAATGAGACAAATGGAAGTGTAGAATGATTATAGTCAACATCTGAGTCATTTTTAAAGTGATTAGTAATTATTACATAGTTTCTCCTTAAAGTCTATTGCATCCTTCACTATTCCATTTTATGATGAGGGGAGCCGTTAAAATCTTATTTGACCATGTGTGAAATGATTTTGGTGGTCGTAATCAAGTTTGAGTCTTCATAATCATTTCATGATAGAAAGAGGGCATTCATATGATATTGTCTCATAGTAAGTGGTAGTGTTGCTTGAGGACAAGCAAGGTCTTAAGTTGGGAATGTTGATGAGTCATGAGTTTACCACTCATTTGGACTCCTTATTGGTGCACATTACCTTGTTTTGAATGAATAATGAGACAAAATCCATGAATAGATGCACTAATATCCACTCTTTGCAGGCATAAAGTGGAGAAGAACAAAAAATATGGATTGGAGCTAAAAATGATAAAAAGGGAGAAAATAAAAGTGTAACTGAAGACCTGGACTACTTCAGCCTCGGTTACCACGATCGTGGTCCTCTATCTGTTGTTACAGTCAGTCAAGATAGTTAGATTAACGCAGTCACGACACACAACTGTGGTGCATAGTCGCGGTCGCAGACAGCCGTGTGCGATCATGGTCAAGCGAGAATATGCCCAGAGACAGATCTATAAAAGCACTCTGACATATCGCAAGCCATTTTAAGCAAAACCCCCTTCCTCTTTAGGATAACTTAGCTCATAAGATATTTTGGAATTAAGACTTGAAACACTAATCTTGGGTAAATGTGTAATTAACTTTGAAGGCTAAATTTCTTAGACTTTTTGTGAAGAATGAATGTGTTGGATAGTACTTATGGTATATCTCTCTTTACCTTCTTCATGAGTAGCTAAATAATTTAGTCTTGGGATTATGTTGAACTTGGGTGTAATTGTATGTGGACATTGTTATGTTTGCATGGATTTTAGTTGTTGAATATGGATTCCACCATTGCTTGAGCTTACGGGTTGGAATTTGATGGGTAAAAGACCCAAATCTGCAAATGGGTTTGATGGGTGAATGCTCCAAACTCTAGAAAACCTTTGTCATCCTCGAAAGAGGGATGGAGGTGAATATTTGGTAACCCATAACATCTTCGAAAGAGGGTTATAGGGGGACAAAACAATGGTGGACAATTGATCCTACGACTTACTACCTTTTGCAATCTTAGAATAAGTGTATTAGGAATTTAAATCATGTAAGGAGAATCATCCTAGAAATAGGGATGCTTGATTGAGGTCTTGGATGATTATGAAAATGTGTACACTTGTTAGGTGCTTAAAAGAGCCAATGGGTAAAATCGTTGTGGTTTTATTGAATAATTGACCCCAATGAACTTTGACCTTGCCTATACTTTGGTTAACAACTAAATTTCATGATGAACCAACACCAACCCATATTCATTACCTCTAGGTAGACATGATCCAAAAATTTCTGCCAAACCTTGAATTCTAAGTAATAGTTTCATTTATCAAGAACTTGTTTAAGTGTGTTTCAAGAAGTTTCCAAGAAAATCCCCTATTTTATTTTACATGTCATTTTTGTTATCATTTTGAGAAATCTCTTAGTAAACTGAGCATCCATAAAGTTTGAAGTCTATAATTTCACTCCTTGAAATCGACCCCAATTCAAATTGGATTACTTGACAACGACTGCCTCACCCCTAATTATGGGAGTGATTTGAGCGTTATCACCTTGGTAAAAGGATGTTTGATAATGAAAATGAATCTGTGTGTGGTTACCCCTACCTTGTCCGTCAATCAGGGATGAATGTTCCTTGTAGGAGAGACTAAAACATCTTGGGTTTTGACCATTAGAAAATTTCCTGGAATTACCATTCTCCGAACCCAATACGACTCATAGGTACGAGCTATATATTGTGGTATGAGTGGTATAGTCCTGTCATATGCTGACCAGTATTGGTTAGTGGGATGGTTTTGGTCACTAGAATGGGTATGAATTGTAGGGCTTGATACGAGTCATATTAGGGACTCATATGGTGGTCGGTGTTCGATCCTCCTGGTATTTCATTCTGCGGATACAGGTTACGTATATGGATCGTATGCTGTGGTTAGGACTTAGTTAGATAAGTAGTACACTAGACAGTGTTTGATCCAAGGGTTGAGGCTTAGATACGACTGGTGGGTACCAATCGTATTGGGAGGGTACGACTTGTATAGGTCAGTTGTATCCCTATGATGGGTTTTTAAGGGATTTAAGTGGGGTTATTCTGGATATTTCCCTACTTACCTAAATTAGGACCCACAACTTCTAATACACCTAGGAGGTTATTTATCTTATTATTCTATTAACTAACACTTAGAAACTATTTCAAAACACTTCATAATTCTCTCAAGAGCTTTTGGGGCAAGAACGCTAGGGTTTCATCTTGAGGATTGCTTTGGAGCTTGTCTTGGTGATTTTTTTCCATCAATTTTTTAGTACAAGGCATGATTCTCTTCCCTAATTTTAATTTCAACTAAAGGCATAGTTTATATGATTGATTTGATGGTTTTGCTATTTCATGATTATAGTTTTCAACTATTATTTGGGGGTTTTGTTATAAAATGCTTGGTTATGGTTTCCTAGGGTTTTAATTATGTTTTTATATGCATTAATGATGATTTTGGACAATTGGTTTGCATGGTCTTTGAAATTGGTTTTGGTTATATTATGCCCCCAAGGTGTTTGATAAAATGCTTATAAAGATATGTTCATTGCATTGACTTCTATTAATGGACTCTTGCATGTTTTAAACTTGGTAAAAGAATTATGCATGGTTTAAATAGTTTTAAAAGGCTAAAGTCTAAATGGTTATGCTTGTAGGGAACATGGAAGTCTCCCAAGTGGTTTAATATGGTATATGGAAGGGCACTTAAAAGTCCCCTTAACCTAAATAGTTTGGCTATGGATATTACTTACAAGTAAGAGGTGGTATGACGATCCTACTAATATTGGCCTCGGTTAATAAATGGATAATGGTTTGGTTATTTATAAATTGGTTTTTAATTGGGAATTAATGGTGAGGTGAGGTGTGTAGCAAAGCTGTGGAAGGTGGTGGTCCTGGGGGAACCAAAACTAGAAACTCATATTTGCCGATATAAGGATTGGTCTTTGTAGACCGTGTGCATAATGTCACACTATTTGGGGATGTACTAGTCATCCCATGGGATACTTCCTTGGTCATGTAACTACATGCACTGGGGCCCTTTCAGCAGGGGGAGCTGAATTTATATAGCCCGTAGATGGTTTAGGACGACCAAGCTACACAATCCAGGTAAAGATTTTAAATGCACGTTAACCCGGTTCCCTTTTTTGGAACTTATGTATATGTATGGTTGTATACATTGGATGGTTTTACTTGGTTTTATTACTGGCATTATTTTATTCTTATCCTGAGATTTATGCTAGCGGACACTCGCTAACCCCATCTACTGGCGGTTGTATACCCACGCTATGCAGGAATCAACCATTTTACTCTTTTTATTTAGCATACAAATTTGGTATTAGCATTTGGACTGAAGTGGTGATCTTCAATCCTTTCAAAAGGCATCATTTCGCGTTATGGCTATCGTTAGACATTTTTTTTTTATTTTTGATATTTGTTTTGGCCATGGTTGGGGGCATGTCCCAATCGGATTTATTTACTCTTTTGGATAGAGGCTTTGTGATACTTTTGGGGGTTTGTATGGTCGGGATCGGTATAGGTATCGTCCTTGGCATTAGATTAGGCTGGTAGGCTAACACAACATCACATGATTTCTCACTATTCCATCCTATTACATTTTGGGATTGATTATTATATTATGGTTTGGTACTTAATTGGTTGTGGCCTTGTTTATGGCCTTTGGTTTGGCTTGGTATGGCTGGACCCAATTGGGTCAGTCACGGTTGTGACCCTATCCCAGAGTCTTCATGAGAGAATTTATGCTATCTTGTTATATGCTCGAAATTCATCCCATCTAAGGCTGGATAAAGGTGGTTGGGTTGGGTAACAAGAGGTGGTCCTCAATCTTGGCTGGAATTGTGATGCCCATTATGATAAGTCTCAGGGTCGAGTTATGTCATCATGCCTCCTCGAAGATTTGATGTTCGTAAAAACTCTACCGAGCCCTCTATCCTACCTAAGGACAATGTGGAGGGGACTCACATCATTTTTTGGAGTACATACCCGGTCTAGGGTCTCTGCTCCCTATTGTGTTGCTCCACTCAGGGGTTCCATTGGTCCCCACTTATCCTTTTTTGGTTGGTGAAACTCATCCTCAGTCATCTCAAGAAGACATATCTAATATGGAGTTTCGTTGTTCTATTCATTGGTTGACTCAGTTGGTGACCTGTTAGTCTCACCAGTCAGGTCAGGTTAGTTCTGTTGCTCCTTCTTTTGAGGTTACTCGAGTTGGTCAGCTTATATGGCTGAATCCCCCAACCATTAATGAATCTAAGGTTGAGGAGGATCCCCAAGGATTTACTGATGATATGAAAAAGATTTTTTGAGTGATGCATCCTACTGATATAGAAAGTGTGGAGTTTGTTGCATATCAGCTAAAAGATGTGGCATATAAGTGGTATGAGGTGTGAGAGTAGTTGAGAGGTGATGATATGGAGCCAGCTTTATGGGATGAATTTTGGGGTGACTTTCTCAATCATTTCTTTCCTTAAAAGTTGAGAGAAGCTAAGGCAGAGGATTTGGTAAATCTAAAGAAGAGCAAGAAAAGCGTGAAATAGTATGCCCTAAAATTTTAGTAGTTGCCTGTGTTATGCTCCGGAGTTGTTGTCTTCTAAGAGGGTGAAGATGAGAAAATTTACTTCTAGGTTATCCCATGACTTAGTATTAGAGTGTAAGTCTGCTATGTTGAATAATAACATACACATATCCAGACCTGTGATTGTTATATGTAGTTTTGATGATGAACAACTAACTTCAAGGGAAAAGGTCCTTGGATATGCATGGTATAGTACAACTGGCACGTATGCCTACACAATTTTGTCCTTTTGTGTAACAAACTTGCAGGTGTTTCTTGTACTAAATAGGACACCTAGTTTAATGATATTTCAGCCCTAATCATCTCTCATCTATAAATGAAAAAAGAGGCTTCTTCATTAAATGGTTTTTGCAAATATTTCAAAGAGATTAAGAGAGAAGAAAAGGCAAAACCTCAGAAATTCAACATTTCTCAAGTTCCTAGTGAGTATGTGAGCTTAAATAGAAATTTTTCTTGAGTAAAATGCTAATTTGTAATTGAATTACTCATGATATAAGAGTAGTGTTTTATTTTGTTGAGAGAAGTGCTTAGGTTGAGTTGCCTAATCTTGTTTTTGGTTAGAGTTAAGTAGTTTTTGAGGGAAATATGGCAAAGGAGTCAAGGTATGCTTTTAATAGAGGTATTGCAAGTAGGAGTAACCTAGAGTTAGGTTCACAGTCGAATCTATAATCAAAAGTTTGGTTATAGTGGACTATTTTGAGCTTGTAAGGGAAGGCTACAATTTTTTCTTCTTTGAGCAAGGGAGTTTCCACGTTAAATCCTATGTTCTTTACCTTTCTTGCACTAGTTTATAATTCCTGGTGATTTACTATTTCATTGCCTATAATTGACTTTAAGGGACTTGGCCCCTTACTATGTGGTGCAACCCCAGAGGGTCTCAATAGTGGTATATATATAGTAGGTTAAAAATGAAAAGAAAAAGCAAGTGGAAATGAGAAAGAGGCAGAATAAGAAGTTTAGATATTTAGAGTAAGGTGCAAATCAACAAAATATTTGAAGAGATGGTAGGCAGTGGATCAAGATATAGACTTGGGGAAACTCTGGTTCATATTATTTGGGTAGTGCTCCTTATCCTAATCCTTTGGGTGATCGCCATTTTTAGGCTAAAAGTGGTTTTAAGGAACATGATTCCTAATTTCAAGATAGTAGAGCTCATCCAGCCCCATCATATCCTCCTTATCAATTTTATTGACAGCTTTACCATGGTCAGTGTGATTAGGGGAGGAATTAGTGCTATAATTGTAGATCTTTATATGGTAGATTTCGATGTTATCTTAGGTATGGATTGGCTCCATTTGTGCTATGCTTCCTTGGATAGTAGGACCTGAAAGGTTAGTTTATAAATTCCTAATGAACTGATTATTAAATGGGGAAAAAGTTCCTTGGTGCCTAAAAGGAGGTTTATTTCTTATCTTAGATCCCGTATGTTGATTTCCAAATGGTATCTTTATCATCTAGTTTGAGTTAAGGATTCTAATTCTGAAGGACCCTTCTTACAATCTGTCCCTGTTGTCAATGAATTTTCTGTAGTGTTTTCTGAGGATCTTTCTAGAATTTCTCCCAATAAGTAAATATCTTTGGGATTGATCTTTTACCGGATACCCATCCTATCTCCATTTCTCCTTATAGCATGGCCCTGATTGAATTGAAAGAGCTAAAAGAGCAGTTAAAAGATCTTCTTGATAAGGGCTTCATTCGACCTAGTTTTCTTTGTGGGATGCTCTCGTGCATTTTGTGCATAAGAAAGATGGGTATCTTAGGATGTGTATAGATTATCGATAGTTGAATTAGGTGACGGTGAAAAATAATTATCCTTTTCCAAGGATTGATGATCTTTTTGAACAACTTTAAGGTGCTATATGTTTTTCTAAGATTGATCTCTATTCTGCCTATCATCAGTTAAAGATTCAAGAGGTTGATATTCCTAATACTACTTTTTGAACCCGGTATAGTCACTAGGAGTTCTTAGTTATGTCATTTGGATTAACTAACTCTTCGACAACTTTTATGGATCTTATGAATCAAGTTGTCAGGTAGTTTTGGACTTGTTTGTTATTGTCTTCATTGGTGATATTTTTTTGTATTCTAAGAGCGAGTAGGATCATGCCAATTACCTTTGAATTGTTTTGCAGACTCTTAAGGATCAAAAGTTGTATGCTAAATTTTCTAAATGTAAGTTTTGGCTGAATGCGGTGACTTTTCTTGGGCATGTTGTTTCTAGTAAGGGGATCAAGGTATATCCACAGAAAGTTGGGGAGGTAAATAGGTGGCCTAGAACCACAACTCCAACTGACATTCGAAGCTTCTTGGTCTTGTCTGGATATTATAGGAAGTTTTTGGAGAGTTTCTCATCGATTGTTGCTCCGTTGACAAAGTTGACTCAGAAAAAGGTTATGTTCCTGTGGTCCGATTCTTGTGAGGTTAGTTTTGAGAAGTTGACTTTTGCGCCAGGTTTTTCCCTGTTGAAGGTACTGGTGGATTTGTTGTGTATTGTGATACATATCATATGGGACTGGGTTGTGTGTTGATTCAGCATGGTAATGTGGTGGCGTATGCTTTCAGACAACTTAAGGTTGATAAAAAGAATTATCTGACTCACAATTAGGGTTGGAGGCTATTGGTTTTCTTTGAAGATTTGGCATCATTATTTGTATAGGTTGTATGTAGACATTTATTCTAATCATAAGAGCTTGCAGTATGTATTTACCCAAAAAGAGTTGAATCTCAGGCAGAGACGGTGGATTGAGTTGCTAAAGGACTATGATATGATTCTTCATTACAATCCAGGTAAAGGTAATATGTTTGTTGATGCTCTTAGCAGGTTGCCTATGGGGAGCTTATCTCATGTGAAGGAGGATAAGGGAAGATTAGTGAAGAGTATTCACCGATTAGCCAATTTGGGATTTCATCTTTTAGACTCTGAGGATGGAGGAGTAATTATTAAAGAGATGGTTAAGTCATCTCTTGGTGTTGAAGTGAAAGAGAAAAAGACTTTGGATCCCATACTTATGGAAATTAAGGATGATGTGGGTCAATAAATGGTCATGGCATTTGAGATCGGGGGAAATGGTATCTTGAGGTGTTAAGGCATATTGTGTGTTCCTGATGTTGATTTGCTACGAGAAAGGATTTTGAATGAGGCTCATGAGTCTAGGTATACAGTTTATTCTGGATCAACAAAGTTGTATCGTGACTTGAAGGAGATTTTTTGGTGGAAAAATATAAAGAGAGATATGACTAACTTTTTTTGAGAAACGAACCTTACCTGGGGCTCTCACCTCCCATGGCAGCCAGGGGTTGAGCCGCACACCCCCAAGCCATATCATAAATAAAAGTAAAAAAAATACAAGGAGGGGGGCATAGACCTTACCTTTGATCCAATGGTGGTTCAAAGTTAACTAGCCTACTAAGGCCGGTAGACTCATCTCCAATACTAGAAATAAAATCCAGATCTAAGCACCTAGAAGAAAGGACTTCTCTCACTACAATATAATTTAGGAAATCATAAATTAGTGAGATTCTCCCCTTACAAAGTAAGAAGAAAATCAAAACAAAACTAAACCACTTCATAATGCTATAAACTAGAGAGAATAGCGTAGATGAAGAGGATGAGATGAGATAAACAAAATGAGTGATAACAAATGTAAGAATCTCTAACTCCATCAGGGTGGTTTCTTGATGCATTTCAAGTTCCTCCTTCTAAAAGTGGATATACCTATTTTATCAAGTGTGAAATATCCTCTAGTCTCCTGAGGAAGGTGATAATAATACTGAATAGAATCCATATTATGACTATGCTTAGATAAAGTATAGCTGTGGCTAACTTCGTGTCTAAGTTTATGGTTTATCAGCAAGTGAAGGTTGAGCACTTGAGACCTGGTAGGATGTCTTAAGAGATAGAGTTTCCTATGTGGAAATCAGAGATAATCAATATGGATTTCATTATGAGTCTTCCATAGTCTCGCAACCTATATGATTTAATTTGGGTTATTGTGCATAGGATGACTAAGTCGTCTTACTTCTTGCCTGTGAGGACTACCTACTCTAGAGAGGATTATGCTAAGTTGTTCATTAAGGAGATAGTTAGATTGCATGGAGCTTCGATGTCTATTATTTTGAATCGAGGTACATAATTTACTTCTCACTTTAGGCATTTATTTTAGAAAGGTTTGGGGACCAAGGAGAACCTTAGTACCGCCTTCCACCCTCAAATGGATAGACAAGCGAAATGGACTATCGAGACCTTGGAGGATATCTAAGGGCTTGTTTGGTTGACTTTGGAAGTAGTTGGGTGGGTCATTTGGACCTCATTGAGTTCACCTATAACAATAGTTATCATTTGAGTAATTAAATGGCTTCTTTTGTGGCTCTTTATGGGAGGAGGTGTAGGTATCTATTGAATGGTTTGAGGTTGGTGAGACTCGATTTTTTGTTACTAACCTGGTTCACCAAGCCATGGAGAAGGTGAAGGTGATCAGAGAAAGACTTAAGACTGTCCATAGTTGCCAAAAATCCTATGCAGATATGAGGCAAAGGGAGTTGGAGTTTGTGGTTAATGATTAGGTTTTCTTAAAAGTTTCTCCTATGAAGGGTGTTATGAGGTTTGGGAAGAAGGGGAATCTCAGTCCCCATTATGTTGGACCATGTTAGATTTTGAGGAGAGTTGGGAATGTTGCTTATGAGATGAAATCTCCCTCGAGTTTGGGTTCCATTCATCCAATTTTACATGTGTCGATATTGAAGAAGTGTGTGGGAGATCCTTCTTTGGCTGTTCCTGTGGAAGATGTTGGTATTTCAAATTCTTTGTCTTATAAGGAAGTCCTAGTTGAAATCTTAGATAGGCAAGTCTGCAGATTGAGGACTAAGGATTTGGCTTTGGTAAAGGTGCTTTGGAGGAATCAAAAGGTGGAAGAAGCTACTTAGGAAGTTAAAGAGGATATAAAGGTTAAGTACCTATTTTTTTCTTTGAGTTGGGAGATCATGCTTAAGGAATGCTCTTCTCTTATTCTAATTGCTTTTTGAGTGTTGTTCATTGTTTTGTGGTAGCTTTCTGTCTTGTACTCATGCGAAAGGGTGCTTTAAATCCTCATTTAGTGATGAATAACCCTAGTGGGTGAGGGGTAATGTAACACCCCAGTTTTTTAACTCTAAATATTCTTAGTAATTGTGCTTACTTCTCAGGTTATAACACGGGTGATGAGTCGTGAAGACTCAACACGGTCCTATAGAGCTAATCGTGGTCTAACTAGTAAGGTTTTCCTAAGTTTCTAGTATTTTCACGACTGGAATCATATAAGTCGTAAGGTAATGTCACAAGTCATGGTGAGAGACTTATGACCTTAACTTTGAGATGGCTCAAGGTTGCTGTCTTGGTAATGACTAGACTCCATGAGTCATAGGTTTGGTAATGAGTCGTAGGGTGAGACTCATGACCAGACCTGTAAGGAGGCCTTGAGTTTCTACCCAGGCTATGAGTTTTGAAGATGACTTGTGAACAGTGACTACAAGTCGTGATGTGACCCGTAGTCACTAGCGATAGTTTTTCCTGTATTTTAATTAGAGGTACTCTGGTAATTTCTTTTCACCCCCAATTATAACCCATGGCCATAAATTACCCTAGGGGTCCCTTCCTCATTATTTTAACAAATCAAATACACTCTCTTCTTTCTCAAATTCCCAAGTCAAGAATAAAGCAAGGGGTTCTAAGGATTGGTCATCCGGGGCTCAAAGTGTGATTTCTTCTAAAAATTCTTAGTATTTTCAGGCATGTACCTCTTCCTCTAAACTTGTATTTTATTTTGGCATTCAATGGCTTGTTATTCATATGGTTTTAATATTTGGCTTTGGAATTTGGGTTTAAAGTTTTGAATGATTATTGTTTGAACGATATTTTTATGGTTTACGTGCATTTATTTATGCTTTATTGATGGATTTTGAAACTCATTGGGTGCATGGGTACGGATAATTAAATGGGGGTCATGGATTCCCCCATATTTATGAATAATGGAATGGGGGTCGTGATTCCCCCAAATTGTATGGATTTTCGGTATTGAAATTGGTAATATCCTCAACCCAACTTTATAAAATTGGCTTTGAAACATGTTGATATGCATAATTTAACCATTTTGACACTATTGTATTGCATAAAAGGTTAGTGGAATATAAATGGTCTTGCAAGGCCTTAGTGTCTATGAATTGGTTTTACATTGGAGCTTGGGGGTCGTGGATTCTCCCAAGTGGGTGGATAATTGGAATGGCATGATTCTATAAGCTTCCAAGCATATTGGTATGACGATACCAATAGTGAATGCCTTAATAAATGGTTATCGGTTAAATGGATGGGTTATGTGCAAATGTTTTAATTGGGATTAATGGGGGTTGTGTAGCTCGCCGTGGAAGGTAGAGGTCCCAGGAGGCTTCATGATCATATGAAGAATAGTTCACACTTGATATATATATACACCTTGGATTGGTGTGGGGTCATGGGTTCCCTGGCCTTTCCTTTGCCTTCTTTGGTTCATGCGGCTAACACGCACTTGGGCCCTTCTGGTAGGTTGAGCCGCATCCATATAGCCCGTGAATGTTTTTAGGACAATTAGAGCTACACAGTCAAGGTTAATGGTTTTAAATCTCATGCTAAACCTTTTTCCCTACCCCAACATCTTATATATATTTGGATACATGTATGTGAACATGTACATTGAGTTTGGACTTGATTTTGAAATGGGATTATTTTATCTCTATCCTGAGTTACATGCTAAATCTCACCCCGCTAACCATCACCAAATGCTACATCCTTTCATGATATAGGATCCTACGGGTTTCTTCTATTGGTTTGTGTAGTGTTAAGTGGCGTGGTCGCCTATTGAGATTGCGGTGAAGTGGTGAGCTTCCATCCCCCGAAAAGCTTAGTCACTCCATCAGTTTCCTTTCATATTTAGAATTAAAGAGTTCATATTAACATTATCAATGTCATTGTCACTATTATGGTCAGGGGAACGTCCCAACCTAGTTTTATATTTGGATTGGTTTAGAGGATTTTATGAAGATGTGTGGATAGGACGGTGTTGTTGACTCTTAGAGCTTATTCTTGAGTTACATTAACTATTTTATCTTTACTCTCTGGCTGTCTTCTGCTTGTTATTATTTGGATTATATTTGGAATGGACAAGCTATGGGGGTGGTCTCCGACCCATGGTGGGCTTGAGATACCCGTCACGGCTAGGCTCCGGGTCTGGTCGTGACAATAAGGGTAAACCTAGACTACCTGGACACCGAATAAAAGCTCATAGAATCTTCTAAATCACTGATTTTCCTTTCCAAAACCTTCCACAAGGTGCCACGGTATAAAAACACAATTTTCTCATCAATTTGAGAACAATGATACCCATATTGCACTATTGTGCTTCAGATTTGAAATTACATAAAAATCCCACATAGGGCCCATTTATGGAATCACACTTTTGAAACTAACACAACGTCCCTCTATGCTCAAGGAACAATTACCCTAAAAATGGATGAATTTTGAGCTCTAATGGTGGCACAATCAAGCCACCAAGATTCTAGAAAATTTAAAAAAAAAGATAAAGCATTTAATTCTAAAATGGATGGAAGCTTATCATGAATCTGATGAAGTAATAGGTAAATTGACGTTACCCAAGCTCCAAAACCACCCATAAATGATCCTCCAAAGATTTCACACTCTTTAGGGTTTTACTCTCTTGAAAATAGAAAGAAATCAGGCAAAAGGGAAATTTATAAGAACGAGGTGCCGCTAAAGCGGGCCCTAGACTGCTTTAGGGGTCACCTTTAAAGTTCTTGGGTGCCTCTAAAGCGGTACTTGTCCCCAAGCCAGGATACTAAAGAGGACCATTCATTGCTTTAGTGCTAACCTCTAAAGCGCCTAGGTGCCACTAAAGCGTACCTATTAGCTGAGCTAAGGCCACTAAAACGCCCAATGGGACACTCAAGCACCCTCCACTAAAGAACCTAAAGGTACGCTTTAGCGGTCACACCAGATATCATGTACCAACTGGAGACTTGAAATTTTTTGGAGTCTCTACCTAATCCTCAGGATTCATCCGGAATCTCGTATATGCAAACGAACTATGTTGCCCTATTAAATTTGAACTTCTAAACTCAATGACACAGTAGAAATTTCCATCCGAGTTTTTTTTTATGAAAAGTGGGTCCCACACCCACTTTCCATATTTCTTAACTTTCGGCTAATAGCCCAAAATAATCTCAAAAGCCTCGAGACCTAATCCAAGGTTCCACCTAAACTAAAATTGATGTTCTGGAGTTGTTGGAACTGTCAGAATTGGTATACGAGATATTTTTAACAAAGTTTTTTTCCCAATAGCCAATTTGAACCAATGAAGGCTTTAAATAGAAAATTGGCTCTAAACCCCAAAAGAATTGTTGGGTAACCGATTTGTCAGTTCCAGCAAGTCATAAATGACTTGGGGTAGGTATAGGAAATCTCTAAATGGTGAAAATGAGTGGAAATACAGAAAATGACTTATAGGATCATTACATATATATATGTATATATATATGTATGTATTTAAATATATGTATGTATACTAGTTTCAATCTTATTGTCTAAGATCACAACAATTGAGATGTTATCTCAACTAATCTCACCTTTCCTATCTTATGTAACAGATTTCAATGGTAAGGGCAAAGATCATAATAATTGAGATAATATCTCAGTTAACCTTCAACAAATATTATGTAAAAACACTTTATCTTCCTTCTCAATCTTAGTGTATTTATATTTCGTAACTTATTGATGCAACCCGACCGGGGGCCTTGTCTTAAGGAGATCACCCCCATTACCCAACCCAACCTCTAATTGCCTGCCCTGAAATATGATGGAACAACAAACAATATCGTCCAATGATGTCATCCCTCCAGCTTATTCCAATGCCAAGGCTGACTCCAATACTGATCCCTCTCATTCCAACCCATAGTAGTACCACAATGCCTCTAACCAAAAGAGTAATAAAATCTGATTGGGGCATGCCCCCAACCATGGCCAAAACCAATATCCAAGATCAAATCAAAGTGTCTAAAAATATCCATAACATGAAATGGAGCCTTCCGAAAGGATGGAAGCTCACCACTTCAGTCCTAATACTAATCCCCAAGTCAATCACTATGTAGGAGTAGTAGAATTATCGGTTCCTGCATAGCGTGGCTATACAACCGCCAGTAGACGAGTCAGGGGTGAACGCTAGAATGATCTCAGGATAAGGATAAAATATTGTCATTTATAAAACCAAGTAAAACTATCCATATGCACACACCATATAAATATTTATATATAACCATGCCGGGAAAGGGGATTGGGTTTTGTATGCCTTAAAAGCCTTCACTTGGGTTTATGTAGCTTTGTCGTCCTAAACCACCCACGGGCTATATGAGTTTAGCTCCCCTGCTGAAAGGGCCCCAGTGAATGAAGCCGCATGACCAGAGAAGAAAAACCTGGTATGACTAGTACATCCCCCAAAATTTAGT
The DNA here is from genome assembly GCA_030864215.1 of Capsicum pubescens. Lineage (NCBI taxonomy): Eukaryota > Viridiplantae > Streptophyta > Magnoliopsida > Solanales > Solanaceae > Capsicum > Capsicum pubescens. The sequence goes on along the minus strand of CM061549.1, from coordinate 154,774,295 downwards.
GTGACATCATGCACACGGTCACCAAGACCAACCTCACATCGGCAAATATGAGTTTCCAGTTTTGATCCCCCGAGACCTCCACCTTCCACGGCTTTGCTACACATCTCGCCATTATTACCCAACTAAAACCATTACCATGCAACCAATCAATCCATTTACCATTTATTAACCAATGCCATTTAGTGATGGTATATTCATACCGACCATACTTGCAAGTACTATCCATAACCAACCATATATAGGTTTAAGGGAAATTCCAAGTACCTTTCCATTTACCATATTAAATTACTTGAGGGATTCCATGTACCCCACAAGAATAACCATTTATCCATTTACCTTTCCAATCCATTTAAACCATGTATAATTCCTTTACCAAGTTTTAAAACAAGAAAGAGTTCCATTAAAATACTCAATGCAATAAAAAACTTACTATAGGTATTTTGTCAGGCACATTGGGGGCATAATATAACCAAAACCAATTCCAATTACCATTAAACCATTCCCATGTAATCCAATTATCCAAAACCACCATTAATGCATATAAAAGCAAAGTTAAAACCATGGAAAACCATAACCAACCATTTAATATCAAAACTGCCCAATTCATATTTGAAAACCAAACTCATACAATCAATAAAGTCATAAAAACCATGCTTATAGTTAGAATTAACAATTAGGGAAGAGAACATGCCTTAAACTAAGATAATGATAGAAAGAAATCACCAAGACAAGCGCTAAATTAATCCTCTATTTGAAACCCTAGCTTCCCTAGATCAAAAGCTTTTGAGAGAATTATAGAGTATTTTAGAAGAGTTTGTAAGTGTTAATGAATGGAATAATAGGTTAAATAACCTTACAAGAAGTTTAGAAGTTGTGGGACCTTATTAGGATAAGTGGGAAAATGTCCAGAATACCCCCACTTAAGTTGCACAAAATCCCATTCCATGGTACAACTGATCCTAACGAGTCATACCCTCCAATACGAGTAGTACCCTCCACTTGTATATTAGCCTCAACCTTTGGATCAAACATTGTCCAGCATATGACTTATATAACTAAGTTGTATCCAAGGAATACCATCCGTACCTTTTAGTGTACCCCTGGAAGATTTAAACACAAGGAAGTTTTAAACCCTATCACAATACGAGACTTAGGTATGACTTTTACCCGTTCGTACGGCTCATGATGAGCCACTCGTACTCAGATACAACCTACTTAAACAAGTCTAATATTAATTTAAGGAACCAAACGATCTATACCCACCAATACAGCTCGTACCACTAAGTAGTATTCATTCTAGTAACCAAAATCAATCCCACCAACCGACATTGGTGATACGAGCCAAATGGACATCATAGATTTTGATGACATCATTGGAGGTCAACACTTTAAGATTAGAGCTTTGGTCACCTCGAGGACACAAGAGCATGAATGGAGGACCCATTTTGGACACTTAAGAGAGCAATTCCGTGTGTGGAGGGTTGCTTGGAGGTGTGGAATGATGAATAACCGAGAGCACAAGTTTTGAAGTGTTTTTAAGAGATTTAAACACTCCAAAACACTTCAAGTCATCCCCTATTTTGACACACCAAGACAACCCCTTTGTTTTTTTTTTATTAAGGGTGTTTTGGACATTTTCCTTATGTAATAGTTTAGCCTATAAATAGATAACTTAGGTCATTTTTCATTCCATAGTTTTTGAAGATGAATGATTGAATGAACTCATCTCTTGAGAGAGAGTGTGTGAAAATCATAACTAGAGTAGCACTTAGTATGGAATCACTAATCTTGCATTTTGGCTAGAAACGTTGATGCTTGAGTGGTGGATTCCCTCTTGTGTCTACTTAAGAGTGTGGTGTTACTATTGTAAGTCTTAGGGGGTTCTAGGATTTTATAAATCCTTTAGTTCCTACTTCTTGAAATAGTGTATGTCTCACTATCTATCTTACTTTATTGCATTTGTTGTGTTTGTTTCTTATGTTATCAGTTTGGTATTGCTGCCATAGCTCAATTTTCATCTTGTTATCATGTGTTGGTATCTGTCCTGTATCATTTGGTATCATATCAAGGATTAATTTTGTTCCAACAAAATCAATCTGGGGCTTGTAAACTTGAAAATAAAAAAGAAAGTATTGCAAACTAAAAATCTAAAAAAAAATAGCAATTTATCCCATTTTTGGCTCTTGGCCAAAATTTTGATCTTGAATTTTGTGTGTTTTGTGTGTTCTAGTGTTATTTCTTTGTTTCCTAACACTAGAAGAGGTGTCCAAAATAAAAAACCTCACAAAAAAGAAGTTGTTCCCATTTTTGTACCTTGGCCGAGAAATTGTTGTCTTGTTTGTGTATCTTGGCCGAAACATTGAGTCTAGAATTAGGAGTTTGTATGTGTTTTCATTTTTCTATTGTCAGTTCTTCTTCACTAACACTATTTGAGTCTACATCTAAAATCTTGAGCTTGAAGAACATTTTGTTGATGTTGTTGTTGAAGATTGATGGCTTGAAATTATGTAGTTGATATTTTTTGTTAAAGATATAAGGTTGAACATGTGATGTTGATGTTGGATATCCCAACGTGAAACTTAGAACTCCAAGTTTCAAAAGTTGTGTTCTTGGTGTTCTTTACCATCTTCATAACTTGTTGAAGAGAAAAGTAGTGGTTTGATCTTAAAACATGATAGAAAAAAGTGTAGTCTTGTCTTTGTCTTGAAAACATTCCCAAGACTAATACTAAAGAGGAAGGGAGACAAAGGGATCTTGAAAAAGGCTTGTTACCAAAAGAGTGAAAGGCCACTTACCAAGCCATACAAAAAAGAAAAGAGCTAAAAGTCTTTCAAAAAGGTGTTTAGCCAAAAGAGTGCAAGAAAGTCACACTTTTTGAACTTGCAAAAAGGATCCAAAGTCTTGGTGTTTCCCTCCCTTAGCCAAAATTCCACCATTCCAACTTGAAAATTTATCAACACAATTTGAAGACAAGAAAATTTCTCTAACTTTCAACAAATTTTAACGTCCAATAGGAGGCTACCATGTCATCACCTTAAAAAAATGACCTAAGGCTCAAAATTTCAGATTTTTAGTTTCTTTTTTTTTCTTGTTCCTTTAGTTTCATTTGTTGGTTCTAGTACTAATTTACAAGCTAGTAATCACCTACTAGATTGTGAGTTGGTTTTGAGTCCGTTTCTTCGTGATTAGTTCCTTGTTTGCTTTTTGTCTATTTGATTCGTTGAAAATCCTTGGCTCAAGTTCGAACCAGATTTTATTTGAGTCTTTCAAATAAAAATCCACTTCTAAAAGAGTAGAAATCACCCCTCAATTACTCGTGGAGTATAAGCCAACTTACAATACTTGTGAGGCCAAGTGTGAGGTATTCAAAGAGGGGAGAGTGTGAGGATACTTTTTGGGCTAACTAGTTTGTTGTTTTTTGTTGTCGTCTTTTCTTAGGTACCATGGACAAAAATATTGTTAAGGCTATCTTGTCCTCTTTCGAAGCTCTAAACCATAAGTGTGAAAGGATACACACAGATTTGTCATCAATAAATGAAAGGTTGTGTTGCATAGGAAGTTAAAAGAACTCCAACCACTCCTTTCCAAAGGAACAAGTGGTCTGCCAAGGAACACACCAAAGTGAAGGTCGCCCCTCATGTGAGCTACAAGGTAAAAATATTATCTCCTACACTCCTAGAAACGTAGAATGTTGTAATGTGGATGGTAGTAGCCAAGAGGATGTAGTTAGTGGTTTGCTTAGAGGAGAATTGCATGAGTTTTCCATTTGTGATACTCTTGGTATTGCTAGGTTGCATAAATACCAAACTCTTGTTGTAGGTACGCAAGCACTAGTTGATCCTATAGATGATAAAATTGATTCTTCTCGTAATAATGATTTGTGTCTACCTAGTTCTAGTACTTATAACTTGAATAAGGCCCTATTGTCGAGTGTAAGAGTATTCACACACTATTTGACCCTTGTGAAAACCAAGGTGAGTCTACATTGGTATGTAAGTTGCCAAGAACTAGTGAGGGTGTGTATGATGATCAAGTTACTCATAAATGTAATCCACTACTTGAGCATGTGTATGGTGTGTTTGATGAGCCTCAAGTTATTGATGATGTTGATAAAGTTTAACATGAGATTGGTGATGATTCTTGAGCATATTGTATGATGAAAGCCTTGTTTTTGCTTATAAGAATCGTGATAATGGCCAATCGGGTGAAGGTGACCTTAATGTGCTTGAATGTTTAGGAAACCCAAATTATGTTTGTTCTTGTAAAGGTGGTTTTTATTGTGATTCCTTTTCTGCTTGTGGTGGTTTGTATCTATGTGCAGATTGCTCCTTTGAAAGAGAAGGTGAAATTTTCTTAGAGATTTCATCTACTTCTTTTTTGTATGTTCCCTATTATGATCATATCAATGGTGATGAACTTAAAACTAGTGAATACATGCATAAGGACACCATAGTTGGAGTTGACTTGTGTGATGCCTTTCTCTACCCTCTTATTTTTTATGATATTACTAATGGAAGTATAGAGGGTGTGCCTAATTTTTGTGATGGCACCATAAAGGAAATTGGGTATAGCCGACACCTAGGTCCTTGGCTACTTTACCCATTTGATCCCGGTGACCTCTTCAGATGTGGAGATTGTTGTAAATCCGACTTGATGCTTGGTAAAGATGACAAGCCAGATTTAATTGTGAGTGTTGGTACCCTTTCCAATGATGGAAAGTCATTCTTATGGATTTACAACCCACTTGATAAACCCAAGTTGTGCATGGGGGGGATTTCCAACAAGGTTAAGTGTTCTCTTGGAGTGTATCCTAGCCAGTTCCTTTGTGACATTTGCAATAATCTTTTCATATCTAAAACAAAAGATTAGTGGTTATATTTCAAATATGTACCACCTAGGCATGATAAAGTTATTTGTTGTACTAACCCTAACCCTCATGCCATGAGGATATTATGCTTGTTGTCCTTTTCTTTAGTTTTGCAAGGTATGGATTCGGGGTCGAATCCTTTTCAAGAAAGGGAGGATGATACGAGCCAAATGGCCATCATAGATTTTGATGACATCATTGGAGGCCAACACTTGAAGATTCAAGCTTTGGTCACCTCGAGGACACAAGAGCATGCATAGAGGACCCGTTTTGGACACTCAAAAGAGCAATTCCATATGTGGAGGGTTGCTTGGAGGTGTGGAATGATGATTACCCGAGAGTACAAGAGTTGAAGTATTTTGAAGAGCTTTAAATACTCAAAAACACTCCAAGGCAACCCCTATTTTGGCACACCAATACCTCCCCTTTGTTCCCTTTTCATTAAAGGTGTTTTGGATATCTTCGTTATGTAATAGTTTAGCCTATAAATAGATAACTTAGGTCATTTTTCATTCCTTATTTTTTTAAGAGAATTGAAAGAACTCATCTCTTGACAGAGAGTGTAAAAACCGTAACTAGGGTAGAACTTAGTGTGGAATCACTAGTGTTGTATTTGGGCTAAAAACGTTGGTGCTTGAGTGGTGGATTCCCTCTTATGTCTATGTAAGAGTGTGGTGTTACTATTGTAAGTCTTAGGGGTTCTGGTATTTGATACATCCTTTAGTTCCTACTTCTTGTAATAGTGTATGTCTCACTATCTATCTTACTTTATCGCATTTGTTGTGTTTGTTTCTTGTGTTCTCGGTTTGGTGTTGCTGCCATAGCTTAGTTTCCATCTTGTTATCGTGTGTTGGTGGCTTTCCCGTATCATTTGGTCAGGATACGATTGGACCATACCATCCGTACCCCGACATACGGCTTGTACCCTCGATTCGTATTGGGTCCAGAGACCAGAATTCCATGAAATTTTCTAAGGTCCATAAACCATGGTGTTTCACTTATGGTACATACTTGGAATCCAACTTCTAATTGGTATCATATCTCTCGACATTTAATCAATTTTAAAATACTTAAAACATCCCTTCCGTTGGGCTCATGCTGACACGAGCCTTATCCCTCTAGTTTAAAATATTGATTGAACTTTTTGTCATTAATTAAAAGACCCTACAATAGATAAAATTGTCATTTACTATTTTTCTTATATTTATTATGTATATTGAAATTAATTACCACGTTTATTATAAAGTCTTTCCTTATTTGAAAAATATAAAAACTCCTAATAATTGGTACTTAATGAAATTAAATTTTTACTATTTAGGGATTTGAAGTCAAACAACCATTTAGTTATTAAATATTTCATTATTTGAATTATATAGAAACTCAAATATTATAAATATAATTAAACAATAGTTTGAGAAAAATAGTAAATGACAAATTTGTATATTATAGAATTTTTAAATGAATCGTACATGCATTGAACATGTGTATTACTTTAAAAGATCTATAAGAAAAATAAGGATATTATAAAATAACAATTTACGACAAAATAAATGTAATAATCAACTCATACCAATGGTGTAGTCAGATACCAACCTAGTTTTCAACTCTTCTTATTTTTGAACACTGACTCCCTAGAAGTTAAAAATAGACTAAAGAAAAAAACCAAAAGCAAACTAAGGGATTTGAAACATAAATCATATGTTAAAATAACATGGATTCAAATAAACTAAATTCAAATGCAATGAAGGCAAGATTTCTATTTAGGGGATTCAAGAAAAATAAGCAAGCATGTTAATAGTACCCATGCATAATAGGATCAAATCAAAAGACAAATAGAATTTCAGTAATCCCGGTGTTTCAAGGAAATCTCGTCCTTTGAATCTGCCCCAATGTTACAGTCACAATTCGATTTATGAGTCATGATAGTACTTACTTTATTCCACTAGTAGGTAAACCTAACCGAAGCCCGAAGCTAGAAGTAATATGCTAATTTGGTGGGAAAAAACATTAAAGCTGGTAATTTATAATTAAAGAATTAGAGCAATAATTTAAGTAATAATAATAGTATAAAAGATAGATAAAACATCAATCACAATCCCACGACCTAGCAAAAGAAGCATAAATACTGTAATAGTCAATATACATCAGTCTCAAATAATGAAAGACTATATAAAAGTAGTTGGAGGAGAAAAGAAAAAGCTCGACTCCGAGAGCTCGCCCTACCTCGAAACTCTAAATAGCACATCGAGACTTCAGTGGAGGCCACTAGTAATCGGATCTGCACCAGAAAGGTACAAAAGTATAGTATGAGTACCAAAGCTACGGGTACTCAATAGGCATCGTCGTTCGTTGAGCTAACTATAAGAACAATAATATGCAAGATAAATAAGCTAAGTCAAGGTAAAAGAGAAAACTTGGAACAACGCTAGAACATTGTAAATAAATAACCAGAACAGATATAATATGGAAGAAAGAATAATTAATACTACAAGATTGTCCTCCATAAACCAGTAAGTACAAAAGACTAAATAACCTAATGTGGGTCCTCATAATCCCGGAGGGTGCAATGAAGAAAGTAAATAACCAAAATTTCATAAATTTACCAAATATTAAATCATAATCGTGAATCCATGCATAAAATAACATACAATAAATAACCCCTCAATGTCGTACTCAAATCGAAACTCATATCTTGATCATCATCATTCGTCAGACTTGAACCAAAACTCATATCATCAATTATTGGACTTGAACCAAAACTAGAACTAACTCTCAAGTACCGATATAACTTAAACATCAAGAATCTAGTCTCTTCAACTCTAAAATGTGTAACTTTGAGGATATAATACACCTATTAAGTCTATTGAGAGCTATAAGAGTTTTAGCAAGTAGGTCGGAGGGTTCCACTTCTAATTTTTGAAATCCATTCTAACGAAAAATCTACCCTGGACTAAGATAAGGTATCTAGATTTCAAACAAGCCAAAATTAACCCTAAGATAGAAATTCTACCCTAAACTTGAGTAACTAAGTCGGTTACACCAAAATAGTCTAAACAATTCAAAAATTACTAATTATATAAATTATACCTCCAAGACCTAATATTCATCTCTTATCTAGCATAATATCATAAATATACTATGAATTATCTCAATCTATAATAAAAGTAAACCTAGACTACCTGGACATCGAAGAAAAGCCCGAAGAAATTTGGTAAATCATCGATTTCCCACTCTGAGAAGCTTTCGCTTCAAAATTATAATATTTTCATCAATACAGGAACAATGAAACCCATATTGCATTTTTATCCATCAGGTCCAAAATTACATAAAAATTCTATATGAGGCCTGCTTACAGAATCCCATATTTGAAACCAATAACATGTACCTTTATGCTCAAGGAACATTTACCCTCAAGAATGGTTAAATTTTGGGCTCAAACGGTGCTATAATCAACCAACTAATATTGTAGTCACGAGTTTGATCGACCTGGACCTATGGATTTCACAACAAATTACCAAATTTTAGACCCCCTGTTGCACACCACGACCATGGAACCCACCATTGCAATCACATTGACCAAAAAGAGCCCTTCTTTAGAAACATGGAGAAGTAATGAGGTGTGGACCAATAATATAAAACTAGAAGAAAATGATCAAACTTACAAATCTTGAATGGACCCATAAAATTTGTTAGAAACCTCATGAACACAATTCAACTATGCTAGTAGACTAAAATTGACATTTTGGACACAATAGAACCATCATATTTTCAATCAGAGGTCGTTATCAATAGCTGTTGACCAAACTCAACTCTAGGCCATAAACTTTCACTTTCCAACCAACTATTATAAATCTATAAGAGCACCTCGAGACCTGACCAATCCAAAAATAACATTTTAGAGATAATTGAACTAACAAAATTCCCTTACGACTCCTATATCTCCTAATATTGACCAAAGTCAATCTGTCCAACTTCAAAATCTTTCAAAATGAATTTTTTTCGGAATACTCAACAAATCATCAGGAGTATCAAGCCACCCACACTCACAGATCATAAATACCACAATGCCACCATATGGAGGGGTAAGACAATCAAAATTCACCAAAATAGAAAATCATTATGATGATTGTTACAATTTTTCAAGCAATATATCGTGGTAAAGTTTCACACTTTTATAGTAAAAATGCAATGAAGTTTCTAATTTAGAAAAAAAGGATTCCAATAAAATTAAAAATGGTAAAAGTTAGAGAAATTTAATAATTAATAAATCTTAAATATGTTGATTGAACTTTTTCTCTTCATTAGAAGACCATGCAATAGATAAAACTGTCATTTACTATTTTTTTAATATTTTTTATATACTTTAAAGTTAACTACCATTTTGGTTATCAAGTCTTTCCTTATTTGAACAATATAAAAACTTCTAATATTTAAGAACCTAAATGAAATCACAATCACATTTTTAATATTTAGGACTCTGACGTCAACAAAGATTTTAGTTGTTAAGTCTTTTATTATTTGAATTATATAAGAAACTAAATATTATAAAGATAATTAAATAATAATTTGAGAAAAAAAGTAAGACAATTTTGAAAGACATAACCCTGCTCACACAATGCACACACGTCATTCCCGAATATGGTTTGAAAGACATCGATATCACATTTCAAATGGTCACCGGGATCAAAGGGGTAAAGTTTCCATGGACACGGGTTAAGGACACACTTTCTTTCCCCAAGACTACTACTAATACAATCATATGTCCCCTCTAACTAGCATGATCAATGATCAACAACAAAACAAATAGAGGGTCATCCTTAGCCAATAGGCCAACATTTTCAACATCACCATTTTCATAGACAAGTTGGTCTTCATAACTTCCATAAAACAATGTACTATCACTTATCACAATGGCTTCAACACAGGGTGGACACAAATCAATCTTGCTAGAAGAATCAATTTTGTCATCATTTGGATCAACTAGTGTATCCACAATATCAAGTTGTACATTATCTTCATAAAGTGAAGGAACATTCGGATCACCTAAAGGCAAACTATCATTCACACTTAGTTGGATACTAGTCTCATTAACTAGAGTGAAAGAGTTAGTTTGATTACCTTGAAGTTTATTTGGAACATGTCCATTCAAGAGAGATGACAATTTGGTGGATTGGGAAGGATGGATGTAGGAAAGTTTGAATGCTCTATCAAGTTATCCAACTTCTTTGAAAGAGAATTTTCCATCCCTTCCATTCTTTCTTCCATTCTTTCCATTATTCCATTTATTCTTCTTTCAAAAGATCCCAATCGGCTATCCATGGTATTGAAAAACTTTTCCATGAAAGATATAACCCAACTAGGCATTTCACCTTCATCTGTCATTGTACCTATGAAGAAATACTAAACAAAACAACAAAAAATAGCAAGCAAGTTAGTAAATCAACCTCACAGGCTCTCAAACTCACACCTTTGAAATGTCACTCAATAAGTGTCGTAAGTGTTGGTATCTCGTTTATACTCCAATGAGTTTACTTGGTACAAATTATTGCTTGAGGTCGAAATAGATTCTTGTTTGAAATTACTCAAGGAAAATACGTACGGACTTGAATCAAGAAACTACAATGAATTACAAAAAGATAAAAGCACATAAAGAAAGGTAACACGAAATAAATGGACTCAAACAACTAATTCTCACCCTAGTAGATGATTAATAGTTGCTAATGAGTATTACAATCAAAAAATACAACCAAAGAAACAAAGAAAAGAAACTTAGAATCTAAAATTTTAAGTTTAAGCACTACCGATGATGACGTGGCAGACTCTGATTGGTTGTTGAAAATTGTCAAAAGTTTTAAATTTTTTCTTGTTTTCAATTTGTATTGATCAATATTCAATTGGAAGAGTGTATTTTCTATTTTGGGAGGGAAACAACAAGACTTAGAGGCTTTTTAATGTTCAAAAAGGCTTGACTTTTCTTTCACCCTTTTGGCAAAACTCCCTTTGAAGCCTTTGTCTCCCTTTCCTCTTTTGTAGGTCTTGGGAAGCAACCTTTCTCTCTTTTGGTAATAAGACTTTTTAAAAGTAATTTGGTGCCCTTTCTTCTTTTGTAATAGTGACTAACAAGACCACACCTTCTTTCTTCTTTGATTTTAGATCAAATAAACTGCTTTCTCTTCAACAAGATATGAAGATGTTGAAGAACACCAAGAACACAACTTAGAATCTTGGAGTTCTATGGTTCACGTTGGAACTCCCAAACATCAGCCACACATGTTCAAGATCCAATCTTCAACAACAACAGCGACAAAATATTTTTAAGCCACCAATCTTCAACAACACATTTTTTATAAGCTCAAGATTTAGATTTAGACTTATGTAGTGTTAGTGAAGAAGAACCAAACACTAGAAACAATCAAAACACATAAAAGACTCCTAGATCTAAGGTTAAACTTATGGACAAGACACAACAACAAGAACATGATTTGCAAGAAATTAAAGGATTGGTGACTTAACATACAAATGTATAAAAACTATGAACCTAAGTGTGTATCAAACACAAAGACCCAAGAATTCATACAAGATAACACCAAGTTCTTATGGGATATCAAGAGAACCAAAATTCTCAAGAAACCACCATTTCTAAACTAGTAACCAACATAAGTAATTCCACACTTGTCACAAGTGAAATCCATACTTGCAAGACTCTCTCTAGATCTCTCAAAATATATCATCAAAGTTTCTGGAAAATAACCTAAAGAAAGTTATTAAAAGACTTATCTAACTATTGCATAGTAAAAAAGACCTAAAGGCCCTTAATGAGGCCTTGCTCTACATAGGAGCCTCTATGCTTCATGCAATGACAAAAAGACCCTTAAAGAGGGTGTCCTTGGAGTGTAATTAGGATATTCTTCACACTTTAACACTTGTCCTCTTGGTTAGGCAGCCCCGAGCTTAAGTCTTTATATATGTGGCATCCAAAGGTGTCGTTGAAAGCTATGGTGCCCCTTTGACTCATATCAAAAAGGAGAAAAGGAAATAATAAAACAAGGGACTAAATTTTGGTTCTCAGCGTCTTGTTATAGGAACTGGTAGGCTTATACCATGACACTGATATAGGGGGAATTTCCCACTATAGTGGGATGATTCTGCCTGACCCAAAATTTCAAATTCCAAAATTTTCAACCAACTCTAAATGCACTAGATCGGGACTATATTTTACAATAATTCCCATACCTCGTTCCCCTAGATAAGGTGCCTTTAGTAACAATGGAATAGGTTATTACATTAGATACAAGTTACCCATTGTCCATCCTCGAATGATCACAATAGAAAGAGGATGAAATGGAAATTATTTAGATATTGAGGCCCCCACAATTATAATGTAAATACAACACTTCCCTGGACCACTATATTTCTTACCAAAGACATACTAATTTCAAGCCACACTTTATTACTACTCTGCTCTCTTTCTTAAATAATATTTAACACTTATGTCTCCCATAAAACTACTTTGAACAAAAAATAATTTGAGTACCCAAGGCATTCGAGCCTCACCAATATACCAAAGAGAAAATTATTTAAAAAACACAATGGAAAAAAATTTCTATCCTCCAGAGACTGGATCTGTCATGATCTAAAAAACAAATGTCATGATGACACTTATTGTGACACATCTTGACAAGTATGCCTATCACACAAACTGATACAAAAAGAGAAAATAGTAACAATAACCCAAAGTGAGGCTTATAGAACAAAGCTAAACCACATAATATAATAAAAGTGAAAGAACACAACCAAAGATATCATACCGTAATCCCAAAACTTGGTGTCACAGTTAAGAACTAGCTAGTACAACTCATGATCAAGATACATAAGATATCCAAAATAGAAACAGCTCTATCTCTGAATATGAAATAAAGACATAGTCTAAATAAACAAAGGTAATAATAGATTCTAGAAGTAAGAATCAAACTGCTACCTTGAATATCTCCAAAGTATGGCCCAAAGTCAAGCATCGTGAGGCATAATCAAACCTAGATCTGTATTGAAAAAGCATAGTAGGGGTGAATATGATCCATTTGTACTCAGTAGGTATCATAGGTCAACTGAGCAAAGCAAAAAATAAAGAATTTAAAATACATACTAAGGTCACGTCACTTGCAACCTGTAAATATCCTAAATGGTAGCCCATACCGTTGATACCTCATTAGACTTTTTGATTATCCAAGACATAGTTGATATATGTAGTTTCGATGATGAGAAGACGACTAGAAGAGACCAGGTCCCTGGATGTTTGAGGTGACAGTATAGCTAGCACGCATCTGAACAACTTTGTCTGGTTGTGTAACAAATTAGCAGGTGTTGCTTGTACTAATTAGGACACCTAGTCCAATGATATTTTAGCCTTAATCATCACTCATCTATAAAAGAAAAAAAATTCTTCTTCATCAAATGATTTTTTCAAATCCAAAGAGTGAAAGAAAGGTAGCAAAAACTCCATATTCAACACTGCTTAAGTTCCTAGCTATATATGTGTGTTAAATAGAGTGTTTTGAGTGAATTCTAATTTGTAAATGAATTACTCATGTTATAAAAGTAATGAACTTTTCTCTTTGTTCAGAGAGAGCTTAGGTAAAGTTACCTAAGGTGGATATTGGTTAGAATTAATCAATATCAGGGTGTGTCCTTGGCATAGCTGTCAAGATGATCTTGCAGTAGAGTTATTATAAGCAGAAGGAACCTAGAGTTAGGTTTATTAAAGTCTGCAATAAAGAGTTTGATTATAGTGGATTTTGAGGTGCTTGTGAGGGCAAGCCATGGTTTTTCCTTCCTTGAGCAAGGGGTTTTCCATGTTAAAATCTTGTGTTCTTACTCATATAGCACTATCTCTTACTTTATGGTTAATTTACTGTGTTTTTCCTGTGATTGACTTTGAGGGACCTGGTCCCTCACTGTGTGGTGCAACCCCCAAAGGTTCCCATAATTGGTATTAAAGAAATTTCACTCGAAAAGCTTCACACCTAGAGTGTCTTGGTTAGCATGACTGCTCCACCTAATCTAGAAGAAGGGTAATCAACCACTAGACCACCAAAATTCAATGGTCAGTGTTATGGGCAGTGAAAAATTAGGATTTTAGGTTTCATTATGGATGAGGATAGTGAACTTATGGATATAATTCTTGATTTTCCTCATGTTCCAGTTAAGGAAGTCAAAGAAGGAGAAATGACAAGAATGGTAGTAAAAAGTAGGAGAGAATATGATAATGAAGATAGAAGAAATATTGAGAAAAACTACAAGGCCAAGAAATTGTTAGTCTATGAAATAGGGCCAAATAAATATAATAGGATCTCAGCTTGTGAAAATGTCAAAAAGGTCTGGGATTGCTTAAGAAATGCACATGAAGGTACTACTAATGTGAAGGATTATAAAGTAGACGTTCTGACTAATCTGTATAAAACCTTCACCATGAAAAAAGGAGAAACAGTCCAAGAAATGCATACAAGAATCACTTTTATCACTAATAAGGTTCATTGTTTGGGAGAAGTGATTCCAGTATACAAGCTAGTGGGGAAGATTCTTGGGGTTCTTCTTAAGTCCTGGGAAAGCAAAGTAGATGCCATAACTAAAGAAAAGAACCTGAAGACCCTCACTATGGATTAATTGATTGGAAACCTAAGGACTCATGAGCTCAAGAAATAGCAAGATCTAGAGAAGAAGGAAATTAAAAGAGAAAAATATCTGGCATTGAAGGCTTCAAAACATGATTCAAGTGAAGATGATACTTATGTTGCCTATTTGGAAAATAGGATTGTTAGAGACATGAAAAAGAGTGGTCACTTCAAAAAAAAAGAAAGCAATAGTAAAATAGGAGACCATGTTAAGATGTATCACAAATGTGGGAGTCCTGAGCACTTTATCAAATATTTTCCAATGCACAAATTTGATTATCAGGAGTATCTCAAGACTGAGGTGAAAAGGGAAAGAATAGGGACCAGGTCCCTAAAATTTCAAGAAGAAAGGCAATAACTGAGTATGTTGTAAAACAAGCTCTGGCAGAATAAGGAGACTCTTCTAGTGATTCAGGTGAAGTTGAGAAGACTAGAGATATTTCTAGGCTAGTAGTGGAAGACAATCCAGTTATCTTAGATTCTTTGTTTGCATTCATGGCAAACACAAAAGATGATAAGAAAAAGGAGGTAACTCTTTCTGTTATTAAGGAGAATCTAGAAAGTTACACTGTTAGAAAGATAAAAAGGCTTGATATTGTATTGATTGACTCTGTATATGAACTTGCTACTGAGAAAAATGCTTTAACTGAGGAAATAGAAAATCAAGAACATCAATTTAAATTGTATGAGTCAACTAATAAGGTAAATGATGTAGATGGTAAAGGGAAGAAGGAAGCCTTAAGGGTTTAGATTGATATTGAGGAGAAATTAAAGGCTTCACAAAAACACCTTATGCCAGCATTTCACAAGAATGAAGAGTTAGAAAGGGACCTGGTCTATTTGAGAGAAGAGCTTAATAAGTCTCTTAGACGGAATGCCTTTTCACAAATCCTTTCTAATTTGACTAATCAAGGTGTTAATTATGGTAGAAGTCTAGGCTATCAAGGAGAATTCCAATTTGTTGAGTCTAAAGGAAAGGCTGCACTTAATGATAGTGGTAAAGGGCACAAACTCATATGCACTAATTGTGGAAGAAATGAACATTTGAAAGAAAAATGTCATTACTAGCTTAAGATAAATTGAGGAATACTGAATACGTTCAGCAAGAGAATACACATCCTAAGGGATTCAAGTCTCTGAAAAGGGTGAAGAAGAAGCTATCACTGCCGAGATGGGCTAAGAAAAATTTGATCACTCCATAATTGTAACACCCAGATTTTTGGGCTAGACTTTGAACCATCATTCCTACATGTTCATAGGAAACACTTAGAGCAAAGTTGAGCTAAGATCCTTTGATTTGGCCAAATTTTGGTATTAGATCCTACAAGGGTCAACTTTTAACATATATAACTTTTGAAATATGTGAAATTTTATAGATCTTGATCCACCAAATTATAGATAATTGAATTAGCTTTTCATCAATACTAATTTTTCCTTAATCCGATACACAAATGAAAAGTTATGACCATTTTTATGAGAAACAGTAAAGGTCTATGATAGCCCCATGTCGCGAGGGCTATTCCTCAGAATTGGGGTCATGTTGTGAGGGCTATTCCCTTAGAATAGGGGTGGCATCACGAGGGCTATTCCAGCTTCTTAAAGGGACCAAGGGTAATTTGGTCCTTTTCTCTCAACCCCAATTATCCAAAACACGATTTATAACATTCATAGGGAAATTATTTACCTATTAACCTCAAAATTAATCACTAAAACCCCTCCCTCTTTGCAAGAAAAAAATTCAAGCTTCTTCTCTCAAGAATTCAAGTATTTGGACTTCAATTTTAAGATTTCTTCAAGAATTCATTCAATTAAGGTAGGTCGGGTTTTGAACAAGGTTAATCTTGTATCCTTATGCCCAAAAGTAAGATTTTGAAGTTGTATTTACATGTTTTAAATTAGGGTTCATCCCCAAATTCTCATGTATTGAAGCATAGCATTACCTTGTGGTTTAAAGGACCAGAGAGCATAAAAGTTGTACTTATTCATGTTCTAAGCTACAAGTTTGATATTTTGTCTTGAATTTCATTAATTTGATGAGAAATTATTATTATCCTAAGTTTAATACATCCCCATGCTTAAATTTATGTATTATACTTATGTATTAAACTGTCCAATATTTTGGGTCTCTAAATTTTGACTCCATATTATAGTTTAAGGGCTATTATTGTATTTTAGTAATCATTTAGTACTGGAGGGTTATGAACACCCAATACATATGTGTTTTCTTATTATTTTAGACTTTTTAAATTACAAGTCAGTCAGCCTATGATTTGATTATTAAACTCAGTTTGTTATGCTCATGTCGAGCACTATCAGTATACATATTTATGATTACTTCAAAATCTGTATGCACTGTTGTTTTCGAAATACCATGACCTAAGCTTACTAGTTATTAGTGCATGCACCAGTTAGTATTTCAGTGTCTTTTAGTTGAGAGTAGGATTTAGTACCGAGTGGTAAGTATGGGTTCAACGCATCCTACTTTCCCTAAAAACTATGTGCCACCATAGGTTTAGGGGCCTGGCCAGAGAGTGTTTCCCCTTGCCCAATATGGGCTCAGTTTAGTGGTCACTCCAGTTCAAGTTCTACTCCGATGGAAAGGATAGAATAACCCTCCTCAACATGGGTCAAATGTTGGACTCCATGATAGCTCTCACAATTTCAGTTAGTATTCAGTTTATCTCAATTTAGGTTTGCTTGACCAAGAAATCAGATTTCAGTAATTATTCAGTCAGTCTTACAGATTATTCATGTTATTCAGATCATGTTAGTCTATGCGATACTTGGTCTTGCATCTCAATTTTACATGTTCATATTTTCATGCGTAGTATCCATACATGATCCTCAGTTCAGTTTTGCAATATTTTCAACTTTACATGAGATATATATATATAGTATTTATGATTTACCGCTTCCTATCTTTAGTTTACTTATTCTTCAAAAGTAAAGATTTAAGAAACTAAGTGTAGTGATTCACCAGCTTATCAGATTATGTTTGTACTTATGTTTTAAGATACTTCAGCTTTCATTTGATTTCAGTCTCTTAGTGAGTCTACTTGCACTTAACATGCATATTTTAAGGTTATATATTATTCAGTTTTACTTATTGCATTCACCCCCACTTACTCAGTATATTTTAGAAGTATTGATCACATATACATCTGTTTGGCTATATTGTTTCATAATTTAGATATTAAGGGTAGTCCACACACCAGAGTTAGACATTCTCAGCTTTTAGCCAGCAGATGATGAGTTCTCCTATTTTGAGAAATCCAGTCAGTTATAGTTTATGTAATTTCTTTTGATTATTCATATATATTAATTAGTGGTAGTTGGAGATATGTACCAGCGATCTATAGTCAGTATAGTAGTGTCTTCATAGGTGGTGATCCAGAGTCATTCATGTAATTCAAGTTCTTTCTTTAGTTTTATCATGTTGTAACTTTATCAGTATTACATTTATTTAGACTTTATCATGATCCTGTTTTCACTTAGTAAATTTAGTTTTTATATAATTTAAATTAGTTTCTCAAGTAGTATGCCAGTTCATGGGTTAACTTGGGATCACTTGTGGTTCCAAGCACCATGTTATGATTAGGGGTAGTCTCGGGTTGTTACAAACTTGGTATCAAAGCACAGAGTTCAAGTGTCCTATCGATGAAGTCGTGTCTAGTAGTGTCTTGCAGAATGGTACAAAGATGTCTGTACTTTTCTTTGAGAGGCTACTGGAATTTAAGAAATATTTCCCTTCTTTCAAGTCTCACATTGTGTTGTAGAAAGGTTCTCTAATAAACTTATACAGATTCTCATCATTCTCCATTCATGTAAACTCTGCCTTATTTTCAAGCTAATAGAAATAGCCAATCTTAACTTCCTACAGATAGAGCTTTCTTAGACAGACCCTACAGATAGTTATAGGATTAAATGTGGGCTCAAAAAGGATCCCATTAGTTCTCTTATGTTTTAATATTTGAAACTATTTATTCTTATTCATAAATAATCGTGCTTGGAGCCAAAGTCAGATATGCTTTCAGATCCCTTCTCAGAATTCTATGATAGCATATGATCTAGAGTTAGAAGTATGAACCCAACAGTTTTAACAATAGTAAAGTGGGGATAGTATTTATTTGGATTTAGCAGGTTATGTATTCATGGGGCTAGTTGTATGAAAGGTGAACCAGTAGGCTTGAAATAGTGTATGCAAAAATTTAAGTTTATTAATTCAAAATCATGTATGTTGTCGAGAAGGGTGTAAGTATGTGATGATGATTGTTGAAGCTAAAGAAAGTTAAGGATAGTATATATTAAGGGATTGTTCAATAATGAAGTTAGTTTAGTTCATTAAAAGTTTGTAAATGTCCATGTTAAGGGTAAAGTCTAAGTTTGAATAATGGATGATTGATCTAATTGAAAGAAGAGTTGAAATTCTAGATGGTGTGAACTCAGGGTATGGTGATACTCCTGAAAATTTTAAGTTATTGTATAATGACTATTGGGGCTATATAAAGTTAAGAGTTGTATCTCAGAAGGAAGTAATAACAATGGGTTTTACACTTTTAGGTGTAGAATTTTAGGGTGAGTTTATTATTTATGTGTATTATTATTTCTAGGACTCTAGAGTAAAGTGATTTCAGTTCAGTTTAGAGTTTATAAAAGAGGTCTAAAGACTTAAGTTAAATCTAAGGGGCAGATGATAGAACAAGGAACCAAGTCAGGCTCTTAGATTCTAGTAGTGATGCTAGAGTATTAAAGAACATCAGTAGGGGAGGAAGATGCCCGACCTATTCTTATCTCATTGCAATTTTTTGTACTTTAGTCATCATGATATCTACTCATGCCTTACATTTCAGATCTATGATCATAGCTCATATTCATGCACTTTCCATAGAATCATGTACTCTCCCATTTCTTAGTATAAGGAGTTCCAATTCACTCTGCAATAATCATACTCCATGAATTTATGAACTCCAAACTCAGGTCATGCAGCTTATGACTCATGTACTCATGATTTACAGTCTGTTTAGTTCCAGGTACTCATGGTACACCCTTTATGACCAGTGAAATTCATATTCTGTCATGTAGGTCCTTAGATTAGATCTCTTTGATGAATTCATTATGTTGATGTTCTATTCTTTATCCCTCAGATAAGTGTCAAAGTTCGTATAGTATTCTTCCATGCTTCAGGATCTCATGTTCTAACCTTTAGTGACCATTTCTTGTGAATGATAGTGGTGATGAGTAATTATTTAGATGGGAGAGAATAAATGTTTCATATTTGGGAAAGAATTTTTTATGCTTGTTTTATCTAAGGCTATAAGTGTGAAGGAAGATTGAGGCAAAGCTTTTCGTATGTGTCATGGTTAGTTGAGAATTCCATGTGTGTCTTTTTAAGAATGGAGCAAAAAAGTTGTTATTGATAGAGGTTTAGAGAATATGAGAAAGATGTTGTTATGGGTTATTTTCCTAGAAGTTCATATGTGGTTATAATAATAGGCTTGAGTGTCATGTTGGTATATAAGTGGATAGGGGCAATGTGTGCTAGTGAATTCATAGTAAGTGGTTGAATTTAGTTGTAGAAGTAGTAAGAAGAATAATTCTTAAGATGAGAGTTGTGAAAATGCATGGGGTATTAAATTCATGGTTCAAAGTAGTATTATGGTGTTATGTACAGTACCTTGTAATTTTGAGTTAGGATTGAGCTTGGTGAGAGCAGGTAGTTCAACTTAAACTTTGGCTGGAATGGTTACATGTACCCATGTGAGAATTATAAGTTAAATCAAATGAGCATGATATTTAAGGGTAAAAGTATAGTTGAGGGAGTATTCTAGAAGTATGGCCAAGATTAAAAATTAGTAGTTGCATTGCAAAAGGCTTAGTAGTTCTATCCTAGATTATGTTTCATAGGCCTATGTTCCATGTTACAGAGTTAAAGACATATTAAGATTCCTTACTCAGATATCTTATTCAGATCATCCCCATGATTCCTTTCTTTCTAATGTTATTAGAACTTCTGTCAAATAATGTTTAAGAAATACTCCAGTTGAGTATGAACTTTCAGTATGGGTTAGTCCATATAACCAGCAATTCAGATTAGCAGTTAGACAGATAAACTCCTATGATTTTCCATCTTTCCATCTAGTCTTGCTATCTGAATTTCATGAATATGGATATTCTATGAGGTAATTAATTCACATACATGTAAGTTGTGAATTCAGCTCAGTCCGAGCATCATGTTTCAGATTTAGCTATTTAGTCATGACTGAGTACATAAGTGTTCGGTTCATGATCTTAGTTTTCCAAGTATTCTAGCTCATACATTGTGATACCCATTGTATGACCTTGGTCTCGTTATCTCATGATTCATGATTAAATAATGTACTTGGCGATTCCATGAAGCCCTTTTCTTTTGATTCCTATATGTATTTTGTTGAGGAACAATTCCTAATGAGAAGTTATGTGCTTTATTCCATCCTTAGTAACTCTTGAAATTTTATTGCATTAGTTATTACTTCACAGTTCAATATTTAAGTTCATAGCATGAATATTTCAAGTGAGTTCTAAACTCTCAGGATGAATTAGCTCCTTATAGTAAATATAGTTAAGTCAGCTCAAAATTAGTTTCATAATGAAGTTTCTAATGTTTTAGCTCAGCTATATCCTTTGTAAGAAGACATTCCATGTCTACATTATTCCATGCTTCTAAAGTTTCAATAAGTTCCTACCCATCATTTGAGGATGGATGATTCCAAGGGGAAGATAATGTAACACCCCACATTTTTGGACTAGACATTGAACCATCATTCCTACATGTATAAACTCAAATACCATGACTTAAATTTGATTACACCGGACATTATCATTATACTACTGTTAAGAGTGCTTACAAGGTGAAAAATGTTCATAGGAAACACTTAGAGCAAAGTTGAACTAAGAGCCTTTGATTTGGCCAAATTTTGGTGTTTGATCCTACAAGGGTTAATTTTGAACATGTATAACTTTTTCAATATGTGGAATTTTTCATATCTAGACCCACTAAATTATATATAATTGAATTATCTTTCCCCCAATACCAATTTTGCCTTAATCTGATACTCGAGGAAAAAGTTATGACCATTTTGTGAGAAATAGTAAGGGTTTGCGATAGCCCCGCATCATGAGGGCTACTCCCCTATAATTGGGGTCGCATTGGGGTGGCACCTTGAGGGTTATTCTAGCTTTTTAAAGGGGCTAAGAGGTAATTTGGTTCTTTCCCCTCAACCCAGTCGTCCAAAACATGATTTATAACATTTATAGGGGTATTATTTCCTAATTAACCTCAAAATTACTCACTAAAAACCCTCACTCATCCCAAGAACGAAATTCAAGCTTCTTCTCTCAAAAATTCAATGATTCAGGCTTCAATTTCAAGATTTCTTCAAGAATTCATTCAATTAAGGTATGTGGGGTTTTGAACAAGGTTAATCTTTCATCCTTGTGCCCGAAAGGATGATTTTCAAGTTGAATTTACATGTTTTAAATTAAGGTTCATCCCTAAATTCTCATGTATTTAAGCAAGCATTACCCTACAATTTAAAGGACTAAAGAGCATAATAGTTGTACTTATTCATGTTTTAAACTACAAGTTTGATATTTTGTCTTGAATTTCATTATTTTGATGCTAAATTGTTATTCTCATAAGTTTAATATGTCCCCGTTCTTAAATTCATATATTATACTTATGTATTGAACTGTCCAATGTTTTGGGTCTCTGCATTTTGACTCCATATTAAAGTTTTAAGAGTTTTTATTGTATTTTAGTAATCATTCAGTGCTGGTGGGTTATGAACACCCTATACCTATGCGTTAACTTGTTATTTCAGACTTTTCAAATTACAAGTCAGTAAGCCCATGATTTTATTATTAAACTCGATTTGTTATGCTCAAGTCGAGATCAGTTTACATGTTTATGATTACTTCAAAATCTGTATGCATTGTTGTTTTTGAAATACCATGACCTAAGCTTATTAGCTATCAGTGCATGTACCAGCTAGTATTTCAGTATCTTTCAGTTGGAAGTAGGATTTAGCACCAAGTGGGAAGTATTGGTTCAACACATCCTACTTCCCCAGTAACTACGTGCTACTATAGATATAGGGTCCTCACCAGAGAGTGTTTCCTCTTGCCCAATATGGTCTCAGTTTAGTGATCACTCCAGTTTAGATTCTACTTCAATGGTAAGGATAGAACAACCCTTTTTAACGTGGATCGGGTGTTTCAATACGTGATAGCTCACATGATTTATGTCAGTTACATAATAGCTCCCACAGTTCTAGTCAGTATTCAGTTATCTTAGTTCAGGTTTGCTTGACCAAGTAATCAGATTGCAGTATTTATTCAGTCAATTTTACAGATTATTCATGTTATTCAAATCATGTCAGTACATGCGATACTTAGTCTTGCATCTCAGTTTTATATGTTCATGTTTTTATGCTAAGTATCTATACATGATCCTAAGTTTAGTTTTACAACATGTTAAGATTTACATACGGTATTTATGATTTACCACTTCCCATCTTTAGTTCTACTCATTCTTCAAAAGTAAGGATATAAAAAAGTAAGTGGCGTGATTCACCAGCTTATCTGATTATGTTTGTACTCAAGTTTTAAGATACTTCAGCTTTCAGTTGATTTCAGTCTCTTGGTGAGTCTACTTGCACTTAGCATATATGTTTTAAGATTATGTACCTATTCAATTTTACTTATTGCATTCACTCCTACTTACTCAGTATTTTTCAAAAGTACTGACCACATATACATTTGTGTGGATACATTGTTTCATAATGAAGGTATCAGGGGTAGTCCACACACCAGGGTCATACAGTTCTTAGATTTTAGCCAGCAGGTGATGTGTACTCTTATTTTGAGAGCTCCAGTCAGTTGTAGTTCTTGTACTTTATTTTGATTATTCATATGTATTGATTAGGGGTAGTTGGAGGCATGTGCTAGCTATCTATAGTCATTATAGTAGAGGCTTCATAGATGGCCAGTCAGAGTCATTCATGTAATTTAAGTTTTTTCTTCAGTTTTATCATGTTAAAAATTTTTATCAGTATTACATTTATTCATACTTTCTCATGATCATGTTTTCGCTCAGTAAATTTTTTTTATATACATTTTAAATCAGTTTCTCAAGCAATATGCCAGTTCATGGGTTTGCTTAGGATCACTTCTATTTTCAAGTACCGTGTTATGACTTGGGGTAGTCTCGGGCCATGAAAATTATCCACCTATTGGGAACTTAAACTTAAGCGGTCCCCAAATCCAACTTGAGATCATGGTCCCAGGCACGGAAAGGGATTGCAGTCAAGAAAAACTCATTGATTGAAAGGGTTCAAAGATCTAGGATGAAAGGTCTAACTGTGTTCTCTCTCTCAAGACACTTCAAAATGGAGGTGTCTCATTTTGAAATAGATGATTTCAAGAGACGTGGTCCCTAAGAAATCTATCTAAGAAGAAGAAGCTTTAGCAAAATGAATAACATGTGAATCAATGTCATTCCTAAAAAATTGGCTATGTTTAGGATGCAGGTATCCTTGGTAAAATAGGTAAATGTTGGTCTAACTCATTAGTATACCATTGCAGGTAAACACCCAAGGGAACAACTTTGGAAGTGGACTAATATGGCAAGCAAAAATTTGAAAATTCACCTAAAGGAGAGGGACCTGGTCCCATCCCTCAGGTTAGTACCTATACAGGATGCTATAATAATAACCATAAAATGTTGTCTAAATAGGCCTTGTGTATTGTTGTCCTCCGCAAAGGCAGTCAATTTTGTTTTACAAAATTAAGGGTTACACTTCGTAAGTTCAGACCTGTGATTTCAAAAGTGACCTATTTTTAACAGCTGAGACCTTTGTAAACCACCATATTAGATCTTCACTTATCTTCCTTAAAAAATTTTAACTTGTCATCCAAAAACAACTTTTCTCTCCAACCCAATGGGTCCCTTTTGATTTCTCTCACCCTCAGAATAAAATGGCTGATGATTCTACCTCTTCAAACCCAGCTAAAGGTTTTGAGGTAGACAACACTCTGCAATATTAGACTGAACATTCCCAATACCTTTATCCTTCAATAACAGAAGTCATAAAAAGCACCATCTTGAGTCTCCAACCAAAAACTGAGTCAACTTCGCCCACTGAGTCATCTTACAAGATTTGAAACCCCTAAATAAGTTAGCTCCCGTTGAACTTTCCTCAGCCCTAGAAATTTTTGTTTAACCAATCATGGTAGAGTATTCCAATCGAGGCTTTGAATCACCAATCCGATAGGAAATTTCTCAAAATCAGATTTCTCACTCCTCAAAAAGTTCAAAAGTACATGAAAATTCTCAGATCCCTGAGTTGTTAAAAGAACTCAAAAAGGCTAATACTTCTAAGAATTTGACCAGGATCGCCTACTCCCTCAGATTCAAACCTTATCTTTTCTCAGTTATTTGGTGAAGAAATACCAGTAAAAAGAGATGATCTTTCCTATAATGAGAACTGGGTGGCTGAAAATTTTCTTTTGCTTGCACATGATACCAAGGAAAGCTCTGGTATTGAAAAAGAGCTAAAAATAAGTGATAAGTATGAGAAAAATAAGGATGAAGTTCCTCTGAAATGGTCTTGCGAAGAATCTAAAGGAAAGTACAGGAAATGAGAAAGTAGTGGACTTTGAGGTGAGAGTGTATAGATCTTACTACACTAGAGGGACTGAGATGAAATTATTAGCATATGAAATAAGGAAGACTTTCACCATAAAAATAAGAAGGCTCATGAAAACTGGTGCAATAGAGAAGAAAGAAGATATTAAAGTTTTGGAGATTGAGGGAGGGGTTCAGAAGATGTTGCGACTGTAGAGAAAACAAAAAAAATGGGGTTCATGTTGCTGAGAGGACTAGGTCCTCTAAGTCATAGTCTTGTACCCATGCTGGAATAAAGAAAAAACACATAGTTGTCAAGAAAAGAAAAGACTCTGATGGACCTTGTCCCAAGAAGAGAATAGTTGTGGTTGAAAATTTGAGTAGTAGTCCTAAGAGAAGCAAAAAAAGAAGAAGAGATAAGGGATATGGATAGAGAAAAAGGAAATAAAATGCTAATGACACAAAAGGTTCTGTATTGAAGAATGTTTGATCCAAAGATATATGAAAAGCCTAGAATGATAGAGGTAATTGGGTATGTCATACACCAAGGTTGTCTGCACTTGTTTAAAAAATAAGCCCCTGTAGTGTTTTAAAATGAGGCCAGGGAATTTTATTAAAACATGGAATTCTCAGAATATGGGCTAAGTTTGAATGCCCAAGTACAAGGAAAGCCTATCAAACTAGATGAGGAGAAATTAGGCAGAGTTTTGGATATACCTTTTATAGGTGTGATAACTATGGTAAATCAACAGCCTACTAGTGAGTTTATGATTGAAGCTTAAAGGTAGGAAGAACATCAACAATTGTTGTGAAAAAAATTTCCTAAAAAGTGATTATCAGCTGGTATTTGATTTCATCAACAAGATCCTGTTTCCAAGAACAATTTCCTCTAGTGTTGACTTGTTTTTTATTGAATCCTTGAGCAAGTTTGAATTGATAAGTCTTCTTTCTCTAATGATAGAGCATATGTATAAAGTTCTTTATAAAAAGGAAGGCAAACATAGAATGCCATATGGATCTCTTGAATAAGGTATTTGAACATTATGTTGTATATGGAACTAAGGGAACACCTAGAACAACCAAGCAGGTGATCAGCCTGACAAATCTTATGGAGAATGAATGTATAGAGGGCAAAGCTAGATTTGTGTCTCAAGTGTCTGAGTTGCTAGCTATTCAAGAGAAGTTAGGAATGGGAATGAAGGCGTTAAGGATCAATTTGGATGCCAAAGATGCTAAAATAGTGCACCTGAAGTTGCCCAATCAAAAGTTGTCTTCTGAGGGACCAGGTGCCACTACTGAACTTATAGCTGAAAATGCTAAACTCAAGGCTAACGTGGAAGAATTAACTGGTAAAATTTGTGAATTGAATACTGAAGTAAAGATTCTCACCAAACAATTATTGGATGTTCCCTCCACCTAAGCCCTATTATCTCTTCTCTCTCATTAACCCCGTGTCAGATTCTTGTCTTGATTCTAATATTGGCCTTTATAGACAGTTATTTTATGTTGATTATTTTAGCTTGCTGCACTTGTGCTAACTTTTATGAATGAATGAATTTCTATTTGTGGGCCTCATTTGTTTCCTTTATTTTAAGTTGTTCTTCATGGTAGTGTTGCCCTAATGTCCATGAGTTCATTAGATTGTACTTATCTTCATGCCTGGTTTACTGTTAATCCTTTTCAATAATGCCAAAAGGGAGAATACTGACTTTAAATGTAAGGCTGAGGTGTGTGTGTGTGCTCATGTGTGGTGCATGCTGATAGGGAGAAGTATGGTATGGCACAATGACAGGGGAAAACAAATGTGCTCAGAGTTTTTACTGCAAATAATAACAAGGGACAGGGTCCCTATGTTGCATGATGGTAGAAGAATGATATAAGGGGAATATTTATCTTCAGATTGGTAATCACACTGATTAAATATGATGAGTGTGCATTGATTCTCAAATCTTTGTGGTTTGTTTGTCATCATCCAAAAAGGGAAAAATTGCTAAATGTAGTCTTGATGATGAGCAAATGACTACAAGGGACCAGATCCCTGGATGTTTAAGGCAACAGTATGGCTGGCACGTGTCAGTACAGCTTTGTCTGTTTGTGTAACAAACTAGCAAGTGTTTCTTGTACTAATTAGGACACCTGGTCCAATGACATTGCAGCCCTAATTATCACTCATCTATAAAAGGAAAAATATGTTTATTCATCAAATGGTTTTTGCAAATCCAAAGAGTGAAAGAAAGGCAGTAAGAACTCCTTATTCAACACTGCTTAAGTTTCTAGCTATATGTGTGTTTTTAAATAGAGAGTGTCTTGAGTTAGTTCTGATTTGTAAACGAATTACTCATGTTATAAGTGTAATGAGCTTTTCTCTTTGTTTAGAGAGAGCTTAGGTAAAGTTATGTAAGGTGGATATTGGTTAGAGTTAATCAATATCTGGGTGTGTCCTTGGCAGAGTTGTCAAAATGAGCATGTAGTAGAGTTATTACATGTGGAAGGAACCTAGAGTTAGGTTCATTGAAGGTTGTAATCAAAAGTTTGATTATAGTAGATTTTAAGGTGCTTGTGCGGGCAAGCCATGTATTTTCGTTAATTGAGCTAGGGGTTTCCACATTAAAATCTTGTGTTCTTACGCTTCCTACATTGTCTCTAACTTCGTGGTTGATTTACCATTCTTTTCTTGTGATTTACTTTGAGGGACCTGGTCCCTCATTGTGTGGTGCAACCCCCAAGGGTTCTAACAACAGTTAATTTCACGTATTTGCAGCAAACAATGTCATATAGGACCCCACACGGTTACATAGAAAATAATGTTCTAAAACAAACATAACAATATATGGGCCCCCACTCGGGCTCAACACAACAATTATAACCATTTTCATGATTAGTTCCCACACCCTTAACATGCTTTTGTATCGACGTTAACTATCCAACCCAGTTTGAAGAAAGTTAAGCCATAACCTACCTTTAAAGCTGAAAGCTGGTCCAAAATACTTCATATAGAAGCCTTAATCCTCAAAAACAAACTCCAAAGCAACTAAAACATAAGAATATAGAATCTAGGAATCAAAAGAAAGATAACGATACCCATATTGCCTAATTTTGGGTCGGTGTCAAAACAGACTCCCAAAATCATTTTTCAAAAAAAAAGGGTAAAATCAAAAAATTATTTTTAAAAGATGTTCCCTATATTTTTAGGATTCCACATCTAAAAACCCAAAAGAAAAAACGAGTTAAAAACAAGGTCCAAATTGAAGAGAAACCATGTTAAGCTCTACCGACAAAAATCCCTAAAATTCATTTTAAAATTGAGACTTTGAAGTCGTTTTGAATTTCGATAAGTGATAATTATAAGATTAGAAACTACCCAACTATTAACGAGTTGAAATCAAGGTTTAAATCGGAGAATTACAATTTTTAGGCCTTATGAGCCAAAATCCCCTCGGGGTTCACCCAGAATCTTGTGAATGTAAATGAACTATGCTACTCCATCAAATTTCAGCTTTAGATTCATTTACGATATAAAATTTTCAAAAAATATCATTTTCACAAATTTAACCCTCGAAACCCAATTTCACAACTTTTCGAACCGACGGTCAAAATGAGATTTAAAAGACACAAAACAACACCAACCATGTTACTAACCTAAAATCAACATTAAGCGTCTACTAGCGCAGTTCATTTTTCATCTGACGTACAAATCAAAAAAGGTTGATTGAAGTCAACTATAAGGCTGTTCAAGCCACTAAAACCACAATTCCACTTAAATCACACCAAAATGCATTAGGAACCATGCCAAAAGTCCTCATACCTAGAAATACCACAACTCAACCATGGGAAGGGTTAAAAAGGTCAAATCACACAGAAATGAACATTTCACATAAATCATCTAAAATCATATTGTTACATCATCCACCACTAAAAATCTAGTTCATCCTCGAACTATAGGCAAAGAAAATACCTGGATTAGCAAAAAGTCAGGGTAAGAACTATGAATATCAGACTCGACCTCCTAAGTAGCCTTATCTACAGGTCGATGCTTTCACTGGATCTTAACCACTAAAATAACTCTAGAACGCAACCTCTATACATCTCTAGCAAGATGGAGGCAGGTTCCTTAACAAAGGATAACCTCTCATCTATTAATTAAATCCCAATGAATGACATGAGACTCATCTAGAATGTAAGGCGAAGCATGGAAACATGAAAAATTGGATGATCAATTGATAAATCTAGGGACAAAGACGACTCATAAGCCACATCACCAACAGTCTGAAGAATCTCAAATAGACCAATATACTTGGAGATAAGATTGACCCTCTTTCCAAACCTCATCACACCCTTCATGGGAAAAACTCGAAGAAAATCAAATCACCAACATTAAAAAATCTCAAGGCATAAAGTCTACGATCTGCATAGCACTTCTTCCTACTCTAAGCCACTCAAAGTCTATCCTGAATGATCCAAACTCTATCCAAATTTTCACGAAGAAAGTCTCTACCTCGATGTCTAACCTCAATCCAACCAACTGGAGAGAGACAACGTCTACCATATAACCCCTCAAAAGAAGCCATATTAATATTAGAATGGTAGCTGTTATTATATGCAAACTTTGCCAAATCTTGATGTTGCTCCCACTAACCACCAAAGTCCATTACATAAGCATGGAGCATATCTTCAAAAACCTGAATAGTCTACTCTGACTGCCCATCAGTCTGGGGATAAAATCTTATACTAAGATCGACACGAGAACCCAACTCATTATGAAAAGTCTTCTAAAAGTGATATGTGAACATTGAACCTTGATCTGATATGATATACACTTCCATGCCATAAAGATGCACAATCTCATAAATATAGATATATGCCAACCCTCATTACTAAAATAGACCTGAATAAGAAGAAAATGGACAAATATGGTCAATCAATCCACGATGAGCCAAACACCATCAAAACCAAAAGAAGTTTGAGGAAACCTAATCATGAAGTCCATAGTAATTTATTCCCACTTCCACTTGAGAATGGGTACCCTCTGAAGAATCCACCAGTCCTCAAGTGATCGGCCTTTACCTACTAGAAACATAGTCAACGAGCTATAAAATTTTCTATATCACTCCTCATACCACCCACCAGAAATATTTCCTTAAATCACGATACATCTTAGTTACTCCCAGATAGATGGAATACTTGGAAAAATAAGCCTCCTCCAAAACTAATCTAATTTAATCTCCCAGCCTCGGTACATAAACCCAAACTCTGATCCTCAAAATGCCATCTGATTCAAGTGAGGCTTCCTTATCTTAACCACTAAATATCTTATCCCAAATCAATCTTAATCCAACATCATCAAACTGATGAGCTCGAATCTGCTCTATCAAAGAAGACATAGCCTCTATAATTGCTAAAACACACCTAGGTGTCAACTATCAATCCTAACCATAATGTTAGCTAAAGACTGAACCTCTAAGGCCAATGTCCATTTCTTGGTCAAAAGATATGCCAATCTACCCATGCTAGTTGACTTCCAACTCAAGCCATCTGCAACCATATTAGCCTTGCCCAGATGATAGAGAATAGTTAAGTCAACCACATCTGAAACTCAAGCCGATGATATTACCTTATATTAAGATTCCAATGGGTGAAGAAATACTGAAAGCTATGATGATATGAGAAAATCTCACAACAGACTCCATACAAGTAGTGCTTCCAAAACTTCAAAGAAAAAATGACCGTGCATGACTCCAATTCATGTGTAAGGTAATTCTTCTCATGTGTCTTCAAATAATGAGAAGCATACATAATCTCCTTACCCTCTTACATCAACACAACACCTAACCCAATATCTAAAGTATCACAAAAGATGGTAAAACCCATACCCTTCTTAGGCAAAGTCAAGATAAGAGATAGTGTCAACAAATCCTTAAGCTTTTGGAAGCTCATCTCACAAGCATCAAACCACTGAAAGGAAATCTTTTTCTGGGTAAACTTGGTCAATGGAGATACAATAGATAAGAAACCCTCAACAAAACGTCAATCGTAACCTTTCAAGACAATAAAACTCTGAATCTCAGTGGGCAAAGTAGGCCTAGCCCAATCACGAATTGCTGCAATCTTGGTTGGGTCAACCATAATACCTTTCTTAGTCACCAGATAACCCAAGAAAAAGATAGACTCCAGCCAAAACTCAGACTTAGAGAACTTGGCATACAACTTCTTATCCCTCAATTTCTGAAACACAATCCATGAATGCTCCTAAAAATAGACTTTACTCTTGGAATAAACTAAGATATCATCTATAAATACAATAACAAAGGTTCAAGGATACGATTAAAATACCCAATTCATCAACTCTATAAACGCAATTGGGACATTTTTCAACATAAAGGACACCAAGAACTCATAATGACCGTGCCGAGTCCAAAAAGTTATCTTTGGAGTACTAAAGCTCTAATCCTTAACTGGTGACACTCAAAACTTAAGTCAATCTTTAAAAACACCAAAGCACCCCGAAGCTAATCAAATAAATCATTAATACAAAAAAGAAGATACTTATTCTTGACTGCCACCTTGTTCAACTACCTTTAATCAATACATATACACAGACCTATCTTTTTTCTTTATGACCAAGATAAACGTACCCTAAAGTGATACACTAGATCAGATAAATCCCTTATCCAGCAACTCCTACAACTGATCCTTGAATTTCTTCAACTCAACTAGAGTCATCCATCTTATATGATGGAACTGACATGGGCTGGTGCCTGGATCAACATCAATAGCAAAGTCAATATCATAATTCATAGGCATACCAGGCTAGTTCATAGAGAAGACATCCATAAACACGTGAACCACACGAATAGAGTCCAAAAAAAGAGGTAAAGCAACACTTGTATCATGAATATGAGCTAAATAAGATAAACGTTCCTTCTCAACCAAGAGACGAGCCTAAACATAAGATATAACTCTCTTGTGTCCCAAATAAAATGCGCTCTTCCAAGCGATCCTTGGCATACTAAGTGAAGCTAAAGTTACTGTCTTAGCATTAGGACAGCATGGTCAGGAGACAACCAGTCCATACCCAAGATGACATCAAAATCTACCATATCAAATAAAATTAGATCTACCCATGTCTCACGCCTAGCAAAAGTCACCACACATAATTGGGACACCCGATCCACCACTAAAGAGTTTGCTATGGGGGTAGATACATGAATAGTCACATCAATAGGCTCACAAACTAAATAAAAAACCAAAGCAAAGTATGCAGATAAATAAGAGAAAGTTGATCCCAGATCAAATAACATAGATACAGATAAAAAACATACAGGGATAGTACCAGTGATAATAGCATCAGAAGCCTCTACCGTTGGTCTGGAGGGTATAGAATAGCATTGACCACGACACCAACTGTTTGAGTAGCCTCACGACCACTACCATAGGATGCACTACCTTTTCCTCACGCACCTCTGGTAGAACCTCTACGCCTCACAACTAAAATAAGAGTTGCTCTGAATACATAATAGGGACAATCTTTGGCCAAATATCTAATCTCATCATACACATAGAAACCTCTACGGCCTGACTCAGTAGGAGGAGGTATGACTGTACCAGAGCAGCCATATTAAACTACTGAACCAGAATACTCGCTACCTAAACTTTGGAAGGATGCCTAAACTGGTCTACGTTAACACCCACAAAAATCTATAGAATCCTTACCTTGAGAAGTATGACCTCTGAACTCGCCCAGGCGGCACACCCTCTTGGTACTTCCCTCAGATGCTCAAAGAATACCCTCATTCATCTTACCATGATCTACTATACTCTAAAATAATGATCCAAACACTGCTATTTGAGATGTAGCTAGTTGAAGAGAAATATCCAAGCCCTTCATAAACTTCTGAATTTTCTCAGACTTGGTGGCAATACTAGTATAGTCATATACTGACAAGGTATGGAAGTATGCCTCATACTCTGCAACAATCATGGATCCCATCTTGAGGTGATAAAACTCATACCTCACCCAATCTCTTAGACTGTGTCGCATAAATCTCTCCAAAAAGGCCTTAACAAATTGATCCCAAGTCATTTTGGGAGAATCGAGAGGCCTACAACCAACAAGTGACCTCTACCAATCCCTAGTGACATCTCTCTATTGATAAGTGGTATACACATACCATGTGACTCAAATAAACCTAGGTTATGCAAATTATCACGATAATCAATCAAGAACTCATAGGTATCCTCGCTTACAGCACCTCTAAACATATGAGAACCTAGATGAGTGAACCTTTCAAACCTTTTTTGATCTTCAGAAAACATAATTATTCTCATAATAAGAGGAGGCATGGTGAATTTGATTGGCTGAGATCCCACTTGAGGAGGTAATATAAATGAAGGATGAAATCCTAATCATAGTACACCATACTCAGAGGCAAGACAAAAGGAGAAATAATACTTAGAGTCTTTGGAGAACCAAAAAAAGAAGTAGGTACTACTAGAAAATCCATACTTAGGGCTGGAGGAACACCAGGCACACTAAAAAAAGTACCTTCCAAATATGTCAACAAACGAATCAACAACTCCTTCAAAACTGGGGTGGAAGAACTCGGTGGAACCAAAGTAGGACCCACATCTTCAACATACTCAACACGAGGGTGATGGGATATTCCCCTTACACTAATCCTAGATGGATATATTCATGTGCCTGTAACACCTTGAGTTTTTGGTTCTTGAAAATTTTCCAAATTCTGAGCTTTCTGCCCTGGCAACAACTTCCCTGATGAGTCGTAAGGTGTCTTGTGGGTGAGTGACTCTAGTCATAAGGTGTCCAGTGAATTTTGTTTGAGTTTTTATCTTGGGTACCACTTGGATAAATGAGTCGTAAAAACTCATGATGAGTCATTGGGATAGAATCGTAACCAAATCATAAATTAAGTGGCCATGTTTTACTCTAAGTATGAGTGAATCACTATGATCCATAATTATTTGTTACGAGTCATTTGGTACAAATCATAGGATATCCAGTGTTTACCCAATTGGGTTTTGTGTTGACAACGATTGGACCCTATGAGTCGTTGGGTCTTATTACGAGTGGTACTAGTCGAGTCGTAGGGTCAATAGTGTGTGGAGGTCCTAGAGACTATATTGGTTACAAATAATGGTGACGAGTAGTAAGGAGTGTCTATGAGTCAATGATTGACCCTTAGTCAATGGCGGCACTTTTTCAGCATTTATATTAAGGGCATTCTGGATATTTCCTCTTTTACCCAAATTTAAACCCACGTCTAATAACCCCTTTAGGGTGTCATCAATACTTAGAAAAAAAATCTAAGTAACTTCTCAAACCCTCTAAAAGGCTCTCTAAATTCCCTCATGAAAGTCAAGCTAGGGTTTTATCAAGTTGGTCATCTAAGGGCTCAAGGTTTAATTTCTCTCTAAATATTTTAGTGTTTAAGGCGTGTTTCTCTTCCCTCATTGTTAATTTGTTAAAAGAATATGTTTTAAAGTAATGTTCTTGAGATATTTATGTTGGTTTGAAATCAAGGGTTGAGGGTTTCGAATGCTTGTTGTTGAACAATGTTTTCCCATGGTTTACATATCATTTTCATGCTTTAATTATGGTTTTGAACTTGTGGATTCATGGGTATGGTGAATGAAATAAGAAATTGTGATTTTCCAAAACTTGTACTTTTGAAGAAGTTATGAACCCAACCCCATAATGTGAATTGGCCTTTAATTATGAGAAATGTGGGAATTTGTAAAATTGAACCAAGGAGGCTGTGAATTTCCCTAAGTGATGTAATTGTTTTGACATGTTGTTATTACCTTACATGTGTAGTTAGTAGAATGATACAAACAATGTATGCCTTAATGTGAGATATATTTCAATGTATGAAAATGTGTGATAAATATTCTAATTGGGCTTTAAAAGTAGGTAGTGTAGCTGAGACATAAAAGTGGAGGTCCGAGTGACTGACACAAGAAACCATGCTAGCCGGTGCGAGGGTCGTTATGGATTGAGGGTTTGATTCCCCTTGCTTATGACCAGGTGGTTCGAGTCCATCTTATTGTTATTATTATGATTTGATAGTTCAAGTCCCCTATATCATATTTCATGATCAGGTCCTTAACTCACCTTGGTATATGATTAGAGGGTTTGAGTCCTCCATTGACGTGTTATAGAAGTATAGCACTTTCAATGCTTAAAATAAGGAAAATATGCAAGTTTCTGAGGCATTTTTGTTAGATATGATCTGTTTTAGGTATGTTTTATAGGAAACCATGTTTTGGATGTTAAGTTGGTAAAAGGGGTGAAAAAGATGTTTTGGCTACTTTTGGAGCGATTATGGATATTCAAGATGTTTTTCAACATGATCGTGATTAATGCATGCTTGATAGTCGAAGAAGAGCTGAAAAACTGACTCCCAGTACCTACTAAGTCAACCTATGGACCACATGTAGACCTACGAACCGCATGTAGACAAAGAAGGTACCAAAAAATCAAAATCTCGAGAGATGACTTGCAGGACTTTGTCCATTCGCAACCTGCGATCTGAACCTTTACCCTGCGCCAGACCATAGGTACTACTTGTGTTGTGCCAGACTGCAGGTACAGAGAGGAGGTGGCTACCGACCCGATCCTATTTCAATCAGGATTTGATTTTAGGGTTTTCTCATGTACTATAAATACCTCTTATGTACTTTTTAGTAGGAGTGATGCACTTTTGATACTTAGAAATATATTTTAATCCCAAGATCTATCTTTGATCTTGGGATTCTCTTGTATTGACTTTGATTGATCTTTTAGTTTATGGTTGTGGGTCTTTATTCATTTTATCATTGTGATTTTATCTATGTTTTCTATTATGAATGATATTGATTTTTTCACAATCATGAGTAGCTAAAACCCATAGCTAGGGCTGTGGAAATCCTGGCGAATTGATGAAATAGGGGAAGTGTGATTATTGATCTGAACTAATACCCATGGCATACATTTCTTTATCTTCGTTATGATTTTTTTCTTAATGGGTTCACACATTAGAATCCCACCTAGATATTGCTACTTACTCTAAAAGAGGAGTAGTGACTAGGAAAAGATAAAGACAACTGTAATTTGGAGTTTAACTATCGATCCTTTCTTCTAGGTTCTATCTATGTAAGATGGTTCGGTTTTATCTAATAATTAAAGACTCAAAAGGAAATAGTTATCTAGAATCAAGATAAGGGTTAGTAGTGCGACCATCTAAGACTCAAAAGGTAAAGGGTGAAATCCTTCTACCTGTCCAAGAGATTGTAAAAAGTACATAACTTATCGATTCTGCATGCAAGGCATTGGATTGGTTCAACAATGAAGATAATCCTACGAGTGGAGAAGCCAGGGGGAACACAATCCTAGTGTTCACTTACCATTTATTTCAACCAAGTTAATATTGTTCTTTGCTTGATATTACTACAAACAAAACCCCCTATTTACTTTCTTATTCTGCCCATTGACTACAACTATTGAGATCTACAAAGCCACATGTTCCCTTGGAATTCAACCCCAACTTTAGTTGGGTAACTATATCTCGACAGTGACCGTACCATCATCTAAAAGGAGGTGTTGCTTGGACGTCATCAAGAAATTGGCGCTGTTGTTGGGGAACACAGTGTTGATTTGTAATTTGAAGTTGTTGCATCTATTGGATTTTCATTTTTGTTATGGTCCTTGATTTGGCATACATCAGTGTATTCCTAGCACATGGAGTACATGCAAACCCTTAATGTTAGTCAATCCAAATCTAGAGAGGATCCTAAAAACACCTGGTAGGATGTCTAAGCAGAAAAGAATTGATAATCCTAAAGGAGTTCATGATGTTGTGCCTACACCCGAAGGAGTTCCGGATATAGTTGATCGTCAGAAGAGCGAGCTGTTAGCTCATGCTAAAGTTGAGTATAGGGCAATAGAATAAGCTCAGAGAGTAGATAGGGAAGTAGATATTATTGACCAGAGATAAGAAGTAGACCCTCGAGCAGCACCCAATGGAAACCAGAATAGAGCTAAAGGTGCCCATGTTCAAGTAATCCCAGCATATCAGTACATACAGCCATATATAGATGATGAAGAAGATCTGGAATGTGCTGAGCCGACTGATACTGGAGCTATAGTACCTCTTGTTTTGCCCCTAAGAATTAAATTTGACATCACGAGTGCCATGATCCAACTTCTATATTTGAAGGGTGTGTTTGCAGGATTGCCTACCGATGATTTAAATTTGCACCTTACAAATTTTCTTGGGATCTGCACCTCGTATACCATTCCAAGGGTGAGGCTTTTCCCTTCTCACTAATAGAAGAAACATCTTTATGGTTAGGGGAATTTCCAAAAGGCTCTATCATGACTTGGAATGAGTTATGTAGGCAATTCTAAAATAAGTTCTTTTCTACATCAAGGATGTTGCAGCTCAAGTAAGAGATCTATAACTTTAGCCATCTACAGTCATAGTCCATGTACGAGGCTTGGTTCAGGTTTAAGATAAAGCTGAGCATGGTGAAAAATCATCAGTTTTTAGGGACAAGCTTATCAGAGATATTCTACAGACCCTTGACCATCAATTTCAGAGCCATGGCAGACACCATCTCTGGAGCAGCTTCTATAAGGCTACAATGGGAAGCAGCTTTAGAGATATTAGATCAGATCTCACTCACTAATGGAAGGTGGCAAACTCAAGAGGCTAAGAGAGAATCTAGTTATAACGCCCTAAAAATCTATCCCGAGACGTCACTGGTTCTTAAGACCACAAGTGATACCAAGCTAACCCATGAACTGACATACTATTAAGCAATTGATTAAATATGTATAAAATGACTGATTTTACTGCACGGAAACATAATAATGATGGAATCTATGAAAATATAATACTAATACAAATTTTACATTCTGATAAAGTCTGAAAAGAGAGACTGAAGTTACAAGACTGACTCTAACTGACATCTATAAAGCCTCTACTATACTAACTATAAATAGATGGGGCACGACTCCAACTACCACTAATCAATACATATGAGTAAGAAAGTAAAGTGCATAAATAACATCTAACTAAAGTCCCCGAAGTAGGAGGACTCATCATCTGCTGGATGTAATCTGCAAATTATCTGAATATGGTATGCGTGCTACAACAACTTGTACCTATATTATGAGACAATGTAGCACATAGATATATATATGTGGATCAGTACTTTTGGAATGTACAGAGCATATGGGGGTGAATTCATAAGTAAAACAATAATTGTATATATTCATAGATTTTCAAATAATGCATGCTAAGTGTAAATGACTCACATAGGCTTGAGTAATCTGAAAGTTGAAGATCATAAATCATGAATAGTAAAGCATATAGTATAAATCTTGTAAGTTATAAAACTTAGTTCTAAAATTTGTATTCCGTTCTTATTTTCAAATCATATAGGCTAAGTGAAATCTGTAAGTCTATATCTGAAGGCTTATGCAAGGCAATATCTGAGTAAATCTGTGAGGCTTTACAATTAGTTTCTAAAATCTATCCTTTTCTAAAAGTTATATTTTAAATTCAAGAACTTTAAAGCTATAGAGAAAATACTTCATATTAGGGGTTTAGGAATCTGAAAACTTATTTTGCATAGGAGGTTCTTCTAACCGACATAAACCATGTGAGAATTCATGGAATCCAACGTTCTTGTCCCCCTAAGAAGGAATCCTCACGTTGGGGAGAGGATTCATACTCTTTCCGAGGAGTATGACCTATCTAAGTAATCACATATCTATCATCCACGTAGAATTGGGAACAATCTAATTTCTATATTGACACATAATTCTGGGGTATAAAACCATAGTAACGTATCCATCTCGGTGCTAAATACTACTCCCATTAAATCGGTATGCTCATTCTGATGAAAATTCACTTTTAAAATAGTATAGTGGTTTAAAATGAAAACCCACTGTATATCTGTAAAGTTGAATCTATAATTTGAATTTGTAAAGTGGATTCCAAACCTATTTTGAGACCAAAAAAGGTCAAATCTTTAACAACAATCTGAAAGGAATCTAGTCATAGGGTGCTAATAGCACAATGAATATTAAAATAGCAATCTTTAATTAGGACTTAATGACCCATGCATCAAACTCATGTTAAAACATCAAAATGTTCATGCTTGATAATTTAAACATCGATAAATTAAATCAAAATCTGGAAATTTCTACAATATGTATGAAAATATAAACATAATCATGTAATTCAACTTCTAAATCACTGGAATCTCATAAGCTTACAAATAACAATAATGGGTATAAACCCTAACTTGAATCTCATGGGAAATCATATAAAATTCAGTAAAAATTAGAATTTAAAATAAGTTTTGGGCACGAGGACAAAAGGATTGTCATTGTTCATAATCCCACATACCTTAATTGATGATCTTAGATGAGAAAGCTTGAATCTTGGATTTTATGATGCTTTTGAAGATGAGTTCTTGGAGTTCTTGAATTGAAAATTCTTAATCTTGAACTATCTTGGAGAATTGATGAGGAAAATTGGATTTCTTGGAGAGTAGGTTTGAGATTTAGGGTTTTCTTTTGAGAGAGAATTAATGAATTAGTTTGACTTGAATTCCTATTTGTGTCCTTGAAGGTTGTTTCTTGAAGGAGATGAATCAAATTAATGTTCTTGGGAATGTTCTTGAATGATTTTCTTGAACTTCTTGGAATAAAAAGCTTAATTCTTGATTGTTTTCTTGAATAGACGGTGATGGAATGCATGAATCTTGAAGATAATTGATTAGGGTTTGTTCTTGGGAGTAAAGTAGGATAAAGGAGGAAAAATAATGCCCCAATGGCGTCTATACATTGCTATATTACGACCTGGGTTTAGGGGAGAAAAGACCCCATTGCCTCTCATTCATTTAAATCAAAAATTCGTAACCCGTATCCCGATTTTGCTCTACACTGTGACGCGGTACCATCACGGTAGCTCACTGCCTCACACAAAAATGGCTATAACTTTTTCTCGTGTGTCGGATAAGGAGAAATTGGTATTATGGAAAGCTAATTCAATTATCTACAATTTGGTATATATAAAAAGTTATACACGTTTAAAATATACCTTTATAGAATCGAATGCCAAATTTTGGACGAATCTACTATTGTTAGCTCCATTTGGCTCTAAGTGACTTCTATGAACATTATTCACCTAATACGAACTTCACATACTTAGGATTAAATTCATGACACAAGCATTCAAATTATGGATCAAGAGTACGGCAATTCCACCTTCACCGCTATGCAGTGAAATAGTGTTAAGCTACTGGAAAAGGACGAGTGCAAAATTTTCACTCTAGCGCGATGAAGTGCTATCACGTTACGCCATAAGAAATTGAAAATTGGGAATTTGGACCTCTCTGCAATGCGAGCTTATCGCGGAGGTCCACTGGAAAATGACGAATGGGAAATTGCCCTTCACCGCGATGCGGTGACTGCCTAGGTGGCACACTGTCGATACTAAAAACACCCTAACTTCTCAACCAAGTATCGAATTTGGGTAAATTTGGTATCGATGGAAAGCTTTTTCAATTTCCCACACCATGGAAGGTCTAAATCTGAAAATTTTCACTTTCATAAGAAGGTATTTATTTTTGAAGCTAACCTTTAACATTCTAGGAGCAAAATTAGGCTAAGAACATTACGGGGTATTACAATATCTCCCCCTTGGGAACATTCATCCTTGAATGAAACTGGTTAAACGGAGAGTGTTGAGGAACTAAAATCCCATACTGAACATGCATGACTAGGAACATGATTTCTTAACTGAGTATGAAATATGATACATGAACTAAATATCATGACTGAGTTGATTTCTTGAATGCATGCACTCACAGGAGAATGGTTACAAGACTGGGAAAGAAACGAGAGAGTCAACTTATAAGTAACCATTACTTTAGGCTGAATCTAATTTTGTGGAAAATAATGAAAGGTTTATGATATAAAAACTCAGGGTATTACAACATCTCCCCCTTGGAATCGTTCGTCCCCGAATGATACTGATTTGGTTGAAATACTAGGAAAAGAATGAGATGATGCATGAGAAACTTACGAGTTGAATCATCTTTGAACATCTATATTCTAAAACTGATGAAAGATGCATGAACTGAGCTGAATTCGCAATGTACATGAAGAAAACGAATTTCCTCTTTAAATGATATGACTAGATGGGAAGATTGAAAACCATAGAAACTTGTCTATATGGCTTCTAGACTGAATTACTGGATGAACTGGTTAACTCATATTGTACATTCCACTTCAACAACTACATTTAACCTTTTACTAGGAACTCACTAATGCACAATGCATCTATCCACATTTATACAAACATGACATTCAAGCCTATCATAGAACCACATATGAACTCCTAGGAAAACACCCATAAAGGCATACTTTTCATATTCTCTCAACCTCTATCAACAATAGATTTATTTTACCATGCTTAAGAAGACATACATAAAATTTCAACTAACCATGACATGTATCAAAGACTTGGCCTCAATCTTACTTCATACTTACTGCCTTAGCTAAAATAAGCATACAACAATCTTTCATCAGCAAGAACCATTTACTCTCTCCCATCTAAATAACTGTTCATTATCACTATCTTGACTAAGGAAAGGTAACTTAAAAGTTAGAACATAAGGAGATACTATGTATAACTTGACATTTTTCTGAGGCCTGAGAAATAGGGTATCAAACGCAGTAATTCATTAAAGAGATTGAAACAGAGGGCACCCATGACATAATCTGACTTTTGATGATCATTAGGAGTGTAGCATGAGTACCTAGAACTGGATATACTGCAATGCATGAGTACATGAGTCATGATCTGCATGACCTGAGTTTGGAGTTCATAATTTCATGGAACATGATTCGTACTACTGAGTGAACTGGAAGTCTAGAACTTCTCATACTAAGAACTGGGAGAGTACATGATTTTCTATAAAGTGCATGAATATGAGTTGTGATGATGGAGCTGACATGTAAGGCATGAGTAGATATCATGATAACTGAAGTACAAAACTTTGTACTGAGATGAGAGTGGGTCGGGCATCATCCTCCCTTACTGGTT
Source organism: Capsicum pubescens (assembly GCA_030864215.1). Lineage (NCBI taxonomy): Eukaryota > Viridiplantae > Streptophyta > Magnoliopsida > Solanales > Solanaceae > Capsicum > Capsicum pubescens. The sequence continues at coordinate 154,731,977 of CM061549.1, read as the reverse complement.
TTCTGCACTACACTGGCATCACTACTAGAATCTAGAAGTCAGACTTGGTTACTCATTCTATCATCTCCCCCTTGGCTTTAAGCCATCACTCTAAGTTTGTGAACAACTAAGTAAACTCTAATCTAAACTATAATCACTTTACTCTAGAGTCTGGCGTATAATTAATACACATAAAACTAAACTTATCCTCAAGGACTGCATCTTCACGTGTAACACCCAATGCTAATACCTCCTTCTGAGATTCAACTCTTAGATTTCTATAGCCCCAAAAGTCATAGAACAACTTAAACACTCACCAATTTAGATTCAAACACTTAACATGGATATCTCCAAACCCTTGCATACTAACTTCCTTCACAATCTACTAATATCACACCTTTAAACTTAAGCCACGAGAATCAAAATCATACCAGAAAAAACTCAACTCCATCTATCCATAACTCTTTAACTTAGCTATTAAGAACATTATGTACTATATAACTAACCTTCCACACTTTGGGAAAACAACAATTCACCTTAACTAATAATTCATTCTCTACCTTCCACTAAACTAATATACAAGGACATATCATCATAATGCAAAATCTATAGCATGCATAAGTTTATATCTATTCTTTCTATCAATCGTCATTCCCACTTTTCTTGTCACTACTCTTATATACCCATACTTCTAACTATAATAAGGTTCTACTATTCATAAATCATGACACTTAAATTCATAATTTCCCTCGAATGCACACTACATTTAACAACTACGTTCACACTATTTTCTCTCATGAGCATTATCTATATTGAAATGGATAATGGGCAATCTAAATACATATCTAATTTGGTCTCAACTGAATAACTCATAAGGATGAGAACATAAACTTTCAACTTGAGGGACTTATGACATACTAGAGAGCACCTATCATGCCCTTTGTGTGACTTCTGAAAATTTTTCTAATAAATCTGAGAGCATTATCTGGGGAGGAACTAGAACTTGCTAATTAGGCTATCTTAAGAATAATACATAGATGAGGAATTTTGGGGTAACACACGAATAGATAGAAGATTCTGAGAAAACAACTTTACTGCACGATCTAGAGTAGGAAAGAAAGAAAACTTTTCTTAAATGCCTCATAGCCTCTCGAAGAAAAGTACAGACATCTTTGTACTGTTCGGTAAGACTCTACTACACATGGCTTCATAGACACCCTAGGACACCTGAACCTTGTTCTCTGATACCAAGTTTGTAACACCCCAAAAATCTATCTTGAGACGTCACACACGGTACTTAGGACCACAAGTGATCCCTAGATAACCCATGAACTGTCATACTATTAAGCAACTGATTAAATATGTATAAATTGACTGATTTTACTACATGGAAACATAATAATGATGGAATCTATGAAAATTAATACTGATACAATTTTACATTCTGATAAAATCTGAAAAGAGGGACTGAAATTATAAGACTGACTCTAACTGACATCTATGAAGCCTCTACTATACTAACTATAGATAGTTGGGGTACGTCTCCAACTACCACTAATCAATACATATGAGTTAAAAATTAAAGTACATAAATAACATCTAACTAAAGTCCCCAAAGTAGGAGGACTCATCATCTGCTGGCTGGAATCTGCAAACTGTCTGAATATGGTATGCGTGCTACAACTCGTACCTACATTATAATACAATGTAGCACATAGACATATATGTGGATCGGTACTTTTGGAATGTACTGAGCATATGGAGGTGAATGCATAAGTAAAACAATAATTGTATATATTCATGGATTTTCAAATAATGCATGCTAAGTGTAAATGACTCACATAGGCTTGAGTAATCTGAAAGATGAAGATCATAAATCATGAATAGTAAAGCATATGGTATAAATCTTGTGAGTCATAATACTTAGTTTTGAAATTTGTATTCCGTTTTTATTCTCAAATCATATAGGCTAAGTAAAATCTGTAAGTCTGTATCTGAAGGCTTATGTAAGGCAATATCTGAGTAAATATGTGAGCCTTTACAATTAGTTTCTAAAATCTGTCCTTTTCTAAAAGTTATATTTTAAATTCAAAAACTTTAAAGTTGTAGAGAAAATACTTCATCTTAGGGGTTTAGAAATCTAAAAACTTATTTTGCATGGGAGGTTCTACTAACTGATATAAACCATGTGAGCATTCATGGAGTCCAACGTTCTTTTCCCCCTAAGGAGGAATCCTCACGTTGGGGAGAAGAGTCGTACTCTTGCCAGGGAGTAAAACCTATATAAGTGATCACATATCTATCATCTATGCAGAAGTGGGAACAATCTAAATCCTATGTTGGCACATAGTTCTGGGGCATGAAACCATAGTAATGTACCCATCTTGGTGCTAAATACTACTCCTATTAAATCTGTATGCTCATTCTAATGTTAATCCAATTTTAAAATAGTATAGTGGTCTACAATGAAAATCCAGTGTATATCTGTAAAGCTGAATCTATAATCTGAATTTGTAAAGATGATTCCAAACCTATTCTGAGACCAAAAAGGGTCAAATCTTTAACAACAATATGAAAGGAATCTAGTCATAGGGTGCTTATAGCACAACAAATCTTAAAATAGCAATTTTTAATTAGGACTTAATGACCCATGCATCAAACTCATATTAAAACATCTAAATGTTCATGCTTGATAATGTAAACATTGATAAATTAATTCAAAAATTGGAAATTTCTGCAATATATATGAAAATATGAACATAATCATGTAATTCAACTTCTAAATCACTGTAAATCTCATAAGCTTGTAAATAACAATAATGGGTATAAACCCTAACTTGAATCTCATGGGTAATCATATAAAAATCAGTAAAAATTGGAATTTAAAATAAGTTTTAGTAGGCACAAGGACGAAAGGATTGTCCTTGTTCATAATTCCACATACCTTAATTGATGATCTTAGATGAGAAATCTTGAATCTTGGATTCCTATGATGCTTTTGAAGATGAGTTCTTGGAGTTATTGAATTGGAAATTCTTAATCTTAAACAATCTTGGAGAATTGATGAGGAAAATTGGATTTCTTGGAGAGTAAGTTTGAGCTTTAGGGTTTTCTTTTGAGAGAGAATTGATGAATTAGTTTGACTTGAATTCCTATTTGTGTCCTTGAATGTTGTTTCTTGAAGGAGATGCATCAAATTGATGTTCTTGGGAATGTTCTTGAATGATTTTCTTAAACTTCTTGGAATAAAAGGCTTAATTCTTGATTGTTTTCTTGAATAGAAGGTGATGGAATGGATAAAACTTGAAGAGAATTGATTAGGGTTTGTTCTTGGGAGTAAAGTAGGATAATGGAGGCAAAATAATGCTCCAATGGCGGCTATACATTGCTATATTACGACCTGGGTTGAAGGGGGGAAAAGACCGTATTTCCTCTCATTCATTTAAACTAAAAATTCATAACTCGTATCCCGATTTTGCTCTTTGCTGCGATACGGTTCCATCGCGGCAGCTCACTACCTCACACAAAAATGGCTATAACTTTTTGCTCGGGCGTCGGATTAAGGAAAAATTGGTATCGTTCGAAAGATATATTCAATTATCTACAATTTTGTGGGTATTTAGCTGAAAATTCCATGTATATAAAAAGTTATACACGTTTAAAGTAGACCCTTGTAGAATCAAATTCCCAATTTTGGACGAATCTAATATTCTTAGCTCCACTAGGCTCTAAGTGACTTCTATGAACATTATTCACCTAATAAGAACTTCACATACTTAGGATTAAAGTCATGACATAAGAATTTGAATTATAGATCAAGAGTACAGCAATTACACCTTCACCGCAGTATGGTGAAATCACGTTAAACTACTGGAAAAGGACGAGTGCAAATTTGGACTCTTGCGTGATGTCGTGCTATTGATTTGAACCACTGGAAATTGACAATTAAGAATTTGGACCTATCTATGATGTAAGCTTATCATGAAGGTCTACTGGAAAATGACGAATGGTAAATCACCCTTCACCACGACGCGGTGACATCCCAAGTGGTACACTGTCGACACTAAAAATGCCCTAACTTCTCAACCGAGTATCGGATTTGAGAGAATTTGGTATTGATGGAAAGATTATTCAAATTTCCCACACCATGGAATGTCTAAATCTGGAAAATTTCACTTGCATAAGATGGTATTCATTTTTAAAACTAACCTTGACATTCTAGGAGCGAAATTAGTATAAGAAAATTAAGGGGTATTACACTAGTACATATGCTATTAGAGCCTCCTACAACCAGAGAGTAGCTGATGATATAGTAGCACAAGAAATTATGCTACTAAGGATTGATTTAAGGGTGTTAGCAAAGAAGTTTCTAGCAGCAAATTCTGAGAAAGTGAGTGTTGTAGAGGCACAAGGGTCAGTTTCCAAAATATATGAGTCAGAAGTGGAAGAGGAAGCTAATTATCTGGATCATTATATGGCAGGTTTTCAATCCAAAGGAAAAGAAACAAAAGTTGAAACTACTATGACCATAGAAGAGAGCGAGATGGTGACTGGAGAAAGAAGGATGACTACAGAGAGAAGGGAGATAGTTACATTCTATAACAACCTATATTCCGCGTGTACTAGTTCTACTTATGTGGCACTTGATATGGACTTATGGGGTAGGTAATGGGCTCGGATATCCTATGTGATTTGTGACGGTAAGATAGATTTGGAGGAGTTCCCACATGTACTGAAACGTGGTATGATTAAGTTACCTTCGATGAGAGCATATAAACTTGGGCCCTTAAGTAGGTATTTGAATCTAAAGGATGAAGTGACCAAGTTTTAAGTTTAACTATAAGCATTTTGATCTTAAAATGGAACAAAATATTGAGGTGCTTGCTTGACTTATTTTAAGCTAGTAGGTGAATCACCTACTTTGACCTTTTGACCAACTTAAAAACTAAGTAGGTGCATCACCTATTAAGGATCCCTTGACCCGCTTATTGGTCCAAATACACTACCACCTACTTAAGTTAATTCTAGACCAAATTAAATAAAAGAAAAAGAGGAGAATGGGCAGCCAAGGCCCAATAGTTTTTGATCCACAAAGGCCCAATATAATGGGAAAGTAGGTGCATCACCTACTTGATAAATTATGTCCCAAAAATGACCAAGAAATTCGGCCAAGAGCAACTCTTTTTAAAGGCTATTAATACCAGCGCTTATAGCTCATTTTAACTACCCAAAAAAAATAGCTTTCAAGATTTTCTCTCTTGTTCTCTCTTAGCTATGAAGTAGCCCTAAAATTCCACTAGGGTTCTTTGGAAACCTTCCTTCCAAGTTAGAGGTAAGTGAACAAATCATGAGCACATCTTAAGAAAACTATAAGGATTATGTTCTCCATGATTAAACTATAAGATATCCCTTTTTAAGTTTGGCAGTCCCTTTATCCATAATTATTAAGAGATTTTTCTCTTCACTTTTGGTTTGTGAGTAAAGTGATCAAGATATTGAAGAGATATACATTAAGGAAATAAAATACCACCTAAATTAATGTATGGCTACTGTCTATTTTTGCCCTTTTCCTATATACGTGTGTTGGTTGAGGATTGTGTATATGTTGTTGTTAAGAACTCAAGGGATGGTGAGTTCAATTTTTAGTTGCCATATTAAGGGGTATTTGGGGCTGTTTTGGATCTGTTTTATGTATGTATGTTGGGGGCATCTTGGTTGACGTTGGAGGAATGGTGTGAATAATTTTCATTGAAAGGTAGAAGAAGAGTATAATGGTACACATCCAAATTGAATGTCGCATAAGTTTACTGCCCACATCACTTGATATACTGTTTTGAGAGTACAATAAATATGAAACTATTAAGGGAATCTTATAAGAAGTTACATCACGTGTGAATGTAATTGGAGAAGAACGAGGTTGAGAGAACACCCTTGGATTAGTTGATTATAGATTACTAAATGGCGTGAATATGTTAATTAGCTACTAATACTAATATTATGCTATTGTAGATTAGTAATCTAAATGGGAATACATTAAGTGAAAGTGTGATCAGTTGTGCAGCAAGGTATGTATGGTTCATCGATCCTATACTCTTTGGCATGACTCTAACTCCTTTGTTACAAAGTAAGCTTCCTAAACTTCTTGCTTTAAAGTTATACATAACTACAGCGTACAACCCCCAAGGTGGTTAACAACCTTATTCTAACTTTTCAGGTTGTTAAAGTACCCAAAGATGTGTTTGTTACTAGATATTTCCATTTCCTTTCTAAATACTAGTATGATATGGGTGCTTTCAGAAATAAGCCTTACGAGTTGTTCTCTTAGTTAACATGACCTATGATGTTAGCTAAGCTCCTATGTGTTATATTTCTATTATTGTTGTATTCGACCTTATTGCTACTGCATCTAGTGCATATTTGCACACCTTTTACTACTGATCCAAAGTTCGAAATCTAATACATGACCACCAAAATAATAACTTTAAAGATGAAAAGAATGATCTGAAGTGAGTCTATATATTTTGGGTGGTATCCCAGGGGTGGAAGAAACACCTAGCATGGGTCAATCCCAATATTACGAGTGGTATCCCAAGGGTAAAAGGAAATCCTAGCATGGGTCGATCCCGATTTGTGTACTTATGAGGAACATATCCCAGGGGTTAAAATGCCTAGCATGGGTCATCCTATTTTACAACTGATCAGCTGGTCATTTGTATTATGCCTTGTAATCTTGTTAAGTAAATAAGAATAAAGCAAAGTAAAGGATGTAATGTACATGATCCCATAAGCATAAGTAAAGTTGGTATTCTATCCTTATATTTATTGTTATAAATTGATAACTGATTTTGTTGAGATCTTGTCTTATTTATAGTTACTTCATGTCGTTCATACTCAGTACACTCTTTGTATTGATACCCTTCGTGGGGGACACTATGTTTCATGTCGCAGGTACAGGTACTCCATCTAATAGACCACCCTAGTAGGAGCACAGGACATCCAGCTGCTATTGGTGAGCTCCAAGTTGATTCGGAGCTTTCCGAGTCTGTTATATATATTTTGGTATTGTGTAGTAGTTATGAGCAAGGCGGGAGTTTGTCCCAACCTTAACTAAGTGTCCATGTGTCTTTTAGAGGCTTTGCAGACTAAGGGAAGTTAAGTGTGGTAGTATTGTGCTCTTTTAACGTTGTGGCCCCAAGGGCCAAGTCTTGTATATATAGGTATGGACTTACTTATGTGGTTTGTTTTATCAATGCATCATATCCATACTAGCAGAAGCTTTGAATACCATAATTACATGCATGAAAAGTACATGGTTAAGAGTTGGTTCTTCCAAAACGGGTGCCTGTCCGCCCCAACGGAATTTGAGGCGTGAAAAAATTAGTATCAGAGTAGGTCATCCTAGGGATTTTTCTGCAAAGTCGTGTCTATGTAGAGTCTTGCTTATGGGTGTATTATGCACCACATCACTAAGTAGGAGGCTACGAGGAATTTAGGAGTTGTTTCTTTTTCTTCATTTTTTAGATTGTGCGATAGAGCCAATAATGTAGGTTGACTTGTATTTAACCTTAAATTTGTTTTTTTCAATATTGTAATGATATCGATTACAAGAAGAAGTAAGAGTACGAAAAGTAAGCAAGTAGATATGGCTGTCGAAGAAGGGACAAATAAATCACCACCTTGATATACTGATCAAAGTGAGGCCCAAAATGAGTTTACACCACGGACTTCTTCTACTCCTCCATCTCCAGAAGAGATAAGAAGGAGGGGAGTACCCCCAGAGTCACCTATTAATGCTACTCCTCCATCTCCACACTTGAGGAATGCGGTGCAATTATTAACATGTATAGTTGCTGGACAAGGTCAAGGACAAGCTGGTCCAACTATAGGTTCTAGTGGTGTGGATAGGGCAGCCAGTCTACCGACCCAAGATTTCCTTAAATTGGACCCTCCTCAATTTACTGGGTCAGATCCTAATGAAGATCCATAAGACTTTATTGATCAGACTCAAAGAGCTTTAGATATTATGCATGTATCTAGTAAAGAGATAGTGGAGTTAGCAGCATATCGATTAAAATGGGTGGCTATATTGTGGTATGAAGCTTGGAAAAAATCAAGGGGTATAGGTGCACCTTTAGCTGGTTGGGAAGAATTCAAAATAGCATTTCTTGATCATATCTTCCATTCGAGATTCGGGAGACCCATGCAGATCAGTTTTTAAATCTTCGCCAAGGAAATATGAGCGTGAGGGAGTACAGTCTTCAATTTAATTCTTTGGCCAGGTATGCTCCTAATGTAGCTACTATGGAGGATAGAGTTCATCAATATATGGATAGATTGGACCCATATTTGGTTAGAGATTGTACTATTTTTGCCTTGAATAAAGACATGGATATAGCAAGAATACAAGAATTTTCTCAAAAACTGGAGGATCAAAGGCAAAGAAGGACACAAGAACTGGAAAGAGGGCACTGCAAGAGGGCTAGATCTATGGGACAATTTTCTCCATCTCAAAGTGAAATCAGGCCTCGATTTTTCGATAGACCCCCTAGACCATCACCTTTCTACTCCTCATCAGGTGCTCATCCTCGATTCCAGGGGTTTAAGGGAAATTAATTCGAGTAAAAAAGTAAGAGTCAAGGTTCACAAGTAGTGAGGTATCGAGAGTAAGGAGGTGCAAGACAATCAAAACCTCCTAGGAAGCTTTGTAAGAATTGTGGAAGAAACCATCTAGGTGCATGTTGGTTTGGGACAAATTTTTGTTATTAGTGTGGCACACCGGGACACATAATGAGAGATTGCCCAAAAAGGGGCATGGCTGATATGGCACGACCTACTGGATCTACTGTTGCATCATCATCCTCAGTTCCTTCTTTTGGTAAGGGTCAGAAGATACCTACTGGTCTTGGTAGGGATGTTAAAGGAGCTAGTTTTAGTGGTGTTCAGAATCGTACATATGCTCTAGCAGGTCGACAAAATTTGGAGGCTTCTCCTGACGTGGTTACAAGTACATTGTCCATCTTTTCACATAAGGTATATGCATTAATTGATCCAGGCTCTACATTATCATATGTCACTCCATTAATTGTTGGAAAGTTCAAAAGAACACCAGAATCGCTAGCTAAGCCATTTAAAGTGTCGACACAAATTGGCGAATCTATTATATCTAGAAGAGTTTACCGTAATTGTATAGTAACTCTTTGTAATCATGATACATTGGCTGACCTTTTTTAGCTTGAAATGGTGGATTTTGATGTTATAATGAGTATGGATTGGCTATCTTCTTGTTATGCCACAGTGGATTGCCGAGCTAAGAGGGTGCATTTCTATTTTCCAAAGGAAGCAGTCCTTGAGTGGAGGGGTAATATTGGGGCACCAAGGGGTAAGTTTATTTCTTATATTAAGGCAAGGAAGATGATGTACAAGGGATACATATGCCATCTAGTAAGGGTGAAAGATATAGAGGCGGAGTCACCAACTCTTCATCCATCTCAGTGGTAAATGAATTTCTTGACGTATTTCCTAAAGAGCTTGCGGGTTTACCTATGGAAAGAGAAGTAGAGTTTGGTATTGATGTGATCCTAGGTACTTAACCGATTTTTATTCCTCCTTATAGAATGGCCCCTGCAAAATTACATGAATTGAAGGAACAATTAAAAGATTTGTTGGAAAAGGGTTTCATAAGTCCTAGTATATATCCTTGGGGCGCACCCATGTTATTTGTACATAAGAAGTATGGAACGTTGAGAATGTGTATTGATTATCGACAATTGAATAAGGTGACAATTAAGAACAAATATCCCCTTCCTAGAATTGATGATTTGTTTGATCAGTTACAAGGTGCTAAGTGTTTCTCAAAGATCGACTGAGGTCAGGTTATCACCAACTGAGAGTAAAGGAGAAAGACGTACCTAAAACGGCTTTTCAAATGCGATATGGTCATTTTGAGTTTTTAGTTATGTCATTTGGGCTAACTAATACACTAGCAACTTTCATGGATTTGATGAATAGAGTGTTTAAGACATTCTTGGATATATTTGTTATCATTATAGATGATATTCTGGTGTATTCAAGATCAGAAGAAGACCATGCTAATCATTTGCGACAGGTGTTACAAATCCTTCGCGATCGTAAGTTGTATGCAAAGTTCTCCAAATGTGAGTTTTGGTTAAAATCGGTAGCATTCTTGGGTCATATTGTATCCGATGAAGGAATAAGAGTTGATTCTCAAAAGATAGAGGTAGTGAAGAACTGGCCAAGACCCATGACGCCTACGGAGGTTCGTAGTTTCCTAGGCTTGGCAGGTTATTATAGAAAGTTCATTGAGGGGTTTTCTTCTATTTCTGCACCTTTAACAAAGTTAACACATAAAGAAGCTAAGTTTCAATGGGATGAAATGTGTGAAAGAAGTTTTCAAGATTTGAAGAATAAGTTGACTTTTACACCCATATTGGTACTTTCGGATGGCACGGAAGGCTATGCGGTATATTGTGACACTTCGGGAGTTGGCTTAGGATGTGTTTTGATGCAACATGGTAAAGTAATAGCTTACGCCTCAAGACAATTGCGACCACATGAGATGAATTATCCAACGTATGATCTTAAGCTAGCAGCAGTTATATTTGCTTTAAAAATATGGCACCACTATTTGTATGGGGAACATGTTGATATATATACCAACCACAAGAGTTTGCAGTACCTCTTTAACCAGAGGGACCTAAACTTGAGGCAGCGAAGATGGCTTGAGTTGTTAAAAGACTATGATGTTGATATTTTATATCATCTGGGCAAAGCAAATGTGGTAGCCGATGCGCTAAGTCGTAAGATGATGGCAAGTAATTATAGGCAGCCCATGGAAAGGCAAGGGATATCTAGGGATCTACACCAATTAGCTAGCTTAGGGGTTCGCCTTATTGAATCTTCAGATAAAGGCGTTATTGTGCAAAATGCAATAGAATCCTCATTAGTAGCCGAAGTTAAAGTGAAACAATACATAGATCCTATTCTTTTACAGCTTAAGGAAAATGTACAACAAGGTGTAACAAAGGCATTTGATCTTACAGAAGACGAAATACTTCGATGCCAAAACAAATTATGTGTACCTAATGTAGATGGGCTAAGAAAGAAGATTATGATGGAGGCACATCATTCAAGATATTCTATCCATCCTAGTTCAAGTAAAATGTATCATGACTTGAAAGAGGTGTATTGATGGGGCGACATGAAGAAGAACATTGAAAAATTTGTAGTTGAATGTCCAAATTGTCAACAAGTCAAAGTGGAGCACCAAAAGCCAGGAGGTTATATACAGCTTATGGAGCTCCCAACTTGGAAGTGGGATATAATAAACATGTATTTCATCACTGGTCTACCTCGCTCGTCTCGAAAGTTTGATTCTATATAAGTAATAGTTGATAGACTCGCCAAATCAGCACACTTTCTACTGGTTAAGACTACGTACACAGCTGAAGAGTATGCAAAATTATATATTAAAGAGATAGTTCAGATGCATGGAGTCCCAATCCCTATTATATCTGATATGGGAGCTCAAATTACCGCATATTTTTGGAGGTCATTCCAGAAGAGTTTGGGAATGCAAGTAAGTTTAAGCACAACTTTTCACCCTCAAACGGATGGCCAGGCAGAACGTACAATCCAAACATTAGAGGATATATTGCGTGCTTATGTATTGGACTTCAAAGGTAGTTGGGATGATCATTTTCCACTAATTGAGTTTGCATACAACAATAGTTATCACTCGAGTATCAAAATGGCGCCTTATAAAGCTTTATATGGAAGAAAGTGTAGATCACCAATTGGGTGGTTTGAAGTGGGTGAAACTACCTTATTTGGGCCAGATATTATTGATAAAGCTATAGAAAAAGTTAAGGTGATACAACAATGATTAGAAATAGCTCAAAGCCAACATAAAACATATGCGGATACTAGAAGAAGAGAGTTAGAGTTTGCTATAGAAGATTGGGTGTTCTTGAAGGTATCTCTAATGAAAGGGGTAATGAGGTTTGGTAAAGAGGGAAAACTAACTCCCCACTACATAGGGCCATATAAAATTATTCAAAGATTTGGACAAGTGGCATATGAGTTAGACCTACCCCAAGAGCTTTCAATGGTGCATCCGGTGTTTCATGACTCAATGCTCCGCAAGTGCATAGGAGATCCATCTCATATTACTCCGACTAAAGATGTGCAGGTTACGGAAGAACTCACCTACGAAGAAGTGCCTACTGCTATACTAGATCGGCAAGTTAAGAAGTTAAGAAATAAAGAAGTAGCTTCAATAAAAGTGCTTTGGAGGAGCCCGGAAGTAGAAGAAATCACAAGGGAAGCCGAAGAAGCAATGAATTCAAAGTAACCTCATTTATTTGAATCTAAAGACTTGGTCCAAGGATGCTGATTTGGGGCATAAACAAGTAAGTATAAATATAAAAGTGTTATATGGATAATAATGAGTTTAAACTTAGTCTTATATTCATTTAGCTAGATAGTTATACTAGCATTCGAGGACGAATTTTTATAAGGGGGGTAGGATGTAACACCCTATATTCCGTGTGCACTAGTTCTACTTATGTGGCACTTGATATGGACTTATGGGGTAGGTAATGGGCTCAGATATCCTATGTGATTAGTGATGGTAAAATAGGTTTGGAGGTGTTCCCACATGTACTGAAATGTGGTAAGATTAAGTTACCTTCGATGAGAACATATAAACTTGGGCCCTTAAGTAGGTATTTGAATCTAAAGGATGAAGTGACCAAGTTTTAAGTTTAACTATTAGCATTTTTATCTTAAAATGGAACAAAGTATTGAGGTGCTTGCTTGACTTATTTTAAGCTAGTAGGTGAATCACCTACTTTGACATTTTGACCAACTTAAAAACTAAGTAGGTGCATCACCTATTAAGGATCCCTTGACCAGCTTATTGGGCCAAATACACTACTACCTAGTTAAGTTAATTTTGGCCCAAATTAAATAAGAGAAAAGGAGGAGAATGAGCAGTCAAGGCCCAATAGTTTTTAATCCACAAAGGCCCAATATAATGGACAAGTAGGTGCATCACCTACTTGATAAATTATGGCCCAAAAATTACCAAGAAAGTCGGCCAAGAGCAGTTCTTTTTAAAGGGATTAAAACCAGCCCTTATAGCTCATTTTAACTAGCCAAAAAAAATAGCTTCCTAGATTTTCTCTCATGTTCTCTCTTTAGCTATGCAGCAGCCCTAAAATTCCACTAGGGTTCTTTGTAAACCTTCCTTCCAAGTTAAAGGTAAGTGAACAAATCATGAACATATCTTAAAAATACTATAAGGATTATGTTCTCCATGATTAAATTATAAGATATCCCTTTTTAAGTTTGGCAGTCCCTTTATCCTTGATTATTAAGAGATTTTTCTCTTCAATTTTGGTTTGTGAGTAAAGGGATCAAGCTATTGAAGAGATATACATTAAAGTAATAAAATACCACCGAAATTAAGGTATGGCTACTTTCCATTTTTGCCCTTTTCCTATATACGTGTGTTGGTTGAGGATTGTGTATATGTTGTTGTTAAGAACTCAAGGGATGGTGAGTTCAATTTTTGGTTGCCATATTAAGGGGTATTTGGGGCTGTTTTGGATCTGTTTTATGTATGTATGTTGGGGCCTTCTTGGTTGACATTGGGGGAATGGTATGAATAATTTCCATTGAAAGGTAGATGAAGAGTATAATGGTACAACACCAAATTGAATGTCGCATAAGTTTACTGCCAAATAACTTGATATACTGTTTTGAGAGTACAGTAAAGATAAAACTGTTAAGGGTATCTTATAAGAAGTTACATCACATGTGAATGTAATTGGAGAAGAACGAGGTTGAGAGAACACCCTTGGATTAGTTGATTGTAGATTACTGCCTGGTTACTGTTTTAGTAAGTTTAAATGGCATGAATATGTCAATTAGCTACTAATACTAGTCTTATGCTATTGTAGATTAGTAATCTAAAAGGGAAGACGTTAAGTGAAAGTGTGATCAGTTGTGCAGCAAGGTATGTAGGGTTCATCGATCCTATACTCTTTGTCATGAATCTAACTCCTTTGTTACATAGTAAGCTTCCTAAGCATTCTTTCTTTGAATTTATACATAACTACAACGTACAACCCCCAAGGTGGTTAACAACCTTATTCTAACTTGTCAAGTTGCTAAATTACCTAAAGATGTGTTTGTTACTAGATCTACCCATTTCCTTTCTAAATACTAGTATGATATGGGTGCTTTCAGAATAAGCCTTACGAGTTGTTCTCTTAGTTAACATGACCTATGATGTTAGCTAAGCTCCTATGTGTTATATTTCTATTATTGTTGTATTCAACCTTATTGCTACTGCATCTAGTGCATATTTGCATACCTTTTGCTACTGGTCCAAAGTTCAAAATCTAATACATGACCACCAAAACAACAACTTTAAAGATGAAAAGAATGATCTGAAGTGAGTCTATATATTTTGGGTGGTATCCCAGGGGTGGAAGAAACACCTAGCATGGGTAGATCCCAATATTATGGGTGGTATCCCAGGGGCAAAAGGAAAGCCTAGCGTGGGTCGATCCCGATTTGTGTACTTATGAGAAACATATCCCAAGGGTTAAAATGCCTAGCATGGGTCATCCTCTTTTACCACTGATCAGTTGGTCATTTGTATTATGCCTTATAATCTTATAAAGAAAAGAAGAATAAAGCAAAGTAAAGGATGTAATGTACATGATCCCATAAGCATAAGAAAAGTTGGTATTCTATCCTTATCTATATATTTATATATTGATAACTGATTTTGTTGAGATCTTGTCTTATTTATAGTCACTTCATGTCGTACATACTCAGTACACTCTTTGTATTGACACCCTTTGTGGGGGACACTATGTTTCTTGTCGTAGGTACAGGTACTCCAGCTAGTAGACCAACCCAGTAGGAGCACAGGACATCCAGCCGTTATTGGTGAGATCTAAGTTGATTCAGAGCTTTTCGAGTCTGTTATATATATTTTGGTATTGTGTAGTAGTTATGAGCAAGGCGGCGGTTTGTACCGACCTTAACTAAGTGTCCATGTGTCTTTTAGAGGCTTTGCAGACTATGTGAAGTTAAGTGTGGTAGTATTGTGTTCTTTTAATGTTGTGGCCCCAACGGTCAAGTCTTGTATATGTAGGTTTGGACTTACTTACGTGGTTTGTTTTATTAATACATCATATCCATACTAGCAGAAGCTTTGAATGACATAATTACATGCATGAAAAGTACATGGTTAAGAGTTGGTTCTCCCAAAATGGGTGTCTGTTCGCCCCAATGGAATTTAAGGTGTGACACATTCCATCTGGTAGATACGATGAAGAATCTAGAATGAAGGGGCATTGGCTAAGCTGGTGAAGGTCAAAAAAGTTAGGAGACCAGCGTTAAAGAGATTAAGGCTGATATTTCAGGGTTAACCCAGAAGGTAGAGTCACATGCCACTGCTATCAAGCAATTGGAGCACCAGTTTTGGAAAATATCAGTAACTCTGAACCAAAGGCATCCAGGTATCCTTTCGAGCAACACAATGCAAAATCAGAGAAACGATGGTTATGTATTTTCTATTACCATGAGGAGTGGTATCACTACTATGGATCCCCCTCTACCTGCTGCATAAATTGTTGATAATGATACACCAACTGTTGAGTCTGACAAAGTAATAGGTGATAAAGGTACAGTTGTTGAAGATAAAGGTAAGGGGCTGGTCATTGATCCATAAGTCAGACAAATCCCAAGACCACCCCCATATTTTCCTCAACAATTGAGTCAAAAAAGGAGAAAGGTAAGCTCAAGCAATTCATTGAGATGCTAAAAGAATTTAGCTTGAACATACCTCTTCTTGAGGATTCAAACCAGATGCCTGGATATTCTAGGTTCATGAAACAGTTGGTCACAAGGAAGTAAGGAGTGACTTTTGAGGATGTTGATGTGTGCATCACTGCATTGCAGTCACGACTAGGTTTTTGGTGCAGAAAAAAGGTGATACTATAATATTTACTATACTGTGCACCATTGGGTCATCCCGATTTGCCCAAGACTTATGTGATTTAGGGGTTAGTACCCTTAATGGAGGATGCTTCTTCAATGCTCCAAAACTGTGGGGTCATGATTAAACACTTGTGGTCTCGGGTTGGCATCAAAGGTAAGCCCCAAGCAATCTTCCACACTTCGAATTGCCTAAAGAAATGCTCAAAGTGGGTCCTCCATGCATGTTCTTATGTCCTCGTGAACCTCGCGGTGACCATGTCTTGAGTCCTTATGTGTTGGCCTCTAAAGATGTTAACAAAAGCTAATATAGCTATTTTTCCCATATCACAAGTCATGATCGCGTTTCTCTCCCATTTAATGAGGGTAAATTTTGTCAACTTTTAGATATTTGAGTTTTCTTGACCAGAAGAGGCCATTGTACATTCGTACACTGTAACTAGGGTCGTGATTTGGCTCATGGTATCTTATTGTAGAGTAGTACTTTACTGAAAAGGACTTAAAGTTTTACTCTTATATCATATTAAGGCAAAACTGGATTTTTTGGAAAGGTAATTGAAATATCTATCATTTAGTGGGTATAGGGATAAAAATTGCATTAGAATCTAGAAGATATGCTTATTTAAAGTTGATCACTCTTTTAAGAGTCGATCGGTAAGGTAGTTTTTGGCTTGGTTAAGGGCTAGAGGGTTCTTGTGGCCTTGGTACATGGGAAAATACCCTTACATACTATTAAAACTTGTTGATTTACCACACATGTATTTAAAGCATAGTTCTATCCTAGGCTTGGATTTTCTTAGGCATTATAAAATCTCCCTCTTGGGTTAATTCATCCTCGAACGACAACTGACTGAGTTGGAAGGTTAGGGGAAAAGAGCTGCAATTTCCATATTTTCTTCACCACTTCTCTTGATATTATTGAAATCCTTATATATTATTTGTACCAGAAATCATACACGGTTATTCTAAGAGTTGAACACTAACCTGGTACTGGATCGGTAACTGAAATATGGGTTGATTCGGACCCATGGGCGCATTCTATGGTATGGGAATAGTTGGGTGATATGAAATAGAAATAATTAATTAAGGAAAACTATTACCTCAAACTAGGACTAAGCTTAAAGGGAAAAGTTGGAGCTACATAGTCATCATGTCTGCCTCTACTTCCCAAATAGCTCCCTTAACCGAATGATTTTGCCAAAGAACCTTTACCAATGCGACCTCTTTATTCCTCAACCTACGAACTTGATGATCATGGATTTCAACAAGAACATCTTTGTAAGAGAGACTGTATTTCATACCCATACTTTTTATGGGCACAACCAATGTAGGAGCATGCACTTCTTTAGCAAGGAAACATGAAACACTAAATGCACTGCTGCTAAGTTCACCGGCAAGTGTAACTCATAGGCCACCTTGACAAAATTACATATAATATCATAAAAACTAATAAAATGGGGAATAATCTTTTCTTGCTTCCCAAACCTTTTCACCCCTATTCATAGGTGAAACTTTCAAGTAGACAAAATCACCAATGGCAAACTCAAGTTCCCTCTTTCTCATATTTGTATAGGAATTCTAGCGACGCTAACCCATTCTTAATATCTGTCTAATAAGCTTAACTTTCTCTATAGCCTATGAATAATTTCATCGCTATCAATGCAGCTTTACCAACTTTGAACCAATCATTAGGAGACCTATACCTCTTGTCATAAAATACCTCAAACGGGGCCATCTGAATAGTGGAGTGATAGGTTTTATTATACGAACATTCAATCAAAGGTAGATGATCATCTCAACTACCCTTGAATGTTCTCTAAAGTTTGAATGGTCCTTTCAACCTAACCATCTATCTGTGGGTGAAAGGTTGTAGTGAGATAAATTCCGGTATCAAGACCCTGCTAGAATGCCTTTAAAAATTAAGAGGAAAATTGAGTACCTCTATCTGAAATGATAGTCAATGGGACTCCATTCAATTTCACCAACTTTATCCTAAAATTTTTAGCATAGTCCTCGACTGAATATAAAGTGTTAACTAGCAGAAAATAGGCTGACTTAGTCATTCCATCCATAATAACCCAAATAGAATCATGTTGTCAGTGTATATGGGCTAGACCTATATCGAAGTCCATGCTCTCTACCTCCTACATTCAAGTAGGAATACTAATGTCTTAAAGTATGCCACTAGGTCTCTGGTGCTTAACCTTAAACTGCTGACAATTGGGCATCTAGCCATGAATTTTAAGATATCCTCCTTCATACCATTCCATCAATAAACTTCTCGTATATCACGGTACATCTTAATGGCTTCTAGGTGAATAGAATATCAAGAACCATGAGCCTCCACTAGCATATTCTATCTTAATCCATCTACACCTGTAACACAAAGTCTAACCTGATAGCGAAGAACACTATGTCCCTCTTAGGAGAAAACCTCAACCTTCTGACTTTGTACCACCATTTTTAATTTGTGAAAAATAGGATCACTATCTTGCTTTTCCTTAACCTCAACTACCAAGGAGGATTCCAAACCATTATGAACCAAAATACTACCTTCGATTGAGTCAACCAATGGAACTTGTTGTCTAGCCAATCTATGAACCTTGCGAGCTAGTTCCTTCTTCTCATCCTCTATATGAGAAACACTCCCATAGCTAATTTGATAAGAGCATTGTCCACCACATTGGCCTTTCCCAGATGGTACATAATACTCATATCATAATCCTCTAGAAATTCTAGTCATATTCTTTAATAGAGATTCAAATTTTTCTAGATAAACACATACTGAAGAATTTTATGATCGGGGATTACATTGACATGAACCCCATAGAGATAATGTCTCCAAATATTTTAGGCAAAAACAATTGCAGCCAACTTCATATTATGAGTCGGGTAGTTGTTCTCATGATGTTTGAGTTGTCTATTGGCATATGCTAGATCTTTGCCCTACTGCATCAACACACAACCAAGTCTAACCTTGGAAGCATCACAATAAACCACAAAACCATCTGATCTCTTAGGCAGAGTTAAAATTAGAGTGGTAGTGAGTCGAGTCTTTAACTGCTTAAAACTCATCTCATAAAAATTGAACCACTGAAATCTTACTTTCTTCTGAGTCAACCTGGGCATAGGATAAGCAATAGAAGAAAATCCCTCGACAGACTATCTATAATATCCAGCTAAACCCAATAAACTCCTGATATCTACTGAGAGATGGGTACAGGTCCATTTCTTACTACTCTGTTCTTTTGAGGATCAACCCAAATACCTTCTCCGGAGATAATATGACCAAGAAATGTTACTGATTTAAGAAAAATTCACACTTGCTGAATTTGGCAAATAGTTGGCTATCCTTTAGAGTCTGTAAGACAATCCTCAAATGATTTGCCTGTTCATCCCCACTCTAAGAATAAATAAGGATGTCATCGATTAAGACTATAGCAAACATGTCCAAGTACTACTTGGACATCTTTTTTATTAGCTCCATAAAAGTTGAGGGAGCATTTATTAGTCCAAAATACATAATAACAAATTCAAAGTGACCATACCGACTTTTAAAGGTTGTCTTTAGAATGTCATGTTCTTTGACTCTGAACATATAATTTCCTGATCTGAGGTCTAACTTAGAGAATCAACTTGCATCCTAAAGTTGGTTGAACAGGTCATCAATCTTGGGGATGGGATACTTATTTTTTATTGTGATCTTGTTCAACTGGAGGTAGTCAATCCATATTCTAAGAGAACCATCTATCTTGTGCACTAAAAGAATTGGAGCACCCCATGGAAAATTCTAGGCCTAATCAAAACCTTATCTAAGAGGTTTATCAATTGTTCCTTTAAATCTTTAAGCTCAATCGAAGCCATTCGGTAGGGTGGAATTAAAATAGGTTGGGTATCTATAAGGAGATCTATTTTGAAGTTAGTTTCCCATTAGGGAGAAACTTTGGATAGGTCTTTTGGAAATCCATTTACCACTGGAACTGACCCAAGAGTTGGCGTTACAAATTTTTAATCCTTAAACTAAATAAGATGATAAATACATACTTTTGAGATCAACTTTCTAGCCTTATAATAAGAGACAAATTGTCCATTGGTGTTGAGGTACTATCCTTCTACTCGAGAACTGGTTTATTTGGAAATTAGAATTGGACTACTCTTTTCCTACAATCAATAGAGGCATAGCAAGAGTGTAGACAATCCATATCAAGAATGACATTAAATTTACCATATCTAACTCTACAAAATCAACTAAGGTGACTTTTGGGGAAACTGTAACTGGGCAATTTCTATATACCCGTCTAGTTATTGCTGAGTCACAAACTAGAATATATAATATGAAAGGTTCTAAGAATATTTTGGAACTAACACTGAAGTCTACTACTATATAAGGAGTTTTGAAAGAAAGTGTAGCTCTAAGATCTAATAATACATAAACATGAATATGGAAAACCTGTAACCTATTCATGACACATCAGAAGAAGACTTATGATCCAGGCGAGTCTGAAAGGCATATAACCTATTATGATTATGTTCGTAAGCTGCACTAGATGAGGAAACCTGCAGGATCCTATAAAGAATTATATTGGCTTTGCTTACGGGCATACCTATCTTTCTGAGAATACACTAGACATTCCTGTAGCCTGTGTCCTAGCTTGACAGACCCAAAACAACCATCACTACCAGCCATACACTCATCCTTATAGTTCCTACCATATTTCTTACCTATTGGATTAGTACGAACACTGCTCACAGTACCTGGGACTTAAAGTTAGGTGCGCTATATTGATAATCCTTCCTGAACTTAAGCATTGGGGCACTAGTAGAAGTTGGGGCTACAGTTGAAGATTTTTGGTAAAACTAAAAATGGTTTCCACCATCTGACCTTTGCTGAGAGAAATTGAAGCTACTCATTTTGGTCCTCTTACTCTCCCTTTATTTCTTCTTAAACTTATCCTCCTATATCTATTAAGCATGAAATCAGTCTGGATATGTCCATATCCTTCACCAACATTGCATTTTTACACTCTTTGACCACATCATCAGAAACACCAAACACAAACTTGCTCATGCGGTCCCTGGAGTCAGCGACCATCGTCGGAGCATACTTCGCTAATTGAGTAAACTTAAGGAAATACTCCTTCACACACATGCTACCTTTATTCAAATTTATGAGCTCCGTCACCTTGTCCTCCCTCAACTCAAGGGAGAAGAACCTATCTAAAAATACAACCACAAACTCATTCCATTCTACTAGTTCTGTATTTGCACCCCTATCCTCTTTCCACTGCTTATACCAAGTGTGAAGTACTTCTTGAAATTGATAGGTCCAGGTCAGAACTCTCAGTTGGGGTGACACATAATCTTGGTAACCTTGTAAATACCATCCACAAACTTCGGTGGATCCTTCTTAGACTTGGATCCAAATAACACTAGGGATTCATTTAAGTAAAGTCTCACTCTTACTTCTATTGTATTCACTATTTGGTAGGCTAGTTTCATGACAATTTGGTTATTATGGGCGGTTATGAACTGCGCTAAAACTATAAAAGCAATCATAAATTTGATATAGGAGCTTGTTCATTAAAAGGGTTTTCTGAAGTTAGTGTTTCTTTCTGATTCTCCACCCCGCTCTCATTTCCACTCTTCTTTGGTTAGTGCTCTTTCGAGGTATATTTTATAAATATGTGGAGAATGAAGTAGAAGAATATCTTAATAGAGCTATCACTCTATCGTGTGATATGAGTATGAAAGAAGAGAATTTTTTCCAAATAAGTCCCTTAGCCTCTCACTCATAAGTGTGGCATACTTTACACCCATTAATACGAATCTATTCAACGGACTTTCAGACACCCTAGGAAACTTTAAACATATATCTCTGATACCTTGTTTGTTATGAACCGAGACTATCCCCTAGTCGTAAAACGGTGCTTAGAATTACAAGATATTCCAAGCTAACCCATGGCCTGGCAAAACACTATGAAATATAGATAATAACTAATAAAAAAACTTAGGTAGAAGATGAGATGAATAATATATTACATATTCAAAGGAAATCAAATCATCAATAAACAATTCTGAGATCAAAAGTTAAACATCTAACTGTAAAGTTGAAAAAACTCTACTAAGATGAGTTGTCGAGTTCAACAAGGACTGGAGACCACCGCCAATACCCAAACCATCAACCACCTTACCCTATGTCGTATGAATTTCGAACATTAACAAGATTAGAAAATTAGAAATAAAATATATCATGATAATAGTATAACCAACCAACAATCAATCCATCCCAAGTCCACAGTAGTCCAACAAAGCCTATACCAAATAAAATATCAATAAAGTGTCAGGATACCCTTGACTATAGCCAAAAATAGTATCTGATAATCTATGACTCAAAGGAAAATATAATTCTAAAATAAAGCCTTCTGGAGCATGGAATTTCACAACTTCAAATCGACTCTCGATCAATCCACGATCACTAAGTAGGAGAAGTAGAAGTATGGCCAAGTCATGCATCGCATGGGGCTACAGCATACCTAGACGATTAGAGGTTGGAGCTCTAGCATGTAACATAGGGATAGGGGATAACATATTTCCATGATAACAGTTCTAATCATACAAAATTCTATGCATATTATCAATGCATATACATATGTATATCACATGTCGGGGTAGGAACAAGGCTTAACATATATTTTAACACCTTAGTCTAGATTGTATAGCTCAATCATCATATTAATATTACCCACGGGCTATATTTCCATTAACTTAGGGAGAACAACTCTCTTTGTTTATTAAATCAGACCATTGTGTTACAAATACCTGTTTATCATGCAATAGATCAAGACTAGTTCAATTTCACAAACGCTGACATTTCTCATAACTAAAAAAAGATTCCACATCATGGGTTTGGGTTCATAACCACTTCAAAAGACATAAGTTTGCAAATTCACAATTCCCTAGTTTCATCCACCATGCCCAAGAACCCACAAGTTCAAAACCATAATTAAAACATAAGTAATACATCATAAAACCATGGGAAAAAATTTAATTGAACATTCAAGTCAAAACCCTTAACCATGTCAAAAAGAAATGGTTTTAATAACATAAATAACCATGTACTTTCACGAGTAGAGATATTAAGTTTAAGGGTAGAGTCATATGTCTGAATTACAAGGTTTCACGAAGAGAAATTAACCCTTGAACCCTTAGACGACCAAATTTATAAAACCCTAGCTTAACTTGATTGAGAGGATTTAGAGAGAGAGTAAAGAGATTTTTTAATCCGTTAAAGTGTGGAATGAATTCCGTAAAAGTGTTTTATGGATGTGGGGTCAAAAGGGTTTTAAGTGGAAAATGTCTAAAGTGCCCCCAACTTAAAAGCTGAAAAAGTCTGCCTTTGGTTACGAGTCAACCCTTGACTCATAGCCACACCTTACGACTCATCACCATGAGTCATAACCAAGGTAGTACCACCAAGGCACCCTATAATTTTATCTTTACGACTTAACCAACCAACCCGTAATGATACCTTACGACTCG
Organism: Capsicum pubescens; assembly: GCA_030864215.1. Taxonomy (NCBI): domain Eukaryota; kingdom Viridiplantae; phylum Streptophyta; class Magnoliopsida; order Solanales; family Solanaceae; genus Capsicum; species Capsicum pubescens. The sequence goes on along the minus strand of CM061549.1, from coordinate 154,708,424 downwards.
TAGGGTCCAATCATAGTCAACACAGAACCCAAATTAAGACTTACACTCGACAGCCTATAATTACACCATATGACTCATAACATATCCTCATGGCTCTTTATTAGATACTCGTACTCAGAGCAGAATCAATCCATAAACTTTCTTATTTGGTTATGACTCTTCCAATGACTCTTCAGGATGCCCTACGACTTATAGGGTCCAATTGTAACCAGGGCAGTGAGCCCAAAGCTCAAGGAATTTTCTAAGGCAAAAAATCTAGGGTGTATAAGTTTTTTGAAGTTGGTGTTTCTTTGTGATTCTCCACCCCGCTCTCATTTTCACTCTTCTTCTATTAGTTCTTTTTTAGGCATATTCTGTAAATATATAGAGAACGAGTTAGAAGAATATTTTAATAGAGATAGCACTCTATCATGCGATATGAGTATGAAAGAAAAGAATTTTTTCCAAATAAGTCTCATAGCCTCTCACTCATAAGTGTGGCACCCTTTAAACCCATGAATAAGACACTATTCGATGCGACTTTCAGACACCCTAGGAAACTTTTAACTTGTAGATCTGATACTATATTTGTTATGACTCAAGACTACCCCATAATCATAAAATAGTTCTTAGAATTACAAGTGATTCCAAGATAACCCATGGCCTGACAAAACACTAAGAAATATAGATAATAACTATTAAAAACACTTATGTAGAAGCTGGGATGAACAATATATTAAATCAAAGGAAATCAAATCATCAATAAACAAGTCTAATATCAAAAGTTAAACATCTAAATGTAAGTAAAAAAAACCTCTACTAAGATGAGTTGTTAAGATAAGCCCCCCAGCTAACTCCAACTGTCTGAAAACTAGAAATGACAAAGACAAAATAAAATGAAATACTAATTTTGGTCCTCGCATAATGAGGACTCACCAAAATTGTTATTGTTGATATAAAAGAGATCATAGAAGTGTAATCAAAATATTAAGCGTCAGGACCTATATTGTAAGACAATATAGCACAAAAAAGTATGCGATCAGTACTTTGAATGTACTGAGTATGTAGGCTAGGAAAATAATTTATATAAGTTGAACATGTTATATGTAATATGATATCTAGTTCAAGACCAAGTAATCAACATTTGTTATAAAATGAATTGAATAAATAAATACAAGGTCATGCAAAAATCTCTAAACTATAAAATGACTATGGTAGTTAGTAATACCCGACATACCCCAATGTGATCTAACCAGGGGTTCCAACCTCTAACCCCTAGTGAAAAGGTGTTTAGTACCTTGCCAAGGTTACGAACGTTGACTGACATGGATTTACCAACAGATGTCTAAAAGGACTAAGGTGTCAATCTTGATCTAATGGGTGACCTTTGAAACCTACAATGGTGCCATAGTTTTGGGACATAAAAACTTCTACTAAAGTTCTTAGCCTAAATGGTAGATGAGCCTTTATCCCTGCGTCCGCTCGGCGCTAAGTACTACTCCCAACTGAATGACATTGATAACTATAATGTTTACTGATGGTAATAATCTGATGATTGAACTAAATGTTCTATATAAAAGCATACAAAGCATATAAAATAGGAAATATAACATCCAAATGTACATCGATGAAATCCTAGGTCATCAGTATTTATAACCCACCATGAGAATGCAACTTCTATGATAAATTCATAAACTGAGCACAATTATAGAATTCAATGATTTAGGTCCAATAATCATAAAATTTATAATGTAACTAGGGTTTAAGATCATAATCAATTAAAAACACTGTGCTTCATGCTAATACGAGGATTATAGCTTAATTACACCAAAATACTTACATATCAATGAGTTTATCAATATCCATAAACCCTAAATTGTGAAAGAGCACTAAACTAGAGAGTTAGTTAACTTTGGCGATCAATGGGTGAAAGGGAACCCATATATGAAATCCCACATACCTAGAGATGAGAACCCTAAAGAATTTTTTTGAGCTAGATGCCTGAAAAAGATGTACCTTAACTGGACTTGGGAAAAGGGATCACATTTTTTCCCTCCTAAAACTAAGTATAAAATAATATTATAAGTAATAAGATCTTAGGGTCATATAAACCCCACTAATAACCCTTGAGATACCCAAAATGATGTAGTTTTGATTTTAAAAGAGTGAAAAAAGTTTTATATGCCCCTTAAAATTTCATAACAAGAAACTATGAAAAGGGACATATGAGACCTTTCCACAATTGTGGTACTAACCAGCGATCGTGGGTTTCATTTGTGGTTGGGAGTTGGATGAGAGATCTCTGAACAGGCTCAGACGAACCTTGGTATGATTGTGGGATCTACCTACATTCATACTTTGGTTAGGTTTGCTAGTTACATCAAGGGCATCTGTGGGACTCACAATCGTGCTAGGGGATCATGGTTACAAAGCACGATCGTGTTTCCCTCTCGTGGAATTTGAGGGAAAAATTTGTAAACATTTAGATGTTGGGGTTATCTCAACCGTATGAGACCATTATATGGTCGTACAATAAAACCACGATTGTGGTTTGGCTCATGGTATCTCACTGTAGAGTAGTGCTTTACTAAAAAGGCCACAACTTTTTACTTTGATATAGATAACGCAAAACTAGATGACTTTCAAAGGTAATTAAAATATCTATCATTTGGTGATTTTAAGGATTAAAAATGCATCTGAATATGGAATTCATGCTCATTTAAAACTGATCACTCCTTTAAGAATTAATCAGTAAGGGAGGTTTTTAGATCTTTTATGGGATAGGGGGTTTTTGTGGCCTTGGTACATGGCTAAATACCCGATCATACTATTAAAACTTGATGATTTACCCTATATGTACTTGAAGCATGGTTCTAGCCTAGTCTTAATTTTTTTGAGGTGTTATAAGGCAATAGCCTCCCAGCTATTTTTTAGACTTGCCCTTTTTCTTAATTTGAAATTTCTTCGATACTCATATGGTTTCTAACTCACTTTTGCATGATTTTTGTTGCTTCCCCATCTTCATAAGATTCCCCGATGAGAACTATTAGGAATGATTCTGAGACTACCAAAGGATTGGGTTTTACTATGAGAGAGGGTTCCTGGTAAAAGTCATAGCAACTATAGCATCAAACTTCTACAATTGGCTCTAAGAGTTTAGTTGGATGCCACTTATGGAGGCTCTTCCGATTGAGGTCTTCGACTGGCTCAGGGATTTCTATTCCATACTCTCGACAATGCTTTAGGATGAGAACAATCGTACTATCTATATTTGGATAGTAGATTTCCTCGTAGATACTATTATGATTAATGAGGTGTTTGGGGTGTCGAAGGTCTCCAATGTCGAGTACATAGCTAAGGTTCGAGAGATAAATATGAAGTGGTTGAGGGACACACTGGTAAATAAGGTTGATAGGGAAAATTTCTAATACAGTATTATTGAAGGGTTTAGGAGAACCTATTTCATTATTATGCCCCTAGATAGTTAAATCAGGTGACCCAAAGGCTTCGTCCGCTAGTCAACACTTTTAATGTGACTTACCCTCAGGCTCTGGTGGTGTCTTATGTTATGCGAGAGATACAACTGAATATGAAGGAACATATTTTCATGGAGTTGAATAACTTCTATTGGGGTACAAAAAGGCCCCTACCTTCTTGAACTAATTTTTGAGTTGTGCAGGCGCATAGAAATACCCAAAGAAAATGTTGACCATGACATAGAGATGGACATACCCTTCCATACCCTCAATGTAATGGGTGACTTATCCTAGAGTAAGAATACAAAGAAGTTGGGTGAGGTTGAGAGTAGTTACACAACCAAATAGGATGACAAAAATGATGATGATGATACCCCTCCTTTCTAGCCCCTAATTTCCAACAACTGCTTAGAGGAGGACCTAGTTGCCATGAGGAGATTCATGGAGCAGACCCACTTTCTTCTCCAAGTTACAACCTCTTCTAGTTACACTGTGGCAACTCCAACCGCTCAGGACTATGTATAACTCCAGAGAGAGCTCGACAAAGAGAAGAGGAAGAGGCGCTCCTAGGATTACATGTTTGCTTAGAAAGATCGTTAAGGTTATGTTAAGGTATGCCATCCCTGAAAAAGAGCTTCCTTAGATGGATCTAGAGGACGTGCAGGAGTTCTCCTTACTGAGTGACTTGGAAAGAGAAGGCCCTGACTTTACTGCTCGTGATGAATATGAGGCATCCACCTAGGTCTTTGGTGTATGTCAGCTTATTCCCCCCATGTTTTATTTTTTAGATACTCAGTTTGGGTTGCCCTAGTTTGGGGCATGTAATAAAAAATCTTTTTTTCCTTTATTTTATGTGCACATGTACGCTTATTTTATTAGTCAATGATAAATGTATGCTTCTTTTCTTACATGGTATCTGATAGCTTAAAATAACATTTTATACAAGTTTGGAATAAAATTAAAAAAGGGAAAGTTGGAAAGGGATTCTGTCTCAGCCCATCCTGCTATAACAACCTGCACACTCCTACCATGTCGTTGCTATAGTAGGCTCGTAGTAGCATGGGAATGACCGCTATAGAGGCCCTATGGAAATAGCCAAAAGTTTAGTTTTTCTATAATTCCCTTCTGTCACGGACCTAGAGCACATCCTAGTCATAACACAGTGCTTAGCGTCACAAGTCATCCTAAGATAAGCCATAGCTTGACAAATAACTAAGTGTACTGTACAAAAATGAATAACATTATGCAGAAGCTAAAGTCTAGATGATGTATCAAAATCAAAACCCAATGTCAATGTTAAAACAAAGTGGAAATCACTGAACATAACATAAAGCTAAATCTCTACTATCTATCTGAAAGCCTCTACTAAGACAGGATATTGGGACAAGCCCCTAGCTAACCCTGAATATCTAAAACTAAAATAGCATAAAATAAAATACTGATTCTAGTCCTCAAATGATGAGGACTCACCAAAGTACTATTGCTAATGTAGTAGGAGATGTACTATGTGCAATCCTAATGTTGAACATCTAAACCTATATTATGAGACAATATAGTGCAAAAAAATGTATGTGGATCATTACTTTGAATGTACTGAGTATGTGAGATAAAATAACTGATATAGGTTGAACATGATGCATTTAACATGACAAACTGATGCAAGACCAAGTAATGGACATGTGTTGTATAATATGTTGAATAACTGAGTACAAGGTCATGCAACTATATGAATTTGAACTATGAACTATGGACTGTGGGAGCTACCGTTAACCGACGTACCCCAATATGAGCTAACCAGGGTCCAACTTATTACCCTAGCTGGAAGGGTGTTCAGTACCTTACCAAGGGTAAGAACACTAACTTAATGTGAATTCACTAAATTGATATCCAAATAGACTGAGGTAATTAGCCTATCTGATGGGTGACCCTTTAGAACATACAGTGGCACCGTAATTTTTAATTTAGGGACTTCTACTAAAAGTCTCAGCCTAGTGGATGGGTGATCCTTCGGCCATGCATCTACTCGATGCTAAGTTAACGTAATTTAGGTTATAATATAATACCTCTTAGAGGCTATTTGTTCGAGAAGAAGGACAATCTTTTCAAAGGATTGGTCTCACACCTCTATAAAAGCAGACTGGAATCCAAGAAATTTGGTGAGGAACTATCCCAACTAAATAACATTGATAACCAAAATGCTCAATAGTAGTAATATTTGGAAGACTTAAAATAAATGCACTATCTGAGAGCATTCAAAACATGCAAATTGGAGGATATAATACTCATAAGTATATGCATGAAATCCTAGGTCATCGGGTGTTTATAACCCACCATATCTAAAGGATGCAACGATTGTGAAAATTTCATAAAGAAATTTAATAATTCAAGTCCAACAATCATGGATTTCACAATATAATTAGGGTTTCTAATTTGAGCATTTAATGGTAATGAGATTTATGTTAAAACATAGGTTTATAACTCAATGAGACCAAGGAACTAGAATATTAAGAAATTCAGAACATTCATGAAACCTAAGCTCTGAGAAAGGAATTTAACTGAGAAATTTGGTTAACTTTGGGACTCAATGGGTTAAAGAATACCCATTAATAAAATCTCACATATCTAGAGATAAGAGCTTCAAATTAATCTTTGAAATTGGAGCTCGAGATTAGAAAACCCTAGTTTGCCTTGATGGGAGAAACTTGTCTCTTTCTTTCCCTAAGATGCTAAGAGTCGAATGTTTTTCAAGTAATGAGGTATTAGGGTATTATTAATCTTAACTATTGTCTTTGAGGTGGCTTAAAAAATGTTGTTTTGATGTTAAAAGGGTGGGAAAAAAATGTAATCCCTTCACAAAACGTAATTGAAAATTTATAGAATTGAGTCGTATAGGCCATCCAACGATCTTGGGTGGTGCTCGTGATTTGGAGGCTTAATTTAGGCTCTTTGAACTCCACCATATCATCCTTGGTATGATCATGGGACCAACCCATGATCGTGCCTCAGTTAATAGGTTGATACTCCAAGCCGGATCAACTTTAAGAGCCACGATCATACCTAAGATCGTCGTTTCAAACCAAGATTATGATTCTATCACGTGGTTAGAAAGTATACTTGTAAACTCTCATGTGTTTTGTGTTGTTTTGATTAGAAGGAAGCCTTGTACGGTCATACATCTTACCAAGATTATGCCTATACTCGTAGGGTTCTCACCATTGGACAGTACTCCTCTAAAATGGCCATAACATCCTACTTTGATACCAGTTTAAGGAAAAATTAGATATGTTGGAAATAATACCCAAAGAACTTTCATTTGGTGGGTCCTGAGCTCAAAATACTTCAGAATCTAGGAGTTATGCTCGTTTGAAGTTTGCAATAGTAAGATCCTTCACAAGAAATCAATCGATAAGGAATGTTTCCACTTGGCTATGATCTAGGAGTTACTGGTAATCTTAATACATGTCTAGATCACTTCTTATACTACCAAAATAAGGTGTTTGATTCTATGTGTACTTACAACATGGTTCTAATCATATCTTGGATTTTTGTAGTGTTTAACCTTCACTCACATTCCTTTCCATAACATTAAAAAATGAAAATGCACTACAGTCTAAATCACAATCCCCAGATCAAACCCAACATTTCAAAGAAAATAGATGATTGATCCAAACATGAATTTAATTCATAATTAGACACCAATGATTTCTCCTTTGTAGAAATTCCCTATATTATGCAACAGTTGCCATTTTTATTGCCTTACCCACATAACTACTTGTATCAGGACTTTCACAATTATATTCCAATTTTACTTGTATCAACACCCTTATTAACACATCGCATTTAACTTCTAATTCAAACCACATAACATATAATTTCTCAACCAACCACATATGATAATTTACATCCACCTCACTTATCGTAGATTTACAGTCATTCAGACAATTAGAATTCACATAATTATCAAATCACAAGATTTGTTTCATGTTTTATTGATAACTACTAACTGATTATACCAAAATTTATACATATCCCTTATCGCTAGATACCAATTGGAACCTTCCCCGTTTTAATTTAGTTGCCTATGTCACTACAAACAAAGTCAAGTGACATCCATTTGTCTTGTTTAGACACTAATTAGAATCAATAGATACCAATTGGGCTCAACCAATACAAATAATCTTACGGACCATACGAGAGGAAAGGAAAAAGTGAAATAATTTCCTAAAATACCTCATAGCTTCCCCAAGTTTAGATGTGAATGTCAACACACCAATATGCAGGACTCTATTAAAAAATTACTCTTGTATTAAGAGATCCATAATTGAGGATCTGATACCAACTATCACAATCTAACTAGTCGGGTCATGCATACACCTACTCTAATTCACTTAGATAAGAGAACTCTTCTCCCAAGTTCGAAAGCATGCAAAATTTATAAAAGAAATCAAAAAATATTTCTTTTATTATAAATATGGTTATAATTCTTTGAATACAAAATAATACTCTACCTCAAAGATCTAGTCTAAACAAGTACAAAAGCTACTACAAGGAAATTCAAAAAATACATATGACCCAGCTTTCAGTGTAAGAGACAAAGGACAAAAGTTGTTTGAGATCTCTACCGCATCAAGCAAGAAACATCAACTGATCCTGCAACCAAACTATACCCCAAAAAGGTATAACAATAGTAGTATTAGTACAAACAATACGTAATGGAAAGCGTCATCGGGTATTCAACTTAAATCATATAAATACCACAAAAATATCCGGAGGAAAACATACACCTTACGAGTTTTTATTAGTCAAATAACCTTCTTCCCATTAATTTTTACCTCCCTTATCTTTTTGCCAATCTCACTAGTTCGTAAGTCAATGTCCATACCACATTCAACTCTAATTCACTATTTTTCAACAATTTTGTCACCTCTAACTATTCATTCAACATTCACTTAATTATGAACTAAACCATACATAACTACAATGATTTCCAACCCTTGGCAATCAATGAGTTTAGACTCTTAAGTAATCATGCTTTAGTACTACTCACAATTTTTAGAGAACACCCACATAATATAACCACATAATCAACTATTTGTAAACAAGTACCACCACATACACTTTAAAAACTAAATTAACCTTCATTATATATATACCATTTAGTCCTTCCCAAATAATACCAAAAAATTCAATCAAATGTAAGTTAATTGTAATACCCCAGGTTTTGGACTCTGAATTCGTCTTAGTGATTGTGTTTACTACTCAGGGTACGACTTAGGTGACAAGTAGTGAAGACTCCTCACGAGTCGTCTGATTACAATTGTGGTCTAACTAGTAAGATGGTCCAATGCTTTGCCTTAAGTATGACTAGAACCCTATGAGTCATAAGAAAATGTCACGAGTTGTGGTGAGGGACTCATGACCTTAATAGTGAGATATCCCAAGGTTTTTATCTTGATAATAACTACAATCCATGAGTCATAGGGTGAGGTCACGAGTCCTAGAGTAGGACTCATGACCAAACTAGTAAGGTAGAACTGAGTCACTGCCCAAGCTATGAGTTGTGGTGACGATTCGTGACCAGTGACCATGAGTCGTTACCCAACCCATATTGACTGGGAGTTATTTTTCTACACTTTTTTCAGTAAGGGTATTTTAAACTTTCCCTTTCTTTTACACTATTCCCATAACATAAAACATTCCCTTTACCCTATTTACACCTATTAAGCATAACATAAACACTCTATTCCTCTCAAATTTCCAAGTTAAGAACAAAGTTAGGGTTTCTAATGGTTGGTCATCTAGGGCTCAAAAAGTGGTTTCCCCTCCAAATTCTTGGTGTTTTCAGGCATGTATCTCTCCCATTAAATATGTATTTATCTTGTCATGTAATGATTTGGTATTCATATGGTTTTAATGTTTAGTTTTGGAATTTGGGTTGAGGGTTTTGGATGATTATTGTTTAAATGGTATTCTCATGGTTTACATGTATTTGCTTATGCTTTATGAATAAAATTTGGAACTCATCGCGTGCATGGGCATGGTGAATGGAATGGGGGTCATGGATTCCCCTAAATTTATGGTTTATGGTTTAGAATTGGTATTAACCTCAACTCACATCCATAATTTATTTTAAAATATGGATAATTACATAGTTCTACACACTTTATAAACTATTGCATTGCATTAATGTCTAAATGGATAAAAATGATTTTAAGAGGCCTTGGTGGCCATGTATTGATTTTAAATTAGAATTGTGAAGTCTTATGGCTAATTGGTTTATTTTGGCATAATAGAATCGCCTTGCAAGCATAATTAATTGGTGTGATGATACCATTCGGTAAATTCCTAAATGGATGACTCTGTTGTTAAATGGATGGGTTATGTGTAAATATTTTAATTTGGCTTAAAGAGGGTTGTGTATCTCACCGTGGAAGGTGGAGGTCCAGAGGGGACCAATACTGGAAACCACGTTTGCCGACGTGGGTGCCTTGGTGGTCGTGTGCATAGTTCACACTATATATATATATATATATATTGGAATGGTTGGGTTCATGGATTCCCTGGACCTTCCTTGAATTTCTCTAGTTCATGCGGCTAACATATGTTGGAGCCCTTTAAGTAGGAGGAGATGAACCCTCGTGGGTACCCTTAGGACAGCTAGAGATACACAGACTAGGTTAATGACTTTAAATAACATGCTAAACCATGTTCCCTATACCAGCATTATATGTATGTATATGTGTATATATATATGTATATATATATATATTTGCATGTATGTGAACATGTATATGGAGTTTGGATTTGATTTTGAAATGACATTATTTTATCCCTTCCTGTGTTACATCCTAGCACTCACCCCTCTAACCATGCGGTATCCCCAGACGTTATATCATTTCAGGATATAGGGTCCTAGGAGTTTCTTCTGTTGGTCTGTGTTGTGTTAGGTAGTGCGGTAGTCAATCGAGTTTGCGGTGAAGTGGTGAGCTTTCATCTTTTGGAAAGCTTGTTCATTCCATCAGTTTTTTTTCTATATTTTAGAATTGAAGAGTTCACATTAATATTATCATTTTCATTGTCACTATCATGATCGGGGGCATGTCCCGACCTAGCTTGATATTCGAATTGATTTAGAGGCTTTTATGGGTGTGTGGGGGTTGAATGGTATTGTTGACTCTTAGAGCTTATTTTGATTTACATTAACTATTTAATCTTTATTTTCTAGTTGTCTTCCACTTTGTTGCTATATGGTTATGTTTGGATTGAACAAGCTATGGAGGTAGTCTTCAGCCCACGGTGGGCTTGAGATACTCGTCACGGCCAGGCCCAAGGTCGGGTCGTGACATTAATATGGACAAGATACCAAGTTAGGACCATGGCTACCAACAGAAGACTCAGTCTATAAATTCAGGACACACAATATAATAAGTTGCACCATGCCTCAAATACACAAGTAAGTAGATATCAGTAGAAGATAAGTCACTCCTTCAGATTTTTAACACGGACCATTCTAGGATCCAATTTAACAATCACAAGAACAATAATGAATACAATAATTATAAACCTGATCCACCCAAGAAACTATAAAACACACCAATACCTTGTATACACATGTTAAGGGTCTTATGGTCTTCCTCTAGCCATGATTGTAGTGGATGAGCTCTTGTTCATGTACCAAATATCCCTGACATCTAGTGTCTGTCAATCTTATACCAACCAATATTGTGACAATATTCATTATCAAATTATGTTAAGGGTCTTATGGTCCTCCTCTAGCCATGAGTTATAGTGGATGAGCTCTTGTCTATGTACCAAATATCCCAGAAATCTAGTGTCTGACAATCTTTTACCAACCAATGTTGTGATAATATTCATTATCAAATCATCTCACAATAATAATAATAAATCTCATGAAGATGTCTTTTATCGACTCATCCCACGAATAGAAACATATACCATAACAACCATAATCACAATGAGAAAAGAACAACCACACTTGTATAAGTAACAAGCCTTTAATATAACTTTATTATATATGATTAACACTTAAGATTACACTCAGTGATTTACTTTCTTTGAACATAGATTGTAACAAGTGTATGAAAAAGCATGTAACATGCACATATAAATCACGTCGGATTTTCAACTACATTTAACCATCACCTATTAGGTCACATGCCACACCAATATTCAGTATATCAATTAAGGGCTTAGCTAGGACTTTCAATGTCTATGGTACACATCCAAACATTTGGTTCACACCCTGATACATCAAACTTTCATCTAAACCCTAAGTTATTATTGAGTGTACACTTCCACCTAGCATCCTCATTTAACTTACACTGGGTTACCAATGATCTCTTATTCGGTTTTTCTTAGACTCTGATGCAACTTTTGAGTAAAATATCATCACAATCATTCAAATTTGGTTTAGCATAAACAACAGTATGCATAGTTCATGTCATGATCTTAATAGTATACACAACATCAAGATATTTTCGTCAATTCTGAATTACTATTTTTATCCGTTCAAACACCATCTAAATATGGAATCTCTCATAAACCTATGTTACACATATGGTTTCTAACCAGGTCTATACTACTCAATTAAACCTACTCTATTTGAATGCCAAGCAGTGCTACGAGGGCATGAACATGAACTCCTGACTCTGTGCTAGTAGGTCACTACCACAATGCGGTTATAGAAAAAAAAATCTTGCTTTAGTGGAATGACATTAGTCAGACCCAAAATTTTAAATTTCTAGATTTTCAACTAAGTCGATACTCACTAGCTCAAACCATATTTTACAAGAATTCCCCTACCTCATGCCCCTAGATGTGGTGCTTTTAGTAATGACGGGACATATTGTTACAGATTTTCATTTAGGGGTTAAAAAAAATAAGCAAACAAGCTAATTGTACCTATACTTAAGCAGATCGAATAAAATATAAGTAGGTCAAATCAAATTTACGCGAGCTAGATAAAGTTAAACTCTATCTTAACACTAATACAAACATCGAAGTCATTGATTCCCTCAGTAAGTCATTTCATCACTATTTTTACTTCCTCATTAAAGCCAACAATTTTATTGTCTTCCAACAAAGTATCCTGTTAAGATGATTAAAAAAGTTAGGACATTAATAATGAAAAAATTAGAGAATTTTCTTCCTTTTTTTCAGTTAAGGAAAAATAAGTTCTTATTTTCATGTAATGTATACAATCATGAGATTCTAAATAATAACAAATTACGTAGAGTAGTAATCTTGTTAAATAAATTTTCAAATCAAATCTCAATCCACTTGTCTCCTTTTTTCAAATGATGACGTTTCAATCACGTTGGGTAAATATTTCTCCCATTATATATAGAGACCTAAACCTCAAAGGAACTAAAAGTGATTGACATTTTATCTAAAATATTTCAAAAAAAATAATTAGCTAAATATTATTTTTCTATAAATTCGTCATATCACATAACTCAAATAAGAAAAATATTATCGGATATTGAAGCAATGGTTAGAAGGGTAAAATGAAATTCTAGGATAGGTATTTGAAAATTGCAGTTGTTTCAGCCATGATCGAAGGTTTTATGGAGTTTTTTCATGATTAAAAGTGACAATTGTATGAAAATTCATCCTTCTTTTCTCTTGCCTCTACTATTCTACTTTATTGCATTCTGATGTGTTACTTACACGTAGTAGTATATTTATGAAACATAAAGAAAGATTGAAGCTTTATTTCATGAAAAGAGAATGAAAATTGACAGAAAAATTGAGCTTTAAATTTTTCGACCCCCAGTCGATTTAAAAATATTTAGTTTTTATCACAATATATTTTAGAGAACTTAGAATTGGAATAAAACTATGAAACGCACCTGAGTTCAGTTAAATGAATACGAGTAAAAAGTCAATCCGTCATGACCCAACTAACCTGATCGTGTGGACACTTATTCCAATACACCTACATAGAAAAGAAAAAAAAGGACATTCTGTAGCAGTTTTTAAAATAAAAAGTTTAAGTTCGAAAACTTTCCAAAAAGTAGTCAGTCGGATATACTATTTTCTCTTTATAGCCACTTCCTAATTTGGATCATTTTGGCCTACGTAGTCCATATACAGTCCATATATAATACCGATACAGTCTATATACAATACAAATACAGTATTCAACTAGGGCAATTCGACCTTTTTAAAAATATTTCAATTTTTTTTTGCTATAAATTTTTTAACTGATCAATTATTCTACTTTTTTTATTGTATAAAAATAATAATTAAATTATATAAAAATGATATAATTGTTAAATATATTATGTATCTATATAAGATATATGTATAGAAATTGTATAGTTCTATCAACTATTTATATGTATAAAATATCTATAAAAAATATATAGAAAGTGTATGAAAAGTATATAATTGTTGTATAAACCGTGTTAAAAAAATACAATTATTGTATAAATCGTGTATCAAAACTGTATAATTTTCATATAGAATATTTATATGTATAAGATTTGTATAGAAACTGTATAGAAGGTGTGTAGAAACAGTATACAATAAGCCAGTAAGTTGAATGGCTAGAAAGTGGAATTTAAATTCCATGGTCATTTTCATGGAAATAGTTTAATTTGAAGTGTCGATTCTGTCCTTTCCCCATAGAAAAATCCTTACCACCCATCAAATACATGTGAAAGTCACTGAAAACACAAAAATGATTTTAATGTTATGATCATTGCATAAAACATTTAAATATAACTAAAAGTTTTTTCAAGGAATTAATCTAAACAAGTACAAGAGCAACTAAAAGGAAGTACAAACAAGACATAGCTTCTACCATGGAACAATAACAGATGCTACTGGAGATCTTTACCGCATCAAGCATGAAATACCTACTGATCCTGAAACCAGAATATACCCCAAAAGAGTATAGCTAGAGCAATATTAGTACAAACAACATGTATTAATAAACATCATCGATCGATCCAAATTAAATCACATGAAGATTATGTGAATATCCAGGAAGAAATATGTAAATAAAAAGTTATTTGGTATAGAAATTTCCGTTATCATCTCTTCTTAACCCCCTTAGTTTTTACTATTCTTATCATAATCGACCCTAATCACCATTTATCCACTACGTCATCAAGTCAGACCCCGTTATGTAATTGCCTGTAAGTTCTATGATACTCAACCCCCAAGGTTTCTTATCCTTAATAATTAGCAATTAAGACCCTTATGATTTAGTTAACATTATTCTACCAGTCTGATTATACATTAACACCCCAACACATTTAGGTTCACCAAAATCTATGCTGCAAAGATAATAAAACAATAATTTGTCGCCTTTTCGATATCAATGCATTAATCGATAGACTACTACTATACACATATCATAGTTACAAACACGACTCCCTACCGGATAGCCTTACCTCAGGTTCATAACACAACCTTATTCAATACCTTATGGAGTTTAGTCAATATAAGTCCACAAGAATAACAAGCCAAATCAAACTATTCACACCAATAAGACTCTAAGTCAACAGTCATGACTCTAGCAATTATAGCAACCATGTCCAGATTACACAAGTGAATAGACACCATAGAATTACACCACCACTTACAATTAGTCTGGACCATTCAAGAACACAAGAACAAAAACATGGCAAATATCATGAATCCCAATTTACATAACGAAATCAACCCTTAGTAATTAAGCACCTAAATTTGGTTCACTCAAGGAATCAAATATAATATCAGAAAACAAAAACAACCAATTCACTCGAGGAATCAAATATAATATCAGATAACACATAATCTTGATTTACTCATAAAACCAATATATACAAGATGTATCAAGTAAACAATTAGTCCCTGGTTCACTAAAAAGATCGTCACACTCACATATACCTTATACATACATGTTAAGGGCCTTAGGATCGCCCACTAGCCATGACCTGCAATGGATAAGATCTTGTGTCCATGTCCCAAATCCCAGACATCAAGTGTCTTCGACCTTATATCAACCAATTCCATAAAAAAGTCCAAATATCAGTGCATCCCACAATAATGAAAGATATCACAGCATTTACAACTGCAATGACTACAAAAACAACACTTGTGACAACCAACAAACTTTATATATAAGTTTACTACATGTGATTAACACTTTGAATATCAAAAATCATTCACTTTTCTTGAACATGTATTGTACAAGCAACACTAAAGATAAGTTGTTTTTCAGGTACATTAAACCATCACCTACAATTCACACATATAACCTGTTCCATAACCCACCCAAATTGTTCATCATAATATTTGATAAATTATTAATTTTTTATTCATAGGGTAAACAACCTCGGGTAAAATGTTTGATGGTGTCATTGAGTAAGAAAAGTCAAATTTAGTAGGTAGCATAGATTCTTTACGTTCATGAGATTTTGATGTATTTTGGGGATCCGATTGAAAACTTGGCACTTAGTAAAGTTGATGATGCTGGTGCATCTGGTGTAGTCCATAAATGACCTTAACATTTGCAAGGCCTTGGTCGCGTTTGCGAAGGTCAAGGATTTTTTACCTCTGAATTCGCGAAGGGTCAACTGGTCGACAGGTCCAAACCTCCTCTTCGCGATTGCAGAGGGCCAGTCGCATTTACAAAGATCTGTTTGGGTCAGTCTCCACATTCGCGATAAGGGTCCCACATTTGCAAAGAGGGGGACTAGCAATATTAAATATTGAAGATCCTAATGTCAGCTCATTTATTCTAAGTCCAAACACCATTAAAATTATAGGAAGCTTAGAAATTATAGGAGATTAGTTATTGGGCATCGGGAGTGAGTTAAAAACTTTATTGTGGTCATTTTCTCGTCTTTATTTTTGTAAATTTTTTCTTGAATTCAAGCTTAATTCTCTTATTTGACCACTGATAACGCTCAACTTACATGTCAATTTAAGTGCAAGGCGATTGTCGTCAATATATTTACCCAACTTTAGAGTTGAGGTCGAATCCACGAGAAACAATATGAGTGGCGATCAAATTAATTCGAAATGATAGATACAAGTTAAATTCAAAGAAATATTACAAAAAGATAAAATGGGAGAGGTAAGTTCCTACACTAATATTTCTTTTTACAATTTTCTAGTATAAATTGGGGCTACGAATAATTAGAGTTGTAACAGTTATGCACAGATCTTGGGATTATGCGTTACTAAGGGAGTGACATGTGGGAGCTAATTATCAACATCACTTTAGTAATTCAAATATGGGTAGGCTTGGTTATAGGTTTTGATGTTAGCCTTTCAACAAAACACCAAAATTTCACCCATTGACTCTTTCGAATACCTAATGGGTGTGTTCGACAATTAGGAACCACAACCTCAATCAAGTCATCCCTATTTCTAGGATGACACCCATGGCATAGTTAACCTTACATTCACCCTTATGTCTAAGATAGTGAAAATTTAGCAAACTACACGCATAATTATCTATCATTGCTTTGATCCCCATATCCCTCTTTTGAGGATGATATAGATTCCTAAAGTTCACCCAAAACCCTTCTTTCAAAGATGGTATTGAACTTTCTAGAGCTTTGAGCTTTCACTCGTCAAACCCATATGAGTATTTGGAGCTTTCACCCATCAAATCCCAACCAAAATAGCATAGAAATATAGATTCCATAAGCATGAACTACCAAATAGGTGCTAACAATCACAACCCACACACACTTTAATCCATATTCAAACATAACCCCAAGAGGGAGATCTAGCTACACATAAGATAAACAAGCATAGGTATACCCATAATCTCCATTGAATCAAAGTTCTAGAATATTTAAGCAAATATTAATTCACACTTGGATCTCCCACAATATCAATAATGGAAGTGAGCAAATCTTCCACTTAGAAAGTCTCTAATGTATTCTTTACCCAAAATTTACACAATATTTTCTTCCCCAAAAATGGAGGCTACAAAGTCTCAAGTCAAAAACCTTAAGAGAGAGGGGGAAGATGGAATAGTAATAGAATGAATGATACATGAAATTAGAGTTTGAGCCTTTTTGTTCAAATTTAGATCAGCACGTGCAATTACAGTTTTGCCCTTGGGCTGAACATTTCCGCCAAGCCGCGATCGCGCAAGTCTAGCTGTGACCGCAGCTATGTGACCGCAATTGACTTTCGCGGTCGTGGTTGATTAACCATCTTGACTGACCGCAATCGTGGCCAATGGACCGCAACCCTGGTAACTGAGGCTATTTCACTACAGGTCTTCAACTGCACTTTTTTTGCTCCCTTTTTATAATTTCAACCTCCAATCCACATTTCTTTGTCTTTTCAACTCCTATACCTGCAAAGAGTGGATATTAGAGCATTAAATCACAATTATGTCCAAAACTCATTTGAGACAAGGTAATGTGCACTAAAACTGAGTGTGAATGAGTTGTAAAATACCACTCATCAACCACTACAAAAAATAGCATTTAGAAACAGACAAATTTTGTCCCTATTCTATCTAAATCCATTGCTAAATAGAAATTGTGAATGAATAGCGACAATTTACTGTCGATTGTTATGTTGCTCGTTGCTAGCCACTTAGCGATAAAAAAATAAATTCCACCACAAAACTTGTGACCGCTTCACGATGAACGTTATCGGTTGTTGCATGTTAGCGATGGACTAGCCCGTTGTTTTACTATTGCTATTTTCAAAGTTTTTTTCATCTTGGCTAAATTTATGATGGAACACTTTGCCGCTGATCCATTGCAATATATTATATATTGAAACTTGTAAATTATTGAATGATTAAAATAACCAACATTCATATCAAATAATTACTTATATTAGAATGTTCAAAATATATAGAAGCAAAATCCATCAAATAATTGTGTCTAAACATCCACAAGTTCAAGTATTTTGTCAAAAATAAACTACTGTCAAACCCCATCAAAAATAAACATACATCAAAATTAGTATTTATTACTGTCAAAAGTTTTCTAAGGCCCATAAAATTCCAGCATTTCTTCTTCAACGGGATGTGTTTTGCTAAGTATGACTAGGCAATGCAATGGAGGACCAAAGACAACTGTTAGAAGTTGTTTCATTGAACCAGCAACCACCTTTTGGTCTTCACTTTCCAACCTCGCAAAATCAACACAAATTATATTTTCACCATATACTACAATTTTGAAAAACATGAAGTCAAACATTAAGCCACCATAAATATCAAACATCCTTCATAATTGTAAATCAATTATACACAACAAGTAGATCATGTTCGTACATAAGACGTAGGCTAGAGACATATCTAAACCATGTCCATTACTAGTTCACTTCAGACTGAGTTCTAGATTGAACTCATAGAGCAGGAAAAACACTTGCAAGCTCTCATAGTCATGTTAAGAAAAATCATCATATGGATGATGTACGAGCATCTTTCATAAATATTTGAACAAGTAGTTTGGATTTAACTTTTTGGTAAAGAAGAGAATGCTTGAACTGTAAATGAGATTATGTACAAATTAAACACAAAGTGGGGGTCTCATAAGGAAACATAGATATAACTAAAGGGACAGGTATTCAAGATTCTACAGCAACATACCCAGTGTAGTTCATAAAGTGGGGTTTGGGGAGGGTAGAGTGTAGGTGTACACAGAACTTACCTCCACCTCTAAGGTGAGAGAGACAGGTTATTTCCGATAGACCCTTGGATCAAGACCAGTCTTTAAGATTCTATATTAAGTAATCACATCTTGATACACAGAGTGAAGTACTGAAAACTTATACAAACTAAAGTAAATAGGCTATTAATAGTCACCACCCCAAAAAAAAACTAAAGAAAAAATAAATTTTGGATAAATTCTAATACTAGTTGATTGCCAAAGAGCAAGATAGCTTCTGCTGAAGGATTACCATTTTGTTAAGCCAAAGCATAAAACTCATGAAACTACCAGATTCTCCATGAGCTTCTTTAACCTCTAAGAGTTGCTCGATTGTAGTGTTAATTATCATAAACCTTGGTGGTTCATACTGCTTCTTCACTCTGAGAATAACATAAGGGTCACATACCACTTAAACTAATTTGTGTAAGAATAAATAAAACCAATATTAAAGTCTAACCCGTAAAGAGACTCAATGGTGGGTTCTTTCACTCGTATATCTGCAAATCATAAGATGAAGCTGCAATTAAATGGAAAAGGCTGCACTAAAAAAGGAAATATTGATCGAGAACTTTTGTAACTCACAAGTCACCAAAAAATTGATTTAAAAAAACTTAATAGAAAAATTTGTGTTAATGAATCTTTTCTCTGATATATGTGAACTTTTTTGAAATCAGAATTTCAGTTTGCAACAGTTGAACTAAAATAGATGATAAGTGTTAGTTGCTTGAACAACTTATATAGAGAAGAGATTCTTAATAATTATATCCTTCGCCTTTAGAGTAGGGTGTTTCAAAACCTTGAGATTTGGTCAAGAAATCTTGACGTTACCCTCGCTGTAACTCTTTTCGTTGTTAATATAGTTTCCTAGAGCCACATAAACCAGAGACATGGAAGAAATATCAAGCAGAGTAGTAGTTCAAAAATTACAATTTCTCAGTATCAGTTTTTCTAGGACAGGACATTTTGAGAATAACCAACTTTACTCATTAAATAACTCAACTTCAACAAGATGAAGCAATTTGAGCTGATCAAATTCAAAATAATTAGGCAACTCAAGTATAGTCCTATGTTGCGTTAATATATGACTAATACATATAGATATAAAAGAACAAGAAAATATGCAGTATTGACTCCTGCAACAAATTGTGTCTAGAGAGGTCTAGAGAGGTCTAGAGAGGGTAGAGTGTACATAGACCTTACCCCTACCTCATGGAGAAAAAGAGGTTGTTTTTTAGAGACCCTCGGTTCAAGCAACACATAACACAATAGTTACAAGTTATTGTTGATGACCATTAACAGAGTATGTAACATATAGTGAGGCTCTCTTTTTAACAGTTTTCATAAACGATGAGACTATTTTCGATAACCTAATTAATCATTATTAGAACTACTATCATTGTTTTAATTAATAGAGACTCAAACATCTCATCCAGACAAAAACTTGACACAATTTCTTGAACATTTTTCGTTGTTGCACCACGAAACCAACTATAGATATCCCCTTGATTAAACATGTTGCCAAAATAGAGTTTAAAACAAACAAAATTACGCATTGGGAAATTAAGACCCAATCGATGCATTTTTTCTAAAAAAATTTATCCATTACCAAATATCAATGTTTTCATCTAATCCGTTCACAACCAAACGGATAAATATCAAAATACCCAATTTCTCCTACCAACACATATAAAAATTTAGATTTACCGAGAATATTTTACCTGATAGGCCAAATTCTTGAACATGATGTCTTTGCTAAATTCCAGTCAGCTCCATAATACACATTCTCAGTGTTTTCTTACCTACTCTTTACTTTCCCAATACTTCACTTTTTGTGATATTAACCAAAAAAAAATAAAACTCAAAATTTCTATGAAAATATACAAATTTGGTACCATCAGAATTGAGGAAGTTATGACTATGCAAGAATGAGCCATTTCTAAACCTAATTTTTATTTTACCCCTTAGAAATTAAAAACCCTTTCTATAACAAAAATTAATAATTTCAAATGTTTGCATGAACCCTAGCCCCTTAAAGTTTGCATGAACCCTAGCCCCAAAAGTTGCATGAACCCTAAATACAGTCCAAAGAGACAAAACAATAAAAAAAAATCACAAATACAGAAAGGGTTAAAGTAGTAGACCCAATAGAAAGTAAATAAAATCAACAAAAATCATGAATTTACAATGGGGTAAAGTGAAATACGGGAAAAACATAAAAAAAACTCAATTCTAAAAAAATGAATAATGAAAACATAATTTCTCAGCTTCTTTGAACATAATTTATAGATAGAAAGTAGAGAGAGAAAGAGAACATAATTTCATACATGATTCAAGCTACAAAATGGGCATACAAATTTGATAGATTACTGTAATACCCCAAAAATCTAAACCAATGCTAGAGTCATGTTTCAAGCTCATGTGTAGTATATTATAGATCTTTGGTAGTTTTATGAGTTAGTTTGATATATATATTAAGGTCTCAAATAACTCCCAGTTGTTAGACGAATTAAAATATTCCTTATCGATTGAATTTTCGATAGGAATGTTGCTTTAGTCAACTTCAAATGAGTATTTCCTTTACTCTACTGAGAATTTTCCATCTCAAGACCCTCCAAACTATAGGAAATTAAATTATCTTTCCAACGATACCAATTTTTCCCAGATCCGATACTCGGGTAAAAAGTTATGGCATTTTTAGTGCAAAATAGTAGCCCAATGTGACAAGGCCACGTCGCGGTGATGGCCAATTTCACACTCATCATTTTCCAATGTGTCACCGCGATTGGCACTACGTCACGCCAAGGGGCTATTTTGCAATTATCCATTTTCCAGTGGGGCACCGCGATGGCGCCGCGTCGTGCCAAGGTTCCAGTTTGCAGTTGTCCGTTTCCAGAGGTGCAACGCGATGGCACCGCATAGCGTCGTTGGAAAAAATGGGTATTATCATCTTTCTAGTGGCCCGACACGATTTCACCGCTTCCGCTGGGTGTTAAAATTAGGATTTTGAGTTTAATTTCAAGTTTTTAATTCCCAAGGGCATTTAAGTCCTTTTCCCTCACCCCATTCAGTCCAAACACGGGATTTAAGTCCCAAAAGAGAACTAATTATTCATTATTTTTATAATTTACTCAAATTAAAGTATCCCTCTTTTAAGAACAAACCCTATCCTTCAAAATTCAATATCAAGTATCAAGAATTCACCGTCAATTATCACGAATTCATCAACCCAGCTATGTTAATGTAATACCCCGAGACTCTAACCAATAGAGCAACCATGACTCAATCTCATAAGAAGTAAATTATAGTTCTTTGGTTGTTTTTTGATCAAGGTTTATGTGTATTAAGGCCTCAAATATGTCCTAGCGATTAGGTGAATCAAAACTTTCCTTACCGATTGAATTCTTGGGAAGGATATTGCCATATTCAACTTCAGATCAGCATATCTCTCGTTATACTATGAATTATTGATCTCTAGACCTACCATCAGATATATAATTGAATTAGCTTTCCAACGTTACCAATTTCACCCAAACGTCACAAGGGTATTTTGGTCTTTTCCCATCTTTTGGAGGCCTATATAAATATGAGAATCCTCATCCAAACCCTAATTTTTTTAATTCTCTCTTCCAATTCTCTTAATAAATATATCTAGGGTTTTTATTTAAGGAATTTAATCTTCCAAAAATCATCCATAAATCTTCAAGATTTCTTCAAGAATCAAGTTCCTTATAGTGTGGGCTTCGAGAATCATTTATTACAAGTGTGGATAGAGTCTCAAGTACTATAATTCATCCAATTTCAAAGATTAAGGTATGTGGGGTTTTGAAAAAGCGCAATTCTTTCGTTCTTGTGCCCAAAGCTTTGATTTCTATCTTGGATTTATATGATTTTACAAGTGGATTTATACTCAAATTACTTCATCATGATATTATGAGAATATAAATTGTTCAAGCTTTGTTATACATGATTATTTTTCTATTCCCAAGTTATGACTTGATATTTAATATTGTGAATTTCATATTTCTACCATGAGTTGATATTTCAAGTGCTTTCAAGATATGTGTCAAGCTTTAAGCTTCCTTATGACAAATTGAATTATTGAGTATATTGATTCATGAGATTAAGTTGTTACAATGAGTCTTGATATTTCTTAAAAGTTATTGATGTTGCCATGATTTAATGAATTGATACATTTTGATATTGAGAAAGATTGATTTGATTTGAGTCGAGTTAGGAATCCACAAGTTGATTATGATTTGATAAATGAGAAAGAGATTTGATTTGGTCTTCATGATAGACCCTTATGATGTTGTGGTGGATTTCCTAATGCATTCTGAGCTTGTATCTGGGAGTAGTATTTAGCACCGAGAGAAAAATGTGGTATTTCCCTGAAACTACGTGCCACCGTAGGATTGATATTGATAATTGTGGGCCAGAGGCCGAGTATGAGATTGTGATCACTAAATTTAGGCTGTACTCCCTGGCAAGAGTACAATTCTCCCGCTAATGTGGGGTTCTCTCCTTAGGAGGGTAAAACGTTGGACTCCATGTAGCTCACATGGTTTACGTCGATTATAAGAACCTCCCATGTCCATAAGAGTTGAGTTTCTTGAATTACCGAGTCACTCCGAGTCTTGATTTGAAGAGTTGAGTTATTTATGATAATTTATGAGTTTTATCATATGATTTATTTACTATGAGATCATGAAAAGTATGTTTCAATCTAACTCAAGCCAAGTGAGCCGTCATTGTACATATGCATATTTTTATGAAATTGATGATGATATTTGCATTGTTCCATGCACCCCCACATACTCAGTACATTCCAAAGTACTGACCCACATATTTTCCTATGGGCTACATTTTCTCGTAATGTAGGTTCAGGTACTAGCCGCAGCCGCGTTAGCGATATTCGAGTGCCTCAACTACGTTTCCTCAGTGGTGAGTCCTCATGGTTCGAGGATCGTGTCTATATTTTTGGTGATATCATTCTATTGTTATAGCTTTTAGTACTGTTTGAGTCAGTTGGGGGTTTGTCCCAATGACTCCTTGATTTTGATGTATAGAGGCTTTGTCAGACTAGAGGGTTGGTATGTATAAACATTCAATATATTTTGGTTGTATAGTCTAGTATTCTCTTGTATTTCTCTTGAACCCGATGTGGTATATCTCTTTGTTGTGCATGACTATTGTTGAATTGAATTCCTTGAGGTAGTGTCTGGCTCTGAGGGTTAGCTTGGGGCTATGTATAGCCCTAAGCACCATGTGGCTTTTCGGGATGAAATTTTGGGTCGTTACAGTTAAGTGTTCATCCATGAGTTTCTTTCACCCATGGAGTCCAAGTATCCAAGTTCTAATTCAAAGTTGTGATCTTTACAAGCTATTGTGATTTTAATTATGATTTTAACCATGAACTCTCATGAATTGTAATTATATACCATGTTTACATGAAATTGTTGTTGTTATCAAACCCCACATGTTTTAATGTTGTTATTTACTGATTTAAATCATACTTAGTGATATTGAGGTTGAAATCATACTGCTACTATAGGCTTTAAACTATTCTCATGCTTAGCTTAAACTTTGAATATCAAGTGTTTGATGAAATGCCTACGAGAATGAATTTTGAATGATTCTTTCATATTATCTCCCCCAAGTTTTAGTATTATTTTAATATTTTTGCTATTGAGTCCTGGGGGTTATGAATACCCGAAAACATAGTTGTTTACTTAGTCTCTGTATCTTCAGAATAGTTTAAGAATATGTTATAAGCATTATCAGTTCAGTCAGTTATCATAATCAGTTAATTTTAAAATAGTTTAGTATTTCAAGTCAGTTCAGTTAGGAGTAGAATTTAGCACCAAGCGAACCCAGGGATGGGGGCTCACTACCAGTTGAGTGTGAAACCTTAGTAGTAGTCCCTGCATTCCAAAACTACGTAGCCAGCGTAGGTTGAGATGTTAACCTACCAGTTGAGGGTTGATCTCATACGGGTACTTTCCAGTTGAGGGTAACCCTTAGTCCTTTGGGATAACACTTTAGTAGATCCACACAACCAGTGTTAGTACCCGTGGCATGGTATTGACACCCTTCCAACTGGGGTCACAGGTTGTACCCTAAATTTTCTCATTGGGGCATATGGGTTAGATGATAGGTCCCACAGTCTCAGTCTAGTAATCAGTTCTGTAATTCAGTTTCAATTTTCTTGACCATTGCATACAGATATTAGATATTTAAGTATTTCAGTATTTCAGTTTACAAATTATATTCAGAACATAATTTATGCTTGGTCACGCATCCATCGGTATCTACAGATTTCATGCACTCTCAGTATTTATAGACTTCATGCATTTTATTCAGTACCTCATGCTATTCATTCAGTCAGTTATTACTTATACACGTGAAACCATGCATATCAGTCTACCTCATTTAGCATACCAGTACATTAAAAGTAATGATTACATACTCTTTTTTGTGCTATGATGTATCATATCATAGGTTTGGATGCTCAGTTCATGGATCGCGCATAAACCTTCTAGATTATTACCTGTAGCAGTGGTGAGTCCTCATATTTCGAGGACAGAATGTATTTATTTTCATACTTTCAGTTCATTAGTTAGATGGAGTTAGTTGGGCATGTCCCATCAACTCTTATTCAGTCGGTAGAGGCTTTGGACTAGTACAGACAGTCAGCTAGTTTTGTTATTATTTTATTAGTTTTAGACAGTTGTTTCCAGCAGTTTTTTCCAATTCATTATCTAATATTATTTTCAGTTATTAAAAAACCTTATGTCTTATCAATTGTTCTTCTGTATATGTTATTATATTATTCAGTTCTCACAGCAGGTACCAGCTCATGGGTTAGCTTGTGGTCTCTCAGGACCGTAAACATAATGTGGCACCCAGGGTGTACCATCGGGGCTTTACAAACTTGGCATTAGAGCCTAAGGTTTTAAAGTATCCTAGGAAGTATGAAAGTCATATCAAGTATAGTCTTGTGCATGGGTGTAAAGTGCACCACACTTAAGGACAAGAGGCTACAAGATGTTCAAAGAAAAGTTTCCCTTTTTTCAGTATTTATTTTGTACGACTGAGCATGATGCTCATGTTAAACTCTTTATCTAATCTATTCTCCCTTCTATTTATAGAATATTCCACCCAAAAAGACAAACAGGAGAAGAAACATAAACCAGCCAGCACCACCGCCCATATAGAAAGATCCCCAGAACGAGCATATTTTTCATGGAGAGTTCAGAGTTGTATTCACTACTTTAGCCCATTCTGTGGTAGCTCAGAATTTTCATCCAGCTTCTGTTCTAGCCAACCCATTAGCCAATACTACCACAGCTAGGATTCGGGACTTTTCCTGAATGAATCCTTCTCTGTTCTCAGGATCCAAATCTGAAGAGGATCCACAGGAATTCTTAGACATGGTGCAGAAGGTAACAGACATTATGGGGGTGACTTCTAGTGAGAGTGTTGAATTAGCTTCTTACTAGTTGCAGGATGTGTCTCATACACGAGTGTGAAGGAGTATTCTTTCAAGTTTACTCAGTTATCTAGGTATGCTCCTTATGTGGTAGCTAATAGCAGGTCTAAGATGAGTAAGTTCATGTCTGGTGTATCTGACAGTGTGGTTAAAGAGTGTGGGACTGGAATGTTGATTAAGAAGATGGACTTTTCTAGTCTTATGGTCCATGCTCAACAGATTGAGGAGCAGAAGACTAAGGAAAAAGAGAGGGAGAATAAGAGGGCTGGAATGGGTAGCTTTAATTTCAATCAGCTAAGGTCAGAAGGTAGTAACCATCCTCAATTCTGTTAGAAATCTTTAATCTCAGCTCCATATTCAGCCAGTGCTCCCGTGCCCAAATTTAGAAATGACAATTGGGATAGGGCGTCGGGCTCTAAGTCCCAAGGCAGTGTTAACAGTTCTCGTACGAATCCTATTTACCAGAAATATGGTAGAAACCATCAAGGTATTTGTAGGGCTGATAGTGATATTTGTTTTAGGTGTGGTAATCTAGGCCACAGAGTCAAGAATTGACTGAAGAGTGGTCAGCAGGGTAAGTTCAGTCGTCCCCCAGTTCCGTCCGGTCGTCCGACTCAGAAGGGTGTTGCTTCCAGTGCTACCAGTGCTACCAGTGGTTAGCATCCAAATAGATTGTATGCCCTTTAGTCCCAATAGGATCAGGAAAGTTCTCCCGACTTGGTCACTGGTACGTTACAGGTCTTTTATTTACATATCTATGCTTTATTAGACCTTGGAGCTTCTCTTTCTTTTATAACCCCTTATATAGCCGTCAATTTCAGAGTCAGTCCCAAAATCTTAGTAGAGCCTTTTTCAATATCTACCCCAGTGGGTGTCTCTATTATAGCCTGGTGGGTATCAGGAACTTCCCGGTTACAATGTCTCAGAAAGTTACTTTATTTGATCTTGTGGAGTTAGAGATAACGGATTTTGACGTCATTCTCGGCATGGATTGGCTCACTCATGTTATGCTTTAGTTGATTGTAGAAATAGAGTAGTTTAATTTTCAATTTCCAAATAAACCAGACCTTGAATAGAGGGGTAGTACTATAGCTCTTAGGGTCAGCTTATTTTGTATCTTAGAGCGAAAAAAATGATATCCAATGGGTGTATTTATCATCTTGTATGAGTCAAAGAATCTAATTCTGAGACTCCAACTCTTGTGTCAGTTTTAGTAGTGAGGGAATTTCCAAATGTATTCCCTGAAGATCTTTTCGGAGTTCCTCCCGAAAGGGAAATTGACTGCGGAATAGACCTTCTCCCAGATACACAGCCTACCCCTATTCCGCCATACAGAATGGCTCCATCCAAACTCAAGGAGTTTAAAGAACAATTGACAAATCTCCTAGATAAGGGATTCATCAGCCCCAGTATTAACTTGTGGGGTGCACCAATTTTGTTCGTTCGTAAGAAAGATGATTCTCTTAGAATTTATATTAACTACCGTTAGTTGAACAAAGTCACAATCAAAAATAAATAACCACTTCCCAAAATTAATGACTTGTTCGACCAACTTCAGGGTTCCAGTTACTTTTCTAAGATAGACCTCAGATTCAGCTATCATCGGCTCAGAGTCAGACAATATAACATTCTGAAAATAGCTTTCAGAACTCGATATGGTCGCTTTGAGTTTCTAGTCATGTCCTTTGGTCTCACGAATGACCCAGCAACCTTCATGTACTTGATGAATAGAGTGTTCAAACAGTACTTGGACATGTTCATTATAGTTTTCATTGATGACATTCTTGTAAACTCCCGTAATGAAAATGATCATTTAGACCACCTCAAAATAGTATTGTAGACTCTTAGAGCCCATCAATTGTTCGCTAAATTCAGTAAGTATGAATTTTAGCTAAGATTAGTAGATTTTCTTGGCCATATTTTTTCTGGTGATGGCATTAGAGTTAATTCTCAAAAGATCGAGATGGTGAGAAACTGGCCCAGACCTATCTCTCTATCAGATATCAGGAGTTTCTTGGGTTTGGATGGCTATTACTAACGATTTCTTAAAGAATTTTCGTCTATTGCATCCCTATGTCCAGATTGAATCAGAAGAAAGTTAAGTTTTAGTGGTCAGATTCTTGTGAGAAGAGTTTTCAGGCGTTAAAGACTTGACTTGTCACAGCCCCAGTTTTTATGTTGCCAGGTGGTTCAGATGGGTTTGTTGTGTACTATGATGCTTCCAGATTTGGTTTGGGATGTGTTTTGATGCGCAAGGGTAAAGTTATAGCCTATGCCTCTAGAAAGATTAAGCCCCATGAAAAAGAATTAGCCTACCCATGATCTTGAGTTAGCAGTTGTTGTATTTGTCATAACATTTTGGAGGCATTATCTATATGGGGTGCATGTTGATGTATTCACAGATCACAAAAGCTTGCAGTATGTATTTTTCCAGAAGGATTTGAATCTGCGTCAGAGGATATGGTTAGAGCTACTGAAAGATTATGATATAAGTATTTTGTACCATTCAGTCAAGGCCAATATAGTGGCAGATTCCCTAAGTTGATTGCCTATGGGTAGTGTTGCTCATGTTAAGGGTGATAATAAAAAGTTAGTTAGAGAAATTCATCATTTTGCCAGATTAGGTATTCGTTTGTTTGATTCAGTAAGGGTCGCATTTGGGTTCAGAATAGTTCAAAATCTTCTTTGGTTGCCGAAGTGAAAGAAAAGTAGGATAGGGATCCTAGTCTAGTGAAATTAAAGAAGTCAATCAGAGATTAGAAAGTAGAGGTCTTCTCCCAAGGGGGAGATGGTGTGTTGCATTGCTAGGGTAGACTGTGTATGTTGTGTGTTGATGAGTTGAGACAGTGAATTCTTGCAGAATCACATGGTGCACGTTACACGATTCTTCTAGAGCCACAAACATGTACCGCAATCTGCGGGAAATCTATTGGTAGAGTGGGATAAAGAGGGATATTGCATAGTTTTTGGCTAAGTGCTCCACTTGCCAGCAGGTTAAGATTGAGCATCAGAAGCCTAGTGGGTCTATGCAGGAGTTTAGTATTCCTACTTAGAAGTGGGAGGTAGTGAACATGGATTTTGTGACAGGTTTGTCTCATACTCATCAGCAACATGATTCGATTTGGGTCATTGTAGATAGGATGACCAGATCAGCCCATTTCTTGCCAGTTCATACTTCTTATTCAGCCGAGGACTATGCCAAGATCTATTTTAGAGAGTTGGTTAGGTTGCATGGTGTTTTGTTGTTTATCATCTCAAATAGGGGTACTCAATTTACCTCTCACTTTTGGAAAGCTTTTCAGAAGGGTCTTGGTACCCAAGTTCACCTTAGTACAGCCTTTCATCCTCAGACAGATGGTCAGGAAGAGAGGTTCATTCAGACCCTTGAGGATATATTGAGATCGTATGTAGTCGACTTTAAGGGCAGTTGGGATGACCATTTGCTTTCGATTGAATTCGTATATAATAATAACCATCATTTGAGGCACTATATGGAAGGAGATGTAGATCTCTAATTTGTTGGTTAGAAGTACGAGAAATTTCTTTGATAGGGCCTGCCTTGGTGTTTAATGCTTTAGAGAAAGTACAGTTGATTAGGGAGAGACTTAAGGTAGCCCAGAGCCGACAGAAATCTTATGCACATGTGAGAAAGAAAGATTAAGATTAGTGATTTTGTATATATGAAGATCTCTCCCATGAAGGAAGTGAAGAGGTTTGGTAAGAAGACGAAGCTTAGTCCTCGATATATTGGCCCTTTCAAAATTATGAGCCATTTCAGAAAGGTGGCTTATGAGCTTGAGTAGCCTACAGACTTAGCATCAGTGCACCCAGTATTCCATATCTCTTTGTTGAAAAGTGCATAAGTGACCCAGCAGTTGTAGTCCCCATAGAGAGTGTAGATATTTAGAATAGCCTTTCTTATGTAGAAGTTCCAATCGAAATCCTTAATAGACAAATTTGTAGACTAAGGAACAAAGAAATCCCCCTAGTCAAAGTTCTTTGGCGGAATCAATTCGTTGAGGGAACCACTTGGGAAGCAAAAGAAGATATGTAGACCAAGTACCCTCATTTTTTCTCCGCAAACTGAGACTCAGCTGAAGGTAACAATCTTCTTAGAAGTTCTCATTCCCATGCTCAGTTTCAGCTGCATATCATTCTCATGTCAGTCATGCATTCACAGAAACAGTTCAGTCATGTGCCATGTTTCAGAATCAGCCATGAAATCATGTTTTCATCATGTATATTCAGTATGTAATCTTAATTCCTCAGTGTTTTCAGCTTAACCAGTCTCATTCGAGGACGAATGTTCCCAAGGGAGAGATATTGTAATACCCCAAAAATCTAAACCAATGCTAGAGTCATGTTTCAAGATCATGTGTAGTACATTATAGCTCTTTGGTAATTTTATGAGTTAGTTTGAAGTATAATAAGGTCTCAAATAACTCCCAACTTTTATCGCATGCTTTCATTCTGTATTCTTTTTTTTCATCGCTTAGCCCATTACTTGTTATTTTCGACAATGATTTGACTTACATACTGGTGGATTAGAGTAGGTATAATCATGACTCGAGAAATCAGGCTATGATAGTTCTTCATGGATTTTCCTACGTTACATGTTTTCATG
Source organism: Capsicum pubescens (assembly GCA_030864215.1). Lineage (NCBI taxonomy): Eukaryota > Viridiplantae > Streptophyta > Magnoliopsida > Solanales > Solanaceae > Capsicum > Capsicum pubescens. The sequence continues at coordinate 154,677,209 of CM061549.1, read as the reverse complement.
ATGAATTTATCATTGTTAAAAAACCTAGATTGTGAACCATGCCAAGAATTTCATCCTTTGATGTCTCTAAGATGGATACGACTAGGGGTGTGAGTTGTACCCCTTGGATATGAGTTGTATCCTTCTCTCCCTCCCTTCTCATACCTTGACTATCCTATTAGGAGGACATACTGCTTATTATACTACTTGACCTCCCCTTAGTTGTACCCAAAGGGTACAAGTCATACTAAGGTGAGTTGTTAAGAGGTGTCTTGAAACTTGAAGTGGACTATTTGGGGTATGGTTGATGGATACGAGTTAGGGGTTCAGTCGTAACCTTTGGATATGACTCAAAGGTGTATGGTCGTACCCTTGACAGTATGTGTGATCGAGGATAAGCCAAGGGTACGATTTAGGGTACCACTCATACCCTAAGGTACGGTTCTCTTAGTTTATAGTGAGTCGTACCCCCGGATGGGTTCATTTTCCATCTTTTAAATAAGGACCTTGTGGTCATTTTTCATAAATAAAAAAATAATTCCTCTCACTATATAAGTGCTTGTAGCCTCCTAAACATCTATTTTGATGGATCAACACCCTAAATACTCTCTCTATCTAATCTTTGAAGGATTGGAGGCTAGGGCTTCAAGGGTGATCTTCAAGAGGAACAGTGAAGTCAATATTCTTAGTGATTCAAGTTATCTAAGGCATGTAACTCTTACCCTTTCTAAATAACTCTAAATCCATGTATTTCACACTTGGATTAGTAAGTGTACATGGTGATTTTGAAATTAATAAAAAGGGTTTTGTTGCCTAATGAGGATTAATGATGATTCTTGCTTAGACTTATGTTTATACATGTTATTGATGGTAGTTTGCATGGGTGAATTCTTGTTGTATATGGTCTAACATGCGGTTCTTTATTAAGCATAGCTTGATGATTTCTACCATGAAATTGGCCTTGGTAAAGACATGTATACGAGGTGTTTGTGAAAATATCTAAGTGAGATATCTAGTTACATGATGATGATGCTTTAAACTAGGGCAATGGCCCAATATGTATGAATGCTTGATAAATGATACTGTAAAGGTAAAATGAGTCATGTATTATGTAATTGATGACCTTGATAGTTTGATGAATAAGAAGAGGGTTAAAGTCCCTAACATGGAAATGAACTTGAAGTGTGTGTTGAACTAAATTATGGTATAGAATTGCTAATGAAGTGTGAATGGCTTGTACGGGTCTTGAGGACCATAGTTTGAATTGTATGATGAGTTGAATTAAGGCATTGGCCTATTAAAATGATTGAGCAATGATGGCTCTCATGAGGTTTATATGGTCATGTATGGTGTTGAATTGGCTAAATAGGTTAAAGTTCTTATGTGTGGAATTGGATGCATGGACAAAGGGCTAGAGTCCCAAAATCAACTAATGATAGTAGTGATGTCTTGAGGTTAAAGTCCCTTGCCTAGTGAAATCATTTATGGTTAAAGTCCCTTGCATAATGAGATTTCATAAGGTCAAAGTACCTCGCCAAATGAATTGGCTTAGGGTTAGAGTCCCCTATCTAATATGGCATGAGGTTAGAGTCCCTTGCCAAGTGAGTGAGCATATGGTTAGAGCCCCTTGTTTGAATTAATATGTGTGAGTGGTTAGAGTCCCTTATATATATGAATGTGTGTAAGTGGTTAGTGTCCCTTACTTAAATGGATGTGTATGTGGTTAGAGTCCCTTACTTAAACGATGCATGTGTGGTTACATTCCCTTGAGTAAATGTGAATATGGTTAAATTCCTATGCCTAATGAGAAATGCTTGAATCTATAAGTGTGAAAGGTTGGAGTCCTCCATTGCATGTATGATGAATGAGTGCTTCCAGAGTATTGATAAGACTTGCCCTCTTGGTTAGCATGTGATATATCTTTATGTATAGATAAGGTTATGAATGTGATTGAATAAGATACATATTGATTTATTTTTGAATGATGATGTTATTTTATCCTTATCCTTGAGTTACATGCTAGTGCTCTAACTCTAACCTTCTCTGAACACTATGTCCCCATGCAACATAGAGGCCGGGGCATCTTCTTCTCTTCCTGCACAGTGATTAGGTAATCGAAGTAGTTCGTTCATTGACTTGGGAGTGGTGAGCTTCCTTACTTCAGAAGATTATTCCTTTTTGGTCTCCTATCTTTAGACTAAGTCTTATTTTGACTTGGTTTGGCTATTGCCGGGGGCTTGTCCAGATATTTATATTTCTAAACTTTGGTTTGTATAAAGGTGTTGTGGATGACCGTGGACTTGAGTATATTGGTTAGTGTGTTGATATTTATGAGATGGTTAGACATTGTTAAGTTTTTGCTTCTAGTATTGTTTTCTCTATCTTATTATGCTATCAGGATTTGTCTGACCCTTGTAATTGATGTGATGATTTTGATGGGTTATCGGGGAAAACTGCAGTTCATGTGGCTTGAGGTGCCCATACAACATGGCCCGATTTTGGGGCATGTCAAGTTAGTATCAAATCCTAGGTTCATGGTCAGTTGGGTGTCCACAATACCGTGTTGAGTAGAGTCTCCTTTATGGGTGTGAAGCACGCTGCACTTATAAAAGAGAAGTTATGAGACATTTTAGGAAATGTTTCCCTTCCTTGTGTTTCACTCTCAAGCTATAGAGTCTAAGGTCTTGGATTTCTCTGATTTCTGTTTGCTATCTTTCAGATCATGCCTCCATGGAGATCTGAGACTCAAGCAAACCCTTTTGAGGGCCCTATGGATGAAGCTCGTCCAACTTCTGGAGTTTGGACCCGGTCTAGGGCTACGGTATCTAACCATCTTCATGGGATTCTACCTATCCCCACCAACCCTGACTATGAGAGTGACCCTCCTAATTCATCACCTCAAAAGGATGCTACTAATATCGAGTTTCATCGCTCTATCAACCTATTGACTCAATTAGTAGCTTCTCAAGCAGAGCGTGGTGCTTCGTCTAGCGTTTCTTCTAAGGCCACAAAAGTTGGACAATTTATGAGGTTGATCCCTCCTATGTTCTCTGGTACAAAAGTTGAGGAGGATTCTCAAGGCGTTGTTGATGAAATGGAGAAGATCTTTCAAATCATGTATGCTTTAGAGATTGAGGTCGTTGAGTTTGCTTCCTACCAATTGAAAAATATAATGTACCAATAGTACGAGGGGTGGGAGTTGTCTAGAGGTGTTGATGCTAGTCCCATCTTATGGGAGAACTTCTCTGAGGCTTTCTTAGACCGCTTTTTTTCTCAAGAGTTAAGGGAGGCAAAGACAGAAGAGTTTATGAACTTAAAGCAAGAGAGGATGTTCGTTCAAGAGTATGCCTTGAAATTCCATCTATTGTCAAAGTATGCTCCTGAGATGGTTTTTAGCATGAGGTCTAGAATACGTAAGTTTGTCTCAGGATTGTCCCGTGAGTTAGTCCTTGAGAGTAAGGCGGCCTTGTTGATTGAAAACATGGTGTTGATTGTGTATTTATAACAAGTGGAAAAAGAGAAACAGAAGCAAGTTGAGCTTAGTGGGAGGCAAGGAAAGAAATTTAGGCCTTCTGAGCATAGTAGTGGTGATGGTGGCAAGTGGCCACAGAAGAAGGGGGTGTTTGAGTTCTTTATCCTCGGCTAGTGTTCGCTCTCCTTACCTAAGTTTTTGTATGATCGTCGAGCTCAGTTTAATGGTGGATCCCAGGCACATGGTGCCCAATTCTAGACTAGTGGTGCCCAGTCGGCTCCACCTCGCCGCTCTTTGTAGATTCTGTTGTCAGAGTCATTATGGTCAGTATGAGAAAGGGAGAAATAGATGTTTCCATTATGGTTAGGTAGGGAACACGCAGCGTGAGTTCCCCTCCCTAGAAGTTTCTTTGGACAATAGGTCCCCTATTGCTACTCCATTACTCCCACACCAAAGGGTGCTATGTCTGCCTCTTCTTTTGTTTCTGGCACTGACGATGGCCGAAACCACTTGTATGCACTTTCTACTCTCCAGTATTCTGAGGCATCTCCCGATATTGTCACAGGTATGTTGAGACTTTTCTCCTTTGATGTGTATTGTTTGCTTGATCTAGGGTCTACTCTTTATTATGTGACCCCGTAGTGGTTGTGCATCTTGATTATGGTCCCGAGAGTCTATCGGTTCTTTTTTTATTTCTACCCCAATTGGAGACCCTGTGATTGTTAAAAAGGTCTATAGGGATGTGTGATATCAGTTGGTGGTAGGGATACTCTTATAGACTTGATAGAGTTGGACATGGTTGATTTTAATGTCATTCTATGGATGGATTTGTTTCACTCTTTCTATGCTTTCTTAGATTGTCGGACTCGTAGGGTCATGTTTAAATTCCCTAATGAGCCGGTCATTGTATGGGAAGGTGGTTCCCTAGTGCCTAAGGAAGGGTTCATTTCTTATCTAAAGGCCTAAAAGTTGATTTCAAAGGGGTGTTTGTATCATTTGGTCTGAGTTAAATATTCTAACTCAGAAGAACCTTTTCTAGAATCAATTCTCATGGTTAATAAGTTTCTCAAGGTATTTCCTGATGATTTTCCTAGTGTTCCTCCTGATAGGGAAATTGACTTTGGGATTTATCTTATTCCGGACACTCGTCTGATTTCTATCCCTCCTTATTGAATAGCTCCGGTGGGGCTAAAAAAGCTTAAGGAGCAATGAAAATACCTCTTAGATAAAGGTTTTATCCGCCCCAGTGTGTCTCCATGGGGTGCTCCCATGATATTCGTGCACACGAAGGATGGTTTCCTTCGTATATGCATTGATTATCGTCAATTAAACAAAGTAACCATAAAGAATAAATATATTTTCCTAGGATTGATGATTTGTTTGATCAACCTTAGGGTGCAAAGTGTTTTTCTAAGATTGATCTTTGATCAGGTTATCATCAGCTCAAGACTAGGGATACAGATATCCCTAAGACGGCATTTAGAACCCGGTATGGTCACTATGAGTTTTTGGTAATGTCTTTTGGGTTGACCAATGCCCCGGCGGTATTCATAGATTTGATGAATAGGGTTTTCTATCCGTTCTTGGACATATTTATCATTATCTTCATTAATGGTATCTTAGTATATTCTAAGAGTGAGGTGGATCATGTCGATCACCACCGTGTCATGTTGCAAACATTAAAGGATCATTATTTGTATGCCAGATTCTCCAAGTGTGAGTTTTGGTTGAAATTCATAGCTTTTCTTGGTTATGTCATCTCTAGTGAAGGGATCATGGTAGATCCCCAAAAGGTTGCGGCGGTTAAGAAGTGGCCTAGACCTATGACTTTAATCGATATTCGGAGCTACTTGGGTTTAGTCGGTTACTATAGAAGGTTTGTGGAGAGTTTCTCTACTATAGCTGCCCCGTTGACCAAATTGACCTAAAAGAAGGTCAAGTTCTTGTGGTTTGATGCGTGTGAGGTTAGTTTTGAGAAGTTGAAAGATAAGTTAACTTCGACTCTGATTTTGACCTTGCCCAAGGGTACTGATGGTTTCATGGTATATTGTGATATTTCTCGTATCAGTCTCGATTGTGTGTTGATATAACATGGTAGGGTGATGGCCTATGCTTCTAGGCAATTAAAAGTTCATGAAAAGAACTATCTTACTCATGACCTAGAGTTGTTTGCCGTGGTTTTTGCGTTAAAGATTTGGCGGCATTAACTTTATGGTGTTCATGTTGATATCTTTTTCGATCATAAGAATCTCCAATATGTGTTTACCCAAAAGAAGTTAAATCTCAGGAAAAGAAGGTGGCTCGAGTTGTTAAAAGATTATGATATGAGTCTTCATTACCATCTCGGTAAGGCGAATGTGGTCGCCGATGATTTTAGTATGTTGTCCATGAAAAGTTTGGCCTATTTAGATGGGGATAAGTGGGAATTGGTGAAGGACATTCACCGTTTAGCTGATCTTGGATTTCAACTTGCAGACTCCGAGGATGGTGGTGTATTTGTGCTTCTAGTATCTCAGTCGTCTCTTGTTGTTGAGATAAAAGAGAAGCAAGCCTTGGACCCCGACTTGATAAAGATCAAGAGTAATGTGGGTCAACACAAAGTTGCGGACTTTGTGATTGGAGGTGATGGTATCTTGAGATACCACGGTATACTATGTGTTCCCGACGTCGATAGATTAAGGGAAAGGGTCATGGCCAAGGTTCATAAATCTTGGTATTCTATACATCTCGATTCCACCAAGATTTATCATGATCTTAAAGAGTTCTATTGGTGGAGCACTATGAAACATGATGTAGCTAGCCATGTGGCCAAGTGTATGGTATGTCAACAAGTGAAAGTTGAGCACATGAGGTCCGGTAGGTTGTACCAAGAAATTGTGTTGCCCGAATGGAAGTGGGAGGCAACTAATATGGATTTTGTTACCAGCCTCCCTAAATCTCGAAATCAATGTGATTCTATTTGGGTGATTGTTGATAGAATGACCAAGTCCGCTCACTTCTTGCCCATGAAGACTAATTACTCAGCGAAAGATTATGCTAAGTTGTATCTTTCGTAGATTATAAAGTTGCACGGTGCTCTGGCCTTTATCATTTTGGATCATGGTCCTCCATTTTCATCCCACTTTTGAAAGTCATTCCAAAAAGGTTTGGGTACTATAGTGTTCCTTAGTATCACTTTTCACCCACAAATGGATAGGCAAGCAGAGAGAACCATCCAAACCTTGGAGGACATGTTGTGGGCTTGTGTGATTGATTATGGTGGTAGTTAGTTTTACCATTTTCCTTTAATTAAATTCTTCTATAATAATAGTTACCACTCTAGTATCGGCATGGTCCCTTTGATGCATTATATGGTAGGAGATGTTGATCTTCTATTGGGTGGTACAAAATTGAAAAGGGTAAGTTGTTTGGCCCCAATTTAGTTCACCAAGCCTTAAAGAAGGTAAAGGTGATTCATGATAGGCTGAAAACCGCTCAAAGTCACCAAAAGTCCTATGCGGATGTGAGGCGTAGGGACTTGGAGTTTAGCATTGGCGATTGGGTATTCTTAAAGGGGTCTCCCATGTAGGGAGTAATGCGATTTGGTAATAAGATAAAGCTTAGTCCCTAGTATCTTGGCCCCTACTTAATTGTGAAGAGGGTTGGCAATATTTTCTATGAGTTGGAGTTGCCTTCTAGTATAAACTCTATTCACCCAGTTTTCCATGTCTCTATGTTGCGGAAATGTATGGGTGATCCTTCATTGGTTGTTCCCTTGAGGGATGTTGGTATTTCAGACTCTTTATCCTATAAGGAAATCTCGGTAAGGATCTTGGATCGGTAAGTTCTCTAATTACAAAAAAAGAGGTGGATTTGATGAAGGTTCTATGGAGGAACCAAAAGTCTGAGGAAGCTACTTGAGAAGAGAAATAGGACATGAAGTCCAAGTATCCACATTTGTTTCCCGTTTTGGAAACTTGGGATGGAGGTATGTGTGGATCTTTCTGCTTTGATTTATGTCTCTGATAGACAATGGGTTAAAGTCCCAAATGTGTTGAGTGATTTGTGTCATGTTAGATCATGGGTTCAAGTCCCTAATATTTTGAAATTTTGTGTGTTTTTTTGTGATGGGTTTAAGTCCCTAGTATCTTGAGTTGATTCATGTCTTTGGTAAATGATGGGTTTGAGTCCCTAATCCTTGAATTGAGTAAGTATCCTTGATAAGTTGATGGGTTGAAGCCCTAAGTTGTAAAATGAGTATGTATTTATAAGTAAGGAGTTTAAGTCCCCAAGCATTGAAATTAACAAATGTCTTTGATAAATAATGGGTTTAAGCTCCAAAGTCGATGAAGTTAGTGATTGATTAATAATGAGCAAGATATGTATTGTGTTGTATCCTTGTTGTATGCTTGTTCTAACTTTTTCAATGGTTGTTTTGATATGTCATGATGTGTTAACGTGCGTTTATTGCTTCCCTTACCCATCACTCACGGATGAATGACCCAAGTGGGGGAGAATTAAAACACCTAGACTTTGAATCATGCTAAGAATTTCATCATTTGATGTCTCTAGGATGGATACGACGAGGTATGAGTCGTACCCCTTGGATACAAGTCGTATCCTCTTCTCCCTCCTCTCTCACACCTTGACAAGCCTAGTAGGAGGACACACTACCCACTATATGACTTGGTCTCTCCTTAGTCATACCCTAAGGGTACGAGTCGTACCAAGGTGAGCCGTATAGAGGTGTCTTGAAGCTTGGAGTGGACTGTTTGGGGTACGGTTGATGGATAGGAGTTAGGGGTTGAGTCGTACCCTTTGGATATGACTTAAATATGTATGGCCGTACCCTTGACAGTGTATGTGACCTAGGAGAAGCCTAGGGTACGATTTAGGGTACCATTCGTATCCTAGGGTACAGTTTCTTTAGTGAGTCGTACCCCTGGACGGGTTCATTTTCCAGCTTTTAACTAAAGTCCTTGTGGTCATTTCCCATGCCTAAAACCCTAATTCCTCTCACTATATAAGTGTTTTTAGCCTCCTAAACATCCATTTTGATAGATCAAACACCCTAAATACTCTCTCAAACTCATCTTTGAAGGATTGGAGGCTAGGGTTTAAAGAGTGATCTTTAAGAGGCAAAGTGAAATCAATATTCTTTGTGATTCAAGTTGTATAAGGCATATAAATCTTCCCCTTTCTAAATAACTCTAAACCCATGTATTTCACACTTGGATTAGTAAGTGTACGTGGTGATTTTGAAATCAATGAAAAGGATTTTGTTACCTAATGATGAATAATGATGATTCTTGCTTAGACTTATGTTTATACATGTTATTGATGGTAGTTTGCACATGATAATGCTTGTTGTGTGTGTTCTAATATGTGGGTCTGTAGCAACCCTAGTCTTGATGATTTCTACCATGAAATTGGCCTTGGTAAAGATATATACACAAGATGTTTGTGAAAATGTCTAAGTGAGATGTCTAGTTACATGCTGATGATGCTTTAAACTAGGGCAATGGCCCAATATGTATGAATGCTTGATAAATGATACTGTAAAGGTAAAATGAGTCATGTATTGTATAATTGATAACGTTGATGGTTTGATGAATAAGAAGGGTGTTAAAGTCCCTAACATAAAAATGAACTTGAATTGTGTGTTGAACTAAATTGTGATATAGAATTGCTAATGAAGAGTGAATGGCTTGTAATGGTCTTGAGGACCATAGTTTGAATTGTATGGTGAGTTGAATTAAGGCATTGGCCTATTGAAATGGTTGAGCAATGAAGGCTCCCATAAGAACCATGTGGTTATGTATGGTGTTGAATTGGCTAAATGGGTTAAAGTCCTTATGTGTGGAATTGAATGCATGTGGATGCATGGACAAAGGGCTAGAGTCCTAATGTCGACTAATGATATTTATGATGGCTTGAGATTAAAGTCTCTTTCCTAATAAAATTATTTGTGGTTAAAGTCCCTTGCATAATGAGATCTCATGAGGTCGAAGTGCCTCACCAAATGAATTGGCTTAGGGTTAGATTTCCTTATTTAATATGGCATGAGGTTAGAGATGATATATGACTATGGTTAAAGTTTTATGCCTAATGATAAATTCTTGAATATAAAGTATGGAAGGTTGGAGTCCTCCATTGTATGTATGATGAATCAGTGTTTCTAAAGTGTTGATAAGACTTGCCCCCTTGGTTAGCATGTGATATGTATATATGTATGGATAAGGTTATGAATGTGATTGAATAGGATATACATTGACTTGTTGTTGAATGATGATGCTATTTTATCCTTATCCTTGAGCTACATGCCAGTGCTCCAACCGTTAACCTTCTCCGGACGCCATGTCCCCACGCGATATAGGGGTCGAGGCATCTTCTTCTCTTCCAGCACAGTGATTAGGCAATAAAAATAGTTCATTTATTGACTTGGGAGTAGTGAGATTCCATACTTTGGAAGACATTCCTTCTTGGTCTCCTATCTTAAGACTCAGTCTTATTTTGACTTGGTTTGGCTATTATCGGGGGATTGTCCTGATATATACATTTTTGAACTTCGATTTGTATAGAGGTATTGTGGATGACTGTGGACTTGGGTATATTGGTTAGTGTTTTGATATTTATGAGATAGTTAGACATTGGTAAGTTTCAACTTTTAGTATTATTTTCACTATCTTATTATGTGGTCGGAATTCACCCTACCCTTGTGATTGATGTGATGATTGTGATGGGTTATTGGAGCGGCCTCCGGTTCATGTGGGGTTGAGGTGCCCATACGACATGGAACGGTTTTGGGGCGTGTCAATTGTACCAATTAAGGTTATGATCGTATCTCCTGAATATTTGAATTTTATAACAAAGTGAATATGGGCTTATTCACTACCATGTGAGTCGTTTACAATTATATGATTTAATAAATGCATCTATGGTTGGTCACATGTGTTTTGCTATCAACTTGCAATTTGATTTTTGCAACATTATTTGCTCAAATTGTTAAACTAGAGCATGATTCCAAACTATACAATATGTTAATAATGTTGATTGGTTTAATAAAAATTGTATGCCTCCAATGATAGCTAAAACTATTGGTTATAAGAATAAATCTACTAATAGAAATTTGGTCTAGATGAAATGTGTTATTTATAAATGTAAAGTACTTGTACGCATCAAGCAAACAAGGTTCCTCCGTACTATTGGTTTAGGGTCAGGAGCCAAATAATTTTTCATCTAAAAAATTTGGATATGAGACATCTGATTTAATTGTTTCTCCACGCACAAAGATAGATTCCCAAATAAGATTGGGGGTAAATGTTAAATTTTATAACATAAAAGAAAGATGATTAATAGTTGAAAATATGTACATGTGTGAAATACTAAAAATGTATGGAATGAATTATCTAGATCCTCATTTTTAAAAAAAATAAACGTGAAATTCAAGAGAAAATTCATTATTTGCAAAATGTTGCAAGTTCATTGTCAGATGCATTTGCTAGCCATATGTTACAATTCAGTTGTATATGCTCCAATGCAAAGTTCTTGAAGGATAAAGTTTATGGCATACCCGAAGTGTGATAAATCAATCAAAATCAAAAGTTAAACTAAAGTTAAACTACTTGGAAAAGAAGATGAGTAAATGATCATGTTGGTCATAATAATGAGATAAATATTTTACAAGAGCACCACGATATAATACTTCATAAAAACTTAACAAGTTCAAGTACTTAAAAGTGATGAATAATGAAGAGATTTTGATAAGTTTGTCATATTGGGACCAATATTAAATAATCGTAGATGGTATTTTTTATATAATACAGTGCTCAAGATTATAATTAATATAAATAATCTAGAATTTAAATCTGTCAATAGTGTGGATAGATAAGTGATTGGTCAAAATAAAAATATGCAATTCAATTATATTTTGTTTCACTTTGAAAAAATGAATTGGGCCTATGATCAAAAACCTCAACGTATAATGTCAATAGAGTACAAATAAATTCTTTTCCGAAAGGTGAAACGAAAAATAAAATCATAAAGTATAAAGTATGATTTATGCATTGTGGCATAAATTTTTCCTTTTTTGCAAAAACATAACATTATTATATGGGAGATATGTTCTCATATGGTGGATGTTGTGAGGTTTATCTCTACCTAACAATGAATAAGGAACTTGAATACATATGACGAATGATTGTCATGCCTAGCTAGACGATAAATGTTATATGAAAATTCTTGAAGAATTTAAAAGATTTTAAAGTAATTTTATTGAATAGTACCTCAATAGTTGTAATACTGTTTGACACAAGGAAAGATCAATTTTGATTTCATGAAAATGATTAGAAAGTACCATATCTTAGCGCAATTTATATACTTGTGTATCATGCTATTTTTATGCATGAAAAAATATCTTTTGTTAATGTGTATGAAAGACAAATTCTTTTTATATAGAGATATTTAAGTGAAATCTAATATTGATATAGATTTATCATCTCTAACCAATATTGTCAAATGATTGTTGGTTATGAAAATACAAAAAGGTTATTTGATCTGCATAAAGTACATGAAAGTTATCTATTTGGATGTGAGAATATTTTACAAGACAATCAATTATTGATACTTATTCAAGTCCTGCGAAGCTGATACTTGCAATTTATAAAGCAAGTAACTCAACACATAGGAGATGTGTGGTTCTTCTTTCAAAAATAATTTCAATCAATTTAAAAATAATGTTACTTGCATAACTCAACTGAAAGTAAAAGAGTTTGTATAACATGAAGCATGAAAATAGATGAGAAATATAGAATGCAAATAGAAGAGATCTGTGGTTCTTTGAACGTAAATAGAAGAGATGTGTGGTTCTTTCTGGAAAAAAAAAATATTAAAAATCATGTTGAAGACAATGCTAGTTATAACACTAGGTAGAAAAAATAAATCAAGTAAATTTATCTATATCTATAATATATTAAAAATGTGAAGGCCTTAAAAATATTGTTTGAACTTTTTGTCCTTCATTAAAAGCCTCTCCTTTAAATAAAATCGTCTTTTCACTATTTTTCTGATATTTTAGAGTTTAAAAATTAATTAAATAACTATAGTAAATCTTTCGTTATTAGAGGTCATCACAATTAGTGATAATTAATACCTATTTCTGTCCAATTTTCCTTTTATATTTTAACAATTAGAATTCTTAATTTTTCTTTCATTTAATTTTGGTCTTAATTATTTGATCTTCTTTTCTATTTATGAGTTGTTTGAACATGGAGCCCTTTGCAAACGTGGTAACTGATGAGTAATAAAAACTTTTTTTTTGTGAACATCCCCATTAACCTAAAATTAGGTTTATACAATTAATTTTGTGTAAATATAATTGCATCTTTTTACCTTTGTAGTGTTCATGTTAAAAGTGGATGTCAATTGCAATGGGTGTAACATGAAGATTGTGGAAGTGTTAAGCTCTGTTTGCAGTAACATATTTATCGCTAATCCTCTTTAAATATAAAAAAAAAAAAAACTGTACTACAAATATGGTTCAAATTGATGTGTCTCTCTTTTCCTCTGGCAGCAAGAAAAAGAGGTACTACACGGCAAATGCAAAAGTGACGATCCACTAACGACTGGTGGTAAAATATATATGTGTGCTTTCGAAAAAATATATGTTATGTTTTTTGCATTAACATATTAGAGTGTGAAGGATCTTTAAGAAGTGATTTGAACTTTTTGTACTTCATTAAAAACATTTGCAATAGATAAAATATCAAAAGTTACACGTGGGAGGCACATGCGGTTAATCTATATCTACAATTTATCTATAATATACTAAAAGTGTGAAGATACTTAGAAATATTTTTTGAACTTTTTGCCTTTTATTAAAAGTCTCTTTTTAGACAAAATCGTCTTTTCACTATTTTCTTAATATTTAAGAGTTTGAAAATTCATTAAATAATTATAGTAAATATTTTTCTATTATAAGTCATCAAAATTAATGACAATTAATATATTTTTCATTAGTTTAAGAATTCTAAATCAACTAAAGTTGATTTTAAGAAGAATTAAAAAATTTAGATATAAATATGAAAGCGTTAGAATAAAAAAATATAAAATTACCTTAATTCAATTAAAACTTTAGAAAACTTACCTCAATTCAATTAGAAATTGTCTTCAGGAATACAATATAGCTTATTATCAAACTCCAAGAACAAATCAAAACTTTAAAAAACTTACGTCAAATTTACCTCAAATCATACGTAAATTACCTCAATAATCATCAACACTATCCAAACTTCATGTTAAAGAATGTAATATTAAAAAAATCATCTATTATTCTACAACTTCAAAAATAAACTAAGGAAATTTACCTTAATTCATAAAAAGAAAATTTACCAATATTATTTAGACTTCATGTTACTAAAGAGAAAACTTATGTAAATTAATATAAATAATATTAGTTGGTAAAATAAATTATTAAAAGTGTGAAGGGTCTTAGAAATATTATTTGAACTTTTTGTCCTTTATTAAAAGTCTCTACTTTAGACAAAATTATCTTTTCTGTTATAAATATATTACCATATATAGTGAATGTCTACTTTACCATATATAGTGAATGTCTATTTATGAAAAAGTTACAAACCCCAAGGTTAGTTTTTCCCTATAAATAAATGGTTTTTCCTTCATTGTAATTCACCCATTAAGAATTCCTCATGAGAAATAAAGAAATAACTCTCTCTTCTCTCTCTATTCTTCTTCTTTATTTTATATTTTATAATGCGTTACTGTTGTATATGTCATAACATGTTATCAGCACGAAGCTCTGAGAGAAATTTGACAAAAGCCACAGACCAATCATTGCCTACTGGGTATATGTTTTCAATTCCTTATGAGGTTTGGCTTTATTATATGGCCAACACAGGTAAACAATAAGTGTAATTTTCATCCAGTCAAAAAAAAAAAAAAAAAAAATTACACAGGTTATGCAATAAGTTTCTTGATACCTTTTTCATTTTGTTGTTTGATTTGTCTTAAGCTCCATATGAATGCACGTCATAAGGTAAAGCATCAAATTATTTATAGTAGCAGTATTTCTACATTGACAACAACATTATATTTATGTAAAGATTGATTGTGCTTAAATATCAGTATATATTAAATGCGTGCATATATGAAATTCAATATTCTTACATTGTTGCATACTAATTAACAAGTGTCAGTACATTGTGAATCAAGTATTGTATATTTTTTGAATATCTAAATGTAATTTCAAGGTTAGTGATTCCTTATGTTATTTGTCTTTTACTATTAATAATATAATTATTGTTGGATTTGAGAAAAAATAATTGGTTTGGAATCATTTATGCTTTCATTTTGTTCATGAAGAACAATGTTGTTAGAATTTAAGTCTCATCTTATTAAGAAGGTAAGACATTGGGTTAAAAGTTCCAATGCACCATAATGATAAGATGTTGGGTTCAATTTCTACCGAGTTATTCCTAAGACGCCTTTATATGGATAAGACGTTGAGTTTGAATCTCAATGCACCATATTAATGATATTATGATGGCTAAGGTAAGAATAATATATATTTGATAAAAATTCATGAAACTTGTCCATTGAATATGCTTCATTCCATAAAGTAAATGTGGTAACAATATATGATAAGTCTGAAAGATGACAATTTGCTCTATTCTTGAAGTGAATGTGGTAGTAATATATGATATACTTTAAAAAATATATATGTCTCGATGTGCTCCTGATGTAGCAATATCATGAAAGAGGTTATAAGCTATCAAAATTTGATAGGCTTAAGGCACGATTATATTCCATTCTTGGGGAATGAGAAGTTTATTAATGCAAACGTGCAGTTGATTGTGATGGTGTCACAACTCACCTTCGAAAGAGGCTGAATAATTGAGAAGAGTTATTTTGGAATCTACTTCTAAAGTAGCAAATCTGAAATTTATTCATCTAATAGTAAATCTGAATTTTACTAAAATAAAAGGTACATGTCATGGTAAACTTAGAGTTTGCTAGAATAAAAGTTCATCAAATTGACATGAACGATTGCGACATCTCAAAGATGTGCATACTGAGTATTTAACATATATTGAAGAATTAAAAAATTCGTCATTACTTTTAATGTTGTTTGTTATCATGATAAGTTGGTTGGACCAAGTAATGTTGGGATTGGATCTCTTAAAATCTGAAAATTATAAAAGATGAATATGAGCCCGTTCACCAATCATTTGATATGTTGAAAAGATACATCAATAAGACGATCACATGTACATTTATTATCAACCTGCAGTTTGACATTCACAAAGTTGTTTGCTCAATAAAATTGAGTTAAGAGAATAATTTTTAGATTGTGTAATCAAGGAATTCATTTTGATAATGCTAATTAAGTTGGTGTTAAATGCGTTCGATAAATAGTTGAATCATCGCTTATGAGAACAAAGCCACATGTATTGGTCTGGAATATGATATATTGCATACAATAACAATTGTTTGCATTAGACCAAAAATTATGATTAATACTTTCCTCTCAATTGGTTCAAGGCCAGGAATCAATTATTCAATCTAGTAGTTTTGATGTGTGGTATTTGATAAATGAATATACCATAATGCATAAAGATGGATTTCTCAAAGAAGATGGAGGATGTATATTAGTTTTCCTAATATAAGAGGGAAATTATAAGAAGCTATGAAATATGTTAGAAATTATCATCAGATCTTCATTCAAAAGATAATTTAAGTCAAATGTCAAAAACATATCATATTTAAGTTGCAAGTGCTCCTATTTTGTGTCCCTGAAGGACAAAGTCTATGCATGCGTGAAGCATGATAGATCAATCGATTTCAAATGAAATAATCCTTGAAAAAAATATGGAGCAAATAATCATAATAAGAAGGTAATGTGTTCTTAAGGAGCCTACGACATAACAACTCATGAAACCTTATGATAAGTTCAGGTACCTGAAAATAATGAAGTGATGAGATCTCAAAATGTTACATCACACTATGAACTGATACAAAATGATATATCATCAATATCTTTGATATAATATTAGCGCAATATTGCAAAAGATTACGAGGATCTAAATTCTACGTTTATTTAAGCATGCTGACGTGGAAAGATTTATCAAGTGACATGAAAGGATGCATCTTGTTAAACATAACACTTATTTGATTTGTAGTCTAGACACTTGAAGATGTCACACATGAAGTACTGAATATTGTCACTTGACAAAATATATATCAAAGTTTTTAAGGATTCAAAATGTTTGAAGCATATAAAAGTTTCTGGAAAACTTATCTATAATCCTTATATTGCATAAATTTATTGAAAATTATTGAAACTCTTGGAGAGTTTTCAAAAGCAATAAATTATTTGCTGAAATGAGAAATATACCAATTTGGATTGGTTATAAAGTACCATATCTTAGTGCAGCTGGTGCACTCATGTATTCTGTAAATACTACAAGGTCTGATATAACCTTTTTCAGTTAATTTGTTAGCAAGGTATAGTTCTTCTCCTACTAAGCGATATCGAAATGGAATCAACATGCTCTTATTTTATTCTAAAAATTATAGTCCCGATCTTGTTGATTATGCTAATGTTGGGTATTTATTTAACCCGCATAAATTCCGATCTCAAACATGCAATGCGTTCACATATGGGGATACTGCTATATCTTAGAGATATACAACGCAGTTTATCTAGCCACCTCAAAGAACCATGCTGAGATAATAGTTATTCATGAAGCAAGCCAAGAGTGTCTGTAGTTGAGGTCCATGATACATCTCATTCGCGAAAAAAGTAGTTTGAAATATGACAAAGTACCCATAACATTTTTTGAGGATAATGTAGCATGCACAACACAACTTAATCGAGGACTCAAGAAGATAGAACGAAGGACATTTTTCCAAAATTTTTCTATACACACGAGCTACAAAAGAATGATGATATTAATGTGTGACATATTCGTTCAAGTAACAATCTGGCTGATTTATTCACCAAGTATCCTCCAATTGCAACTTTCAAGAAAATAGTGCACAAGATTGGAATGCAAAGGTTCAAGGATGTTCTCATTAGGGGGAGTTAATACGCGTATTACTCTTTTTTCCTTATGAGGTTTTGTCCCACTGGGTTTTCCTTGTAAGGTTTTTAATAAGACAGTTTATATGCGTATTGTTAAAATGTGTACTCTTTTTCCTTCACTAGATTTTTTCTAGTAAGGTTTTAACGAGCCACATAATCTATCAATTAGACATTCAAGGGGAGTGTTATAAATATATTACCATTTATAGTGAATTTCTAGTTTACCATATATAGTGAATGTCTATTTTACCATATATAGTAAATGTCTATTTTACCATATATAGTGAATATCTATTTATGAAAAAGTTAGAAACCCCAAGGTTAGTTTCCCCTTATAAATAAAGGGGTTTTTCCTTCATTGTAATTCACCCATCAAGAATTCCTCATGAGAAACAAAAAACTAACTCTCCTCTCTCTATTCTTCTTCTTCTTTGCTTTATATTTCATAACATTTTCACTATTTTTTGAATATTTAAGATCTTGAAAATTAATTAAATAATTATAGTAAACTTTTCCTTATTAGAATTAATAACAATTAATAAACTTTTCATTAGTTTGAGAATTCTAAATCAACTTAGTTGATTTTAAGAAGATTTAAAAAATCTAGAAATAAATATGAAAGCGTTAGAATAAAAAAAATATAAGAAATGTCAATTTTGTAAAAGTTTAAAGTAAGTAATCAAAGGTTTTCTAAAGATTTAACTTTAAAAATAAGGAAAGATTTTAAATATAAAAAAATAAAAAAAATGTTGTACTACAAATATGGTTCAAATCAATCTGACTCTTTTAGCCTCTAGCTGTAAGGAAAAGAGGTACTGCATGATAAATGCAAAAGTAACGATCCATTAACCATTTGAAACTTCTGGTGATAAAATATATATGTGCTTACAATAAAATATATGTTATGTTTACATTATTATATTTAAGTATGAAGGATCTTTGAGAAGTGATTTGAACTTTTTATACTTCATTAAAAACCTTCACAATAGACAAAATCATCTTATTTTAAATAATAAAAAATTATACG
Source organism: Capsicum pubescens (assembly GCA_030864215.1). Classification (NCBI taxonomy): domain Eukaryota; kingdom Viridiplantae; phylum Streptophyta; class Magnoliopsida; order Solanales; family Solanaceae; genus Capsicum; species Capsicum pubescens. The sequence goes on along the minus strand of CM061549.1, from coordinate 154,658,651 downwards.
TGTGAGTCACGTGAATCTAAACTAGTTGTTCAAAAATCACATAAGGAGATAGAAGAACGAAGAAAACAAGAACCTAGAATAAGAGAACTAAACACAAAAGAGAAACATAGAAAACAGAAGACATATTAGGGTAGGATATTTAGGTGGAGTTAAATATAATATATGAAAAAAAATTATTTAATATCAAGTAAAGACATAATTAAAAAGAGAAATTAGATAACAATGGAATTACACCAAATTGATGGTTTCATAAAGTGATGCTTCTCATGATTACCAAATCATAAAATCAAATCATATCACACAACATATTTTAAATAACAATTCAAACAAACATGAGTAATACTCTCAGTAACCATATAATAATATCCCATGGTAATCACCATCCAAACAAGTCTTAAAGAGTTTGATGGAGGACACCTTGTCACTTTGATTGCTTTATTCCAATATTTTTAGTTAGTATATTGTTATACCACATTTGCGGTGGAATGAAAAGTATACAAGAGAACCATGTATAAAAACATACTGATATTAGCAAATATCAAACAGAATGGTAACCAAATGTTGCAAAAACCAATATCGTACGGCATAAATCAAGTATCTTTATCTTTAGAAGATTAAGCTAACTCTTAAATACTGCAAAAATAAAAAAGATATGTAAGACTAATTTGTAAATAATAAAATGGATTAAAATTGAAATTTAATCTATCAGAAGTATTTGAGAACTAAAAAAAGTAAGAATACTTGGGATATTTCCTGTATTTGAATGCTATTATACGGAGCAAATATACATTAAGTGAAACGATATGGACCTAGTGGTTTATGTAAAGCCAATAACAGGTCGGTCTACAAGAGTCATTCAGTATACACAACTAAGTAGCCGTTTGGCCATGAAAATTATTTTTTTCCTGAGTTGGAGTTGGAGATGAAGTTGGAGTTGTATTTGGTCATGTCTTTTTGAATTATTTTTTTTTGGACTTTTGAAAAGACTTTTTAAAATATGATTTTATATCCTCAACTTTTAAAAATTATCAAAATCACTCAACTACTAATTTACCTACTAACATACAACCAAATGTTGAGAAAATAATTTATATATCTTCAATTGATAAAATAATTAACAACAAACTAATTATTATGATTGTTATTCTTCTAAAATTTGAATAAAAATATTACAAGCACGAGCTAAATAAGTTTATTTAGCCATATTCGATTGAATAGAGAAAATATATTTTGATAAATATGATTGATGGATATAAATATATTTTTTATATTCTTAAATTTGTTGATGAAAATTCTTAATTACTTTCACTTGAATTAATTATTTTATTGAATTTGATCTTTTTAAAAAAAAATTACAGATGAATTATTTCTGAATAGATTAGTGCTAATTTTTTTCTTTTTCTTTATTGATGCTATTGATTTTCCTTGAATATTTATTGTATCGTAAATATGGATCGTTACGTTATGTTTGATATGAGACTTTATTGACCACTTTTTAATAATTTATTAAAATCATAATAACCACTATATGACATATACAGAAAATTAGAATGACAAGAAAAAAATATTAAATTTCTCATTTTTAAATAATATAATATACTAGGCCTTATATTTCTATAATATAATTCATTCAAAATAAAAGTTGATATATTTCAATCATAGATTGTCATTTATTTCACGTTAGTAAATTTTGGTTAAAAGAAGAAAAAGAGATTAGAATATCTATAACAATTAAAAATGATGTTGTTCCATAGAAAACAAATAATAATTTTTTTATTGGTGGTTGGTTGTAGTTATAAGAGGAATTTGTGTAAAAATTTCAAGATTGAAGTTATATGAAATAATAATGAAAGTTGAAAATGAAAGTGAAAAATTGTGAAAACAATAAAAAGTTGTTTTCACTTTTTGAAATTCAACTCCAGAATAATTTTTCAAATTTTCATGGCCAAACACCACAATTTCCGAAAAAGTGAAAAAAAGTGAAAATAAATTTCGGGAAAAGGGAAAAAAATTTATGGCCAAACGGGCAATGTCCCATTATATTATTGCTTGCTAATCAGTGGCCTACATGTACTTCAAACTACAAGCTAGCAATTACGCGAATACAATGAAGATCCTAGTGCAGTAATCAATTTTTGCAAACACTCTCTGAATTACTTTGCCAGTAGATGTATAAATATCAGCTCAACATAGCTTGTTCCAAAAAAAATGCACCTTCCACCTAGGAACGAAGCGAATGCATAAAGTTTTTGTACTAAAATACCTTTTCGTGCACACGGATTATTTACAGAAAGAACTGATTAAAGGAACATGTCATGCAACAGGAATTTTGGGTTCGCCTAAATTTACAAAGGTCTGTGCTCGAGCCATACGTCCCAATGCCGCATCCCAAGAGACAAGATGATTCATGAACACATTAACATAGTTCGCTTTATCATTCTGTGAAAAGAGAAGAAACAAAGACAGACATTAGAAAGAACATCTTTGCAGAAAGCAGAAGGGAAGAACTATGGGTACCTTGTAATCCAGATAATAAGCATGCTGCAATACAGGAAGAACAAATAATAATGAATATCATTTCTCAATTTAACTGTATTAGCACCGCGAATGCAAATGCTAAAAGGTTTGTGATTTCTTTAAGTGACTGAGTGAAGGGTGCATGGGGAAAGGAGGGTAAAATACTGACTAAGAACTCACCTCCCACACGTCCAAACCGATTAGGGGCTGCAGGATCAAAAGAGATACCAAATGAACATGCAAGTATTGGTAACCAAGAAAATGTAATTTCTAAGAATGTGTTACGAGCTATTGAACATTAGGAAAAAGAATTCTCACGATATCATTCCACACAAGCGGGTTGACAGCGTTTGATGTTTTAATAATTGCAAGACGCTTCTCCTCTCTGTTCACTGAAATAATCAAATTGAAGATGTTATCAAAGAACCATGAAGGAGATCATCGACTGTTCAAATGTGGTTGACAATGGCTATAAAAGCTCCCAAGATATTTGAAGGTTGAGAACCATGACGATGTTTTAGATGATGGTTGATGACTAGAAATTACAATTTTGCTAAATCTTTCATCAACCAAGAATTGAGTCGACACACAAGATGAAGTCCAGAGCCTCATTCTGAACTTGGTCTGTACACACACTGTAGAGGAAACTGAGGCCAAAATCTAAGCTTGATCTTTCTCATTTTTTACTGTCAAAACATACTAAAGAAAATTAATGATGGGAACTGGAAAATTAATGTATGAGTTTGAGAAACAAAAAGCACAAGTTATCCTTATGAAAAGGATTAGTTATACAACTGACTACAAGCTGTCCCTCAATGAAGTTGCTCATTGATTTGGTTTGGAGAAAAACATACACAAGGAGAAGTGAAACAACAATAAAAGAGAGTTCAGAAGAACATCAATTCTAGGTACTAAAATGAAAGAGCAGCCAAAGAAGAAAGTAAACAAATGAAAAACAGATGTAGAACATTAGCTATACTTAGCAACTTACGGACAAGCCAAATCCATCCAGAGCCAAAAAATGTGAGAGCTGCCTCTATAAACTTCTCCTTGAAGTTGGTAAATGAACCAAAATCCTTCTCAATTTGCTGAAGGAGTCCTAATTTAGGCATGTCACCACCTCCCGGTTGCATGGATTCCCAGAAGAAATCATGATTCCATACCTGGAATAAGATCCATAAGTATCGTCCTTGTTAAAATGAGGTTCACAGAATACAGACGAATAAGGTTAAGGAGAAGCTCAGTTTCTTCTTGATTGGAAAAATTCAAAAAGTAAAGCGACTGAAACTGAATAATAGAAAGATTATTGGAAAATCCACAGAAAATCCCCAGAGATGTGAATTTGATAAAAATTGAATGGTTCAAATCCAGCTCCCTACGTTCTACAATATTTTTACTTGTAGACTCCTTTTTATATGTTTTTCTGTCACCAAAGGTCTTTCCTCTGTCTTCTCTATTCTTATTGTAGACACATAATGCTCCCAGTCAAGTTTAGTGTGGCCTCCAACTGTCTCATTCACACTTTCAACAGTAATTTACAGATCCAAATGCAAATCCAAAAAATTATTCCAATGTCCCGAAATACAGCTAAGACCCTCCTACTTGGGATATCTCCAAGTAAAACTCCTTTTCTCCACCAACATATAGATGAGTACCAAAAAGCTTAACTGCATCATCAAACATTAAGAAACTGACAAGACATCCTCTAACACAGGATTGATTTGAAGCACTTGAATTGCATACCAACTAAACGGACAAGAATTTTTTAGGATGGCAGGAATACAGAGCCCCAACTGAGGGTATTCAAACTTTTTCTTATAGAAATTAAAAGAGGACTTTAAAAGATAAATGCAGCCTAATCAAAAACCCTATTATGGTTAAGTTGCTTGGCATTCTTCTATATAAGCATTTCCCAGGGACTCCTGTGTATACATGAAGTACATTCAGTAGAATCAATTTCCAAGAGTAATTTCATTCAAAATAAAAGAAAATATTGTCCAACATAAGAAGTCAGAAAGTACAAGCTGGAGGCTGCAACCTACAAAAAGATATTGGCTTATCAGAGAGTTTTACATAATGCAAGCAAAAGACTTCTTTTAATAGTGTGGATAACTTTCTCTGGCTAATAGTGTGGATAATTTTTGGACTTTATTAGCTCCCTGATCTTAGCTTAGACATTTTACAAGAGTTAGTGTCTTCTTTTGTTATCTTTTGTAAATATGCATCTTCTTGATGCCTTATAAATGTAATTCCTTACCCCATTAGAAAAAACGAAAAAGGGCCAAAAATGCCCCAAACCTATTGAATTTGGCTCGAAAATACCTACCTTCCACCTATTGGACCAAAAATGCACTCATCATTTATATCATGACTCAAAACTTCTCCTCCTTCAACTCATTGGACAACATGGCAGTGTATGATTGGTTGAGGTATTAATTTAATGGAGATTAAATTACCAATTCATGGGTCTAACCTGATCCATTCATAAAATTAAACCCAAATTCCTAATTATTAATACTCCAACCCAATTCCTTTCTTCTTCCTCATATATTCCTCCAATACTTTTTTGATAAGGTAGATATTTTATTGAAGGTTACCAACATGGTACAGAGAAAGGAACAGAAACATAAAAAAAAAAACAAGAAATAAAAAACAGCCTCCTATAATCTTTTTTCTAGCATATCCACTAAAGCCATATAATGGTTCAAACTCTCTATTAAGCTGCCTTTACTCCAAAAATACAAATTATGTAAGCATCTATCCTTAATTCTAGAAATGTGCGTTCGCTGCCCCTCAAAGCAAGCTTTGTTCCTCTCTAACCAAATTGCCCATAAGATGCACAACGGAATAGTTCTCCATATCTGTTTAATCTCTTTTGGTATCGCCCGTTCTTGTCATACTTCCAACAAATCTTTCACTTTTTGAGGCATCACCCAATTAATACCACGAAGATTTAGGAATAACTCCCAACATTCTCTAGAAATTTTACAATGGAGAAAAAGGTGCTCCATAGTTTCTTGGTCTTCTTGACACTGGAAGCATCTGTTACATAGGTTAAAACCTCTTTTCTGCAAGTTATTTTGAGTTAAGCATGCTTCCCAAGTTGTAACCCATCCAAAACATGCTACTTTAACCGGAGCTTTTGTCTTCCATATCATCTTCCAAGGCCAAGAATTATCTTAGTGACCTGACTGTTTTATCAACACACTATAACAATTTTTAACTGTAAATTTCTTGTCTTTACTTGCCCACCAAATTAGAGAATCCACCTTATTCTGATCAATATGCACCGATCCCAATTGTTGAAGCAACTGACAAAAATCTTCTACCTCCCAGTCATTCAAATTTATCCGAAACCTTGGCTGCCAACCAGTGTTAGAATGGAATTCAGCAATACTCCCATCCTTACTCCCATCCTTTTTAGAAGAACAGTTGAACAAAGTAGGACAAAGTAGGAAACTTATCCTTTAAACATGCATCACCAACCCACAAATCAGTCCAAAACTTAGTTTTTTCTCCATTTCCCACAGTCTGATGAATTGACTAAAGTCTTCCCAAAGTCTGCTTATGTTCTTCCATATTCCCCCATTAATAGTACTCCATCTATCCTTCCTCCCATAAACAACATTTATAAGTTTTTTCCAAATTTCCTCACCTTCCAAGTTGTACCTCCATAACCATTTGAGAAGCAAATTTTTATTATGTAGCTTCAGATTTCTCACTCCCAAGCCACCTTCCTTCTTATCTTTAAGAACCACTTCCCATTTCACCAAATGAAATTTCTTCTTATCTACATTACCTTCCCACAAAAGTTGACTCCTCAAAGAGTTCATTCTTTTCTCCACATTCACGAGCATTGAGAAAAGGGACATTATATAAGTAGGCATACGGAATACACTGTTAACAAGAGTGAATCTGCCCCCAAAAGATAAATATTGTTTCTTCCATGGAGTAAGTTTACTGACACATCTATCCACGACACCTTGCCAAATACTTTTATCATTCCTTTTCGCTCCTAGTGGAAGTCCCAAATAAACTGTGGGGAATTTTTCCACCTTACATCCCAGAATGTTGACTAGTTCCTCTATGTAATCATCTGCATTAATACTGAAAATACTACTCTTTGCCAGATTAATGATACGGTTGGGGCAGCCTCCACAGGTACACGGCCTTTCACACGAAGCCAAGCTCGAGAATTACAAAAACTCCAAGCTTTGTTCATGCAAATGGCCGTGTGTGAGTTGGTGATTGAACCAACCAAGGACCTAAACGTTTTTATGTGTGAAGAGAGGTCTTAATGTGTAATAAACTACTCTCCAAGGTTGGCACAAGAAGCAAGGGCGGATGGGTCATTTTACCCCTTTTTGTTTGTAGTATAAATAGAACATGTTAGAGAGTTATTCCTTAGTTTTTGAATGCTGAATTTTGTAACCTAAAACACTAAACATTTCTCTCTCTCTACTCTTAGAAGCCGCCCCTATTATCTCACAAGTAGAGGGATACTTGTGTTGTCTCTTTGGCTAGAAACAAGGGTTTTGAGGTCGTTGAGTGCCTCTTGGTCCTCGTAAGAACTTGGTGTTTATATTCATTAGACTTAGGGTCCTCTCTTGATGTTAGGGTTCTTAGTTTCTTGAATGTTATATGTCAAGTTATCTATCTTTCTTTATCTTGTTGTTGTTGTTGATTTTGCTATCTTAAAGTCTAGTGAAGCCGTGTGGGGCTCTTTTCGATTCACTAGCATTGTTATCTATCTTGTTGCTCTTGTGTTGTTGGACTGAAAAACCGAAACTTAAACTTGTTGTTCTTGTGTTGTTGGACTGAAATCCGAGCCTACTTGTAGCTCTTGGTGTTGTTGGTTGATTTTGTATCATTTGGTATCAAAGCAAGACCGGTTGTGTTCCAACATAACCCATCTTGGGCTAGTTCACGGCTTAAACAAACAACACCAAAAAGAAATTCTGAAAATCTGTCCATTAAAAGTTGAAACCAAGAATGATGTTGTATGTTTAGATCTAGGTGTTATTTTGCTTGTTTAGTGAGTTTCTAGTGTTGGTTTCTTTCTCACCAACACTAAGGTGTCTAGATCCTAAAGTTGAGCTTGAAAACTTGAACATTGTGTAGTGACTTGAAGTGGCCGAAAGTTGCATGTTGTTGATAACCAAAGAAAAAAAAAAATCGGTGGTTGTGTGTTTATGTGCTAAAGAAGTTGATGAAGTTTGTTGAGGTGTTCATCTTTTGAACTTGTTCATCTTGTTCATCTTGTTGTGTGCTCAAGTTGTAAGACAAGCTATAAAGTTGTTGTGAAAGACTTGCACCCATCACCTTCTAGTCTTGTCAATCACTTTTCCCTAATTCAAGGAGCCTTGTTTTGTGGGATTAGTCAACCAAACCTCACTTTCTTGAGTTTGAAAAGGGTGAAATACTACAAGATTTTATTTTTCCCACCAAAACACTTTGCAAACTATAACAAGTTGTGTGAATATTAACACAAAAAAAACAAAAAAAAAAAAAGAGAGAAGAAGAACGTGTGGAACCATTGCATGCTGCCACGTCACTATAAGCTCAACTTAGGATATTCTTTGGTTGCTAATTGTTGATCCTTGGTTTCCCTTACTTGGTCCTAGAACTAATTAACAAACTAGTACATTCCTACTAGGTTGTCAACTAGTTCCTTGAACCGTTTGTTCGTGTCAACGATTATTTGAGTGCTTTTATTCGTTTGAATGAATTGCTGATTTTTGACTCTAGTCCGGCAAGAATTCTTTGAGTCTTCAAACAAGAATCCATTCCGGATAAGAGCTTACTCATACCTTAAAAATTTCACGGTTACTAGCCAATTATACAACACTTGTGGAACACGAACTTGTGGTGAACTAAAGCGGATAATATCTTGACAATGGAAGGAGCTACGTCTCATAATGTGGATACTAATGCCCTTGATTCTATGAGGGTCACTCTTGAGGCCGTTACCCGGACACTTGAAAGGTTGAATTCGGAATTTGGGGCCGTGAGAGGGGACTTGGCAGCAATAAAGGGGGAAGTGTCGACTATTAGTGGGAGATTAGAACAAGTGGAGAGCCAAAGGAACTCTCGTCCTTCTACTCCTCTACATGTATCTACCAATGGTCATGATAGGACCTCCTCCGCAACCATCACCCCCGAAACAGTCCACCAAATGCTAAATGCACCCCAAGCTCCACTAAATACCGCAAGCCAAACTACCTATTTTCCTCCAAACCGAGACCCCACTAGACCACTACATTTCCAAGCCCCTCCAATTCCACAAGAAGGATTTGGACGCCAAGTACCTCCACTAAATCCGAACCCTCCATTCCAAGCTCCATTAAACCAAAGACCGCAAATTCCAAATCCTCCGAATCAAAACGGCCAAGGCCGACCAGCCCACTTTGAAGGATACGGTAGAGAGGAGTATGAAGGAGATGGAGCCTTTGATGATGCTTATATGAGGGAGGAGGAGTTAAGAGGGGGTCGAGGAGAACCTAGGAGATACCGGGGGTATGGAGAGAGGGGAAACCGACACCAAGAGAGAGACGTAGGCATCAACACCATCAAGTTGAGCCTACCCATCTTTAAGGGTGAAAGTGACCCCGAGACCTACTTAACTTGGGAATCGGCTTGTGACAAAGTTTTCCAAGTTAATGACATCTCGGAAGAAAAGAAGAGTTGCTACGCTATAGCTCACCTCGAGGGCTATGCTAACACTTGGTGGGAGTATGTTAAACGATTTGGTAATGAATTAGTTGATGGGCAGCCACCACCTTGGTATCGGTTGAGGTATTTGATGAGACAACGATACCTTCCCGAGAGATATCGTCATGAGTTGCTTGCTAGATTATATGGCTTGCGGCAAGGAGGCAAGAGTGTGATGGCCTATTTTGACGAGTTCCAACAACTCATGTTGAAACTTGATCATCGTGGGGAGCAAATCAGTCACGACATCATCCGGTTCAAGTGTGGGTTGAACAAAGAGATCTCCACTCATTTGACCCTTCACCGGTTTGAAACCATTGACGGTATATTCCAAGCGGCCCTTGAGATTGAAAGGGAACTTAAGGAGAGATCATCCTTCAAGGCAAGGGTACAAACCCCCTCGGGTTGGCCCAAAAACAAGGACCAACCCGCCCCTACGAAGCTGCCCGAGTACAAAACAGTCCCTAAATTCCCTCCGAAACCGGAGGCTCACAAATATCCCAACCCAAAGGGGTTCCAATGCTTCAAGTGCCAAGGTTGGGGGCATAAGGCCAATGAATGTCCGAACCGGCGCAATGTGATCCTACGAGAAGGGAAAGTGTACTACCTTGGTGAGGAGGTGGTTTCTGAAAGGGGGGAGGATGAGGCCGAGCCTCAAGATGGAGAGGGAGCTGAAAATGGGCCGAATGATGATGAATTAGATGGTAGTGAAGATGTCTATCCACAAGAAGGGGAGTGTGTGGTTCCAAACTTCGTGGTTAGACGTGTCATGATTAGTAAGGCGATAGATGACCCGAGTCAAAGGGAAAATCTATTCCATACTAAGTGTCTTGTAAAGGGGAGTGTGTGCACCTTGGTGATTGATAGTGGTAGTTGTACAAATGTTGCGAGCCATGCTATGGTAAATTTCTTGAAGCTGCCAACTACACTACACACTAGTCCTTACAAGCTACAATGGTTGAACGATTGTGGTGAATTAAAGGTCACAAGGCAATGTGTGATTCGGTTTAAGGTGGGAAACTACCACGATGAAGTGCTTTGTGACGTGATCCCAATGCAAGCATGTCACTTGTTGTTAGGTAGACCATGGCAATATGATAGGTCTACTAAACACGATGGGAGGTCCAACCGGTATACGCTTGAGAAGGATGGCCGAAAGGTCACACTTCATCCTCTTTCACCCGCCCAAGTAAATGAGTGGCATCAAAAGATGAGAGAGTTGAAGGGAAAGGGGAAGGAATCCGAAAAGGGAGAAAAGGGGGGGAATGCCGTAGGTGAGGAAGTAGGGACATCCGAGGCTGTCCCAACGACAAGGGAGATGGAAAACGTAGTGATGTTGGCTAGGAGGAAAGAACTCTTCGTGGACCATGATGAAAACAAGCCGATGTTACTTTTGGCCCATTGTTTTAATACTAACCCCACTAATTCTTCCATTTCCCCTTTGATTTCTTGTGTGTTGCAGGAGTATGAAGATGTATTTCCTCAAGAACTTCCGCAAGGATTGCCCCCACTTCGGGGAATTGAGCACCAAATTGATTTGGTGCCGGGTTCACAACTTCCAAACAAACCGGCCTATAGGAGCAATCCCATGGACACTAAGGAGCTTGAAAGACAAGTTGAGGAGCTTCTCAACAAGGGATACATCAAGGAAAGCATGAGTCCGTGTGCTGTTCCGGTGCTTTTGGTACCAAAGAAGGACGGAACTTGGCGCATGTGCGTCGATTGTAGAGCCATCAACAAAATCACTATAAGGTATCGTCATCCAATCCCTAGACTAGATGATATGTTAGATGAGCTCCACGGATCTTGTTTGTTTTCTAAAGTGGACCTTAGGAGCGGCTATCACCAAATTCGCATGCAACCCGGTGATGAGTGGAAGACCGCATTCAAGACCAAATTCGGTCTATATGAGTGGCTGGTCATGCCCTTCGGCCTTACCAATGCTCCTAGCACCTTTATGAGGCTAATGAATCATGTAATGAAGCCTTATATTGGAAAATTTGTGGTGGTTTACTTTGATGATGTGTTGGTGTATAGTAAATCTATTGATGATCATGTAATGCATTTGAGATGTGTGTTTGATGTGCTCCGAAAGGAGAAGCTGTATGCCAACATGGAGAAGTGTTCTTTTGGTGTTGATAAGGTTATATTCTTGGGTTTTGTCGTGAGCTCAAGGGGTGTGGAAGTGGACGATTCCAAGATAGACTCTATTCGAAGTTGGCCGACCCCTAAAACTATTGGAGAAATCCGAAGTTTCCACGGGTTGGCAAGCTTTTATAGGAGGTTTGTCAAAGGATTTAGTTCCATAGCAGCCCCCTTGACCGAGGTAATTAGAAAGGACGGACCCTTTAAATGGGGTGATGAGCAGGCTAGGGCTTTTGAGGCCTTGAAAGCTACGCTCATCTCGGCGCCTTTATTGCAATTGCCCGATTTTGATAAGATGTTTGAAGTAGAGTGTGATGCTAGTAAGGTTGGCATCGGGGCTGTTTTGATGCAAGAAGGTAAGCCCGTTGCCTATTTCAGTGAAAAGCTCAAAGGGGCAACTCTTAATTACTCAACTTATGATTTGGAGTTGTACGCCCTTGTTAGAGCTTTGGGAAATTGGCAACATTATTTGTGGCCTAAGGAGTTTGTGATACGAACGGATCATGAGTCGTTGAAACACCTTAAGAGCCAAGACAAGTTGAATAGGCGTCATGCTAAGTGGATTGAGTTCATCGAGACTTTCCCTTATGTAATTCATTACAAAAGGGGAAAGGAAAATGTTGTTGCCGATGCCTTGTCTAGGAAGCATGTGCTTGTTGCTACCTTGTCTTCGAAATTGATGGGTTTTGAGAGCTTGCGGTTGTTGTATCCCGAGGATCCTACCTTTGCTCCTATTTTTAGGGAATGCGAAGAGTGGGGAAGGGACCGTTGGCTTAAGGAGAATGACCATTCCTCCTACTCTCGGTTCGATGGGTATTTGTTCAAAGGGAGGAGGTTGTGTGTTCCTTCTAGTTCTTGGAGGGAATTATTTGTGAGGGAGGCCCATGACGGAGGCCTCATGGGGCACTTTGGGGTAGACAAGACCCTCGGAATCTTAGAGGAGAACTTCTATTGGCCCAAAATGCGCAAAGACGTCACTAAAATTTGTAGTCAATGCGTGGCCTGCCGGAGTGCGAAATCTCGTCTCCTACCTCAAGGATTATACACCCCACTCCCTACTCCCCTTAGACCTTGGTTGGACATTTCGATGGATTTTGTTTTGGGGCTGCCAAGGACTAGAAAGGGCCGAGATAGCATTTTTGTTATTGTTGATAGATTCTCTAAAATGGCTCATTTTATTCCATGTGCTAAAACCGAGGATGCTCGTAGTGTAGCTTCATTATTTGTTGAACATGTTGTAAAGCTTCACGGGGTACCGAGGACTATTGTGAGCGATAGGGACTCCAAGTTCCTAAGTCTCTTTTGGAAGTCCATGTGGGGTAGGCTTGGAACGAAGTTACTTTTCTCCACGTCTTGCCACCCACAAATCGATGGCCAAACGGAGGTAGTAAATAGAACCTTAGGGTCTATGCTACGTTCTATGGTTAAAGGTAAACTGACTTCATGGGAAGATCACCTACCTTTGGTGGAATTTGCATACAACCGGGTAATACATTCGAGCACGGGAATGACTCCCTTTGAATGTGTTTACGGCCTGAATCCCCTTACCCCTTTAGATCTCACTCCTTTGTCTAGTGATCTCATGACCAGCTTAGATGGAAATAAAAGAGCCGAGGCAATGAAGAAAATGCATGAGACGGTGCGGATCAAGCTTGAAAAGAAGAACCAAGAGGTTGCAAAAAGGGTAAACAAAGGGAGAAGAAGGCTTGTGCTTGAACCCGGAGATTGGGTGTGGGTGCATCTTCGAAAGGATCGGTTTCCAGCTCAAAGGAAGTCCAAATTGCTGCCAAGGGGTGATGGTCCTTTCCAAGTACTTGAGAGAATCAATGACAACGCCTACAAGATTGACCTTCCACCGGAATATCAAGTGCACAACACTTTCAACGTTGGTGATCTCTCCCTCGTGGATGCGGTTGAAGATGACCAAATGCTGAATTTGAGGTCAAATTCCTCTCAAGATGGAGAGGATGATACGATTGGGGCAGCCTCCACAGGTACACGGCCTTTCACACGAAGCCAAGCTCGGGAATTACAAAAACTCCAAGCTTTGTTCATGCAAATGGCCGTGTGTGAGTTGGTGATTGAACCAACCAAGGACCTAAACGTTTTTATGTGTGAAGAGAGGTCTTAATGTGTAATAAACTACTCTCCAAGGTTGGCACAAGAAGCAAGGGCGGATGGGTCATTTTACCCCTTTTTGTTTGTAGTATAAATAGAACATGTTAGAGAGTTATTCCTTAGTTTTTGAATGCTGAATTTTGTAACCTAAAACACTAAACATTTCTCTCTCTCTATACTCTTAGAAGCCGCCCCTATTATCTCACAAGTAGAGGGATACTTGTGTTGTCTCTTTGGCTAGAAACAAGGGTTTTGAGGTCGTTGAGTGCCTCTTGGTCCTCGTAAGAACTTGGTGTTTATATTCATTAGACTTAGGGTCCTCTCTTGATGTTAGGGTTCTTAGTTTCTTGAATGTTATATGTCAAGTTATCTATCTTTCTTTATCTTGTTGTTGTTGTTGATTTTGCTATCTTAAAGTCTAGTGAAGCCGTGTGGGGCTTTTTTCGATTCACTAGCATTGTTATCTATCTTGTTGCTCTTGTGTTGTTGGACTGAAAAACCGAAACTTAAACTTGTTGTTCTTGTGTTGTTGGACTGAAATCCGAGCCTACTTGTAGCTCTTGGTGTTGTTGGTTGATTTTGTATCAACTTTCAAACCTGTGACTGCTTCAAAAATTTGCAAAATCTAAAGTATTTGTTCCTTATCCGCTTCAAAGAAAAGAAGAGTATCATCGGCATAAAGAATGTGTGATATCGTAACCTTGTCAGCATAATTTCTTCCAAAGCTCATGCGTTTTATCCAACCCAATTTTTCAGCTCGCTTCATCATTACACTTAGAACTCCATCATCAGAGTAAACAAATAGGGGGACAATGGATCCCCTTGCCTCAAACCTCTTTGAGAGTTAAAAAACCATGTGGACTCCTGTTTATCAATATAGAGAATTTTACAGTAAAAATGCAGTACTTGATCCATTCAAGCCATTTATCACCAAAATTCATCTGTTTCAAAATATTTAAGCCTTTCGGACAATATCTTAGCAATAATTTTGTACACACTCCCGAGTAAGCTGATAGGCCTAAAATCTTTCACCTCAACTGCCCCCTTCTTTTTTGGAATCAAAGCAATAAACGTGGCATTTAAACTTTTAACAAAAGAGCCTTTCTGGTGAAAAATTTCCACTGTTCTCCAAACATCATATAATTGTTTCATTTCTGAAGGAAGCTAACCCACGACAGCCGGGGTAGTGCTTTGTTAGAAGGACATGTTTATTGGTCATAAAAATTAATGAATTGCTAGTGGAAAACATTTCTGCAACACAAAGGGAAACACAAAGTGGCAAAGTTTGCTTTAAATATTGATAAGAGATTGACTTTTATTCACTCGTATAGAACACTTTTACCTAATCAAATTGTTCAAAAAAATTAGAAATCAGTAAATATGGCTTGGTAATTAGTGGAAAGGGCAAGTAAACGAATCAGATTGTACTGAGTACATACAAATTCTTTACAGTTTCCAATCATCTTTTCTTTCCACTTACTAATCATCTTAATGGAAAAAAGGGATCTTTACCAAAATAAAAAGGCAGTCTGGTGTACTAAGCTCCCACTATGTGTAGGGTACAGGGAAGGCCCCACCACAAAAATCTATTGTACGCAGCCTCACCTTACATTTCTGCAAGGGGAGGGGTTGTTTCCAAGGCTTGAACTCGTGATCTACTGGTTACATGGATCTTTACCGAGAGAGACAACAATATTGGAGGAATATATGAGGAAGAACAAAAAAATTGTGGGAGGGGGGACTAATAATTAAGAATTCGGGTTTAATTATATGGATTGATCAGATCGATACATATGACTGGGTAATTTAATTCACATTAAATGAAAACTTGTACCAATCATACGTTAACAAATGGCATTTGTAAAGCCCATCTAGTCAA
Source organism: Capsicum pubescens (assembly GCA_030864215.1). NCBI lineage: Eukaryota > Viridiplantae > Streptophyta > Magnoliopsida > Solanales > Solanaceae > Capsicum > Capsicum pubescens. The sequence goes on along the minus strand of CM061549.1, from coordinate 154,643,281 downwards.
CCGTTAGCTTTTCGCACAAAAGTCAAAACATAACGGAGAGGACATTTTTGGTAATGGGTGGAAGGAGGGTATTTCGAGCCAAATTCAACAAGTTAAGGGCATTTTTGACCCTTTTCCCAAAAGAAGTTTCTTCTTCTATAGTAAACATGTAACAAATTTTTTTTGAACTTAAGAGCATGAAATGGGATGTGCGGCATAGTATGCATCAAAATGTGTAGATACCAACTCTTGTTGATCCTTTATCCCTCAAAGTAAATATCCTTAAGAGATCGCAATACTCATTGTTCACTTTTAAGATAATTTCATCTAAGAGTTTAACCTGTTAGAGATGGAATGCATTTATTAATTTGATGTCTGAATTCATCTCGTTTGAGCCTAATCTCCTATTTTTTAGGTCAAGCAATGTAATATTTCATAGATGGTGGCAATGACATTAAAATGCAAGACCTACCATGTTGGATTGTATGGTGGCAATCAAATTTAATTCATATTTTATGTCTAATACTCAGCATGGAGAATTTTCTAATAATTTTGTTTTTTGTTACATCCATTTAGAATTGACTTTGTCAAAACATATCTGAAATGAGAGAAAGACATAGCCATGGTAAAAGTGGGAGAAGGAGGGAAGTTAAAGCATAGAGGAAGAGAACCATGTCAGATCCAGGGAAAAATGTTTTAGCTGCCTGAACAAGTATTTAGGACAAACCTTTTTTTTTTTTATAACCGTGGTGTCCGGGCCAGCTTGCGCCAGGGATGGCTCAAGCACATTGGTGGCTTAAGGAAAAAGTTAAATGGGAGGCCTTAAATTCAACCTTAAATTCAACAACAACAAAAATTATATATGTTTTTATCTACAATTTATTTTTCTAGCCTTTTGACATATTAAATTCTAACAAATAGTTTAAACACAATGTGCACTATCAAATAGAAAAATATCAAATAGAAAATATAAAAATAATATAAAAAATTAGAATGATATAACCCAATTCAAGAAATATGAAGGCTAAATCGATGATCCCAAATATCTTTTAGCCGCTTTAAAATGTATTTTTAAATTTGAAACATGAACTATGTTCTCTTCGAAGTGAAAATCAATACAGTAAAAATATTATCAACAATGTTTAGATTTTGATGTTAACTTTTTGAGTCTTTGAACTTGAAAAAAGTGAATAAAGAAGAATAGAAGAAAGAGAGAGGAGAGAACGTGAGTAAGAGAGAAAAGGTGAGAATAGTGGATAAAAAAAAAGTAACTAAAATATCAAAAGGAAAGAAAACGTCTTTTATGGGAAAAGTAAAAAGAGATGTCAATTGAATAATAAATTACTTATCCGTTGAGTGAAACAAAAATCTCTTATTTTTAAATTTTTTATTTTTTTATCTAATTCTATTTTTAAACTATTATTCACCATCTTAAAAAAAAATTATAATTTTTTTTTACATTAATAATATAAAAAGTGGTAGAAAATGAGGCCCTCCATAAATGGAGGCCTTAGGCAACCGCCTAAAATTTTTTCATTACCAGCCGGCCCTGGCTTGCGCGCACCTCGACTAAATACACGGGATACCTACCACCTCCCACCAGCACCAGGTATCAGGTAACTCTGTCCACCAAGGCTAGAGCAGATAGGAAGAAAACACCTAGTGTTTGTCTCTGCTGGGAATTGAATCTGAGACCTCATGGTGCTCATCCCAACTTCATTGAGCCACTAGGCCACACCCTTGGGTGCATTTAGGACAAACCTTCACATGGAAAAGCTATAAACTATATTGTTTGAACTTAAATACAAAAGGCTTACCTTGGAGATTCAAAGATACTGAGATGCTAATGGAAACCTCAAGAGTACATTAAGACATTGACAGAATAGGGCCTCACAAACAAGAATGTAAATTTATGAAGACAGCACGTGATTTTATGAAGTAAAAAATACATAAAACAATGCACGAGTGGTTATTAGAATATAATCAACTAATATGTGGTCGAAAGTAACAGCACTAGTTCTGTTCCTCTCAGAGTTAATTTTTTATCTCTCCATGTCCTCTCTTCAACATGTTGTACCTTTTCGTATCTAAATCCATTTGCAGGTTAAAAATCATTGGTCTCACCACTCTGAATCCTGCATATGAGGACTATTACATACATTATAGCTAGGCAGATGGAGAACTCCCATCTAACACTAATATCTGGTTTCCCTAGCACAGGCATTTCATTAAAATATTGGACTTAAATATTCTTAACACTCATAATATATACGTATCAAAATAAGCACCAATACCGAAATGGAAGATATGTTTTAACTACCAGTATAACTAGGCAAAATTTGTTAAAATCTAACAGAAAGAACGAACCAATGAAAGATGGATGAGAGGATGATTACCTGGGCAGCATGAGCGAATTCAGGTAATGGATTTCCATTGTTGTATGTTAATTTGATAAGTTCCTCCATGGTGCATCCATAAAGTATGTCATTCTTCTCAAGTTGTTTGTTAAGAGCTTCAACATAACCACGATGATGTTCACCCCAATGTACCTCAACCATCCTTTGGCTCATATATGGTTCTAGTGCATCCTACAACGTACCAATTACCAAATTATATCTCCGTGTTATTTTTGCGTTTTTTCTTTTTGCAATTATGTAATATATATATATACACACCGAATATCAAAAGCAAAACTAGTAAAAAGCTTACAAGCTTATAAGGTGGGGTTTTAAGGCCATAATAAGCAAAAACTTTTCGATGTCCATTAGTACTTCTTTTCTGCCTCAAACCCTGCAAACACGGCAATTTAATAATACTTACAAACACAGAGAAGAGAAGAGAAAGCACGACGTAGAGCCCGAAACACCTACAACATTTGATACTCTACAGGGTATGTTCAATTCAGTAGTCACCAACACTTGACTACAACTTGAAGTGCAAACACGATTACAACTCATTTCTTCCGCTTATCTCACTGCAAGGGCGGCTCTAAGGTAAGGGCAGCTGTAACTTTTGCCTCAGCCCCCAATTAATTTAAGGCCCAAAATTATAAATGCTACTGGTAACGGCCCGTGTAATTACAATTCAACTTTACACAAATCTCATACTTAAAAGAATATATTACTAATATCCTTTACTTTTTTAAAGTTTATCTAAAATTTCATTTTCAACTTTACTCCTGATACTTACTCCATTTGATACTTACTCCATTTTATATTAATTGACCCCTATAAACTTGATATATCCATTAAAAAAATATTAATTAAGAGTTTATTTTATCATATTAGTCTTATTAATTATATTTTGAAAATATAAATTTGGATAAACACACTTTGTTTAATTATTTAATGTTAAAGACAGTATTAAAAGAACATAATAAAATTCTCTTGATTTCATCAAAGAGACAATTAAATTGAAATAAATATTTTTAGAAAAAGGATTAACTACAACGAAACGGAGGGAGTACATATCAAGAAAAACCCACATCCTATTTTTACTCCACCATTAACTCATTCAAGATTTTCTTCCCTAAAATATCTTCCTAATTATCAATAATTAAATCATCTTTCTTACTGATTTTTTCTCTTCCATTAATGCTTAAATCATCTTTCTTCATTTTTTTCCTCCATTACTGCATGTAACTTTTTTTCTCTCTCCTAAAATCTCTCCATTTTTTTTTAAAAAATCTATTGATACATATATAAATTTAGTTAGTTATTCATACATGTTTATTCTTTTAATGGTGATTAATATGAACGATAAATATGATATCATTATATGAGTATTATGGTAATTCATACGATAAATACATTTTGTATGATTTTAACGGGTGATACATATGATAATGGGTGATACATATTGTATTATGATGATTCATATGATAGATACAATTATTTATTTCAATTATTGGATGATTCATATGACACCATTGGGTGATATATATGGTATTATGGTGATTCATATGATAGATTATTTATTTCAATTATTGAGTGATTCATATATATGGTATTATGGTGATTTATATGGTAGATATAATTATTTATTTCAATTATTGGGTGATTCATATGATATTAATAGGTGATATATATGGTATTATGGTGATTCATATGGTAGATACAATTATTTATTTCAATTATTGGGTGATTCAAATATTATTAATGAAAGGTAATGGTGTAGTCAGTATAGGAAACAAAAGTAATAATATTTTTTTTTAAAAAAAGACTAAAAGCAAAATTGAAACATAATTAAAATTAAATCTAAAAAGGCAGACTAAAATTAAAGATGAAAAAAGAGAAAAAAGACCAAAAAACATATCTTTCATAATTAAAGACGAAAAAAGAGAAACATAATTAAAACACCTAAATTAAATCTAAAAAGAGAAAAAATAAATATTCTTCCTTAAATAAAAGAATACAATGAATAAAAAAGAATATATTATTTTCTTAAATAAATATCTTATTAGTTTCAAATGTATCACTTTTTTTATATGTATCACCATATAACATATGTATCACCATTTCAAAAAATCAGAATAAAATGTAATTAACAAAATAGTCAGGATTTTATGTAATATCACTTAAAGATTCAGGAATTTATGTAAGTTATTAATATATCTTTACCAAATCAAATATAAAAACTTTTTCTTTAAGACTTTCCTTTTTTACTTTAAAAAAAATATATGTTACAATTTCTTATCTTAGTTAATGAGTTTTATTTAAAATATAAATGCATCTCCATAATCGTCCCAACTCGATGAAGCTTAAGAGCACTTCATCATCTTATATTTGTTCCATCCCTGCAATATCTATTACTATCAATTCATCCATAATGCTATCGGTATCCCTCATTACAGACTCAATAGCTATCTTTAGATCACGAGTAACAAAAATGAACATTTCATCTCATCCACCCTTAAGAGAGACTTAAATAGATTGAGATTGTCTACTTTTACTCCTTTAGTAGTATTTCAGGCTCTAGTATATGACACGACCTGAACCAGGGCCTGACCATGTTGGGTATCTCAAGTCCAACCAAGACCGGAAACCACCCCCAATACCCAAATCATTAACCACCTTACACCCTCTGTCGGATGAATTCCAAACATATAACAAGCTATGAGAATATTAATTTAAATATATTATGATAAGTCTATAACCAAAACTAACCACCAACAATCAAACAACTAACTAATACCGCCTATGTCCACAACAGTTTAACAAAGCTTCTAATCAAAACCAAAGAATATCCAGTTGGGACAATCTCCCGACCATAGCCAAAATCAAAACCAAAAAGAATAGTAAAGACATGAAGAAATCCATAGCATGAAATGGGGTCTTCCGAAGTATGGAAGCTCACCACTTCAGTTTGACTCAAAAGTTTTCCTCGATTCAACTAGTCACCGTGTTGGAGGAGTGAAAGTATGGCCGATTCCTACATCGCGTGGGAATACAACGTCCGAAGATGGTTAGCGGGGTGAATGCTAGCATGTAACTCGGGGGTAAAGATAAAGTAATGCCATCAAACCAAAACCAAGTTAAACTAATGCATATAACCATAAGCAAATACATACACACATATATATATACCCCACACACACCTCATATCGGGATAGGGAACAAGGGTTAGCATGCACTTTAAATCCTTAACGTGGGTTGTGAAGCATTACCGTCATAATCCACCCATGGGTTATATGGGTCTAGTGTTACCCCCTGAACGGGCCCCAGTGCGTGTAGCTGCACAAACTAGAGATATCATAGATGGTCGGGGGTTCCTTTGTACCCGTCGCCCTCCATGATATATATATATAAGTATAGACTTGGGGGATTCTCGTGTACCCCACAAGCATAAGGTCACCAAGACCAACCCTCATGTCAGCAAACATGAGTTTTCAGTGTCCGTTCTTTGGACTTACACCTTCACGGCTAGCTATCACAACCATTATTATTGCTCAATTAAAATATTTAGCACATAACCAAACCATAAATTTTCAGGAGTCAATTATTAAGGCATTATAAAGTGGTATCGTCATACCAACTATAGCTTACAAGCAATGTCATTAGACAACACTTAAGGAATTCCTATGTACTTCGCAGACTCCATTATTAAAATCACTTAAGGGATTCCGGTGTACCATGCAAGGTTTTCACTATATAATCACTTAGGGGATTCTTGTGTACCCCACATAGTTTTCAAAATCATCCATAACCATTTAACTATTTATACCATGCATTAGTTTCAAGAAATAAGTCAAACCAAACACTTTGGGGATTCCATTGTACTCCTAATTCAAATTCCTACCTTTCTCATAATTACTAACCAGTTTCACAATACAGGGTTGGGGTCATAACCACTTCAAAATCACAAATTCTGAGAAAGTCATCATTATCAAGTTCGTCCACCATACGCATGCACCCACATATTAAAAACCATATTTAAAATAGGGAAAACCATAATTAAACCATGGGAAAACATATATCAACAATAAGAATTCAACAAACCCCGATAATTATTTCAAAACCATAACAATACTGTGAACGCCATACATTAAAATATGTGATTTAAGTAGAATAACAATGAGGGAGGGGTAACATGCCTAAAATACTAATGAATTTGGAAGAGATTGCACCCTTAGAACCTTAGATGGCCGATTTCTTTGAAACCCTAGCCTTTAGCTTGAACAGAGAATTTGAGAGAGAATGTGGGAGTGTTTTATTGAGAATAATGTGATAATAAAATCCTAAGAAAGGTTTTAAGTGGTGTTATCAAAGGGACTTAAAGTGAAAATGTCCAGAATACCCTTAGCTTAAAAGTTGTAAATAAAAAACATCTTTGGTTACGAGTCGACCTATTGACTCGTCACCACATTATACGACTTGTAGCCTTGAGTCGTATCCTAGACAGTGAGTTGGACACCCATACACTATCCACCTTACGACTCCATGATCCCACTCGTAACCTAACTCCATGACTCATAGGGTTTAGTTGTAAGCAATACAATACCTAAATAGGTCAGACACTGGATAGCCTACGACTTTACCTCAAGACTCGTAGCCTATCCTCACGGCTCCTAGTGAGCCACTCGTACTCAGAGAAAAGTCAAGCCACTAAGTTACTGATTTGGTTAAGGTTTGTCCTAATGACCCGTCACCACCCTTAATGACTTGTATCACTAAGTCGTGACAAAGAAAGAACACCCAACCACCATCCACTGGACACCCTACGACTATAGTCACCTGAACCGTCAAGACACTATAAGACTCGTATAGTCAAGTCGTAATCAAGGCAGTGAGCTCAAAGCTTAGTAAATTTCCAAGGGCCAAAAATCTGGGGTGTTTCAATGCTCCCCCATTTGGATCATTCGTCCTCGAATGATAGGACAAGGCATTGACTAGCACGATTAAAACCCAAACATCTCTACTCTTACCTTTAACTAAGTTAGAAAACAAAAATGCCAAGGAAATCAATCTTTCCTTTAACAATGTCAGGAAATAAAGATGCTAAGAATAACATATACCTGACGCACGATTTTTCAGAGCGAAAAAAAAGAATGGGTAGTCGGACTCCATGTCCCCTTTAGCTCCCCACAGAGCTCCTCCCTCCCCACCCAATGCATCTAATAAACCTTAAATATGACCACACTCTCCACCAAGATTTCAACTTATGAAGATAACACTCCTCTATTCCAACCTCCCAACCCCCCCTCCCCCTCCCATCCGACGAACATATAACTACAAGGGCCTGAGTATAACCACATATTCCTCCTGTGTTAAAGACTAACTTAGAGTTAAAGGTGTTTGTGAAAGCCATGAGACTCTACACTTTACACCACTCCCATAATACTACCTCGTTTATTACTATAATTAAGAAACCTCTAGTCTTAATCAAGGAGCTATAGCCGCATAACACAATGGTTGGGTATTTATCAATCACCACACTCCAGCCTATCTTTACTACACACACTTGATAAATCTCCCCACCAAAACTTGCACCCTAAATCACTATCACAAAGGTTTTCACCATACCACCCCAAAATTTCATAGCAAGGATATCTACTCCCTTGTCCAAAACATCACTACACTTTCATGGCCACTATCACCCTAACATAAGAAAGGTCACTAAGGAATGAGAGTACAAGTATCAAGAATGAGTGGGGGGTTACTTCTCAATTATCACTCTTATTTATCATACTACTTAAGGTGGGACCGGCAAAATGAGACACAATACAATAGGCACGAGGTACTCTATAGCAACCACCTAGGTTACAAATGAAGGATCGTTCCAACATAAACACACTATACCACGAGTCCTTAGGACTGGGCACCGAAAGAAACATGACTGCATATATCATGGGTAATGTAACATAAAGACGAGATTCATATTTAGGGAATAAGGCGAGGATTGCCTCTAGTAACTACTATTTCTTGCAACCAGACATGGCGTGAGACATGAATATATGGATCATGAGTGTCATGACATAGAGCTTGAACACTTGGAAGCTCGAACTTTTGAGAACTATTATTGCCTTTGGTTTAGGGGTTGGAGTATGAACATACGCGGTACATAGAATGCAGACCTTAGGCATAAGCTTTATTAGAATGTGTGCAACACTAGTAGAGTGCCCTCTTAATCAAAATAGGAGCGAATTGCTAGAATATGAGTAAATTCACCTCGACCTTCCCTTGAAGTCCATTGCTAGGAGAAAATTTAAGATTAGCCATCAATCTCCATTTTGCTACACATATAAGCACAACACTCCGCTCTAAGGGGTATCACCATGGACATGACATGCACTAGGGGCACTTGTCTCTCTTATACTTAAAATCTTATCTATCTAGATTCTACCTGGGGTCTAGCATAGTCTTACAAACTCCATGCCCTAACCCATTCAAAGACTTAACCCCTAATCCATCAGTTCAACCTGAAGATCCAGCCTATATATCATAACTTTCCCACTTCTATATCCCCTAAGTCATCAACCTTGTCTCTTACATACACCCCACCAAGCCTACCAATCTACCCCCATAAATCTCGCATTACTATCCTTGAGCTAACATACTTCTTTTACCCAAATCAACATCTAAGTTTCAACTTAGTGTTTATCAATCACCATGCATTACTAACAGAGTACTCTACGGAGAAACTCAAGGGCGGACAAACCCTTATCAAAAGGATACTTGAACTGTTCCTTAAAGCTCCTTCAACTCAATTGGAGTCTTTCTATAAAAAGGGATAGAGATAGAATGAGTGTTCGGAAGAAGATCAATCCCAAAATCAATTTCCCTCATCGGGAGGAATACCAAGAAGGTCATCAGAAAGGACCTCAGAAAATTCATTATCCACGAGAAATGAAGGTAACAAAGGACTTTTCGAGTTAGAATCTTTAGCTCGACCCAATGGTAAAGACACCCCTCGAAAATCAGCTTTTGAGCTCGAGGATATGATATGAGCCTCCCTTTAGGCACAAGGGAACTCTCTTCCTATTTCTAAAATCGGCTCCTTGAGGAATTTAAAAATGACCTTTCGAATTCGATAGTCTAGAGAACCATAGCACGAGTGCAACCAATCCATCCTCAGTATGACATTGAAATTAACCATGTCTAATTCAAACAAATCCATCAAAGTCTCCCGACCACCCACAGATACCACACAACCCCTATAGACTCTTCTAGCAACCACAGAGTCACCCAATAGGGTAGAAATAAAAAGGGGCCCAAAATACAATCAAGACCAAAATTAAAATGCACAGCCACAAATGGGGTCACATAAAAAAGAGTGGACCCCAGATCAAGTAAAAAGTACACATCACGAGAAAAGAGTTTCAATATACCAGTAACGACATTAGGAGATGCCTTGGACTCCTTAATGATGGTGAGAGAATAGAGACAGTCCCAGCCAATGCCGAAGACAAAAACAACACCCCTCGATGCAGAAGCTAGAGAAGTGACAATCGGTATCCTATTTGCCCAGTGGAAATCCTTGTGGGACATTCTCGCTGTAGGTGACCCCCAACTGACTATAACTAAAAAATTGATTCCTCCCTTTATAGCAGAACCGCAGTTCAACCGACCACAAAATCGACAGAGAGGATAAGGTGGGGGCTGACCAAGCTCCACTAGCCCGAAAATGATATTCACCAGAAGACTGAGGATAAGGGACACTAACAACCACATAGGAACTCCCCAGATTCCCTTCTTCGGACCACTGTCCACCAGCTCTACCACTATTTCTGTGACCTCTCCCCCGATCTGCATATTGGGACCTCTTACTCTAGCTATTTCTTACCTTTGCCTTATTTTTTCTCACGCCAATAAGACTAAACTAGTGTGACAGCGAGGCCACTATCTGGGTTAACAAATGAATAGAATATTGAAACTCGGCATTGGTAACATATGTTTAAGGTGACTAAGCATGAGTGTCACCTTTTGGAGTAGGTTCAGCAGAGACCGGTGGAACTCCACTGGGGAAACCAAAAGCATCGACCCTTGATCGGGTTTGTATCCCATAAGTTGGATGAGATTCATCCACGTCATTCTCAAGTAGGACAGATGAGTTTCCATGAGCTTCAGATTGTCGGGAGGGCATGGTCTAAAAGGCGAGCAAAAGAAGATTTAGATGAGAGTTCAATACCCTGGAATCTATATCCCAGACATAGAACAACAATAAAGGGAAACATTCCTAAATGCCTTGTAGCCTCTCCCTTATGAGTGTGGCATGCTACATACCCTTAAATGAGACTCTACTCGACACTGCTTTGTGGATACCCAATTGACCATGAACCTAGGGTCTAATACCAATCGGACACGACCCAAACCAGGGCCTGGCCATGTCGGGTATCTCAAGTCCAACCAGGACCAGAAACCACCCCCAATACCCAAACCATTAACCACCTTACACTCCCTGTCGAATGAATTTCAAATATATAATAAGATAAAGAAATATCAATTTAAAGATATTATGATAAGTCTATAACCAAAACCAACCACCAACAATCAAACAAACAACTAATACCGCCCATGTCCAACACAGTCCAACAAAGTCTCTAATTAAAACCAAAGAATATCCAGCCGGGACATGCCCCTAACTATAGCCAAAACTAAGATTAAAAGAAATAGTAAAGACATAAAGAAATCCACAACATGAAATGGGGGTTTCTGATGTATGAAAGCTCAGCACTTCAGTCTGACTCAAAAGGTGTCCTCAATTCACCTAGTCATTGTACAAAGAGGAGTGAAAGTATTACCGGTTCCTACATCGCATGAGGATACAACGTCTGAAGATGGTTAGCTGGGTGAATGCTAGCATGTAACTCAGGGATAAAGATAAAGTAATGCTATCAAACCAAAACCAAGTTAAACCAATGCACATAACCATATGCAAATACATACATATGTATATGTACACATACACACACACACACACCATGCTGGGATAGGGAATAAGGCTTATCATGAACTTTAAATCCTTAACCTGGGTTGTGAAGAGTTACCATCATAATCCAACCATGGGCTATATGGGTCCAGTGTTATCCCCTTAACAGGCCTTAGTGTGTGTAGCCGCACGAATAAGAGATATCATAGATGGTCGAAATTCCTTTGTACCCTTCGCCCTCCATGATACATAGAGATGGCAATGGTGCGATGTGGTACGGGTTTTTTCTAAGCCCGCAAGTTTTAATACTGCACCTCATCACCTTTAACCGACATAAACTCACCCCACATTCATACCCGCGCATACCAGCACCGCACTACCCCATGTTTTTATTTTTTCCTTTTTTAAAAAAATTTGTAACTCATTGAAAATCATAATATTTCCAAATCTACAACTAGGAAATAATAACTAATTTCTATTTTATCATTTTTCACTAAGAAATTGTCAAAAAGTATCATGTGTACAAGTAATGATCAAATATCATATTTTTATTAAAATTAATAGAGATATTAAGAAATCTATAAAATTATTTATTTGTAGTGTTATACATGTCGTTTTAAGTATCATAAAATTTTAAGTAAAGAATACATATAATTTTAGGTATATTCACGAGAATAATACTAATTTTTAGTTTTTATTAAATTAAACCCGCATATACTCAAAACTCGCACCGCACCATTTTAAAAAATAACTTTAACTTGCCCCGCACCGCACCGTATAGCTTAAAACCCGCACCGCCCCACACCCGCACCGCCCCATTGCCATCCCTAATGATACATAGTTATAAGTATAGACTTGGGGGGTTGACAACACCCAAGCGTACACGCAAGTGTATGTGGTCTTATCAAGTAGTAAAGTGGCTTCAAGGAAGCCCAAGTATCGATCTCTCAGGGACTTACGTTCGCCGACTATCCAATTTTAGTTCAACAATTGAAAAAAGTAAACAATAGTGTTTTGGAATTGTAAACTAAAAGAAACTAAACTAATTCGAAAAAATAATGACTTAGGACTATCAATGGATAGAAGCCCAAGGTTAAAGCTTACAAACAATCATACTATGTTATTGAACTTCATTTGTTAACTTGCTTATCTTGGTTGTTGATTCGTAGGGTCAGTTGCATGATTATGGTTTCCCAACCTCTAATCCTTTACCTAAGTTGAACCTTACAACTACATCATTAAGCGGGGATGCAATAGTCCACTTAAGTTCTTTAAAGCTATCATCCTACGTATGAATCAAGTAAGGCATCTAAGTATATTCTTGTCCTAGATACTAATTGAAATTCCTTATTTTATAAAGAAACAAGAACCATACTTTGCTTATCCCCATATTCTATCTCCCTATTCCCTCTCCCGAGATATAAGGTTGACAATTAATGTATTCTAAGGGTAGCTAATCCTTAAATAATCAAAACAAGAATAAACAAACACCCATAATGATAAGCGAATCAAACAAAATTAATTTAAAACAAAAGTAATCATGAACGTGGCCTTAACCCCGGAAAAAGAGTTTTAGCCTTTAATGAGAATATTCATCATCCGATCCCTTGGATTGATGATACAAACCATGAAAAAACTAAAATAAAGAGATATAAACCCTAAAAAGAAGCTGTGGTAGCCTCCTTAATCCTTCAAGATGCCCAAAAGTAAGTAAAAAATGTGAATAATGTTTTATTTATAGTAGAAGAAATAGCCCATGCCTTGTTGAACAAGGAAATAATTTTTGGTCGTCTGCGAACCCAGTGATTAACGCATTGGAGGGTGTCGCGTCGCGTCTAAATCGCATTGGTTCACTATTTTGGGTGCCTTCTAAATCCATTGGTGTGACGCACATGCCTAGAGCCGTTCTCACATGCCCCCACTCTCCCAATACTTTTTAGGTGTCCAAATTTGCGTCAGCTGTGTTTTGTGTTTCCGTTATCCATTCTAAGCCTTTTTGAGTTGTTTCTACTTGATTTGAAGCTTGTAAATACTTCATATATCATCATAGTCCATTCACAAAGCATCCTATATCATTAAACACAACAATTTAGAGCTCTAAACAACACAACATCCTCAACGGTGAACTAGAAACACGAGCTAAGCATAGGCTAAAGTCACCTTGAGCTTTAACTTATTGTTTTGACTCTTTTCTTGATCCAATTGACCCTTAAATATTATAACTAAGTTGTTTCACATATAAATAAATAATAACAACCTTAGTAACTCATTAAAACACATTAGAACCCAACACAATAGACTAGAAAAACACCTAGCTCAAGCTAGTTACACAAGTTTTCTCGGTTGAACTCTAAATGCTCAAATTGAATCAAAACTCATGTGAAACCACCATTAAACATTGTAAACACATACTTGGAAACATAAATTCTCATTTATATCATTCTCAACCCATTAATCATGTGAATCATTCTCAAAACAAGGTTAAATATGCTAGAATAGTAACGCTAGAATGAATAAATACACCCAACATCAGGGGTTCCCGTGTACCCCAAAAGCATAAGGTCACTAAGACCAACCCTCATATAGGAAAACATGGGTTTCCAGTGTCTATCCTTTGAACTCAAACCTTCACGGCAAGCTATCACAACCCCTATTATTGCCCAATTAAAATATTTAGCACATAACCAAACCATCAATTTCTAGGAGTCAATTATTAAGGCATTATAAAGTGGTACCATCATACCAATTATAGCTTGCAAGAAATGTCATTAGCCAATACTTAGGGGAATCCCTTGTACCCCATAAACTCTATTATTAAAATCACTTAGGGGATTCCCATGTACCTTGCAAGTTTTTCATTATATAATCTCTTTGGGAATTCCCATGTGCCCCACAAGGTTTTCAAAACCATCCGTAACTATTTAACCATTTATACCATGCATTAGTTTCAAGAAATAAGTCAAACCAAACACTTTGGGGATTCCATTGTACCTCTAATTCAAATTTCCACCTTTTCATAGTTATTAACCAGTTTCACAATACAAGGTCGGGGTCATAACCACTTCAAAGTCACAAATTCTAAAAAAGTTATCATTATAAAGTTTGGCTACCATACCCATTCACCCACATGTTTAAAACCATATTTAATTCAGGGAAAACCATAATTAAACCATGGGAAAACATATATCAACAATAAGAATTCAAAAAACCCCAACCTTTATTTTAAAACCATGATAATACCGTGAAAGCCATACATTAAAACATGTGTTTTTAGTAAAATAACAATGAGGGAGGAGTACTTGCCTGAAATACCAAGAAATTTGGAAGAGATTGCACCCTTAGAACTCTAAATAACCATTTTCTTTGAAACCCTAGCCTTATCTTTAACAGAGAGTTTGAGAGAGAACATGGGAGTGTTTTATTGGGAATAATGTGATATTGAAAACCCAAGGAAGGTTTTAAGTCATGGTATCAAAGGGACTTAAAGTGGAAAATGTACAAAATACCCTCAGCATAAAAGCTATAAAAAATGTCTTTGGTTACAAGTCGACTCATTGACTCGTCACCTCATGATGTTGGGTGTATTTATGCATTCTAGCATCTCTATTCTAACCTTTTTGGCCTTATTTTGAGGATCGTTGTAATCTATAATTGTTGATAGTGAGATAAATGTGTTAAAACATGTGTTTATAATGTTAAAAGTGAAGTCCAAGAGAGTTTGTACTTGAAAGAGTCAATTTGAGTTTAATACAGAAAACTAGTCTCCCTAGCTTGAGCTAGTTGCTTGTCTAGTCTATTTTGTAGGATTCTATTGAGTTCTATATGTTCCTTATGGTTTTAAATGTGTTATGATATATGTAACAACTTGTTGGAAGTGTACAAAGTTCAATTGAGTCATGGAAAGAGCCAAAACATTGAGTGGAAGACCATGGAAATCACCCTAAGTTTAAGCTCTTGTTTTTGAATCATCGTAATGGATATAGTGTTTTTTGTGCTTCTAATTCGTGTGGTGTGCTCTTGTAGAATCCTTTGTGAGCATAATATAATGATATATAGATGATTTATAGGCTAGAAAACAATGGGAAATACGCCACAAAGTTAAGGATAAATAGAGGAACGTCCAACACTTAACAAAATTTCAAGAAGCAAATTCCAGAAAGGTGTCGCGATTGGGGAGCATCGCAACCCCCATTTGAGTCAAGCCAGCCTCGCGTCGCGACCCTACTTCAAACACAGCCGAAGAGTGAAAATTGAATCCTAATCAGCTTGGAACTTGTTGTCTACTATAAATATATTTTTGTAGTCATTATTAATCATCTTTTGACATATTTTGGAGATCAAGGGGCTACTACAACTTCATAATTAGGTTTTTATTAATTTTATTTAGTTCATACATATTTGCAGTCACTAATTACAACCTTGTAATTACGATTATGACTCTGCATGGCTAAAGGCTCTCTTTCCGGGGTTGAAGCCAAGAACACGATTATTATTGCTATGGATTAAGTTTGTTTGCTTTGCTTATTAATATTGGTTGTTTGTTTATTCTTATTATAACTATTTTAAGGATTTGCGGCCCTTAGAATACATCCATTGTCAACCTTGTAAACTCGGGAGAGGGAATATGGTAATAGAATATGGAAATAAGCAGAGTATGGTTCTTGATTCTTTATAAAATAAGAAACTTGAATTAGTATCTAGGACAGGGATGTACTTAGATACCTTACTTGATTCATATGTAGGATGATATTTTTTGAGAACTTAAGTGAATTATTACATCCCCGCTCAATGATGTAGGTGTAAGGTTCAACTTAGATAATAGATTAGAGGTTGGAAACCATAATCGCACAATTAACCCTATGAATCAACAACCAAGATAAGCAAGTTAACGAATGAAACCCAAAAGCATAATATGATTGTTCAGAGTGCTTTAACCCTGGGTTTTCTCTATTGATGGTCTCAAGATCTTTACTTTTCACATTGTTTAGTTTTAATTTATAATTTACAAACTCTTTATTTGGTTACTCTCGCATCAATTGAATCTAAAGTGTGAACTGAAATCAAATCGTTGCCAAATCTAGTCTCTGTGGGATCGATAACTCAGTTTTTTTAAGACCACTATATTACTTGGGTGACCATGTACACTTGCGTGTGCGCTTGGGCGCTGTTAAGTTTTTTGGTACCGTTGTCGGGGACTTATTATTTGGCAATTGTTTATTTTAATTTTATTTTTAGATTTATTTGGTGTTTTTACGCTTGGTCTTGTTTTTTGTTTTTGCAGGAAATATGTTCTTAAGTTTATAAGCAGGCAAGGGATCGATAGTTGGTAGAACCAAGCTCGGAACCCGAGCAAATTTACCATTAATGCAGGAGAGAAGCAATCTTTCTCCCTAGACTTCCTCAAATCCAAGAAGGCCAAGAGAATTCTGTTCCTATGGCTGAACAACAAGCAACTGGTAGGAAGGTTAGGGAAGTGGCAGTCCCACTTCCAGTGAACTTGACTTCCCCAATTCAAAGATCGGCATCTGGGGGGAATTTTGAGTTGAAACACAATATGGTGCAACTTCTTATTAGCAGTGATAGTTTATAGGGCTTTCACATGAGGATTCACAAGTCCACTGCAGACCTTTATTGAGCTTACTAATAAATTTACTCCGACTGGGGTGACTCCAGATTATGTGAGGCGGACACTATTTCTCCATTCACTTTTGGGTGAAGCGAAAAGGTGGTTGAATGCGAAGCAGGTGAATTTAATTACTTCATGGGATGACTTAGTTAGAAAGTTCCTCATCAGACTTTTTCCATCAGGCAAGATTGCGAGACTTCGTAGTGAAATAGTGAGCTTCAAACAAAAGCCTAATGAAAACCTCTATCATGTTTGGGAATGCTTCAAGGCTCTTCTTCAGGATTGTCCACATCACCAACAGTCGAATGAGGTACTTGCTCACATTTTTGTAGAAGTTCTTGGTCACAATATAAAGATTTTGCTAGATTCAGCCGCAGGTGATCAAGCGTTAGAGCTAACTTATTATTATGAGCTATACACATTGCTGAACCGCATAGCACAAGGAAATCCAGATTGACATTCATATTCTAGAAGTTCTACAAAAAAAATTGTGAGTGTATTGGAGGTGGACTAATTCACAGCCTTATCAGCACAGGTTTCTGCACTACAGAATTTGATCACTACATCATTCAACAGTATAAAGGTTGGAGCAATATAACCTGCATCCACAGTCAATGCCGTCCAACAAGCTACGAGATGGTGTGAGGTATGTGGAAATAGTGGTTATGTAGCGACCATGTATGCTTTTAATCTGGAATCTGTGATGTATGTAGGAAATGCTCAAAGGCCAAATTATGGTAATGCCTACAATATGAAGTGGCAAACTCAGCCAATATATCATCTATGAAATACCCCACAGCCACAGGACCAATCAAGTCAGTCAACTAGCAGCACTGAAGAGATATTGAAGCAAATCCTAGCTAATCAGATACAGTTTGATACAAACCTGAGAATTTTGCAAGCAGCTACTAGAAGTTTAGAGTTAGAAGTAGAGTAGAATCAAAAAGCGTCGAATACTAGGCTATAAGGTGGGTTACCAACTGACACAGAAACTCCAAGGCAGGTTATGGCAATCACCTTGAGAAGTGGTAAAGAGCTTCAATGTGACCCTTCCAAGGCAACAACGGCGGTAGATACTGATATGGTGACCCAACAGGCAAAAGACAAAGTGGTTAAAAATTCAAGAAAGTCTACTCACTTGAAAGAAAAAGTTGTTAAATCAAAAGTGAAGAAGACATTACCACTACCCTTTTCTCAGAGGCAAATTAAAGCGAAAGAGGACGCCATGTTTAAGAAGTTCTTTGATACGTTCAGAGGATTTCACATTTACTTACCTTTGTTAGATATTTTGTAGGGTATGCCTAAATCTACAAAGTAGTTGAGGAATGTGGTGGCTAATATGATGAAATTGCAGAATGTGGGGTCAATAACACTTACTGAAGAGTGTAGTGCAGTAATGACATAGAAAATCCCTAAGAAATTGAGAGATCCAGGGAAGTTTACTCTCCCTATCCAAATTGGGAGTAAAGTAGTCCATACATTGAGTGATTTAGGGGCAAGTATAAATTTGATTCCCCTAGCTCGGTTTGAAAAATTGGGCTTGGAAAAGCCTAGATCGACCACTGTGGTTTTGCAGCTAGCTGACAGTTCCATGGCATATTCGGAAGGAATAATTGAGGATGTCCTCATTAAGGTTGGTAAATTTGTTATTCCTGCTGACTTTATTGTTCTTGATTTTGAGGCAGATGAATAGGTATCAATCATCTTGGGGTATCTATTTTTAGCAACCGGGGGAATGTTAATTGATGTTAGAGAAGGCACTCTCAAAATAAGGGTAGAGGATAAAGAGGTGGTGTTTGATATATACAAAGCACCCATAATTATGTCCTAAGTTAAAGATTTATATATAATCAATGTTATTGTAGGGGACAAGTGTGGGGTGGCTAGACCACAAAAGACCTCTTCAAACTACCTGATTGAGTAGCCTAAGACTCTATCTTCTAAGCCTGACATGATGGAAGTTGATGAGCCTCCAAAGGCTAAAGTTGAGAAACCTACGGCTCTTGAGAATTCACACCCAAAAGGGGTGAAAAGGATAAAAAGATGGCCTCCAAGTATGAGGAAAAAAATGAAGGAATATGGTTAAGTTGATATAGGTCATGCCGCGACACTAAATTAGGCGCTTCTTGGGAGGGAACCCAAGCTAAGGTTTGTTTTATTTTTAGTATTTTTAGTTCTTATTTCACGTAGTTTTATTTTTTGGTTGAGTCACAGGTTAACGGGAAGTCTGAGTACTATAAACTTGAGCTTGGAGCATGACAAAGAATGAGATCAGGGTCCCATAGATCTCCTTTATGTGTAAAGATGCTACTAGCTAGGCCTAGAGGCCTTAGGGAGTATTTCTATCTCTTACCTTTAAATTCACTTTGGGAACAAAGTAGATTTTAAAGTGTGGGGTGGGGAAATTTCCAAATCTCGGTTCAATTTTTTTTTTAGGTTAGGAATAAGTAAGATATTCTTGTTGGTGCTATTTTTGATTACATGATGCAAGTGGGTTTGTTTGTAAAAGCATGTTGATTGATGTGAATTGCTATTTTTGAGACTGTTAGGGTTAAGTTTATTACTCTTGTTCTTGTTGGCTTAAAATTGAATTTGTGCTATTATTTGGTTGGGAGTCTATGATGATCCTATAAGAGTTGAGCATGGGTCATGTACATGTAAGGTTTTTTGTATAGTCTTTATTGCATGTGGTGTCTAGAACTTACCCGGTGTGTGTGTAAACAAAATAAAGAGTGTGGTTTTTGGAGATGATTGTAGTTAAGAGTTGCTCAAGGACGAACAAGGTTTTAAGTGTAGGGTGGTGATGTTGGGTGTATTTATGCATTCTAACATCTCTATTCTAGGCTTTTTAGCCTTGTTTTGAGTATAATTCTAAGCTATAATGGTTGATGTTAAAACATGTGTTTATAAGGTTCTAAGTGAATTCCAAGTGAGTTTGTACTTGAAAGAGTCAATTTGAGTTTAATATAGAAAAATAGTCTTCCTAGCTTGGGCTAGTTGCTTGTCTAGTCTATCTTGTTGGATTCTATTGAGTTCTATGTGTTACTTATGGTTTTAAATGTGTTATGATATGTGGAACAACTTTTTGGAAGTTTACAAAGTTCAATTGAGTCAAGGAAAGAGGCAAAACATTGAGTGGAAGACCATGAAAATCACCCTAAGTTTAAGCTCTTGTTTTTGAATCTTCGTGATGGATATAGTGTTGTTTGTGCTTCTAATTCGTGTGGTGTGTTTTTGTAGAATACTTTGTGAGCGTAATA
The DNA here is from genome assembly GCA_030864215.1 of Capsicum pubescens. Classification (NCBI taxonomy): domain Eukaryota; kingdom Viridiplantae; phylum Streptophyta; class Magnoliopsida; order Solanales; family Solanaceae; genus Capsicum; species Capsicum pubescens. The sequence continues at coordinate 154,623,049 of CM061549.1, read as the reverse complement.
TGATGATATATAGTTGATTTGGAGGCTGGAAAACCATGGGAAAGATACCACAATGTCAAGGATGAATGGAGGAACGTCCAACACATAACCAAATATCAAGAAGCAAATTCCAGAGAGGTGTCGCGATAGGGGGCATCGCAACCCCCATTTGAGTCAAGCCAACCTCATGTCGTGACCCCTACTTGACCCAAGTATCTAGTGCGTCGTGACCCATAGTCAAGTCAAGCCAGCCTCGCATCGCGACACTACTTCAAACATGGCCAAGGAGTGAAAATTGAATCCTAATCAACTTGGAACTTGTTGTCTACTATAAATACATCTTTGTAGTCATTATTAATCATCTTTTGACATATTTTTGAGATCAAGGGGCTAGTACAACTTCATAATTAGGTTTTTATTAATTTTATTTAGTTCATTCATGGTTTTTGTTGATAATTACAACCTTGTGATTACGATTATGACTATGTGTGGCTAAACGCCCTCTTTCCGGGGTTGAAGCCAAGAACATGATTATTATTGCTATGGATTAAGTTTTTTTGCTTTGCTTATCAATATTGGTTGTTTTTTTATTCTTATTATAATTATTTTAAGGATCGCGACCCTTAGAATACATCCATTGTCAACCTTGTGAACTCAGGAGAGGGAATAGGGCGATAGAACATGGAAATAGGCAGAGTATGATTCTTGATTCTTTATAAAATAAGAAACTTGAATTAGTATCTAGGATATGTATGTAATTATATACCTTACTTGATTCGTATGTAGAATGGTATTTGTTAAAAACTTAAGTGAATTATTACATCCTCGCTCAAAGATGTAGGTGTAAGGTTAGACTGAGGTTGTAGGACCCCGCAAAGTTCCTTTGTAGTCCGAGCCTTAAAGCGTATTAAGTGAAGTGTAATTCTGGCCTTAAAAGATTAAGAAGAGACTTTCCAAGTGTTTGGTGTTTAAACCATATAGAAATTTCTCAAATTTGACCTTTTGTCATGTAGATAATTGAATTAGCTTTCCAACGATACCAATTTCATCAAAATCGATATCGGGGTGAGATGTTATGACCGTTTTATCGAGTGTTATCGGAACCACCCAGGTGTGACGGACGATCCGACGAACCATCGAGTTTGCGACGGACCATCGATTTTACGATGGCCCATCGCTTGGCCCATCACAACCAAGGCAGTAGCCCCCATTTCTGCCCCAAGTGCGACGACCAAAATAATGAACCATCAAAGATGCGATGGACCATCGTTGGGACCGTCGCGTTGAGGCAGTGTGGCCTCACTCTGGCCATCGTGCGAAGGACGATCCGATGGACCGTTGCTCCAACCGTTGTATCGAGGCAGTGTGTCCCATTCCTAGCCAACGTGCGACGGTCGACCCGACGGACCGTCAGACTTGTGATGGATCATCGCTTTGACCTTCGCAGTCCCCGTTCAGTGTTTTAACTCATTTTAACAGGGTTTTTTTTGAGTCTTTTCTCTTTTAACCCTCTTATATATTCCAAACGAACTTGGTAGCCTCATTATCTCCCAAAACATTCAAAGGCTAGGGTTTCTCCCTCAAGAGCAAATCTAAAACCCTTCTCCAAGAAATCCAAGAACTCACCATAGATTCAATAAATTGAGTTGAGATTTGAGTTCCCCAAGTTTAAGGGTTGCAAAAATCCTCTCTCAAGAGTAAGAAGAAGAGTTTAGAGCAAGCTTGTTCATCCAATTTCATAATCTAAGGCATGTGGGGTTTTGAACAAGTGTAATCCTTTCATCCTTTTGCCCAAAGTCTTATTTAAACTATGATTTTCTATAATTTATGAGATTTTACATGAAATTGAATTGGGGTTTGTCACCCATTGTTATTGGTTGCAAGCTTTTGATGTTTCCAATGAATTGAGAGTCTAATGGCATAATTTTTACATGTTTTCTTGAGAAATTGCAGCTGGGTCTCTACCCCATGATTTCAATCCTTGAGAAGTTAATAGTTGAAATATTTGAGATATTGAAGTATATGAGTATGTTGAGATTCTGAGACAAATTGCTAAAATTTCCAGATTTCTACATGAGTTATGAATCTATATGCTATCTATTATGCTTTTGATGAGTTTTAACTTGAGATTGAATTTTGGGTTATTAAGCCCTACTTGAGACGTGAGATTTTATGAACTCTTGTGTTATAAGCACCCATGATTTGAGTTTTCTGAGATTATTGAGAAATGTTTTGACCTAATGGTCATTGAGTTTTGAAATCCACTCTACTACATGAGATTACCTATTTGATTATTGGGTTCGTGGTGAACCATGAGATTATTTCTAAAAGTTGATTTTTACGAGATGAGCGCAGATAATCTAAAAGGAGTAGTATTTAGCATCGAGCGGGTAAGTTACTACGGTTTCTTACCCCAAAACTACATGCCATTATAGGTTGGGCCTGAGGCCGAGTTTATGATTATCATTGGGCCTAAGGCCGATTTGATATTGGGCCCGAGGTTGAGTTTGTTTAGTGATCACTGGACTTAGGTTATACTCCCTGGCAAGAGTATGACGCATCTCCCCAACGTGAGGTTTCTTCCTTAGGAGGACAAAATGTTGGACTCTATGTAGCTCGTATGGTTTATTTCGGTTAAGAGAAACTCCCTAAACTAAAGTATTTTTCCATTGAGATAAGGTATTTTTCTTTAAAACTAAAATACTTTCCCTGGATATGAGTATTTTTTCCTAAAGCTTGAAATAAGATATTTTCCTATCGTGAATGAAATGCCTTCAAGTATGTTCTAAAGTTATATGATTTCGAATTCCAAGTATTTGAGTTCAAAAGAGTTATGAGTTCTTGAGCATTAAAGAAGTTTTACTCTCCATGAGACATATGCATGAGTTGAAAGTATTTCTTAAAGTTTCCTTTAGCCTTGAGTAATGAGACAAAGATAGGAGTACAAATTTCAAAGCTAAAAGTATAATGACTCACGAGATTGTGTTACATGTTCCATTTTACATGATTCACGAGCTTTGCATTTTATACTTATTCTAGCCATATGAGTCATTACTTATTACATGCATGATTTGATTAAAGGGTATTGATGCATGCACCCCCACATACTTAGTACATTCCCAAGTGTTGATCCACATATACATCTATGTGCTACATTGTCTTATAATATAGGTTCAGGTGCTCAGTCCCAGCCTCGTCAGTGACTTTCGAGTACCTTTGTCTACATTCCTACTGTGGTGTGTCCTTGTGGTTCGAGGACCTATTCTTAAACATTTTTTCATTTGAGTGACTATGATTTTACTTTCAGTTCATTTTGAGTTAGTTGGGGACCTGTCCCAACGACTCTCTAGTTCATGGATTAGTAGAGTCTTTGTCAGACTAGTTATCAGATTATGATTGTGTTAAGAATTCCTGTATTATGTTCTTTTGGACCGAGTATTTTCTCCGTATCTCCCTTTATATGATATTACTATGCTAGTATTTGAATTAATTCATCTTGAAATGCGTGTTAATACTAGAAACAGGCTCAAAGGGTTAGCTTGGGGCTACTTGTAGCCTTAAGCATCGTATGACATCTTGGGAGGTGATTTAGGGTCATTTTAAACTTTGTTTCAGAGCTAGCTTTTAAGGAGTCCTAGGGAGTCTGGCAAGCCTTGTTGAGCAGAGTCTTGATCATCGGTGTGTAGCGCGCCACATCTATGAGCAAGAGGCTACAAAATGTTTTAGGAAAAAGTTATTTCTTCTTTCAGATTCTATCGTGCCTACAGTTGTCCCTCTCATCTAATAATTCGTGCTCTTCTATTTTCATAAAATGCCTCCCCGAAGAGCGAATGTCCTTAGAAACAATGATGAGCAACCCCCACCTGTTGACCCTTTGAATGAGAAGGTGTCTCATGCTGAGTTTCAGGCAGTTTTTCTAGCGTTAGCCCAAGCAGTCACCGTTAATGTTCAGTCCAATAACCAGTCCGCAGTTGTTAATCAGCAGGTAAGTGATGTAGCTGTGGCTAGAATCTGTGATTTCGTGCGGATGAATCCGCCAGAGTTTTATGGGTCTAAGGCAGATGGGGACCCACAGTTGTACCTTGAAGAGGTGAGAAATATCATATATGTGATGCATATTTTTGAGGAAGAAAGTGTTGAGTTGGCGTCCTACAGGCTGAAGGACATTGCTTATGACTGACTTGTGTCGTCGAGGAAGGGTAGAGGCGAGAATTCCGCTCCTATGACTTGGCAGGTATTCCAAGATGCATTCTTGGACAAGTTCTTTCTGCTTGAGATGAGGGAGGCAAAGTTTGAGGAGTTTATAAACTTGAGGCAGGGCTCCATGACTGTTAAGGAGTACTGCTTGAAGTTCAATTAGTTGGCCAAGTATGCTCCTGATTAGATTTCTAACACCCGAGATAGTATGAGCAAGTTCATGACAGGTGTTTCTCATTTGGTACTGAAGGAGTGTAGGACTGCAATGCTGCATAAGGATATGGATCTGGCTAGGTTGATGACACATGCCCAACAGATAGAGACGAATAAGATTAGAGAAAGAGATAGAGTGAGAGGTAATAAGAGGGCTAGATCTGAGCAGCATAAGTATAGCCAACCTAGGTTCCATGAAGGGAACCTCCCTCAGTTTTTGAAATGTTCCTCTATGCCAGCGCCTTCATCAGCTAGTGATCCCGCACCTAGAGGCAGGCAGGAGCAAAGTGGTAGGTCTTTTATGTCTAGGTCGCAGAACAGTATTGGTAACAAGCCCCGTTATCCTCTTTGTGCTAAATATGGTAGGGATCTTCCCGGTGAGTGTTTCGAAGATTTGAGAGGTTATTTTGGTTGTGGCAAACAGGGCCACAGACTTAAAGATTTCCCTCATGCTAGACAGGGGAACAAAGATGCCCGACCTCAGGCACAAGCTACTAGTGCACCAACTTCTGTACCCCATACCGCCCCTACTCAGGGTGCTTTATCCAGCACTTCTGGCGGCCAGCGCCAGAACAAATTCTATGCCTTACCATCCCATCAAGAGCAGGAGGCCTCTCCTGATGGTGTTACCGGTATGCTCCGTGTCTTTTATTTTGATGTCTATGTGTTGTTGGACCCCGGGTTAAGTCTCTCTTATGTGACCCCACTTGTAGCTGTGAATTTTAAAATGAATCTCGAAAAGATTTCTGAGCCCTTCCTAGTTTCTACACCAGTAGGGGAGTCAGTTGTTGCTAAACAAATGTATAGAGATTGTCCTGTTACTATTTTTCATAGAGTCATACTTGCTGATTTGATAGAGTTAAATATGGTGGATTTTGACCTTATTCTAGGTGTGGATTGGTTTTATTCTAGTTATGCATCTATAGATTGTCGTACCCGTGTGGTCAAGTTTCAGTGTCCTGATGAACCAAATTTTAAGTAGTCCGGGAGTTCGGTATCTCCCAAGAGTTATTGTATCTCCTATCTCAAAGCTAGAAAGCTAATATCCAAGGGTTGCATCTATCACCTAGTTAGAGTCAAAGACACTAAGTCCGAGGTTCCAACTATTCAGTCAGTCAAAATTCTTAATGAGTTTCCAAATATTTTTCTGGAAGATCTCCCAGGAGTACCTCCTGATAGAGAGATATAATTTGGGATTGACCTTCTTCCTGATACTCATCCCATTTCTATTCCTCCATACCGTATGACACCTTCTAATCCTAAGGAGTTGAAAGAGCAACTCAAAAATCTTTTAGACAAAGGTTTCATAAGGCCCAGTATTTCCCCTTGGGGCGCACCTATCTTATTCGTGCGAAAGAAAGATGGTTCTTTGCGTATGTGCATTGACTTCCGTCAGCTTAACAAGGTCACCGTCAAGAACAAATATCCTCTTCCAAGAATTGATGACCTGTTTGATCAGTTGCAAGGTGCAAGTTATTTCTCCAAGATAGACCTTAGATTCGGCTATTACCAGCTTAAAGTCAGGGAATGTGATGTTCTAAAGACAGCGTTCCACACCCGTTATGGTCACTTTGAGTTTCTAGTCATGTCCTTCGAGCTAACCAATGCCCCAACCACCTTTATAGACCTTATGAATTGAGTATTCAAGCAATATCTCGATATATTTATCATTGATTTCATAGATGATATCCTTGTGTACTCCCGTAATAAGAATGACCATGTAAATCACCTTAGAGTTGTCTTGTAAACTCTTAGAGACCACCAGTTGTTCACTAAATTCAGTAAGTGTGAATTTTGGCTAAGGTCTGTAGCCTTTATGGGTCATGTTGTTTCAGCCGAAGGTATTAGAGTTGATCCCCAAAAGATAGAAGCTGTAAGGAATTAGCCTAAAACTATCTCTCCATTTAACATTAGAAGTTCCTTGGGTCTGGTGGGCTACTACTGCCGTTTTATTGAGGATTTCTCTTCTATTGCGTCTCCCTTGACCCGGTTGACCCAAAAGAAAGTTAAGTTCCAGTGGTTAGATTCCTGTGAGAAGAGTTTTCAGGAGTTGAAGAGTCGACTTACTTCAACCCTTGTGTTGACTTTGCCTGATGGTACAGATGGTTTTGTGGTGTATTGTGATGCCTCTAGAATTGGTTTGGGTTGTGTGTTGATGCAAAAAGGTAAGGTTATATCCTATGCCTCTAGGCAGTTGAAGCCGCATGAGAAAAATTACCCAACCCATGATCTTGAGTTAGCTGCTATGGTCTTTGCTTTGAAAATCTGGAGACATTATTTTTATGGTGTCTATGTGGATGTGTTTACTGATCAGAAAAGCTTGCAGTATGTGTTTACTCAGAGGGAGTTGAATCATAGGCAGAGAAAGTGGTTGGAGTTGTTGAAAGACTATGATATGAGTATGTTGTACCACCCGGACAAGGCTAATGTAGTGGTAGATGGCCTTAGCAGGTTGTCTATGGGTAATGTTGCCCATGTAAAGGAAGGTAAGAAAGAGTTAGCTCGTGATGTGCATTATTTGGCTAGATTGGGTGTTAGGTTGCTTGATTCAGCTGAGGCAAGTACTTTGGTGCTGAGTAGTTCTGAATCCTCTTTAGTTTCAGAATTGAAGGAGAAGCAAGATGAGGATCCTAGTTTGGGCAGACTGAAAGAGACAGTTAAGGACCAAAAGGTAGAGGTTTTCTCCCAAGAGGGAGATGGTGTATTGAGATTGCAAGGTAGATTGTGTGTTCCGTATATTGATGATCTGAGGTAGAGAATTATGGCTGAAGTACATGGTGCATGGTATTCTATTCATCCCGGCAGTACCAAGATTTACCACAACTTGTGTGAAATCTATTGGTGGAATGGTATGAAGAAGGATATAGTCGAATTCGTCGCAAAGTGTGCAATGTACCAACAGGTTAAGGTAGAGCACCAAAGACCTGGTGGTGTGATGCAAGAGTTTGGTAGACCTACTTGGAAGTGAGAGGTGGTGAATATGGACTTCGTGACCGGGTTGCCTCTGTCGCGTCGTCATCATGATTCAATTTAGGTTGTTGTGGATAGGCTGACTAAGTCTGCACATTTCTTTCCTATGCATACATCTTATACAGCTGAAGATTATGCCAGATTGTATATCCGGGAGTTAGTCAGGTTGCATGGAGTTCTCTCGTCCATCATTTCGGATAGGGGCACTCAATTTACTTCTCAGTTTTGGAGGGCATTTCAGCAGGGTCTTGGTACCCAAGTTTTTTTGAGTTCTGCTTTCCACCCGCAGATAGATGGTCAGGCTGAGAGGACCATTCAGACCCTAGAGTATATGTTGCAGGCGTGTGCTCTTGATTTCAAAGGTAGTTGGGATGAGCATTTTCCATTGATAGAATTTGCCTATGACAATAGTTACCATGCTAGCATCGGGATGGCACCATTTGAGGCCTTGTATGGTAGGAGATATTAATCACCCGTAGGTTGGTTTAAAGTGGGAGAAGCTGCTATGATTGGGCCTGATGTAGTGTTTGAAGCTATGGAGAAAGTTAAGTTGATTAGAGAGAGGTTGAAGACTACCCAGAGTCGTCAAAAGTCATATGCTGATGTGAGGAAAAGATATCTTGAGTTTGAGGTGGGTGATTTGGTGTACTTGAAGATTTCACCCATGAAAGGGGTGAAGAGGTTTGGTAAAAAGGGAAAGCTTAGTCCCCGTTATGTTGGCCTGTATAGAGTCTTGAGCCGTTTTGGTAAAGTAGCCTATGAGGTTGAGTTGCCTGAGGAGTTGTCAGCCGTTCATCCTATTTTTCATGTCTCCATGATTAAAAAGCATATTGGTGATTCTGTTGTAGTAGATCCCTCAGAGAGTGCTGATATTCAGAACTGTCTTTCATTCGATGAGATTCCTGTTGAGATCCTAGATTTTCAGATCCGTAGACTAAGGAACAAGGAAGTTAACTTGGTCAAAGTTTTGTGGCGGAACCAGTCAATTGAGGGTGCTACTTGGGAGGCAGAAGCAGACATGCAAGCCAAGTACCCGCACCCTTTTTCCGCGAGTTCAGATCAATCCGAAGGTATTGTTCTTCCTTAATTCAGCCCTTCTAATCTAAAGTTCATCTATATGTATCTATTCTTGCATGAGTTCTTGCAATTTCTGAGGTATTCAAGAGTTTAGAGAGACTTTGAGCCATTTAGCAAATTGCTTCAGCTATGTATACTCAGTTTTTCCTGTGTTCTTAGTCTTCTAACTAGCGACATTTGAGGACGAATGTTTCCAAATGGGAGATATTGTAGGACCCCGCAAAGTTCCCTCGTAGTTCGAGCCTTAGAGCGCGTCAAGTGAAGTATAATTCTAGCCCTAAAAGATTGAGAAGAGACTTCCCAAGTAATTGGTGTTTAAACCATATAAAATTTTCTCAAATTTGACCTTTTTTCATGTAGATAATTGAATTAGCTTTCCAACAATACCAATTTCGTCCAAATCTGGTATCGGGGTGAGAAGTTATGGCCATTTTAGCTAGAGTTTTTAGAACCGCCCAGGTGCGACAGACGATCCGACGGACCATCAAGTCTGCAACGGACCGTCGCTCGGCCCGTCGCAACCAAGGCAGTAACCCCCTTTTTCTGTCCCAAGTGCGATGGACAAAATGACGGACTGTCAAGGATGCGACAGACCGTCGCTGGGACCGTCGCATTGAGGCAGTGTGGCCTCACCCTGGTCATCGTACGATGGATGATCCGACAGACCATCGGACTTGTGATGGACCATCGTTCCGACCATCGCATCGAGGCAGTGTGTCCCATTCCTGGCCAATGTGCAACAGACGACCCAACGGACCGTCGGACTTGCGATGGACCGTCGCTTCGACCGTCGCAGCCCCCGTTCAGTGTTTTAACTCATTTTAACAAGGGGCTTTTGGGTCTTTTCCCTTTTAACCCTCATATATATTCCAAACGAACTTGATAGCCTCATTATCACCCAAAACATCCAAAGGCTAGGGTTTCTCCCTCAAGAGCAAATCTAAAACCCTTCTCCAAGAAATCCAAGAACTCAACATAGATTCAACAAATTGAGTTGAGAGTTGAGTTCCCCAAGTTCAAGGGTTGCAAGAACCCTCTCTCAAGAGTAAAAAGAAGAGTTAAGAGCAAGCTTGTTCATCCAATTTCATAATCTAAGGTATGTGGGGTTTTGAACAAGGGTAATCCTTTCTTCCTTGTGCCCAAAGGCTTATTTAAACTATGATTTTCTGTAATTTATGAGATTTTACATGAAATTGAATTGGTTTTTTTCACCCATTGTTATTGGTTGCAAGCTTTTGATGTTTCCCATGAATTGAGAGTCTAATGACATGATTTTTACATGTTTTCTTGAGAAATTGCAGCTGGGTCTATACCCCATGATTTTAATCCTTGAGAAGTTAATAGTTGAAATGTTTGAGATATTGAAGTATATGAGTATGTTGAGATTTTGAGACAAATTGCTGAAATTTCCAGATTTCTACATGAGTTATGAATGTATATGCTATCTATTATGCTTTTGATGAGTTTTAACTTAAGATTGAATTATGGGTTACTAAGCCCTACTTGAGACGTGAGATTTTATGAACTCTTATGCTATAAGCACCCATGATTTGAGTATTCTGAGATTATTGAGAATTTTTTTGACCTAATGGTCATTGAGTTTTGAAATCCACTCTACTACATGAGATTACCAATTTGATTATTGGGTTCGTGGTGAACCATGAGATTATTTCTAAAAGTTGATTTTTACGAGATGAGCGCAGATAATCTAAAGGGAGTAGTATTTAGCACCGAGCGGGTAAGTTACTATGGTTTCTTACCCCAAAACTACGTGTCACCATAGATTGGGCCTGAGGCCGAGTTTATGATTATCATTGGGCCCAAGGCCGAGTTGATATTGGGCCCGAGGCCGAGTTTGTTTTGTGATCACTGGACCTAGGTTAAACTCCATGACAAGAGTATGACGCATCTCCCCTACGTGAGGTCTCTTCCTTAGGAGGAAAAAATGTTGGACTCCATGTAGCTCGCATGGTTTATGTTGGTTAAGAGAAACTCCCTAAACTAAAGTATTTTTCCATTATGATAAGATATTTTCCTTTAAAACTAAAGTACTTTCCCTGGATATAAGTATTTTTCCCTAAAGCTTGAAATGAGATATTTTCCTAACGTGAGTGAAATGCCTTCAAGTATGTTCCAAAGTTATATGATTTCGAATTCCAAGTATTTGAGTTCAAAAGAGTTATGAGTTCTTGAGCAGTGAAGAAGTTTTACTCTCCATGAGACATATGCATGAGTTAAAAGTATTGCTTAAAGTTTCCTTTAGCCTTGAGTAATGAGAATAAGAGAAGAGTACAAATTTCAAAGCTAAAAGTATATTGACTCACGAGATTGTGTTACATGTTCCATACATGATTCACGAGCTTTGCATTTTATACTTGTTCAAGCCATGTGAGTCATTACTTATTACATGCATGATTTGATTAAAGGGTATTGATGTTGTTTTATATAAATGCATGCACCCCCACATACTCAGTACATTCCCAAGTGTTGATCAACATATACGTCTATGTGCTACATTGTCTTATAATGGAGGTTCAGGTGCTCAGGCCCAGCATCGTCAGTGACTTTCAAGTACCTTTATCTACATTCCTACAATGGTGAGTCCTCATGGTTCGAGGACCTATTCTTAGACATTTCTGCATTTGAGAGACTATGTTTTTACTTTCAGTTCATTTAGAGTCAGTTGGGGACCTGTCCCAACGACTCTCTAGTTCATGGATTAGTAGAGGCTTTGTCAGACTAGTTATTAGATTATGATTGTGTTGAGAATTACAGTATTGTGGTCGTTTGGACCGAGTATTTTCTCCGTATCTCCCTTCATATGATATAACTATGCTAGTGTTTGAATTATTTCATCTTGAAATGAGTGTTGTTACTAGAAACAGGCTCAAAGGGTTAGCTTTGGGTTACTTGTAGCCTTAAGCACCGTGTGATATCCCTGGAGGCGATTTTGGGTCATTACATAGGTAATAGATTAGAGGTTGGGAAATCATAATCGCACAATTAACCTTACAAATCAACAGCCAAGATAAGCAAGTTAACGAATGAAATCCAAAAACATAATATGATTATTCAGAGTGCTTCAACCCTGGGTTTTCTCTTATTGATTGTCTTAAGATCTTTACTTTACGCATTGAATAGTTTCAATTTACAATTTCCAAACTCTTTATTTGATTACTCTCACATCTATTGAATCTAAAGTGTGAACTGAAATCAAATCGTTGCTAAATCTAGTCTTTGTGGGATCGATAATTCGACTTTCTTGAAGGCAACTATATAACTTGGTAGACTACGTATACTTGCGTGTGCGTTTGGACGCTGTCACCACATCATACGGCTCGTAGTCTTAAGTCGTATCCTTGACAGTGATTTGGACACCCATAAACTGTCGACCTTACTACTCCCAGATCCCACTCGTAACCCAACCCAATGACTCATAGGGTCTAGTCGTAACCAACATAGTACCCAAATAGGTTAGACACTGGACAACCAACAACTTCACCTCACGACTCGTAACCTATCCTCACGGCTCCTCGTGAGCCACTCCTACTCAGAGCAAAGTCAAGCCACTAAGTTACTAATTTGGTTAAGGTTTGTCCTAATGAATCGTCACCACCCTTAACGAATCGTATCACCAAGTTTTGACCAAGACAGAAAATCCAACCACCATTCACTGGACTCCCTACGACTAGGATCACCTGACCCATCAAGACACTATATGGCTCGTATGGTCAAGTTGTAATCAAGGTAGTGAGCTCAAAGCTCAGAAAATTTTCAAGGGCTGACAATTCGGGGTGCTTCAGTATATATATATATATATATTAATAGATCTAGTAAAATATTTGTGAGTTATATTTATCGGCGATAAAAATAAAACTTTATTTGATATTTATATAAGTCATTAATCGATTCAACATTTTTCTTACGAAAATATATACTTAAGATTTGAGTTTATTAAATTAACTATGCTTTGAAAAATATAGATTTGACTATTAGTAGTACTTTACAAAGTTACTTAATTATAAATGTAAATTAAAAATAATAATAAAAATCTTTTGATTTATTAAAAAGAACAAATAAAAGAAATTTTTTAGTATGAGAGACAAGTAAATTTAATTTTTTTTTATTAAGATTACATAACTATCTAATTAAGATAATTTGATATAAACCTAGGATATAAATAATAAGTACTTACCCTTTTGTATTCAACAAATTCAAATGAAAACTATAAGGACAAAATAATTACCCATCACCAAATGGAAAATATATGGGGTTAATTAGAGTAAAGTAATCATTCGGGCTGGACATATTTTGGTTCAAATTGAAAAAACTGAAAAACCAAACCAAAATTTAATTTTGGATTCTGTTTTTTGGATCGGTTTCAGTTTCAAATTTTAGAAATTTGATTAAACATTTTAGTTTTTGTTTTTTCCTAATTTTTTTTTGGCTAAACCAAAAAATCAAAATTATACAAATAATATATATATTTTATTATATATATATATATCCTTTATTATTTATATTCAGTATTAATATAATATATAATATGTAACCCAAACCGCCAAACGTCTTACGAGTTATGTTCTTAACCCTAACATATTTTAATGTTGATTGATGATTATCGACTTATTTTGTGGACTGTTTATGCAAACTTATGCATAATGAAGTTATATGTAATGTTAAACTTATGTCTATTTCATTTCATTTCATCCATGTTGAGTTATTTATAGTAGAAAATAAAAAATAGTTTTGAAAAAAATTATTTTTCTAAAAAATTCACCAATTTTAAATGCCCAGTCATGATAAAGAAAGGCTCACTACTTTAATCTTCAAAATTGAAATAAAAATACAAAATAACTGAATCAAATTTGTAGAAATCGAATCAAACTGAATTTATTTCAATTTGATTATGGTTGTCATTTTCGTCAATCTGAAAACTAAAACACCGAACCGATATTAAACAACCACACCGAACAAGCCGAATGCCTACCCATAGTAATCATTTTCATTAAGGAGTGAAGATGTAAAATTTAAATATCTAAAAACCATATGAAAAGTACTATGGCCTCGTTTGGCCATGAAAATCATAATTTTCCAGAATTGGAGTTGGAGTTGAAGTTTAAGTTGGAGTTGGACTTGTGTTTGGCTATGAATATAAATTAAAGTTGTTTTTGGAAGTTTGTGAAAGAAGTATGAGCACTCCAAATACAATTCCGAAATTGTATTTGGAATTTTCATGATCTAACACATCTTGTTTTCACTTTTTTCACTAAAGTAAAATAATTTTTCGTGAAAAAGAAAATAATTTTCATGGCCAAACAGCTACTATAAATTATATATATTTTTTCAATTTGATTAAAAAATATATATTAAAATATTGGTCAAAGTTTATATTATTTGACCCTAAAAAGTAAAGGGAGTAAATAAATAGAACGGGTGGAGTACTATTTTAGTATGGGCATGATATGTAATGTAGCAGAAATCATGGACTTTTTCCTAGAAGTTATTGATAAGTCTAAATAACAAAGCAAAGAACACAACTTTGCAGAGAAGGCTGATCTCAAAGATCATGATACCCTTATTCTTTTCATTAATACCCTTAAGCTGACACATTAAAACCACTATATCTATTATATAGAATTATATTAGCGATGGTTTGGTTGGGAAGCAAGTTATATTGAGATTACTTATGCTAAGATTATTTTTTATTAACTATTTGATTTGTTGTGCTAAAAATAATATGTATTGCATCTTTCTAAGAATAAATTATTTGTATATAAAAATACCCTTCACCTTGTTTAAAATTTTGTATATTTTTTTTGTAGAGCTTTAGTTATTCATTTAAAAAAAAAAATACTGCTCATTATAAGCCTAATACTTGCTCTGCCTTGAGAAAGTGATGAATCAGTGTTGTTAGGATTTTGCCCTAATTTTCTTACGAAATTTATATTAATTTTCTATTGAAGGAAAATAAAGTAATACCATAATTACTTTTACTTTTCCTAAATGAAAAATATAAAACTCTTCCATATTTGGCTAACCTCTTTCTTGGAGGAAAGATTTTGGACCTCTATAAATAGAAGACCCCTCTTCTCATATCATACCACAATAACATCCACAATGTAGTATTTAGGGAGTTTTGTTTAAGGAGAGATTTCTCTGAAATTATTTTTATGTTTTCCAATATGTAGATCAAGACCAAAATCAGATCCTATAATACATTTTTAATTAGTTTAATTTCCTTTGTTATTTGATTGATCGTTTTCATGGTTTGCAACTAATAGCTTCCACATGACACCCTCTAAAATTCAAACCCAACAAGTGGTATCAGAGGCAACGATCTCATAAATGCTATGGTTAAAAGGTTCAATGATTTGGTGAAACGAGGTTGAAGATCAAGGCAGTTCAAATCAATTTGCAATCAATTTGATGATAATGAGGATTTTCATCCAACTACACATGGAGAACAAGTTTTAACCATATTTTGAATGTTCCTTCTACTACGTGTTTAAAAATAAAAATAAAATATTAATTTCTAACTCATTTTTAACAATGATATATTAAATACTATATTTAACTATGGCAAGCAACAATGATGAAGATTATATGAAGAACGAAAATCATGCACGCGAAGAAGGTGAATCAAGTTTTGTCAGAAAAATCAATACAAAAAGGGAAGATTTGTTAGGGATTTCCCCTGATTTTCTTACAAAATTTGAGTATTATTTTTCTATTGAAGAAAAAATAAAAGTAACACCATAATTATTTTTATTTTTTCTAAAAAAAATATAAAGCTCTTCCATATTTGGCTAACCACTTTCTTGGAGGAAATATTATGAACTTCTATAAATATAAAATCTCTCTTCTCATATCATAACACACAATAAACATCCACAATATAGTCTTTAGAGAGTTTTGTCTAGGGAGTGATTTCTCTCAAATAGTTTTTATGTTTTTCAATAGACCAAACACATTGACAAACCCCTCAATTTGGCTCGAACTTTTATTTTGGCACCTAAAGTAGACGTTGTTCATTTTAAACACCTAAACTACCTACAAATTGTATCATTTTGGCACCTTTTTGCATCATCTCTAACGCGTGGGTTACACTCAATTACGACATGGATTAATCGAGCAATTTATTTGTGTCAACTTATTTTAAATCACCAAATCATTATATATACCCACAATTTTTTTTTTTTACGAAAATAAGTCATTTGAGATGATCCGACCCGTATCTTGGCAGGTAAAGACCCTAACCATTTTTGTAGCCATGGCGTTGCCAAAATCTCTTTTCACCTGATCTTTATTAACATATCTTGCATGCATGCCCTATTATGGAACTATTATTTTTTTAGACTAAAATTCCTATAAAAATGATCTCTTTTTTATTCTTCCGACGGAGAATTCAGTATTTTTGCGGTGAGTACAATCAACGGCTTCAAAGAGGCGATGATGATTTTTTGTCCGACTCGTAACTTGGTGGGGCATGGACATGAAATCTGCATAAAAATAATTCTTTTATCTATGTTTTTGTCGGCAAATTCAGTATTTTCGGTGAGTATAATCGGCGGCTTCAAAGAGGTGTGATGATTTTTGTTCGTTCCCTTTATGAGCTTCCCGGTTTTACAACTATGACATCGCTAAAATCTCTTTTGCTTGAGCTTTATTGACATATCTGAGCCTCAATTTTTTAGAAAATTAAAAAATTAATTAACAAAAGAAAACATAGGTACTGTTGGGAGTTGAATTTACAGCGGTTGGGTGTTTGGAAGTGAATCTTGCAGGCCAAATTGTATTTTAATCATATTCTTTAGGATTTAATTATCATATTGATACAAGATATTACTCTTCGTATTTGAATTAGTAACTCAATTTTATTAGTTTTTGTTTGCACATACATTTTTAGACAAATTTTTATTTTCTTCACTTTTTAGATTATATTGTTAGACGTGATATGGAAAAAACATTCAAATAAATTATTCTCTAAGAGATATTGGGGGTTTGAGAGTATTGTTAAAGGAGTTTGAGCTTGAAAAAATGGTGGAAGACAGTGGAATGAAATAATGGGGAAAAAGTTGATAAAATTAAATAAAAAAAGGGCTAAAATAACACTGTCACGCACCTAAACATAGCCATAAACTGTGTCACTTTGGCACCGTTCGCTGACATGTAGGCCAGTTAACCAAAATTATACCTAATAATATATTTTTAATTAGGTTAGTATTCGTTGTCATTTGATATTGTCTTCATGGTTTGCAACTAATAGCTTTCTCACGAACTCTCAAACTCAAATCCAACAGATGTTTCACGCAAGGGGAGTAGCAACTTGGTGTGGAATTTATTAATTATTATTGAGTTGATGATATTTTTTAATATTTTTTAATTTTTCTAAATTTTCTTACAGAATCCTTTGTGGATTTTTTCGTGATATTGTGCTTATGCCAAGGAAGTAATGTAGCAAGTATTGATATGGATGAAGTAGAAGAAGATAGTGCAGGACTGAGAACAAGAGTGAAACATCTTATTTGACCAATTTTAATTTGGTGGTGCCAATGGATGTAATACGATTCAAACCCCGAGGACTCGAATCGAAGACAAGGAAAGTAAAGATAGAAGGATAAGATAACAATGATAGTAAGATAGACACAAAATTTATAACAAAAAGGCAATCTAAGGGTATGTTAAACCCTAAAGCCTCCTTAATGGATTATTAATTAGCACCTAACTCTTACATGACCGCAAAGGGGATTAGATCCTCTTTACAACCAATGTTTCTAAACAAGGTTCAACATATGCTTTTCTAAGCACTCAAACACTCTCATGGAGTTCTATGAATACATCATGTAAATTAACCAACAATAAAAAACTCCCTAATGAAATGTCTCATGAATATTTTCTTGTCTCGAATTATTCATTTTTCGACTTCAAAAATTTTATTGTCCAACAAATTCTAGCATACCCAGTGGGATAATCTCTACCTCTCATCTCAACTTTTCCAACTGCAAAGTTCAACAACACTGAAATAACTTCCAAGAAGGTCAACTCTCAATTAACTGCTTCCAAGGCTGTTGATTCAAAGTTCTCTGCTGAAGTAGAAAGCATCCTTGGTATTACTTTCGGAAGCTTAGCAGCTGTCACAAGGAGCAAGGCAGGCTTGCTAGGACAACAAACACATCCAGTGTCGTCCGAACCAACTCTAATTTTTGGATTTTCAAGTCCAAAAGAAAAGAAGTCCAATGCAAGTGTGCTTTAGAAGAAGGAAGCAGTGTGGCAAAATCCCTTAAGAAGACTCTAGATCTACTTGAGCATTCCGGTTCCAAATACTCTGGCGCATAGAGCGATGGTTGTTCAAGCAACTCATCATCGACTACACCACATAAGTTGAGCACTTCAAAGATCAACTTGTGCGATAATTCGTGCTACTCTCCAACATCTCTAGTGATTATGCAAGCGATGGTGACTGATGCCTCATTTATGGAGGAGCAGTTTGTGAATCTGGCAAAGGCAATTGAGGGCCTGGCCAAATATGTTCAGAATCACGATACTTGAATTGATAAGATAGTGGATAGGGTGGAAGGTATGATAGATGGATATTCTAGCCATGCACTTGGAAAATCTCCAGAGGTTCATGAGACAAAATCCTGTGAAACAAACACCACCGACTAAAGAGGTGCAAGTTTCTTTTGAGGGAATGATCCCGATTGGGCAATTGATAGAATTCATTGAAGGGACCCTAAAAACAAGTATGATGTTGTCACCAAATCTTCCCTTGCGTATGCCAAGCCCTACACTGCGAGGATATATAGCCTCAAAATGTTTGTCGGTTATTGACCCCCCAAATTTTAACAATTTGAGGGCAAAGGGAACCCAAAACAACATGTCACACACTTTGTTGAGACATGTAACAATGCTGGAACTTACGGTGACTATCTTGTCAAACAATTTTTTCATTCCCTAGAGGGAAACATCTTTGATTGGTATATGTACCTTGAGCCTAATTCCATCGATAGCTGGGAGCAATTGGAGCATGTGTTTCTAAATCACTTTTATAGCTCAAGGCGTACAGTGAGCATAGTAGAGCTCACAAATAATCGACAAAGAAAGGATGAAATAGTCATTGAATTCATCAATCAATGGAGAAATACTAGCCTAAACTGCAAAGATAGGCTTAGCAAAGCTTCTGCAATAGAGATGTGCGTCCAAGGAATGTACTGGGAGCTTTTCTACATCCTGCAAGGAATTAAGCCTAAATCCTTTGAAGATCTAGCTACCCGTGATTATGATATGGAGTTGAGAATATCTTCTACCAGAAAAAGAGCAACGCCTATCCATGACCCTCGAAGGGAAAATGATAAGAAGGAGCACAAAAGATGGAGCAAGTTTGTCCCAAAAAATAACAACATGGAGTCCATGAATGTTGATGTGTCTCCTGTGAAGGTCACCACAAAGGTGATCAAGAAGAAAAGTATGAAGGTGACTTCTGGAGCACGTCCGAATCAGAAAACTTTAAAGGAGATGCAAGAAAAGGAATATCCCTTCCTTGATTTTGATGTTGCTGAGATTTTTGATGAACTCCTTGAGCATAAGCTCATTGAACTCCCAGAGATGAAGCGTTCCAACAAGGCTGGAAGAACCAATGACCCTAATTATTACAAATATCATAGGCTCATAAGTCATCCTCTGGAAAAGTGCTTTGTCTTTAAAGATAAAGTCTTGCAACTAGAAAAGAGAAAAAGATCTTCTTCGACGATAAGATGGATACTTCTCATCAAATTTCTATCACTTTTGGCTCGCTTGACCTAGTCCAAATATGTGTCAAAGAGCATAATGAGAAGATATTAGAGCCTGATAGGTCTTCAGTTGATGAAAGTGATGATGAAGGTTGGACTCTGGTGACCAGGCGCAGACACAAGAAGATGAGTCTGCGAAAGGAGTCATCCAAGCAGCCAACCAGAAGGAGACTGGTGAAGAAACCAAGGAAACCGAAGTTGGTTGAACTTCCAAAAAAGACAAGGGTGATGGAGCTTCACCACCAAAAACGTCGGCGTCCGGTTACTTTAGAGGAATTCTTATCGAGTTGGTTTCGTGTAAGGATTGCCCAAGTCAACCTTGAGGCATCTTGTTTTAATACTGCCAAAGAGTGGGCAAAGGGTGAAAATATACCCATAGAAGTTCCTTTATCCTCTGAACCGCTTGCTGAAATTCTTGGACAAGAGGCACATATATGTGATACAAAAATCACATTCACAAATAATGATCTTTTGCTTGGTAGGGCCCTACATACCCGTCCCTTATACATGGTGGGTCAAATTCTAGGAAAGAAGATCAATAGAATCTTAATAGATGAGGGATATGGAGTCAACATCCTGCCTATCCGCATGATGAAGAAACATGAAATCGCTACTAACGAACTAGACGAAAGCTGTATAATGATCCAAGGGTTCAACCAAGGGGGGCAGAGGGCCATGTGATCTATCAAGTTGGGGATTTGTATGGATAATTTTCAATCAAATGCATTGATGCATGTGATCGATGCCAAAACTTCATACAATATATTGCTTGTAGGCCTTGGGTGCACGGGAACAAAATTATCTCATCCTCCTACTATCAATGCTTGAAGTACCTCAAAGGTGGGGTAGAAATAAAGATAGTAGATGATGATAAGCCATTCACTGAAGCTGAATCAAACTTTACCGATGCAAAATTCTACTTGAAAAACTATGTCGTGAATGAGAAAAGGGTTGATGATGTCACTAAGACCAAGTATGATGATCGTATAGCCAAGAAGGTCATGGTGAATGTTGAAAAAATCTCCACCAAGAAGCCTTTCTCCACTTCAAATAAAGAAAGTGTCACTCCCATAAAAAAGAAGGCAACTCCGGTTCTTCGCTACGTATTAAAGGTAAAAAAAAGAAAAATCACTTATCTGATGCACAAGATAATGTACTAAAGGGGCTAACTTTACCTATTAGAAAGATTGACACGATAAATCCATCCTTAAGGCTACTTGGAGAAGCTGTGGCTCAAAATCCACCACAAGATATGTCACTTCCTACGAAGCGTACAAAAGAGTGCTTCGATACAAATGCATACAAGTTATTTGTAAATGATGGATATAATACTAATGGGCCATCAAGGTTGGGAAAACGTCTGTCGAAAGGTTCAACTAGGCAGGCACGAGAAGGCCTAGGATACAAACAACCACATCTAATTTGCATCTCCATAAGAAGGGTGGTTAGTAACTACATCACTGTAGAAAAAGAGTCTACCGCATCAGACAAAAGGCCTTCTGTATTTGAATGACTTGGAGAATCAACTTCCAGAACTTCTGTGTTCAAGAGGTTGGGTCCTCTAAATAAGAAGATAAGTAACAAGCATCGGAGAAGTCATCAAAGTACGATAATGCACTCCTCGCCTAAGATCTAAAAGAATTTCAAAGTTTTATTCCTTCTAGAATGAGGCGACAGACAAAACTGGTGGTTTCGTGCTACAAGGTGTTAAAAGAAAAGGCTCATACTGTGGTTTATACCAAGGAACGTAAGAAAGATGAAGAAAGTGTTGGCTCCTCATATCATGTTACGACCCAAAATGAGAATGAGGCCTCATCTCAAATGATGGTTAATGGAGAGATAGAAGATAATTTCTGGTGTTACCACATATCCATCAACGATGATGATCCTCAAGAGAAGGAAGATACTGGAGATGCTTTATCTCAACTTAAAGAAGAAGTGAAGGACACAATAGATCCCTTGAAAGAAGTTAATCTTGGAACTAATAAAGACCCAAGACCAACTTACCTGAGTGCTTTTCTAGAGATGGAGGAAGAAATTGCGTTTATGGATATACTCAAGGAATACATGGATATTTTCACTTAGAGTTATAAGGAAATGCCTGGCTTAGATCCGAAAGTAGCAGTCCATCAATTGGCGGTCAAGAATGGTGCTCATCCTGTTAAGAAAGCCCAAAGGCGCTTTAGGCTAGAGTTGGTTCCATTGATAAAAAATAAAGTTAACAAACTCATTAAAGCTGGCTTTGTTCGTGAAGTCAAATATCCCACGTGGATTTCAAGTATTGTTCTAGTATGAAAGAAGAATGGCGAAATTCAAGTTTATGTTGACTTTCAAGATCTCAACAACGCGTGCCCTAAGGATGATTTTTCAATCCCTATACCAGAGTTAATGATTGATGGTACCACTAGTTATGAGGCTATGTCCTTAATAGATGGTTCATCCGTCTACAACCAAATCCACATGGCGCCAAAGGATATAGAGCTCACTGCATTTTGCAAGCCCAAAGGTATTTATTGCTACAAGGTGATGCCTTTTGGTTTAAAGAACGCAGACACCACTTATCAAAGGGCTATGAAAAACATCTTTGACAGTCTACTCCACAAAAATATTGAATGCTACGTGGATGATCTAGTGGTGAAGTCAAGAAAGAGAGACAACCACTTAAAAGACCTGAGAATGGTGTTCGAGTTACTTTGAAGATATCAACTTAGGATGAATCCATTGAAGTGTGCCTTTGGAGTTACTTCCAAAAAGTTTCTTGGCTTCATTGTGCGACACCAAGGAATTGAAATTGATCAAGCTAAGGTCGATGCAATTTTGAAGATGCCCAAACCTTGAAATATTCATGATTAAAAAACCTTCAAGAAAGTCTAGCATATTTAAGAAGGTTCATCTCAAACCTGGTTGGAAAATATCAACCATTTAGTCGTATCATGAAGAAGGACACTCCCTTCGAATGGGACAAAGCTTGTAGTAATGCCTTTGAGAGTATTAAATCATACTTAATAAAGACACCAGTTATTACGACACCCATACCTGGGAAACCATTGATACTCTATATCACAGCACAAGAGAGGTCAATTGAAGCACTACTGGCTCAAGAAAATAGTGAAGGCAAAGAAAACTCTCTTTACTATTTGAGCAGAATGATGAAGCCGAATGAGATAAAGTATTCTCCAATTGAAAAGTTGTGTCTGGCATTGACCTTCTCAATTCAAAAGATGAAACACTACTTTCAAGCTCATATTGTCCGTCTTGTGTCTAGGGCGAATCCCATAAAGTTTGTAATGTCAAAACCAGTCCTTAGTGATTGACTTGCAAGATGGTACCTTCAATTTCAGCAGTTTGAGTATGTGTACATTCCCCAAAAGGCTGTGAAGGGACAAGCATTGGATGACTTCTTGGCAGACCACATGATACTTGATGATTGGGAACTGAGCGATGAGATTCTTGCTGAAGATGCAATGGTTATTGAAGCTAGAACCCAATGGAAGATGTACTTTGATGGTGCCGTACAACGAGATAGAACTGGTGCTGGTATGGTGTTCGTCACTCCATAAGAAGAGGTCATCCCATACTCTTTTACCAAAACAAATCGTTGCTCTAATAATGTTGCTGAATATCAACCTTTAATACTTGGACTTGAGATGGTAGTTGACATGAAACAACCATAATTACAAGTCTTTGGTAACTCCCAATTGGTGATCGAGCAGCTTTTGGGAAGCTATGAAGTCAGAAAGCTCGAGCTACGACCATATCACGATTATGCACAGAAGTTGATGGGGTGTCTTGGAGAGTTAACCCTCCCAACATATGCCAAGGAGAGAAAATAAGCAAGCTGATGCCTTAGCTGCTTTGGCCTCAACCTAACTCTTTCAAATAAGACGTGAGTTACTATCCGCTAAGAGTGGGTAGTACCGCCATAGAATAAGGATGGAGATATAGAAAATAAAGTTGAATACCTCATTGTCGTGTTTGAAACTGCAAAGGAAGATTGGAGACAACCTATCGTTGACTATTTGTGTTATGGGATACTTCCAGAAGGTCTAAGAAGAAGGACTGATATCCTTCATTTTGCTCCTCTCTTACTTTACTATAAGGATACACTAAATAGGAGATCATTTGAAGGAGTACTCTTACGGTGTTTGGGAGAGGAAGAAGCAATTCAAGCTTTGCAAGAAGCGCACTCGGGAGTTTGTGGATCACATCAGTCTGGACCGATGCTCCATTTTCACATTAAAAAAATGGGATCTTATTGGCCAATGATGGTGAAATATTGCTTGAACTATGCTAGAAGATTAAAATCTTGACAATTCCATGCAAATTTCATACATCAACCTCCAGAGGTACTACATCCAACTGTAGCATCTTGGCCGTTCAATGCCTGGGGAGTGGATGTTGTTGGTCCACTACCAAAATATTCTGGTGGACACTTATACATCTTGGTCGTGACAAATTACTTCTCAAAGTGGGCCGAAGCTGTTGCTCTTAAGGAAGTAAAGAAAATAAATGTTGCAAACTTCATCTGAGTGAATATCGTCTACCACTTTAGAATCCCTCAATATACAATAACTGACAATGGCAAGCCGTTTGATAACAAACTGATGAATAATATTTGTGATCTTTTGGCTTTAAGCAGCACAATTCTTCTATGTACCATGTTGCCGCCAATGGTCTAGCTGAAGCCTTCAATAAGACTTTGTGCATCTTGTTGAAGAAATTTATCTCCAAATCCAAACGAGACTGGCATGAGTGAATGGAAGATGCTTTATGGGCGTATAGGATAACTTACCATACACCAACATAAGCAACCCCATACTCACTTGCTTTTGGAGTTGAAGCAGTCCTACCACTTAAGCGTCAAATACCTTCTTTGAGACTGGCTATTCAAGAAGGGATCACCGATGAAGAAAATGCTAAGTTGCGTCTTACAGAGTTAGAAGCTTTTGATGAGAAAAGACTGGAGGCTCAACAAAATCTTGAATTATCAAGCCCGTCTATCTCGTTCTTTCAATAAAAGGGTTCGCTTGAGGTGCTTCCAAGTTGGACATCAAGTCCTTGCAGTAAAAAAATGCATTATTACTTCCCGTAAGTCTGGGGGCAAATTCACCCCAAAGTGGGATGGACCATATGTTATACAAGAGGCATATTCAAATGGTGCTTACAAGCTTGTCAATGTGGATGGCGTGAAAATTGGTTCTATCAATGCCAAGTTCTTGAAGAAGTACTACCCTTGAAGGAAGATGACACTCCTTAAGGCACGAGTATAAACTGGATGTCTACTCCTAGCCCGCAAGAGTATAAACTATGTATGGCTAAAAAAAAGTGAAAGTCCTCTAGGTTGAAAACCTCGAAAGAGGCGTCCTAGGCAAAAGTTAGGACACAAAAAAAACACTCACCCAGAACTACGTTGTGACTTGATCCTCTTCATTGAGGTACGTAGGCGCTTGAAATTTCATTCTGATCTCAGTTACATGAGTGTCAAAAAAATACATATCGTATGAAAGTCAAGTCTGCATACATCTCAATTAAGTTTTGGAATAATGTCAAATACTTGTGGCTCAATGGGGGAAACCCATAAAAAAGAAAGGAAGCTCTTTAAATAGGATTTGGAATACCTAAAGCCAATAGTTGAGGCATAGATCTGCCACACGTGCAATTATCAAGATTGCAAGTCAAAAACATTAATTCTTAAGGCTTGCAAATTGAAGTTTCAAGTCCAACTTAGTTGTGGGGTAAAGACTGAAGCCAATGAGGATCAAGTTTTGGAGAGAAAAGCCAGAGTTTAATACTACAATATCAACATATCAAAATAAGTAAGCAATTCTCAGAGTTAAAATTTAGAAAGGATATTAAAATAAATGTGCGATATAAAGAAAAAGAGTTTCCATTACAACTAATAGATCCAACTACTCAATAAAAAGGTAAAAAAAAGCAATAAGAAGGTCTGAAGGAAGACATCTCCTAAGACTAATCTAAGTATAGCTTATAATTGACTAAATCTTGTAAATCATCCTCTAAGACTTGTGTAACACCCCATATTCAAGTACGTGTATTGGCGTATTCAAGTACGTGTGTTGGTCTTATTTATATGGAATTAATTTTTTTTTATTTTATTTATACCAAAATTTGCCCGTCGATGGTTCCATGCGAAGGTTATTGAATAAGATTTCCAACGATATAAAGATTTCCAAAAACGGATAGGTTTCGGATATAATCGAGCACGTTCGAAACTATAAAACGGTGGCCGGGATATTTGGGAATAGTAAATGTGCAGGAAAATTTCCTGCACACAAACTACTGAGGCCAGCCGAATTTTTGGGTCAACTTCGAATGATCATAACTCCCTTAATATAATGAACTGGGAGAGATTCAAACTATGAAAAGAAATATCTTTGAGTCTTCTTTCCAATTCAATTAGTTTCATCCAAATCCAACGTCTGAGTAACGAGTTATACTCGTTTTACTTCAGCCTATCAAAATAGATTTTTAGGGTCAACTTTAAACGACCATAACTCCTTGTACAGGACGAAATGAGTGGCCTAATTTATATGAAACAAAATCCCATTGAATTATCCTTCCAAATATATCAATTTCACCCAAATCCAATATCGGAGCAAAGAGTTATGGTCGATCTACTTTAGCTTATCAAAACAGTCCACCAAATGACAGATTTGACATTATTTAAATTTTAAAGGCATTTTGGTCATTTCCTATTATATTATGGGCGGGAATATGTGTATATATACATGTATATGAGTTCAAAAACTCATTTTCATCATCAATCATTGAGAAAGAACAAACCCTAGACAAACTTGACCTTTAAATTACTTTTGATTCAACCGTAGAAATTCCAAAGTAATCTGATAACTGTGTTTGCCATCTCGAGAGCTTCGAACGGCACCTATTATTTGTGCAAACATGATTGCATAATCAAGAGGTGAATTCTAAGGTATGAATATTGTTTGCCTTTGTTCTTTTCCATATGTATATGTGTGATATAGGATTATATGTATTGGTTGTTATTGAAAGGTGATGGAAATAGGGTTATGGACTATTTTGCATGGTTTGGTTGTGTTGAATTGTGGAAAGTGGATATGGTAATTGAGTTATGGAAGGTGGATATGGTGATATACTATTGAATTGATGATTATTTATTTCTATGGCTCAATTTGATTTAATGGATTGGTTGGAAGGATAAATGAATCCAAACTTGATATTGGAGGATGTTGTATGAATATGCATGGCATGTGAATGTAATTGGAGTATAAGAGGGTTAAAGTGATACACTTTATGGTGTAATTAAGGCTTACTACTTAACCACTAGTTTGGTGAATTCAAATAATTGAATTGTGACGTTTGGTTTCTAATATTAGATTGCTATATATGTTCATTGTAGATAAGTAATCCGAAAAAGACAGGAAGTCCATTTGGGACTAGTATTGAAGGTTGACAGTCAGGTATGTAAAGTATACTCTATACCATATCTTTGGCATGAAAGTGAACAATTGTTCTATTAAGAAAGTTTCCAAAGTTATTCAATAACATGTGATCCATAATGGTTTTGTATGATGTCCTACGTTACCAATGAACTTGTTTCCACCCTACAAGATGTCAACACATTCCAATACTTACTTGTTTTCCAAATCTTACATGTTTATTGCACTAATGAATGTCATAAGGTATCCGGTTACTCAAACAAGATCCATGTGCTATTAATGACTCCAAAACATTTCATTGATATACCAATAAGTTCCTACTTCATTGTTATGGCATTGATGACTCCAAAACACTTCATTGATGTGCCAATGAGTTCTTACTTCATTGTTATTGCATTGATGGTCTATTTATATGTCTCTTATTGCTGTATCATTGTTTCAAAGTATCAAAAATGCGGTGGCGACCGAAATAACAATCTCAAAGATTAATTGAACTAAGTGATGGAAGTTCTCTCTTATTGGGTGGTATCCCAGGGGCATAAGCCTATCATGGGTCAATCCCAGTTGATATGTACTGGAGGCAGCCTAATGGTCACAGTACAGTACAGTAATGATTACAAAGATGATAAGAACGAAGGTAAAGTGATTGAATAAATACAATGTACAGGTTGTCACAAGTTCTAGTAAGTGTGGTTCACTCCTTTTACGATTTATTCACTTGTTTTTTATTTCTATTGAGCTCCTATATCATATGTGATTATCTACAGCTTAACCTGCTCAGTACATATTTTGTACTGACGTCCCCCACGGGGGACGTGCATTTCATGCTACAGGCATAGGTACCTCAGCTCATACACCGCACAAGTAGGAGCCAGGATATCCAGATGCTTTTGGTGAGCTCCAGTTTGCTTCGGGGATTTCCGTGTCATATACAATCACTTTTGGTATTGTATAGAAGTTAGTTATATGGCGGGGTGTGTCCCGACCTTAGTTAAACTCTGTGTATTGTCTAGAGGCTTTGTAGACCTAATGTACAGTCAAGGTGGTGTTTTGTTAATAGACGTGATGGATCCAACGGCCAAGTATTGTATATACATATATATGTGTGCTCGAGCTTATACAAATGATTATTTCCTTTTATATGCGACATGATGCTGTCCGAATTTCGGGTTGTCATATAAGTATGCATGAGAAGTATAAGGTTATGAGCTGGTTCTCCCGGGCCTCCTCGATTACGGGTGCCAGTCCACCCTAATAGGATTTGAGGTGTGACAACTTGCTTCTTCTTCTCCACGACCTTTGAGGCATTTGCCATTGCAACGGAGACATCAAAACACTTGGAAAACTCTTCTTCAGCAGTTGAAACTTTGGATCCCATCTCTGCAGCTTCTTACTTGGCAACATCTCAGCGAGCTTTCAACTTCTTTAACTTCTTTCTCGCTTTCTCAAGAGATTTGCAGGCAGCAAAAACTTCTTCATATTTCTCATCTCCCTCCCTCAATACAAGGTCAAGATATTCTTTGGCTTTCAAATATGACTCTAACTCTTTAATTGCTGTGGTTTGATCAATAAGGAAAGATTGTACTTGGTCATAGGAAGTCGCCAGCCTAAAGAAAGTCACCAATAAATTCTACAAAGGGGAAATATCTTCCACCATTCCATTCATGTCATTAAGTACGACTTCAACGTCATCTTGAATAAAGGAAGAACGATTTGGAGTAAGGCATGCAAGTTTGGTTGGATACCAGCCCAAGCCTTCAAGATAAATTCCTTTTTAAGCTCTGAAATAACCTTCTTGCCATAAAAAATAAACATGGTTACTGCTGGTTGCCTGGGAAAGTTTGATTTTACATTTGCTTTGACTTTACCGCAAGGGTTAAAAGTAACCTCTTTGGATGAAAAAAGTAACTCTCTTTAGTCTGGACCTACTACAGACTCACTACTATCTTGTGGCTTACTTCTGTCAGGATCTTCCAAAACTTAGACATTGTCTGGCTGCTCACACAAAGAAAAAAAATAATAAACATCATATGAGGGGTATATAAAGGTGATTTATATACTATGAAATAGTAGGGAGTCAAGTTTTTACCTTGTCAATGGCTGGCAGAGTCTTTGATGAACTAGCAAGAATCTCCATATGAGACTTAGAATCACCTTGATTTTCCAAGGATGGTTTTACCTTCTTTCAGCAAGGGTCTCCATGACTACTATCACTCTCGTCTTGAGATGGTCGTTTATTGAAAGCCTGTTGAGTCAGGACAGGCAACCCCTCTTTCTGAGTTTCTGCATGTGAAGGTCACTTAACTTTGTATGGAATGACCACCTTAGATTTCAAAATGGGAGGCTTAACCACAATTGGGATCTCCTCACCATGTTCTTGAGGAGTATTATTTCTTGAGGAGTATCGATAATAGGACCTACAACATTCACCAAGGATTGCAAGTTAGCTTCAAGAAGTTCCCATGAACTTTGTCCCACCAAGTTTTATACATAGTAGAGGAGTGCTTTCGCACATTAGGTGTGGCCGTAGGAAAAGTTTCCTTTGCCATGGATCCATGCAACACACAAATGCGATAAAATTCGAGTCCTTCTTCAAGTGATGCACTAGAATATCATTTACTAAATTACCTGGGAGGTTTTGATAAAATCCAAACTGACGGCTAAATCGATACAGGCTATATAGCTCAAGGATGAATGAGTCTTCATA
Source organism: Capsicum pubescens (assembly GCA_030864215.1). NCBI lineage: Eukaryota > Viridiplantae > Streptophyta > Magnoliopsida > Solanales > Solanaceae > Capsicum > Capsicum pubescens. Next base: position 154,593,674 of record CM061549.1, on the reverse strand, counting down.
CCTGAAAGGGAGAAAGTTAAAATGAAGGCTCATGAAGTAATTTATCTCTGAATCAACATCTTTATCATTTCCATAAAATAATGAATATTGGACTTGTTCGGCATAGTAGAAGTCTAAGAAATATTATCTCCTCGATAGATACGCTTTCTGGCATGATCTTTGTCAAAATATCTTGCAGAACCTTCTCCAGAATATGCTACCATTAATGGAAAGAATAGCCCATTAGGTAGAGAAAAATGTGTCTTGAAATAGTAAGCAAGCCAACCATACACATAATGGATTGGAAAGGATACTTTGATGTGCTCAAGTTGCGAACCTTTGGTAATCCTGTTTAAACCATTATAAATGCTTGACAAGATAGGAATGACAAGACTAAAAGTTTTCTTATTGGCTATCATAGCTACAATTCTAAAAGTTCCGGGATGAATGAATCTCCATTCTTAGAAGGAAGCACAAATGTGCATAACCAACATGATAAAAATGCTACCAAATATGTATCAACCCTATGTTCATACCCTACTCCAAGTTTAGAAAATGTTGCATCATCTGCGCTTGACCACTTTGCTGCATTCGGAATAGTCCCAGTTGGGTTATGTGTTGACTTTAAGCGAACAAATTTTTTCTCCTTCCTTACTGGAGCTGCCTTATACCTCAAGACTCTTTTACACCAAAATTTTATCCACTTGGTTAGAGTAACTCTTGGATTATGAGCTCTCCTTCTTGAAGATGCTAAAAGGCTAAAAATAAGAATTCACAGGTATATGGGATGAATCTCCCATTCTTCTCATCAACACAGGTGAGCTCTTTGAATTCAGGCACTACTTCTTCATAAGGAAGACCTCCGATGGGCAGGAACCCAGTCTCATGTAAATCCTTAAGGGATATAGAGATCTCTCCAATCAATGTCAGAAATGTGACTATTCTTTAACACCAAGCTTCAAGAAAGGATTGCAATATATTTGAACTTCGATCATAGGTAAATAATGAAGCATAAACAACATCATATACTTTTGCTGCCTTCAGAGTTTGTTGACTTCTAGACTAAATATCCTCAGCCCATTCCTAATATCCTTGAATATGATGAAATTCACCATCTATCTCCATGGAACTTCCCCAATGTATATCTCTCTGGAGTATTCGATGCCCTAGGCAAGGAAGGGTGCTTGAAACATTCAATTGATATTGGTTCGGAGCTTGAAGAGTCCATATTTTAACGGATCGATTAGAACCAAGGTCATGTTCAAAAGTTCAGTTCGGCATATGAAGAGAATTCACCAAAGGCTGCCATGGATCTGCATACCTAGTGACCAGTGGAGTGTGAGTCAATAGCTTGGATAAAATTGTACCATCATCAGCCTCAATAAGAAGATACTTGTTGTTGGAGGATGGAGAGGTATAATCCTTAAAGTGAACCATTTTTGTAGTCTGCATAAACCAAGGAGGTTTAGTTAAAAAATAAGTTGAAGTTGAGAAAAATACCTGTACAAACAGTTGCTGACAGAAGGTTCCCCTATATTGTGGCTTTATTCAAAGAAAAAGGAAATTGACACCATCTTGAAGCCAAATTGGTCGGTCTTAGAGTGTACGAAGGTGAAGTTAAACTCTCGTACCCTAAGTCGATTGTTGCAAATCCACCAGCTTGGGGTCAAATTGGTTAGTCTTAGAGTGTACGGAGGCGAAGTTAAACTCTCACACCCTAAGCCGATTATTGCAAAGCCTCTATCTTGAAGCCAAATTGGTCGGTCTTAGAGTGTATGGAGGCAAAGTTAAACTCTTGCACCCTAAACTGATTATTACAAAGCCACCATCTTGGAGTCAAATTGGTCGGTCTTAGAGTGTACAGAGGTGAAGTTAAACTCTCGTACCCTAAGCCGATTGTTGCAAAACCACTATCTTGAAGTCAAATTGGTCGGTCTTAGAGTGTACGGAGGCAAAGTTAAACTCTCACACTCTAAGCCGATTATTGCAAAGCCAGTGTCTTGAAGTCAAATTGGTTGGTCTTAGAGTGTATGGAGACAAAGTTAAAATCTCGCACCCTAAGCCGATTGTTGCAAAGCTAGCGTCTTGAAGTCAAATTGGTCAGTATTAGAGTGTACAGAGGCGAGGTTAAACTCTCGCACCCTAAGTCGATTATTACAAAGCCAGCGTCTTGAAGTCAAATTGGTCGGTCTTAGAGTGTACGGAGGCGAAGTTAATCTCTCGCACCTTAAGCCGATTGTAGCATGTTGTTGTTTGTTTCAACCCTACCAAAAAAAAGAGAAAAGGGGAAAGGGAAGAGAATAAAGCAATGACAAATAAATTAAGAAAAAAAATAATAATAACTCACCAATTATACTTCAGCCACGACACAATGAATAATAAAGCGAAACTGATGGAAAAGAAAATTTATGAATTACAACAATTGAATAATTGGTATTTATAGAGGTGATAGGGTGGTGGAGGCAATAATAAATTAAATAGATTAGAAGAATGATTGAAGCGACTCCGATAAAATTGGAACAAAAAACGCCACTACTTGTGAAGCATATACTAATCCTAATACAAGTGGATAATAAATTGCCAAGGAAGGCTAATATGCCACCTGAACATGCAAAATAAATAAAAGAAAAGTCAAACCCCCATTTTTAATTTTCACATGTATGCATTGGTTTATGGCATTTTTTTTCAACAATTATTATTAATATCAATTAGTACATCAAGTCTAGTAAAAAATCTCAACAAGTCTTGAAGTAGGGGGCATTGTATGGACAATGAAATTTTATTTAAAATCCATACAAAATTTGGATTATATTAAATTCAAAATATATTAGTCCCAAATAAATATTGTAGATTAATATAATTGGATTAATTATTTAAGTCCAAACATATATGGATTTAATTAAAGTCAAATTTTTATTGGGCTAGCCTATTGATTTGGGCTACAAATAATGAGCCCACTTTGCTATCCCTAAGATATTGCCATATTCTAATGGCCCTAATAAGTGCCACATGTCAAATGACATGGCATGCCAAGTCAAGTGAAGGAGCCAATAGGACCATGCCACATGTCAAAATGATGCAACGGGCCTAGTGAAATAAAAAACCCATAAAAGGCGCCACGTCACTTGAATTTGATTGGTCAAAGAAAGTTCATATTCATCATGACTCTTCCTTTTTCACAACTATAAATAAGGGTCTCATAATTAAGAAAAAAACACCCCTAGAACTCTAACAAGTAGCAAGAGAAAGACCATGGATAAAGCACCGCAATTTCTCTAAAAAGCTCAAGCATTCAAATCAAGTTCATAAAGATTCAAGATCAAGACTGCAATAGTCAAGAACAAGATTAGAAGCCCTTGAATTCAAGCACAAGTCAAGATCAAGTCCCTCAAATCAACAAATCAAGTTCAAATTCAAGATCAAGATTTAAGCCCTTGAATTTATATTTGAAAAGGTGAATCAGAGGATTCATAGAGATTGTAACACTCACATTGAAATCAATAAATTGATTGTTGCAATATATTTTCTTGTCTCGAATTATTCATTTTTCGACTTTGAAAATTTTATTGTCCAACATGGCTATTTTGGAAATAACCCACAAGGGCTCTCTTTATTCTTGTGCCATAGATTTCCTCGGCTCCAAGCTATCTTCCAAACACAACATTGCTTTATTAGAAGCTCAAAGAAGATCCTCTAAGTACATTCTTGGATCCTTAGGGTGATCAAGACTTGGACCTCCTTATGTTGGCCTTGAGTTGTGTGATCAAAAACATTGATGCCCATTTGACTTGTATCATCCTCCCCTTTTTGAAAATGATTCGACCTCGAATCCAAACCTTGCAAAATCAAAGAAAGGACAAATAAATTCAAATTTCTCATGGAATGAGGTTAGGGTTAGCATAAGAAATTATTTCATCATGCCAAAGTTGCACACACTTAAGATATAACCAAGGATCCTTCATGTTAGTCACTAAAAACTTGTTGAACAATGCACAAAGGAGTTGGCTATGGGAATCACCAAGAGGTAAGGAAACCATAAGGTTCATAATGGAGTCACTAAAGCCAAAAGGTAAGGTTACCTTCACCTTAGAAGCCATAAGACACAATTGCTTTATCCCCTCTTTAAGATACCACATCAAGAGTGGTGCCTCAAATGGTATTAAAGTCCACAAGACCCATATAGCATTATAATTTAAACAAGTGGACCAACCAACAAGTTTCCTGCCTCTACATAAAACAAATCTAAGAATAACATGGATATCATTATAAGCAAAAGGGTGGCATAGGAAGGAATAAAGTGTATTAGCATAATCCAAGGTGCTATTATCTATAAGAAGGACCTTTGGCTCAAAAGACATAGAACATAATGCACACAAGGATGGAATCAAAGCATTTAAGCCCATATGACTATTTCCTTTCAAACAACTTCCCAAAAAAAATAAATTCATTAATGGGGTCATGCCCTTAGTAGTTTGTTTGTCTCAATTAACAAAGGTAAGCATGCTCCGTAGATCCCCACAAGATACTTTAAATTTTCCAACCCTATGAAGGTGACAAGAAGTCCTTAACATCCATGGGCTCTTCCACAAACAAATAATCAACTTGGCATCGATAAGTTGAGATTCATATAATTTAAGCACAAGTGTGTCAAGCAAGGATAAAAATTTATAAGCAACACCCAAAGGAGACAATGATACATTTGCCCTCGGGTTCCTAAGAATGATACCATCTTAGTGAAGGAGGTCATCAATTACACTTAAGTGTTGAGGAAAGGTATCACATAAATGGAATTCATCCGAAGTAGTTTCAAGATATGACTCTCTTCTAGACCTAAAAGTAGTAAAACCTTGGTCAAGAGTGGAAACACACAATGGTGAAATCTTTTGGAGATTTTCATGTCTCCCCTTATTTAAAAGCCATTCATCTTGGTTGGAGGTCTTTCCCTTACACAATGTTGGTCCCTCAAGTTGACTATGAATCCCAGAGAAAGACTTTCTATCATAGGGAAGAATTCTAACACCCTTATTCAAACTTTTCTTGTCATGTAGAGCAAAATAATAAGTTGGGTGTGCCCACATCACTATATCCAAATTTGGCCTCGGGGTCAAACAGAAAGAGTGGTCATAGACACAGGTCTAGACAACATTCCTTTTCCCTGTTGGCTTTACCCAAACTAAAAAATATACTCTTCATATTAGCATAAACATCATCAAAAGCAAGGGGAGAGTAGAGAAAGGTATCACTTAAGTAAACTTCAACAAAGGTGCCCTCATATTTGTATTCACTATTAGAACTAATATCATCAGTATGCGTATTCTCAATAATAGGACCACACAAGGTAGAAGAATAAGCTATTTCCAAACAATAGATTCTTTCTCTTTCCGTGGAAGAATCCTCAAGTAGACACATACCACCACTAATATCAAAGACATTATTGCTTAGGCCATCACAAGAAGCAAGCGATTCATCCTCATAGGTATCAAATAAGGGTGGGGTATCGTACAAAGAATTACAACCATAATCATTTTCAAAGGGTCAATAACTTGTTTGGTTTCTTAAATATTCAAGTAAATCAAAGTTATCATCACCCAATTGATTATTCATTTCTAAGACTTCACATTCCTTTCCCTTAAGAGTTCTCTCATCTTTCAAGAAGAGATTTCCATCTTTAGGAGGAATGTTATCACACCATAGTGGGTTGTCATATGGAATATAGCCCTCAAGATGAGCTATATAAACAATGCTATCCATACTACTGGGTAATTTACTAGGAGTGAGATCATCATTTTAAAATAAGATATTATTCTTAAAGAGAGAAGGATCTATCCATGAACAGGATATAGAGCATGCAAGTTCATTTTCTAAAAGATCATTATCAAGTATCAAAGATATTTCAAGCACATTATTATCCCTATGAGCCAAGAAAACATTAGGAGCTCAAAGGGTCACTCCCATTTTTTTGACCAACATTCTCAATTTCATTACTCACTTGAGGTTCTCTAATCAAATACATATATCCTCAAGTGGTGGACTAGTTTTGCACACAAGTTGATCAACACAATTTCCACAAGATAATTTATGTTCATCCAACACAATGGCTTCAACACTAGGTGGACACAAATTGATCTTACAAGAAGAGTCAATTCGGTCATCAATAGGATCAACTAGTGTATCCGCACTTACAATAAGTACATCATCATCAAGAGGCAAAGAATTGATAGACTTACATGTAGGTAAGATACTACTCACACTCAATGGGCTACTAGCCACACAATCATCATCCACATGCATAAAAGTGTAATAGTTAGCTATGTTACCTTGAATTTCTTGAGAACACTCTTCTTTACCTTGGTGTGAAAGTCCTCCACAGTCTTCGAAAGCATCTAAGATTTCCCTCATCAAGTCTTCAAAGGGAACGTTCTCTTTTGGTACTTGTTCTCTTCCGCTTGCCATATTGGTACCTACACACATGTCCTTATTAATAGAAGAAAAAACAATGTTAGCTCTGGTTGGTGGAAACACTCACTTCACTCCTCACAACCTCTCTTTTTTCCTCTCTTAGGTTTCCACCTTGAACACCCTTAATCCCCTTAATCTTTTATCTCTTATTTTCATAAGCCTTGGAGTAAGTGGTCAACTTTTCTTGAGATTTGGGAGGGGTAGGTGGAAAGAGATGATTTCCCCATTGGTCCCTAGCAAACTTAGGCCAATTTTCCACATTTGGAATTTTATATTATGCAAACCAATTGACACCCAACGTATGTGTCCACATTCTAATGGGAATATATCACACCACACCTCCTTATAATACCCATCTCGGGTGAAGGAAACCTTTATGCTCCCAAAGACTCTATAGCCTTCTAAGAAGTATTAGAAATGCTTGGACACTCAAGGTATTGCTAGATAATCAACCAGAAGAGGAGTTATGTAGTTTGCATAAAACCAATCATCAAGTTTAAGAACATGTCTCAGAACTCCACAAATCTCTACCCATCTTGAAAAAATTGGTCTTCTTGGATCACTATTATAAAGCTTCATGTAACCCTTCGACACACAGATTAGCCTCAAGAACTCTTTTAAGGCAACAAATGTTTGTGTAGGATTCCTTACAAGTTTACACCATTCTAAGGTTGGACATCTAATTTACTTAAGGGCATATGTAGCTTGTTCGACTTTGATCATAGCATAATCCTTAAAGACTCTTTCACATTACCATTCCCAATCAAGGTAAACTTCGGAATCCCTTTCTCCTTTGAAGATAGATGGAATACAAAGACATTGACTCCTACTATACCCTCAATTCATACCTTGGTTCTCGCTTCCACACATTTGATCATGGATATATTCATATCCCCCATAATCCCCATCTTCTTCGTAGCCATAACATTCTTCACAACAATCCTAATCTCCTATGTCGCAGTCATAATTATCCGAGGCTATTGAAGACATGTTACCCTTATATCACCTTGTACCTACTAAAATGAACAAACAATATTAGTAGTAAAAAACCTCACCAACACTCGTATGAACTCACCTTTGAGATTCTCACAATTGGAGTGGTGAATGTTAAAAGTTGCTTATACTATGATAGACAATAAGATGTCAATCTCTACTTTGCGGCCGAAGTGGATTATTACTTGATCAACTCAAAGAAATAAAAAATCTACTTACAGACTTGAAACAAAGAAGTTACAATGAATTAGAACTAGAAAAGCACACAAAGAAAAACGACAATGAAGGAATTTGGACTCAATAACTAATCGATCAACATAGTAGACGAATTACTAGTTGATGATTGGTTTCAGAATCAAAAGAAGAGATTACAAAACAATAAAATGAAATTAAAGAATCAAACCTTGAGAAATGGATTAATTAAAGCGTTACAATGCACTTTGGAAACTTGAATTTTATGTTTGTAATTTGATTTGCATTGGAGGGGTAAATTGGTGTTGAAGCAGGCTGATTTGTACTTGGGCTGTGTTGGGACCTGCTCCAGTAGGTATGGAGCACCTTGGATGCATTTTAGGATGTTTATTGCTACTTTGGGATATTTTGGGGATGCTAAAGCATCTCAACCGCAGATGGAGAGCAGGCTGATCGCAGATGGTCCTTCTCTCATTATTTTAAGCTGCGCTGGGGATGCTGTAACAGGTCAGCCACAGATGGAAGGAAGGCTAGACATAGATGGTTGATATCTCATTGTTTTGAGTTTCCTTGGACCTACTTTAGCAGGTCAGGTGCATCTCTAAGGCACCTCAGGGGCAGGTCAGCCAAACCAGTCTCTTGAATGGGCGAAAATGCCCTCCAAAATGGTCCCCCTTTGTACTCTCTTGTGGAATATCCTTAGGATATTCAAAAAGGTACTTGTACAAACACTTTTATACACCTTTTAATTCACTTTTAAGGATCAAACAACCATCTTTTCCCAATAATTCCTCTTAAAGATTTGAATTTCTCCAAGAACACCAAAACTTTAAAAATCTCTATCTCTTAAATCGTTGATCAGAGCGACAAAATTTTGAACCAAGGATATTTTCAACCTTCTAAACATATTCCAAGCATCAATTTTTTCAAATCATTAACAATTTTTGTAGATTTTCCAACCTATTTCACTTCTCTTTAAATCCAAGCTTCCAACAAGGATAAAACACTCAAATAAGCTCTAACTTGGCTCAAATTTAATTAATAGACTTGTATAGTGTTAGAAAACATAAATCTAATACTATAAACAAAATAAATACACAAAATCAAAAACTCAAAATTTGAACACCCTAAAAAATGTTTTGGGATTCTTTTTCTATTTTCTTTTTCTATTTTTTGTGATTTTCTAGATAGCAAACCCAAGATTGACTTTGTAGGAATGAAATCAAGCTTGAATCTAATACCAAATGATACGATTCAAACCCCAAGGACTCAAATCGATGATGCAAAAGATAAAGATTGAAGGATAAGATAACGATGATAGAAAGATAGACACAAAATTGATAACAAAAGGGCAATCTAAGGGTATGTCAAACCCTAAAACCTCCCTTAATAGATTATCAATGAGCACCTAACTCTTATGTGACCGAAAAGGGGATTAGATCTTCCTTACAACCAACGTCTCTAAACAAGGTTCAACATATGCTTTTCCAATCACTCAAACACTCCCATGGAGTTCTCATGATACATCATGTAAATGAATCAACAAAAAAAATCTCCCTAATGAAATGTCTAAGGCACCTATTTATAGTAGTTGCCTTTGCACAACGAGCCTATTATAAAAATAGCACAAAAGTGGCTATTTCGAAAATAACCCACAAGGACTCTCCTGGGCTCCAAGCTATCTTCCAAACACGACATTGCTTTATTAGGAGCTCGAAGAAGGGCCTCCAAGCACATTCTTGGATCCTTTGGGCGATCAAGGCTTGGACCTCCTCATGTTGGCCTCGAGTTGTTTAATCAAAAACATTGATGCCCATTTGACTTGTATCAAGATGGTACTGAATTTAAAAGATAAAAATGCCCCAAGATGAGGGTGGAGAGGAGGGGTAATATTGTCATTTTAAGTTTTTTAGTCCAAGAAAAATTATTTTGGTATTATATGTAATCACTTGATTTTGGGAACCTTCCATCTTATGTGTTTTGACTATTTTACCACTCTCTATGGTTGCTATATATAGATTCTGGGTATGGGAATGGTTGACACAATTTTTGATGCAATCCAAACTTTTTTGCGAGATTGTGGTATTTAGGGGTTAAAAAAGACTCATAGTTGACTTCAGTCAATATTTATTATTTTATGCATCGCATGACAAAATAGTCTACGCCAGTAGATTTGAAATATAAATTTTAAGTTGGTCACATGGTAGGTTTAATTTTATGGCTTTCGAGTCTCATTTCGATCCTCAATTTGGAAATTAGTGAAATTTGATTCTGGGGGTCAATTTTGTGAAAAATATCTTTTCAAAAATCTGATGTCGCCATTTACTCTGGAACATCAAATTTGATAAGCAGCGAGCCAATCGCTTAAGCGATCCAGATCACTATCTGGGGATGCTAAAGTGGAGCCCTGTCCGCTTAAGTGACTCTTTTGTCTGCTTAAGAAGAGGGTGCGGGCTCAGCGGGTACCACTTAAGAGACACTTGGCCGTTTTAGCAGTGACCACTTAAGCGGTCATAACTGGTATAGTATAAAAGCTTTCTTTTCTCATTTTATCCTATTTTTAAAATTTTGAGTTTTGGTTTAAGAGATTTTTGGATGAGTTCTTCCATTTTTGAGCTTAAAAACCAATTAAATTGTGATTTCAAAAGTGGAATTAGGGGATTTTTTCCCAGAAAGCCTAAAATAATTTTTATTTGATTTAAGCCTCTATTCTAACTCATTTACACTTGATTTTTCTCCTACGGCTTCCTCCAATCATGGTTAAAGTTTTTATAAATAAAAATTCTGATTTTACCCTTTCTTTTCAAATTTTTTTTTGGGGGTCCATTTTGATCCTAACTTAAAAATAGGCAATATGGATATTATTGGCTTTATTATAACACACATATTCTATATTTTTGTGTTTTATTTGATTCTTAGACCGTTCGAAAGGGGAAATCTCCGTGTGAATGGTTTTAGGATTGGATGTCGTTGTCATAAGGTAGGTTATGACTTAACTTTCTTCAAACCAAGTGTAAGGAATCTCCAGTTGATTTTCTGTATTTCTACTTATTTTTGCAATTTGGAGCTTTCTAATAGCTTCCTCAAGTTATTTCTGACTTCCTGGTACTTACAATTTGGTTACCGGGCAGTTCGTTTAGTTTTAGAGCCAATTTCCTATTTTAAAGTCTTTGCTGGTTTAAATTGGTTGTCGAGCAAAAACATTAGTCAAACGACCTCATATACCAATTTTAACAGTTTCAACAGCTCTGAAATATTGATTTTAGGTTAGATGGACCCTTGGTTTGGGTCTCGAGGCTCCTAGACTCATTTCGAGCTATTGGCCAAAAGTTAAGAAAAATGGTACATGGATGTGGGACCCACTTTTCATCGAAACAACCTCAGATGAAAATTTTGACTGAGCTATTGAGTCCGAAATATTAAATTTTATAGGGTAGCATAGTTTGTTTATGTATATGAGATTCTGAATAAATCCCGCAGATGAAGTCCGAATAAATTGTTGAGCTTCAGCTGGAGCAGCATTGCTTAAGTGGAGGCCCGCTAAAGCGATCAACCACTTAAGAGGTCAGGCTAGCCCACTGAGGTATCGCTTAGGCGACACTATTATCTCTTAAGTGGTAGCACTAAAACGACAAAGGACCACTTAAGCAGTGACCACTTAAGCGGCCTAGTGTCCGCTTAAGTGGCATCCGTATACCTAGGAAGGGTATAAATACCCCACTTAGCCTGATTTTCACCATTTTCATCTATTCTCTAGAATTTTTAACCTTAAATAGTAGGAAAACTTGGGAGAATCATTTGTGGGTGATTTTGGAGATTTGGTGAAATTAATTTACGCATTTTGTCTTCGAATTTGTGGTAAACTTCCATCAATTCTTGATTTAAATCTCCATCTTTTGCTAAAGTCCCTAAAAGCTTGGTGGCTTGATTGTATCACCACTAGATCTAGGAATTCACTAATTTTAAGAGTAAATATTCCTTGATCATAGAGGATGTTGTGTTGATTTTGAAAGTGTGATTCCATAAATGGGCTCCACATGGGATTTTTATGTAATTTTGGACCCGAAGCACAATAGTGTAATATGAATATCATTACTCTCATTTGGATGAGTAGATTGTGATTTTGATAGCGTGCATCTTGCGAAAGCTTCTCGAAATGAAGAATCAGTATTTTAGCAGATTCTTTAGGCTTTTCTTCGGTGTTTAGGTAGGCTAGGTTTGCCCTCTTCATAGATTAAGCTATATCCTAGTATTATTATGATATTATTCTAGATATGGGATGGGATTTAGGTGTTGCAGGTATGATTGAAAATATTTGGGTTAGTTGGATTGTTAAGGCTATCTTAAAACCGTAATTTAAGCGTGATTGACTTAGTTGCTCATGTTTTAGGGGGAATTGTTATATTAGGGATAGTTATGGCTTATTTAACATCTAGAAATGAAATTATATACCTTATCCTTGTCCGGGGTAGGATTTACCTAAAATAGATTTCAGAGATTAGAAGTGGGCCCCTTTGGCCAACCTTAGGCCAAGACTTGTGTTAGCTTTTGTTGGCTTATTTACGCTTGATATACCTTTTATTAATGAATTTTTGGGGCTTTGAGGAGATTAAAAGCTTAATAAGCATGCTATTTTGGTATTTGGGAGTTGGTGCTTATTCCGGGTAAAGCCTGATAGGTAATTATTGTGATTTAGTAATATGGCTTATGATAAGGGTTGATTTATATGGTCAATTGATGATAATGATATGCATAGAATTCCATTTCAAGTCCGAAAATTGATGATGATAATGATATATGAGTTTCGGTTCAAGTCCGACAATTGATGATGATATTAATACTATGAGTTTTAGTTCATGTTCGACAGATGATGTTACGATATTGATAGTATTAGGGCTGTATTGATGATGATGCTATTGAGTTTCGATTCACATTCGACATTGAGAGTTATTTATGATATGAAACAATAGGGATGGATGATACGTCCAAATTACACTTCTCTTATGAGAGAGTAAGCGGTCATCGTCAAATATATAACCCAACTAGGTCCCACAGGGAATATGGTGTTAATCAAGACTATTTGTGCGTTGATCGACTATTAGTTAGTAGTTTCCAATAAATGTTTTTTTTAGAATTCAAACAATTGTTACCATTTACTTCATTTTAGTGACCCAAAATCGATACTTCAGTATTTCAAATTATTGATGTGGTAAAAACCAGAGTTGTGTTCACTATCAGTATTGACACTTACTGAACAATAATTGTAACAAATATTCTCATAACATGTAGAAAACAATAGATTATCACTATCGATGATTCATCTAAATGTCTTTCGACCTTTTTAGATACTAGATTACCTAATTCTTTCAAACATAGGAAATCCTTATATTCAACCTGATTTCATCTCGAGTTGATTAACCTTGTTACAACGTTAATCATTGAATGGAAATTTAACGTCTCCAAATACCCGTTGATAATTCACTTCCTTTTAATTGATTTCTTAATTCAAGCAAACCAACGTGAGGTTCAATCTATTGTTTGCAACCAATAGATAATATTTATTACAAAAGAATTATCAAGAAGTTCTTATAGTTCTTCAAATCTTAACCAACTAATGAATTCGTAAGACAAAACTCATAGATCCCACAAATCTGATTATGGGATTTAGTTACTCATGAGATAGAGAGAAACAATATATATTAGATTCATAATTTAGAAATAGTTAACTTACAAATGATGAGTATATGAGATTGTTCTTTTTTCCAAATCACAAAAGAATCCCAAAACCAAAACAGTAATCTCCAAAAATTGATATCGAAAAATTCTCAGAAAAAGTATCAAAAGCTGCTCCTTAGAATAAGTTCAAGTTGCCTGAAAACCTAAGATTTTTTCTATAAATACTCAAGATCTTTTCCGGATTTGAATTTCAAATTCCAGCTTTTCCGCTCCATAGTTGATGACCAAAGTTGAGGGCTTTTAGATGGTTGACGACTTATTAGATAAGTCGTCAATAACTTAGTCCCAATCCTTGCTCACTACCTATAACTGATGGCTAAGTCTGATGACTTATCACATAGTTGACGACTTATCAGACCAAGTCGTCAACTGTTCTTTTCATTTCTTATAAACTGTCTATAAGTGACGACCAAAGCTGACAACTTATCAGATGGTTGACGACTTATCGGACAAGTTGTCAACTTCACTTATTCATCATCTACATTCTGTCTATGGATGACGGCCTTCTGCGAAGACCCATCAGATGGTTGATGACTTATCAGACAAGTCGTTAACTAAAATCTTCCTATCTACTTCATCAAAATTCATCCTTCTTGTCGTAGTTATCATAGGTTTCCATGCATCTCCACTTCCCTGCAATATCACCTGAAATATAATTAAAAACGATAATAGTCACTTAAGAACTTATAATTATTCCGAGTTAAAAGCCTTAAATGTTCAAACACAAAGCTAGCACATCAACACCCTCAACTTAAAAAACTTGCTTGTCCTTAATCAACTAATACAATATTATGCACACAATCAAAACAACAACGTAACAAGTAGAATTTGTTTCCTTTATTTTGTACCCATAAGAAATAAAATGTGATCTTTTCTTGCCAAAGAACATCAAGATCCCATTCCATCTTCAAAGTTAAAACACACAAAATACTACTTAAACTTAGAGTATTCAATGAAATGCTTAACAAGTTTTGCAACCATTCATATGCCCTCACACAAAAGAAAGAAGTTCCCGACTCCACATATTACTTTGTACTCACAAGAACCATGCATTAAAGCGCTCACTCTCAGAATGAAGGTTCAAATTGTGCACCTACAATGCCATAAGCTTGCCTTCACCATTCCGCTAGATTCATCTAATAGTCAGATTGAGATTATTGTTTTGGTTTTGGGATTCTCTTGTGATTTGGAAAGAAGAAAAATCTTATATTCTCATCATTTGTAGGTTAACTATTTCTAAATTATGTGTCTAATATATATTGTTTCTCTCTATCTCATGAGTAACTAATTCCCATAATCTGAGTTGTGGGATCTATGAGTTTTGTCTTACGAATTAATTAGTTGGTTAAGATTTGAAGAATTGTTGGAACTTTTTGATAATTCTTTTGTAATAAGTATTATTTGTTGGTTGCAAATAATAGATTGAATCTCACGTTGGTTTGCTTGAATTAAGAAATCAATTAAGAGGAAGTAAATTATCAATGGGTATTTGGAGACGTTAAATTTCCATCTAATGATTAACGCTGTAACAAGGTTAATCAACTCGAGATGAAATTAGGTTGGATATAAGGATTTCCTAAGTTTAAAAGAATTAGGTAATCTAGGATCTATATAGGTTAAAAGACATTTAGATGAATCATTGATAGTGATAATATGTTGTTTCCTACATGTTATGAGAATCTTTGTTACAACTATTGTTCAGTAAGTGTCAATACTCATAGTGAACACAACTCTGGGTTTTACCACATCAATAATTTGAAATACTGAAGCATCGATTTTGGGTCACTAAAACGAAGTAAATGATAACAATTGTTTGAATTCTAAAAAACCCATTTACAGGAAACTACTAACTAATAGTCGATCAATACATAAATAGTCTTGATTAACACCATATTCCCTTTGGGATTCGACCCCAACCTAGTTGGGTTATATATTTGACGACGATCGCTTATTCTCTCATAAGAGAGGTGTAATTTGGGCGTATCAAATTTTGGTCTGTTGATAATTCACTTCCTCTTAATTGATTTCTTAATTCAAGCAAACCAACAGAGGTTCAATCTATTGTTTGCAACCAACAGATAATACTTATTACAAAAGAATTATCAAGAAGTTCCTACAGTTCTTTGAATCTTAACCAACTAATGAATTCGTAAGACAAAACTCATAGATCCCACAACTCCAATTATGGGAATTAGTTACTCATGAGATAGAGAGAACAATATATATTAGATTCATAATTCAGAAATAGTTAACTTACAAACGATGAGAATATAAGTTTGTTCTTTTTTCCAAATCACAAGAGAATCCCAAAACCAAAACAATAATCTCCAAAAACGTATATAAAAAAATTCTCAGAACAAGTATCAAAAGCTGCTCCTTAGAATAAGTTCAAGATTCATGAAAACCTAAGATTTTTCTAAAATACTCAAGAATTTTTTTGGATTTGAATTTTAAATTCCATCTTTTCCGCTCCATAGCTGGCGACCAAAGCTGATGGCTTATCAGATGGTTGACGACTTATCTGACAAGTCGTCAACAACTTAGTCCCAATCCTTGATCACTGCCTACAACTGATGGCCAAGTCTGACAACTTATCGCATTGTTTATGACTTATCAGACCAAGTCATCAACTGTTCTTTCCATTTCTTGTTAACTATCTACAGGTGACAACCAAAGCTGAAGACTTATTAGATGGTTGACGACTTATCAGACAAGTTGTCAACTTTACTTATTCAACATCTACATTCTGTCTATGGGTGACAGCCTCCTGTGACGACCCAACAGATGGTTGACGACTTATTGGACAAGACGTCAACTAAAATCTTCCTATTTACTTTATCAAAATTCATCCTTCTTGACGTAGTTATCATAGGTTTCCATGCATCTCGACTTCCCTGTAATATCACATGAAATATAATAAAAAACAATAATAGTTACTTAAGAACTTACAATTATTCTGAGTTAAAAGCCTTCAATGTTCTAACACAAAGCTAGCACATCAACACCCTCAACTTAAAATACCTGCTTGCCCCCAAGCAACTAATACAATATTATGCACACAATCAAAACAACAACGTAATGAGTAACATTTGTTTTCTTTATTTTGTACCCATAAGAAAGAAAATGTGATCTTTTCCTTCCAAGCAACATCAAGATTTCATACCATCTTCAAAGTTCAAACACACAAAACACTACTTAAACTTAGAGTATTCAATCAAATGTTTAGCAAGTTTCACAGTCATTCACATGCGCTCACACAGAAGAAATAAGTTTCCGACACCACATATTTCTTTGTACTCACAGGAACCATGCATTAAAGCGCTCACTCTCAGAACAAAGGTTCAAATTATGCACCGACAATGCCATAAGCTTGCCTTCACCATTTCGCTCGATTTATCTAATAGTCAGATTGAGATCACTATAGAGCTTTCTCGGCTTGAAATGAAGGTTTAAGAGTTGGGAAAGTCGATATTGGATTAGTGACTAAGCCTCTCTTGGATCACTTACGCACTGGGCTACAATCACTTACATCTTCACATTCAACCCCCACTATATTTTCATATGATTCTCAGCAATCCCACTTAGAATTATTTATTCACTATATATATACTTATCTATATAATTTTTTTTCTTTTTTTTGATAAAACTTTCACAACCTTCATATCAATTTTCACAACATCTTTTTCACCTCATCAACCCTTCTAGTGTAGCCACCTCAACTTAGGTGATTTGCCTGAGTTGATGTGTGAAATGTTCAATGACAGAACTAGCTAAAACAAGGCTTAAAAGTTGTCAAGTTGTTGAAACAAAGAAGATATTTTATTGGCTCAAAATAAAAAAAAGGGATCAAAATGGAATATAATCCTACAGGTTGATTATCTTGGCTAAATGGTTCACTTTTCAACAATGGCCAGTGATCACTTCTCAGTTGACTATTTGAGACCCTAACAGAATTCTTTTGGCAAGTTCTAGATGCATACGCACAATAAGAAATATTCATGGAAAAATTCACTCTCTCATGGCATGGAATTTTGTGGAAATTACTAAATACTCAATCAACACTCAAGCTCAAGCAGGGAATGTCATATTTGCATACTTTCATAGACAAAAATGGTTTCCCGTGAACTTAGCAATCAATCTCACAATTAAAATTTTGGTGGTCACACCATTTTCATAACTTTTCAGATCAGCATTAAACACTTGCTACTCATTTATATGGGACTCATCATGCATACATAATACATAATTACAAACATGCACAAACAAACAAATCAAAACTAAACATGTCAGCTCTCTAGCTAACACTCAAGGGTATAAAACATAGACAACATATCTTTGAGATTGCAAGTACCCCCACCCCTACAAACAAAAACATGCATTGCCCTCAATGCACATCTATCAAACTATAATATCAAGGGTGGAGGAATACCTGTTGTGCTTTAAGTTCCCGTATCACAAACTACTGACTTTGCTACTGCATCATCAGCGGGAGAAATTTTATCAGTGGAATCAGGCTAAGATGATGCATCCACTGCAGTGGTTGGTGGAGTGAAAAACTCCCCAACAGTCCTAAGGGGTCCACTAGCCAAGGTTCCCACAGCTTGGGATCTCAATAACTCTTCAAGTGGCTCACCCTCCGCTTTTGACTGCTTTAAAGCTTTCTTCATTTTTTATTTTCTTCTTTCTTCTTTACTCTCTTCTCAAGTCTCCTTTGTTCATCACTTTCACTTTTGTTTTGCCTTTATCCTTGTTATCCACCGGTTTCCCAGTGATATCAAACAAACGTTCTTCTTCTTCTTCAGATTCTTTGATAGAAGGTTCTGAGAGTATCACAAATTGGTGGTTTTTCAAGGCTATGATGTTAGATTTAGCCTTTTTTAAGGCTGTATCAAATGTTGCAGGATCTGGTACAAATATTTCTTTCAATCTCTCATTCACCAAACACTCCATTTCATCAATATGCCTATGGAGAGTCAAGAAGAGTGCAGTGGCTTTCTTGATTTTCTTGTCAATAGCTGACTCGAATTGATTAGCAAACAACCTCAATTGAGCCTCAAAACTTTTACCCTACTTCACTAGTTTCTTGAAATTTTGAGAAGTCAAAGCATACACAGACACCGGTGCTGCAACTACTATAGTTTTTTCTTGTTTTGGAACAAGTGCACATCTACAAATGATGTATCTTGAGCTGACTTTGGTGCTGAAATTTGCATATTCTGAGTGGAACCTATAGCAGTAGCAGGTGTTTGAACTTCCTCTGATCTGATCATGTCACTCTCTATATCTGCACCTTTTTCTAGGACCAACATTGGCTCACTCTGTTCAATCCTGATGGTATTATGAGTTTTCTTGGCAAAGACTTCCTTGTCTAATCCTGTGATCTTTGGCACAAGGGCTGTTTCACATAATTTTGTAATTAGACAGGGGAATGGGTAAGGTGTATTGGGTCATGTTACCCAAATATTTATCTCATCCACAATGATTTCCCCAAAGTTCAAAGGGAGGTTGGATAATAGACTAGATACCAGGACTGCTCTGTCCTTTCATATGATGTTATCTCCTGTTGTCGGCATCAGTTTTCACCATACCACTCCTCACCAAAATCTTTCCTCCTGATTCATTAATGCCTTGAAGATCTTTGCACCTAGATTATGCAACCATTCAGGCTCTCCATCTGCCATAACCTGTGCTAACCAAGGGCGTTGGTTTGCCCTATCTGTCATCCTATGATATAACTCTTGTGAGGTAATCGAAGGAATAAGTTGAGACCATGCAGAAAATGGTTGATTGTATAATTAGATTAGTCCACCATTACACCCCTCATCGATATGTGTTTCATGTTTGGTTTGTCTGTAGCCTTCTCTCCCTTTTTACATAAGTTCTCTAATGTAGCTTGGTAGTTTGCATAAAATTTCCTTACTAATGCTGGGAAATATGTATCTCCTTCCTTTGTCATCATGCTAGCTCATACTCTCCAAATGTGCTCTCTCTAACTATGGGTACTTGCTCAACCTAGATGTAATGATTTTTATCTCTTCACATATAGGTCTCTTAAGGATCCTTACTCATATTGCTATCAATCCCCCATGATAGATTTTCTTTGCTTTTTTAACTTTTCACCATACAATGTCTCGAATTCCCAGATTCTTACTTTTTATGACATCTCCCCTTGTCTGAGTGTCTTCTTCCATTAGTTTCTCTAAAGAATGTTGCTCAAAAGAAGGGTGCTCAGAAGTAGGTTGTTCTGAAGAGGGTTCTTCAGAGGAAGAAGAGTCTTCTTCTTCAGAGGATGCTTTCTCAATCACCTTTCCTTCAAGCTGTTGAGAATGTTCTGCTATCCAAAGGCTTTTTCGTGTACGACATCTTTGAAGTTTTGCCACTTTTTATTTACTTTCAAACTTATGAAAGAGTCTTCGAGTCAAGTTCTCTTTGGTACTTTCATACTTGCCTTCTTTGATTTCCCTTTTGGTGGCATGATTATATATGCATCAAGGAAAAAGAGTCATTTAGTATCCAAGAATGAGTAAGCACAAAAGAGTTAATCAGAATAGTTGAGTATGTGTGTGACGAGTTGGTCTGATAAGTCATCACTAAGTGATGGGTTATCATCCATGTCTTCAGCCATAGACATAATCAACTCACTTCAGGTTAAAAGGTGACGACTTGGTCTAATGAGTCATCACTTAAGTCAGCTTATCAACCATGTCATCAGCCCAAAGTAGAATGGAAAAAATTTTCAACTCAGCTGACGACTTGGTATGATAAGTCATCACTTAAGGCTTAAAACAGAATCCTCAACCCATTTTCACTTTAATTAACAACTTGGTTTGAATAGTCATCACTTGACTGAAGGTTTATCAACCTATTGATCAACCCAACTCAATTTGACAAATTAATTTGTTTCTATTTTCAGGCTGGAATTGTGAAACTTGTTGCCCAATTTCTCACTTGTTAACCTTAATTTTCAATTTCAACAAGACCTTATACCCAATTCGAATTAATAAACTCAGAAAAAATAGGTGCAATAGGATTTTATTCAATTAAAGCTACATCTTATACCATGAATGGTGAATTCCACAACTTAATAAAAAAATTGTTCATGAACAATTTTCAGTTACACAAAGTCAGGTTGATTTGGCTGACCAAATTGCTTTGTGTTAAATTTTTCCTTGAACACGTCCAAAT
Organism: Capsicum pubescens; assembly: GCA_030864215.1. Taxonomy (NCBI): domain Eukaryota; kingdom Viridiplantae; phylum Streptophyta; class Magnoliopsida; order Solanales; family Solanaceae; genus Capsicum; species Capsicum pubescens. The sequence goes on along the minus strand of CM061549.1, from coordinate 154,573,130 downwards.
ACTTAAAAGCTTTCAGTTGCATGTGATTCCCAATGCCTTTAACAATAAAGAAGAGAAAAAGAAAATTTTTTAAAGCATACCTTTAAGACGACTTGACTTCACACTTTAAGCTTGTGGATTTTCAACTTACTCAGATACACACTAGTAAGTTCAAATGGTTTTCAGAAAGGGGAGAAAAGTTTTAGCACTTACTTACTTTTGTTAAGATGAAAAGAGAAAATAAATGATGGAATTTGAAAGAGAAAAATGACGGGAAATATGAAATGGTTGCACTGATCTAGCCAATTTTTTGTTTTCTAAGTTTATCTATTTTTTTTACTAATAAAGTCTCATTAAAACTAATAAAGACTAATAATGGTTAAAGTATACCAAAAATAGAAATGGGAAAAATTATTTATTCACAAGTATTTGAAAAGTCATGGGTTATAGGGTTAGGATCGAGTCATTGACTAGGATTTGGGTCAAAATGACTTACCTGGGTTAAAATTTAAGTGAGGATTATCAATTATTTGATAGCCCATCACATATCTCATCAGCCTAAGGCAGGGTGTTGCTGAATTTTGGTTTAGCTAATGACAAGGCTCGACGGCCCGTCAATTACGTGATGGCTTATCAACCATGTTGTCAGTTATATCCAGAGTGTGACATCTCTTTGCTTCAGTTGATGACCTCAAGTGATTGGTCATCAACTTTTTGATAACCTATCAGCTTGGTCATCATCCCCATCTAGTGTGTACTCCTTTTCTTGCTTAAGTTGACGACTTCATGTGATGGGTCGTCAACTTGTTGATAGCCCATCAACTTGATCATCAACTTCATGTATCTTGGACATTAATTCCAACTCCATTCCTACACACTTTAACAACATATTACCTATAAATCAAATAAAATATTTACAACACAAGCACTTGGGTTGCCTCCCAATAACTTTTGATTTATTATCGCGGCACGACTTGGTTGTCTCAACTACTCAGATTTCGTCGAGATAAACTGTAGACAACAACTTCACCTCATTCATTAATCCAACATAATTCTTGATTCTTTGCCTGTTAACTTTAAATAGGATCCTATCCTTACTTTTAAGTTCCACCGCACCCGATGGAAATACTTGAGTCACGTTGAAAGTCCCCGACTATATAGATTTCAATTTGTCCTGAAATAGCTTAAGTTGAGAGTTCAACAATAGAACCCAATCACCAACACAAAAGTCTTTCTTCTCAATTCTTCGATCATGGTAATTCTTCATTCTTTCTTCATACAAGTTAACTCTATCGTAAGCTCCAATACGGAATTTATCCTTCTCATTCAATTATCCCAACCTTAAGAGCCCATAAAGGCTTGTGATCCAGCTAAATCGAAAGATGGCATGCTTTTCCATAAACTAGCTGATATGGGGACATCCTAATAGGTGTCTTGATTGCTGTCCGATATGCCCACAAAGCATCATCGAGCTTTAGAGACCAATCCTTTCTACTCGCATTCACCGTTTTATCCAAGATTGCTTTTATTTCCCGGTTTGAGACCTCCACTTTTTCACTAGTTTGTGGGTGGTATGGAGTTGCTACCTTATGCTTCTTCACACCATATTTCAATAAGGCAGCCCAAAATTTTTTACTATAGAAGTGGGATCCCCCGTCGCTTATGATAGTTTTTAGTACCTCAAAATGGGAGAAGATGTTCTTATTTAGTAACGCAACCACTCTCTTTCCTTCATTGTGAGACAAAGAAACCACCTCAACCCATTTGGACACATAGTCCACAGCCACCAAGATATATTTCAGTTCGTAGGAGCTCACAAACGGCCTCATGAAATCAATACCCCGGACGTCAAATAGTTCAACTTCCAAAATCTTCGCCAGAGGTATGTCATGATGCTTTGAGATTGAACCCTGTCTTTGGCACTAATCACATATCTTTACAAAATCATACTTATCTTTAAAAAGGGTTGGCCAAAAATAGCCACTTTGCAACACCTTCCTTGCTGTACGATCACCTACATGATGTCCCCCAACTAGGGATGCATGGCAGGTCTCTAGAATGTTTAACATATCAACTTCCGGGATGCACCTCCTGATAATATTGTTAGCACAGCACCTGAATATGTATGACTCATTTCAGAAGGATCTCTTGGCATCATGGAGAAATTTCTTTTTCTGCTGAAAAAAAAAACTGTCCGGGATAATATCACTCACCACAAAGTTGGCAAAGTCTGAATACCAAGGCACCATTCCGACTGCATCTGCTAGAATATGTTCATCCAAAAAAGGATCATCAATATCAGTCTTTTCTGTAGTAAGATAAACTTTTTTTAGCCTGGATGGTGGTCTGCGACTTGGTTTTTACACCCTTTTCTATCTTTGACCTCAAAGTCAAACTCCTGCAGAAGCAATACCATCTAATAGACCTTGGTTTAGCATCCTTCTTTGCCATCAAGTATCTCAAAGTAGCGTGGTGTATATGAACTACCACTTTGGTTCCCAACAAGTATGCCCGAAACTTCTCAAAAGCATAAACAACAGCTAGAAGCTCCTGCTCAGTGACAGTATAGTTTTTTTGTGCCCTATTCAATGCTTTTCTTGCACAATATATGGAGTAAAATAATTTATCTTTCTTCTGACCAAGGAATGATCCAAGTGCCACTCCACTTATATCACATATTATTTTGAATGGTCAAGACCAATCCGGGGCAACAATAATCGAGGCAGCCACCAATTTCTCCTTAAGGCATTAAAATGCCTTCATACAATCATCATCGAACACGAACTTGGTCTTCTTCTCCAAAAGCTTGCAAAGTGGAGTTGCAATGTTGGAGAAATCTTTAATGAATCTGCGATAAAATCCAGCATGGCCCAGAAAACTACGGACTCCCTTCACTGAGATATGAGAGGGTAGTTTCTCAATCACTTCTACCTTTGCACGATCAACTTCAATTCCCTTTGCTAAAATTTGATGTCCAAGAATGTGAATTCCTTCACATAAAGTGGCATTTCTCCTAGTTCAGCACAAGATTGAATTCTTCACTTCTCTGTAGTGCTCTACTCAAATTCACCAAACACAACTCAAATGAATCACCCACTATCAAGAAATCATCCTGAATACTTCTAAAGTGTCCTCCACCATGTCGGAGATAATCAAGATCATGCACCTTTGGAATATAGCCGGTGCATTACATAAACCAAACGACATTCACTTTAATGCAAACATTCCATATGGTCATGTAAATGTTATTTTATCCTGGTCTTTTGGGGCAATCAAAATCTGGTTGTGTCTCGAATATCCATCCAAAAAACAATACCAACCCTTCTTGCCAAGCGATCAAGCATTTGATCCATGAAGGGCATTGGAAAATTATCTTTTAATGTCCACTAATTCAACTTCTGGTAGTCCATGCAAACTCGTCACCTAGTCACTAGCCTAAGAGGAATCAACCTTTTCTTCTCATTAGCAACCACAGTTATACCCCCTTTCTTAGACACGTACTGTACATGACTCACCTACTTTCTATCAGAGATTGGGTACACAACCCCTTCATCAAGACACTTAATAATCTCCATCTCAACTACTCCTTGCATATGTTGGTTTAATCTTCGTTGGTTCTCAATTGTCGGCCTGTATTTTTTTTCTAGTTGGATTTTGTGAGTGTATATGCCTGGAGAAATACCAATAATATCTGCTATCATCCATCTGATAGACCTTTTGTATCTCCTAAGCATAGAAATAAGGGCCTCAACCTGCTGCTCTGCCAAGTCTGCTGCAATAATAACTGGTAAAGTGTTTCCACTACCCATAAACACATACTGCAAATGGCCTGGTAGCTCCTTTAATTCCAACACTAGTGGATCCTCAATAGAAGTTTTTTCTAGTGGCATTGGACAATTTTTAAGGTTTGAATCCAGCTTCTTGGGGGCATAAGAGTATGACCCCATTCATGTTAGTGCACATAAAGATTTATCATATTCTTCGATTCCCTCATTATCAAAGTTCATCAATACTGTGGAAAATGTCTCCACAACAAATCTCTCCTCAACCGGTACCTCTTGATCATCTTCATAGTATACATCGATGATTGAGAACACATTCATCTCCCTTTGTTGCTTCATCGATTGGCAAACATCAAAATTGACCACTTCATCATTAAGCTTAAATTTCAGCTTATTTATCTAGAAATCAATCAATATTCTCTCGGTAGCTAAAAATGGTCTACCCAAGATGATGGGTACCTCGAAGTCCACCTCGTAATCTAAGATTACTAAGTCCACCGGGAAGATGAAACTAGCCACTTTCACGAACACATCATAAAGAATCCCAACCGGTCTCTTCATAAATCTATCCGCCATCAAAATCCATATGTTGGTGGATGTAGAATACCCCAACCCAAGATTTTTGAATACCACTAATAGCATTAAATTAATACTTGCCGACAGATCATAAAAGGCCTTTGGAAAATTAAGCGATCCAATAGTACATGGGACAATGAATGCTCCCGAATCAACATTATTTTGCACCAAAGATCTTGTAGCAATAACACTACAATGGTGAAGATTATCCATCGGCTCATAGATCACAGTCTGCTTCTTAGTCACAAGATCCTTCATGAACATAAAATAGACTGACATTTGTTCTAGTACCTCAACCAATGGCATATTTACCATCAATTGCTTTAGCATTTCTATGAACTTGCTAAATATCATGTCATATGCCTTCCTTTATAATTTGTGAGAGAACGGAGGAGGTATTTTTGGTAATCAGCTAACTATTGTATCTCCTTACTTCCCCTTGCCTTTCTCTACTTCATTAAGCTATTTCTGACTAGATGGAACTTTCTCATTCTCTAGCTTCTCAGACTCTACTGAAGGTTCTTTTTTTCCTTCTGCCTATAACTCCACCACATCGTTCACAACAGGTTTGCCCACAAATGGTCCAGGTAACACTTTACCACTTCTAGTGGTAATATCCATACAAGAATTATCATTCCGTGGATTCTGCACCATATCACATGACAATGTTCCACTCTTTCTCTAGTTGAAAGCCGCGGGCAATTGAATCATCTGCTACTTTAGTTACTTAATAGAAGTTGAATGTGAGTCAACTAAATGACTCAAGGATGATAAGTCACTCTTCATTTTTGTCACTCCAGTGTTAGTAGACTCTACACCTTTTAACAACTTGGCAATTATATCTTTCATTGACATCTTCCCAAACTAGTAGCAGCATTGTCCCAATTTCTAGGAGGTACATACAATCCACTCCTATAATTCTTGATTTTTTAACCACCTTGATCATGATATCTATAATCAGCTTTGACATAATAATTCCAACCTTGATTCCCTTGGATATTTCCTTGAAAGCCCCCAAATTATTTAAGTAGTTCACCTCTTCCTCTAAATCTGATTCAGCTCCCTTACTTTGACATCATACAACTTTCACCTTTTCTGTCTTTTTAAATAGTAAATGATTTGTGAGCAAATCCATCTGCGTCTTCATATGTGCCATATCCTGGTCACACTCTTCTTCTCTATTATGTTGTTCAACTGATATTCCACTAGACACAGTATTACTTACTACCATAGAATCCCTAGTATGCCAAGCTCTACTTGTCTTAGTCAATCTTTCCAACATCTCCGCAGCCTCAGTAAAAGTAATGTCCATGAATGGTCCCCCTGTAGTATTGTCCATAGTTTTCTTGGTGATAGAATTCAAAGCCCTATACAATGTCTCCATCAAATACCCATCAGTCATCTCTTGATTAGGACACTATGTCAGCTTCTTCTTGAATCTCACTCATGTCTTATGAAGAGCTTCATTTGGTAACTATATGAAGTTACTAATCTCGTCCCTTAATTGTAACATCCTGGAAGGTGGAAAAAACCTTTCTAGGAAAGCTCCTTTCAATTGCATCCAGTTTGTTATAGAATCAGGGGCTAACTCATTCAACCATAGTGTTGCCTCCCCAGATAGAGACAATGGAAATAATCTTAGATGAATTGTATTCTTCCCAACTCTTGGGTTGTCAAAAGATTTGCAAATGTTGATAAAATTCACCAAATGCATATTCGAGTCATCCCCTGGAAGTCCACCAAACATTCTTTTAAGATTTAACAGTTGTATCATAGTTGTTGTGATGTTTAACTTCACACTCGGTGCTAATGGTGGTGGAATAATTGCTCCTGTCTCACTAACTTCACCCAAATCAGTTTCATCCTCATCATTAAATGCAAACTGCACAGTAGGTTGGCGGTTTGCTCTTCCTCTAACTGGCCGATTCAGATTCACTGGTGCAGCTACATACTCTGCACGCCTCCTATTTGTTGGCTCAATTAGATCATCATCCCCCAAGTCCTCATCATCTGCATTTTCCACCCGACCAGGGTTATCATCATTTTGCTGATTGAGTTATGCATTATCTAAAGCTTCTAATCTCTCAGCTTCTTATTGGTCAACCATTCTCCTGATTAGGTGAGGTTTCGAATTGAAAGGTAATAGTGGTTCTCCTGACCTTTTGGTTCATGGCATATACAACAAAGAACCTGAAAAAAATAAAAAACAATAATTAAAAGTAAAATTAGGAAACTTAACTATCAGTCAATTAACACAGATATACTTAATTGACAACTGTATTCCCTGGTAACGGTGCTAAATTTTGATACACCCAAATTACACCTTTCTTATGAGAGAGTAAGCGATCATCGTAAAATATATAACCCAACTAGGTTGGGGTCGAATCCCACATGGAATGTGGTGTTAATCAAGACTATTTGTGTGTTGATCTACTATTAGTTAGTAGTTTCCTGTAAATGTGTTTTTTAGAATTAAAACAATTGTTACCATTTACTTCATTTTAGTGACCCAAAATCGATGCTTCAGTATTTCAAATTATTGATGTGGTAAAAACCAAAGTTCTGTTCACTATGAGTATTGACACTTACTGAACAATAGTTGTAGCAAAGATTCTCATAACATGTAGGAAAAAAACAGATTATTACTATCGATGATTCATCTAAATATCTTTTGACCTATTTAGATACTAGATTACCTAATTCTTTCAAGCTTTGGAAATCCTTATATTCAACTTGATTTCCTCTCGAGTTGATTAACCTTTTTACATCGTTAATCATTAGATGGAAATTTAACGTCTCAAAATACCCATTGATAATTCACTTCCTCTTAATTCAAGCAAAGAAACGTGAGGTTGAATCTATTTTTTGCCACCAACAGATAATACTTATTACAAAAGAATTATCAAGAAGTTCCTATAGTTCTTCAAATCTTAACCAACTAATAAATTCGTAAGACAAAACTCATAGATCCCACAACTCTGATTATGGGAATTAGTTACTTATGAGATAGAGAGAAACAATATATATTAGATATATAATTCAGAAATAGTTAACTTACAAATGATGAGAATATAAGATTGTTCTTCTTTCCAAAACACAAGAGAATCCCAAAACCAAAACAATAATCTCCTAAAACTGATATCGAAAAATTCTCAGAAAAAGTATCAAAAGCTGCTCCTTAGAATAAGTTCAAGATGCCAGAAAACCTAAGATTTTTTCTAAAAATACCAAGATCTTTTTCGAATTTGAATTTCAAATTCTAGCTTTTCGCTCCATAGATGACGGCTTATTAGATGGTTAATGACTTATCAGACAAGTCATCAATAGCTTAGTCCCAATCCTTGCTCACTGCCTACAACTGATGGCCAAGTCTGGCGACTTATCACACAGTTGACATCTTATCAGACCAAGTCGCCAACCATTTTTTTCATTTCTTGTAAACTGTCTACAGGTGACGACCAAAGCTGATGACTTATCAGATGGTTGATGACTTATCAGAAAGTCATCAAATTCACTTATTTAGTATCTACATTCTATCCATGGGTGACGACCTCTTGTGATGACCCATCACATGGTTGACGACTTATCAGACAAGTGGTCAACTAAAATCTTTCTATCTACTTTATCAAAATTTGTCCTTCTTGACGTAGTTATCATAGGTTTCCATGCATCTAGACTTCCCTACAATATCATATGAAATATAATATAAAATGACAATAGTTACTTAAGAACTTACAATTATTCTGAGTTAAAAGCTTTAAATGTGCTAACACAAAGCTAGTACGTAGATGGATTCTTGGTTAAGGATTGATAAATGGGTAATTTATGGTTATTCAGTTATTTCCTTGCCTTTGATTATGGTCCTGCATTGGGTTATTTACTTTTCCCCACTTATTGACTTATGGGGGCCAATTTAGTAGTTAGGATGGTGTGTTTTTTATGTTACATTTTTGTATTTATTCATTTACTTATACATAATGGCATTGGATCTTATTTTCAGGTTTGCCTTTTTACCTTGACTTAACTTATTTATCTTGCATTTTTATCATATTTATATCATGATCAAGTTTAGTCGGTAGATCATGCCCATTGATTACTCGTGGTTTTGGTACTCATACTACACTTCTATACCTTTTTGGTGTAGATTCGAGTACTAGTTGCCACCATTAACGTGGAACTCATACAAGATTGATTTTAGAGATTGGGTGAGCTCTTGGAATCAAAGTTACCTTTTTTCCTTCTACTTATCTATGTCTAGTCTGTCTTTTTCAAAATAGATTATATTTGACTATTCAGTACCTATAGTTATTTGTAGTAGCTCTTGTACTAGAATTATTGAGTCTTGGGATAATTGTTGACCTTGTATTAATCTATTAGACTATCAAGACTATTTTATTGCTAGTTTAAGTATTTAGTTATATATTTCCAGCTTCTAGGCCATTTTCTACCAAGTTAGCCCATTGCTTATAGATCTGGGCTATGGTTTGGCTTACCTACTAGCGGGCTAAATTAGGTGTCATCACAATTCATAAATTGGGTCATGACAAATTGGTATCAGATCCAAGGTTTAATCAGTATTATTAGTACACGTGCAAGTTTTATTAGAGTCCACAAATTAGAATGATGGCATTTGTTTCTTATCTTTGGGAGGCTATAGGACATTCTTAGGAGTTATTCACTTCTTTCACTCATTTTATCTAAGATTCTGAGTTAGTTTCTAAAGCATTCATTTGGTTTCACTCTTTCACAGTTGGTAAGACACATGCTACTGCTACACGAGATGATGGTCCCAAGACCGAGCCTAGGCATCCTATCACTATTTGTGGATGACCTATATGATGTAGACAACCTAGGGAATTATCCCCAACTAGGGAAAGGATAGGTTGCCTTCACCAAACCCTATTCCTGATACCGAGCCATAGGTTCTTTTATCCCAGCTAGCTGTGGGACAGGGACCATCCCATGCTCCAATAAAGTTTATTTCTTTTTCAGTGCTCATTGATTCTTTGGTTTAGATTTTAGGATCGATTGGTGAGGCATCATCTAATGGTGCACAGTATATGATCAGAGTGGTGCTAAGGTAGGGCGCAACTTGTAGCTGTGGCTCCCAAAGTTGAGGTCCCTCTAGCACCGGCAATTCCCGAACTGCTAGTTACCCAGTCTGCTATGTCTGTTGAGGAGCAAAAAATATTGGGTAGATTCTTGAGATTTGCTCTGTCCTAGTTTTTTGGTGTTCCAGGCGAGAATACCTATGAGTTCTTGGTTGCTTATAAGGATAAGCTCTATAATTTGGGCCTAGTTGAGACTCATGGTATGGATTACACTACTTTTTAGTTGGACTTGGTAACTTGACATTTCTTAAGAGTTAATCTTGATTCCAGGACAACTGAATCTCCCCCATTGACATGGACTCAGTTCTTCAAGATCTTCTTAGAGTTATATGCCATTCAGTCTTAGGGATTATCTAAGGGATCATTTCTCCAGGTTGGAGCAGAGCTCCATAACTGTTATGGAGTATAAGGCTAAATTTTATGTGTTGTCTAGGCATGCTACTTCTATTCTAACTATTGAATATGAGAGGGTTTGTTGCTTTATTTGGGGATTGAGACTTCCTCTTCATATGTCTAAATAGAGTTTGGTTTTTGCAAGTAGGCCTTTTGCTGAGGTTTTTGATCATTCTTAAGTTATGGAGGAGATACATCATGAGGCCCAAGGGGGGTAGCGATAAGAGTTTACGATATTAGGGTAGTTTCAGTGAAAGTCATAGTGGCTTATGGTTCAGAGGTAGTGGTTTTCAGGGTAGGTACCTCTTTGTCAATCATATCAGCATCAGGCTCAGTATAGTACGCCAATTTAGTTTCAGTGATAGTCTTGGCCAGGGTAATGGTTAATCTTTGATAGGTTTGTCTTCTGGTTATTCTAGTCGTGGTGGTTATTATGGGTCAATCAGATCTTATTGTTTCAATACAATGCTTGGGGCACGTTATGGTTGTAGAGCTTTTGGTCATTTCTCGATAGAGTACCCCAGTCATGGAGCTATATGGTTCCTTCAGTTCAGAGTGTTCCACTAATTTAGGCAGTTTCTCCCCCAGCTAGGGGTGGTATGCATGGTCGTAGTAGTGGTCCCCAGGGTACTTGATGATGTCCAAGAAACACCTTTTATTAGACGATGATACGATCGCTATAAAGATATAGTAACCTAACCAAGGTTGGGGTCAAATCCCAAGGGAGCACGTGGAATTGCAGTTATCAGCAGTTGTAGTCTACAGGCATTACGAGAAAAGTAAATAGGGAGATTTGGTTGTAGTAATCTCGAGAAAGTCACAATATTAACTTTAGTTATAATCAGTCATAGGTGAAATCTAGGATTGCCTTCCCCCTGGCTTCTCATATCTGTAGGTTTATCATGCTAAGTTGAACTATCCTAATACCTTGCAAACAAAATCGATAGGTTATATACCTTCTGCAGTCTTTTGGACGAGTAGAAGGATTTCACCCTTTACCTTTTGAGTCTCAAGATGTCGTATTACTAATCCTTATCTTAATCCCAGTTAACGATTACCTTTTGAGTCTCTAGTTGTTAGATGAAGGCTAACCATCTTACTTAGATATTACCTAGTAGCGTGGATCAATAGTTAAACCTCAAATTACTGTTGTCATTATCTTTTCCTAGTCACTACTCCTCTTTTGGAGTAAGTAGCAATATCTAGGTGGGAACCTAATATTTGCAACCGCTAGGACAACTATTATACTAAAGATAATGCAATGCATGCAATGGGTATTAGTTTTGTTCAACAATCGTTCTTCCCCTACTTTGTCAATCAGTAAGGGCTTGCACAACTCTAGCTATAGGTTTTTTTCCTCTCATACTTGTGAATAAATCAATGACAATCATAATTGAAAGCTTAGATGAAGTCACAATGGTATGATGAATAAAAACCCAAAACTATAACTTGATTAATCAACTGAAGTTAATACAAGGGAATCCCATGATCAAAATCGGATCTTGGAATTAAAATATGTTTGTGAGTGTCAAAAGTAAGTAACTCCAACTAAAAAGTACATAAGGGGTATTTATAGTACATGAGGAAACCCTAAAAAACAAAGCCTAAACGAACTAGGAGAAAATAGGGTCAGTGGCCAAGGTGTTCTGCGCCTGTAGTCTGGTCACGAGTACTGGTTGTACCTATGGTCTGTCTTCGAGCACAGGTACGGACCGCAGGTACCGGATGGGAAAAATCTAGCAAGTTAGCTCTCGAGATTTTGGACTTCTGACACCTGCTTTATCTACCCGTGGTCCGTGGGTTGACTTAGTAAGTGCTGGGAGTCAGTTTTTCATCTCTTCTTCAATTCTCGAACATGCTTTGACCTCGATCAAGCCAAAAATATCTCGATCATCCATAATGCTCCAAAAAGTAGCAAAAAACACCTTTTTCACCTTTTTACAAACTTAGCATCTAAAACATGATTTCTTGAAAAATATACCCAAAACAAATCATATCTAACAAAAAGGCCTCAGAAACTAGCATCTTTTCCTTGTTTTAAGCATCGAAAATGCTCTATTTTTATTACACATTAACATACTCAACTTAGAACATTTGCAAAACAAAATAAAATGACGTATAACTAGGAGAATCTAAGTTATTCAGTGCAGTCAATCATCATATTAAGTTCAAATCACAACATCCCCTCATTTATCACTTTTCAAAGCCAACTGTGTATGAAATTGAAGACTAACAATGTGACATAGTGGGATCAAGGCATGACAGTTACATTAGCAACAGATAACCACTCTTATGTATAAATTACACTAATCGAAATAAAAAAATAGCTAGCAACATGACTCACGTGCCCTTACAACAAGGATATCCCACTCACTCATATAAAATAATGCATGTCAGTGCAGGTACGGTCAAGAGACGTTCACACTCAACAAAGAAGTTCCAATCAATGCATGTCAAATATCATAGGTTTGCCCTTATTTTCTTTACCTTATCATCCAGATAGTCAAGTTAGGATCACTATAGGACTTTTCTCGGCTTGTAATATAGGGTTGGGGGATGGTATGTTACATATGGACATTCAAAATTACTAACCCTCCTTGATACTACACTAACTTTGGGGTCTCACTTACTAGCCAATTTTCTTCATATTCTACCCTTATTTCTCCCTTTATTCTTTTATGCACATTCAGGTTGGGTGTGGTCTTTTATTTCTTCTTTTTTGCATTTCAAATTTCTTTTCTTTTTCTTTTTCTATCACACCCAGCCATACTAACTTGTTTCTTACATTACCCTTCTTTATACCCATTTTAAACTACACACCCCTATGATAGCCACCCTCAACTTAGGCATTTCCCTTGTGTTGAGATGCATAATGTCCAAGGAGGAACTGGGCCAAAATAGGTAAATTGTAATATAAATGGGAAGGTGAATGGTGAAAATAAGAAAAATAGGCTTACAAGGCTCAAAGAAGGGATCAAGGGATATCATTCACACATGGAAAAACATTTAGGCAAAAAGTACACTAAAATAAAAAATGACCTATGATTCTTTCCTAACTAACTATCCTTCAACTTAGGTAAGACTAACCTGGCAAGTTCTAAATTCAACACACAAAGTGAACTAGGTAGTATCTCACACACACACATGGCACAAAGTCAATATTACCAACTACTACCTATCCAGTTTTTGCAATTGTTAGCAAATGGTTATCAAGTGACTAATCCTAATGCCATAACAAGATCCACAAAATTCACACATATATACCTTCACACAATTCTAAAACACAAAATTTTTTAGGGGTATAATTAATCAATCAAATCATAACTACTTCCCTAAATACTTAAAAATCTCCTAATTACACAAAACATCATGAAACAAAACACAATACACCTAAACATACTATCTCTACTAAGAACAAGACTCTGTTGAAAAGAGGCACGACAACAAAAACCCTAAGAGGACATCAATACCCACAAGACGCCCCACCCAACTAAAAATTATTCATTGTCCCCAATGCATCAAACCAAAGAAAGAGAGTTAGGAACATACTTGTGACACCATAGGTACAAAGATACGATGTCAATTATGCAATGCGAATACAAACAACAGAATACCTTGGGTTGCCTCCTAAGAAGTGTCTGATTTACTGTCATGGCACAACATAGTTTCTTAGGCTACTCAGACTTTGCCAAGGTCTATCTCTGTATAAACTCTAACTTTTTCCAGGTTCCCATGTAGTGTTTCACTCTCTGAACGTTCATTTTAAATGGTACATCACCATCATGATTTAACTTAATAGCACCATATGGGAATACTTTGACCACTGTGAATGGTCCAGTCCATCTTGATTTTAGCTTGCTATGAAACAAACGTAGTCTTTAATTGTATAACATGACCAAATCACTAGGTTTGAGTATTCTCTTCTCGATCTTCTTGTCATGGTAAAACTTTATTCTTTATTTGTATATGGATGAGCTCTCATAATCACATAGTCAGAATTCATCCAACTCATTCACCTAGATCAACCTCAAGTTCGCTGCATCAGTTCACTCAAAATACAGCCTTTTTGATGCCTATAGTACCTTATGTTCAAACTCAACTGGTAGGTGACATGCTTTTACATACACCATTGATATGGAGAGGAACATATAGGGGTATTCTAAGCTATCCCATTCATCCCACAATGCATAATCTAACTTTCTAGAATAGTCAGTTTGGTTGGCATTCATAGTCTTCGCCAAGATGGACTTTATTTCTCTATTGGAGGCTTCCACTTGCCTGCTTGTTTGAGGATGGTAAGGTGTTTCCACCTTATTCCTCATACCATATCTATTAAGTAGGGCCTTGAACAAGAAGTTGTAGAAGTGACAACCACCATCACTCATAATTGCATGTGGAGTGCTAAATTTGGAAAAAAATATTTCTCTTAGAAAAATGGTGACGCTTTTGCCTTCATTTTCTGGAAGTGCAACTGTCTCCACCTAATTTGATACATAGTATCCCACTACTAGAATGTATCTCATGCCATAGGAGCTCACAAACATACCCATGAAATCAATTCCCCATATATCAGATAGCTTCAACTCCAGAATAGGTGTCATGGGGGAGTTTATTGCATTGAGAATTATTGCCTTGACGCTGACATTGGTCAAAGACTTGGGAAAAATCATGAGCATCCTTGTAGATTGTAGGCCAATAAAACCCATACTGTAGAATTGTTTGGACTGTCCGAGAACCACTATAATGAACCCCAACTGGTGATGAATGACAAGCCTCTAGAATGCTCATCATCTCCACCTCTGGTATACATCTTCAAATTACACCATTGTCATAAAACCTAAATAGATATGGATCATCCCAAAAGAATTTCCTTACCTCAATCATAAATCTCTGTCACTGTTGGAAGGATAAATCTTTTGGAATGAGATAGCTTGCCAAACAGTTGGCAAAATTACCAAACCAGGGGATCAAATCATGAGATACTGCTAACACCCTCTCATACGGAAAATCATCATATTTCTCAAGTTTATTCCCTAGTTTTTGTATGGTCTTCTCTTTAAGTCTGGATAAATAGTCTGCAACTTGATTCTCTTTCCTTTCCGATCATTGACATCAACATCAAACTCTTATAGTAGGAGGACCCAATGAATCATTCATGGTTTTGCATATTTCTTTGACATTAAGTACCTTAAGGCTGTATGGTCATTCTGAACTATCACCTTGGTCCCAATCAAATAAGACCAGAATTTTTCAAAAGAAAATATCACTGCAAGCAGCTCCTGCTTTGTAACTGTATAATTTTTCTTTGCGGGGTTTAAAGATTTACTGGCATAATAGATGGGATGAAAGATATTATCTCTTCTTTGGCCTAGGACAGCCTCCAAGGCCACTCCGCTTGCATCACACATAACCTTATAAAGTTCTGACCAGTCAGGCAACACAATCATGGGTACCGAAATCAACTGCTCCTTCAGGCATTTAAAAGAATTGAGACACTTATCATCAAACATAAATTTCACCTCCTTCTAAAAAAGTTTCCTTTGGGGAGTCACAATTTTAGAGAATTCCTTGATGAATCTTCTATAGAAACCTCCATGACCCAAAAAGTTTCGTATACCTTTAACTGATACTGGTAGTGGAAATTTCTCAATCACCTTAATATTTGATTTGTCCACCTTAATACCATATTTGGAGATATTATTCCCTAGAAAAATACCTTCTCTCACCATGAAGTGGCATTTTCCCATCTTAATACCAAATTGCACTCTTCAAATCTCTGCAGTGCACAGGCCAGATGGGCCAAACAATCATCAAAAGAATCCCCAACTAATGAGTCATACATGAATACCTCAATCGTGTCTTCCATCATCTTAGAGAATATGGACATCATACATCTCTTAAAAGTGGAAGGTGCATTGCAAAGTCCAAATAGCATCCTTTTGAATGCAAAGGTCCCATAGGGGCAAGTAAATGTAGTTTTTTCTTGGTCTTTGGGAGCAATTATGATTTGATTGTAACTTTAATACCCATCAAGAAAATAGTACCAACCCTATCTGCTAGTTTGCCCAGCATCTAATCCATAACGACATCGAAAAGTGGTCCCTTTTTGTCCACTTGTTTAACTTTTTGTAATCTATGCACACTCTCCAAATGGTTACTGGCCTCATTGTCACTAACTCATTCTTTTCATTTAGAACCACTGTGATAACCTCTTTTTTCATACACATTGAACCGGGCTAACCCACTTGCTGTCTGTAATGGAAAAAACCACCCCAGCATCCAACCACTTGATTATCTCCATTTTCACCACTTCTTGCATATGAGGGTTTAGTCGTCTCTGATGCTCAATACAGGGAATACTATTTAACTCAAGCTGTATCTTATGTGTGCTTATATCTGGAGGAATCCTCATAATATTTATAATGGTCCACCCAAAAGCTCTCTTGAACTTCTGTAGCACTAATGTCAAAGCTTCTACCCGTTCTCTTACCAAATCTGTTGCAATAATAAATAGTAAGGTATTGTTGTCCCCCAAGAATGCATACTGCAAATAAGGTGGGAGGGACTTTAATTCCAATACCAGTGGTTCTTCAATCGATAGTCTTACAGGAGGTGTGGTTCTGTTCTTTAAGTCAAGATCCAGCTTCTTAGGGGCATATTTGTAAGATCCTATGCCATGTAGTGCACTAGCCATCTCATCATAGTCTGGTATCCCATCACTCTTAAAGTTCATAATCATCACAGCTAATGTGTCTAATCTTAATCTCTTCTCAATAGGTACATCAACTATGATCATGTCATCATCCACTGCATCTATAACTTCCACCACTCTCATGTCATCAGATTACTATACTATCATGCATATATTTAACATAATTTGCTAATGAGTCTACTTGAAACTGATCTCTTTCAAATCCATGTCAATCAACACTCGCTCTATAGACAAGAAAGGTTTACCCAATATGATCAGAGAATGGGTATCCACTTCATAGTCTAAAATCATGAAATCTTTCGGATATGTAAATCGTGCTACTTTATTTCTATGTCACACAGAATACTTACTGGATCCTTTATAGATGAATCAACCATTACAATCATTGCAGATGTAGGCTTGAATTCTCCTAACTCCACCTTGTATATCACTAGTATCATAACATTTATTCCTGCTCCCAAATCATATAAAGTCTGATTAACATCATAAGGCCCAACAAAACATGAGATGGTCACTACACTTCCTGCTCCTGAATTACATAGAGCCTGATTAACATAATAAGGCCCAATAGAACATGGGATGGTCACTGCACCTAGGTCCCTTTTCTTTTCTACCCATATTACCTAAAAGTCTGAGTTAAATTGTCGTACTATGTTTTGGAGATCTTCTCCAATCCAATCATCATCGCAATCACTATCAAAATCATCATCACTACAGGTAAGCTTCTCAAACTCTACCACAGGTGGATCATTAGAATTAACATACTTCTTCTTAGGCTCATCAGCAGTAGGTAAAAAGTACTCCTCAGGTAAGGAGTCATCCCTAGTGTCAATATCCATACAACAAACAAGTGTTGGAGGATTTTGGACAATGTCACCAGGTAATGCTCTTGACTACATCTCAGCCAAAGTGATAGAGATTTGCCCGTACTGCTACTCCAAATCCCTAATAGCAATCATATGTGGTTCAACCTTTTGGGCTAATCCTGAAATTTCAGTTGTAAGTTCAAAGAGGCAAGCCTCCTGACTCTCTTGACCCTTCATCAACATAGTCAAAATCTCTTCTATTCTAGACTCTGCCTCATGTCTACCAGGTAGAATGTACTTATTTCTCTCATCATGATAGTTCCAACCTTGATTCCCTTACCCTTGGACTCAAAAACCTGCCAACTGATGATCCACAAACATTGCCTCCTCAGATATCCTAAATTCATTCGATTTAGAAGAATTGGTGGATACAAATTGTTTGACCAACTCACCAATCTCTGTTCGTAATGAAATCTCCTAAGCTATAACATCCTCAGTCACTCTTTATTCATTGAAAGCTCCAGTGGCATAAATATCAATACCTCTCTCAACCTCCTAAGTTTTCCACCCTCGGTTAGTTAACAAGATCTGATCCATAATATCCGCAGCTATCTCCCATCAAAATCTCATAAAGGCTATTCAAGAAAGTGTCTTCCATTACTCTGGAACTTATTCTCAAGGCTCTATAGAATATCTCTGACAAGATTATCCCTGATATCCAGTGGTTGGGTACCATGCTAAACCTCTTCTTGAATTAAAACTATTCCTCATACATATGCTCTGACTACAGCTTCCTAAAATTATAAATCTCATTCTTGAGCTGCAATACCCTGGATGGAGGAGATAATCTATTTAAGAATTGTCTACGTAGCTCATTCCATGTAGTATAGACCCTCTTGGCAGTTCCCCAAGCCATAAAGATGCTTGTCCAGTAAGCGAAAAAGGGAATGACCTCAGTCTTAGTGCCTCTTGATGTAATCCCGGTATGGTATATGAAGTGCATATCCCAGTTAAATTTGCTAGATATATGTTTGCATCGTTTGTAGGCAACCCCACAAACACACCCTTTAAGTACAAGAGCTGGATCATAGCACTAGAGATATTAAACTTGACATCAAAAGGTAAAGTAGAAGGGTAATGGATCTTGTATCAACCTACTTATCGCATCCCAAATCTTCTAAATAATCTTCATACAGTTGAAAATATTGATATATTAGGATCAATTGAGGTTGACCTCCACTGACCCTATTTTGATTTCCACAGAGTGCTGCTCAGTAGTCTACTGCCTATCTCTGCTCAGCTAACTCTATCTAAGCTAACATATCACCAGCCTGTCTATCAATAATCTTCTGAACTCCTTTTTCAAAGAGATTGTTCCTCTTTTGCTCTGATATGCTACTATGCAAGTGTAGAATATTCTTTGAAATCAGTAAGAGTAAGGGATTTCCCTACTCTGTGTGCTAGGCATAAACCAGCATATGCCCAACTAAGAAAAAAAGAAAAATCCAAAAACTATAATAACTTTAATCCATAAATCAACACTGTACTCCCCGACAATAGTGCTAATTTCTTGATGATGTCCAAGTAATATGTCTTATTAGATGATGATACAGTCGTTGTTAAGATATAGTTATCTAACTAAGGTTGGGGTTGAATCCTTAGGGAGTACGTGGAATTGCAGTTATCAGTATTTGTAGTCTACGGGTAGTACTAGAAAAGTGAATGGGGGGATTTGATTGTAGTAATCTCGAGCAAGTCACAATATTAACTTTAGTTGCAATCATTCATAGGTGAACACTAGGATTTCATTCCCCCTAGCTTCTGAACTCCATAGGTTTTTCGTGCTATGTTGAGCCATTCCAATACCTTGCATGCAGAATCGATAAGTTATGTAACTTCTACAGTCTTTTGGATGAGTAGAAGGATTTTACCCTTTACTTTTTGAGTCTTAGGTTGTCGCATTACTTATCCTTATCTTAATTCCAGTTAAATCTTACCTTTTGAGTCTTTAGTTATTATATAAAAGCTATCCATATTACTTAGATATTACCTAGTAGCGTGGATCGATAGTTAAACCTCAAACTACTTTTGTCATTTTCTTTTACTAGTCACTACTCCTCTTTTAGAGTAAGTAGAAATATCTAGTTGGGATCCTAAAGTTTTCAACCACTAAGAAAACTATTAACCGAAGACAATAAAATGCATTCCATGGTTATTGGTTTCGTTCAATTCCCCTACTTTGTCAATCAGCCAGGGTTTGCACAACCCTAGCTATGGGTTTTTAGCTGCTCATTCTTGTGAAGAAATTATTGACATTTGTAATTGAAAGCTTAGATGAAGTCATAATGATAAGATGAATAAAAACCCAAAATTGTAACTTAATTAATCAATTAAAGTTAATATAAGGGAATCCAAAGATCAAAATAGGATCTTGGAATTAAAATATGTTTGTGAGTACCAAAAGTGTGTAACTCTTACTTACATAAGGGGTATTTATAGTACATGAGGAAACCCTAAAAATAAAGCTCGAATGAACTAGGAGAAAACAAGGTCGGTGGCCATATGTGGTCTGCACCTGCAGTCTAGTCACGAGCGCAGGTTGTACCTACGGTCTGGCTTCGAGCATGTACGGACCATAGGTACCAGACGGGAAAAATCCTACAAGTCATCTCTCGAGATTTTGGACTTCTGGCACGTACTTTGCTTACTTGCAGTCCATAGGTCCTACTTATGGTCTGTGGGTTGACTTAGTAAGTGTCAGGAGTCAGTTTTTTATCTCTTCTTTAATTCTCGAACATATTTTAATCACGATCAAGTCAAACAACATCCCAATCATCCATAATGTTCCAAAAAGTAGCCAAAATACCTTTTTTCACCTTTTCTCAAATTTAGCATCTAAAATATGATTTCCTACAAAACATACCCAAAATAGATCATATTTAACAAAAAAGCCTAAAAAACTTACATCTTTTCATCATTTTAAGAATTGAAAGTGCTATATTTCTATAGCATATTAGTGCTCGTGGAGGTTCTCAGGCAGGTAGTATAAGAGATCGGTCAGGATCCTAGCCAGGTGGTGGGCGTGGTTACTTGTATGCCGTACCTGCTAGACTTAAGGCTAAGTCTCCAAACGTTGTTATAACAAGTATGATCTTGGTATCCTGTTAGTCAACATTTGCTTTATTTGATTTGGGATCCACTTATTCTTATACGTCTACTTATTATACCCTGCGATTAGAGTTATTTTGGGATTTATTATCTATACCATTATGTGTTTCTACTCCCGGTGGGTGATTCTTTAGTAGTGGATCGGGTTTCAAATTATGTGTTGTGACTGTTTGTGAGTTTGATACTCATGCTAATCTTATTATATTATACATAGTAGATTTTGATGTGATTCTGGGCATGCATTAGTTATCCCACTGTCATGTGGTCCTAGATTGTTTTGCCAAGACCATTACCTTAACATTGCCCGACATACCGCGGTTGTGTGGTAGGAAATGGTTAGCGTAAGAAGCTTATTTAGAGAGGCTGTGAGTCTTACCTCTTTTATATTCATGATGTTAGTTAGGAGAGTCTGTTACTTGACTCTTTTCTTATAGTTTGTGAGTTTTCTATTATTTTCCCCACCGATCTAATTGGTTTTCCTCCTGAGCGTGATGTAGAGTGTGTTATTGATCTTGAGTTGGGCACCTGACATTTTTCTATGGAACCTTACCATAGGGCTCCTACCGAGCTTAAAGATCTAAGTTCTCAATGGATCTTCTTGGTAAAGGTTTTATTAGACTGAGTGTATCCTCTTGGGGAGTTCCACTATTATTTGTGAAGCAGAAATATGGTTCCATGCGTATGTGTATTGATTATAGGCAACTTAATAAGGTAATATCGAAGAACCAGTATCCTATGACTTACATTGATGTTTTATTTGACTAGCTTCAAGGAGTAGCGGTGTTCTCTAAGATTGATTTGAGGTATGGTTATGATCAGTTGAAGATTCAGGTCGAAGATATCCCAAAGACAGCATTTAGGACCCATACCGGTCATTATGAGCATTTAGTGATGCCTTTTGAGTTGACTAACTCCCAAGCCATATTTTTGGACTTGATGAACTATGTGTTCAGACCTTATTTGAATTTCTTTGTGATTGTGTTCATGAAGACATCCTTATGTATTCGAGGAGTAGAGAGAAGCATATGCAAAAATTAAGGTGGTGTCTAAGGATGTGATTATGGTTGACTCAACAAATATTGAGGCTATTCATCATTGGTCCAAGCCTACATCTCTACCAAAGGTTTGTAGCTTCTTTGGTTTGACGGGTTACTATAGATGGTTTGTTGAGAGTTTTTCTTCTATTGCAGCACCGATAAACAGATTAACTCAGAAGGAGGTTCCTTTCTGATGGTCCGAGAAGTGTGAGTCAAACTTTGGAAATCTCAAGAGATTTCTTATTTTAACTTCTATCTTGGCACTTCCTATTGAGGGTGAGAGATTCACCATGTATTGTGATGCTTCTAGTGTTGGTTTGGATTGTGCGTTAATGCAACATGGTCAAGTTATTTCTTATGCATCGAGGCAACTGAAGGTGAACGAGATCAACTACCCTACCTATGATTTGGAGTTTAAGGAAAAAGTTTTCGTGCTCAAGATTTGGAGTCATTATCTTTTTGTTGTGCAATGTGAGATCTTCACAGATTATTATAGTCTTCAATATCTTATGACCCAGAGAAAGCTTAATTCTAGGCAGTGTAGATAGATAGAGTTGCTTAAGGATTATGACATCTCGATCTTATATCATTTGGGCAAGGAGAACATAGTAGCAGATGCCTTGAGTCGGAAGGCGGTGTATGGGTAGCTTGACTTGCATTTTAGCTTCTCAGAGGTCATTTGAAAGTGAATTCTATAAGGAGTAGGAGTTGTATGTGTAACACCCTATACATTCCAAAAACATATCAGACCAACTTAGCATCGATGAAAGTATTTAAACTTGAGATAGGTATTTGAGCTTATAGTTAAAGGTAAGTGTTAAGTTAAGTAGGGGGATCAAGATTTTTGAAAAAAATAAGATACAATAAGTGATTTGCTTGCTTGACTTAATTAAGCTAGTAGGCGACTAGCAGGTGCATCACCTACTTATACTATTGGGACGAATTGAGGACTATATTATTGGACATATTTAAGGCCCAAATTAAGTGAAAAAAAGGAAAGGTTGACCAGCCCAATACCTAATCTATTTAAGGCCCAATATTATGTGATCCAATTAGAAACAAACCAAGTAGGTGAACCACCTACTTGGACTTTTTGGGCAGCTTAAATAGCCAAGTAGGTGCATCACCTACTTGGACTATTTTTGACCAACTTAAGATATCCAAGAAGGTGACCTACTTAACCAATTATGGATGAAAATGAGAAAAAAAAAAGCATTCAACATGCCCCTTTTTTTAAAGTTTAGGACCAGCTCATTCTCTTCATTATTCCATTTGCAAAAATATCATATTTTCTATATTCTCTCTCTAGCTTCCTCAAAGATCCTAACAACAGCCCTAAATTTCCATTAGGGTTCTTAAGGATTTTCCCTTCTCCAAGTTAAAGCTAGGTGAATAATTCATGTGTTTAACTTAATTTTACCATGGGATATTATGGAAATCATATTCTTTATATGTATAATGTAGGACAACCCTCTTTAAGCATGTCAGTCACATTTTTCTTGCTTCTAAGAGAGTATCTCCTTCTTTAGTTCAAGTGGAAAGAAAATCCAAGTTCTTAAAGGAGAACAAATTAGGAAGATAAAATTCTAGAATTCTGAGGTAAGGGTCTGCCCCAATTTTGTCCCTCCTTATGTATGTTTTGATGGAGGATTTTGTGCGGTTTTGTTTAGAACTCATAGGATGGTGATTGATCTATTATCCTATTATGCTAAAATAAATTTTGGGACTGTTTTAGGCTTTTTTGTGTGGACTATCATGGGGAACGGTTGGATGGCCTTATATGGTGCTTGTACTAAGGTGGAAATAAAGGGTGTGATATTGGGGGTATGGTCTGGTGATTTAGTAATGTTGGGACAGTCACAAAGTGCTCTCTTTAGCTTTAATTGTGAGATTATTTGAGCATTTTAAATATAATATAGATGAAACTCATATGCCGATAGCTATGTAATCCATGAGTTCATATCGCTATCTAATTATGAGGTACAATTTTGTATCAATAGAACAAAGGGGGTATATCTATAAAGGTGGAGAAGTCATGAAACCCTCGTAAAGGAAAGAAACATTGAATGTTGTGGTGGCACACCGCCAATTAGATATTGCATGAGCTTACTTATCACACACTCTTGTACATTTTTTATGTGTCATGAAATCAAAGAAGCATTGGAGAACCTTATAAGAAGGGTTTTATGGTGTATAGATGAGATTAGAGCAGAAGAGGTTGAAAGAAACACCCTTGATTTGATAACTAGGGGCTTACTGCCCGGCTACTATTTTGGTGAGGCTAGGTAGCCCAAAAAGTGTTAATTAGCTACTAATACTATTTTTACTACTTACCTTATTGTAGATAAGTAATCTTAAAGGAACAAGGTCAATTCATGGTAATATCCAAATGCGCAACAAAGTATGTAAGGCTATTTGATTTTTCTATTTCTTTGGCATGAATCCAACACTTTGTGTTATAAAGTAAGCTTTCTAAATGCTCATGGTAGCAAATGATATGTAGTGGAAGTATATGATTAACCAGTGTATCTAATGATCTTGTTCCTACTCCTTAGTGTGTTAAAGTACTTCAATATGAGTTTATTACTAGATATATGTGCTAACTCCACAAAGTATTAGCATGTAAGGCTTAAACTGTTTCATAATTAAAACTTAAAATCTTGTCATATATATCCTTTACGTGAGTCAATAAGATTCTAGAATACAGATGGTAGGTATGTTTATTTGTTGAGCATACAATTAGCCTACTTTCCCCTAACTTGATTCAATTGGTGTATCTAATCATACACCTCATTCTCTCATTGTTTACATATTCCCTTCATTAGACATCACTCACATTGTCATTCTCTACAATCTTAGTTCACATACTCCTTAATTATTCCATTGAATAGTTTAAATGCCCAACTTGGGATGTACATTTGTCCTATATCAAATCTGTCCATGCTCTTTATTAGTTCCCACGTTCATGTAATCCTTTCATTTTGTATCATTTATCGGGTATTTTATCATCATATCATTGAATAAAGTCCATATCTCTTGGATTGATAAGTTAAATATCTCCACTTGATATGTCTTTCTATTTGAGCTATCAAATGCGTATTGTGTCACATAAACTCCTAAGTATTACATTGTGTTCAAGCTGATTTCCATGTAGTTGTTACTTTCTTATGTCCATAATCACATATCTCCTACTATATGGTTGGTTGTCCCAAAGCTAACACTATAATCACAAAAAAAACAATCTCAAAGATTAAAGAAGTGATGTAAAGTAAATACACTTATATGTGGGTGGTAGAACAGGGGCAAAGCATAGCATGGGCTGATCCCTACATAGATTTATGGGTGGTATCCCAGGGGTGAAAGGAACACCTAGCATGGGTTGATCCCATTATCGGGTGGTATCCCAGGGGTGAAAGTAAAGCCTAGCATGGGTCAATCTCAATTTGTAAATTGATGAGGAACCTATCCCAGGGGTATAATGCCTAGCATGGGTCATCGTCTTTTACCACTAATCAGCTGGTCATAAGTATCACATGGCTTATAAAGATTATAAGGCAAATAACAGTAGTAAAGAAAATCATGTAATGTACAGTCTTCCATAAGTGTAAGTAAAGGTGGTTGATCATCCTTATCTATATAGTTATATTTTGATCCACGATTTTATTAATTTCTTATTTCACGTATAGTTATCTCACCCCTTACATATTCAGTACATTAGTTCTTACTGACGTCCCTCTTGGGGGACCAGAGTTCCATGTTGCAGGAACAAGTTCTTAGCTGGTAGATCTCCCTAATAGAAGCACAAGATACTTATCAGCTATTGGTGAGGTCCAGATTGATTTGGTCTAGGTCCAGCAATGACAAAGAGTTTCAACTAAAACAAAAAATTCAGAGTATTAGGATGGGTTCAAAAAAAGTGGATGAATATGTGAAAGAATTCAAGGGAATTTGTGATAGCCTTGATTTTACATAAGTCATTAGATGAAGATAGCAAAGTTATAAAATTTTCTTAGTGTCATGGAAACAAATACAAGACTCTGCGGACACTCATGTTTGGGTGAGTCCCTGTACCCTACTTTTACTCAGTTTGTTAATGCACTGAGAGGATTCGACATAAGAGAAGATGATAGAGAAGTAGATAATGTTGACCAGGCCATGGCTTTTCAAGACCAGAAAACTCAAGGAAGTTTTCCCAGAGGTAGAGGAAACTCCTTTAGAGGATGAGGACAAGGTCGAGGAAGAGGTCAGTTTTGATCTAAGCCTAATAACTACACAGGTGGAAGACAATCTGATTTTACTACAAGTAATCATAAAAGTGCTCCACCTCAAAATGATTCTTGCCAAATTTATGGATGAAACAATCACACAACTATAACTTATTTCTACAGGTGGGACTACTCTTACCAATCTCAATAAGAAACACCACATGCATTTTTAGCCTTAACTATTAGTGAGGCATCTGACAACAATCTCTCTATGGATTCAAGAGCAACTCACCATATGGTAAAGATAATAGGTAATTTGAAAAATCCTACTTTATTTGAAGGCAAAAATTCAGTTATGGTACGTGATGGAAAATGACTTAAAATTACTCATATGGGAAATAAGAATATATGTACACGTTTTTTATTGAAGGATATTCTAGTTGCACCTAAATTAAAGAAAAATTTATTATCGGTAAGTAAACTTGTAAGTGACAATGAATGTCTTTTAGAATTTTCTAACTCTGAGTTTGTTGTTAAGGATAAGAAAATAAGGAACATGCTGGCAAAGGGGAGTAGGAAAAGAGAATTATATGCTTTGGATCCCAACTATGTAGATGGAGAAGTACATCAAGCTCTAGTTGCTATGCATCCGAATAAAGCATTCGATGAAGTCTGGCACCAAAGATTGGGACACCTTAATTTTATGACTATGCAGTTTTTACATTCTAAAAGATTAGTTAGAAATAGTAGTTGAAATAAAAACTTCTCTATTTGCATTGGATATCAAATGGGAAAAAGTTGTAAGCAACCTTTTGAGAATTCAAATAAAGTTGAGGTTGAACCTCTTGTAAAAATTCATTATGATTTATGGGGTACTTCACCTGTCACTTCTCCTAAAGGTATTAAATAGTAAGTGATTTTTTTAGATGATCACATGAAATACACTTGGTTTTACCGATTGAAAAGAAAATCAAATCTTTTTTGCCACCATTGTTAACTTTCAGTAATTGGTAGAAAATCAATTTGATAAGAAAATAAAAAACTTTCAGTGTGATGGAGGAGGAGAGTTTAGTAGTGAGAAGCTTTATGATCATCTTAATCAATGTGAAATTCAAAGACAAATATCATGTTCACACACACTCGAGCAAAATGGAGTTGCCAAAAGAAAACACAGACACTTAGTTATGACTGGGTTAACTTTAATGCTCAATGCTAGTGTCCCTTTTTACTTATGGGTTGAAGCATTTATGATGGCAATACATCTTAGAAATAGGCTCCTTACGTCGGTCTTGAAGATGAAATCTTCTCTTGAGAAGCTACACCAAAAAACAAGATTACCGTGGTTTAAAAATCTTTGGTTGTAGGTGTTTTCCACATCTAAAGGGGTACAACAAAAAAAATTACTGAAGAGCTTTCCCTGTGTGTTTATTAGATATATTTCTCTACATAAAGGCTATAGATGAAATACATTTCAACCGAATAACTTTCCCTGTGTGTTTATTTGATATAGTTCTCTATATAAAGGCTATAGATGCTATGATCCATAAACAAAAAGAGTTTATATATCAAGACATGTAATATTTAATGAGCAATGTCTACCATTTTCTTGTAATTCTTCCACATAGGATATTGACAAAAAATGTTACACTTTGTGAACTTACAAATACCTCTTCATTAAACAAAAGAATACTCCAAGAGATGAGAAAGGACATATATGCAAGTTATTCCAGTTGTTCCTACTCAAGAAGCTCATGTTGATGAAAATAATCACAACATAATCCAGCTTATCTCATATAATGAACCTGATGCCACCACTGCCGATATATCTCAATCGATGTCACCGTCAACAAGCTCACATTTTGATATCCGTTTCAGAAAATCAGCTCTTTATTGCAATTTCAAAAAACAATCCACAAGTTTCGTCATCTGCAGGTCCGTCTCTTAATGAGTCCAAAGGTATTGACTTATTTGCTAATTTTAGTGGCGACCATTGTACTCTAACTACATTATCACCCTCTCCAAATAATACTTATGACATGATGACAAGTACAAAATTAAGAGCCATGTTACAACTACTAAATTTCCTAACACTTTTGGCTACCACCTCTTCTCCTGCCAGTGCACCCAAGAACCTAAAGGAAGCTTTATATTAACCTCATTGGATACAATCTATGAGAAAATAAATGTAGGCCCTATATCACAATAACGCCTGGAGACTTGTAAAACGGGAACCTCAAATGAATGTAGTTAGATCAAGGTGGGTGCTTAAGACAAAACTGAAGGCGGATGGCACACTTGAGATATAAAAGCTTTCTTGGTTACAAAAAGATATAATCAAATTGAAGGATTAGATTTTGAAGACACATTTAGTCCAGTGGTGAAGGCTACAATAATTCACATAATTTTAACTATAGCCACGACACGAAACTGGCCTCTTCTCTAACTCGATATGAAAAATGCCTTTCTTTATGAAAGACTTAAAAAGACTATCTATATGTAACAACCTCCATGTTTTGAATATTCTAATGCACTAATTCATGTTTGTCTGCTCAAAAAGGCAATCTACGGGCTGAAGTAAGCACTAAAGGCTTGGTTTCAAAGATTTAATGAAGCGCTCTTTCACCTTGGTTTTCTTAGAAGCCATGTCAATTCATCTTTGTTTGTTTGGAGACATAGGGGTGATGTTGTGATTTTGCTTCTATATGTCGATGATATCATGATAATCGAAAATAATATAAAGATTTTGAAGACTCTTTTTTCTCAGTTGAGTACTCATTTTGCTTTAAAAGATATGGGAAGTCTCCACTTTTTCTTAGGCATTGAATTTGTTCCATATCTATATAGAATCTATCATATTCAAGTGAAATATGCAAAGGAAATTCTCAAACGGACCATGATGCAATGTTTTAGAGAAACCCATATGCCATTGTGCAAAAAGGGGATTTTCATATCACAATTGGATCTCCTATTGATGCCTCTGATTATCAAAGTATAGTTGGCGGGCTTCAATATGTTACACTGACACATCCTAATCTTACTTATGCTGTCAATCAAGTATGTTAACTTATGCAAGCTCCTATAACTATGCACTGATAAGGAGTGAAATACATCCTTTGGTACCTCACAGGGACTATATATTTTGGACTTCGCAACACTTCTTGATACTTCTTCTAGGTTGTTGGCTCTCAGGTGCCAATTCGGAAGGTTTTTCTATCACTTGTCGATTAACTACAGGACTTTGTGTTTTCTTAGGAGCTAACTTTATTTCCTGGTCATCTAAAAACAATATACCGTCTCAAAATCTAGTGCTGAAGCTGAGTATCATGCCCTAGCCTCTTTAGCAGAAGAAATCACATGTATCCTTTATTTGTTGAGACACCTTGTCATATCACTTGTATCTTCTCCCATTCTCTATTCAGAAAATATCAGTGTTTTGCACCTCACCAGTAATCCTATTCTCTATGCTCACACAAAGATATTGAACTAGACTATCATTTAGTACGAAAAAACATTAGACCTGGTGCAATGCTCACTAAATATGTTCCATCCACAACTCAAGTGGATGACATTTTCATGGAGGCCTTGTCAAAGCAACAATTTCAGTTTCTACATAGAAAGCTTGGAGTTGTCACTCTACCAACATCTAGCTTAAGGGGGAATAAAAGTAAGTTCCATAAGGAGTAGGAGTTGTATAAGTAGGTATCCACATGGTAAACTTGTACTATAGAAATAGGAGTCCTAATCAGTGTATAATACAAAGAGAAAGAGATCTCTCATCTATAAATTAGGCTTTGATAGATGTGTATAGCCAAGAACAAATAATATAATCTTCATCTTTCTTTTTAAGTCTATGTTTGCTAAAGTTTCTTCACTGTTTGCATGAGATAATTAGTCCTTAGCCAACTTGATAATGCGAACTGATATTTCAAACCCTAAGAAGATTCTTGCTAGTGTTGATTTGAGGTCATTGCTATTTGAGTAGATTTAGAGTCATTAATTTGAGGATAAGAGGATTTGCATCATCCATGATCAAGTGTTGAGTGGCGAGTCCAAAAAGGCTACCATAGATTCTAAGGAAGTCTTGAGATTTGATAGCAGTATTTGTATTTTGAGGATTGATGACTTGACCAAGTCAATTTTGTATGAGGCTCACAACTCCAGATATTCTATTCACCCAGGTGTATCCAAGATATATTGAGATTTGAGGTAGAATTATTGGTGGAGTGGTATGAAGAGAGATGTCACAGAGTTTGTAGCTCATTGCCTATGTTATCAGTAGGTGAAAGGCAAGCATCAAAGACCTGGTGGGTTGATCAGAGGTTAACCATTCTTAAGTAAAAATGGGAGCAAATTACCATTGACTTTGTTAGTAGTTTGCCTCGTACATCCCATGGTTCCGATGGTATATAGGTTATTGTTGATTGGTTAACTAAGTCATCACACTTTATTCCTATTCAGATGTCCTTCAGTGCTTAGAGGTTAACCCATATCTATGTTAGTGATATAGTCCATTTGCATGGTGTGCCTACATCTATAATTTCAGACCAGGGTTTGGTGTTCACTTATAGCTTTTTGAGATCTTTTTAAGGAGGAGTTGGGTACTTAGGTTGATATTAGTACAACTTTTCACCCTCAGACTTATGGGTAGGTAAAGTGGACTATTCAGGTTCTCGAGGCTATCCTTAGAGTCAGTGTTATAGATTTTGGAGGTCAGTGGGAGAAATACTTAGCTTTGGTATAGTTTGTTTCTAATAATAGATATCATTATAGTATTAAGATGGCTCCTTTCGAGGATTTATATGGTAGGTGATGTCGTTGTTCGATTGGATGTTTTGAGACTTTTGATATTAGACCCCGTGGCACTGACCTGCTTCAAGAGTCATTGGATAGAGTTGGGATGATTCTAGATAGATTAAGGATAGCTCAGAGTAAGTAGAAGGCTTATGCAGTTCGTAGACTTTGTGCCTTGATATTTAGAGTTGGTAACTGGGTATTGTTTCATGTATCACCCATGAAGGATGTGATAATGTTCGGGAGGAAAGGAAAGCTCAACCCCAGATATTGAACCCTTTGAGATTCTTCACACAGTTGGTGAGGCGACTTATGAGTTAGCCTTACCTTCGACTTTTGCTGCTATCTACTCGATTTTAAATATTTTTATGTTGTGGTGATATATTCTTGACCTGTCTCATGTGCTTATATAGGACTCAGTTTAGTTAGAAGAGCAGTTGACCTTCATGGAAGAGTCTGTGCTTATTTGGCTTGTGATATCAGAAGGTTGAGAGATTCTAGTAGTTAAGGTTCAATAGAGGCACCACACAGTAGAGGAGGATATTTGGAAGATCGAGAGAGAGATACAAACCCAATATCCTCACCTGTTTCTGTCTTTAGGTACATCCTAATCCTTTACTTTTATAGATGAAATTCTTTTAGCTATAGATATTGTAATGACCCTCCAGGTCATTTTTTTATTTTCGCTCATTTTTGCCATTTAGAGATTTCCTATAGCTGCCCAAAGTCATTTATGACTTGCTGGAACCGACAGTTTCGTTATCAGGCAGTTTATTTGTTTTTTAGAGCCAATTCTCTATTTTGAATCTTCACTGGTTCAAATTGGATACTGGGCAAAAACTTTAAAATGACCTCATATTTCAATTCTAACCATTCCAACAGCTCTAGAATGTTGAATTTTAGTTTGGCGGATCCCTAGTTTGAGTGTTGAGGCTCCCAGAATCATTTTGGGTTATTGGTTCAAAGTTAGAAAAATGGAAGATGGGTGTAGGACCTACTTTTCATCAAATGAAATTATATGAAAATTCTTATTGCGACATTGAGTTTGAAACACCGAATTTGATAGGGTACCATAGTTCGTTTGCATATATGGGATTTTGGATGAATCTCGAGGGGTAAGTGGAAGTCCAAATACATTGTTGAGCTTCAATTGGTGAATCAATTAAGTGAGCGTTTGGGTTGCTTAAAAGGAGTACCGGAAAAGCATCCAACCAACTGCATAATGGGATGGCCTAGTGAGGCTTCGTTTAAGCAAAGCTGATGTCACCAAACTATACCCTCCAAGAACATACAATACGATCACTGTCAAATTATAGTAACCCAACTCGGTTGGGGTCAATCTCACAGGGGATAGGTCGAATCTATCTCTTGAACTTGCTGAAGTAGCCGATAGTGCAGGAAAGTAAATAGGAAATTTTGTAGTAAACAGTAAAAAGTAACAAGTTGTGAATGCTTTTGGTTGCAAACAATCTGAAATGAACACTAGGATTGTGGTCTCCTTGGCTTCCTAATTCAGTAGCTTTCTCGTGCTCAATCCAACTGGTCTCACAACCACAGATACAAAATCTAACAAGCTAGGTATTATGAATCATCTTGTGAACGTATCGGTAAATCTCACCCTTCACCATGTGAGTCTCAGTGTGTCGCCTTACTAACCATTGTATTTGATCCTAGTTTAACTATTATCTTGTTGATATTAAGTTATTAGACAAGGGTTGATAGGCTCAAATAACTGTTGTAATCTTCTTTTCCAAATCTCAGTCTCTCTTGTGAAGACAATCTCGAATACAGGTGGGTTCTTAGAGTTGACCACCACTAAGAAAACAATTAAAATGAAGAAGATCATAGCGCAAATGTAAACAATGATATAGAAAAGCCTCACACTTCTCTTACTTCATTATTCTGCCAGGGTTCCGATAACCCTAGCTAGGGGAACTAGCCATTCATAGTTGCAAAACAATCTATGGAATTCAATAAAGAAAGCAAGAAGTAATCTTACAACAAGGAGGATTAAAACCCAAAATCTCAAATCAATTAATCAACCAAAAACCAAGAACAAACAAATTCCAATATCAAAAGTCAATCTTAGAATCAAATATATTTTTGTGAATATTATGAGTGCGTAAACTGACTAAACCAAAACATATAGGGAAAACTAAGTCGGTGGCCACCTACTTTCTCTCTTGTACTGGTACCTATGGGGCATAGGTGGTACCTACATCCCGTAGGTTGCCTCATTGTAGGTACCAAGAAATACTCAACCTTGTCGCTTTTCTGAACTTCAATTTTCTTGCACTTGTGCTAGCACCTAAGATGTTGTATGCAGTATTTACAGGCCGCAGGTGACCCCTTGTAGGTAATAATCAACAATATTCAACTTCTTCTTCTCTGAAGTTTGAATCCCTAAAACATACCAAGCTACCTACACCACATAGGTAGCCGCATAGGTGGGATTTTCCTATAATCTTGATTCATTTTATTCATGTTAAGATCCAAAACCTAGTTCCCTAAAAAATAGACACAAAACACATCACAAATACCAAAACAAACCTAAGTACTTGCATATTTTCTGATTTTAAGAATTGAAAGTGCCATGAAACAATAACATATCAACACCCTCAACTTAGAACATTTGTATGTCCTCAAGAAATAAAAGCACAACAAAACAAAACAATGATAATTAACAAAAAGAAACCTAAGATACCTATGGCAGTCAATCTCAAATTCAGCTAAAAATATCACCCCCTACTATTTTAACTTTTCAAAACCAACTGTGCGAATCAATGCAGTACAAACAACGTGACACAAGTGAATCAACAAATGACATTACATTAGAAACATAAAGTCAAGCATATGTAAAAATCATAATACCCGAATAGATAAGCAGTTAGCAACACAACCCATGCACCCTCACAACAAAAAAGTCCCACTCACTTAGTAGAATAATACATGTTAAGGCAGGGAAAATCAAGAGACACTCACACTCATAAAGAAGTTCCAATAATGTGTATAGAATATCATAGGCTTGCCCTTATTTTCTTTACCTTAGCTTTCAGACAGCTGGGCTAGGAACACTATAGGACTTTACTCAACTTTTAATATAGGTTTTGGGGATGGTATGGTTCATTTGGGAATTTAGTGAATTAGCCTCCTTGACACCATAATTATATTTAGGGGGTCCACTTTTTAACAAACTTTTCTTTTATTCTTCCTTTCTTTATTCCTTTTTATTCTTTTACTGCTCATCTAGGTAGAGTACAGTTTCTTATAGTCTTTCTTTTTTTTTCCTTTTTTTACCACACCCAACCCTACTTTCATTTTCTCTTATTTATGCCTTTCTTCATACCCGCTCCTAATCACGCACCCCTATGATAGCCACCCCCAACTTAGGCGATTTACCCGAGTTGAGATGCACAATGTCCAAGGAGTATCAAAGCCAAAATAGGTTCATATTAATTCAAATAGAAGGGTGAAAGGTGAAATAAGAAAAATAGTCTATATAGGATCAAAATAGGAATAAAAGGATACTTATTCACATTTGGAAGGTTATTTAGGCTAAAAGTGGACTAATTCAAGAATGACTTATGATCCTTTCCTAATCGACTATGCTACAACCTAGGAAAGACTAACCGAACAAGTTCAAGATTCAACACACAAATGGAACTAAGTAAGCATCTCTCACACATATGGCACGGTGTTGCATCACAAACTAATTACCTATTTGGTTCATGAAAATGCTAACTATGATTATTATTTCCCTAATCCTAATGCCATAATGAGATTCACAATGGTCACATACACATCACACAGTTTAAAAAATAAATATTTTGGAGGGGTATCATTTTTCTCAAACATAAAAAAAAAATACATCAATTTCCCTTAGGTACTTATTTTCCACCCAGTTAAATAGAAAGAACACAAAATATTACAAAACAAAACACAATATGACATAATTTTTCCTAGATATGTCCGTTCTACAATTATATCGTGGCCGATGAGAAAAAAACACATCAACAAAAACCTACGACGGCTGTGGTACACCCTCTCCCCCAACTAAAAAAAGATGCACTATCCCCAATGCATGTGCATAATATAGAGCAAGGGAATAAATCCATATCTAGGATGCACTAGGCATCCGTCTTATGCTCATCCCCATTTGGGGTATCTCAACTGGCGGTGGTGGTGGGGTACTACTAGA
Organism: Capsicum pubescens; assembly: GCA_030864215.1. NCBI lineage: Eukaryota > Viridiplantae > Streptophyta > Magnoliopsida > Solanales > Solanaceae > Capsicum > Capsicum pubescens. The sequence continues at coordinate 154,538,372 of CM061549.1, read as the reverse complement.
AGATGCACCTACCATAATTTCAGCTTGTCGAACTACATCATCTACCTTGGACACCCTAGAATCACGGGTGGACCTTTTTAGGGCTTGATCAAAGGGAATAGTAGAGTCATATAGATCCTTTATTCTACCTTTCTTGGTCCAAACCTTTGGGGATGTCTCCTCCTCTACAAACAAATTAAAGATTCTCAAGTTGTGTAGAGGCATCAACTGAGTAAATGATGGGATAAATGAAGGAATAGACAAAATATGGCTTTAAGTGAGAGAGCATACCTCTACTTGTAGTGTGGCCACCTACTTCCAAATCTCACCTAGATCAGGAGCCTATATATCTCTAAACTGAGCGGACACCTGCCCCTCAAAAGCATTAATTTGAGTGTGAAACTCACTAGTGAACTCCAATATATCATCCTGAAGTACATCCTAAACTCTCTAATTTTGTTCAAACCCAAGGCCGAATCTGTGCATATAATGACGCCAGCTCAGACTCAACATCAGTAAGGCAGGAGATAGTTGTATCCTTCCACTCTACTAGGCTCTGTAAAATCATATGTGGTACTACAATAAACCCTATATCTATAGCTATAGTAGTGGAAGTGGGGCGAGGAGGCACAGTATATGCCCCAACTAACTCAGAAGTAGAGGTCAAGGCTAAAGTAGAAGTAGCTGGGGCACCCTCCCCTTCTGTAGAAACCTCAGGCGCATCTCTATGATCAACTGTATCAACATCAAAACCCACACCATCAATATCTTATCTAGCCTATCAATATTCTGCAAGAATTGAAGGCCCCTCAAAATGGGCCTGTATCACAATCAGAGGTGCCCAAGCTCTTTGTACAAGGATAAGGTTTGCCGAATCCTTGATCAAACTTGTATAGGTAGTGCTTATCAACTCTAATTATATAAAATTTGTAATCTCAGGTACACCTGCCTCTTAACATATTATCTGGATCAGAAAAGGGAAGGGAAGAGCGGTTATGTCTCGAATGCCCACTCGTGCGTCTCATATCTGATAAGTGATGCAAAGTTGACCTCATATCCTGCTATCAAACTAGAAACTAGTGAAACTCTATATCATATCAACATATTGTTTGAAGTAGTCAAACATCATTGGAGATACACCTCCATCCAAAAAAACTTTACGACAAAATAAAGTGCCTCTATTTTAAAATCCGCCCTACCCTCGATCCAGTGGGCCATCATCACCCAATTCTAAAATCTAGTTGGTGATCCACCTTGATAAACCCAACCTCTTCTATCTATAATCAATGTCTCTCATCCCATGTCTGTCCCACATAAATCTAATCCTATGGTCACACTTTACAGTAGATGCCAGAGCCATATACTCTAGCCCAAATAGAACTCGATGGATAGATACCACTAAAATATCAACCTAAACTTCTCTTACAAAGGTGTGGTATAACTGGGGATGTGCTACATATCTACCTTCTTTAGGAGTGATCAAAGAAACAATGCAGTTTAGGAAGTGTACAACTTCCTGACTAAGGCCTGACTATAAGATCCTTAGGGTCGAGTCATCCACCCACACTAGTAGCACTCAAAAGAGGCCTAAATCTCTAGTTCCCCCCTGCTATCCCTGATAATTCAAGTCTTCTCTCAGATTAAATAGTCCTCATAGGCTGACTCGCCTTAGTAATATAGTTGTCTTGATCATAAATCACCCGTGTCCCTTCTACACACCACATTGAGTTTATCTCACCTAGAGGTATCATCGAGAAGTGTGTAGAGCTGGATATGGGGTTAGCTGATGGTGGAATTAGAGGCTGAGGATTCTATGGTACCTGAGTTGTATCCTTCTAGGACTTGGGTACTGCTGATACTGACTGGCTGGCCAATGCCGGCTCATTCTCTGACCTCTCCTTAGACTGGGGGGATTGTGTGGACTCTACCTCAATTTTTGCCTTAGGATCAACCTCATCTTCGAATCTTGACTCCTCATCCTTAGAAACATGCTCTTTTTCTTTAGACTAGGGAGAGTGCAATGGTAAATTCCTAGTTGACTTCATCCTAAGCCTAGGAACTAGTCTATCTTTGACCGTTTAATCCTCGGCCCGTGTAGATGTGTGCTGAGTGACTTATTGAGTCTATGTTGGGAGCTTAACTCCTAAGGTGGATACAATAAAGGCTGCACCTATTGCCTGTCTCTATCCCCTAGTTTAGGGCTGCTGGTCTATCCAAGGCTACCAGGTACTCCTCTACTGAGCCACTCAGGGGACTCATCCCAAAGAATCGATTATCCGCCCTTTTTTTGGGTAGCCTTGGGTTCCATACTAATTGAATAATAAGTTGTTAGTTCTTGAAAGAGAACAGGTAAATGAAAAATTCTAAAAAAAATCCAATTTTATCAAGGTGGGAACCTTCAAAGGCCACCTACAGGTCGTAGGTGCCACTTACAGCCCGTAGGTGACCTTCATAAGTGCCAAACAAAGTCCTAAAGTCTTTGGGCTTCATATCTAACACTTACAAAGGAACATATGACCCGCAAAATGCTACATACGAGGCTCGTTGGTGCCACCTTACGTACGCTTCTGAGAGTACTTTGACTTTTCCAAATTTTAAACCCTTATACAATATATTAAGCCCATTCAAGTTCAACTTTGCACATAAAAACTTTTATCAAGTTCAGAAACACTAGTATGGCTCACAAAGTTTTGGCTTTTTAGCAACCTTTTAAACTTCTACTTTCTTTTAGGGCATGATCACAGATTATTTATTCAAGAACAGTGCACGAATTTCAATTTTTAGATTAATTTAGGTTCCTACAAACAAGATTATTGAGTTTTAAGTAATTTGCAAGCATATTAAAGTACCAACTCACTTTTTCTTTGCTAAATCACAATAACTACTAGTAGGAGAAAAGGACGTAACCTTGATTGTAGTGATGGATGTAGAAGAATAAAAAAGTTGGATGAAAAACCTTAGACTTTGAATGCTCTTGTGTGCGTGCAAATGATTAACTAAAAAGGAGGTTTGCCTTTTATAGAATTATAGAGGAAGTTGGAGAGTTTAAATTTGGGAGGGAGTTAGAAAATTTGAGAAAATAAAGCATAAAAGTCAGATTATGGGTTTTTAAATGTGCTAGTAGGCCGGTCCGGGTCTGATCCACTTGGGTCCGGCCTAGATTTTTAAAATTTGGACTAGAGATTTTCACTATCACCTATAACGCCACGTATGGACCATAGTGCTACCTATGGCCTATAGGTGATAGGTCGTAGGTGATAGAAAAGTTTTTGTCCCTCTGAATATATTGTTCTAACACTCATGACACCACTTAAGTGGCCGTAAGTAGTACTTATGACCCCTATAAGTGGGTTTATAGGTAAACGTTTAGAGACCGCAAAATTCTCAGAGTTTTACTCTGATAGTTATTTCATCACTTACCTGGCTTAAGTAGGACTTTGATCCCCACAAGTGGTTTAATCAGTCCCTTTACCTAGAATTCTCTAAATTTTGCAATGTTTTACCATATTCCAAGCGATTCCTCATGTTTTACACTATAATGACCCTTTAGGTCATTTTTTATATTTCCATTTATATTTGCCGTTAGAGCTTTCCCATAGCTGCCCCAATTCATTTAAGACTTGCTGGGATTGATAGTTCAATTACTGAGCAGTTTTTTTTGGTTTTTAGAGCCAATTCCTTATTTAGAAGTCTTAGTCGATTTTAAATGTCCATTGAGCAAAAAATTTAGCAAAACTTTCTCAGATGCACATTCTAACTGTGCTAAAAGCTTCAAAATATCAATTTTAGGCTAGGTAGACCTTTAGTTTGGATCTCAATGCACCCAAGCTCATTTTGACCAATTGGTCTGGAAGTTGGAAATTTGAAATTATAGGTGTGGGACCTACATTTGGTTGAAACAAACTCGAATGGAAAATCCAACATTGCCATTGCGTCCGAAATATCAAATTTAGTGTGGTTATAAAGTTCATTTGCTTAAATCAGATTCCGAATGAATCCTGAGGCCTTAACAGAAACTTGGAAAATATTTCAAGTACCGGAGAGGATGTTACAATTGAACAAGGGAGGATGGATATGTTTTGTGGGCCAAAGATCATGATTATGATGTTATAATTTTCTCGAACACATTATTAGGCCCAAGGTCGTGTTATGATATGAGTGGACTATCTGGAAAGTGTTTAATTCTTATGGTTCCATTATATGAATACTGGTGATGGAATGCATAGATTTGGTACATTCATGATCGTTGCATCGATGATTGATACGAATCCAATTAGATTATAACCTTATTATTATGGTCGCTAACTAAGAGTTAAAACCCACTTTCTATCTTAAAGTAGATTTCTTCATAATAATAAATGCCCTTTTTAATGAATAACTTATATGTAAAAGAGGTCAATAATGATGTTATACAGACTTGACCGAGATAAGTTCTAGTTTATGATTTGATACTACTAATTACTCTGATCATGAGAGATTCTGACCCTTTCTATAGTTTTATAATGATTTAGTGCTGAAGTTCACTCTGGGAACCAAACTTATGGATTTACATCCTTTTACCCACGACTCAAGTTTGTGCACCTACTATATATCTAAATATACATCTCTCTAGTATGGGATGGAGAAAGATGTTGTATTGATGGTATAAATTCTAGGTAAACCTAATGATAGTTATGATATTCATGTTATGTGTATATGCTTATTAATAACATGAAATTAATGATGACTAGTGAATTACGAAAATATACTCTACCTTGCTTCTCTTTTCATGATTATTTACTTTAGCCCTGGTGGGACTTGCTATTTACTTTAGCCCTCGTAGGGCTTTCTCTTTACTTTAGCCCTAATGGGCTTGTTCTTTACTTTATTTCTCATGGGTCTTGCTCTCTTTTATTGACATTGATTTAGATATTATGATGATATGATGATGCCCGACAAGGCTGGAGGATATTATAATGAGGCATTGATATCCCACATGGTCGGAGGATGGTTGTGATGATGCATTGATACTCAGCAAGGACGGATGATGATTATATTGATGGCATGACCCACAAACCAAGCCTTTTTGTATGGGCATCACAAGCCCAACATGATCCGCAGATCGCCCCGTCAACCCAACCTAACTATCACATCAATCCACATATGTCAGAGGAACTATGACTATATATAAAGATAGCGGAAACAAAACTAGTAATCTTAACTTAAACAATGTCAAAACATTTTATTTACATCAACCTACTAACTAACAATCCCAAGTCCAGAGTCATCCACAATGCCTCTACACAAATCCGATGTCTATATATGTTGGGACAAGCCCCCGACAATAGCCAAACCAAATCTAAATATATGTATGACCAAAGATAAGAGACAATGAAATGTATGCCTTCCAAAAGATGGATGCTCACCACTTGAATGTCAACACATGATATGCCTGAACACCTATCACTGCACAGGAAGAGAAGAAGAAGCTCCGGCCCCTATGTCGCATGGGGACAGAGCATCCGAAGATAGTTAGCGGTTGGAATGCTAGCACGTAACTCAAGGATAAGGATAAAATAAAGTCATCATTCAAATTTGAGTCAAATCATCATAATAAACCACATTCATATTCATGGGCATGCATGTAGATATATATACAACATGTTCATACCGTGCCAAAGAAAACAACACTTAACAAGCATTCTTGATGCATTCAATTATGAGTCATAAAGTGGAGGACATCGACCTTCCACACTTATAGTATTAGGCAAGGGACTTTAACCACATACATTTTCATTAGGAAAGGGACTTTAACCACAAGCCGTTTCGTTGGGCAAGGGACTTTAACCTCAAGCCGTATTAGATAAGGGACTCAAACCACAAGCTGACGTAATTAGGCAAGGGACTCTAACCTCAAGCAATTCACTAAGCAAGAGACTCTAAAAACAAGCCACTTTATTAAGCAAGGGACTCTAACCAGAAGCCACATTAGTAGGCAAGGGACTTTAACCACAAGCCATCACAAATATCATTAGTCGATATTGGGACTCTAACCCTTTGTCCATACATCGACACTCATTCACTCCCATACATGAACACGAGATCTTCATGGAACCATTTATCAAACAAACACTTCAATAAGCCAATGCATTAATTCAATTCATTATTCAATTCAAGTTATGGTCATCAGTACCCTTAAAACCCATTTGGTACCATTAGCAATCTTATACCACACTTTAGTTCAACACACTTCAATTTCATGTTTAGGGACTTTAACCCTTTTTTAGCCAACAATCCAACAAGGTCATACATTTACTAAATACATGGCTAACAATTCCTTTTTCAATACCATTTATCAACCATTCACACTTATTGGTCCATTTCCCTAGCTCAAAATATTAACAACATGTGACTATACATTTCTCTTAGTCATTTTCATAAACACCATGTAGGCATACCTTTACTAAGCCCAAAATCAAAGTAGAAATAATCATTATTAGGGTTTATCAACACCCATTTGTTAAACCACAAACAACAAGCACCCACATGTTCAAATCATCATATTACATATAAACACAAGTCTAAGCAAAAACAAACATTACTCGTCACTAGGCATCAAAACCCTTAACATTTATTTTCAGAATCATCATTTAGAAGTATTAATCCATGTTTAAGATACATGGTTTTTGAGTTAATAACAAGGGAAAAAGTTACATGCCTTAAACAAGATGATCCACCAAGAAACTTGACTCCTCTTTGCCTCTAGCTGAACACCCCTTGGAACCCTAGCCTCCAATCTTGTTTTGCGAAGTGTAAATTGTGTTTTTGGAAAGTTTTGATCTTTCAAATGAATGTTTAGGAGTCCACAAGACATTATATAGTGGGTATGACTCACGTACTCAATCGTACCCTAGGGTATAAGTGGTACCATAATCGTACCCTAGGACTTTACAAGACCCCTACACTGACTAGGGTATGACCACACACCCTTGAATTATACCTAAGGGTACGAATGGTACCCTAAACCCTAAACATAAACCATACCCACAACAGTGTCAACTAGGCCAAGTACCAAACATCATACGATTTGGCTTTGTATAACTCGTACACTAATATATGATAGTGGGGAGGCTAAGTCTACCTTGAACAGTGTGTAACCCCCACCACACTGCCTACGATATGAGATGGGGGGGGTCACTAAGTCATATACAAGGGTACGACTAGTACCCTGAGTGTACTTAGTCTAGAATCTTCAATCAAGGGAATTTTTCTAAGGGTTCAAAGCCTAGGTGTTTCAATTCTCCCGAACTTAGGTCATTGGTCCTCGAATGACAGGTGATGAAAGCATAAACACGAGTTAATACATTATTACACATCAATTAACCCTTAACCAAACTAGAAATCAAGACATACAATAATGATAAGGCACATGCCAAGATCATTAACAATCAACCATTTATTTCATTTACTATTGGACTCAAACTCATTATCGATCAAAGACACTTGTTCAATCCAAAACTTTGGGATTGTCTATCAAAGAAATAAATCAAGTTAAGAAGATTAACACATACCTCAATCACAAGTTTCCAAAATGGAAAACAAATGCAGATACTTTGATTTCATGTTCTATTTTGCCTCCCAAGTAGCTTCCTCGGATTTTTGGTTCCTCTAAAGAACCTTCATTAAATCCACCTCTTTTGTTTGCAACTGGCAAACTTGATGATCTAAGATTCTCACCGGGATCTCCTTATAGGACAAAGAGTCCAAAACACCAACATCCTTCAAGAACAATCAATGAAAGATAACCCACATCTTTTCGCAGCATAGAGACATGGAAAATCGGGTGGATGGTGCTCAAACTAGAAGGAAACTCCAACTCACAGGCAACATTTCCAACCCTTTTCAAAATTAAGTAAGGACCAACATACCGGGGACTAAGCTTTCCCTTCTTACCCAATTGCATCACTTAATTCATGGGAGACACCTTTAAGAATACCCAATCGCCAATACTAAACTCTAGATCCCTACACCTTACATTTGCATAGGAATTTTGATGACTTTGAGCGGTTTTAAATCTATCATGAATTATCTTCACCTTATCTAAGGCTTGGTGAACCAAATTGAGGCCAAGAAACTTACCCTCTCCAACTTCGTACCACCCAATAGGAGAACGACATCTTCTACCATACAATGCCTCAAAAGGAGCCATACCAATGCTAGAATGGTAACTATTGTTATAGGCAAATTAAATCAAAGGCAAGTGGTCTTACCAATTACCATTATAATCAAACACACAAGTGGATAACATATCTTCCAAGGTTTAGATGGTCCTCTTCGCTTGTCTATCGGTCTGCAGGTGGAAGGTGGTACTAAGGTACACCTTAGTTCCCAAACCCTTTAAAACAAATTCCAAAAGTGAGATGAGAATAGAGTACCATGATCTGAAATAATAGAAACCATAGCACCATGCAATTTCACAATCTCCGTAAAATATAACTTAGTATAATCTTCCACAAAGTAATTAGTCTTCATGGGCAAGAAGTGAGCGGACATTGTCATTCTATCCACAATGACCCAAATAGAATCACATTGATTCCGATACTAGGGAAGACCGGTAACAAATTCATATTAATCACCTCCCACTTCCATTTGGGCAATACAATCTCTTAGTTCAAGCCTCTAGCCTCATGTGTTCAACCTTATTGACACACCATGCACTTAGCCACATAACTAGTCACATCTTATTTCATATTGCTCCACTAATAGAACTCCCTAATATTGTGATACAATTTTGTAGAACTGGGACGAATAGCATAATGAGATTAATGAGCTTCGAACATTATCTTTTCTCTCAATCCATCAACAATGGGAACACATAGCCTACCTTGGTACCTCAAAATACCATCTCCACCAATCACAAATTCAACAACCTTTTGTTGACCCACATTACCCTTAATCTTCATCAAATCGATATCCAATATTTGCTTTTCCTTTATCTCAACAACAAGAGATGATTGCGATATCGAGTGCACAAATACACCACCATCCTCAGAGTCCGTGAGGCGAACTCCAAGATTAGACAAATGGTGAATGTCCTTCACCAATTCCCATTTATCCTCATCTACATGGGCTAAGATCCTCATGGATATTCTTCTAAGAGCATCGGCGACTACATTAGCTTTACCCGAATGGTAATGTAGACTCATATCGTTGTCCTTCAACAACTCTGCCACCTCTTTTGTCTGAGATTCAACTCCTTCTATGTAAACACATACTGAAGACTCTTATGATCGGAAAAGATGTCAACATGAACTCCATAGTGATAATGTTGCCAAATCTTCAAAGAAAAAACCATGACTAACAACTCTATGTCATGAGTAGGGTAGTTTTTCTCAACAACCTTCAATTGCCTAGAAGCATAGGCCACCACCCTACCATGTTGCATCAATATATAACCAATCCTAATATAAGAAGAATCATAATACACTATGAAATTATCATTAACCTCGAGCAAGGTCAAAATCAGAGCCGAAGTCAATTTATCTTTCAACTTCTTAGAACTACCTAACACGTATTCGACCACAAGAACTTAACCTATTTCTGGGTCAACTTAGTCAATGGGGCAGCTATAGTAAAAAAAACTCTTCATAAATCTCCTATAATAACTAGATGGACCCAAGAAGCTCGAATATAGGTTGAAGCACAGGTCTTGGCCACTTTTTAACTGCCATAGCCTTTTGAGAATCTATTGTAATCCCTTAACTAGAGATAACATGGCCAAGGAAAGTCACAACCTTCAACCAAAATTCACACTTTGAAAACTTTGAATACAAATAATGATTCTTTAAAGTTTGTAACACGACACGAGGGTGATCGATATAATCCGCCTCACTCTTAGAATAGACCTAGATGTCATCAATAAGACAATAACAAACAAGTCCAAGAATGTATGGAAGACCCTATTTATCAAATCCATGAATGCCACAGGGGCATTGGTCAACCCAAAGGAAATAACTAGAAACACATAATGACCATACCGGGTTCTAAAGATGGTCTTAAGGATATCCACCTCCCTAATCTTAAGCTGATGATAACCCGACCTAAAGATGAATCTTAGAGAAACACTTTGCACCTTGGAGTTGATCAAACAAATCGTTGATCCTAGGAAGAGGATACTTATTTTTAATGGTCACTTTGTTCAATTGACGGTAATCAATGTACATTCAAAGGGAACCATACTTCTGGCGCACAAAAAACATGAGAGCACCCCAAGAAGACACAACAGGATGGATAAAACCTTTATATAAGAGGTCCTTCAAGTTCTTCTTAAGCTCTGCTGGAGCCATTCTATAAGGAGGGAAAGAAATTGTACGAGTGTCCAGAATAAGATCGATCCCAAAATCTATTTCCCTAGTAGAAGAAATACCAAAAAGGTTATCGGGAAAAACCTCAGGAAACTCATTAACCATGGTAACGGATTCTAGAGAAGAACTTTCTGAGTTAGAATCTTTAACTCGTACCAAAAGATGAAAACACCCTTTTGAGATCAACTTTTGGTCCTTAAGATACAAAATAAATCTCCCCTTAGGCACTAAGGAACCTCCTTACCATATAATGACCGACTCATTAGGGAATTTAAACATGACCCTACGAGTCTGACAATATAAGGAAGCATAGAATAAGTGCCACCAATCCGTCCCTAGAATAACATCAAAATTGACAATATCCAACTCTATCAAATCTACAAGAGTTTCCCTACCACTAACAGATACCACACACCCTATAGACCCTTTTACCAACCACAAAGTCTCCTACCACGGTAGAAATAGAAAAAGAAACTAACACACTCTCAGGATCAAAACTAAGATACACAACCACAAATAGGGTCACATAAGAAAAATAGACCCTGGATCAAGAAAATTATACACATTATAAGAGAAAAGGTTCAACATACCTGTGAAAACATTAGGAGATGCCTCAAACTCCTAACGAGTAGCAAGTGCATACAAATGATTTCGACCAATATCGGTGCCAAAAATAAAAGTAGACGAAAAAATAGCACCCTTCGATGCAGGATTGGATGAAGTAATAATAGAGGCCCTATTAGCCCAAGAAGACATAGAGAGAGGGACTCTCGTTATATGCTCCCAATCTAATCATATCTAAAACATCTATTCCACTTTCTATCACACTAACCACGATGAGATTGACCACAAAATCGACAAAATGGGTTGGATGGAGCCGATTGATCCCCACCAGTCTGAGATTATTCATATGATGCCTGGAACCCACTACTAAACTGAGATCAATGATCACCCAACGACTTCGGGTAAAGAGCACTAGTTAAGGAGAAAGAACCAAAACTTCCCCACTTCTTTCTTGGCCACTTTCCACCATCTTTACCACTTTTGATACGGGACAAATGGCCATCTTATCTTTTGATGACATTTTTGGAGGCCAACACATAGAGACTCAAGACTTGGTCACCTCGATAAAACAAGAACATGCATGGAGGACCCATTTTGAGCATAACTTAAAGCAATCTCGCGTGTGGAAGATTGCTTGGAGAATTTAAGGTTGAGGACTCACGGTTTTGGACCTTAATTAAGGGTATTTTGGACATTACACATGGTGTATTTACACACCATGGCCGCCCCTCTCATTAAGGGCAAAGTGGTCTTGTTATCTTCATTTGTAATATATTATAAATAGGCCCCCTTAGTCTTATTTTCACTAGATTTTGGGAGGATGAAGAATTGAAAGACATAACTTCTCTCTTTTGAGAGTGTAACACCCTTAGTTGTAGGACTTGGAAAAGTCACCCTTAGCATAGGGCTTGGAAAAGCCAATATTAATCTTTGCTTGGAAACGGTAGATCTTGAGGCGAGTTCATTCCCTTGGTGGTCACCGTAAGAGTGTGGTTTTGATTGTAACATTCATTAGGGGTTAGTGTTGAAATACACTTGGTTCTTAATCTTGTAATAATCTTGGTCTCACTATCTATCTTTATTTTTCTTACTAATCGTGTATGTGTTGTGTAGTGGACTGTTTTGGGGTCTTCGTTGAATCCGAAACTTGTATTATTGTTGTTCATCTTGTTCATCATGTTTTGTAACTGTTTTGGTGTTAAAATATACTCTTGTATCTTGTATTCTTGTTGTTGGTAGCGAATCCGAGTGAGGTCTCCATCTTGGTCCTCGAATCCTTAAGATTAGTGGACTGATTTGGTGTTTGTTTCATGCTTCCCTTGTCAATTCCGTATCATTTGGTATCAGAGCATGGCTTGATATTGTTCCTACAAGATCAATCTTGGGCTTGCTTGTTAGAAAATTCAAAAAAAAAAAAAGGAAAGTGTTAAAAACTGAAAAAAAAAAAAAAAAATCAAAAAGAAGCAAATTTGTCCATTTTGTGTTCTTGGCCGAAATTGTGTTATTGTTGTGTCTTGGCCGAGATTTTTACTTGTTTTGTTGTTTCTAGTGTTAGTTTTCTTCATCTCTAACACTCTTTAGTCTAAATCTAAGTTTGAGCTTACATTGTTGGTGTTGTATACGTGAACTTGGACTTGGCCGATTTGTTGTTGAACATTGTTGTGGTGGACTGTTTTGGCCTTGTGGCTTTCATCTTGTTGTTGTTATAAGCTTGGCCACGTGATATTGTTGTTAATTTGTGGATTGAGAACCATTTTGTTGAAGGTGTAGTTGTCTTGGCCAAGTGTTGGAGATATTGTTATTGTGGAATTTGGGAGTGGCCGTGTGAAAATTGTTGGTGTTCTTGGAGATTATTGTTGTAGTTCTTGGTGTTGTTGTTGTTGTTCTTGATGTTTATCACCACCTTCATATATTGTTGAAGATAAAGTGAATGTTAAATCTAAAAAGTTGAAGGAAAAGGGTGTATTATTTGTTAGTCTTGAAAGACACTACAACCAACAAAGACCTATCAATCAAGTCTCAACCACTTTCCAACACTTTTTCATGATTTAAGGATCCATGTTTTAAGGAGAAGTACAATAAAGTCAAGTCTTGAAAACTTGAAATTGAAAAGGGCTCCAAGACTTGTTTGAATTTCCCTCCTTAAACAAATTCCACCAAAGTCCAAATTGAAAAATTGACCAAGACTTGAAATTGGACAACAAAAGTTGTGTGGGACCGAAACCAATACGTGACTGCCATGTCATCACTGCTACTGTTCACGCAATATTTCCGAGCTCAAAAATTTTTAGATTCTTAGTTTCATCTTATTGTTTCATTAGTTTCATGTCTTGATTCTAGAATTAATTAACAACTAGTAATCACCTACTTAGTTGTAGATTAATTATTGAATCCGTTTCTTCGTGTCTTCGTTGTTTGTGTGCTTTTCTCATTTTTAACTCGTAGTAACTTCTTTGTTTCAAGTTCGTAAGTGAATTTTATTTTTGTGTCTTGAGTCGATCAAACAAGAATCTATTCCGGCCACCAAGTAGAATTGACATCCTATTGACTACCGGAGTATAAACAACCTTTCAATATTTGCCGCTCCAATTGTGAGAATCACAAAGGTGAGTGAATACGAGTGTTAGTGAGAAGTTTTTACTACTAATCTTGTTTGTTCATTTTGTAGGTTTAAAAGGTGATATAAGGGGAATATGTCTTCGATAGCCGGGGATTATTGTGACTACAACATGGGAGACTATGATTGTAGTGAAGGGTTTTATGGCTACGAAGTTGAGGGAGATTGCGGAGGCTATGAAAATAGCCATGATAGAGACTTGGGCAGATTTGAAAGTTACTGTTTTCAGGGAGAAAATGAGGTGAATGAAGTGCCTAGTGCTTATGGTAACTTTGGAGATGATGTAGGACCTCGTGATGGATCTTATGATGATGTTGGGGCATGTGAGGAGTCTTACACTTCTTACTCCGAACCTAGATTTGGTGTTAGGTATAACCCTTTTGTTTGCAAAGCTTATGAGAGCTATGATGAGGGTACACGTGAGGAGTATGAAGATCCATATTCTCCACCTTGTAGTACTTCTTATCAAAGTTGATATAGTGTGAATGGTTATACTAGCTCTAGTGGAGGTTGTCCAATGAGAAGAAGAGGGTATGCATCTCCAAAACTAAGGAGTACTCGTATGCCTTACAATGTAGATCCAAGAAGGAGTGTACACTCCGGAAAGGTGACCATGTGTGGGATACCGGGCTGCCTCATTGAGCTAAATGATAGGTACCATAGAAACTACATCGTTCCATCCATGGTTGATACGGTTGGGGCAGCCTCCACAGGTACACGGCCTTTCACACGAAGCCAAGCTCGGGAATTACAAAAACTCCAAGCTTTGTTCATGCAAATGGCCGTGTGTGAGTTGGTGATTGAACCAACCAAGGACCTAAACGTTTTTATGTGTGAAGAGAGGTCTTAATGTGTAATAAACTACTCTCCAAGGTTGGCACAAGAAGCAAGGGCGGATGGGTCATTTTACCCCTTTTGTTTGTAGTATAAATAGAACATGTTAGAGAGTTATTCCTTAGTTTTTGAATGCTGATTTTGTAACCTAAAAACACTAAACATTTCTCTCTCTCTTCCACTCTTAGAAGCCGTCCTTATCATCTCACAAGTAGAGGAATACTTGTGTTGTCTCTTTGGCTAGAAACAAGGGTTTTGAGGTCGTTGAGTGCCTCTTGGTCCTCATAAGAACTTGGTGTTTATATTCATTAGACTTAGGGTCCTCTCTTGGTGTAGGGTTCTTAGTTTCTTGAATGTTATATGTCAAGTTATCTATCTTTCTTTATCTTGTTGTTGTTGTTGATTTTGTTATCTTAAAGTCTAGTGAAGCCGTGTGGGGCTCTTTTCGATTCACTAGCATTGTTATCTATCTTGTTGTTCTTGTGTTGTTGGACTGAAAAACCGAAACTTAAACTTGTTGTTCTTGTGTTGTTGGACTGAAATCCGAGCCTACTTGAAGCTCTTGGTGTTGTTGGTTTGATTCCGTATCATTTGGTATCAAAGCGACACCGGTTGTGTTCCAACATAACCCATCTTGGGCTAGTTCACGGCTTAAACAAACAACACCAAAAAGAAATTCTGAAAATCTGTCCATTAAAAGTTGAAACCAAGAATGATGTTGTATGTTTAGATCTAGGTGTTATTTTGCTTGTTTAGTGAGTTTCTAGTGTTGGTTTCTTTCTCACCAACACTAAGGTGTCTAGAGCCAAAAGTTGAGCTTGAAAACTTGAACATTGTGTAGTGACTTGAAGTGGCCGAAAGTTGTATGTTGTTGATAACCAAAAGAAAAATCGGTGGTTGTGTGTTTATGTGCTAAAGAAGTTGATGAAGTTTGTTGAGGTGTTCATCTTTTGAACTTGTTCATCTTGTTCATCTTGTTGTGTGCTCAAGTTGTAAGACAAGCTATATAAAGTTGTTGTGAAAGACTTGCACCCATCACCTTTAGTCTTGTCAATCACTTTTCCCTAATTCAAGGAGCCTTGTTTTGTGGGATTAGTCAACCAAACCTCACTTTCTTGAGTTTGAAAAGGGTGAAATACTACAAGATTTTATTTTTCCCACCAAAACACTTTGCAAACTATAACAAGTTGTGTGAATATTAACACAAAAAAAAAAAAAAAAAAAGAGAAAGAGAAGAAGAACGTGTGGAACCATTGCATGCTGCCACGTCACTATAAGCTCAACTTAGGATATTCTTTGGTTGCTAATTGTTGATCCTTGGTTTCCCTTACTTGGTCCTAGAACTAATTAACAAACTAGTACCTTCCTACTAGGTTGTCAACTAGTTCCTTGAACCGTTTGTTCGTGTCAACGATTATTTGAGTGCTTTTATTCGTTTGAATGAATTGCTGATTTTTGACTCTAGTCCGGCAAGAATTCTTTGAGTCTTCAAACAAGAATCCATTCCGGATAAGAGCTTACTCATACCTTAAAATTTTCACGGTTACTAGCCAATTATACAACACTTGTGGAACACGAACTTGTGGTGAACTAAAGCGGATAATATCTTGACAATGGAAGGAGCTACGTCTCATAATGTGGATACTAATGCCCTTGATTCTATGAGGGTCACTCTTGAGGCCGTTACCCGGACACTTGAAAGTTTGAATTCGGAATTTGGGGTCGTGAGAGGGGACTTGGAAGCAATAAAGGGGGAAGTGTCGACTATTAGTGGGAGATTAGAACAAGTGGAGAGTCAAAGGAACTCTCGTCCTTCTACTCCTCTACATGTATCTACCAATGGTCATGATAGGACCTCCTCCGCAACCATCACCCCCGAAACAGTCCACCAAATGCTAAATGCACCCCAAGCTCCACTAAATACCGCAAGCCAAACTACCTATTTTCCTCCAAACCGAGACCCCACTAGACCACTACATTTCCAAGCCCCTCCAATTCCACAAGAGGGATTTGGATGCCAAGTACCTCCACTAAATCCGAACCCTCCATTCCAAGCTCCATTAACCCAAAGACCGCAAATTCCAAATCCTCCGAATCAAAACGGCCAAGGCCGACCAGCCCACTTTGAAGGATACGGTAGAGAGGAGTATGAAGGAGATGGAGCCTTTGATGATGCTTATATGAGGGAGGAGGAGTTAAGAGGGGGTCGAGGAGAACCTAGGAGATACCGGGGGTATGGAGATAGGGGAAACCGACACCAAGAGAGAAACGTAGGCATCAACACCATCAAGTTGAGCCTACCCATCTTTAAGGGTGAAAGTGACCCCGAGACCTACTTAACTTAGGAATCGGCTTGTGACAAAGTTTTCCAAGTTAATGACATCTCGGAAGAAAAGAAGAGTTGCTACGCTATAGCTCACCTCGAGGGCTATGCTAACATTTGGTGGGAGTATGTTAAACGATTTGGTAATGAATTAGTTGATGGGCAGCCACCACCTTGGTATCGGTTGAGGTATTTGATGAGACAACGATACCTTCCCGAGAGATATCGTCATGAGTTGCTTGCTAGATTATATGGCTTGCGGCAAGGAGGCAAGAGTGTGATGGCCTATTTTGACGATTTCCAACAACTCATGTTGAAACTTGATCATCGTGGGGAGCAAATCAGTCACGACATCATCCGGTTCAAGTGTGGGTTGAACAAAGAGATCTCCACTCATTTGACCCTTCACCGGTTTGAAACCATTGACGGTATATTCCAAGCGGCCCTTGATATTGAAAGGGAACTTAAGGAGAGATCATCTTTCAAGAAAAGGGTACAAACCCCCTCGGGTTGGTCCAAAAACAAGGACCAACCCGCCCCTACGAAGCTGCCCGAGTCCAAAACAGTCCCTAAATTCCCTCCGAAACCGGAGGCTGACAAATATCCCAACCCAAAGGGGTTCCAATGCTTCAAGTGCCAAGGTTGGGGGCATAAGGCCAATGAATGTCCGAACCGGCGCAATGTGATCCTACAAGAGTATGCCTTGAAATTCCATCTATTGTCAAAGTATGCTCCTGAGATGGTTTTTAGCATGAGGTCTAGAATACGTAAGTTTGTCTCAGGATTGTCCCGTGAGTTAGTCCTTGAGAGTAAGGCGGCCTTGTTGATTGAAAACATGGTGTTGATTGTGTATTTATAACAAGTGGAAAAAGAGAAACAGAAGCAAGTTGAGCTTAGTGGGAGGCAAGGAAAGAAATTTAGGCCTTCTGAGCATAGTAGTGGTGATGGTGGCAAGTGGCCACAGAAGAAGGAGGTGTTTGAGTTCTTTATCCTCGGCTAGTGTTCGCTCTCCTTACCTAAGTTTTTGTATGATCGTCGAGCTCAGTTTAATGGTGGATCCCAGGCACATGGTGCCCAATTCTAGACTAGTGGTGCCCAGTCGGCTCCACCTCGCCGCTCTTTGTAGATTCTGTTGTCAGAGTCATTATGGTCAGTATGAGAAAGGGAGAAATAGATGTTTCCATTATGGTTAGGTAGGGAACACGCAGCGTGAGTTCCCCTCCCTAGAAGTTTCTTTGGACAATAGGTCCCCTATTGCTACTCCATTACTCCCACACCAAAGGGTGCTATGTCTGCCTCTTCTTTTGTTTCTGGCACTGACGATGGCCGAAACCACTTGTATGCACTTTCTACTCTCCAGTATTCTGAGGCATCTCCCGATATTGTCACAGGTATGTTGAGACTTTTCTCCTTTGATGTGTATTGTTTGCTTGATCTAGGGTCTACTCTTTATTATGTGACCCCGTAGTGGTTGTGCATCTTGATTATGGTCCCGAGAGTCTATCGGTTCTTTTTTTATTTCTACCCCAATTGGAGACCCTGTGATTGTTAAAAAGGTCTATAGGGATGTGTGATATCAGTTGGTGGTAGGGATACTCTTATAGACTTGATAGAGTTGGACATGGTTGATTTTAATGTCATTCTATGGATGGATTTGTTTCACTCTTTCTATGCTTTCTTAGATTGTCGGACTCGTAGGGTCATGTTTAAATTCCCTAATGAGCCGGTCATTGTATGGGAAGGTGGTTCCCTAGTGCCTAAGGAAGGGTTCATTTCTTATCTAAAGGCCTAAAAGTTGATTTCAAAGGGGTGTTTGTATCATTTGGTCTGAGTTAAATATTCTAACTCAGAAGAACCTTTTCTAGAATCAATTCTCATGGTTAATAAGTTTCTCAAGGTATTTCCTGATGATTTTCCTAGTGTTCCTCCTGATAGGGAAATTGACTTTGGGATTTATCTTATTCCGGACACTCGTCTGATTTCTATCCCTCCTTATTGAATAGCTCCGGTGGGGCTAAAAAAGCTTAAGGAGCAATGAAAATACCTCTTAGATAAAGGTTTTATCCGCCCCAGTGTGTCTCCATGGGGTGCTCCCATGATATTCGTGCACAAGAAGGATGGTTTCCTTCGTATATGCATTGATTATCGTCAATTAAACAAAGTAACCATAAAGAATAAATATATTTTCCTAGGATTGATGATTTGTTTGATCAACCTTAGGGTGCAAAGTGTTTTTCTAAGATTGATCTTTGATCAGGTTATCATCAGCTCAAGACTAGGGATACAGATATCCCTAAGACGGCATTTAGAACCCGGTATGGTCACTATGAGTTTTTTGTAATGTCTTTTGGGTTGACCAATGCCCCGGCGGTATTCATAGATTTGATGAATAGGGTTTTCTATCCGTTCTTGGACATATTTGTCATTATCTTCATTAATGGTATCTTAGTATATTCTAAGAGTGAGGTGGATCATGTCGATCACCACCGTGTCATGTTGCAAACATTAAAGGATCATTATTTGTATGCCAGATTCTCCAAGTGTGAGTTTTGGTTGAAATTCATAGCTTTTCTTGGTTATGTCATCTCTAGTGAAGGGATCATGGTAGATCCCCAAAAGGTTGCGGCGGTTAAGAAGTGGCCTAGACCTATGACTTTAATCGGTATTCGGAGCTACTTGGGTTTAGTCGGTTACTATAGAAGGTTTGTGGAGAGTTTCTCTACTATAGCTGCCCCGTTGACCAAATTGACCTAAAAGAAGGTCAAGTTCTTGTGGTTTGATGCGTGTGAGGTTAGTTTTGAGAAGTTGAAAGATAAGTTAACTTCGACTCTGATTTTGACCTTGCCCAAGGGTACTGATGGTTTCATGGTATATTGTGATATTTCTCGTGTCAGTCTCGATTGTGTGTTGATATAACATGGTAGGGTGATGGCTTATGCTTCTAGGCAATTAAAAGTTCATGAAAAGAACTATCTTACTCATGACCTAGAGTTGTTTGCCGTGGTTTTTGCGTTAAAGATTTGGCGGCATTAACTTTATGGTGTTCATGTTGATATCTTTTTCGATCATAAGAATCTCCAATATGTGTTTACCCAAAAGAAGTTAAATCTCAGGAAAAGAAGGTGGCTCGAGTTGTTAAAAGATTATGATATGAGTCTTCATTACCATCTCGGTAAGGCGAATGTGGTCGCCGATGATTTTAGTATGTTGTCCATGAAAAGTTTGGCCTATTTAGATGGGGATAAGTGGGAATTGGTGAAGGACATTCACCGTTTAGCTGATCTTGGATTTCAACTTGCAGACTCCGAGGATGGTGGTGTATTTGTGCTTCTAGTATCTCAGTCGTCTCTTGTTGTTGAGATAAAAGAGAAGCAAGCCTTGGACCCCGACTTGATAAAGATCAAGAGTAATGTGGGTCAACACAAAGTTGCGGACTTTGTGATTGGAGGTGATGGTATCTTGAGATACCACGGTATACTATGTGTTCCCGACGTCGATAGATTAAGGGAAAGGGTCATGGCCAAGGTTCATAAATCTTGGTATTCTATACATCTCGATTCCACCAAGATTTATCATGATCTTAAAGAGTTCTATTGGTGGAGCACTATGAAACATGATGTAGCTAGCCATGTGGCCAAGTGTATGGTATGTCAACAAGTGAAAGTTGAGCACATGAGGTCCGGTAGGTTGTACCAAGAAATTGTGTTGCCCGAATGGAAGTGGGAGGCAACTAATATGGATTTTGTTACCAGCCTCCCTAAATCTCGAAATCAATGTGATTCTATTTGGGTGATTGTTGATAGAATGACCAAGTCCGCTCACTTCTTGCCCATGAAGACTAATTACTCAGCGAAAGATTATGCTAAGTTGTATCTTTCGTAGATTATAAAGTTGCACGGTGCTCTGGCCTTTATCATTTTGGATCATGGTCCTCCATTTTCATCCCACTTTTGAAAGTCATTCCAAAAAGGTTTGGGTACTATAGTGTTCCTTAGTATCACTTTTCACCCACAAATGGATAGGCAAGCAGAGAGAACCATCCAAACCTTGGAGGACATGTTGTGGGCTTGTGTGATTGATTATGGTGGTAGTTAGTTTTACCATTTTCCTTTAATTAAATTCTTCTATAATAATAGTTACCACTCTAGTATCGGCATGGTCCCTTTGATGCATTATATGGTAGGAGATGTTGATCTTCTATTGGGTGGTACAAAATTGAAAAGGGTAAGTTGTTTGGCCCCAATTTAGTTCACCAAGCCTTAAAGAAGGTAAAGGTGATTCATGATAGGCTGAAAACCGCTCAAAGTCACCAAAAGTCCTATGCGGATGTGAGGCGTAGGGACTTGGAGTTTAGCATTGGCGATTGGGTATTCTTAAAAGTGTCTCCCATGTAGGGAGTAATGCGATTTGGTAATAAGATAAAGCTTAGTCCCTAGTATCTTGGCCCCTACTTAATTGTGAAGAGGGTTGGCAATATTTTCTATGAGTTGGAGTTGCCTTCTAGTATAAACTCTATTCACCCAGTTTTCCATGTCTCTATGTTGCGGAAATGTATGGGTGATCCTTCATTGGTTGTTCCCTTGAGGGATGTTGGTATTTCAGACTCTTTATCCTATAAGGAAATCTCGGTAAGGATCTTGGATCGGTAAGTTCTCTAATTACAAAAAAAGAGGTGGATTTGATGAAGGTTCTATGGAGGAACCAAAAGTCTGAGGAAGCTACTTGAGAAGAGAAATAGGACATGAAGTCCAAGTATCCACATTTGTTTCCCGTTTTGGAAACTTGGGATGGAGGTATGTGTGGATCTTTCTGCTTTGATTTATGTCTCTGATAGACAATGGGTTAAAGTCCCAAATGTGTTGAGTGATTTGTGTCATGTTAGATCATGGGTTCAAGTCCCTAATATTTTGAAATTTTGTGTGTTTTTTTGTGATGGGTTTAAGTCCCTAGTATCTTGAGTTGATTCATGTCTTTGGTAAATGATGGGTTTGAGTCCCTAATCCTTGAATTGAGTAAGTATCCTTGATAAGTTGATGGGTTGAAGCCCTAAGTTGTAAAATGAGTATGTATTTATAAGTAAGGAGTTTAAGTCCCCAAGCATTGAAATTAACAAATGTCTTTGATAAATAATGGGTTTAAGCTCCAAAGTCGATGAAGTTAGTGATTGATTAATAATGAGCAAGATATGTATTGTGTTGTATCCTTGTTGTATGCTTGTTCTAACTTTTTCAATGGTTGTTTTGATATGTCATGATGTGTTAACGTGCGTTTATTGCTTCCCTTACCCATCACTCACGGATGAATGACCCAAGTGGGGGAGAATTAAAACACCTAGACTTTGAATCATGCTAAGAATTTCATCATTTGATGTCTCTAGGATGGATACGACGAGGTATGAGTCGTACCCCTTGGATACAAGTCGTATCCTCTTCTCCCTCTTCTCTCACACCTTGACAAGCCTAGTAGGAGGACACACTACCCACTATATGACTTGGTCTCTCCTTAGTCGTACCCTAAGGGTACGAGTCGTACCAAGGTGAGCCGTATAGAGGTGTCTTGAAGCTTGGAGTGGACTGTTTGGGGTACGGTTGATGGATAGGAGTTAGGGGTTGAGTCGTACCCTTTGGATATGACTTAAATATGTATGGCCGTACCCTTGACAGTGTATGTGACCTAGGAGAAGCCTAGGGTACGATTTAGGGTACCATTCGTATCCTAGGGTACAGTTCCTTTAGTGAGTCGTACCCCTGGACGGGTTCATTTTCCAGCTTTTAACTAAAGTCCTTGTGGTCATTTCCCATGCCTAAAACCCTAATTCCTCTCACTATATAAGTGTTTTTAGCCTCCTAAACATCCATTTTGATAGATCAAACACCCTAAATACTCTCTCAAACTCATCTTTGAAGGATTGGAGGCTAGGGTTTAAAGAGTGATCTTTAAGAGGCAAAGTGAAATCAATATTCTTTGTGATTCAAGTTGTATAAGGCATATAAATCTTCCCCTTTCTAAATAACTCTAAACCCATGTATTTCACACTTGGATTAGTAAGTGTACGTGGTGATTTTGAAATCAATGAAAAGGATTTTGTTACCTAATGATGAATAATGATGATTCTTGCTTAGACTTATGTTTATACATGTTATTGATGGTAGTTTGCACATGATAATGCTTGTTGTGTGTGTTCTAATATGTGGGTCTGTAGCAACCCTAGTCTTGATGATTTCTACCATGAAATTGGCCTTGGTAAAGATATATACACAAGATGTTTGTGAAAATGTCTAAGTGAGATGTCTAGTTACATGCTGATGATGCTTTAAACTAGGGCAATGGCCCAATATGTATGAATGCTTGATAAATGATACTGTAAAGGTAAAATGAGTCATGTATTGTATAATTGATAACGTTGATGGTTTGATGAATAAGAAGGGTGTTAAAGTCCCTAACATAAAAATGAACTTGAATTGTGTGTTGAACTAAATTGTGATATAGAATTGCTAATGAAGAGTGAATGGCTTGTAATGGTCTTGAGGACCATAGTTTGAATTGTATGGTGAGTTGAATTAAGGCATTGGCCTATTGAAATGGTTGAGCAATGAAGGCTCCCATAAGAACCATGTGGTTATGTATGGTGTTGAATTGGCTAAATGGGTTAAAGTCCTTATGTGTGGAATTGAATGCATGTGGATGCATGGACAAAGGGCTAGAGTCCTAATGTCGACTAATGATATTTATGATGGCTTGAGATTAAAGTCTCTTTCCTAATAAAATTATTTGTGGTTAAAGTCCCTTGCATAATGAGATCTCATGAGGTCGAAGTGCCTCACCAAATGAATTGGCTTAGGGTTAGATTTCCTTATTTAATATGGCATGAGGTTAGAGTCCCTTGCCAAATGTGTGAGCATGTGGTTAGGGTCCCTTACTTGAATGAATGTGTGTGAGTGGTTAGAGTCTATCACTTATATAAATGTATGTGAGTGGTTAGAGTCCCTCACTTAAATAGATGTGTGCGTGGTTAGAGTCCCTCACTTAAATGGATATGTGTGTTGTTAGAGTCCCTTACTTGATGATATATGACTATGGTTAAAGTTTTATGCCTAATGATAAATTCTTGAATATAAAGTATGGAAGGTTGGAGTCCTCCATTGTATGTATGATGAATCAGTGTTTCTAAAGTGTTGATAAGACTTGCCCCCTTGGTTAGCATGTGATATGTATATATGTATGGATAAGGTTATGAATGTGATTGAATAGGATATACATTGACTTGTTGTTGAATGATGATGCTATTTTATCCTTATCCTTGAGCTACATGCCAGTGCTCCAACCGTTAACCTTCTCCGGACGCCATGTCCCCACGCGATATAGGGGTCGAGGCATCTTCTTCTCTTCCAGCACAGTGATTAGGCAATAAAAATAGTTCATTTATTGACTTGGGAGTAGTGAGATTCCATACTTTGGAAGACATTCCTTCTTGGTCTCCTATCTTAAGACTCAGTCTTATTTTGACTTGGTTTGGCTATTATCGGGGGCTTGTCCTGATATATACATTTTTGAACTTCGATTTGTATAGAGGTATTGTGGATGACTGTGGACTTGGGTATATTGGTTAGTGTTTTGATATTTATGAGATAGTTAGACATTGGTAAGTTTCAACTTTTAGTATTATTTTCACTATCTTATTATGTGGTCGGAATTCACCCTACCCTTGTGATTGATGTGATGATTGTGATGGGTTATTGGAGCGGCCTCCGGTTCATGTGGGGTTGAGGTGCCCATACGACATGGAACGGTTTTGGGGCGTGTCAATTGTACCAATTAAGGTTATGATCGTATCTCCTGAATATTTGAATTTTATAACAAAGTGAATATGGGCTTATTCACTACCATGTGAGTCGTTTACAATTATATGATTTAATAAATGCATCTATGGTTGGTCACATGTGTTTTGCTATCAACTTGCAATTTGATTTTTGCAACATTATTTGCTCAAATTGTTAAACTAGAGCATGATTCCAAACTATACAATATGTTAATAATGTTGATTGGTTTAATAAAAATTGTATGCCTCCAATGATAGCTAAAACTATTGGTTATAAGAATAAATCTACTAATAGAAATTTGGTCTAGATGAAATGTGTTATTTATAAATGTAAAGTACTTGTACGCATCAAGCAAACAAGGTTCCTCCGTACTATTGGTTTAGGGTCAGGAGCCAAATAATTTTTCATCTAAAAAATTTGGATATGAGACATCTGATTTAATTGTTTCTCCACGCACAAAGATAGATTCCCAAATAAGATTGGGGGTAAATGTTAAATTTTATAACATAAAAGAAAGATGATTAATAGTTGAAAATATGTACATGTGTGAAATACTAAAAATGTATGGAATGAATTATCTAGATCCTCATTTTAAAAAAAAAATAAACGTGAAATTCAAGAGAAAATTCATTATTTGCAAAATGTTGCAAGTTCATTGTCAGATGCATTTGCTAGCCATATGTTACAATTCAGTTGTATATGCTCCAATGCAAAGTTCTTGAAGGATAAAGTTTATGGCATACCCGAAGTGTGATAAATCAATCAAAATCAAAAGTTAAACTAAAGTTAAACTACTTGGAAAAGAAGATGAGTAAATGATCATGTTGGTCATAATAATGAGATAAATGTTTTACAAGAGCACCACGATATAATACTTCATAAAAACTTAACAAGTTCAAGTACTTAAAAGTGATGAATAATGAAGAGATTTTGATAAGTTTGTCATATTGGGACCAATATTAAATAATCGTAGATGGTATTTTTTATATAATACAGTGCTCAAGATTATAATTAATATAAATAATCTAGAATTTAAATCTGTCAATAGTGTGGATAGATAAGTGATTGGTCAAAATAAAAATATGCAATTCAATTATATTTTGTTTCACTTTGAAAAAATGAATTGGGCCTATGATCAAAAACCTCAACGTATAATGTCAATAGAGTACAAATAAATTCTTTTCCGAAAGGTGAAACGAAAAATAAAATCATAAAGTATAAAGTATGATTTATGCATTGTGGCATAAATTTTTCCTTTTTTGCAAAAACATAACATTATTATATGGGAGATATGTTCTCATATGGTGGATGTTGTGAGGTTTATCTCTACCTAACAATGAATAAGGAACTTGAATACATATGACGAATGATTGTCATGCCTAGCTAGACGATAAATGTTATATGAAAATTCTTGAAGAATTTAAAAGATTTTAAAGTAATTTTATTGAATAGTACCTCAATAGTTGTAATACTGTTTGACACAAGGAAAGATCAATTTTGATTTCATGAAAATGATTAGAAAGTACCATATCTTAGCGCAATTTATATACTTGTGTATCATGCTATTTTTATGCATGAAAAAATATCTTTTGTTAATGTGTATGAAAGACAAATTCTTTTTATATAGAGATATTTAAGTGAAATCTAATATTGATATAGATTTATCATCTTTAACCAATATTGTCAAATGATTGTTGGTTATGAAAATACAAAAAGGTTATTTGATCTGCATAAAGTACATGAAAGTTATCTATTTGGATGTGAGAATATTTTACAAGACAATCAATTATTGATACTTATTCAAGTCCTGCGAAGCTGATACTTGCAATTTATAAAGCAAGTAACTCAACACATAGGAGATGTGTGGTTCTTCTTTCAAAAATAATTTCAATCAATTTAAAAATAATGTTACTTGCATAACTCAACTGAAAGTAAAAGAGTTTGTATAACATGAAGCATGAAAATAGATGAGAAATATAGAATGCAAATAGAAGAGATCTGTGGTTCTTTGAACGTAAATAGAAGAGATGTGTGGTTCTTTCTGGAAAAAAAAAATATTAAAAATCATGTTGAAGACAATGCTAGTTATAACACTAGGTAGAAAAAATAAATCAAGTAAATTTATCTATATCTATAATATATTAAAAATGTGAAGGCCTTAAAAATATTGTTTGAACTTTTTGTCCTTCATTAAAAGCCTCTCCTTTAAATAAAATCGTCTTTTCACTATTTTTCTGATATTTTAGAGTTTAAAAATTAATTAAATAACTATAGTAAATCTTTCGTTATTAGAGGTAATCACAATTAGTGATAATTAATACCTATTTCTGTCCAATTTTCCTTTTATATTTTAACGATTAGAATTCTTAATTTTTCTTTCATTTAATTTTGGTCTTAATTATTTGATCTTCTTTTCTATTTATGAGTTGTTTGAACATGGAGCCCTTTGCAAACGTGGTAACTGATGAGTAATAAAAACTTTTTTTTTTGTGTACATCCCCATTAACCTAAAATTAGGTTTATACAATTAATTTTGTGTAAATATAATTGCATCTTTTTACCTTTGTAGTGTTCATGTTAAAAGTGGATGTCAATTGCAATGGGTGTAACATGAAGATTGTGGAAGTGTTAAGCTCTGTTTGCAGTAACATATTTATCGCTAATCCTCTTTAAATATAAAAAAAAAAAACTGTACTACAAATATGGTTCAAATTGATGTGTCTCTCTTTTCCTCTGGCAGCAAGAAAAAGAGGTACTACACGGCAAATGCAAAAGTGACGATCCACTAACGACTGGTGGTAAAATATATATGTGTGCTTTCGAAAAAATATATGTTATGTTTGCATTAACATATTAGAGTGTGAAGGATCTTTAAGAAGTGATTTGAACTTTTTGTACTTCATTAAAAACATTTGCAATAGATAAAATATCAAAAGTTACACGTGGGAGGCACATGCGGTTAATCTATATCTACAATTTATCTATAATATACTAAAAGTGTGAAGATACTTGGAAATATTTTTTGAACTTTTTGCCTTTTATTAAAAGTCTCTTTTTAGACAAAATCGTCTTTTCACTATTTTCTTAATATTTAAGAGTTTGAAAATTCATTAAATAATTATAGTAAATATTTTTCTATTATAAGTCATCAAAATTAATGACAATTAATATATTTTTCATTAGTTTAAGAATTCTAAATCAACTAAAGTTGATTTTAAGAAGAATTAAAAAATTTAGATATAAATATGAAAGCGTTAGAATAAAAAAATATAAAATTACCTTAATTCAATTAAAACTTTAGAAAACTTACCTCAATTCAATTAGAAATTGTCTTCAGGAATACAATATAGCTTATTATCAAACTCCAAGAACAAATCAAAACTTTAAAAAACTTACCTCAAATTTACCTCAAATCATACGTAAATTACCTCAATAATCATCAACACTATCCAAACTTCATGTTAAAGAATGTAATATTAAAAAAATCATCTATTATTCTACAACTTCAAAAATAAACTAAGGAAATTTACCTTAATTCATAAAAAGAAAATTTACCAATATTATTTAGACTTCATGTTACTAAAGAGAAAACTTATGTAAATTAATATAAATAATATTAGTTGGTAAAATAAATTATTAAAAGTGTGAAGGGTCTTAGAAATATTATTTGAACTTTTTGTCCTTTATTAAAAGTCTCTACTTTAGACAAAATTATCTTTTCTGTTATAAATATATTACCATATATAGTGAATGTCTACTTTACCATATATAGTGAATGTCTATTTATGAAAAAGTTACAAACCCCAAGGTTAGTTTTTCCCTATAAATAAATGGTTTTTCCTTCATTGTAATTCACCCATTAAGAATTCCTCATGAGAAATAAAGAAATAACTCTCTCTTCTCTCTCTATTCTTCTTCTTTATTTTATATTTTATAATGCGTTACTGTTGTATATGTCATAACATGTTATCAGCACGAAGCTCTGAGAGAAATTTGACAAAAGCCACAGACCAATCATTGCCTACTGGGTATATGTTTTCAATTCCTTATGAGGTTTGGCTTTATTATATGGCCAACACAGGTAAACAATAAGTGTAATTTTCATCCAGTCAAAAAAAAAATAAAAAAAAATTACACAGGTTATGCAATAAGTTTCTTGATACCTTTTTCATTTTGTTGTTTGATTTGTCTTAAGCTCCATATGAATGCACGTCATAAGGTAAAGCATCAAATTATTTATAGTAGCAGTATTTCTACATTGACAACAACATTATATTTATGTAAAGATTGATTGTGCTTAAATATCAGTATATATTAAATGCGTGCATATATGAAATTCAATATTCTTACATTGTTGCATACTAATTAACAAGTGTCAGTACATTGTGAATCAAGTATTGTATATTTTTTGAATATCTAAATGTAATTTCAAGGTTAGTGATTCCTTATGTTATTTGTCTTTTACTATTAATAATATAATTATTGTTGGATTTGAGAAAAAATAATTGGTTTGGAATCATTTATGCTTTCATTTTGTTCATGAAGAACAATGTTGTTAGAATTTAAGTCTCATCTTATTAAGAAGGTAAGACATTGGGTTAAAAGTTCCAATGCACCATAATGATAAGATGTTGGGTTCAATTTCTACCGAGTTATTCCTAAGACGCCTTTATATGGATAAGACGTTGAGTTTGAATCTCAATGCACCATATTAATGATATTATGATGGCTAAGGTAAGAATAATATATATTTGATAAAAATTCATGAAACTTGTCCATTGAATATGCTTCATTCCATAAAGTAAATGTGGTAACAATATATGATAAGTCTGAAAGATGACAATTTTCTCTATTCTTGAAGTGAATGTGGTAGTAATATATGATATACTTTAAAAAATATATATGTCTCGATGTGCTCCTGATGTAGCAATATCATGAAAGAGGTTATAAGCTATCAAAATTTGATAGGCTTAAGGCACGATTATATTCCATTCTTGGGGAATGAGAAGTTTATTAATGCAAACGTGCAGTTGATTGTGATGGTGTCACAACTCACCTTCGAAAGAGGCTGAATAATTGAGAAGAGTTATTTTGGAATCTACTTCTAAAGTAGCAAATCTGAAATTTATTCATCTAATAGTAAATCTGAATTTTACTAAAATAAAAGGTACATGTCATGGTAAACTTAGAGTTTGCTAGAATAAAAGTTCATCAAATTGACATGAACGATTGCGACATCTCAAAGATGTGCATACTGAGTATTTAACATATATTGAAGAATTAAAAAATTCGTCATTACTTTTAATGTTGTTTGTTATCATGATAAGTTGGTTGGACCAAGTAATGTTGGGATTGGATCTCTTAAAATCTGAAAATTATAAAAGATGAATATGAGCCCGTTCACCAATCATTTGATATGTTGAAAAGATACATCAATAAGACGATCACATGTACATTTATTATCAACCTGCAGTTTGACATTCACAAAGTTGATTGCTCAATAAAATTGAGTTAAGAGAATAATTTTTAGATTGTGTAATCAAGGAATTCATTTTGATAATGCTAATTAAGTTGGTGTTAAATGCGTTCGATAAATAGTTGAATCATCGCTTATGAGAACAAAGCCACATGTATTGGTCTGGAATATGATATATTGCATACAATAACAATTGTTTGCATTAGACCAAAAATTATGATTAATACTTTCCTCTCAATTGGTTCAAGGCCAGGAATCAATTATTCAATCTAGTAGTTTTGATGTGTGGTATTTGATAAATGAATATACCATAATGCATAAAGATGGATTTCTCAAAGAAGATGGAGGATGTATATTAGTTTTCCTAATATAAGAGGGAAATTATAAGAAGCTATGAAATATGTTAGAAATTATCATCAGATCTTCATTCAAAAGATAATTTAAGTCAAATGTCAAAAACATATCATATTTAAGTTGCAAGTGCTCCTATTTTGTGTCCCTGAAGGACAAAGTCTATGCATGCGTGAAGCATGATAGATCAATCGATTTCAAATGAAATAATCCTTGAAAAAAATATGGAGCAAATAATCATAATAAGAAGGTAATGTGTTCTTAAGGAGCCTACGACATAACAACTCATGAAACCTTATGATAAGTTCAGGTACCTGAAAATAATGAAGTGATGAGATCTCAAAATGTTACATCACACTATGAACTGATACAAAATGATATATCATCAATATCTTTGATATAATATTAGCGCAATATTGCAAAAGATTACGAGGATCTAAATTCTACGTTTATTTAAGCATGCTGACGTGGAAAGATTTATCAAGTGACATGAAAGGATGCATCTTGTTAAACATAACACTTATTTGATTTGTAGTCTAGACACTTGAAGATGTCACACATGAAGTACTGAATATTGTCACTTGACAAAATATATATCAAAGTTTTTAAGGATTCAAAATGTTTGAAGCATATAAAAGTTTCTGGAAAACTTATCTATAATCCTTATATTGCATAAATTTATTGAAAATTATTGAAACTCTTGGAGAGTTTTCAAAAGCAATAAATTATTTGCTGAAATGAGAAATATACCAATTTGGATTGGTTATAAAGTACCATATCTTAGTGCAGCTGGTGCACTCATGTATTCTGTAAATACTACAAGGTCTGATATAACCTTTTTCAGTTAATTTGTTAGCAAGGTATAGTTCTTCTCCTACTAAGCGATATCGAAATGGAATCAACATGCTCTTATTTTATTCTAAAAATTATAGTCCCGATCTTGTTGATTATGCTAATGTTGGGTATTTATTTAACCCGCATAAATTCCGATCTCAAACATGCAATGCGTTCACATATGGGGATACTGCTATATCTTAGAGATATACAACGCAGTTTATCTAGCCACCTCAAAGAACCATGCTGAGATAATAGTTATTCATGAAGCAAGCCAAGAGTGTCTGTAGTTGAGGTCCATGATACATCTCATTCGCGAAAAAAGTAGTTTGAAATATGACAAAGTACCCATAACATTTTTTGAGGATAATGTAGCATGCACAACACAACTTAATCGAGGACTCAAGAAGATAGAACGAAGGACATTTTTCCAAAATTTTTCTATACACACGAGCTACAAAAGAATGATGATATTAATGTGTGACATATTCGTTCAAGTAACAATCTGGCTGATTTATTCACCAAGTATCCTCCAATTGCAACTTTCAAGAAAATAGTGCACAAGATTGGAATGCAAAGGTTCAAGGATGTTCTCATTAGGGGGAGTTAATACGCGTATTACTCTTTTTTCCTTATGAGGTTTTGTCCCACTGGGTTTTCCTTGTAAGGTTTTTAATAAGACAGTTTATATGCGTATTGTTAAAATGTGTACTCTTTTTCCTTCACTAGATTTTTTCTAGTAAGGTTTTAACGAGCCACATAATCTATCAATTAGACATTCAAGGGGAGTGTTATAAATATATTACCATTTATAGTGAATTTCTAGTTTACCATATATAGTGAATGTCTATTTTACCATATATAGTAAATGTCTATTTTACCATATATAGTGAATATCTATTTATGAAAAAGTTAGAAACCCCAAGGTTAGTTTCCCCTTATAAATAAAGGGGTTTTTCCTTCATTGTAATTCACCCATCAAGAATTCCTCATGAGAAACAAAAAACTAACTCTCCTCTCTCTATTCTTCTTCTTCTTTGCTTTATATTTCATAACATTTTCACTATTTTTTGAATATTTAAGATCTTGAAAATTAATTAAATAATTATAGTAAACTTTTCCTTATTAGAATTAATAACAATTAATAAACTTTTCATTAGTTTGAGAATTCTAAATCAACTTAGTTGATTTTAAGAAGATTTAAAAAATCTAGAAATAAATATGAAAGCGTTAGAATAAAAAAAATATAAGAAATGTCAATTTTGTAAAAGTTTAAAGTAAGTAATCAAACGTTTTCTAAAGATTTAACTTTAAAAATAAGGAAAGATTTTAAATATAAAAAAAAATAAAAAATGTTGTACTACAAATATGGTTCAAATCAATCTGACTCTTTTAGCCTCTAGCTGTAAGGAAAAGAGGTACTGCATGATAAATGCAAAAGTAACGATCCATTAACCATTTGAAACTTCTGGTGATAAAATATATATGTGCTTACAATAAAATATATGTTATGTTTACATTATTATATTTAAGTATGAAGGATCTTTGAGAAGTGATTTGAACTTTTTATACTTCATTAAAAACCTTCACAATAGACAAAATCATCTTATTTTAAATAATAAAAAATTATACGTGTGAGTCACGTGAATCTAAACTAGTTGTTCAAAAATCACATAAGGAGATAGAAGAACGAAGAAAACAAGAACCTAGAATAAGAGAACTAAACACAAAAGAGAAACATAGAAAACAGAAGACATATTAGGGTAGGATATTTAGGTGGAGTTAAATATAATATATGAAAAAAAATTATTTAATATCAAGTAAAGACATAATTAAAAAGAGAAATTAGATAACAATGGAATTACACCAAATTGATGGTTTCATAAAGTGATGCTTCTCATGATTACCAAATCATAAAATCAAATCATATCACACAACATATTTTAAATAACAATTCAAACAAACATGAGTAATACTCTCAGTAACCATATAATAATATCCCATGGTAATCACCATCCAAACAAGTCTTAAAGAGTTTGATGGAGGACACCTTGTCACTTTGATTGCTTTATTCCAATATTTTTAGTTAGTATATTGTTATACCACATTTGCGGTGGAATGAAAAGTATACAAGAGAACCATGTATAAAAACATACTGATATTAGCAAATATCAAACAGAATGGTAACCAAATGTTGCAAAAACCAATATCGTACGGCATAAATCAAGTATCTTTATCTTTAGAAGATTAAGCTAACTCTTAAATACTGCAAAAATAAAAAAGATATGTAAGACTAATTTGTAAATAATAAAATGGATTAAAATTGAAATTTAATCTATCAGAAGTATTTGAGAACTAAAAAAAGTAAGAATACTTGGGATATTTCCTGTATTTGAATGCTATTATACGGAGCAAATATACATTAAGTGAAACGATATGGACCTAGTGGTTTATGTAAAGCCAATAACAGGTCGGTCTACAAGAGTCATTCAGTATACACAACTAAGTAGCCGTTTGGCCATGAAAATTATTTTTTTCCTGAGTTGGAGTTGGAGATGAAGTTGGAGTTGTATTTGGTCATGTCTTTTTGAATTATTTTTTTTTGGACTTTTGAAAAGACTTTTTAAAATATGATTTTATATCCTCAACTTTTAAAAATTATCAAAATCACTCAACTACTAATTTACCTACTAACATACAACCAAATGTTGAGAAAATAATTTATATATCTTCAATTGATAAAATAATTAACAACAAACTAATTATTATGATTGTTATTCTTCTAAAATTTGAATAAAAATATTACAAGCACGAGCTAAATAAGTTTATTTAGCCATAATCGATTGAATAGAGAAAATATATTTTGATAAATATGATTGATGGATATAAATATATTTTTTATATTCTTAAATTTGTTGATGAAAATTCTTAATTACTTTCACTTGAATTAATTATTTTATTGAATTTGATCTTTTTAAAAAAAAATTACAGATGAATTATTTCTGAATAGATTAGTGCTAATTTTTTTCTTTTTCTTTATTGATGCTATTGATTTTCCTTGAATATTTATTGTATCGTAAATATGGATCGTTACGTTATGTTTGATATGAGACTTTATTGACCACTTTTTAATAATTTATTAAAATCATAATAACCACTATATGACATATACAGAAAATTAGAATGACAAGAAAAAAATATTAAATTTCTCATTTTTAAATAATATAATATACTAGGCCTTATATTTCTATAATATAATTCATTCAAAATAAAAGTTGATATATTTCAATCATAGATTGTCATTTATTTCACGTTAGTAAATTTTGGTTAAAAGAAGAAAAAGAGATTAGAATATCTATAACAATTAAAAATGATGTTGTTCCATAGAAAACAAATAATAATTTTTTTATTGGTGGTTGGTTGTAGTTATAAGAGGAATTTGTGTAAAAATTTCAAGATTGAAGTTATATGAAATAATAATGAAAGTTGAAAATGAAAGTGAAAAATTGTGAAAACAATAAAAAGTTGTTTTCACTTTTTGAAATTCAACTCCAGAATAATTTTTCAAATTTTCATGGCCAAACACCACAATTTCCGAAAAAGTGAAAAAAAGTGAAAATAAATTTCGGGAAAAGGGAAAAAAATTTATGGCCAAACGGGCAATGTCCCATTATATTATTGCTTGCTAATCAGTGGCCTACATGTACTTCAAACTACAAGCTAGCAATTACGCGAATACAATGAAGATCCTAGTGCAGTAATCAATTTTTGCAAACACTCTCTGAATTACTTTGCCAGTAGATGTATAAATATCAGCTCAACATAGCTTGTTCCAAAAAAAATGCACCTTCCACCTAGGAACGAAGCGAATGCATAAAGTTTTTGTACTAAAATACCTTTTCGTGCACACGGATTATTTACAGAAAGAACTGATTAAAGGAACATGTCATGCAACAGGAATTTTGGGTTCGCCTAAATTTACAAAGGTCTGTGCTCGAGCCATACGTCCCAATGCCGCATCCCAAGAGACAAGATGATTCATGAACACATTAACATAGTTCGCTTTATCATTCTGTGAAAAGAGAAGAAACAAAGACAGACATTAGAAAGAACATCTTTGCAGAAAGCAGAAGGGAAGAACTATGGGTACCTTGTAATCCAGATAATAAGCATGCTGCAATACAGGAAGAACAAATAATAATGAATATCATTTCTCAATTTAACTGTATTAGCACCGCGAATGCAAATGCTAAAAGGTTTGTGATTTCTTTAAGTGACTGAGTGAAGGGTGCATGGGGAAAGGAGGGTAAAATACTGACTAAGAACTCACCTCCCACACGTCCAAACCGATTAGGGGCTGCAGGATCAAAAGAGATACCAAATGAACATGCAAGTATTGGTAACCAAGAAAATGTAATTTCTAAGAATGTGTTACGAGCTATTGAACATTAGGAAAAAGAATTCTCACGATATCATTCCACACAAGCGGGTTGACAGCGTTTGATGTTTTAATAATTGCAAGACGCTTCTCCTCTCTGTTCACTGAAATAATCAAATTGAAGATGTTATCAAAGAACCATGAAGGAGATCATCGACTGTTCAAATGTGGTTGACAATGGCTATAAAAGCTCCCAAGATATTTGAAGGTTGAGAACCATGACGATGTTTTAGATGATGGTTGATGACTAGAAATTACAATTTTGCTAAATCTTTCATCAACCAAGAATTGAGTCGACACACAAGATGAAGTCCAGAGCCTCATTCTGAACTTGGTCTGTACACACACTGTAGAGGAAACTGAGGCCAAAATCTAAGCTTGATCTTTCTCATTTTTTACTGTCAAAACATACTAAAGAAAATTAATGATGGGAACTGGAAAATTAATGTATGAGTTTGAGAAACAAAAAGCACAAGTTATCCTTATGAAAAGGATTAGTTATACAACTGACTACAAGCTGTCCCTCAATGAAGTTGCTCATTGATTTGGTTTGGAGAAAAACATACACAAGGAGAAGTGAAACAACAATAAAAGAGAGTTCAGAAGAACATCAATTCTAGGTACTAAAATGAAAGAGCAGCCAAAGAAGAAAGTAAACAAATGAAAAACAGATGTAGAACATTAGCTATACTTAGCAACTTACGGACAAGCCAAATCCATCCAGAGCCAAAAAATGTGAGAGCTGCCTCTATAAACTTCTCCTTGAAGTTGGTAAATGAACCAAAATCCTTCTCAATTTGCTGAAGGAGTCCTAATTTAGGCATGTCACCACCTCCCGGTTGCATGGATTCCCAGAAGAAATCATGATTCCATACCTGGAATAAGATCCATAAGTATCGTCCTTGTTAAAATGAGGTTCACAGAATACAGACGAATAAGGTTAAGGAGAAGCTCAGTTTCTTCTTGATTGGAAAAATTCAAAAAGTAAAGCGACTGAAACTGAATAATAGAAAGATTATTGGAAAATCCACAGAAAATCCCCAGAGATGTGAATTTGATAAAAATTGAATGGTTCAAATCCAGCTCCCTACGTTCTACAATATTTTTACTTGTAGACTCCTTTTTATATGTTTTTCTGTCACCAAAGGTCTTTCCTCTGTCTTCTCTATTCTTATTGTAGACACATAATGCTCCCAGTCAAGTTTAGTGTGGCCTCCAACTGTCTCATTCACACTTTCAACAGTAATTTACAGATCCAAATGCAAATCCAAAAAATTATTCCAATGTCCCGAAATA
Source organism: Capsicum pubescens (assembly GCA_030864215.1). Lineage (NCBI taxonomy): Eukaryota > Viridiplantae > Streptophyta > Magnoliopsida > Solanales > Solanaceae > Capsicum > Capsicum pubescens. Next base: position 154,501,497 of record CM061549.1, on the reverse strand, counting down.
CAGCTAAGACCCTCCTACTTGGGATATCTCCAAGTAAAACTCCTTTTCTCCACCAACATATAGATGAGTACCAAAAAGCTTAACTGCATCATCAAACATTAAGAAACTGACAAGACATCCTCTAACACAGGATTGATTTGAAGCACTTGAATTGCATACCAACTAAACGGACAAGAATTTTTTAGGATGGCAGGAATACAGAGCCCCAACTGAGGGTATTCAAACTTTTTCTTATAGAAATTAAAAGAGGACTTTAAAAGATAAATGCAGCCTAATCAAAAACCCTATTATGGTTAAGTTGCTTGGCATTCCTCTATATAAGCATTTCCCAGGGACTCCTGTGTATACATGAAGTACATTCAGTAGAATCAATTTCCAAGAGTAATTTCATTCAAAATAAAAGAAAATATTGTCCAACATAAGAAGTCAGAAAGTACAAGCTGGAGGCTGCAACCTACAAAAAGATATTGGCTTATCAGAGAGTTTTACATAATGCAAGCAAAAGACTTCTTTTAATAGTGTGGATAACTTTCTCTGGCTAATAGTGTGGATAATTTTTGGACTTTATTAGCTCCCTGATCTTAGCTTAGACATTTTACAAGAGTTAGTGTCTTCTTTTGTTATCTTTTGTAAATATGCATCTTCTTGATGCCTTATAAATGTAATTCCTTACCCCATTAGAAAAAACGAAAAAGGGCCAAAAATGCCCCAAACCTATTGAATTTAGCTCGAAAATACCTACCTTCCACCTATTGGACCAAAAATGCACTCATCATTTATATCATGACTCAAAACTTCTCCTCCTTCAACTCATTGGACAACATGGCAGTGTATGATTGGTTGAGGTATTAATTTAATGGAGATTAAATTACCAATTCATGGGTCTAACCTGATCCATTCATAAAATTAAACCCAAATTCCTAATTATTAATACTCCAACCCAATTCCTTTCTTCTTCCTCATATATTCCTCCAATACTTTTTTGATAAGGTAGATATTTTATTGAAGGTTACCAACATGGTACAGAGAAAGGAACAGAAACATAAAAAAAAAAACAAGAAATAAAAAACAGCCTCCTATAATCTTTTTTCTAGCATATCCACTAAAGCCATATAATGGTTCAAACTCTCTATTAAGCTGCCTTTACTCCAAAAATACAAATTATGTAAGCATCTATCCTTAATTCTAGAAATGTGCGTTCGCTGCCCCTCAAAGCAAGCTTTGTTCCTCTCTAACCAAATTGCCCATAAGATGCACAACGGAATAGTTCTCCATATCTGTTTAATCTCTTTTGGTATCGCCCGTTCTTGTCATACTTCCAACAAATCTTTCACTTTTTGAGGCATCACCCAATTAATACCACGAAGATTTAGGAATAACTCCCAACATTCTCTAGAAATTTTACAATGGAGAAAAAGGTGCTCCATAGTTTCTTGGTCTTCTTGACACTGGAAGCATCTGTTACATAGGTTAAAACCTCTTTTCTGCAAGTTATTTTGAGTTAAGCATGCTTCCCAAGTTGTAACCCATCCAAAACATGCTACTTTAACCGGAGCTTTTGTCTTCCATATCATCTTCCAAGGCCAAGAATTATCTTAGTGACCTGACTGTTTTATCAACACACTATAACAATTTTTAACTGTAAATTTCTTGTCTTTACTTGCCCACCAAATTAGAGAATCCACCTTATTCTGATCAATATGCACCGATCCCAATTGTTGAAGCAACTGACAAAAATCTTCTACCTCCCAGTCATTCAAATTTATCCGAAACCTTGGCTGCCAACCAGTGTTAGAATGGAATTCAGCAATACTCCCATCCTTACTCCCATCCTTTTTAGAAGAACAGTTGAACAAAGTAGGACAAAGTAGGAAACTTATCCTTTAAACATGCATCACCAACCCACAAATCAGTCCAAAACTTAGTTTTTTCTCCATTTCCCACAGTCTGATGAATTGACTAAAGTCTTCCCAAAGTCTGCTTATGTTCTTCCATATTCCCCCATTAATAGTACTCCATCTATCCTTCCTCCCATAAACAACATTTATAAGTTTTTTCCAAATTTCCTCACCTTCCAAGTTGTACCTCCATAACCATTTGAGAAGCAAATTTTTATTATGTAGCTTCAGATTTCTCACTCCCAAGCCACCTTCTTTCTTATCTTTAAGAACCACTTCCCATTTCACCAAATGAAATTTCTTCTTATCTACATTACCTTCCCACAAAAGTTGACTCCTCAAAGAGTTCATTCTTTTCTCCACATTCACGAGCATTGAGAAAAGGGACATTATATAAGTAGGCATACGGAATACACTGTTAACAAGAGTGAATCTGCCCCCAAAAGATAAATATTGTTTCTTCCATGGAGTAAGTTTACTGACACATCTATCCACGACACCTTGCCAAATACTTTTATCATTCCTTTTCGCTCCTAGTGGAAGTCCCAAATAAACTGTGGGGAATTTTTCCACCTTACATCCCAGAATATTGACTAGTTCCTCTATGTAATCATCTGCATTAATACTGAAAATACTACTCTTTACCAGATTAATGATACGGTTGGGGCAGCCTCCACAGGTACACGGCCTTTCACACGAAGCCAAGCTCGGGAATTACAAAAACTCCAAGCTTTGTTCATGCAAATGGCCGTGTGTGAGTTGGTGATTGAACCAACCAAGGACCTAAACGTTTTTATGTGTGAAGAGAGGTCTTAATGTGTAATAAACTACTCTCCAAGGTTGGCACAAGAAGCAAGGGCGGATGGGTCATTTTACCCCTTTTTGTTTGTAGTATAAATAGAACATGTTAGAGAGTTATTCCTTAGTTTTTGAATGCTGAATTTTGTAACCTAAAACACTAAACATTTCTCTCTCTCTCTACTCTTAGAAGCCGCCCCTATTATCTCACAAGTAGAGGGATACTTGTGTTGTCTCTTTGGCTAGAAACAAGGGTTTTGAGGTCGTTGAGTGCCTCTTGGTCCTCGTAAGAACTTGGTGTTTATATTCGTTAGACTTAGGGTCCTCTCTTGATGTTAGGGTTCTTAGTTTCTTGAATGTTATATGTCAAGTTATCTATCTTTCTTTATCTTGTTGTTGTTGTTGATTTTGCTATCTTAAAGTCTAGTGAAGCCGTGTGGGGCTCTTTTCGATTCACTAGCATTGTTATCTATCTTGTTGCTCTTGTGTTGTTGGACTGAAAAACCGAAACTTAAACTTGTTGTTCTTGTGTTGTTGGACTGAAATCCGAGCCTACTTGTAACTCTTGGTGTTGTTGGTTGATTTTGTATCATTTGGTATCAAAGCAAGACCGGTTGTGTTCCAACATAACCCATCTTGGGCTAGTTCACGGCTTAAACAAACAACACCAAAAAGAAATTCTGAAAATCTGTCCATTAAAAGTTGAAACCAAGAATGATGTTGTATGTTTAGATCTAGGTGTTATTTTGCTTGTTTAGTGAGTTTCTAGTGTTGGTTTCTTTCTCACCAACACTAAGGTGTCTAGATCCTAAAGTTGAGCTTGAAAACTTGAACATTGTGTAGTGACTTGAAGTGGCCGAAAGTTGCATGTTGTTGATAACCAAAGAAAAAAAAAATCGGTGGTTGTGTGTTTATGTGCTAAAGAAGTTGATGAAGTTTGTTGAGGTGTTCATCTTTTGAACTTGTTCATCTTGTTCATCTTGTTGTGTGCTCAAGTTGTAAGACAAGCTATAAAGTTGTTGTGAAAGACTTGCACCCATCACCTTCTAGTCTTGTCAATCACTTTTCCCTAATTCAAGGAGCCTTGTTTTGTGGGATTAGTCAACCAAACCTCACTTTCTTGAGTTTGAAAAGGGTGAAATACTACAAGATTTTATTTTTCCCACCAAAACACTTTGCAAACTATAACAAGTTGTGTGAATATTAACACAAAAAAAACAAAAAAAAAAAGAGAGAAGAAGAACGTGTGGAACCATTGCATGCTGCCACGTCACTATAAGCTCAACTTAGGATATTCTTTGGTTGCTAATTGTTGATCCTTGGTTTCCCTTACTTGGTCCTAGAACTAATTAACAAACTAGTACATTCCTACTAGGTTGTCAACTAGTTCCTTGAACCGTTTGTTCGTGTCAACGATTATTTGAGTGCTTTTATTCGTTTGAATGAATTGCTGATTTTTGACTCTAGTCCGGCAAGAATTCTTTGAGTCTTCAAACAAGAATCCATTCCGGATAAGAGCTTACTCATACCTTAAAAATTTCACGGTTACTAGCCAATTATACAACACTTGTGGAACACGAACTTGTGGTGAACTAAAGCGGATAATATCTTGACAATGGAAGGAGCTACGTCTCATAATGTGGATACTAATGCCCTTGATTCTATGAGGGTCACTCTTGAGGCCGTTACCCGGACACTTGAAAGGTTGAATTCGGAATTTGGGGCCGTGAGAGGGGACTTGGCAGCAATAAAGGGGGAAGTGTCGACTATTAGTGGGAGATTAGAACAAGTGGAGAGCCAAAGGAACTCTCGTCCTTCTACTCCTCTACATGTATCTACCAATGGTCATGATAGGACCTCCTCCGCAACCATCACCCCCGAAACAGTCCACCAAATGCTAAATGCACCCCAAGCTCCACTAAATACCGCAAGCCAAACTACCTATTTTCCTCAAAACCGAGACCCCACTAGACCACTACATTTCCAAGCCCCTCCAATTCCACAAGAAGGATTTGGACGCCAAGTACCTCCACTAAATCCGAACCCTCCATTCCAAGCTCCATTAAACCAAAGACCGCATATTCCAAATCCTCCGAATCAAAACGGCCAAGGCCGACCAGCCCACTTTGAAGGATACGGTAGAGAGGAGTATGAAGGAGATGGAGCCTTTGATGATGCTTATATGAGGGAGGAGGAGTTAAGAGGGGGTCGAGGAGAACCTAGGAGATACCGGGGGTATGGAGAGAGGGGAAACCGACACCAAGAGAGAGACGTAGGCATCAACACCATCAAGTTGAGCCTACCCATCTTTAAGGGTGAAAGTGACCCCGAGACCTACTTAACTTGGGAATCGTCATGAGTTGCTTGCTAGATTATATGGCTTGCGGCAAGGAGGCAAGAGTGTGATGGCCTATTTTGACGAGTTCCAACAACTCATGTTGAAACTTGATCATCGTGGGGAGCAAATCAGTCACGACATCATCCGGTTCAAGTGTGGGTTGAACAAAGAGATCTCCACTCATTTGACCCTTCACCGGTTTGAAACCATTGACGGTATATTCCAAGCGGCCCTTGAGATTGAAAGGGAACTTAAGGAGAGATCATCCTTCAAGGCAAGGGTACAAACCCCCTCGGGTTGGCCCAAAAACAAGGACCAACCCGCCCCTACGAAGCTGCCCGAGTCCAAAACAGTCCCTAAATTCCCTCCGAAACCGGAGGCTCACAAATATCCCAACCCAAAGGGGTTCCAATGCTTCAAGTGCCAAGGTTGGGGGAATAAGGCCAATGAATGTCCGAACCGGCGCAATGTGATCCTACGAGAAGGGAAAGTGTACTACCTTGGTGAGGAGGTGGTTTCTGAAAGGGGGGAGGATGAGGCCGAGCCTCAAGATGGAGAGGGAGCTGAAAATGGGCCGAATGATGATGAATTAGATGGTAGTGAAGATGTCTATCCACAAGAAGGGGAGTGTGTGGTTCCAAACTTCGTGGTTAGACGTATCATGATTAGTAAGGCGATAGATGACCCGAGTCAAAGGGAAAATCTATTCCATACTAAGTGTCTTGTAAAGGGGAGTGTGTGCACCTTGGTGATTGATAGTGGTAGTTGTACAAATGTTGCGAGCCATGCTATGGTAAATTTCTTGAAGCTGCCAACTACACTACACACTAGTCCTTACAAGCTACAATGGTTGAACGATTGTGGTGAATTAAAGGTCACAAGGCAATGTGTGATTCGGTTTAAGGTGGGAAACTACCACGATGAAGTGCTTTGTGACGTGATCCCAATGCAAGCATGTCACTTGTTGTTAGGTAGACCATGGCAATATGATAGGTCTACTAAACACGATGGGAGGTCCAACCGGTATACGCTTGAGAAGGATGGCCGAAAGGTCACACTTCATCCTCTTTCACCCGCCCAAGTAAATGAGTGGCATCAAAAGATGAGAGAGTTGAAGGGAAAGGGGAAGGAATCCGAAAAGGGAGAAAAGAGGGGGAATGCCGTAGGTGAGGAAGTAGGGACATCCGAGGCTGTCCCAACGACAAGGGAGATGGAAAATGTAGTGATGTTGGCTAGGAGGAAAGAACTCTTCGTGGACCATGATGAAAACAAGCCGATGTTACTTTTGGCCCATTGTTTTAATACTAACCCCACTAATTCTTCCATTTCCCCTTTGATTTCTTGTGTGTTGCAGGAGTATGAAGATGTATTTCCTCAAGAACTTCCGCAAGGATTGCCCCCACTTCGGGGAATTGAGCACCAAATTGATTTGGTGCCGGGTTCACAACTTCCAAACAAACCGGCCTATAGGAGCAATCCCATGGACACTAAGGAGCTTGAAAGACAAGTTGAGGAGCTTCTCAACAAGGGATACATCAAGGAAAGCATGAGTCCGTGTGCTGTTCCGGTGCTTTTGGTACCAAAGAAGGACGGAACTTGGCGCATGTGCGTCGATTGTAGAGCCATCAACAAAATCACTATAAGGTATCGTCATCCAATCCCTAGACTAGATGATATGTTAGATGAGCTCCACGGATCTTGTTTGTTTTCTAAAGTGGACCTTAGGAACGGCTATCACCAAATTCGCATGCAACCCGGTGATGAGTGGAAGACCGCATTCAAGACCAAATTCGGTCTATATGAGTGGCTGGTCATGCCCTTCGGCCTTACCAATGCTCCTAGCACCTTTATGAGGCTAATGAATCATGTAATGAAGCCTTATATTGGAAAGTTTGTGGTGGTTTACTTTGATGATGTGTTGGTGTATAGTAAATCTATTGATGATCATGTAATGCATTTGAGATGTGTGTTTGATGTGCTCCGAAAGGAGAAGCTGTATGCCAACATGGAGAAGTGTACTTTTGGTGTTGATAAGGTTATATTCTTGGGTTTTGTCGTGAACTCAAGGGGTGTGGAAGTGGACGATTCCAAGATAGACTCTATTCGAAGTTAGCCGACCCCTAAAACTATTGGAGAAATCCGAAGTTTCCACGGGTTGGCAAGCTTTTATAGGAGGTTTGTCAAAGGATTTAGTTCCATAGCAGCCCCCTTGACCGAGGTAATTAGAAAGGACGGACCCTTTAAATGGGGTGATGAGCAGGCTAGGGCTTTTGAGGCCTTGAAAGCTACGCTCATCTCGGCGCCTTTATTGCAATTGCCCGATTTTGATAAGATGTTTGAAGTAGAGTGTGATGCTAGTAAGGTTGGCATCGGGGCTGTTTTGATGCAAGAAGGTAAGCCCGTTGCCTATTTCAGTGAAAAGCTCAAAGGGGCAACTCTTAATTACTCAACTTATGATTTGGAGTTGTACGCCCTTGTTAGAGCTTTGGGAAATTGGCAACATTATTTGTGGCCTAAGGAGTTAGTGATACGAATGGATCATGAGTTGTTGAAACACCTTAAGAGCCAAGACAAGTTGAATAGGCGTCATGCTAAGTGGATTGAGTTCATCGAGACTTTCCCTTATGTAATTCATTACAAAAGGGGAAAGGAAAATGTTGTTGCCGATGCCTTGTCTAGGAAGCATGTGCTTGTTGCTACCTTGTCTTCGAAATTGATGGGTTTTGAGATCTTGCGGTTGTTGTATCCCGAGGATCCTACCTTTGCTCCTATTTTTAGGGAATGCGAAGAGTGGGGAAGGGACCGTTGGCTTAAGGAGAATGACCATTCCTCCTACTCTCGGTTCGATGGGTATTTGTTCAAAGGGAGGAGGTTGTGTGTTCCTTCTAGTTCTTGGAGGGAATTATTTGTGAGGGAGGCCCATGACGGAGGCCTCATGGGGCACTTTGGGGTAGACAAGACCCTCGGAATCTTAGAGGAGAACTTCTATTGGCCCAAAATGCGCAAAGACGTCACTAAAATTTGTAGTCAATGCGTGGCCTGCCGGAGTGCGAAATCTCGTCTCCTACCTCAAGGATTATACACCCCACTCCCTACTCCCCTTAGACCTTGGTTGGATATTTCGATGGATTTTGTTTTGGGGCTGCCAAGGACTAGAAAGGGCCGAGATAGCATTTTTGTTATTATTGATAGATTCTCTAAAATGGCTCATTTTATTCCATGTGCTAAAACCGAGGATGCTCATAGTGTAGCTTCATTATTTGTTGAACATGTTGTAAAGATTCACGGGGTACCGAGGACTATTGTGAGCGATAGGGACTCCAAGTTCCTAAGTCTCTTTTGGAAGTCCATGTGGGGTAGGCTTGGAACGAAGTTACTTTTCTCCACGTCTTGCCACCCACAAACCGATGGCCAAACGGAGGTAGTAAATAGAACCTTAGGGTCTATGCTATGTTCTATGGTTAAAGGTAAAATGACTTCATGGGAAGATCACCTACCCTTGGTGGAATTTGCATACAACCGGGTAATACATTCGAGCACGGGAATGACTCCCTTTGAATGTGTTTACGGCCTGAATCCCCTTACCCCTTTAGATCTCACTCCTTTGTCTAGTGATCTCATGACCAGCTTAGATGGAAATAAAAGAGCCGAGGCAATGAAGAAAATGCATGAGACGGTGCGGATCAAGCTTGAAAAGAAGAACCAAGAGGTTGCAAAAAGGGTAAACAAAGGGAGAAGAAGGCTTGTGCTTGAACCCGGAGATTGGGTGTGGGTGCATCTTCGAAAGGATCGGTTTCCAGCTCAAAGGAAGTCCAAATTGCTGCCAAGGGGTGATGGTCCTTTCCAAGTACTTGAGAGAATCAATGACAACGCCTACAAGATTGACCTTCCACCGGAATATCAAGTGCACAACACTTTCAACGTTGGTGATCTCTCCCTCGTGGACGCGGTTGAAGATGACCAAATGCTGAATTTGAGGTCAAATTCCTCTCAAGATGGAGAGGATGATACGGTTGGGGCAGCCTCCACAGGTACACGGCCTTTCACACGAAGCCAAGCTCGGGAATTACAAAAACTCCAAGCTTTGTTCATGCAAATGGCTGTGTGTGAGTTGGTGATTGCACCAACCAAGGACCTAAACGTTTTTATGTGTGAAGAGAGGTCTTAATGTGTAATAAACTACTCTCCAAGGTTGGCACAAGAAGCAAGGGCGGATGGGTCATTTTACCCCTTTTGTTTGTAGTATAAATAGAACATGTTAGAGAGTTATTCCTTAGTTTTTGAATGCTGATTTTGTAACCTAAAAACACTAAACATTTCTCTCTCTCTTCCACTCTTAGAAGCCGTCCTTATTATCTCACAAGTAGAGGAATACTTGTGTTGTCTCTTTGGCTAGAAACAAGGGTTTTGAGGTCGTTGAGTGCCTCTTGGTCCTCGTAAGAACTTGGTGTTTATATTCATTAGACTTAGGGTCCTCTCTTGGTGTAGGGTTCTTAGTTTCTTGAATGTTATATGTCAAGTTATCTATCTTTCTTTATCTTGTTGTTGTTGTTGATTTTGTTATCTTAAAGTCTAGTGAAGCCGTGTGGGGCTCTTTTCGATTCACTAGCATTGTTATCTATCTTGTTGTTCTTGTGTTGTTGGACTGAAAAACCGAAACTTAAACTTGTTGTTCTTGTGTTGTTGGACTGAAATCCGAGCCTACTTGAAGCTCTTGGTGTTGTTGGTTTGATTCCGTATCAATGGTTGACTACTTGGGGTTGTTTCGTGATCCTTTACTTGTTCCATACTTCTTGGACGGGTTTAAGGTTACTGAGAGGGTCAAGGTTGTTTTCTCCCAATTTGAATACCATGAGGAGGTGTGGTGCGATATTCTTTCATTGACATACGGTCATGTATGCTTAGGTGCCAATTGGTTTGCAAAACATAGAGTTCCAAACGTGCAAAATTGGCCAAATATTATAAGAGACCAGTGGGGGAATCGCCTCATGACTTACTTGCTGCCTAAGCCACGAAGAGAAATGCCTACCTACTCCAATCCGAATTATTATGAGAGACAAAAGATTGAGAGGAGTAAGGGAGTGCAGGGTGGTAATCCGAGAGTGGAAAAAGGAGAGGTTGTGTGGAGCAAAGTAAGAGGATTACCACCAAACTATGCTAACATTGGTTGTCCTTCTATTTCTAAGGACATTTGTGTAGGTACCAACATGGCAAGCGAAGAAGAACAATGCCAAAAGGAAGTTGCTGCCCAAACTTTTGGAGGACCTTCACACCATGACAAAGAAGGATCTACTCAAGGACTTCAAGGTAAAATGGCAAACTCTTACACTTTTGTACATGTGAATGATAATTGTGTGGCTAGTAGCCCATTGAGTGTGAGTTGTAGCTTGCCTATATGTGAGTGTATTGTTTCTTTGCCACTTGATGATGATGTACATGTTGTGAGTGTGGATACACTAGTTGATCCTATTGATGACCGAATAGACTCTTCTTGTAAGATCGATTTATGTCCACCTAGTGTTGAAACCATTATGTTGAATGAAAGTACGTTATCTTCTGAAATTTGTGTTGATCAACTTATGTGTGAAAATTACCCACCACTTGAGGATGTGTATGATGTAATTAATGAACCTCAAGTATGTGATGATGTTGAAAATATTGATCAAAGTGAGAATGAACCCGAGAGCTCTTCTTGGGGTAATGTTGTGTTTGAAACATCCTTGAAACTTGATGTTGATCATTTAGAGAGTGAGGAACTTGCTTGTTCCAAATCTGTCCATGAGGTAGATCACACTCTTTTTATGTATAATGTCTTGTTTGAAGATGATTTAAACACTCCTAATGAACCTAGTGGTGAAAATGATGGTATAGCTTGCCTTGGAAGCTATAGCCTATATGCTAACCCACTATGGTGTGACAACATTCCTCCTAGAGAGGGAAATCTCTTCTTGGAAGATGAGAGAACTCTTAAGGGTAAGGAATGTGTAGTTGCGGAAGCTACTTCTTCTTCTACTTTGTGTGATTTCATTATTGAGAGTACTCATGGTGATTATTGGGAAACTAATAGTGAGTACACACATGAGAGCACCTTAGTAGAAGCCGATTTGAGTGATACCTTTCTCTACTCTCTATTTGCTTTGGATGATATGTATGTTATTGTAGAAAGTATGTCATTTAGTTTGGGTGTAGACCACGGGAAAGGGAAGTGTTGTCGAGACCCGTGTCTATGGCCACTTTTCCCATTTGACCCCGGTGCCAAATTTAGAAATGGTGATGCTGGTGCACCAAACTTGCTGCTTGGTCTACATGACAAGCAAAATGGCACTCTTGATGTATCCTATAACCAAATCCTTTGTACATCTTTTATTGAGTTTTTAATATTCCTTTCAAAGGATTCTTGGTTATATTGCAAATATGTGCAACCTTGGCATGTTGAGATAATTTGTTATGCTAACCCTAACCCTCATGCCATGAGGAGTTTGCATTTGTTGGTCCTCTTTTCGGTTTTGCAGGGTTTGGATTCGAGGTCGAATCCTTTTCAAGAAGGGGAGGATGATACGGGACAAATGGCCATCTTATCTTTTGATGACATTTTTGGAGGCCAACACATAGAGACTCAAGACTTGGTCACCTCGAGAAAACAAGAACATGCATGGAGGACCCGTTGTGAGCATAACTTAAAGCAATCTCGCGTGTGGAAGATTGCTTGGAGAATTTAAGGTTGAGGACTCACGGTTTTGGACCTTAATTAAGGGTATTTTGGACATTACACATGGTGTATTTACACACCATGGCCGCCCCTCTCATTAAGGGCAAAGTGGTCTTGTTATCTTCATTTGTAATATATTATAAATAGGCCCCCTTAGTCTTATTTTCACTAGATTTTGGGAGGATGAAGAATTGAAAGACATAACTTCTCTCTTTTGAGAGTGTAACACCCTTAGTTGTAGGACTTGGAAAAGTCACCCTTGGCATAGGGCTTGGAAAAGCCAATATTGATCTTTGCTTGGAAACGGTAGATCTTGAGGCGAGTTCATTCCCTTGGTGGTCACCGTAAGAGTGTGGTTTTGATTGTTACATTTATTAGGGGTTAGTGTTGAAATACACTTGGTTCTTAATCTTGTAATAATCTTGGTCTCACTATCTATCTTTATTTTTCTTGCAAATCGTGTATGTGTTGTGTAGTGGACTGTTTTGGGGTCTTCATTGAATCCGAAACTTGTATTATTGTTGTTCATCTTGTTCATCACGTTTTGTAACTGTTTTGGTGTTAAAATATACTCTTGTATCTTGTATTCTTGTTGTTGGTAGCGAATCCGAGTGAGGTCTCCATCTTGGTCCTCGAATCCTTAAGATTAGTGGACTGATTTGGTGTTTGTTTCGTGCTTCTTTGCTCAGAAGGTCTAAATTTCTTTCCTTTTCTTTCACTAAACTCAACCTGTTTATTTTTCTGTTCCTCCACTTATTGTATATACACGACCAACCAAGTGATGTCCATGTATTTGATTAAAAAGGTCGTCTTGCTCTCAAGTACCAACTCACGGGACAAACTCAAAGCGAACTTATGCGTTTTATCCCTTATGCTAGAAACCATCTCGAGATCATACTTAGACAACTGATGGAATTTTAAGGCATACTTCTTGACAAGTTATCCATTCTTGCTTCAAGTTCACAAACTCTTTTTCTTTTACTTCCTCAACTATTGAGGAAAAAATTCGTCTAAGAAGGCCTCAGAGAAGTCTTCCCATATGGCATAAGTCGCATCTACACCTCTAGAAAATTCCCACCCTTCGTACTACTGGTACGCTACATATTTGAATTGGTAGGAACTAAACTCAACAACCTCAACCACTGAAGCATGCATGATCTGAAAGAACTTCTCTATTTCATCAATGAAGCTTTGAGGATCCTTCTCAACCTTGGTACCCATAAACATAAGAGGGTTTAACCTCATAAATTGGCCAACTCTTATGGCCTCAGAAGAAGCAGTAGCTAGAGCGCCACTCTCCAATTGAGAGGCCACCAATTGAGTCAAGAGGTTAATGGAGCAATGAAACTCAACATTAGTTGCATCCCTATGGGGTGACTTAGTAGGAGTGTCACTCTTATAAGTAGGGTTAGTGGTTGCCGGTGGAACCCAATGAGCATATTTAGATGTCAGACCTAGCTTGGGTATGAACTCTATAAGTTGGATGAGCTCCACCTATAGGGCCCTTAGCCGGGGCTGAGGTGTTTTCCTAAGCATTAAATCTCCCTGGAGGCATGATCTGAATAATAAGCAAATAGAAATTAGAGGAATGCAAGACCTTAGACTCTATAGCTCAAGATTGAAACACAAGAAAGGGAAACATTCCTAGATGTATCATAGCCCATCTTTTATAAGTATGGCATGCTACACACCCATAAAAGAGACTCTACTTGACAAGACTTTGTGGACTCTCAACTGCCTATGAACCTAGGCTTTGATACCAACTTGACATGACCCAAAATTGGGCCTTGTTATATGGGCATCTTAAGCCCAACATGATCCAGATATCACCCCATCAACCTAACCTAACCATCACATTAATCCATAAGTGTCAGAGAAACTCTGACTATATATCAAGATAGTGGAAATAAAACTAGTAATCATAACTTAGACAATGTATAAAAATTTCTTTTACATCAACCCACTAACCAACATAACTAAGTCCATAGTCATTCACAATGCCTCTACACAAATACGATGTCTATATATGTCAGGAAAAGACCTCGACAATAGCCAAACTAAGTTTAAATATATCTACGACCAAAGATAAGAGACTATGCAATGTATGCCATCTGAAAATGGAAGCTCACCACTTAATGTCAATACATGAACCACCCAAACACCTGTCACTGTGCAGGAAGAGAAAAAAAAGCTCCGGCCCCCATGTTGCATAGGGATATAGTGCCCAGAGATAGTTAGCGGTTGGAGCGCTAGCATATAACTCAAGGATAAGGATAAAATAAAGTCATTATTCAAATTCGAGTCAAATCATCATATTGAACCACATTCATATTCATGGGCATGCATATAGATATATATATAACATATTTATACCGTGCCAAAGGAAATAAGACTTAACAAATATCCATGATGCATTCAATCATGAGTCATGAAGTGGAGGACTTCGACCTTCCACACATATAGATTCAAATGTTTCTTATTAGGAAAGAGACTTTAACCACATATATTTTTATTAGGCAAGGTACTTTAACCACAAGCCATTTCTTTGGGAAAGAGACACTAACCTCAAGCTATATTAGATAAGGGACTCTAACCACAAGCCATCGTATTTAGGCAAGGGACTCTAACCTTAAGTAAGGGACTCTAACCACAAGCCACTTTATTAAGTAAGGGACTCTAACCATAAAAGACTTTAGTAGGCAAGGGACTTTAACCACAAGCCATCACGACTATCATTAGTCGACATTGTAACTTTAACCCTTTGTCCATATATAAATATTCATTCACTTCCACGCTCAAGGACTCTAGCCCATTCAACCAATTTATCACCATATATGACCATGAGGTCTCCATGGCACTATTTATCAAAAAAACACTTTAATAAGCCAATGCCTTAATTCAATTCATTATTCAATTTAATTCATGGTCATCAATACCCTTAAAACCCATTCATTCCTTATTTATAATCTTATACAACACTTTAGTTCAACATATTTCAATCTCATGTTTAGGGACTTTAACCCCTTTTTATACATCAAACCAACAAGGTCATATATTAACTAATTTAATTGCTAACATAATAGTTGATAAATGATAATAATTGTTATACCCTATGCCTTCATAAGGACCCCTACACTGAACAGGGTATGACCACACACCCTTGACTCATATCCAATGGTATGAATGGTACCCTAAACTATACCCATAATAGTGTTAACTAGGTGAAGTGCCAAATATCATATGACTTAGATTGATATGACTTGTATACTAAAATACGACCATGGGAAGGATAAGTGATACCTTGAACAGTGTGTAATCTCCACGGCACTACCTAGGATATGAGAGAGAGGGGAGGGGTTACTAAGTCATATATTAGGGTACGACTAGTACCCTAAGTTATACCTAGTCTAGAAGTTTCAATCAAGGGAAATTTTTTAAGGGTACAAATCCAAGGTGTTTCAATTGATGTGTCTTTATGTACATCTATCGATTTGAGTTTCGCTAGCCTAATATATAATAACTATATATATATACCTACTTGGCAAGGACGGAGGATGATTATGACAACGATGGTTATAAAGTTGATCGTTACAATGATGATATCATGATATTGATTATCTCATGGGTTATGGTATTATGGATTTTATTACCTTAGTCCTTTTATGCACATTACCTATCACTAGTATGGGCATATATCTATCAGCTCATAAGGGGGTTGGTAATAATTATGCCTTGTGGTGTGTTGTATGCTGATTAATCCTTCACATATTAGGGAAGTTAGGGCACGTGATAGTCTCAATTAGGTATTTCATTATCCAGACTAGACGGTTACTTGCATTGTTATTGACATTTTTATTAGCATTCTTATAATTATTGTTATGGCTAGTTTATGACAATTTGGTCATTAATTCAGTGTCAAGACTTGAGGTATGATTCCAATCTCTTTTATCTTAGGATTATATTATTATGAATGATCGTCTGATGACTTGATGTATGGATTAGAACCCTGAGTATTATAGCACTAGCTCGTTCTATGATTATGAGGTCTTAAATAGCAAGTCTTATGACTTAGGCTGTACTTCGAGTAGACCTTTGTTATTTCCTTACATATATGCATACTTAGCTATATGTAGCTATGGTATTACCATATACCCCTCTTTCTTTTATGTACTTAGATTATATACTTATTCTTTGGCCTTGTTTACTTATATGTATCTTTTTTCCACTCTTACTTGCTTATTGGCCAATGAAATACTGTATAGTGTTGAGATTTGTAAGTATGCCTGGAATAGGATAGTGCATTCTTACTACTTCTTTAGACTTAATTGTTAGTCTCTTGTACATGAATATGATAGTTTACCCTTATTATCTCATTGGCTATTTTATATGGTTGCTGGACATTTGGGTGTAGTTTTCCATTCTATTTATATGTCATATATATATCTTCTTTATCTTTAGAGCTAAGTCATAGTTGCCTAATAAGTATCACGTGTTTGGTACTCACATTACCCATTTGCAACCTTTAGATCATAGTACGAGTTATTGTCGTTGATGTGAGTGTCATATGAAGCAACCATAGTTCAAAGACTTAGAGAAAACTCATGACGTTTAGAGTATTACTTATCTCTCTCATATGTATTAAACTAGTCTCTATGTTGTATTCGAAGATAAGTTATATCACTGTATTCATTTGTACATCACTTTGAAATCTTGTTATGTAGAAGTTCATGTATTGATACCACCAAGTTTTGGGATGATATTATGTATTCTATCTATTATTATATCTTTTCTGCATTTTTTCTTATCTCTTTGTGTTGTACATTACTAGCTATTTCAAACTATGAGTTTTGGCTTGCCTACTGGTGGGTTATAGTAGGCTCTATCATGACTTGAGATATTAGGTCGTGACAAACTGGTATCAGATCATAGATTTCACCGGTGTATTAGTTAAAGAGCTACATGTTTATTAGAGTCCACGGGTAGGTGTGGAGACATCCATAACCTATCCTCAAGAGGCTACAAAAATATTTTAGAAAACTCATTACTCGACTCCTTATCATATGTATGCATTTCTATGAACCTTAAACACATTCTTTGACTCTATTTTGTCCCTAAATGGGTGATACAATACAGTCGATAGACGCAGATGAGACTTCGACACGTGCTTTTAGAGATTTAGTATATCATCAGACTATTGACTCAAAGATGGATATCAAAGATCTTAAGCATCAACCAAAGTATTTGAGGGAAACTTATGTTCCAATAAAGCTCGTAACTATATTAGCTCTTTGAGGTTCAACGTTAGGGGTCTCAAGTATGTTGCAGATCCCTTCAACCATGAATGACATTTGATTGATCAAGTGGTTCTTAGACTGGAGTTGGGTCTATTGGTGTTTATCAAGGTTCTTTGCTAATTTTTGAGTATGATATTAGATTTTTCGAGTCGGCTAGGCATTTTCCCATGCTATATCCCTTTGAGTAGAGCATGGTGCATAGATTTTTTAGAGGATCGACATTGTCACTCTATTTGGTGTAGGAGCACTTGATAACAAATGGGTCTTCCTTCTCTCAGGTTGTTGGTTATTTGAGAGACATAGAAAGAGTATGTATTGAGACTTATAAAGATGGTGGCAAGAGACCACGACCTTGGTATTATGCTATTGGTATTTTATCTGGTATTGAGAATCCTTCTGGTAGAGTTCAACTTCACTTGCCGCATATCAACTCTTCACAGGTAGTACTTTAGACTATACGTGGTTCTCATATTAGTCATAGTGATCATAGTGGGCAGAATCCCCATCAGACCTTGTGGAATTTTTGGTAAAAGTCTTTAGGCTATGATTACCATTCTAGATTATGACAGGGTAGTATCTCAAAGTATTCTAGGATCTTATCTTAGTTGTGGCAAGGTGAGACATTGGTTCAGAGAGTTCCCCAACTATGAGTTAGTTGATTAGACAGAGCTAGCAAGTATTCCCTGCTAGCCTAAAGTTCCTAAGATAGGCTATTATTAAGGGAAGTATGATTATTCATAGTAGAGAGTTGTCTCAGCATTAGTTAGCCAGTTATTTGGCTTAATTTATGTTCTCACCATGTTGGTGTTTTCGGAGTATCCATATTGTGTACCCCATGGTTTATTTCTTTTAGTAGTAAATAGGGTAGATCTATGTTGATATTTGCTTCCTACAGATTTATCTTTTGGGTTCGAGTCCTATTTTTCTTGGCATATTGGCCTTATTTTAGCCTTTGAGTAGTACATGGTATTGATGTTCATTTTGGCACCACCTATTCATTATATTGATGTTGATATTATTATTTCCATTGCTA
Source organism: Capsicum pubescens (assembly GCA_030864215.1). Classification (NCBI taxonomy): domain Eukaryota; kingdom Viridiplantae; phylum Streptophyta; class Magnoliopsida; order Solanales; family Solanaceae; genus Capsicum; species Capsicum pubescens. The sequence goes on along the minus strand of CM061549.1, from coordinate 154,483,427 downwards.
TCACTACTTGAGGTTATTGATATTATTTGGTATTATTACTTGATGTAATTGATCCTCATTGGGTAGCTATTTAGACTAGCGTTATCTAGCTAGAATTCTATTTCTTTGCAATTCTTATTTAGTGGTTGGGTGGATATAGCTTGATTTGATGATTTCTTTCCCATAGCCAGGAGAGGTTGATTATTTTCCCTCTTGGTTAGCTGTGTTAGATGGATTGTGGAGTTAATTATGGTATTGAAGGTAAGTTGATCTTCTGTGGTTCTGTATGGTTCTAGAGTTGGAAATTTAGTTATATTACTTGTTCTTGAGTTTGAGACTCTTAGATTTGCCTCCTATGTCCAAAAATTTTCATTTTGGCTATCCCTTTATATATAGCCCATTTTTGGAGATTGACTAGCTTTGTGTCCGTTCTTTGCTTGTGGCTCTTTGCCTGATAGCGGTTTGATATTGATATCAAGATTTCTTGGTTTCATATCTTAGATGAGTTGGGTTCATCTCCTTGTGATGGTTTGCCCTTGTTATTTGTATTAAGATTAGATTCTCCGTTCTCACCGTGATGTGATTCTTGTCTTCCATAGAGTTAGGGACATAGAGGCAGGTGGGCTTTCTGATGATCACTTTTAAAGATGGCAAACTGGGAATTCTTTGTCCTGAGTTGATTGATTTTTTGTGGTTGTCTTTAAATTAACCTTGGTTTTCCGATAGGTATCTTCTCCGATAATGCGATTCATGGATAGATCGAGTGATGGTTGTACTACTTGGGTGGATTTAGGAAACTTCTATTTGAGTTTGTTCGGCCTAATAAGGCTTTGTAGAGTGCTTTTCCATGATGATATAATCCTATGACTATTCTTTGCCGAGACAGAGTGTTTGATTTATATGTTTTGGTGATTTATGCCCTCCATAGGATATGGAGTCGATTTCTTATGTTTGTGGCCGATGATTTATCGTAAGTTGTGATTTTGTTCTTTAGTTATGTTTTGATTTTGACTCAACATGATCTGCTATAGATATGCTTGATTCAAACAGTATGGTCGATGTGAGTATTGAATCATGGTTTGGATTTGTTCGCTCAAATTTGGATTTGACGCCTTAGGGTGGAGATTTGAAATTTACGATAGAGTTAGAGAATGAATACCTACCAGTCTTTAGGTTTGTCTTGGGTAGTTGAGATCGAGCAATTCAGCCTCAATATTGAGATTTTTGCTTGGGGTTGAAGAGCTTGTGTACAACCTTTATTTTTTATTTGTCTTTGTTCAAATTTCATATATAAGTTGGTTGATCTTGCTCCGTTATTGCCTATTCAATCTCTCAACTCTGAATGGATTATAGTTGATAAGTGTTCAAATGATAGCTTATGGACCCAGTATTGGTTCTTTTAGTTTTGACCACGAGTCATCAATCTTTGTTGGAAATTTTGTATACTCAGTGAGAGTAGTGTGATTAGTTTGGCTTTTGCTTGGTTTGCCCTTTGTTGATGGGACATTCTAGAGTGGATCATTCAGTGATGAGTAGTTATGCCTTGATCTTCTGGGTTTCAATCTTGGTTGCCATCCAAACTAGTTACAACATTGGCATTAATTGCATTCCTTTATTATCTCTATTTGTGTGCCTAGATAGTGGCTTATGGGCTTAGTCTTATGTTTTTCGTATAGACTTTTAGTGAATTAACTTTAGTTCTTTATGATGATATTTCACATACAGGACTCAGGTGATTTTTCTCCTAGTTTGGAATAAAATAAGAGTGTAGAATGGTAAAACAAGGTTATATTTGGGTTTGGAGTTGGTTGTATGGCTCATGCCTTGATGTGCTCTTGTCTTGGATAAGCCTTGGATTTATTTGTATGGGTATAAAGATGATATCAGTGTGTTGTGGTCCAAATTTGAGTGCATCAACCTTTCTCAGTTCAGTTAGAGGCTTGTTGGTGGTTGAAGTTAAGTTTTAATTATTTGGAAGTTAAGCGAGAGAACTGGTTAAAAAAAGGGATAACTATGTCAAAATCCCTCAAAAGTGTTCTCTTATCATGAAGGTTATCTTGGAAGTCATGCTTGGAGCATGTGGGCCCAATACCTCGTCCTTTTGAGCTTTTCAGATCTTTCTACCCGTTGAGTTTTAGGGACAAATGTCCTTTTAGTAGTGGATATTGTAATGACCCTTTAAGTCATTTTTCACATTTCTGCTTATATTCGTTGTTAGAGCTTTCCCATAGCTTCCCAAGTCATTTACGACTTATTGGGACTAACAATTTGGTTACCAGGCAGTTCATTTGTTTTTTAGAGCCAATTTCTTGTTTAAAAGTCTTCACTAGTTCCAAATGGCCACCAGGTTAAAACTTCAGTAAAATGATCTCGGATGTAAATTCTGACTGCGGCAAAAACTCTGAAATATTGATTTTAGGCTAGGTACGTATTTGGTTTAGGTCCCAATGCACCCGAGTTCATTTTGACCTATCGGTCGAAAACTTGGAAAATAGGAATTATGGGTGTGGGACCCATATTTGGTCGAACCGACCTCGGATGGAAAATCTTGCCATCGCATCCAGAATGTCAATTTTAGTGTGGTTACATAGTTTATTTGTGTAAATCGGATTCCAAACAAATCTCGAGGCCTTAGCGCAAACTTGGAAAATTTCCAAGTTTCAACTGATATCTAGTGCCGGAGAGGATGCTGTGATCATACAAGGTAGGAAGGAGATTGCAATACCTGCTCCTGTAGCTTGTGTGAGATTGCAACCCATGGGTGTGCGATAGCAATACCTAGATACCTGAAAAGGCTATAAAAGGACCCCTTAGGCCGCATTTTGGCTCATTTCCACTCACTTTTGAGACCCAAGAACCCTAGAAAGAGTGTGCTAGCTCAAAATTGAATCTTGTAGGTAACTTGGGATCTTGATTTACATCAATTATCATGAATATCTTTAGATTTAAGGTAAGATTTCATCACTTTCTTGATGAATTTCTTTGTTCTTGACTCAAAACCTCAAGTAGCTTAATGACTTGATTTTATCCCCTAATTAGATTGGTTTCACCCATTTCCTAAGGGTTATTAGTCCTTGATTATGTATGAGCGTTGGGTTGACCTCAGAAATACGATTTCCATAAGTGGGACCGACCCACTTGGGGTTTTTCAGTGTCGTTTTTGGACCCAAAGCACAATGGTTCAATATGGGTATCGTTATTCTCATATTGATGAGTAGATTATGATTTTGATAGTGTGATGTATTTTTGGGGGTATGAAGTAAAGATAGAGGTTTGTTGAATGATGTAAGGATTTATCGTTCAGCTTCGAGGTAGGCATTTGTATATTCTTCTTCATAAGGTGATGCATGTTAGTTACATTTCACATGTGAATGTGAATGTTAAATTTGATTATGGGTAAAGTGACTTAGTATTGAATATTAAAGTTTGGGTATTAGATGAGGGTTTTGACCCACAAGTTGTACTGCTTAATGCCCTTTTGCCTTCTCCCTAAAATGAGTTAATTCATAAAATAGGTTAATTCATAGAATGGATTTGATATGATGCTAGGTTTAGGATGAGGTTTTAGTATTGGAAGTATGATTAGAATATTTAACCTTATTTGGGCTATTGTTGTGAGCATTAAACCATAAATTTAGGTGGAGTTGACGTAAATGCCCATGTTTCTAGACGAAGTGCCTATCTTAGGTTTGGTTATGGCTTACTTAACATCTAGAAGTTGAATTAGAAACCTTAGCCTAGTTTGGGGTATAAATTAACTAAATATGGACATTGAGGATTAGAAGTGGGTTTACGGCCCACCTTAGGCCAAGACTTGTGTTAGCCCACGTGGACTTATTAGCGGATGTTAGTCATAGTTGAGACTAGTAAGCCGTTAGTATAAGGTTACTTTGTAACTTGGTAGGTCATGATGTATTTTTCCCGGATAATGATTAATGGCTTATGGCCATGATATTCCTTATAGAAGTGATAATGAGCCTTTATAGATGTTATTTCCTCTTAGATATGATGTTGGGCCTTTAGAGATGTCATTTCTTCTTAGAAGTGATATTGGACCTTCAGAGATGTTATTCCTTTTAGATATGATATTTGACTTATAGAGACGATATTCCTTATAGACATGATATTTGGCATATAGAGATGATATTTCCTTATAGTTATGATATACATGACCTATAGATATGATATGCCTCCTAAATGTGAGATGCTTATTGATATGTTATACCTCCTAGACATGAGATGCCTCCTAGATACGAGATTCTTATTGATATGTTATGCCTCCTAGCCATGAGATGCCTCCTAGATATGAGATGCTTATTGATATATTATACATCCTTGATGTCAGATGATTATATATATGCCCAATGGCTTATGGAGATGTTATGCCTTATAAATATGCTATGACTTATAAATATGAGATGGCGTATAAATATGATTATCAATATGGGTTTTAGATATGTATGTGAGACAAAGGTCGTGATTATCATGTTATAATTATTCCGAAAACATTATTGGGACCAAGGCCATGTTATGATATGAATTGATCATCTGGGAAGTGTTTATCCTTCTAAAGGATGTGATTGTAGTTTATTGATTTATTAATGGTTATGGTTCCATTGTAATAACATTAGTGATGGCAGGCATAGATTTGGTACATTCATGATCATTGCATCAATGATTGATAAGATTCCAATTAGATTATGATCTTATTATTATTGTCACAAACTAAGAGTTAAAGCCCACTTTCTACCTTAAAATGGATTTCTTCATAATAATAAATGCTCATTTTAATGAATAACTTATATTTAAAAGAGGTTAATAATGATGATTTAAAGACTTAACCAAGATAAGTTTCGGTCTATGATTTGATACTACTAATTACACCGGTCGGTCGCGAGAGATGTTGATCCTTTCTAAACTTTTATAATGATTTAGCCTCGAAGATTGCTCTGGGCAACAAATATAAGGATTTACTCCCTTTTAACCACGACTTAAGTCTGTGCACCTACTATATATCTAAATACACTTCTCTCTGGTAAGGGACGGAGGAAGATATTATATTGATCATATAAATTCTGGGTAAACCCGATAATAGTTATGATATTCATGTTATGTATATATGCTTATTTATAATGTGACATTGATGATTTATAATGCCCAAAATACACCTCCAATTGAATGATGAAGCAACTGCTGTCAAATATAGCAACCCAACTAGGTTTGGGTCAATCCCACAGGGAATATGCAAAAAATTCTTCTCGACTTGTTGAAATCACTAGGCAGTGCGGAAAAGTAAAAATAGGGGATTTGTAGTAACTAGCTAAAGGTAACAACGCTTGGTTGCTTTTGGTAGAAAATAATCTAAGACAAACGCTAGGCTTGTGTTCCCCCTGGATTCTTAACTCAGTAGATTTATCGTGCATTGTCGTACTATTCCAATATATTGCATGCAAAATCGATAGGTTATGCACCATCAAAAGTCTTTTAGACGAGTTGATAGAGTTTACCATTTTCCTTTTGAGTGTCAGGATGTCGCCTTACTAACCTTTATCTTAATCCCAGCTAACTATTACCTTTTGAGTCTCTAGTTATTAGATGACAGCTAACCATCTTACTTAGATAATACCTAGTAGCGCGGATTGACAGTTAAACTTCAAATTACTGTTGTGATTCTCTTTTTCTAGTCACTACTCCTATTTTGGAGTAAGTTGCAATAATCAAGGTGGGATCTTAACGTTGGCCACTGCTAAGAAATCAATAAGAACGAAGAAAACCCAATACATGCAACAATTTTTATCTAGAACGACTTGACACTTTCTCTACTTTGTTAATCTGCAAGGGTTCCATAATCCTAGCTAAGGGAATTAGCCACTCATAGCTATGAGATTAATCATTGAATCCACAGAAAAAATTACAGAATCAGTCTCACAATAATGAAAGAATAAATCCCAAAGTATTAAAGTGAATAACACACTAAGAACAATAATAAGTTTGTGAACTCGGCTCGAAAAGAGCCTCCTTCTCAGTTAGTCAATATGTGAATGTGTTTTTCTGAATGAATACATACAAAGCCTAAAGGGTATTTATAAATTACATGAAACCCTAGAATTCAAATCCTAAATAAAATAGGAATACTTAATTACCCATCCATAATAAGACTTAAAAACATCACATGAGTGTTATCGGGTTACATGGAAACCCTAGGAATGATTTTGGAATGATCTAGAAAATTTGAGGACGGTGGCTACTTGTGGTCACTACTTGGGCCCTGGCCTTGGGCGCAGGTAGTACTTGCGGTCTGCAGGGTGGGTGCATGACTGCAAGTGCTCGGATCAAAAAAATCCTACAGGTTAGCTCTCGGGATTTTGGACTTCTGACACATGCTTTGCCCCCATGAAGTTCACATGTACCAAATTCAGTCCGCATGTTTACTTAGCAAGTGTCGGGAATCATCTTTTCAGCTCTACTTCAATTCCCATACATATTTTGGTCACGAACAAGCCAAAAAGTGTTACAAACATCTGAAATTTCTCATAATTGCTCCCATAAGTAGCCAAAATGACTTTTTTTTATCCTTTTCACTAAATTAGCATCCAAAACATGATTTCCTACAAAACACTCCAAAAACACCTTAAATCCAAAAAATAGCCTTAAGTATATGTATATTTTCCAAGTTTAAGCATCGTAAGTTCTATATTTCTATAGCATATCAAGGCTCTCAACTTAGAATGTTGCATGTCCTCAGGCAACAAAACATAACAAAACAATATGATGATGCCTAACCAAGAATAACCTAAGATATCTATGGAAGTCGATCATCAATGTTAGCTCAAAGCACCTTAACCTCTCCAAGTTCAATATTTTAAAACCAACTGTGTGTATGAATGAAGTATAACAATGTGGAACAAAGGATTAAAGCTATGGCATTACATTAGAAGCAAACAACCATGCATAGATACTAGTTACACTACCCAAACAAGTAGGTAGCTAGCAATACAACCTGTATACCCTCACATCAGAAGAATTCCCCCTCACTCATATATGAAATCAAGCATCTCAATGCGGTGAAGGTCAAGAGACATTCACAATCAAAAAGAAGTTTCAATCAATACATGTCAAATACCATAGGTTTGCCCTTATTTTCTTTACCTTAGCTTTCAGACAGTTAATATGGGATCACTATAGGACTTTTCTCAGCTTGAAATATAGGCTAGGGGCTGGTATGATACGTATGGACATTTAAAGTGACTAAGCCTTCTTGGCACTACACTTACTTTAGGGTCTCACTTATTAACCATTTTTTACTTTATTTTTGCCCTTATTTCTCCTTTTTTATTTTAAAGTACATCCAGGATGAGTGTGGTTTCTTATTCTTTCTTATTTTGGTTTAATTTTGCTACCACACCTAACCCTACTTTCTTTTTCTTTTATTTTTTCCTTGTTTATACCCTCAGTATATTAGCACCCTATGATAGGAACCCACAACTTAGGCGATTTACCTCAGTTGAGGTGCACAATGTCCAAGGAGGACCAGGGCCAAAATAGGTTCATTGTAACACAAATGGGAAGGTGAAAAGGGAAAAGAAAGAAATTAGCTATAGGCTTAAAACAGGGATCAAAGGATACTATTTCACAATGGGAGGGTCATTTAGGCTAAAAGTGGATTAAACTAAAAAAATACCTATGATCCTTTCCTAACCAACTATCCTACAACCCAGGCAAGACTAACCGGACAAGTTCTGGACTTAACACATAAAGGAAACTATGTAGCATCTTACACACACATGGAAAAGAGTTACATTACAAGCTACTACCTATCTGGTTCATGTAATTGTTAGCAATGATTATCATGTCCCTAATTCGTATCCCTTAACAAGATCCACAATAGTCGCATATATATACATGCACACAATTAAAAAACAAGCTATTGAAAGGGTATCATGAACAAAAACATGTTAACTACCCTAGATACTTATTTTTCTCCTAGTTAAACATAAAATATCATGAAGAAAAAAATAATACGCCTAAACACGCCGGCTCTACTAGGAACAAGAGTCCGAGGAAAAGAGGCACCATAACAAAAATTCCAGGATGACATCAAGACCCACAAGAAGCCCCACCCCAACTTAAAATCATGCATTGTCCCCAAAAAATTTGGTGACATCCAAGATACACCTCCACTATGAATATGATACCGTTGCTGCCAAAAATAGTAACCTAACAAAAGTTGGTGTCGAATACCAAGGGAATATGTGAAATTGTGGCTCTCAGCTATTGTAATAAACGGGTGGAACTAGAAAATTAAATGGGGTGGGGGGTGGGGTTTGAGTAATATTGAACTAGTAGCAAATACCAATTTTGGTTGTAGTCAGTCATAAGTGAACATTAGGATTGTGTTTCCCCTAGATTCTCAACTCCGTAGGCTTATCGTGCTTTGTTAAACCAACTTGATACCTTGCATGAAGAATAAATATGTTTTGTACTTTCTATAGTCATTTGGATGAGCAGAATGATTTCACCCATTACCTTTTGAGTCTCAAGATGTCGCCTCACAAAACTTATCTTAATCCCAGTTAACTATTACCTTTGAGTCTATAGTCATTTGATAAAATCTAACCATCTTATTTAAATATTACATAGTAGTATGGATAGATAGTTAAACTCCAAATTACTGTTATCATTATCTTTTCCTAGTCACTACTCCTCTTTTGGAGTAAGTAGAAATAATCTAGGTGAGATCCTAACGTCCGCAACCACTAGAATAACTATTAAAGTAAAGATAATGCAATGCATGCATGGTATCAATTCAGAACAACAATAGCACTTCCCCTACTTTGTTAATCTGCCAGGGTTTCCACAATCCTAACTAAGGGTTTATAGCATCTCATGCTTGTGAAGTAATCAACAACATTCATGATTTAAAGCATAATATGAAATCACAATAAGAAGAAGTAAAACCCCAAAACCATAACTAAATTAATCAACCAAAGTCAATACAAGTGAATTCAAAGACTAAGATTGAATCTTAGAATCAAAATATTTTTGTAAGTATCAAAAGTATGTTACTATTACTAAAAACACATAAGGGGTATTTATAGTACATGAGGAAACCCTAAAATCCAAGCCCAAATAAAATAGGAGAAAAAAAGGTCGGTGGCTACTTATGGTCCCTACTTGCGCCTTGCCCTTGGGCGCAGGTAGTACTTACAGCCTGCAAGGAGGGTTCAAGTAGCGACAGCAAATGCCAGACCAAAATTTTTTGCAAGTCTACTCGTGGGATTTTGGACTACTGATATTTTCTTTTCCCATATGCGTTCCACAAGTTCTACTTGCAGTCCGCATGTTGACTTACCAAGTACGGGGAGTCATCTTGTTAGCTCTTCTTTAATTTTCGAACATGATTTGGTCACAAACAATCCATAAAGTGTCTCGAACATCCAAGATTGATCTCAAATGTAGTCAAAAACACTTTTCCCTCTTTTTTACAAACTTAGCATCCAAAACATTATTTTCTACAAAACATACCCAAAATGCATCATATCTAAAAAAAACCTCAGAAACTTGCATATTTTTATCCTTTTAAGAATCAAAAGTTCTATATTTCTATAGCACATCAAGACCCTCAACTTAGAACTTTTGCATGTCCTCAAGCAAAAAAGCACAACAAAATAAAAACGACGCTTAACTAGGAACAATTCAACGAAGTCAATCAATATTTTAATGCTCAAAATACAACACCCCCTCTAACCTCACTTCTCAAAACCGACTATGTATAAATATGAAGCACAATAATGTGACACAATGGGATTAAGGTATGGAATTACCTTAGCAACAGACAGCCACACATATGTACAAGTTACACTACCAGAAATAAGAAAATAGCTAGCATTATGACTCAAGTTCCCTCACAATAAAGAAGTCCCAACTCACTCATATGAAATAATGCATGTCAATGTAGGGATAGTCAAGAGACAGTCTCAGTCAGAAGATAAGTTTCAATCAATGTACATCAAATACCGTAGGCTTGCCCTTATTTTCTTTACCTTAATATACCGACAGTTAAGTTAGGATCACTGTAGGAATTTTATCGGCTTGTAATGCAGGCTTGGGGACTTGTATGGTACATATAGACATATCAAGTGACTAAGCCTCCTTGGCACTATGCTAACCTTGGGGTCTCACTTACTAGCTAATTTTCTTTTCATTCAGCCCTTATTTCTCCCTTTTTATTCTTTATTGCACATTCAAGTTGGATGCAGTCTTTTATTCTTTCTTTTTCACCTTTACACAATTTTTCTTTTTCTTTTCTTTTTCTACCATACGTTTCCCTACTAAATTTTTCTCTTATTTTACCCTTTTTCATATTGATTATACACTATACACCCCAATGATAGCCACCTTCAACTTAGGCAATTCACCTAAGTTGAAGTGCACAATGTCCAAGGAAAACCAGGGCCATAACTGGTTCATTGTACTACAAATGGGAAGGTGAGGCTAAAATAAATAAATAGGGTATAAGGCTTAAAAAGGGATCAATGGATGCTAATTTGTACATTGAAGGTCATTTAGGCTAAAAGTGGACTAGAATAAACAGGGGCCTATGATCCTTTCCTAACCAACTATCTTACAGCCTAGGAAAGACTAACCAGGCAAATTCTGGATTTAACACACAAAGGGGAGGAAATAGCATCTCACACACATATGGCACATAATCAATATTATAAGCTACTACCTATCCGATTCATGCAATTGTTAGAAAGTAATTATCATATCCCTAATCCTAATGCCATAACAAGATCCACAATGTTCATGCATATATACATTCGCATAGTTCTAGAATAAAAAATTTTAGAAGGGTAAAAATCCATAAAAACATGATAACTACCCTAAATACTTAAAAATCTCCTAATTACACAAAATATATCACAATATAAAACAAAACACAATACATCATAAATTAACATAAACATGTCAGTTCTGTAACCATACCACAACTGACAGGAAAGGAAGCATAGTAGTAAAAACCCACGGCGGCTATGATATTACCACCCCAACTAAAAACTATGTATTGTCCTCAATGCGCTAAAATAAAGTAAAACAGAGGGAAGTAAGAACATTATTGGGATGGAATAGGTTTTTGTGTCATGATCTTCCCTAAATAGAGGTTTATCTACTATCGGGGGGCATGGTGGTGGCGGTGCACTATGAGAAGATGCACCTGCAATTAGCTGGGAATGCCTCTTCCTATCAAAAACTACAGTCTCCATCGAATCATGGGCGGGCCTTTTTAGGTCTTGCTCATATGGCCTATCTGGATTCTGCAGGTGCCCCCTCCCGGCCTCTATTAGTCCCAACTATGGGGGCCTCCACATCATCCGTCTTGAATAAATCAAAGTTTTTGGGACAACATAAAGGTGATGTCTTAATAATTGGGGATAGAACTAGAGGGATGGATAATATATGGATATCAGTGAGAGAGAACATCTCTGCTCGTAAGATATCTACCTTCTTCCTTAAATGTCATAGATCCAGTGTATTAATTTCTACAAATCAGTCTGCTACATATCATTTATCAATACCTAGTGAATTTGGTACACTGGCCTCTATAACAACATCCTTATTAATAGAATATATTATAGACACCACTCGCATATTATCTGGCTACTGCACTGTCATACACACATCAAACAATACTTGCTCATAATTAAGTTTGAAAGTGATCTCCCCCAAGTCCATATTAATAAATACCCTACCAGTGGATTGGAAGGGTTTACCCAATATAATGGGGTCTTGACAATTCACCTCATAATTAAGAACCATGAAATCAGTGAGGAAAATACGGGATGCCACCCTTACTTCTATGTCTCACAAAACATCTACCAATTTCTTCATAGATAAGTCAGCAATCAATAACTTGTACACAACCAGCGGCATCACATTTACTCCTGATCCCAAGTCACATAAAGCTTGCTTGAAATTGAAAGGCTAAATAGAACATGGAATGATGACTTCTCCAGGATCCTTCTTCTTTTGTACTAAGGGTAAGGAAGGAGTTGTATTATAAGGGTGCACATGATCATTGGTCTCGATGACCTAATCCTCACTTCTATCATACTCAAAATCAGCATCACCTCATGTTGACTTCTCAAACTTTACCTCAGGTGTCTCATCGCTCTTAGTGCTATCAATATTTAATTCCTCAATAGTAGGTATAGGGTGATCATCAGTAGTGGCACGACAATTAGTGGTGATAGCTAAATAATGACTTATAGCTAGTAGACTCTAAACTTTTTCCCTTAGAATATTAACATGTTATTTTTATTTGATCATACCAAATATTTACCCAAACTGGTGCTCCAACCACTTGATAGAAGTGTCATGAGACTACACTTTCTAGGTCTACCCTGAAATGTTAGCCTTAATATCCTTTAAGGTTGTTCTCTTGATTTTCTTGACTTTTCACCAGTTTGGTCAATATTTTTTCCAATTCTTGATTTCGTATCTCATATTCCAGACAGAATGTACCTGTCCCCCTTCTTCTTGTAATCATCTCTCCATCTCCGGTCACCTTTTTTGTCCCTACTTTAGTCTTTATATCTGTTATTATAGTAGTTCTAAACTTGGTTTCCTTACCCATGGGCTCAAAAACCCTCTAACTGACGATCCGAATACGTAGCATCCTCTTTTAATGCAGACCCATAAGCTATGAAAGATGAACCCTGTGCTCCTACTGTATGAACTTACTAAAAATTCATGGTCATAAATTTCTTTGCCAGCAACCCAAGATTAGTCCTCAGTAGCACAATCTCTTGCACTATTATAAACTACCCTTTTGTCATAGCAACTCCAATGCCATAAGTGCTAGAACCTCTCTTTGCCTTCTAAGTTTGCCACCCTCGATTAGTGAAAGAGATTTGGTCTAGAATATTAGAAGCTACCTCCTAATGTAATCTTATAAAATCTTCTCTAGAGATAGTGTCTACCATGGCTCCAGAACTGATGGTTAGGTATCTATAGAATAACTCAAATAAGATCATCCCTGGAATCCGGTGGTTGGGCACTACAATCAACTTCTTCTTGAACCTGAACCAAGCCTCATACATAGACTCAGATGGTAGCTGCCTAAAATTATCCATATCATACTTAAGATGAAACATCCTAAATAGAGAAAATAACCAATTCAAGAATTGTCTGCACAACTCATTCCATGTAGTGATAAATCCTCTTGGAAGTTCCCCTAATAGTAAAGATATTTCTCCTGAAAGTGAGAAAGGGAACAACCTCAATATAAACACCTCCTGATTCACCACTGGATATGTAGATAAAGTTGAAATTCCAGTAAAATTGGCTAGATACATGTTTACGTCATTTGTAGGCAACCCCACAAACACACTTTTATGTATAAGAGTTGGATAATAACACTCGATATATTAAACTTAATTTCTGGAGGTAAAATAGAAGGAGTAATGGCACCAGTCTCTGTGGGCTCAACATACCCCAGATCCTCTTCATCATCCTTATATGGTTACAAGTACTGGTCTACTGGGATAATATAGGCCAGGCCACGTCAACCTCTATTCTGGTTTCGACTGAGTGCTGCTCGATGGTCTGCTTTAAGTTGATGCACAACTACCTCTGCCTCCCGTTATAAGCACTAAGATTTTTATTCTTTCCTTTAGTTACTATTTTGTTTGAACAACACCTCTTTTTACTGGTTAATAATATACTGAATTCCTTTGGGAGGAGAGGGAGACACATCATCACGAACTCCTTCAGGAAGATTATCTCTCTTCATCTCTGTCATCCTACTAGGTGTTTTTAGGATCCACTCTACACTCGTATTTAGTGGGATTAAGGTATTGTCTATACTCTATGTGCTATACATACACAAGTGTTTACCTAACTAAGAACAAAAAGAAAAATACCCAAGAACCATAGAAACTTAAATTCACAACTCAATGTCGTATTCCCCGACAATGGTGCCAAAATTTTGTGATGTACAAGGTACACCTTCACTCTGAAGATGATATGGTCTCTACCAAATATAGTAACCCAAAAAATGTTGGGGTTGAATCCCAAGGGAATACGTGGAATTGTGGCTCTCAACTGTTGTGATCAATGGTCAGAACTGGAAAAGTATATGGCGGGTTTTGAATAGCAATATCGAACAAGTGGAGAATATCAACTTCGATTATAATTAGTCATAAGTGAAAACTAGGATTGTGTCCCCCATGACTTCTCAACTCCGTAGGCTTATCATGCTTTGTTGAACCAACCTGTTACCTTGCATGCAGAATTGATAAGTTATGTATCTTCTACAGTCTTTCGAATGAGTTAAAGGGTTTTACCTTTTACCTTTTGAGTCTCAGAATGTTGCCTTACTAACCCTTATCTTGATCCCAGTTAACTATTACCTTTTGAGTCTCTAGATATTAGATTAAATCTAACCATCTTACTTAGGTAATACCTAGTAGCGTGGATCTACAATTTAACTCCAAATTACTATTGTCATTATCTTTTCCTGGTCACTACTCCTTTATTGGAGTAAGTAGTAAGAATCTAAGAGGGATCCTATCATTTGCAACCACTAGAATAACTATTAAAGTAAAGATAATGCAATACAGGCAAGGGTATTGGTTCAGAACAACAATAGCACTTCTCTTACTTCATTAATCTGCCAGGGTTTCTATAATCCTAGCTAAGGGTTTCTAGCCTGTCATTCTTGTGAAGTAACCAATAACATTCACGATTGAAAGCATTAGATGAAATCACAATAAGAAGAAGTAAAAACTCAAAACCGTAACTAAATTAATCAACCAAAGTCAATACAAGTGAATTCCAAGACTAAGATTGAATATTGGAATCAAAATTTATTTGTAAGTATCAAGAGTGTGTTAATCCTACTAAAAAAATATATGAGGTATTTATAGTACATAAAGAAACCCTAAAATCTAAGCACGAATGAAATAGTAGAAAAAAGGGTCGGTGGAAATTTATGGTCCCTACTTTTGCACTATCCTTAGGCACTGGTAATAGTTGCGGCCTGCAGGGAGGGCGCAACTGGCGACCACAACTGCCAGACCAAAATTTCCTGCAAATATGCTCTCGGGATTTTAGACTTCTGACACTTTCTTTTCCCACATGCGATCCACAAGTACTACATGCGGTCCGCATATTGACTTAGCAAGTGCCGGGAGTCATCTTTTTAGATTTTCTTCAATTACCAAACATGATTTGGTCATAGACAATCTGGAAAGTGTCTCGAACATCCAAGATTGCTCAAAAGTAGTCAAAAATACCTTTTTTCTCCTTTTCGCAAACTTAGTATCCAAAACATGATTTCCTGCAAAACATACCCAAAACTCATCATATCTAACAAAACAAGCTCAAAAATGCATATTTTCCTTGTTTTAAGCATCGAAAGTGCAATATTTCTATAGCATATCAACCTAGTATAGTGGAAGTATTCCCTCTTGTCAATATTTTCCTTGTTTTAAGCATCGAAAGTGCAAGATTTCTATAGCATATCAACCTAGTATAGTGGTAAGTATTCCCTCTTGTCACACAGGTGACCTGGGTTCGATCCCCAATAATGGTGCAAAAATTTAATAACACCCAAGATACACCTTTACTCCAAAGTTCATTATGGTCTCTATCAAATATAGTAATCCAACAAAGGTTGGGGTCAAATCCCAAGGGAATACATGGACTTGTGGATATCAAATGATGTAATCAACGGGCAAAAACTAGAAAAGTAAATAGGGGATCTGATTAGCAATATCGAACAAGGAGTAAATATCAACTTTGTTGTAATAAGTATTGGTGAACACTAGGATTGTCTACCCCCTAGATTCTCAACTCCGTAGGCTTATCGTGCTTTGTTGAACCAACCCAAATTACTTTTGGATGAGCAGATAGATTTCACCCTTTACCTTTTGAGTCTCAGGATGTCGCCTTACTAATCCTTATCTTGATCCAGTTAAATATTACCTTTTGATTCTCTAGTTATTAGATGATAGCTAACCATCTTACTTAGATAATACCTAGTAGCATGGATCGATAGTTAAAATTCAAATTACTATTGTAATTATGTTTTCCTAGTCACTAATCCTATTTTAGAGTAAGTACCAATAATCTAGGCAGGATCTTAATGTTGGCCACCACTAAACTAACTATTAAAGTGAAGATAATACAATGCATGCACGGGTATCACTTCTCCTACTTCATTAATTCGCTAGGGTTTCCACAACCCTAGCTATGGGTTTTAGCTGCTCATGCTTGTGAAGTAATCATAACATTCATGATTGAAAGCATAGATGAAATCACAATAATAAGAAGTAGAAAAAACAAAAACCATAACTAAATTAATAAACTAAACTCAATACAAGAGAATTCGAAGACCAAAGTTAGATCTCAGAATCAAAATATGTTTGTAAGTATCAAGAGTGTATTCCTTCTACTAAAAAAACACATAAAGTATATTTATACTACACGAGGAAACCCTAAAATCAAATCTCAAATGAAATAGAAGAAAAAAAGGTCGATGTCCACTTGGTCCCTACTTACGCCCTATCCTTCGGAACAGGTGGTACTTACGACTTGAAGGGAGGGCGTAAGTGGTGATTGCGAATGCCAGACAAAAATTTCCTACATGTTAGCTCTCGGGATTTTAGACTTTTGACACTTGAATTGCACATATGCAGTCCATAAGTTCTACATATGGTCCACATATTGACTTAGCAAGTGGTAGGAGTCATCTTTTCATCTCTTCTTCAATTCCCAAACATGATTTGGTCATGAACAATCCAGAAAGTGTCCCAAACATACAAGATTGCTCTCAAATGTAGTCAAAAACACCTTTTCCACTTTTTCATGAACTTAGCACCCAAAACATGATTTCTTACAAAACATACCCAAAATGCATCATATCTAACTAAACAAGCTCAAAAACTTGCATATTTTCCTCATTTTAAGCACTGAAAGTACTATCTTTCTATAGCACATTTGATGTCCAAGGAGGACTAGGGCCAAAATAGGTTCATTGTAACACAAATACAAAGGTGAAAAGTAAAAACAAGAAATAGGCTATAAGGATCAAAACAAGGATCAAAGGATACTATTTCACAATGGGAGGGTCATTTAGGCTAAAAGTGGACTAAACTAAAAAAATGACCTATAATTTGTTCCTAACCAACTATCCTACAAAATAGGCAAGACTAATCGGACAAGTTCTGGATTTAACACATAAAGGGAACTAAGTAGCATATCACATAAACATGGCACAAAGTTACATTGCAAGCTACTACCTATTCGGTTCATGCAATTGTTAATAGTAATTATCATGTCCCTAATCTAATGCCATTACAAGATCCATAATAGTCACATATATATACATGCACATAGTTAAAAAAAAGCTATTGAAGGGGTATTATACATAAAAACATGTTAACTGCCCTAGATACTTATTTTTCTCCTAGTTAAACACAAAAAATATGAAACAAAACACAATACGGCTAAACATGCTAGCTCTACTAGGAACAAAACTCTGGGGAAAAGAGGCACAACAATAAAACCCCCAGAAGGACATCAAGACCCACAAGCATCCCCATCCCAACTTAAAATCATGCATTGTCCATAATGCATCAAACCGCTAAAACAAGATAGTTAGGAAAATACCTGTGGTACCATATGTACAGAGATCTGACGTCAATCATGAATATAAATACAAACAACAAAATACCTTGTGTTGTCTCTAAGTAGCGCCTAATTTCATATCGCGGCATGGCAGGGCTTGGTTGGGTACTCAGACTTCCCCAACCAATCCATAGGTACATTGACCACTCAGACTTCATTAAGGTAGTGCAAGAGTTGTCCTTCTAATTTCTCTTTCCACTTTGAACTTATGAATTTCACCCCTAATTAATTTTCTAATTTTTCATTATGCTCCAGGGGCTATGGTTGAAAAATAAAGGACCCAATAAATAGATATGGTATGTTGTACTTCTTAGACCGTACATAAGAAATGTAGTTCATTGATTCTGGCTCGGCAAATTTAAGAATACAGACATATGTTTCCTCCTCCTTGCACACTTCTTCAGGCTCAGATGGTTCGATCCAGATCTGACTGTCCAAACATAATGTGGAAAAATTCTTCGAATGAGGTCCAATATGCCCCAACTCAATAACTAAATCCTTCTTTACATCCCTACATAACTCTAGTATACTCTTCTTAAGAGTGACACTATCCATAAGACATGAGAAATTTTTGACTCCTCTAATTTTAGCTTCTCAAGTTGAATTCTTAGAATTTTTTCCATCTCACGCCACCCATAACTAGTTTGTTGGGCATTAGACGTAGTAGCTTTTGCATCCAAAATAATTTGTAAGTGGTAGATATTCAAACTTATCAACCTTTTGAATATAATCTTTTTTACTTTTTTTAAGGAGTGACAATGTATAAAGCATGCTGTTATTATGTTCCAACAATATATTTATCATGTTCCTACAGTAATGCATCATATCAAAAGGAAGAGGATTAATAAATAAAGAGTCATCATCACTCCATACTTCCTTTAGATAGGTTGTCATATCAAGAAGAGTAGGTAAACAAAACAAACAAAACAAAATAAAATAAAACTCAATAACTCCAACAACTTCAATCAAGAACTTCAAAATCGTATTCTTCAACAATGACGCTAAAATTTAATAACACCAAAAATACACCTTCAATTGAAGAATGAAGCGATCGCTGTCAAATATAGTAATCCAACTAGGTTGGGGTTGATCCCATATGGAATAGGACAAAAATACTTCCTAACTCATTGAAATCACTACGTAGTGCAGAAAAGTAAAATGGGGAATTTGTAGCAGCTAGCTAAAAATAACAAGGCTTGGTTGCTTTTTGTTGTATACAATCTAAGGCTAACGCTAGGCTTGTGTTCCCCCTGGATTCTCAACTCAGTCTTCTTATCTTATGCTGTCATACTATTCCAGTATCTTGCTTGAAGAATCAATAAGTTATGTACCTTCAACTGTCTTTTAGACGAGCTGATAGATTTTACCCTTTTTCTTTTAAGTCTCAAGATGTTGCCTTACTATCTCTTACCTTAATCCCAATTAACTATTACCTCTTGGATCTCTAGTTATTAGATGACAGCTAACCATATTACCAAGATAATGACTAGTAGCATGGATCGACAGTTAAACTTCAAATTACTTTTGTGATTCTCTTTTCCTAGTCACTAATCCTATTTTGGAGTAAGTAGCAATAATCTAGGTGGGATCTTCACATTGGACACCACTTAGAAATAAATAAGAACAAAAAAAACCCAATACGTGCAAGAATATTTATCTCGAATGACTTGGTACTTTCTCTACTTTGTTAATATGCTAAGGTTCCCACAACCATAGCTAATGGAATTAGCCGCTCATCGTTATGAGAACAATCATGGAATCTACTAACAAAATTACAAAGTTAATCTCACAATAATGAAAGAATAAATTCCAAAGTCTTAAATTTAATAACAAACCAAGAATAACAAGATGTTTGTGAACATGCCCCAAAGGGGCCTCCTTCTCAATCAATTAATATGTGAATGTGTTTTTCTGAATGGATACAAAGCCTAAAGGGTATTTATAGATTACAAGAAACACTAGAACAAATAATAAATAAAATAGGAAAACTTAATTACCCATCCATAATAGGACTTAAAAACATCATAAGAGTGTTATTGGGATATATGGAAACCCTAGAAAATAATTTTAGAACAATCCAGAAAAGTTGAGATCGGTGGCTACTTGTGGTCGCTACTTGTGGTCACTACTTCGACATAGGTAGTACTTGTGTCCTGTAGGGTGCGCTCAAGTAGTGACCACAAGTTCTCAGACCAAAAAAATCTTCCTGGTTAGCTCTTAGGATTTTGGACTTCTGACACTGCTTTGCCCATATTTGGTTCACATATACCAGATGAAGTTCGCATGTTGACTTAGCAAGTGCCAAGAGTCATATTTTTAGATCTTCTTTAATTTCCGCATATTTTTTGGTCATGAACAAGACAAAAAGTTCAACAACCATCCATAATTTCCCAAAATAGCTCCCATAAGTAGCCAAAATCACCTTTTTCATCCTTTTCATGAAATTAGCATCCAAAATATGATTTCCTACAGAACACTCAAAAAATAACTCAAATCCAACAAAATAGCCTTAAGTACATGCATAATTTCCAACTTTAAGCATCGTAAGTGATGAATTATGGAAATATACTCTACCTTGCTTCTCTTTTCTTGATTATTTACTTTATTCCTTGTGGGACTTGCTATTTACTTTAGCCCTCGTGGGGCTTGCTCTTTACTTTATCCCTCATAGGTCTTGTTCTTTACTTTAGTCCTCGTGGGGATTACTCTCTATTATTGCCATTGTTTTTGATATTATGATGATGTGATGATATTAGACAAGGCTGGAGGATATTATGATGAAGCATTGATACCTGGCAAGGCCAGAGGATGGTTATGACTTTGCATTAATACTCGGCAAGGATGAATGATGATTATATTGATGTGTCTATATGTATATCTATCGATTCAAGTCTGTCTAGACCTCTGTATGACATCTATATTTACATAATCAGCAAGCCCAGAGAATAATTATGATGATGATGGTTAGATGATAATGGTTATAATGATGATAGTTATGAAGGTGATGGTTATTATGATAATATCATGATATTGATTATCTCATTAGTTATGGTATTGGGGATTCTATTGTATTCATCTTTGCATGCACATTAACTATCACCAGTATGCACCTATATTTATCAGCTTTTATGGAAGGGCTGCTCGGTATAGGTGATGACTATGCCATATGGTATGTTGTATTCTAATTGAACCTTTTGATCCTGGCGTGATGGGGGCACGTGATAGGATAGATTAGGTATTTGGTTGTCTAGACTAGCCAGTTACCCACATAGTTATTGTTATTGTTATTATCATTGTAATAGCTAGTTTATGATAGATTGGTCATTGATTTGGTATAGAGACTTCAGATATGATTCCAACCTCTTTTATCTTATGATTACATTATCATGCATGACAATTTGATGACTTGATGTATGGATTAGAACCCTGAGCATTCTAGCACTAGCTCTTACTATGATTATGAGGTATTAAATAGCTAGTCTGATGACTTAGGCTGTACTTCGAGCAGACCTTGGTTATGTGCATATATATATATATATGTATGCATACTTAACTATATATAGCTATGGTATTACCGTATATCCCTCATTTTCTTTATTTACTAGGATTATATACTCATTCCTTTGCCTTGTATACTTGTTTATTGGCCAGTGATATATGGTATAGTGTTGAGATTTCTAAGTATGGAAGGAATAGGATAATGCATTATTAGTCTTCCTTAGTCTTAATATGTTAGTATCTTGGGCATAAATAGTATAGTTCATCCTTATTATCTCGTTGGCTATTTTATATTATTCCTGGACATTTGGGTGTAGTTTTTTATTGTGTTTATATGTTATAAATATATGCTTTATAGTTGGATCTTAGTCGGTAGTTTCCTATTTAGTACCACGTGTTTGGTATTTACACTACTCTTTTGTAACCTGTAGATCATAGTACGGGTTTTTGCCATTGATGTGTGCATCGTGCAGAGCAACTATGGTTTGGAGATGTAGAGTGAACTCTTAATGTTCAAAGTATTCCTTATGACTCTCTTATGTATTAGACTAGGCTCTATGTTGTGTTTGGAGATAAGTTATATTAGTGTATTAATTTGTTTGTCACTTTAAAATCTTATTATATAGGAGCTCTTGTACTTATATCACTAAGTTTTGGGACTATATTACGTATTTGATCTATTATTACATCTTTTCCACATTCTTTACTTTATTTCCTTAGGTAGTCTGCTACTAGCAGTTATGGACTGTTAGTTTTGTCTTGCCTACTGGTGGGTTATACTAGACACCATCATAACCTAAGAAGTTAGGTCGTGACATGTACATACAAAAAAAGAAAACAACGTGAATACTAAAATAATGGGTTACCTCCCACCCAACACTTGATTTGTCATTATGAAATGACATGGCTATGTTGGTTACTCAGAATTCACAAACAAGCTCATGGGTTGCCTTCCATGAAGCACCTGATTTAACATCGCGACAAAACTCGATTTCCTTGGCTACTCAGACTTCACCAAGGCTTACATTAATAGTCACTTTCAACTCATAAACATTACCCTAATAGTGCTTGACACACTACCTTTTCACCTTGAACGGGGATTCACCATATCATTTCATCTCAAAAACACCATGTGGAAATAGCCTAAGCATGATGAATGGTCCATACCACCTAGACTTTAACTTTTTAGTAAACAAGCGGTCTTGAATTATATAATAAAACCACATCATCGGGCTCGAACACTCTCTTTTCTATCTTCTTATCATGATAAAATTTCATCTTTTCTTTGTATAGAGAAGAACACTCATAAGAACGGAGGTGGAATTCATCCAACTTATTCACCTAGATCATCCCCAACATAGCTGAACCATGCCACTCTAAATTGAGCTTTTTCAATGCCTATAGTGACTGGTTCTGAAGTTTGACTGGAAAGTGGCATGCCTTATCATCCACAAGATAATATGGATAGGCAACTATAGGGGTCTTAAAAGCTATTTGGTAGGACCATAATGGATCATCTAACTTTCTTGACTAGTTAGTCCTGTTGGCTTTCACAGTCTTTGCAAATATGGACTTGATCTCTTTATTTGGGACCTCAACCTTCCCACTCGTCTAAGGATGGTAAAGTGTTGCCACCATATGCTTCACACCATATTTTTTGAGTAGGGCCTTGTAAAATAAATTGCAGAAGTGAGACCAACCATCACTAATAATTGTACACGGAGTGCCAAATCGAGAAAAAATGCTATTTCTCAAGAATGCAGTGACACTTCGACCCTCATTGTTGGGAAGTGCAATTAACCACCACCCACTTTGAAATATAGTTAATTGTTACTAGAATGTACTTCATACCATAGGAGCTCACGAATGGATCAATGAAATCAATCCCCCATACATTAAACCACTCCAACTCTAAGATATGTGTTATGGGGATTTCATGTTTTGGGAGTTCATACCTTGTCACTGACAATGGTCACAATTTTGAGCATAGTCATGAGAATTCTTGTATATAGTTGGCCAATAATACCCACACTACAAAATATTTTGGGTTATGCGAGCACAATCATGATGACCCCCAACTGGAAATGAGTGACAAACCTCAAGGTTGCTCATCATCTCAACCTCAGGAATACATTTATAAATGACACAATATGCACAAATCAAAAAGAGATAAGGCTCATCCTAGAAAAATTTTCTCATCTCATGCATGAACCCCCTTCTCTGCTATGATGACAAATCCTTATAAACAAGATCATTTGCCAAAAAGTTGCCAAAATTAGCAAACTAGGGGATTAAGTATTGAGATGCTGCTAAGACCTGCTAATCTGGAAAAGTATCATCTATGTAAAGTTCATCCCATATTTTCTACATTTCCTCCTCCTCAAGGCAAGATAAGTGATCAACAACTTGGTTCTCAGTGCCCTTCCAATCTTTTACCCCATAGTCATAATTCATGCAATCAGAGGATCCAACGTATCAACCTTTGTTTTTCATATTTCATAGACATTATATACCTCAAAGCTACATAATTTGTGTGAACTATGACTTTGGTCCCTATCAAATATGACCGAAACTTCTCAAAGGAAAAAACCACCGCAAGCAACTCCTGCTCAGTGACTGTATAGTTTTTCTGTGTGGGGTTTAATAACTTACAAGCATAATAGATTGGGTGAAGGATTTTCTCACGTATTTGGACTAGGACAACACCCAAGGCTACTCTACTAGTATCATACATAACCTCAAATGACAAAAACCAATTAGAAGACACAATAATGAGAGTCGAGATCAACTGCTCCTTAAGACACTCAAATTCCTTGAGACATGCATCATCAAATATAAATTTCACCTCCTTCTCTGAAAGCTTTTTATAGTGGATTAGCAATTTTAGAGAAGTCCTTGATGAACCTCCTATATAATCCAGCATAACCCAAAAAGTTCTGGATACCTTTAACTTAGATCGGATGAGGCAATTCAATTACCTCAATATTTTCTCTATCCACCTCAGTACCCTACTTTGAGATTTGGTAATTATGAATAATACCTTCTTTTACTATAAAATGACAATTCTCCCAATTTAGCACCATACTATATTCCTCACATCTTTTGACTGCGTTGGACAAAGGGGCCAAACAATCATCAAAGGAGTCCCTAACTATCGAAAAGTCATCCATAAATACCTCTCTAGTGTCTTCCACCATGTCAGAAAATATAGACATCATGCATATTTGGAAGGTGACAGGAGCATTGCATAGTCCGAATAACATCCTCTTGAATGCAAAAGTCCCATAAGGGCTAGTAAAAGTCATATTTTCCTAGTCTTTAGGAGAAACTGAAATCTAATTGTATCCCAAGTACCCATCAAGAAAATAGTACCAATGCTCTGCCTGCTAGAATATCAAGCATCTGATCCATGAATCACATAGAAAAATGGTCCTTTTGAGTCCAAGTACTCAGCTTCCTATAATCCATGTACACCCTCCATCCAATGACCAGTCTCTTTGGAACCAATTTATTCTTGTTGTTAAGGACAATAGTGATCCCACCATTCTTAGGTACACATTAAACTTTCTTACCTATTTGTTATTGCGATGGGGAAAACCACTTAAGCATATAACCACTTGATGATTTCTTTCTTCACTAACCCCTGCATTAGAGGATTTATCCTACTCTGGTGCTCGATGATTGGTATAGACTCTAGTTCAAACTGTATCTTATGAGTGCAAATATTAGGTGGAATCTTCACAATGTCTGCAATAGTCCATCCCATGGACCTCTTGAACCTCTGTAATATTGAGATCAATGCTTCGATCTATGTTTCCAATAAGTTAGCAACAATAATGACCGACAAGTTATTGACGACCCCCAAAAATGCATAACACAAGTGAGATGAGAGGGCCTTCAATTCCAAGACTAGTGGCTCCTTAATAGATCAAGATCCAACTTCTATGGAGCATAATTATAAGAACCTCAACTATACAACACGCTCACCATATCATCATAGTCATCAATGCCATCATTGTCAAAGTTCATGATTATGCCGCTAAGGCCTTAACCCCAAGATGGGTGCAGTCACTGTATCATCATCAATAGTCTCAATCACGGACACTGCTCTCATATCCTTTGGTTGTCTTATAGGCTGACACATATTAAAAGTAACCTGTTCATCATTCAGTCAGAACTTTATTTGCCCCATCTCTATGTCAACCAAGGCCCTACCCGTAGCTAAGAAAGGTCTTCCTATGATAATAAGTACTTTAAAATCCACTTCATAGTCAAGGATCACAAAATCAGCTGGGAATATAAAGGATGCCACCCTCACCAAAATATCACACAAAATACCAATTGGCTTTTTCACAGTCCAATCAACTATCAATAACTTCATGGATGTTGGTTTGGGTGCCCCCAACCCCAACTTCTTATATAATACCAATGATATCATATTGATACTAGCTCTAAAATCATTTAAAGTTTGAGAAAAGCTGAAGGATCCAATGGTACTTAGAATAGTAAATGCTCCGGGGTCCTCCTTTTTATCAACCAACAATCTAGAAGCAACAACACTGGAATGATAAACATTATCAACAACCTTAAAACTCACCATCTACTTTCTAGTAACCAAATTTTTCATAAACTTAGCATAGCTAGGAATCTTCTCTAATACTTCTACAAGAGAAATATTAACAGATAGTTCCTTCAACATTGATAAGAGCTTCTAATACTTCCCTTTCTTTTATTTATTCTTCAATCTCTAAGGAAAAAATAGGGGGAGGTCATAGACCTTCAACACAGGCTCGAATACCTTTCTCTTTCCTTTATTCTTCGTAACATTTGTCGATTTTTGTGATGACTCCCCACTGGTCAACAACTTTTTAGATTCCACTTTAGGTGCCTCATCTACATCTACAACATTATTTCTAGATTCATCAACTATAGGAATTGGGGGCGGGGGGGGGGGGGTCAATGATGGAACTACCACTCTGAGCAGTGATGGATAAACAGTGACTATCATTCTTTAGATTGTGCACTATATTACTTGGAAGGGTGACCGATTGATATTGATTCAAGGTTGCTGACATCTATCCAAAATTATTTCTCTAATTGCTTGATCATAGTAGGATGCGATTCTATTTTTTGGGTCAAACCTAAAATTTGTTCCTTAATCTCCTTAAGGAAACTCTATTGACTTTACTAAACTTTTACTAGCTTTGATAACATAGACTTTATCCTTGTCTCAATGTCACAGTTCCTTGGTGGAACATATGCACCACTCTTCTTCTTATAATCATCCTTACATCTCCAGTCACCATCTCTCTCTTCTCTATTCCCTATATCTATCCCCATAGTAGTTACAACCTTGATTCCCTTGACTCAAGTTCTAATTACCTTGAAGATATGATTGACCCTTGGATAAAAAACCTACCAACTCTGTATCTATATATTTTTCCTCTTCATCAACATCTGAATTATATGACCTAGAAATATTACATTGTGCTCCCATAATATTTACCGTCTAAAAATTTATAGTTGTGAACTACTTTATTAGTAATCCAATCTCCATCCTCAATTGTGCAAACTCTTAAGCCACCGGCTCATCCACAACTCTATACTCTCTGAAAGCACCTATGGCATAAGTGCTGACACCTCTATATGCCTCCCGAGTACTCCACCCTCAATTTGTAAAAGATATTTGATCTAGGATATCTGCTACTGCTTCCTAATCCAGGTTTATGAATGCTCTACTAGTAATAGTATCCTCCATAGCTCTGGAACTAGTATTCAGGGCACGATAGAAAATCTCCAAACAATTTCTCCCTAAAATTCTGTGATTAGGCACCACCATCAACTTCTTCTTAAACCAAAACCATGCCTCATACATCAACTCAAAATGCAATTGCCTGAAATTATAAATCTCTTCCTTCAAATATAGCATTCTGGACAGAGGGAAGAAACAGTCTAAAAACTACTTTCACAACTCATTCTAAGTAGTAACAGACCCACAAGGTAGTTCCCCTAACCATAATGTCAATTCACTAGTTAGAGAGAATAGGAACAACTTGAGTCTGAGAGCTTCTTGATCTAACCTAGGTATAGTGTATAAAGTGCAAATCACAACAAAATTTATAGGTTGCATATTTGCATCATTAGTTGGCAAGCTAGAAAATACACCTTTCAAATTCAACAAATAGATCATAGCAGTAGTAATGTTGAACTTTACTCCCCTGGGGTAATGCAAGAGAAATGATAGACTATTTTAGTAGGCTCCACATAACCCAAATTTTTATCTAGATCTTCATATACTATAAAGTACTTAAAAGCTAGAGTCACTGGAGCATTATATCTTATACCTCTATTGAGTTCTGCTCGATGATCAACTACCCATAGCTGTCTTTCTCTCTTTATCTCTTGAGCTGCACGCTGGGAAACCTCATTAACCCTTTATGTATTAGCCTTTACTAGTAACCACTCAGTGGTTTGCTCTACTGTCTCTTGAGGAGGTGGTGGAAGAGGAAAGTCTTGTGAATCATTTTAAGGTAGCTCATGACTAGCCTCACCACCATGTTATGGCTTTCTACAATTATGTTGTAGGATTCTTTATGGATCTGGATAAAATGGGATCGAGGGATTACCTTGACTCCTAATACTGGGCATGCACCGGCATTCACCCCAAGAATTTAGAAAATTAAAAATAAAAAACCTTAATAGCTACAATCAATAAATCCGCAATCGCATTCCACAACGACAACACAAAAATTTAATGTTGCCCAACCTGTACCCTCCAAGAATATACAATGTGGTCACTATTAAATTATAGTAACCCAACTAGGTTGGGGTCATTTCGACAGGGAATAGGTCAAATCTGTCTCTCGAACTTTCTAGAGTAGCTGGAAGTGTAGGAAAGTAAATGTGAGGATTTTGTAGTAAACAGTAAAAAGTAACAAGTTGTGAATGCTTTTGGTTGTAAATAATTTGAGATGAGCACTAGGACTATATTCCTCCTGGATTCCTAATTCAGTAGTTTTAGTGCTCAATCCAACTAATGTCACCGCCATAAATGTAGAATATGACAAGCTAGGTATTACTAACTGTTTTGTGAATGCATTGGTCAATCTTACCCTTTACCTTGTAGGTTTTTGGGTATTGCCTTACTAACCCTTTTCATTGATCCTAGTTTAACTATCACCTTGTGGGTATCAAGTTATTAGATGAGGGCTGATATCCTCGAATCACAATTGTAATCTTCTTTTCTCAATCTCAATCTCAATCTCTCTAAGGAAGATGATCTCTAATAGAGATGGGTTCTAGAGTTTTCCACAAGTAAGAAAGTAATTAAACCAAAGAAGATCACAATGCAAGTGTAAACAATAATTTAGAAGAACCTCACACTTCCCCTACTTTGTTATTATCCAGGGTTCCCAAAACCCTATCTAAGGGAACTAGCCACTCATAGTTGAAAAACAATCGATGGAATTTAATAAAGAAAGCATAAGCACAATCTCACAACAATGAAGATTAAAACCCAAAATCTCAAATTAATTAATCAACCAAAAAAAAGAGAACAAAAAAATCCCAAGATCAAAAGTCAATCTTAGAATTAAATATATGTTTGTGAATGGTATGAGTGTGTAAACTAACTAAAAACATCATAAAAGTATTTATAGATTACTTAAAAACCCTAGTAATCTAAACAAAAATATACAAGGAAAACTAAGTTAGTGGCCACCTATGGCTCCACTTACGAGTCGTAAGTGGCACTTACGCCATGAAGGTGGCCATTGTGGATGACTGTGTCTTTAATTCTGTAGCTTTTTTTCTTGTACTAGTACCTATGCGATGTAGGTGGTACCTACGTCCCGTAGATTTCCTCATTGTTGGTACTAGGAAATCCTCAACCTTGCAGCTTCTCTAAACTTTAATTTTCTTGCACTTCTACTAGCATCTACAACACCGTAGGTAGTACCTTTGGGCCGTTGGTGACCCCTCACAGGTAATAATCAACACTCTTCAACTTCTTCTTTTCTAAAGTTTGAATTTATGAAATCTACCAAGCAACGTATGCCATGTAGGTGCTATCTACGCCATGTAGGTAGCTTTTTAGGTGGGATTTTCCTGCATTCTTGACTCCTTTTCTTCATGTTAAGATCCAAAACCTAGTTCCCTACAAAATAGATACAAAAACTCATCATATCTACCAAGACAAACCTAAGTACTTGCATATTTTCTGATTTTAAGAATGGAAAATGCCATAAGACCTTGGCACATTAGGTTCCCTTACCTCTTATATAGCCCTGCATGATCTTCAAAATGGTTTGTTTGTGAGCATTTTATTCTCATCTCATACATACATTCATGAGATTTTAAATCATTGTGGAAACACTCATATTGACAGAAACATAAATTTTTTTCACCAAACCCTCTGTTGTAGCCCATGAGTCAGAGTAGAGATATAAATATAAAGAATGGGGCCAGGTATTGATAAGGTATATGGATTGTGAACCTCCATGGGTCCTACTTAGAAGTGTTGAGGCTCGATAGGTGTATTTTCATGACCTGAGACTATCCCCTAGTTGTAACACGGTGCTTGGAACCACAAGTGATCCCAAGCTAACCCATGAACTATCATACTCTTGAACAACTGATTTAGTATGTATATAACAAAACATAATTTGCTGAGTGGAAGCATAATTATGGAATAATATGTATAAATATTAAACTGATAAAGTTTTAAATTTGACAAAATCTGAAGAGAGAATTGGAATTTACATTTACATTTCTTAACTCTAATTAACTATCTATTAAGCCTCTACAATAGTAATTATAGATAGCTAGGACATGTCTCCAACTACCTCTAATTAATATATATGAATAAATATAATTTAGTACATGAACTGTAACTGACTAGAGTCCCTGAAATAGGAGAACTCATCACCTGCTAGCTGGAAGCTACAAACCGCCTGATTATGATATGTAGGCTACAACTGGTACCAATATTATGAGTTAATGTAGCACATAGACATATATATGGATCAATACTTTGGAATGTACTAAGTAAGTAGGGGTGAATGCAATAAGTAAAAGTGAGTAGATACAAAATCTTAAAACATGCATGTTAAGTACTAGTAAACTCACTAAGAGACTGAGATAAACTGAAAGCTGTAGTATTTTAAGACATAAGTACAATATAATCTAATAAGCTGGTGAATCACTACACTGAGTTTATTAAATATTTACTTTTATAGAATAAGTAGAACTAAAGTTGGGAAGCGATAAAACTGAATATTGTATGTACATCTCATGTAAAACTGAATAGACTATAAAACTAAACTAAGGATCATACATGGGTACTGAACGTGAAAAATAACATGAACATGTAAAAATGAGAATGCAAGACCAAGAATAAAAATGTTTATGAGATAATCTATAATCTGAAAGACTGAAAATTATATATCTGAATAATTGAAAATTTGTATGCTTTGGTCAAGCAAACCTGAGCTGATACATACTGAATCCTGACTTCAATTATTGGAGGTATCATGTAACTGACATGTCCTAATTTGAGCTAATTGGAGTCCAAACTGTAACCCTGGTTGGAAGGGATGTCAGAACCGTGCCACGGGTACTAACACTGGTTGTGTGGATCACTAAACTGGTGTCCCAAAGGACTAAAGATTCACATTTTACTGGCAGGTTCCCTCATGAAATCTGTGTCAACCCTCAACTGGTAGGTAGACATCTCAAACCTGTGCTGACTACTTAGTTATGTAACTCAGGGATTTCTACTAAAGGTTAGACCCTCTAATGGTAGGTGAGCCCCCATCCCTGGGTTCGCTCGGTGCTAAATCCTACTTCCAATTGAACTGACACTGGTACAAAACTGAACTAAGTTTAACTGAACATTATTTCTGATAACTGATAGTGCTCATCATGATGATAAATATCTGAGTAAATAATAAGACTCATGGTTTCACTGAATTACTACTTGAATTATCTAAAGCTTAAGTAAACACATAAGTATCGGGTGTTCATAACCCGCCAGTACTGAATGAACATAAAGCACGATATCAACACTTAAAATTGTAGGATAGGAATCATGGTTCAAAGACCCAAAACATGAACATTCCACCAAACATGTGAGAATCATGAAGTTGAACATGGGAATGTGTTAAACATGATAAATCAACATGATTACATGTCTAAATTCATAAATTAGGGGTTTAACATGAAATTCACTTAAATATGACATAGAAAATTAAAACTTGAAGCATGAGATAACATAACTATCCATGGAGTCATACTTGGACATGAATTGAGTTCAAATCACTAAGAAATACACAAAATAAACCCATATTGATCATATGAATCTTTAATATAAAATAAAACTTTCTTTTTAAAAAATAAAGGTTTTTGGGCTCCATGGGTGAAAAAGATCCATGAATGAACTCCCACATACCTTAATTAGATGAATTCTTGCAATTGAAGCTTGAATCCTTAAAAAAAACTTAAATTTGGAGCTTGGATACTTGAATTACAGGTGATAAAGTTGAATATTTTGTTCTTGGGAAGACGAGGTTTTCTACGTTAGAAGTTTTGAGGAAGATGGGCAAACAATGCCCTTTTGAATGCTTTAACCTTAACAAGATGAAACAGTGGGGGAATAAGCTCTGAATCATGGCCCATATCACGTGGAGAGAATAATGCATCATTTCTCTTATCTCGTTAAGAGAGAGAGGCATTGTGGCCAAATCATGGACCCTTACAGCCTCTCGTAAAAAAGGCCATAACTTTTTGCTTGGGTATTTGATTAAGGTGATATTGGTATCGTTGGAAAGATAAATCAATTATATATATTTTTATGGGTATTTAGCAAAAAAATTCTATCTATATAAAATGTTATATACATTTATAGTTGACCCTTATGGAATCAAACACCAAAATTTGGCCGAATCGAAGGCTCCTAGCTCAACTTTTCTCTAAGTGATTTCTCTGAACATTTTTCTTCTAATAAGAACTTAAAAAACTAGGATAAAATTCATGAATCATGTATTCAAATATAAATAATGGTATTAGAGTTTACACATGTAGGAATGATGGTTCAAAGTCTAGCCCAAAAATGCAGGGTGTTACATATATACAGAGGTTATGCAATAACCTTGATCTTATCACATCACATTAATATCATAATCATTTCATTTTATATTTTTATGTATCTTTATTGTTGTATTTTTGTATTTCACCTGATGCATGTCTATTCTATTTCTTTTATGTACCTATTTTCATGCTTATTTGTTATATCTAGAACTGTTAGTAGAGATAGTGTGACCTACCATTTGTGATATTTTATGATTTTAGGTGACATGAGTATAGTATGAATTTATATACCTTATTTTCTACTTTTCTAAGCCAACCTATGATATATATTGAGTATAAGTGTACCATACTCATCCCTACTATACCCTTTCAATACAGATCAATGTACGAGTCCGTCACATGACAATTGAGTTTGTATGGTCAATTGTTGATACTGTTGAGGTAGTAGTCAATCTATGGTTTCAAATCAACTTTAGATCTCCTCCTATCTAGATGATGTCCTTATCTTGTATTCAGAGATAGACTTATAGTTCTTGGATCTTAGTTGTATTTTTTATTTAGAGTTGTACTTTAGATAATTCTTACACTATGACATAAGGTTTGGGGATGGTTTATGGTATCTATTATAATTTAGATTTTTTCTATATATGTGAACATATGGTTTAACTTTTCTCTAGAAGTATCACCTTAGGATTTATGTTATAACTAGTATTACATATTAGTTTGGGTGATCAACTCACTTGTCAAGGTGTGGCGTGATAAGTGCCATCATGACCTTAGTTTTTGGGTCATGACATTTTGTATCAAAGCAGCAGGTTCATCGGTCTCATTAGTATAAGAATAAGGGGTCTGGTAGAGTCTCGTGATTGATATGTAGACATCCATATCAATCTTTGAGAGGCTATAAGATATCTTTATAGAAATTTCTTATTTTATTCCTTATTGTAAGAATCTTGCATAACTCTATTTTAAGTTGTGTTTCACTCTTTTTGGTGTAGATGGTGAGGACTAGATTCTATGAGGCTAAGGATATTAAGATGGTATCCAAGGAAAGAGCCCACTTTAGGAGAGGATGGGCTCATTGTAGAGGACGACCATGAGGATCTGCCCCTTCCAAAGGTAGTACTAGAGGGATTTCCCCTAAGACTGAGGTTGAGCATGCTAGAGATATGAGACCTACTTAGTTTTAATAGAGTTCTAATATCCCAGTCTTGGAGGGGTTATTGATTCATTTGCTGACTCGTTTGAATGGTGTCCCTTTAAGCATACCTGGTATTCCTCCATCCCCAAGTATTGTACCTTTATTAGAGCCAAAGTATGCTTATGGTGTTTCCCTAAATCCGAGTGTTGTACCTACATTGGTGCTAGAGTCTGCCTATGGTGTTCCTTCAGCTCCGAGTGTGGTTCCTCCAGCAGTACTGACATCTTTTTATAGTAATCCACAAACTCTGAGTATTGTTCCTCCTTCTATACCAGTATTTGAGTATAATATTCCGATATTAAGAGTCCAACCTTTATCTATGTTACCTCTTCAGGTGGGATCACAACAGGTAAGATTCACTTGCCTCCTCTTGCTATGGGTATATTTATGTCTTTTCAGGAACAAAAATGGTTTGAGAGATTTAATCTCTTAGGTCCACCCAAGTTCAGTAGTGCCATGGGCAAGGGTTTCTATGAGTTTTTGATTTATTGCCAAGAGAAGTTGCATAACCTCTGATCACTCGAGTCATATAGGGTTTCTTACACTACTTACCAATTGAGAGATGTAGCCAAGGATTCTAGAGGTCACTTATCAGTTGTAGAACCCTTGCCTGAGATGACTTGGGATAAGCTTGCTGAGGCCTTTTTGGATAATTTTATACCCTATAGTTTAAGGGATCATATGAGAGATGAGTTTGATTACTTGGAGCAGGGCTCCATGACTATCAGCGAGTATGAAACATGTTTCCATTCCTTTTCCAGATATTTTTGACAGTATTTCCACCGAGTCTGAGAAGATTCAGAAGTTCATGAAGAGATTGGATGTTTCTTTTTAGCTGGATACTGCCTAGATGGTAGTGTTAGGGGAATCATTTTAGAGTATAGTGGATCATGCAAAGATGACTGAGTCCGTCCTTTGAGCTTCTATGAGAGGTGCCAAAAGGGTTCATCGTCAAGATGAGTTTAATGGTCATATTCCTCAAGGCAGAGATTTCAGAGGTTTCTGTGGGAATCATGGTATATGTAATGACCCTCTAGGTCATTTCCTTGATTTATATGCATTTCTAGAATTTCAAACCTTGCCACAATGACTATAGGTCATGTGTGACTTAGTAGAACTATTAGTTTGGTTATCGGACAATTGGTTTGGTTTTAGATCCATTTCTTTGATTTGGAGCTTTCACTTTTAAGAAATTAGTCTCAGACCAAAACTCCTAGTAGATGAGCTCGGATAATAATTTTGAGAGCACCATTGATATCACCCAAATCAATACCTCCAATTGAAGATAAAATGATCGATGCAAAATATAGTAACCCAACTCAGGTTGGGATCAAACTCATAGGGGATACGCGAACTGTTTCTCACGCTTACTAAAATCACTGGGCAATATAAAAAAGTAAATAGGGGGTATTGTAGTCATAATCTGTGAAAAGTAACAAGATGTGAAATAGTTTTGGTTGTAAACAATCAGAAACGAACACTAGGCTTGTGTTTTCCCTGGCTTCTAACTCTGTAGGTTTATTGTGCTCGATCCAACTATCAAATTGTTGTGCATGTAGAATTTGACAAGGTATGTAGCACCAATAAAATCTCAACAAACTTTAGTGAATCCCACTCATCTCCTCTCAGTCTCAGAGTGTCTCAGTACTAACACTTGCCTTTGACCCCAGTTTTTAACTATCTCCTCTAGGTTTCAAGGTTATTAGATGAAGATAATTATCTTAAGTAGATAATGATGATTAGCTTATTTGGACACTTGTTCCTAATATCTACCTCCCTCTTAGGTTCATACTAAATATGGGTGGGATCATAATGTTTTCAACTATTAAGAAATCAATAAGCACGAAGAAAACCACAATACATACAATAACACTAATCTAGAAGGATTGAACACTTTCCCTACTTTGTTAATCCGCCAGGGTTCCCACAACCTTGGCTAAGGGAATTAGCAAATCATCATTTGAAAAAAATCAATAGAATTCATATTTTAAAGCATTAAATCAATATCACAATAATTAATGAATAAAACCCAAAGTCTCAATTTGAATAATCAACCAAAATCAATAACAAAACATTCCCAAGATCCAAATTGAATCTCAAAATCAAATATATATTTGTAGGTAGTAAAAGTGCGCACACTAGCCCAAAAGGGAAATCCCTAGCATCCCCTAACTAAGAAAATGTCAAAAGGGTATTTATAGATTGCACAGAAACCCTAGAAATCAAAAACTAAACAAAAGAGGAAAACTTAAGTTGGTGGCCACCTACGGAAACCACCTACGGGGCGTAGGTGGCACCTACGAGGCGTCAGTGGTCCCACTATTGGTGCCAGTGCCCAAAACTCCTGGAAAAATCTCAAAAATTCATGGTTTCTAACACCTACGAGGTGTAGGTACTACCTATAGCAATTAGGTACTGCCTACGACACGTAGGTAGTCCTTCATAGGTGACAGATCAAAATCTTCAGTTTCTGAATCTCTGAACTTCAATTTTCTGGTACATATTATGACACCTACTCTATGTAGGTAGTACCTAAAGGGCGTAGGAACCCACGTAGGTGTCCCAAAATCTTTGATTTTCATATTTTTTTCTCCTTTTCAGCTCCAAAACCTGGTTTCTTGCAAAACACATTACAAAACACATCATATCTAAAATAAAGACCTAAGTAAATTGAATATTTTCATTGTTTTAAGCATTGAAAGTGCTATGATACCATAGCACAATTACACACTCAAATTAGAATATTTGTATATCCTAAGGAAACACAACATAACACATGAAACAACGATGCTTAACTAGGAGAAACCTAAGTTATCTACGCCAGTCAATTGACTTTAAGCTCAAAGCATTATCCCCTTCCAGTTTTAACACTTCAAAACCAACTATGAGTATTAATGCAACTAAACAATGTAACATAAAGAAATCAAGATATGGCATAACATTAGAAACAAACAACCATGTATATGTACAAGTTACACTGCCCACACAAATAAGAAACTAGAAGCACAACCCATGTTCCCTCACATAAAAGAAATCCTACTCACTCATATGAAATCATGCATGTCAATGCAGGGACGACAAGAGACACTCACACTCAAAAAGAAGTTCCAATCAATGTGTATTAAATACCATAGGCTTGCCCTTGACAGTCGGATTAGGATCACTATAGGACTTTTCTTGGCTTATAATATAGGTTAGGGGATAGTATGGTACATATGGATATTTAGTGACTAAGCCTCCTTGGCACTACACATACATTAGGGGTCCACTACTCAACCAGTTTCTTTTATTCCACCCTTATTTCTCTTTTTGTTCTTGTATTGCATATTTAGGTTGGGTGTGGTTTCTATTATTCTTTCCTTTTGTACTATTCTTTTCTTTTTCAAAATTTTCTCTTCTTGTTTTCTTTTGCTTTTTCTAACACACTCAGCCCTACATTCCTTTCTCTTATTTTCCATTCTTCATACCCATTTCACATTACACACCCTTATGATATCCACCCCTAACTTAGGTAATTTTCTTGAGTTGATGTGCACAATGTCCAAGGAGGACCAGATCTAAAATAGGTTCATTAAACACAAATAGGAAGGTGAAAGGTAAAACAAGAAAAATAGGCTATACATGCTTAAAATAGGAATCAAGAGGTACTTATTCATATTTGGAAGGTCGTTTAGGATAACAGTGGACTAATTTCAAGAAAGACCTATGATCCTTTCATAACCGACTATCCTACAATATAGACAAGATTAACTAGGAATGTTCTGGATTCAACACATAAAGGGAACAAAGTAGTATCTCACACACACATAGCACAGGGTTGCATCACAAACTACTACCTATCAAGTTCATGCATAAGTTATCTATGATTATTATGTCCCTAATTCTAATGCCATGACGAGATTAATAATGGTCACACATATATACACGTCACATAGTTCAAAAATAAATTTTATGAGGGGTATCATTTTTCTTAAAAATAAAAATCAAAGTACATCAATTACCCTAGATACTCAAAAAGCTCTTAATTATACAAAAACACAACACAATATGAAATAAACATAGTACGACACAAAATTACCCTAGAAATTTTGGTTTTACAACCATACCGCAGCCAACAGGAAAAAAAGAACGACAACAAAAACCTGCAATGGCTATGGTATACCCTACCCCAACTAAAAGGCAACATATTTCCCCAGTGTGTGTAAATAATGTAAAGCCATAGAATGAGGACATACCCGTGAAACACTTGTCATTCGTATCATGATTGTCCCCCTTAGGGGGTATATCAATTGGTGGAGATGATGGTGGTATGTTGCACTACTAAAGGATTCACCCGCATATATCTCAACATGCCTCTTCATATAAAAAATTACAGACTCTTTCAACTCATGGGTGGACCTTTTCAGGGCCTGATTATATGACATGTCAAGATACTGCAGGTTTTCATCTCTAACTCTTTTGGTCTTAACTCCAGAGATCAGCTCCTCCCCAGCAAACAAATATAAGTGCCTAGGTTGGTGTGGTGGCATCGACTGGGAAAATAAGGGGATCTCAAAAGGAATGACTGGAATATAACTATTGATAAAAGAGCATACCTAGATGTTCAATTAGCCACCTTCTCCTTAATCCTAGCTAGATCAGGTTCCTCAATATCAATAAATCATACCTGTACTCTCATTTTAAAAAAATAAATACAGCCATGCAACTCGTCCTTCATATCTAACATCTCATCCCTTACAGTAGAACAAATCTGAGTGTTTCTACTTTTAAAATACATTTGGACCCAAGGATGGATCTACTTATACAATATGGTAATCTCCAACTTTGCCTTAGTCAATTGGCCTGTGGTCTCATCCTAGCTCTCTAGCATGTGTT
This sequence comes from Capsicum pubescens, assembly GCA_030864215.1. Classification (NCBI taxonomy): domain Eukaryota; kingdom Viridiplantae; phylum Streptophyta; class Magnoliopsida; order Solanales; family Solanaceae; genus Capsicum; species Capsicum pubescens. The sequence goes on along the minus strand of CM061549.1, from coordinate 154,445,095 downwards.
GTACAAAGTCTCATGGAACCATAACAAATCCTAGAGCTATATAAGTGGGAGTGGGGTGAGGAGGCTTAAAAGATACCCGAACAAACTTAAAATTAGAGTTTAGGGCTGAAGTAGTCATGGCTGGTGTCTCCTTCCTTTGAGTTCTCATCTTGGGTTCCTCTCTCTGGTCACCCATCTCAAAATCCATACTTATTTCCACATCATTAACCTATATATAACTAGGCTATGTAGGAACTGATGGACCCTTAGACTGGGCTAGAATTGTTGTCAGAGGCCTACGGGTCATCTAAGAAAGGACCGAGTTTGCCGGATCTTTGATCAAACTCATCTGTACCATATCCATCGCCTCAACTATTTTATTAACACTTGGAACCTCAAGTAATCCAGACTTAATGTACAACTACTATACAAGGTAAGGAAAGGGTAATATAGTTAATTAAACAAAATCTCACTCATGTAGCTCATACTTGATAATAGATGCAAAGTCTGTATCATAACCAACCATCAGAATCATGATCAAAGTAGAAGCATCCCATGTAAGAAAGTTGTTTGCAATAGTTGGACATAATAAATAACGAACCATTATCTACTAAAACTTAGAGGGAAAACTCAACGCCGCCTATTTAATGTGCCTCTTTCCCTCGATCCAAGAGGCCTCCTCACCAAGGTCTAAAATGTAATTGGCAATCTATCTCGCCAAATCTATCCTCTGTCTCCTATGCTTAGCATTTCGCATAGCATATACATTTTGTATAAATTTCAATAAAAAATTGCACTCTGCAGTTGATACCAAAGCTGTATAATCAGGGCCAAATAGAGCTCAACAGATGACTACCACTGAAACATTAACCATGACATCTCTCACTAGTGTCTTCCCTAACTGGGTTGCTCTGTATGCCTACTATCTTCACACCAATGCCTAACTAGATGAACCCTATGGTCTAGTCATCCACCCCAGCTTATAATAATCAAATGCAACCTGCAAAAGTGGTGCTCTAGAAAAACCAGATAACTCAATCTATATCTTTTTCTAAATAACCCTCTTGGTCTGACTGATGTCACCAAAAAATACACCTCTAAACAAGGCAAAGCAGTTGAGGAAAAATATAGTAACAACTTCTGTTGGGATTAAACCCATAGGAATACATGAATTATTTCTCTAGTTTGCTGAAGTCAACAGGTGGTACAGAGAAATAAATGGGGGCATTTTTATTGTAATAGTGAAAAGTAACAAACTATGAGTGTTTTGGTTGTAGCCATTCAGAAACAAACACTAGGACTATGTTCACCCCAGCTTCTTAAATCCGTAAGTTTATTGTTCCCTGTTGAACGAATCTAATATCTTGAATGCAGAATATGATAAGTTATGTACCATCAAACTATCTTATGGACTGATTAATGGATTTTACCCTTTAACTTTTGAGTTTCAAGATATCATATTACTAACCAGAAACACCCTGGGTTTTGACCCTTAGAAAATTTCCTGAAATTCTTATCTTTGAACCCAATATAACTCATAGGTATGAGCCATATGTTAGGGTCCAAATGGTATAGTCTAGTCGTATGCTGACCAGTTTTGGTTGGTGGGATGGATTTTCGTTACTGAAATAGATACTACTTAGGGGTATGAGTCATATTGGTAGGTATAGATCATTTATTTTTGTAACTTAATCATAGACTTGGTTACTTAGGTTGGATCTGAGTATGAGTTGCTCATCATGATCCGTAAGATAGGGTACAAGTCATACCAATGAGTCATATGGTGGAAAGTTTCTAAATCTTTCTTGGATTTAAATTTGCCAGGGGTACGGATAAAGGGTAAGAATTATTTGATTTGGATATGACTTGGTTGGATGAGTCATATCCTAGTCAGTGTTGGATCAAAAGGGTGAGGCTTAGTATACGAGTGAAGGGTACCAATCATATTGGAGGCTACGACTTATGTGGGTTAGTCGTATCCCTAGGACAAGATTTTGTGCAACTTAAGTGGAGGTATTCTGGACATTTCCCCAGTTATCTTAATAAGTTCCCATGACTTCTAACCAACTTGGAAGGTTATTTACCCTATTATTCAATTCATTAATACATAAAAACTCTTCTAAAACACTCTATAATTCTCTCAAAATCTTTTTGGTAAAGGAAGCCAGGATTTCAACAAGAGGATTAATTTAGGGCTTGTCTTGGTGATTTCTTTCCATCATCATCTAGGTTTAAGGCATGTTCTCTTCTCTCATTGTTAATTCTAACTAGAAGCATATTTTTTATGAATGTTTTCATGACTTTATTGATTGTATGATTTCGGTTTTCAAATATGAATTGAGGGTTTTGATAATAAATGATTAGCTATGGTTTTCCATGGTTTTAATTATGCTTTATTTGCATTAAAGGTGGTTTTGATAATTTTATTGCATGGGAATGGTTAAATGGTAATTGGAATTAGTTTAGGTGATATATGCCCCCAATATGTTTGAAAAAAATACCTATATTAATGTTTTCATTACATTGAGTATTTTAATGGAACTCTTGCTTGTTTTATAACTTAGTAAATGAATTATGCATGGTTTAAATATCTTGGAAAGGTAAATGGATAAATGGTAATTCTTGTGGGGAACATGGGATCCACCAAATAGTTTGGTATGGTAAATAGAATAGCACTTGGAAGTCACCTTAAACCTATATGTGGTTGGCTATGGTAACATGATACCACCACTAAATGGCTCTGGTTAATAAATGGTAAATAGATTGGTTCATTGCTTGGTAATTTTAAGACCCCACAAAGTTCTCTCGTAGTCTGAGCCTTAGAGCGTGTCAAGTGAAGTGTAATTCCAGCCCTAAAAGATTGAGAAGAGACTTCCCATGTGATTGGTCTTTAAACCATATAGAATTTTCTTAAATATGAATTTTTTTCATGTGGAGAATTGAATTAGCTTTCCAATTATACAAATTTCATCCAAATCGGCATCGGGGTGACAAATTATGGACATTTTACTAAGAGTTATCGGAACCGCCTAGGTGCGACGGACGATCTGATGGACCATCGAGTCTGCGATGGACCATCACTTGGACCATCATAACCAAGGTAGTAAGTCCCTTTTCTGGCCCAAGTGTGACGACCAGGTCAATGGACCGTCAAGACTGCTATGGACCATCACTGCTGAGGCAGTATGGCTCATCTTGGCCAACGTGCGACGGATGATCCGATGGACCGTAAGACTAGTAATGTACCAGCACTTTGATCGTTGCATCGAAACAGTGTGTTCTTTTTCTGATCGACGAGTGATGAATTATTCGACATACCATCAGGCTAGCGATGGACCGTTGCTTCTACCATCGCAGCCCCTGTTCAGTATTTTTAAGTCATTTTTAAAGGGGCTTTTTAGTCCTTTCCACTCTTTTATCAACCAGATATATTCCAAGCGAAGAAAATGGCTTCATTTATCATCCAAAACGCAAGAGAGCTAGGGTTTCTCCCTCAAGATCAAATCTAAAACTCTTCTCCAAGAAATCCAAGAACTCACCATAGATTCTACCAATTAAGTTAAGATTTAAGTTCCCAAGTTCAAGGGTTGCAAGAACACTCTCTCAAGAGTAAGAGGAAGAGTTGAATCAAGCTTGTTCATCCAATTTCATAGTCAAAGGTATGTGGGGTTTTGAATAAGGGTAATCCATTCACCCTTGTACCCAAAGGCTTATTTAAACTATAATTTTCTGCAATCTATGAGATTTTACATGATATTGAATTAGGGTTCTCACCCATTGTTATTGATTGCAATATCTAGATGTTTTCCATGAATTGAAAGTCAAATAGCATGATTTTGCATGTTTTTTTTCTTACGAAATTGAAGCTGGGTATATACCCTATGTTGTTACTCCTTGAGAATTTAAGAGTTTCAATGTTCTAGAAATTGAAGTATATGAGCATGTTGATATTTTGAGACAAATTTCTGTAACTTCCAGACTTTTACATGAATTATGAATCTATATGTTGTCTATTATGCATTATGATGAGTTTTAACTTGAGATTGAGTTATGGGTCATTAAACCCTACTTACGACTTGCAATTTTATGAACTATTGTGCTATATGCACCCATGATTTAAGTATTTTGAGATTATTGATAAATGTTTTGACCTAATGGTCATAGAGTTTTGAAATCCACTCTACCACATAAGATTATAGATTTGATTATTGGGTTATTATGAACCATGAGATTATTTTAAAAATAGATTTTCATGAGATGAGTGAGATAAACTAAAGGGAGTAGTATTTAGTACCGAGTTGGGTAAGTTACCATGGTTTTTTACCCCAGAACTATGTGCCACCATAGGTTTGAGATTTTGGGCCTGAGGCTGAGATGATTGGGTCCAAGGCCGAGATAAGTGATCTCTAAGTTGAGGTTATACTCCTTGGCAAGAGTATGGCGCCTCTACCCAATGTGAGGCTTCTTCTTAGGAGGACAAGATGTTGAACTACATGTAGCTCGCATGGTTTATATCAGTTGAGAGAACCTCCCTAAACTAAAGTGTTTTCCATTGAGATAGAATGTTTTCCCTAAAGTTTGAGATGAGATATTTTCTAAAATGAATGAACTGCCTTTGAGTATTTTCCAAATAAGAAAGTAGGTTTCTCTACAAATACGAGTTAATCACCGGTTTTTAAATCAAAGTTATATGATTCCAAGTTCTAAGTGTTTGAGTTCAAAAGAGTTATAAGTTTTTGAGCATTAAAGAAGTTTTACTCTCCATGAGATATATGCATGAGTTTGAAAGTATTTTTTTAAAGCTTTCTTTAGTCTTCGAGTAATGAGAATAAGAGAAGAGTTCAGATTTTAAAGCTAAAGTATAATGACTCACGAGATTTGTGTTACATGCTTCAGTCTACATGATTTATGAGCTTTATACTTTAACTTATTCAAGCCATGTGAGTCATTCCTAATTGCATGCATGATTTGATTGAAGAGTATTGATACCGTTTTTATGTAAATGCATACACCCCCACATACTCAGTGCATTCCCAAGTGTTGATCCACATATATGTCTATGTGCTACATTGTCTTATAATATAGGTTCAGGTGCTCAGTCCCAGTCTTGTTAGTGATTCCCGAGTACCTTTGTCCATATTTCTCCAGTGGTGAGTTCTCATGGTTTGAGGGACTATCTTCAGATATTTCAGTATTTGAGTGGTTATGTTATTACTTTCAGTCTAGTTTGAGTCAGTTGGGGACCTGTCCCAATGGCTCTCTAGTTCATGGAGAGATGCTTTGTCAGACTAGTTATTAGATTGTGGTTGTATTGAGATTTCTAATATTGTGGTCATTTGGACCAAGTATTACCTTCGTATTTACATTCATTTGATATGATAGTGCCAGTGTTTCATATATTTCTTCTTGAATGAGTTATTATATAAAGTGATAGGCTCAAAGGTTAGCTTGGGGCTAATTGTAGCCCTAAGCACCGTGTGACATCCTAGGAGGTGATTTTGGATCTTTACAAACTTGGTATCAGAGCCTAAGGTTTAAGGAGTCCTAGGGAGTCTGACAAGATGCATTAAGTAGAGTCTTGATCATCGGTGTGTAGTGCACACGTCTATGAGCTCTGCTAGAAGACATGTTAGGAAAAAGTTATTTCTTTCTTTCAGATTACATTGTGCCTGCAGTTGTCCCTCTCATCTAATAATTCGTGCTCTCCTATTTCAAAAAATGTCTCTCCAAAGAGAGAATATCTGTGGAAACGATGATGAGCAAACCCCACCTGTTGATCCTTTGAATAAGACTGTGTCTCATGCTGAGTTTTGGGCAGCCTTTCAGGCGTTATCCCAAGCAGTCACCGCTTATGTTCGGGCCAATAACCAGGCCACAGTTGCAAATCAGTAGGAAGATGATGTAGCTACTCCTAGGATTTGTGATTTCATGCGGATGAATCCACCAGAGTTTTATGGGTCCAAGACAGGTGAGGACCCATAATTGTACATTGAGGAAGTGAGAAATATCACATAGGTGATGCATGTTTTTGAGGAAAAAGTGTTGCGTTGACATCTTACAAGTTGAAAGACATAACTTATGACTGGGTTGTATCGTGGAGGAAGGGTAGAGGTAAGAATGCTACTCGTATGACTTGGCAGGTATTCCAAGATGCATTCTTGGATAAGTTCTTTCCACTTGAGATAGGAGAAGCAAAGATTGAGGAGTTTATAAACTTGAGCCAGGGCTCCATGACTATTAAGGAATACTGCTTGAAGTTCAACCAAAGTATGCTCCTAATTTGATTTCTGACGCCCGAGCTAGTATGAGTAAGTTCGTGACAAGTTTTTTTGGTTTGGTACTGAAAGAGTGTAGGACTGTGATGCTGTATAGGGATATAGATCTATCTAGGTTGATGATGCATGTACAATAGATAGAGGAGGATAAAATTAGAGAGAAAGAGATAGAGTGGGCGGTAATAAGAGGGTTAGATTTGAGCAATATGAGTATAGTCAGCCTAGGTTCCATGGAGGAAACCGCCCTCAGTTTCAAAGACGTCCATCTATTCCAGTACTTTTATCAGCTAGTGCTCTCGCACCTAGAGGCAGGCAGGAGCAAGGGAGTAGGTATTTTATGTCTAGTCGTAGAACAGTGTTGGTAATAGGCCCCGTTATCCTTCTTGTGCTAAGTATGGTAGGGATTATTTTGGTGAGTGTTTCGCAGATTTGAGGGGTTGTTTTGGTTGTGGAAAGCAGGGCCACAGACTTAAAGATTTTCTGCATGCTAGGCAGGGGACAAGAGATGCCCGACCTCAGGCACAAACTACTAGCACACCAGCTCCTGTCCCTCATCCCACCCCTATCCAGGGTGCTTCATCTAGCACTACTAGCGGTCAGTGCCAGAACAGATTCTATGCCTTACCATCTTATCAAGAGCAGAAGAAATATCCTGATGTTATTACTAGTATGCTTTACGTCTTTTGTTTTGATGTTTATGTGTTGTTGGACCCCGGGTCAAGTCTCTCTTATGTGACCCCACTTGTGGCTGTGAATTTCAAAATGAGTCCCAAAAAGATTCCTGAGCCTTTCCTAGTCTCCACACCAGTAGGGGAGTCAGTTGTTGCTAAACAAATGTATAGAGATTGTCCTATTACTATTGTTCATAGAGTCATACTTGCTGATTTGATAGAGTTAGACATGGTTGATTTTGACCTTATTCTGGGTATAGATTGGCTTTATTCTTGTTATGCATCTATAGACTGTCATACCCATGTGGTCAAGTTTGAGTTTCTTGATGAGCTAGTTTTTGAGTGGTTCGGGAGTTCGGTATCTCCCAAGAGTGATTTTATCTCCAATCTCAAAACCAAAAAGCTAATATCCAAGGGTTCCATTTATCACCTAGTTGGAGTGAAAGACACTAAGTTTGAGGCTCCCACTATTTAGTCAGTCGATATTGTTAATGAGTTTCTTGATGTTTTTTCGAAAGATCTCCTAGGGGTACCTCCCGATAGAGAGATGGAGTTTGGGATTAACCTTCTTTCTGACACTCGTCCCATTTCTATTATGCTATATCGTATGGCACATGCTGAGCTTAAGGAGTTGAAAGAGCAACTCAAAGAATTTTTAGACAAAGGTTTCATAAGGCCCATTATTTCTCCTTGGGGAACACCTATTCTATTTGTGTGGAAGAAAGATAGTTCTTTGTGTATGTACATTAACTAAAGTCGGCTTAACAAGGTCACAGTAAAAAATAAGTATCATCTTCTGAGAATTGATGACCTGTTTGATCAGTTGCAAGGTGCAAGTTATTTCTCCAAGATAGACATTAGATCTACCTGTCATCAACTTAAAGTGAGGGAATGTTATATTCCAAAGACAGCCTTCCGAACTTGCTATGGTCAGGCTGAAAGGACAGGAAAGCAGAGTACACATAGCTGAAGCAATTTCCTAAACGGCTCAAAACCTCTCTAAACTCTTGAATACCTCAGAAATTGCAAGAACTCATGCAAGAAAAGATATATAGCTAAACTATAGATTAGAAGTGCTGAATTAAGGAAGAATAATACCTTCAGATTGATCTGAACTCGTGGAAAAGAGGTATGGGTACTTGGCTCGCATGTCTCCTTCTGCCTCCCAAGTAGCACCCTCAATTGTCTAGTTCCACCACAGCACTTTGACCAAGGGAACCTCTTTGTTCCTCAGTCTATGGATCTGACAATCTAGGATCTCAACGGGAATCTCATTGAATGAAAGACTGTTCTGAAAATCAGCACTCTCTGAAGGATCTACCACCACGGAATCACCAATATGCTTCTTAAGCATGGAGACATAAAAATAGGATGAATGGATGACAACTCTGCGGGCAACTCAACCTCATAGGCTACTTTACCAACACGTCTTAAGACTCTATACGGGCCAACATAACGAGGACTAAGCTTTCCCCTTTTGCCAAACGTCTTCACCCTTTTCATGGGTGAAATCTTCAAGTACACCAAGTCACCCACCTCTTTTGATGGCTATGAGCTGTCTTCAACCTTTCTCTAATCAATTTAACTTTCTCCATAACTTCAAACGCTGCATCAGGCCCAATCACGGTAGCTTCACCCACTTCAAACCAACCTATGGGTAATCTACATCTTCTACCATACAAGGCCTTAAATGGTGCCATCTCGATGCTATCATGGTAACTATTGTTATAGGCAAACTTTATCAATGGAAAATACTCATCCCAACTAACTTTGAAATTAAGAGCATACGCCCTCAACATGTCTTCTAGGGTCTGAATGGTCCTTTCAGCCTGACCATCTGTCTGTAGATGAAAAGCAGAACTCAAAAGAATATTTAAAGACCCCGCAAATTTCCCTCGTAGTCCGAGTCTTAGAGCGTATCAAGTGAAGTATAATTTTGGCCCTAAAAGATTAAGAAGAGACCTCTCTCAAGAGTTAGTAGAAGAGTCGAAGCAAGCTTGTTCATCCAATTTCATTGTCTAAGGTATGTGGAGTTTTGAAAAAGGGTAATCCTTTCACCCTTGGGCCCAAAGGCTTATTTACACTATAATTTTCTGCAATCTATGAGATTTGACATGATATTGAATTAGGATTTTCACCCATTGTTATTGATTGCAATATTTTGATGTTTCCGATGAATTGAAAGTCAAATAGCATGATTTGCATGTTTTTTTCTTAAGAAATTGAAGCTGAGTTTATACCCTATGTTGTTACTCCTTTAGAATTTAAGAGTTTCAATGTACTAGAAATTGAAGTATATGAGTATATTGATATTTTGAGACAAATTGCTGTAACTTCCAGATTTCTACATGAATTATGAATTTATATGCTATCTATTATGCATTATGATGATTTTTAACTTGAGATTGAATTATGGGTCATTAAGCCCTACTTGAGACTTACAATTTTATGAACTATTGTGATATAAGCACCCATGATTTGAGTATTTTGAGATTATTGAAAAATGTTTTGACCTAATGGTCATAGAGTTTTGAAATCCACTCTACCACATAAGATTACAGATTTAATTGTTGGGTTCTTATGAATCATGAGATTATTTTGAAAGTGGATTTTCATGAGATGAGCGAGATAAACTAAAAGGAGTAGTATTTAGCACTGAGTTGGGTAAGTTACCACGGTTTCTTGCCCCAGAACTACGTGCCACCTTAGGTTTGAGATTTTAGGCCTGAGGCCGAGATAATTGGGCCCGAGGCCGAGATAAGTGATCATTGAGTTGAGGTTATACTCTTTGGCAAGAGTATGATGTCTCTCCCCAACGTGAGGTTTCTTCCTTAGGAGGACAAGACGTTGAAATCCAAGTAGCTCGCATGGTTTATGTCAGTTAGGAGAACCTCTCTAAACTAAAGTATTTTCCATTGAGATAGAATATTTTCCCTAAAGTTTGAGATGAGATATTTTCTAAAATGAATGAACTGCCTTTGTGTATTTTCCAAAGAAAGAATTAGGTTTATCTACTAATACGAATTGATCACCGGTTTTTAAACCAAAGTTATATGATTCTGAGTTCCAAGTGTTTGAGTTCAAAAGAGTTATAAGTTCTTGAGCATTAAAGAAGTTTTACTCTCCATGCGATATATGCATGAGTTTGAAAGTACTGTTTAAAGTTTTCTTTAGTCTTCGAGTAATATTAATAATAAAAGAATTTAGAATTTAAGCTAAAGTATAATGACTCACGAGATTTGTGTTATATGCTTCATTCTACATGATTTATGAACTTTACATTTTGACTTATTCAAGCCATGTGAGTCATTCCTAATTGCATGCATGATTTGATTAAAGAGTATTGATACTATTTTAATATAAATGTATACACCCCCACATACTGAGTACATTCCCAAGTGCTGATCCACATATACGTCTATGTGCTACATTGTCTTTAATGTAGGTTCAGGTGCTCAGTCCCAGTCTCGTCAGTGATTCTCGAGTACCTTTATCTATATTTCTCCAATGGTGAGTCCTCATGGTTCGAGGGCCTATCTTTAGATATTTCAGTATTTAAGTGGTTATGTTATTACTTTCAGTCCAGTTTGAGTCAGTTGGGGACCTTTCCCAACGGCTCTCTAGTTCATGAAGTTGTAGAGGCTTTGTCAGACTAGTTATCAGATTTCAGTTGTGTTGAGATTTTCAGTATTGTGGTCGTTTGGAACAAGTATTACCTTCAAATTTCCTTTCATTTGATATGACAGTGCCATTATTTTGTATATTTCTTCTTGAATGAGTAATGAGAAGTGATAGGCTCAAAGGGTTAGCTTGGGCTACTTGTAGCCTTAAGCACCATGTGATAACCCGAGAGGTGATTTCGTGTCGTTACAGTAATGGTTTTAATTGGGAAATAATAGCGGGGTATTTAGTAAAGCCGTGGAAGGTGGAGGTTTTGGGGGGAGCAAAACTGGAAACTCATATTTGTTGATGTGAAGTTAGTCTAGGTGACTTTGATCACGATGTTACACTATATTTTTAGGGATGTACTAGTCATCCCAGGTTTTCTTCCATGGTCATGTGGCTTCATGTACTGGGGCCTTTTCAGCAAGAGGAGTTAAACCCATATATCTCGTAGGTGGTTTAGGATGGCAAAGCTACATAGCTTAGGTAAAGGTTTTAAAGGCATGTTAAACTCGATCCCCTTTCTTGGCATAGTTATATATATATGGCTGTGTTTATATGGATGGTTTTACTTGTTTTTATAAATGTCATTATTTTATCCTTATTTTGAGATCGTGCTAGCATTCACGTGCTAACCCATCTCTAGAGGTTGTATACCTACTCTATGAAGAAATCATCCATTCTACTCTTCGTACAAAGTGATTGACTCGGGGATCATCATTTTTGACTAAAGTGGGGACCGTCTATTCTTTCAAAAGGCTCCATTTTATTTTATGGATATTTCTAAACACTTTGATTTTATTTTGGATATTGGTTTTGGCCATGGTTGGGGGAATGTCCTAATAAGATTTTATTACTCTTTTGGTTAGAGGCTTTGTGGTACTACTATGAGTTGGAATCGGTGGGATCGGTATAGGTGTTAGCCTAAGCATTGGTATTGGTATTGAGGCTGGCATCATCAGACATAATTTCTTATTGTTCCATCATATTTCTCTTTGGGATTAATTATATTTGGTTTTGGAACATCTTTGGTTATGACCTATTTTATGGCCCTTATTTCGATATTGGTTTTGTATGGTTGGATTGTTAGTATGGTATGGTTGGACTCGGTTGGGTCAGTCATAGTTGTGATCCTATCCTAGAGTCTTTATGTGAGCTATTACACTATGTTGTTACATACTTGAAATTCAGCAAACTTAGGCAGACACCGGGAGGTTGGGTTGGGTAACGGGTGTAGTCTTTCGTCCTGGTTGTACTTGGGATGCATATTATGATAAGGACCTCAGTCGGGTCGCGTCAAGTTGGTATTATAGCATAGGTTCATGGTCAATTGGGAGTCCACAAAGCCATGTTGAGTAGATTCTCTTTTAGGAGTGTGTAGAGTGCCACACTTATGAGGGAGAGGCTACAAGGCATTTAGAAATGTCTCACTTTCTTTGTATTCTATTCTCAAGCTTGGAGTCTCTATCCTGGAATCTTCTTTAATCCTTGTTTGATTATCTTTTAGATCATGCCAGTAGATTTGAAACACAAGGAAATTCATTTATCCTATCTGGGGTTAATGATGAAAGGGTGCATCCTACTTTTGGAGTTCATCTTCGATCTGACAGTCCTATCCATGATAGTTCTCGAGTTCCATCGGTTGCTACTAGTCCTCCTCAAGGCTAGGTGAGTAATGCAAAATTTCATTATTTTTTTCATGTTATTGCTCAGATAGTCGCTGCTCAAGCCGAGTGGGGTGCGACTGGTGCTTTGTTTGCTGAGGCCACAAGGGCTGGCCAATTTATGAAGATGGGTCCTCCTACTTTTTTTAGAGTGAAGGTGGAGGAGGATTCACAAGGCTTCTTGGATAAAATGGAAAAGATATTTTGGGTGATCCAGGATACCAATGTGGAGGGGGTAAACTAATAACTTATCAAGGATATTAGTGGTATGGAGAGAGGGACAAGGATAGGGGTGATATGGATGAATCAGTCTTGTGGGATACTTTTTCTAAGGCCTTGTTAGATCGATTCTTTCCTCAAGAGTTGAAGTAAGCAAAGATGAGGCAGTTTGTGAACCTCAAGCAGGGGAGGATGTCTATCAAGGAATATGCCTTGAAGTTTCACCAATTTTTAAGGAATGCTCCTGATTTAGTTATTGATATGTGGGCAAAAATAAGGAAGTTTGCTTCTGGGTTGAATCAAAATTTGATTTTAAAGAGCAGGATTTCCTTGCTTATTAAAAATATGGACATCACTAGGTTGATTATTCATATGTAACAAGTGTAGGATGAAAAGAGGAAGCAGGCAAAGTTTAGGGATAGATGGGGTAAGAGGAGCAGGTTTTCTTACCAAGGAGGTACTCAGTCTCAAGGTGGTCGACATGGTTGAAAATAGTAGAGAAAGAAGTAGGAGAGTTCTTATTCCTACTCTTCTTCTAGTGCTCCTTAATAGATGAGCGACAAGCATCATCAAGGTGGCGATAATTTTCGAGCACAGGGTGCCCAATCTTAGGCAAGCAGAGATTAGTCAGTTTCTTCATTCCCTCCTTGTCAGTTCTGTGGTCGATCTCATCAGGGTTATTGAGATGAAAGAAGGGACAAATGCTTCAAGTGTGTCTAGGCAGGCCATCATCTCTGGGATTATTTGGTTAACAAGGTTGCTACAGGGTAAAATAAGATTCCCATGGCTTCGTCTTATGCTCCTACACCTGGTGGTGAGGCTTGTACTTTTATTACTGCTCTTGGTTCTAGTGTTGGTCGAAATAGGTTGTATGTTTTGGCATCCTGATAAGAATCTAAGGCATCACCTGATGTCATTACTGGTATGTTATAACTTTTCACTCGTGATGTATATTATTTTCTTTATCTAGGGTCCAGTCTCTCCTATGTGACTCCTTATGTGGCTGTATCTTTTGGTTTTGATCCAAAAGTTATTTCAGATCCTTTTTCTATTTTTACCTCAGTAGGTGACTCGATTATTGCTAAGAGAGTCTATGGGGGTACGTGGTGTCTATTAGTGGCAAGTAGACCTTGGTAGATCTATTTGAGTTAGGTATGGATGATTTTAATGTCATTCTTGGTATGGATTGGTTACATTCTTGTTACGCATCCTTGGATTGTCGGACCCATAGGGTTATCTTTAGGTTCCCTAGTGAGCCCGTTATAGAATGGGAGGGCGATTCTTTAGCTCCTAGGGGGAGATTTATTTCTTATCTTAGATCTCGGAGGTTAATCTCTAAAGGTTGTCTTTATCACTTAGTCCAATTAAAGATTCTAACTCGTAAGGTCCTTTTTTCCAGTCAGTTTCTATGGTTAATGAGTTTCCAAAGGTCTTTTCGGACGATCTTCCCGATGTTCCTCCGAATAAGGAAATAGAGTTTGGTATTGTTATGGTTTTGGAAACTTGTCTAATTTCTATTTCTTCATATAGAATGGCTCTGGCTGAGTTGAAGGAACTCAATAAGAAACTTAAGGGTCTTCTGGATAAGGGGTTTATTCTTCCTAGTGTATATTTGTGGGGTGCACTAGTGTTGTTTGTGTGCAAAAAGAATGGTTCTCTTTGGATGTACATTGACTATAGGCAGTTGAAAAAGGTAACGGTCAAGAATAAGTATCGCCCTCTAAGGATAGATGATCTACTTGATCAGTTGCAAGGAGCCAAATTCTTTTTTAAGATAGATCTTCCATCTGGGTACCATCAGCTAAAGATTAGGGAGGTGGGTATCCCTAAGACGGCTATTCATATTCAGTATGGGCAATTTAAGTTTTTTGTAATGTCATTTGTGTTGACTAATGGTCGATGTCATTGATGGATCTGATGAACAGGGTTATTCATCAGTATTTTGATCTTTTTGTTATTGTGTTTATTGAAGACATTCTGGTTTATTTGAAGAATAAGGTGGATCATGCTAATCACTTATATCTGGTGTTGCAAACCTTAAAAGAAATCAATTGTATGCCAAGTTCTCTAAGTGTGAATTTTGGTTGAACGTTGTAACTTTCTTGGGTTATATTTATCTAGTGAGGGGATCATGGTGGATCTGCGAAAGGTTGTTGTGGTGAAGACATGGCCTAGACCCACAACTCCATTTGACATTTGGAGCTTCTTTGTCTTGGCTGGGTGTGATAGGCAGTTTATGGAAGGCTTTTCATCAATAACTTCTCCTTTGACTAAGTTGACTCAAAAGAAGGTCAAGTTTTCTTGGTCAGATGCTTATGATGGGAGTTTTGAGAAGTGGAAGGATAAGCTAACTTCTCTCTAATTCTGACTTTATCGGAAGGCAATGATAGCTTTATGGTTTATTGTGATGCATCTCGGGTAGGGCTTGATTGTGTTTTAATGCAGCATGAGAAGGTGATTGCCTATGCTTCCAGACAGTTGAAAGTGCATGAGAGGAATTATCCTACTTATGATTTGGAGCTGTTGGCGATTGTTCTTGCTTTGACAATATGGAGGCATTATTTATATGGTGTGCACATGGATATATTTTCTGATCATAAGAGTCTACAATATGTGTTCACTTAGAAGGAGCTTAATCTCAGGTAGAGGAGATGGCTTGAACTTCTCAAGTAAGAGTCTTCACTATCACCCAGATAAGGCTAATGTGGTTGCTGAAGCTCTTAGCAGGTTATCCATGGGGAGTTTGGCTCATGTGAAGGAAGAAACGTGGTAATTAGTGAAGGATATTCACCACTTGGGTAATCATGGAATTCACTTTTTGGACTCCAAGGATAGTGGTGTGATGGTTCAAGAAGTAGTTTGGTTGTCTTTTGGTGCAGAGATTAAGGAGAAGCAAGTGCTAGATCCTATCTTGATAAAAATCAAGAGTGAAATTGGTGGGCAAAAGGTACTTGTGTTTGAAATTGAAGGTGATGGTACTTTACGATACCAAGGGAGGTTGTGTGTTCCTGATGTCGACGATTTATGACAAAGGATTTTGGCTAAGGCGCATGAATCATGCTATGTTATTCATCCCGACTCGGCTAAGATGTATCATGATATCAAGGAGATCTATTAGTTGAATGGCATGAAAAAGGGATGTGGCTGATTTTTTAGCCAAGTGTATGGTGTGTCAATAGGTTAAGGTTGTGCACATGAGGCCAGAAGGGTTGTATCAAGAAATTGATTTGCTGGAGTAGAAATGGGAAGTGATCAATATGGACTTCGTTATCGGTCTTTCTCGGTCACAGAATCAATATGATTCAGTTTGGGTTATTGTGTATAGGATGACTAAGTCTACCCACTTTTTGCTAGTGCAGACTACCTCTCGGTGGAGGATTATGCGAAGCTGTATCTTTAGGAGATTGTGAAGCTGTATAGGGTGCCTGTTTCAATTATTTTTTATTGTGGCATGTAGTTTACGTCTCACTTCTAGTGATCTTTTCAGAATGGGATGGGGACTAAGGTTAGTCTGAGTACTATTTTCCACCCGCAAACAAATGTGTAAGCAGAAGGAACTATTTAGACATTGGAGGATATACTGTAGTCTTATGTGATTGACTATTGTGTCAATTGGGTTGAGCATCTACATTTGGTGGAGTCATCTTACAACAATAGCTATTATTCTAGTATTGGTATTACCCCTTTTGAGGCATTGTATAGTACGAGGTGTAGGTCTCCTATTGGTTGGTTTGAGCTTAGTGAGGTAGATATGTTTGGTCCCAACTTGGTTTACCACGCTATGGAGAAGGTGATGTTTATTTGGGAGAGGATTAAAGTATCCCAAAGTCTCCAAAAGTCCTATGCGGATGTTAGGCATAGGGACTTGGAGTTTGAGATTGGGGATAAGGTTTTCCTCAAGGTATCTCCCATGAAGGGAGTAGTGTAGTTTGATAAGAAAGGGAAGACCAGTCATCGATATATTTGTCCTTATGAGGTTTTATGGAGAATTGTTAATGTTGCTTATAAGCCTGAGTTGCCTTCTAGCTTGAGCTTGGTTTATCCGGTCTTTCACGTTTCCATGTTGAAGTATTGCATTGGTGATCCTTCTTCGGTTGTTCTTTTAGAAGGAATGGGTATCACATATTCTTTGTCTTATGAAGAAATCCTGGTTGGAATCTTGGATAGGCACGTTCATTGGTTACGAACCAAGGACATGTCTTTGATTAAGGTTCTTTGGCGGAACCATAAGGTGGAAGAAGCTACACGGGAAGTGGAGGAGGACATGAAGTCCAAATATCCACCTTTATTTTCTGATCCTGTGATTCGTGCGGAAAGTATGTGCTTCAACACATCTTTATGTTCTGGGTTTGTTAAAGGAAAGATTAACATCTTTGCCTGTTTATTTTCAAATTTTGTTAAAGATTAGAAATATATTTGATAATGCAAAGTACTCGTGCGTGTGGTTACCTCTACCTTATCTATCATTCGGGGACGAATGTTCCTAGTGGGGGAGACGGAAACACCCTAGGTTTTGACCCTTAGTAAATTTCCAAGAAAATTTTGGTGTCTGGACCCAATACTACTCATGGGTACGAGCCGTATATTGGGTACAGATAGTATGGTCCAGTAGTATGCTGCCCAGTGTTAATTGGTAGGATTTGTTTGTATGGATCATTTGGTTACTTAACTTAATCTTAGACTTGGTTACTTAGGTTGAATCTGAGTACGAGTGGCTCACCATGAGCCGTAAGCTAGGGTATGAGTTGTACCCAGGACTTGTATTGGATAGTGTTGAAATCTTCCTTATCTTCAAATCTTCTAGGGGTATGGATGAAGGGTACATATCATATGCTTTGGATACGACTTGGTTGGATGAGTTGTATGCTAGACAACGTTGGACCCAAAGATTGAGGCTTAGGATATGGGTGGAGGGTACCAATCGTATTGAAAGGGTATGACTCGTGAGAGTTAGTCATACCCCTAGGTTGGGATTTTGTGAAACTTAAGTGGGGTATTATGGACATTTCACCATTTATCCTAATAAGGTCCCACAACTTATAACCTACTTGGAAGGTTATTTACCCTATTATTCCATTAATTAACACTTAGAAACTCTACTAAACACTCCATAATTAACTAAAAAGGTTTTGGGCAAAGGAAGCTAGGATTTTAACTAGAGGATTAATTTGGGGCTTGTCTTGGTGATTTCTTTCCATCATCATCTTGGTTTAAGTCCTGTTCTCTTTCCTCTTTGTTAATTCTAACTAGAAACATGGTTTTTATGAATGTTTTCATGACTTTATTGATTGTATGATTTTGGTTTTCAAATATGAAATGGGGGTTTTGATATTAAATGGTTGGTTATGTTTTTCCATGGTTTTAATTATTCTTTATGTGCATTAATGGTGGTTTTGGATAATTGGATTGGATAGGAATGGCTAATGGTAATTGGAATTGGTTTTGGTTATATTATGCCCCCAATGTGTTTGACAAAATGCCTATAATAATGTTTTCATTGCATTGAGTATTTTAATGGAACTTTTACTTTTTTAAAAACTTGGTAAAGGAAATATGCATGGTTTAAATGGCTTAGAAAGGTAAATTTCTAAATGTTTATACTTGTAGGGTACATGGAATCCCCCAAGTGGTTTGATATGGTAAATGAAAGGGCACTTGGAAGTCCCCTTAAACCTTATATGGTCGGCTATGGATAGTACTTGCATGTATGGTCGGTATGATGATACCACTACTAAATGGCCTTGGTTAATAATGGTAAATGGATTGGTTGGTTTCTTGGTAATGGTTTAATTAGGCAATAATGGCGGGATGCGTAACAAAACTACGGAAGGGGAATATCCCAGGGGGACCAAAACTAGAAACTCATATTTGCCGATTTGAGGTTGGTCTCAGTGACCGTATGCATGATGTAACACTACATTTTAGGGGATTTACTAGTCATCCCAGGTTTTCTTCCCTGGTTATGTAGATTCACGCACTGGGGTTCTTTCAACCGGGGGTGGTGAACCCATATAGCCCGTGGGTGGTTTAGAACGGTAAAGCTACACAACCCAAGTAAAGGTTTTAAAGGCATGCTAAACCCGGTCCTCTTTCTCGGCATGGAGATATATATATGTGTGTATGTGTGTGTGTGTATGGTTATGTGTATATGTATAGTTTTACGTGGCTTTATTAATAGCATTATTTGATCCTTATCCTGAGATTATGCTAGCGTTCACCCGCTAACCCAACTACTGGTGGTTGTATACCCACTCTATGCAGGAACCGTCTATTATACTCCTCCTACATAGTGATTGACTCGGGGATCATCATTTGAACTAAAATGGTGAGCTTTCATCCTTTTAGAAGGCTCCATTTCATGTTATGGATATTTCTAGACACTTTGATTTTATTTTGGATATTGGTTTTGGCCATGGTTAGGGGCATGTTCCCAACCCGATTTTATTACTCTTTTGGTTAGAGGCTTTGTGGTACTACTATACGTTTGAATGGGCAGGATCGTTATAGGTCTCATCGGCCTTAGCATTGGTATTGGTATTGAGGCTGGCATCATCATACATAATTCTCACTGTTCCATCATATTTTATTTCGGGATTAATTATATTATGTTTTTGAACATCTTTTGTTATGTCCTGGTTTATGGCTCTTGTTTCCGTAGTTTTTTGGTATGGTTGGATTTCTGGTGTGGTATGGTTGGACTCGATTTGGTTGGTCACGATTGTGATCCTAACCCAGAGTCTTCATATGATCTATTACACTATCTTATTACATGCTTGAAAATCAACCAACTCAGACAGGTGGCTGGAGGTTGGGTTGGGTAAGAGGGGTGGTCTTCGGTCCCGCTCAGACATGGGATGCCCACTATGACAAATCCCCCAATCGGTTCACGTCATAACCCTTATTCTAGATCCCAGATTAACTATTACTTTTTGAGTCTCAAGTTATTATATGAAAGATAGTCGACATTAGTAAATAATATAGATAAGCTTATTTCTATAATTAACTTCAAATTACTATTGTGATCATCTTTTCCTAATCTGTACTCCTCCTATAGAGTAAGCAGTGAATATAAGGAAGTATCCTAACGTTTTCAACCATTAAGAAATCTATTAAATTAAAGACAACAATAACATATGCAAGAATATTGGTTAAGAACAACTTAGAACTTCCCCTAATTCGTTAATCTGCCAGAGTTCCCACAACCCTATCTAAGGGATTTATCTGCTCATTGTTGTGAAGCAATCAACAAAATTCATAATTTAAAGCATTAAACAATATCCCAATGATCAACAAATAAAACCCAAAGTTCTAGATTAAATTTTCAGCCACAATTTAGAACAAAGCAATCCCAAAGATCAAAATCGAATCTTGGAACCAAATATATGTTTGTAAGTATAAATAATGTGTAACCTAACTAAAAATGTGAAAAGGATATATATCGAGAGTACAAGGAAACCCTAGGAAATAACTCCTGAACAAAAATGGAAAACTGAGGTCGGTGGCCATTTACTGGGCCACCTATAGGCTATAAGTGGCACCAACGGATCGTTGGTGGTCCCACATAGGTGCCTTCGCCTCAAATCTTCTAAATACTCTCTAGACTTGGCACTTCTGCAATATATTCTGGCACTTATGGACCATAGGTGGCACCTACAGGCCGTAGTTTCCCTCTTAGGTAGCAGGGTCTTTTTTTCTCAGCTTCTGAGCCTCTATTTCTCAAGCTTTGACAACATACTCTGGCACATATGTGCATTGGTAGTACATATGGGCTGTAGGTGCAAACTTTAGTGCTCCAAAACTTCCATTTTCACCGTTTGCTTCAAAATAGTTCCAAAACCTAATTTCCAACAAAACACAACACAAAACACATCATATCTAACAAAAAGACCTAAGAAACTTGCATATTTTCATTGTTTTAAGCTTTGAAAGTGCTATGATACCATAGCACATCAACACCGTTATCTTAGAACATTTGTATCTCCTTAGGCAACACAATACAACTAATCAAAACTACCATACTTAACTAGGAGAAACCTAAGCTACCTACGACAGTCAGTCATCACTTTAAGTTCAAGAACATTACCCCCTCCTATTCTAACACCTCAAAACCAACTATGTGTATACATTAATCACAATAATGTGATACAAGGGAATCAAGATCTGTCATTACATTAGCAACAAACAACCATGCATATGTTAAGTTACACTACCAAAATAAGTAAGCAACTAGTAATACATCCTATGTGCCCTTACAACAAAGAAGTCCCACTCACTCATATGAAATCATGCATGTCAGTGCAGGGAGACACTCATACTCATTAGAGAAGTTCCACCAATGCATATCAAATACCATAGGCTAGCCCTTATTTTCTTACCTTAGCTTTCAGACAGTCAGGTTAGGATCACTATAGGACTTTATTCGGTTTGTAATGTAGGCTTAGAGGATGGTATGATACTTATGGACATTTTTACCTTGGAGATACGCTTACTTTGGGGTCCACTTATAAACCAATTTCCCTTTATTTCAACCCTTTATTCTCTTATTTCACATTCAGGTTTGGTGTGGTTTCTTTTATTCATTTTTTTCTTTTTTTTCACAATTTTCTTTTGTTATTTTCTTTTTATTTTGTTTTTTCTACCACACCAGCCCTACTTTTTTTCCTCTTATTTTATCTTTCTTAATACCCAACTCAAATTACTCACCCCTATGATATCCATCCTCAACTTAGAAGATTTGCCTGAGTTGAAGTGCACAATGTCCAAGGAGGAACAGGGACAAAACAAGTTCATTGTAACAAAAATGGGAAGGTGAAAGGCGTAACAAGAAAATAGGCTATACAAGTTCAAAAATAGGAATCACGGGATACTTATTCACACATGGAAGGTCATTTAGGCTAAAAGTAGACTTATTTCATGAACGACCTATGATCCTTTCCTAACTGACAATTCTACAACGTAGAAAAAAGTAACCATACAAGTTCTGGATTCAAGACACAAAGGGAACTAAGTAGTGTCTCACACACGTGGTGAAGAATTACATCACAAGCTACTACTTATCCGGTTCATGTAATTTTTTTCTATCATTATTATACCCCTAATACTAATGTCATAGCTATATTCACAATGGTAAAAAATATATACACATCATGTAGTTCTAAAATAATTTTTTGGAGGGGTATCATTTTTCTCTAAAATCAACAAAAAACATGTCAACTGCCTTAGATTAAAAAATATCCTAATTATACAAAAACATATCACAATACAAAACCAAGCATAATACAACATAAATTTAACCTTGACATGCCGGTTTTACAACCATATCTCGATAGAAAGGAAAAGAAACAGGACATCAAAAAACCACATCGGCTATGGTATACCCCACCCCCAACTAAAAGATTACAGACTATCTCCAGTGCATGAAAATAATGTAAAACAAAGGAATAAGGACATACCTAGGATGAACTAGGTGTCTGTGTCATGGTAGTTCCCATGTGAGGGTATCTCGACTACCAGAGTTGGTGGTGATGGCAGCACACTGCTAAAAGATGCACCCGTAGCTAGCTCAGTATACCATTGTCTATCAATAAATGCAGTCTCCCTCAAATCATGTGTAGCCCATTTTAGGGCTTAATCAAATGGAAAGTTAAGATCTTGCAGAACCTCCTTTCTGCCTTTCTTAGCCCTAACTACGAGGACCGTCTCCTCATTCTCTTCGAACAAGTCAAAATATCTAGGTCCACACAAAGGTACCAGCTGAATAAATAGAGATTTAACTTATGGGATGGCCAGAGTATTGCTCTTAGTAAGAGAGCCTATATCTTCCCACAGTGTGTCCACCTCCTCCCTAATATTACCTAGGTCGGATGCCTCAATATGACTAAATCAATTTGACACTCAGTCCTAAAAATCATCTACATGGACATGCACCTCAGCTTAGAACTTTAATATCTCAGTCCTGCGTACAACCTGCAATATATTCTTTGCTGCATCTAGTATCATTCAGACCCAAGGCTACCCATGGAACGATGCCACCTCAGCCTCAACATTCTTTAGTGTAGTGGTGGTAGTATGGTAACTCTCTACTAAGATCTTTAAGAACTCCTGAGATACCAACACCATACTGTGGTAGAAGCTATAGTAGAGGGGCGAAGGGGCCCTAAAGATGTCCCCACTGGCTCTGAAGTGGAAGCTGGGACTAAAGTAGAGGTATCTGGGATCCCCTCACCCTGAGTGCTCATATCGGGGGACTCTTTCTACTCCTCATCTCAAAATCTGTACCTGCATCAAGATCTCCACCTTGTCTATCACTCAGCCCTATAGGAACTGATGGTCCCTCAAATTAGGACAAAATCAGTATTTGAGGTGCATGGGATCTCTATGCAAGGATTGGGTTTTCTAGATCTTTGGTTATACACATCTGGGACAAACCCATTTCCTCAACCCTATGGTCGGTCAACTCTTGGAATCTCAGGCACACCAGATTCATCATACAACACTGTAAAAGGAAAGTCAAGGGCAGTGTTGTCATACCACCAAATTCCCTGTTATGAAGCTCATATCTAATAATGGCTAAAAATCAATATCATAACCAGCCATTCTGCTCAAAATTATTGTTGCACCATCCAATATAAGTAAGTTGTCCATTGTAGTTAGACATAAATGATAATGCTCTACCAGCCATAAAAACTTTATGATAAAATTTAGAACTACCTTCTTAATCACACCCTTCCCCTCAACCCATAGGGCATCCATATAAAGGGGTAAAATATAGCTGGCGATCCATTTTTCCAAACCTACCCTCTTACCCTTATGCTTAGCATCTCGCATAGCACATCTATCATGAGCTAATCTCAACTAGCGATCAAACTATTGTGGACACAGAAGCTATAGAATTTTGTCCAAATAGAACTCGATGGATGGCTAATACTGAAATATCAACCATGACCCCAAGTACCAGTATCTTATTTAACTGTGTCTACTCTAAATCCCTACCACCTCAGAGTGTGGTCAAAGCTACTATCGTGGCATAGGAAGCATATAAATTACACACTAATGCCTGACTATATCAACCCAGGGGTCTAGAAATCCACCCAAGTTGATACATATCAAATGCAGCCTGCAAAAGTGGTGCTCTAGCCAACCCAGATAACTAAATCTATATCTCCTCCCAAATATTCCTCTTGGGCTGTCCTATCTTAGTCACAAAGCTATCCCACTCATAAATAGTTTTTAGATACTTGACATACCATCTTGGATTTACCTTATAAATAGGATAGGCTAATATGTGAGTAGAGTCAAAAACTTGGGCTTTTTGGGCTGGTGGCTCCCACGGAATGTCTGTGTTGTACCATCTTCAGACTAGGGTACTATAAATAATTGCTCTATAAATGGTGCTATGGACTCATTTTAAGACCTCTTCGTAGGATAGGGGTCCTGTGTAACTGCCTATGGAAGTGTCTTAGACTCCACCTCTTTCTCAACATCATTCTCTCCCTCCTCAGGCTAGAGAGAGTATGGTGGTGAAATCCTATCCTAATTTATCCTTGGAATGGATACTAGTATGCTGGCTTCTAGCTGAGCCATAGGCCGAGTAGAAGTAGGTTATTTTCCCCACTATGATTGTATTGTGATATGGACTCCAAAAGTAGCTTTAATAATTGTCTCATCCGTAGTCTACTTTTGAGCCCTAGTTTTTAGTCTTGATGCTCTGGCTGGGGCAATAGGGTGCTCTTTCACCTAACCACTGCTCTCAGATAATTTTTCCCATTACCTCGATGGTCTTTCCTTATTTTTGGAAGGCTTTGGTGCCATGTGTACCTGAAAAATCAAGTGTTAGTCCTCGAAAGATAGTAAGGGATTGCAAAATTTAATGAAAAACTCAAAATTGTGAGACTTCAAACTTTTTCTAAATGGTACATACCTATAACCAGTACTCAGCCCAACAAGTCCAATTTTAGCACATTCAGTTAAGATCAACTTCTAAATACAACTATGTGATACAAGACTTTTGGGATTCTTCTACCTTTTCAACTTCTACTTCTATTCGGGTAATGATCATAGAGTTTTAATTTAAGAACAATGCACCAATTTAAGATTTTAGGATAATTCTAGGCTCTTTCAAATTTGTTTTTTATTTCTATTCATTTTTCATGAAAATAAACATACCAACACACTTAATTCAAGTTTAGCACAGTGTCATATTATTAGGAGCCAAAATTTTTTACCTTTTATTTCAAAAATTGGAAGTAAAGATTGAAAAGATAAACAAACCCTAGCTTTAAAAGGCAATATGGAAAAGTTGGTGCCAAGCCAAGGTAGTGTTCTTGCCTTTTATGAAGTGTGAGAGAAATGGGAAAGTTTGAGTTTAAGAGGGAAAGAGAAGTTTTGAGGTTTAATGGGGTTTAGAAGTGGGTTAGGTCACTTTAATAGGGTTAGGGGATCAGTTTTTGGTTGGGTTAGGTCGAGTTGGGCCCTTTTTAAAAAAAAAATAGTCTCCAAAATTGTTACTTACGACATCACCTACGGGGCGAAGGTGGCACCTATACCCGTAGTTGCCCAACCGTAGGTGGTCTCATTTTTCAAACCTTTTTTCCGCTCTCTTGACTTCTTATTCTGACACACATTGCACTACTTATGAGCTCATAAGTGGTATTTATGACATCATAAGTATTTTCACAAGATGAAGTCCAGAGATCCCCCAAAAATTCTCAAATTTTATTTTTGACATTCAATGCTCAACTTACTTGGCCCTCGTGGGACTTATGTCTTATAAGTTGGTCACAAAGTCTCCTTACCTAGAATATTCTAAATTAAGCAATGTATTACTATGTTATAAGTTTCCCCTCATGCTATTTCACCTATAAAAAGAATAAAACAACGTGAACACTAAAATAGTGGGCTGCCTCCCACCCAAATAATGGGCTTCTACCCAAATTGCAGAACTTGATTTAACATCGCCGCATGATGTGGGTACCTTGATTACTTAGAATTCATCAAGGTACCCAAAATACTAGTCTCCTGGGTCATCAACACAATGTATAACCGACACCACCCTTATGTCAGTTTGTTGCTTCATAGTTCTGCAAATGTTGAATGTAACTTCCTCATTATTTACTCTGAACTTGAGCTCTTATTTCTCCATATCAACCATTTATCTACCTGTGGATATGAATGGTCTTCCCAATATGATAAGCATCTCAAATTCAACCTCATAATCCAAGATGAAAAAGTCAGCTAAATAATAAAGTTGTCAATTTTTACCAAAACATCAAACGATATGCCCATGGGTTTCTTTATTGTACAGTCTGCCATCAACAACCGCATAGTCATTAGTTCTGGAGGGTTCAAGCCTAATGTTTGAACACAGCCAGCGGTATCAAATTAATTCTTGATCCTAAGTCACATAACGCTCTGGCAAACTTGTATGTACCAATGGTGTATAGAATCATGAATGCTCTAGGATCACCCTTCTTTTGGGCCGGTGAATTAGAAGTGATTGAAATACAATGGTGTAACCCACTAATATCCTCAAAGCTAACCGCGCTCTTTTTTTTCACCAACTCTTTCATAAACCTGGTGTACCCAGACAACTGCTCCTTGGCCTCAAGAACAAGAATGTTCAAGCTTAGCTTTTTTAGCACGGAAATGAACTTTTTAAACTTCCTTTTTTCCTTATTCTGCTTCATCCTTTGAGAAAAAGGTGGGGGTGTTCATGGAATTATCTTCACTTTATGCTCATCGACCTTTCCCTTCCCTTTATCCTTCTCAAAAATACCTGTCACCTTTTTGACTCCACCTCAAGTCTTGCATCAACCACAACACTATCATTATTTGACTTATCAACAGTAGAAAAAGGGGGATCAATAGTAGACTTAACACTCCAAGAAGTAAGTGATAGCTAGATAATGACCATCATTCGTAGGATTATAAAGGGTGTTGCTCGAAAGGGTACCCAACTGCTCTGATTAAAAGTTATAGACATTTCCCCCAATTTCTGATCTAATTTCTTTATCGCAGTAGCATGTAATCCACCTTTTGGGTTAATCCTGAGATATATGCCTTAATCTCTTTAAGGTAAGTTTCTTGACTTTCCCTAACCCTTAACAAGCTTGGACAGTATAGCCTCTATCTTCGACTCAGTATTACGATTGTCTGGTGGAACATACATATCTCCCTTCTTCTTGTAGTTATCCTTTCTTCTCCAATCACCATCACGCTCTCTAATTCGATCTCTATACTTATATCTATAATATTTCTTACCTTAGTTTCCTTGCCTCTTGGCTCAGAAACATACCAACTCACAATCTATGTACTTTGACTCTTCTTCTAAATCAGTATCATAAGATTTAGAGGCCTTACCCTATTAACCTACTTCATTTACTTTCTTAGAATTCATTATTTCAAATAGCTTCGTTCAATGCCAAATATTAGTTCTAAGCTGTATAATCTCTTAAGCCATAGAATTATCAACCACTCTATGCTCATTGGAAGCACCAATGGAATAAGAGCCAACACCTCTCTCCACCACCCGAGTATGCCATCCTTGATTGGTAGTAGAGATTTGGTCTAAAATCTCTAATGCTACTTCCTAGCATAGATGCATGAATTCTCTACCAATGATTGTATTTTCCATATCTTCAGAATTGATAGTCTAGGCTCGATAAAATATCTCAAGAAAATTAGTCACTAAAATGTGATGATTGGGTACCACACTCAACTTCTTCTTAAACTGGAACCATGCCTCATATATCAACTTAGAATATAGCTATCTGAAGTTATATATCTCATCTTTCAATTGCAATATTCTATCCTGAGGAAAGAAATGGTCTAAAATCTACTTGTGTAACTCATTCCAAGTAGTAATTAATCCTCGAGGAATTTACCCCAACCACAATGAAGCTTCACCTATCAATAAAAAAGGGAACAACCTCAGTCTGAGCACTTCCTGATCTACCCCAGGTATAGTGTATGAAGTGCAGATCACACAAAAGTTTGCAATATGCTTATTTGCTTTATTTGTAAACAATTCCGTAAACACACCTTTCAGGTTCAAGAGCTGGATTATAACACTATTAATGTCAAACTTCATCTAAGGTTGCAAAGTTGGGGGAATGATGGCTCCTATTTTGGCAGGCTCATTGAAACTCGTATCCTTCTCTAGATCATTATATGGAGGTAAGTATTAGTAGGCTGGGATTACTTGAGATCTACCACCTCTAGATCTATTATGATTCCATTGAATGCTACTCGACGATCTACTTCTTATCTCTACCTTGCTAGCTCTTCCTCCTATGCATCTACTTCTCTCCTCTGGTTAGCATCTTCCACTAATAGCTACTTTTTTCACTGATCAATAATGTTTTGAACATTCCCATGAGGAGGAAAAAATTAGGATCATCCTGAGCCTCTTCAAGATGGCCTTCACGTATATTTTCTATCATTATATGATTCGGGTATAGAACTCTCTCTGGATTAGGATGTAGCGTGAGTAAGGGATTTTCTAGACTCCTGGTGGTAGGCAAACACTGGCATACACCGAACTAAAATTAGAAAAGAAAAAACTAAAACTTTAACAACCTTTAATAAATAATCACACCGTACTCCCCGACAACGATGCTAAAATTTTGATATCACTCAAAGCTACACGTCTAAATAAGGATAAAATGGTTGAAGCAAAATATAGTATCCCAATTCAGGTTGGGGTCAAACCCACAATGAATACGTGAATTATCTCTCTAGTTAGCTAAAGGCAATAGGCGGTACAAAGAAGTAAATGGGGGGATTTTTGTTATAATAGTGAAAAGTAATAAACTGTGAGTGTTTTTGTTGTAGTCAATAGAAATGAACACTACGACTATGTTCCCCCTTTCTTCTTAACTATGTAAGTTTATTGTGATTTATTGAACCAACCCAATATCTTGCATGTAGAATCTGATATGTTATGTACCGTCAACTCTCTTGTGGACTAATTCACAGATTTTACCTTTTACCTTTTGAGTCTCAGGATATTACATTACTAACCCTTATCCTAGATCCTAGATTAACTATTACCTTTTGAGTCTCAAGTTATTTGATGAAAGATAATCATCTTAAGTACATAATACAGATAAAATTATTTTGGCAATTAGCTTCAAATTATTATTGTGATCATCTTTTCCTAATCTCTACTGCTCTTGTGAAGTAAGTAGTGAATATAAGGAGGTATCCTAACATTTGCAATAGTTAAGAAGTCTATTAAACTAAATACAACCACAATAAATTCAAGAATACTAGTTCAGAACAACTTAGAACTTTTCCTACTTTGTCAATCTGCCAGGGTTACCATAACCCTAGCTAAGGGCTTTAGCCATTCATTATTGTGAAATGATCAATGAAATTCATAATTGAAAGCATTAAACAATATCACAATGATCAACAAATAAAATTCAAAGTTTTAAATTAAATTATCAACAACAATCAAGAACAAAGCAATCCCAAGATAAAAATTGAATCCTAGAATTAAAAATATATTTGTAAGTATCAAGAGTGCGTAACCTAACTAAAAATGTAAAAAGGGTATATATAGAGTACAAGGAACCCCTAGTAAACAATTTCTAAAAAAAAGGAAAATTGAGGTTGGTGGCCACTTACTGAACCACTTACGGGCCATAGGTGGCACCTACGGACTATAGATGGTCCCACAAAGGTGACCTATCCTTAAAATATTCTAAATACTCTTTGTTCTTGGCTCTTGTACAAGATATTTTTAACCTATGGATCGTAGATGGCACTTATGAGTTGTAGGTTCCCTCCGTAGGTAGCAAGGTCTTCTTTTTCAGCTACTGAGCCTCTATTTTCAGGCTCTGACATATACTCTAGAACCTACGCCCCGTAGGTGCCCACTTCAGTGGTGTAAAAATTCAATTATCACTCTTTTTCTTCAGAATAGTTCCAAAACCTAATTTTCTACAACACACAACACAAAACCCATTATATGTAAAGAAAATACCTAAGTAACTTGCATATTTTCATCATTTTAAGCATCAAAAGTTATATAAAATCCATAGAACATCATTGGCCTACCCTAGTCACAAAGTTGTATCTCTCATAAACTATATGTAACTACATACCACCTCGGTTTCACCTCAGAAATAGGCTCAATCGAGACGTGCATGGGGTTGAAAGTTTGGACTGTCTAGAAAGGTGGCTCTGTGTCTGGTGTTGGTACTTGATGTGATGTTTGGGATGTACCCTCCTCAGACCGGGGTATTGGAATTGATGGTTATAGCACTGCTACTGTGGACTAATCCTATGACCCCTCCTCAGACTGGATGTCTTGTGTGGCTACATCTGTTAATGGCTTAGAATCTACCTCCTCCTTCTCATCACCCTCTACCTCCTTAGAGTGAGGAGAGTGCAGTGGTGATAACCTGGCTGACTTCATCCTCAGCCTGAAAGCTAGTTGGATGGCCCCTAACTGAGCCCTAGCTTGAGTAGATATAGGCCATCTACCACACTATGTCGGTGCTGGGAGATGGATTCCCAATGTGGATCAAATAATATGCTCACCTGCAGCTTGTCCCTAGGCTCTAGTCCGTGGACGAGATGCTCCAGTCGGGTCTATAAAGTACTCCGCTGAGCCACTATGCTCAGGTGATTCATCGTGTCACCTCAATGGTCTTTCCTTCTTTGGTGCTATAGTACCCAAAATAGCAAGTGTCAGTGCCTGAAAGAGGATAAGGGAGTTCAAAATAATCAAAATTATGAAACTTTGAATTTTTTACAAATTTTTCATCCTTTTATAGCATACTTTAGCCCATTCCAGTCCAATAATGCACATATGTAATGCCACGAAATAGGTCCCGAGATGTCACACGGTGCTCAAGACTACAAGTAGCCTTAAGCTAACCTTGTAATACTTTTACTAAATCTGAAACTCATAATAAAGGAATATAGACATATAATTAAAGATAAAATACGGAACTCTATCTGAGCTAAACTGAAATTATCTGAACATGATATCTAAAAATATTTGACTTAAAGTTTGGACATTCAAAACTAGAAATTTGAATCATAACTAGCAGTCTGACAAGCCTCTAGTACTAGTAACTAAAGAGCCACTAGGACAAGCCCCCAACTGACTCGAACTGACTGAAAATACTGAATCAACTACTATAATAAGCTAGAGGAAAACTGGAAACTAGGTCCCCAAACTATGAGGACTCACCAACTATCGGGATGTAGATGGAGATGCTCGAAATTACTCATGCTGCTGAAACATAGAACCTGAACCTACATTATGAGACAATGTAGCACATAGACGTATATGTGGATCAATACTTCTAGAATATACTGATTTTATGGGGTGAATTCATAAGTAAAACAATAGCTCAACATTAGTGTAGATTTGCAAAATAATGCATGCTAAGTGTAGATAACTCACAATAGCTTGAATAACTGAAAACTAAGAATCATGATCATGAATAATAAAGCATGTTGTGTAAATCTAGTAAGTCACAACACTTAGTTCTAAAAGTTGTACTTGTATTCTATCTTGAAATCATACTGTTTAAGTGTTAGAAGGACTCAATTTTATATCTGTCAACTGAAAGATGAAATCTTATAGCCAATGTCTTATATAAAGAAATATCTGAATAAAACTGTGAGCCTTTATACTTAATTTCTAAAAGTTGTTATGTTATACTTTTTTGTAATCTTTTCTATTAGGGAGGTTCTTCTAACCAACATACACTATGTGAGCTATCATAGTGTCCAACGTCTAGTTCCCTTATGGATAAACCTCACATTGGGGAGAGGTGTCGTACTCATATCCAAAGAGTATAACCTAATCTAAGTGATCATATCTGTAACTGTCATACATATAGAAATGGGAATAATCTGATAATCTGTACCTATGTTTTCTCGTAGTTTTGGGGTATATAAACATACTCAACTCAGTGCTAAATACTACTCCCTTTAATTTATATGATCATCCTGTAGGAAATTCACTTTTAAAACTAGTATAAAGGTTTACAATAAAACCTTCTTGTGAAGTTATTTACTGTAAACTATAGTTAAATCTATAAAGTGGATTCCATATCTAAGCTAAGATCAAAAGATCAAATATTTGTTCAAAATTTGAATATAACAAATCATGGTATGCTTAAAAGTATAATCATCTAGAAATAACAACATTCAAACTAGAGATAATAACCCATGCATCTATTTCATATCAAATTATCATAAAGATCATGCTTGATAATGGAAATATGGATAATTCAATTCTTAATCTTGAAATTACTGCAATATGCGAAAAAATACGAAATTAGACATGTAATTCAACATCTAAATCTCTCAATATCTCATAATTCTTCAAATAGTAATAAGTGGGTAAAACCCTAAACTGAAATTCATATAATTTTATATAAAATTCAACTTTAAATCTAATTTTGGGAACAAGGATAAAAGAATTATCCTTGTTGAAAACCGCACATACCTTGTTGGAATAATTGAATGTCAAATCTTTAACTTCTAAATCTCTAATGGTGTTCTTGAAGCTTCTTCTCTAAGTTCTTGAAACTGGAAGCTTGGAGTATTGACTTTCTTGAAGAAGGAGTAATGGGTTGTTCTTGATTTCTTAGAGCTAGGGTTTTTCATAGAGAGGAAGAAGATGAATAATGATGTATCTAGGCTATTTGGGGCTGAAATTATGTGTTTAGG
Organism: Capsicum pubescens; assembly: GCA_030864215.1. NCBI lineage: Eukaryota > Viridiplantae > Streptophyta > Magnoliopsida > Solanales > Solanaceae > Capsicum > Capsicum pubescens. The sequence continues at coordinate 154,412,926 of CM061549.1, read as the reverse complement.
ATGGTTTTGATGAGGGACAAAAGACCTTATTGTCCTCCAATATGCGGAGTCAAAAGCTGAAAAATTCAGGAGCATGCTGTGGAGAATGCGTCACATGCTAGGGAGCTATGGAATGGAGCGTGCGCTGCATGCTCTATCTCATTCTCCCTAGGGGTGGACTGGAGCATGCGTCGCACACTATTAGCTTGCAACTACTATTTTGGACTTCCAAACACGGCCTTATGCTTGTCTAAAAGCTTTGAAACTCACCCAAGATGTACTACTTACTACCCCGATAAACAATCAACTTTAAAATTAACCAAACGATCTTGGAATGGTCGGAAATAAAATCATCAAAGTTTAAGGGGTCAAAATGAGACTAAGTCTCCAACACTTAGTTTTCTTTTAGGTTCTAAGTGTCTTAAGCACGCACTATGGGCTGAGTTGAGTTACGAAAGTATGAGGTATTACAATATCTCCCCTATGGGAACATTCATCCTCGAATAAGACTAATTAAGTTGAGGATACTGAGGAACTGAAACTATGACTGGCATGCACAACTGAAGCATAACTAAACTGATTTATAAATGCAAGAATTATCAAGAGAGTGACTATATAAAGATGAAACTTGGAATGAAAAGAGATGATCTGAAGAAACATATTACTGTGAACTGAATCTGAATTTGCGGAGAAAAGATGAGGATACTTGGTACGCATGTCTACTTCTTCTTCCAAAGTAGCACCCTCAAAGGACTGATTTTGCCACAGAACTTTGACCAAGGAAACTTCTTTGTTTCTTAGTCTACGGGTCTGATGATTAAGAATCTCTACTGGAACTTGTTTATATGAAAGGCTATTCTGATTATTTGTGCTTTCTAGAGGGACTACAACAGCTGAATCATCCATTCACTTCGTCAATAAAGACACATGAAATATTGGGTGAACTGATGACAAGTCTGCAGGTAGCTCAAGCTCATAAGCTACCTTCCCCACACGACTCAAAATCCTGTAGGGACCCATATATCGGGGGCTAAGCTTCCCTTTTTTACCAAATCTCTTCACCCCCTTCATGGGTGAAACCTTCAAATACACAAGATCATCTACTTCAAACTCAACATCTCTCCTTCTTACATCTGCATAAGATTTTTGATGTTTCTGAGCTTCTTTCAATCTCTCTCGAATAACCTGAACTTTCTCCATGGCTTCAAACACCATATCTTCCCAATCAAAGAGACCTCACCCACATCGAACCAACCGACCATTCTAAGGTCTGAATGGTCCTCTTTGCCTCACCATCTGTCTGCGGATGAAAAGCGAAATTGAGATGAACTTGGGTACCAAGACCCTTCTGAAAGGCTTTCCAAAATTGAGATGTAAACTAAGTACACCTATCTGAGATGATGGGTAAAGGAACTCCATGCAATCTAACTAAATCTCTGATATAAAACTTAGCAAAATCTTTAGCTGTGTAGGATGTGTGAACTGGCAAGAAATAGATTGATTTTATCAATCAGTCTACAATAACCCAAATCGAATCATGCTGACAACGCGAATGGGATAGTCCAATCACAAAGTCCATATTCACCTCTTCCCACTTCTAAGTAGGAATGCCAAACTCTTACAAAGTGCCACCAGGTCATTGGTTCTCTACCATAACCTGTTGACAAGTCGCACACTTGGCTATAAATTTTGTGGTATCTTTCTTCATACCACTCCACCAATAGACTTCTCGCAAATTACAGTACATCTTGGTAGCTCCTGGATGATTGTAGTAACACGCACCATGCTCTTCTGCCATAATACGCTACCTCAAATCATCAACACATGACACACACAATCTACTCTGGTAACTCAACACACCATCTCACCCGTGGAAGAAAACCTCTACCTTTTGGTCTTTAACTGAACCCTTTAGTTTGACCAAAATGGAAACCTTATCCTACTTCTCTTTCACTTCAGAAACTAGAGAAGATTCTTAACTACTCTGAAGCTAAACATTTCCTTCAACTGAGTCAACCAACCCACACCCAATCTAGCTAACTGGTGAACTTCCCGAACTAACTCTCGATTATCATTCTCCATATAAGCAACACTGCCCATAGACAATCGACTAGGGGAGTCTGCTACTACATTGACCTTGCTTGGATGATACAACACACTCATACCATAATCCTTCAAAAAATTTAACCACCTTCTCTGATGATAATTCAACTCCCTCTGAGTAAAAACATATTGCAAGCTTTTATGATTCGTAAACACATCAACATTCACCCCATAAAGATAGTGGCTCAAGATTTTCAATGCAAATACCACAACAGCTAGCTCAAAGTCATGGGTAGGGTAGTTCTTCAAGTGAGTCTTAAGTTGTCTAGAGGCATAGGCTATAACCTTACCTCTCTGCAGCAAAACAAAACCCAGACTGATTCTAGAAGCATCACAATAGACATCAAATCCATTTGTACCATCAGGTAGTGCTAAAACTGAGACTGAAGTGAGTCGAGTCTTCAACTCCTGAAAAATCTTCTCACAAGAATTTGACCATAGAAACTTAACTTTCTTCTAAGTTAATCTAGACATAGGGGATGTAATAGAAGAAAACCCTTCAACAAAATATTTGTAATAGCCAGCTAAACCCAAGAAACTTCAAATGTATGATGGAGAGATAGGTCTAGCCCAGTTTCTTACTGCTTCTATCTTTTGGAGATCAACCCTAATAACATCACTAGAAATAATATAACCAAGGAAAGCTAGTGATCTTAGGCAAAATTTACATTTGTTGAATTTGGCAAACAACTGGTGATCTCTAATAGTTTGCAACACAATTCAAAGATGGTCTGCATGGTCATCCTTACTATGAAAATAGATAAGAATATCATCGATAAAGACGATGACAAATATGTTCAAATACTATTTGAACACTCGGTTCATCAAGTCCATGAAGGCTTCTGGGGAATTTATCAACCCAAAGGACATGACTAGAAACTCGAAATGACCATACTGAGTTCTAAAATCTGTCTTTGGAATATCATATTCCATTACTCTAAGCTGATGATAGTCGGATATAAGGTCTATCTTGGAGACATAACTTGCACCTTGTAGCTGGTCGAATAAGTTATCAATCCTAGGAAAAGGATATTTATTTTTGATTGTGACTTTATTCAACTGATGATAGTGAAGAACATTCGCAAAGAACCATCTTTATTTCACACGAATAGGATGGGAGCACCCTATGGAGAGACACTGGGCCTTATGAAACCTTTATCTAAGAGGTTTTTAAGCTGTTCTTTTAACTCCTTAATCTCGTCTAGAGCTATTTGAAATGGAGAAATGGAGATTGGTTGAGTATCAGAGAGAAGGTCAATACCGAATTCTATTTCCCTATCGGGAGGCACCCTTGGCAAATCTTTGGGAAAAACTTCAGGAAACTCATTGACTACACGAACTGACTGAACTATTGGAGTCTCAGACTTAGTGTCTTTGACTCGAACTAGATAATAGATACACCATTTTGATATCAACTTTCTAGCTTTTAGATAGGATATGAAATGACTCTTGGGAGACATTGAATTACCTTCCCACTCAAACACTAGCTCATTTAGAAACTAAAACTTCACAACTTGGGTGCGACAATCTATGGATGCGTAACAGGAATGGAGCCAATCCATGCCTAGAATAAGGTCAAAGTCAACCATATATAACTCTATTAGATCTGCTAACTTGATTTTATCGCGGACAATGATAGGAAATTTTCTATAGACTCGTTCACAAACAACTGACTCATCCACTAGGGTAGAAACCAAGATGGGCTTAGGGATCTTTTCAGGACCTATTTCAAAATTTACTATAACTAGTGGGGTCACATAAGAAAAATTTGACCTAGGGTATCACAACATATAAACATCAAGATGAAAAACACTAAGCATAACAATAACAATATCTAGTGAACTCTCCTGCTCCTAATAGGATGGTAAAGCATAAAACCAATTTTGGTGTAGACCGCCATCGGTACTGAATGATGCGCCCTGAGGAGGGACTGGGTAACTTAGAGGAGTTGGTGCGCTAGTAGCTTGAGTCTGGGGATGAAAATCTCTATTTACCTGCCTAAAATGAGGATACTCTTTGATTCCATATCCCAATTTACCATAACCATAACAACCTTTCTGTCCCCAAAACCACTCACCAAGATAATTCTTACCATACTTAGCACATAAAGGATAACTGGATTTTCCACTCATGCAATTCTGAGATCTGGACATAAAAGTCTTATCCCCACTACTTTTGTCTAGATCTAGGGGCGGGAGCACTGGATGAAGATGGTGCTGGAATAGATGAACGATTCTTATATTGTGAATGATTTCTCTCTCCAAACTTTGTCTAGCCATACTCAAACTACTCGATTCTAGCCTTCTTATTTTCCCTCTCTTTCCCCTTTAACTTTTCTGCCTCAATTTGTTAAGCATAAATCATCAACCTAGAAAGATCTATATCTCCAATAAGCATGGTAGTCCTACACTCCTTGACTACCAAACGAGATACTCTAGTAACAAACTTACTCATACTCGCACTAGGGTCAACCATCGTATCAGGGGCACATTTAGACAACTGGTTGAACTTAAGGCAGTACTCCTTTACTATCATCAAACCCTGTCTCAGGTTCACAAACTCCTCTACCTTAGATTCTCTCATTTCATAAGAAAAGAATTTTTCTAACAATGCATCCTGAAACACCTGCCAACTTATAAAAGCTGCATTCTCACCTCTACCATTCTTTCACATAACCACCAAATCATATGCCACATCCTTCAGCCTATAGGATGCCAACTCTACACTCTCCTCCTCAATAATATACATAATCTGGGTGATCTTTCTTATCTCATCTAAGTAAAGCTATTGGTCCTTACCTTCTTTTGACCCAAAAAACTCATGCAGATTCATTCTCATGAAGTCACAAATTCTGGCTGCTGCTAAATCCATATTCTGCTGAAGTAGGACTGTCGCCTGATGGTTTCACTTAATATTGGCAGACACAGCTTGGTCTAACACCTGAAAGTCAGCACAAAACTCAGTACGGGATACATTCTCATTTAGAGGATTAGCGAGCTGGGATGGCTGGTTATCATTTCTACTTGCATTAGCTCGGTGAGGAGGCATATTCAACTATCACATAAGAGCACGAGTTAAAAGAATATGGAGACACTATAAACATATAGATCATGAAAGAAAGAGATGATTTCTTAAAAACATCCTGTAGCCTCTTGCTTATAAGTGTGACTCACTTCACACCCATGATTAAGACTCTAGGTAACACGGCTTTTTTGACTCCCTAGGACTCTTTGAACCTTAGGTTCTGATACCATGTTTGTAAAGCCCCAAAAATAAGTCCTGAGACATCACATGATACTCAAGACTACAAGTAGCCTTAAGCTAACCCTGTAAGCTTTCGACTAAATCTGAAGCTCATAATAAAGGAATATAGATATATAATCAAAGATAAAATGCGGAACTCTGTCTGAGCTAAATTAAAATTATATGAACATGATATCTGAAAATGTTAGACTTAAAATTCTAGACATTCAACACTGGTAATCAGAATTGTAACTACCAGTCTGACAAGCCTCTACTACTAGTAACTAGAGAGCCACAAGGACAAGCCCCAACTTACTCGAAATGACTAAAAACACTGAATCAACTACTATAATAATCTAGAGGAAAATTGAATAACTAGGTCCCCAAACTATGAGGACTCGCCAACTATCGGGATATAGATAGAGGTGCCCAAAATCACTCACGCTATGGAAACTGAGCACCTAAACCTACATTATGAGACAATGTAGCACATAGATGTATATATGGATCAGTACATCTGGAATGTGCTAAGTTTATGGGGGTGAATTCATAAGTAAAACAATATCTCAACATTAGTGTAGATTTGCAAAAGAATGCATGCTAAGTGCAGATTACACACAATAGCTTGAATAACTGAAAATTGAGAATCATGATCATGAATAATAAAGCATGTTGTATAATTCTAGTGAGTCATAACACTTAGTTCTAAAAGTTATACTTGTATTCTATCTTAAAATAATACTGTCTAAGTGTAGAAAGGACTCACTTTTAAATCTATCAACTGAAAGGTGAAATATTATAGACAATGTCTTATATAAAGAAATATCTGAATAAAACAGTGAGCCTTTACACTTAGTTTCTAAAAGCTATTATTTTACTTTTTATAGTAGCATTTTCTATTAGGGAGGATCTTCTAACCAACATACACTATGTGAGCTATCATAGTGTCCAACGACTAGTTTCCTTATGGGAAAACCTCACATTGGGGAGAGATGTCATGCTCTTGCTAAGGAGTATAACCTAATCTAAGTAATCACATCTGTACCTGTCATCCACATAGAAATGGGAATAATCTGATAATCTGATGTGAGCATTGAATAATATACGGGTGATGAATATATATGGAAACAACTGAATATGCCATAAGGTTTTAAATACCAAAAAAATATCTTTGAAATCATAAGCCTGGAAATAACTGTTTGAAAACAACCATTTGAAAATAAAATAATGGAAAAATTGACTAAACTATCTGAAAGTAGCTGAAAGCCTCTAAACTAACTGTATAAGAGTTGAAGGGGAAGGCCCCAACTAACTCCAACTGTCTAACTAAAGTAAAATACTGAAATAAACATAATCGGTCCTCAAAATATAAGGACTCACTACTGCTGATGATGATGATCTGCTGGGATGTCTAAGTGTAGTCGGGAATCCGAGCATCCTAACCTATGATATGAGATATCATAACACAAGAAATGAGTATCCAGTTAGTACTTTGAATTTACTGGTATTCTAAATAAGCTTAGGCTAATATGTATGGGTTCATGTGCATGAATAATAGCTGACTGAATTAATGGCATAAGATAACTGATGAATAGTATGCGTGAAGGTTGAAAAATCTATGAATGCATGACTAAACAAATAACATAATACTGGAATAGTGTGTAAACTAAAATACTGAAATCTAAGTACTGATTAAACTAATTAATTGTAAGCTATGATCAAGCAAACCTAAACTGCCTTCTAAACTGAAACTGGACTGAAACTATGGGAGCTATCATCTAACCGACATGCCCCAATATGAGCTAATTTGGGTCCAAACTATGACCCCAGTCTGAAGGGCGTCAGACCCATGCCACGGGCACTAACATTGGCTGTGGATCCACTAAAGTGAAGTCCCGAAGGACTATAGAGTCACCCTCTACTGGCAGATGCTCTAGAGAGATATTTTTCAACCTCAACTAGAAGGTTAACATCTCAAACTACATTAGCTACGTAGTTCTAGAATACAGGGACTGATACTAAAGGTCACACCTTCAAATGAAAGGTGAGCCCCCATCCCTGGGTTCGGTCGGAGCTAAATCCTACTCCCAACTAGACTAACTCTGATTACTGGACTGAACTAAGCTTACTGATATGATAACTAGCATAAGTAATAATACTCTAATATATCTAAAACCATTCTAAAAATACTGAGACTAAGTAAACAACTCACTTTTCTGGTATTCATAGCCCAGGACTCGATAACATTAATAGTAGAAACATACTAAAGCTTCAAAGCATAATAAGTAGTCATTGTTCAAAATTCAACCATTTAGGCATTTCATCAAACACTTGAAATTCATGAACTTAGGCATGGGGATGATTGAAACATAACCACAACACTAAAAACTATACATTAGGGGTTTAACATAGAAATTCATGCTTCAAAAGTATAAGGGCTACTTTTCAACTAAAGTCATTTGCAAGCATCATGTATAATCGAAATTCATAAAAGATTCATGAAAATAACTCATTGTAAACATGTAAATTCATGATTTCAGAAATAAAAATAGGTTCTTGGACCCCATGGTTAAAAAGGTCCCATGTATGAACATCTAACATACCTTAAAGCTTTAATCTTTCAAGAGAATTAACTTTCTTGATAGTCCTTGGGTGGTGAAGCTTGAATTCTTTAGTTTTCTTGAAGGAATAGTGATTGAATTTGATGAAATTGAGGAAGGGTTAGCATTTATTTGAGAATGAAACTAGGGAAAGTTAGCAAATAATGTCCTATCAGCGGTTTTATCCCATGTTTTTACGAATTGGGATGCTGGGAAAAGAAAATACTGCCCCTCTAAAATTTAAATTAGTAATTGGGATGCTGATTAGGCCATCACCTTGATGAGCCAACGATGCCACCACTAAACCCACTGCGATGTGCCACAATCGCGGTGATGTTCTGGAATTGAAATCCAAAGATACCTCTATCCCAGCCCAAAAAATCCAAAACTTCCCGAAGACATACTACTTACACCCCTGAATGTGAATTAACATAGAAACCTCCATCTCTGGGTCGCAAAGGTCACATTAAAAATCTTTGAAGTTAAGAGGCCAAAAATAAAACTAATCTTCAAAACTTATCTAAATTTTCAGGTTCTAAGCCTCTTGTACATGCACTATGGGCTAAACTGAGGTAAGACTAACACGGGGTATTATAGTATCTATCCCTTGGGAACATTCCTCCTCGAATGAGACTAATGAAACTGACAATACCAAGGAAACTAAATTCACTTATTGAACATGCATAACTGATAAAATAATTGCATAACTGAGTTTGAGACATGATACATGACTGGACTAATTTGTGAATGCATGTAATGATAGAAAGATGATTATATAGATGGAACTAAGAATGTAAAAGAGATAATCTAAGGAAAACTTGTAAAAGAGATAATCTAAGGAAAACTATTACCTTGAGGTGAGTCTGAGTTTACAGAGAGAAGATAAGGGTACTTGGTACCTATGTCTGCTTCTGCTTCCCAAGTGGCTCCCTAAACAGACTGATTTCGCCAAAGAATTTTGACCAAGGAAACTTCTTCGTTCCTCAGTCTACGGGTCTACAATTTTATTTGGTATTTCTTCATTAGAAAGGCTGTCCTGGACAACCATACTTTCTAAAGGGACTACTACAGCTGGATTGCCAATACACTTCTTTAATAGAGAAACATGGAATACTGGGTGCATTGATGCCAAATCTGTGGGAAACTCATGCTTATACGCTACCATCCCTTAACGGCTCAAGTCCCTGTAAAGGCCAACATATCGGGTATTGAGCTTTCACCTCAGGAAAAACCCCTTCACTCTCTTCATGCAGAGATTTTCAAATAACTAAGTCTCCAACCTTAAACTCAAGATCTCTCTTTCTCACATTTGAATAGGATTTTTGTTGGCTTTTGGCTGTCTTAATCCTTTCTCTGATTAGCTGAACTTTCTCGAATGCATCAAATATTGAATTTGGCCCTATCAACACAGGCTCACCTACCTCAAACCAACCAATAGGAGATCAATATCTCCTCCCATAAAGAGCCTCAAATAGAGCCATCTGAATACTGGAATAATAACTGTTATTGTAAGAAAACTCAATCAATGGCAAGTGATCATACTAAATGCCGTTACAGTCAATAACATAAGGTCTCAACATGTCCTCTAGGGTTTGAATTATCCTTTCTGCCTGACCATCTATCTGAGGGTATAAGGTTGTACTGAGATGAACTAGGGTACCAATACCCTTCTGAAAAACTTTCCAAAAATAAGAGGTAAATTGAGTACCTCTATCTAAAATGATAGACAACAGGACTCTATGTAACCTGACCAACTCTTTAATATAAAGCTTGGCATAATCCTCAGCTGAATAAGAAGTATAGACTGGTAAGAAATAGGTTGATTTGGACATTCTGTCTACAATAGCCCAAATTAAATCATGTTGGCGATGTGAATGAGGCAACCTTGTCACAATATCCATGTTCACCTTCTCCCACTTCCAAGTAGAACTGTTGAACTCCTGTATAGTGCCATTAAGCCTTTGGTGCTCAACCTTAACCTGCTGATAATTAGCATACTTGGCTACAAACTCTGCAATATCTCTTTTCATGACACTCAACCAATAGATATCTCACAAATCATGGTACATTTTAGTAGCTCCTGGGTGAATAGAGTAACGCGCACCATGCACTTCCACAAGAATTTACTGTCTCAAACCATCAACACATGGGACACACAGTCTACCCTGGCAATGCAGTACACCATCTCCCCCCTGGGAGTAAACCTCTACTTTCTGATCTCTAACGAACTCTTTCCACTTAACTTGGCTGGGATCCCTATCTTGCTTTTCTTTTACTTGAGCAACCAAAGAATATTCTGAGCTATTTCGAACCTATAAACTACACTCAACTGAGTCAACAAAACGAACGCCTAACCTAGACAAATAATGAACCTCCTAAACCAACTTATTTTTATCATTTTCAACATGAGCCACACTACCCATAGATAATTTACTAAGGGCATATGCCACTACATTGGCCTTGTCCGGATGATACAAAACACTCATATCATAATCTTTCAAAAATTCTAACCACCTTCTATGACAGAGATTTAACTCTCTCTACAAAAATACATAATGTAAACTTTTATGGTCCATGAACATATCAACAAGCACCCCATATATATAATTCCTCCAAATTTTCACGGTAAACACAACAATTGCTAACTCAAGATCATGGGTAGGATAATTCTTTTCATAAGGCTTAAGCTGTCTAGAGGCATAGGCTATGACCTTTACTATTTGCATCAAAACACAACCCAAACCAACTCTGGAAGCATCACAGTAAACAACAAACCCTTCTAAACTATCTGGCAACATCAAAACTGGGGATGAGGTGAGTCGAGTTTTCAACTCCTAAAAACTCTTCTCACAGGAATCTGACCACTGAAACTTGACTTTTTTTTGAGTCAATCTAGACACAGGGGATGCAATAGACGAAAACTCTTTAATAAATCATCTGTAATAGCTATCCAAACTCAAGAAACTCTGGATATATGACGGAGAGATAGGTTTGGTCCAGTTTTGTGCTACTTTGATCTTTTGAGGGTCAACTCTAATGCCATCTCCAAAAATAATATGGCCAAGGAAAGATACTGATCTTAGCCAAAATTCACACTTACTAAATTTGGGAAAAAACTTATAGGCTCTAAGAGTTTGCAATACTATTCTGAGGTGGTCTGCATGATCAGTTTCATTACGGGATTAGACAAGGATGTCATCTATGAAGACTATGACAAACATGTCCAAGTACTGTTGGAACACTCTATTAATCAAGTCCATGAATGCTGCTAAGGCATTTGTTAGTCCAAAGGACATGACTTGGAATTCAAAGTGACCATACCAAGTTCTATAAGCTATTTTTAAAATGTCACATTCTCTGACTCTAAGCCGATGATAGCTGGATCTGAGGCCTATCTTAGAGAAATAACTGGCACCCTAAAGTTGATCGAGCAAATCATCAATTCTGGGGAGTGGATACTTATTCTTGATAGTGATTTTTTTCAATTGATGGTAATTGATGCACATTCTAAGAGAACCATCTTTCTTAGGGACGAAAAGGGCTGGAGGTTCCCATAGGGAAACATTGGCCTGATGAATCCCTTATCTAAGAGATGTTTCAACTATTCTTTTAACTCCCTAAGCTTACCGAAAGCCATTTTTTAGGGTAGAATAGAGATAGGCTGGGTATCTAGATAAAGGTCTATTCTGAAGTCAATTTTCCTTTTGAGAGAAACTTCGGGAAATTTTTTGGGAAATACATCTGGAAATTAACTTAATACTAAAACTGACTCGAGATTGGGAATCTCTAAAAAAGAGTCTTTAACTAAAACAAGATGGTAGACAAACCCCTTGGATATCATTGTTCTCACTCCAAGGTACGAAATAAACTGACCCCTAAGTGCTGAAGTACTACCCCTCTATTCAAGGACTTGTTTATTTAGAAACTGAAAATGAACAACTCTATTTCTACAATCAACTAAAGGATAGCATAAGTGGAGCCAATCCATGCTGAGACTGATATCAAAATCAATCATCTCTAACTCCACAAGATCAACTAGTGTGACTTTTTTGGATATTGTGATAAGACAGTTCTTGTATACTTGCCTGGCTACAATAGAGACACCTACTAGTATGGACACTAAAAAGGGTTCTACTAAAGTCTCAGGACTGACACCAAAATTAACAGCTATGTAGGGAATTACAAAAGAAAAAGAAGCTTCGGGATCTAACAAAGCATAATCATAAAAATAAAAGACCTGTAACGTACCAGTAACCACATCAGGAAAACTTTCCTGATCCTATCGGGACTGAAGTGCATACAATCTGTTTGGGCACTGACCACTAGTTGCGCTGGAAGCGACACCCTACTAAGGTGGCCGACCGAATGGAACAAGGGGACGACTGGACTGACTCTACTGACCACTATTTAGGCAATCCCAGACTCTGTGACCTGGCTTGCCACACCCAAAGCATACATCACTGCTAGCTCTACACATACCCTGATGGTTTCTACTATATTCTGGCAAAGAGTATTTGTACGACTACTATTCATACTACACTAGGAATTAGAGTTTGGCGCCCTATCTCGATTATCATTTTTGAACTTCAGCACTGGAGCTCTAGCTAAAGATAGAGGTAGGGATGAATATTTCTAAAGGGATTGAGGATGGTACCACCCTCTAATCTCGGCTGAGCAAAACTAAAGCTACCTATTCTGGCTTTCTTATTCCCCATCCCTTTTCTTAAATTTCTTCTCCTCAATTTGTTGAGCATGGATCATTAACCTAGACAAGTCCATGTTCTTAATCAAAATCAAGGTCTTACACTTCTTGACCACGCTATCAGCTACCTCAGAAACAAACTTACTTATCCTAGACCAATAATCAGACACCACATTAGGATCATACCTGACTAGCTAAGTAAACTTAAGATAATACTCTTTCATACTTATGTTCCCCTACTTCAAATTGATAAAATCCTCCACCTTAGCTTCCTTTAACTTAAATGGAAAGAATCTAGCTAAAAAAGCTATAGAAAAATCCTTCCATTCAACAGGACCTGCATCTGTGCCTCTATCTCCCTTCCATTACTTATACCAGGTGTGGCCAACATCCTGTAACTGGTAAGCACCCAACTCTTGCAGTCTCACTAGAGGTCACACCCATAATGTTAGTTGTCTTATGAACCATATCAAGGAACTCCTATGGATCCTCATCAGATTTGGATCCCAAAAATAGAGGAGGGTTCATTCGAGTGAAGTCCCGAATCCTAGCTGCAGCGGTATTAGCCACTGGAATGGCTGGGACAGTAGCTTATTGATTATTCTGAGATGCTACTGAGTATTCTATAGTAGTGAATATAGCTTTGAATTCGGCATGAGATACATGCTCATTTAGGGATCTTCTTAAACTGGCGGAGGTACGGGCTGATTCTCGTTCCTTCTTTTGTTAGTCTTTTTAAGAGGCTTGTTCTGTAAATGGAAAGAAGATTTAATTAGAAAGAGAGTTTAAATTTATCTCATGCTCATTCATACGACAAGAATACTGAAAGAAGGGAAACCTTTCCTAAAATATCTTATAGACTCTTTTCCATAAGTTTCGCGTGCTTCACACCTATGCACAAGACTCTACTCAATGTGACATTTAGACTTCCTAGGACACTTTAAAACCTTAGGCTCTAATATCAAGTTTGTAACTCCTGGTAGTACACCCTAGATGCCACACAGTGCTTACAGTCACAAGTGAACACAAGCTAACCTGTGAGCTGGTACCTATAGTGAGCACCGAATAATGTACGGGTAAGAACATATGCGAAAACAACTAAATATGACATAAGGTTTTAAATACAAAAAAATATCTCTGAAATCATAATCCTGGAAACTAGTGTCTGAAAACAACCATTTGAAAAGTGCTAAAATAATGATAAAACTGACTAAACTGTCTGAAAGTATCTGAAAGCCTATAAACTAACTAAATAAGAGTTGAAGGGACAGGCCCCAACTAACTCCAACTGTCTAACTGACGTAAAATACTAAAATAAACATAATTGGTCCTCGAAATATAAGGACTCACCACCACTACTACTGCTGATGCACTGGAATGTCTAAGTATTATCGGGAACTTGAGCGTCCGAACCTATGATATGAGATATCATAGCGCACAAAACGAGTATGTGGTTAGTACTTTGAATATACTGGTATACTAAATGAGCTTAGACAGATATGAATGAATGGCATTAGATAACTAATTCATAGTATGCATAAAGGTTTTAAAATATGAGAATGCATGGCTAAGGAAATAATATGATACTAAAATAACCTATAAACTGAAATACTAAAATTTGAGTACTGATTTAACTAATAAACTGTATGCTATGATTGAACAAACAAAAATTGACTTCCAAACTGAGACTGGAATGAAAGTGTGGGAGCTATTATCTAACTGACATTCCCCAATATGAGCTAATTGGGGTCTAACCTGTACCCTAGTTGGAAGGGTATCAGTAGCTTTCGACGGGTACTAACACTGGCTATGTGGATACAATAAAGTGAAGTCCCGAAGGTCTAAAGAGTCACCCTCTACTGGCAGGTGCTCTAGTGAGATATATGACAACCCTCAACTAGTAGGTTAAAATCTCAACCTACACTGGCTACATAGTTCTAGCGTACAGGGACTGCTAGTAAAGGTCACACCTTCAAATGGTAGGTGAGGCCCCATCTTCGGGTTTTCTCGGTACTATATCCCACTCCCAACTGGACTAACTCTGATTACTGGACTCAACTAAGCTTACTGATATGATAATTATCTTAACTAATAATACTTTAATATATCCAAATCCATTCTAAAAATACTGAGACTAAGTAAAAAAACTCACTTTTTAGGAATTCATAACCCCTAGGACTCGATAATATTAACAGTAGAAACATACTAAAACTTCAAAGCATAATAAAGTAGTCATTGTTCAAAATCCAACCATTTAGGCATTTCATAAAACACTTGAAATTCATGAACTTAGGCATGGGGATGATTGAAACATGTGGGAATAACATAATCACAACACTAAAACCATTACATTAGGGATTTAACATGGAATTTCATGCTCCAAACGTGTAAGGGCTACTTTCCAGCTAAAATCACTTACAAACGTCATGTATAATTAAAATTCATAAAAGATTCATGAAAATAACTCATTGTAAACATGTAAATTCATGATTTAAGACATAAAACTAGGTTCTTGGATTCCAAGGGTAAAAAAGGCCCATGGATGAACATCCAACAAACCTTAAAGCTTTAATCTTGCAAGAGAATTAACTTTTTTGATAGTCCTTGGGTGGTGAAACTTAAATTCTTGAATTTTTTGAAAGGAATAGTGATTTAACTTGATGAATTTGGGGAAGGGTTAGGATTTATTTGAGAATAAAATTGGGGAAAGTGAGCAAATCCTACCCATGGTTTAATCCCGTGTCTTTATGAATTAGGACGATAGGAAAAGAAAAGAATGCCCCTCTAAAATTTAAATTCGTAACTGGGACGCCCATTAGGCCATCACCGCGATGCGCCAAGGATTCCACCGCTAAACCCACCTGACGCGCCACAATCGTGATGAAGTTCTAGAATTGAAATCCAAACGTGCCTCAATCCTTGCTCGAAAAATCCAAAACTTCCCCGAGACATGCTACTTATACCCCTGAACATGCATTAACTTAGAAACCATCATCTCGGGGTCGGGAAGGTCACTTTAAAAATTATCAAAGTTAAGAGGCCAAAAATAAAGCTAAGTCTTCATTATTTAGCTAAATTTTCAGGTTCTAAGCCTCTTGTACATGCACTATGGGCTGAACTAAGCTAAGACTAACATGGGGCGTTACACTACTATAACTCACTAGTAGGAAATCCAATCTAATAATCATGAACTACTAGTAATGGGCTACAAAAAGAATGAAGGGAAAATGAAGAATAGATGTAATAAAAGACTAACATACACGAGATAATCCCAAAACCTGGTGGAATCAGTAAAAGAGATTCTAACGTAAGAAGGATACAAATGAGGTGCTAAATGGATATACAGATACAAAAATCTCTAAATACAACATAGAGACTAGTCTAGTACATAAGAGGGAGGAAAGTAATAGGCCGAACGTTAGGAGCTCACTCTATGTCTCTAAAACATGGATGCTCCCCACGGTGCACACAACACCAACAATAACCCGTACTATGATCTGCAGTCTACAAAAGTGTAGTATGTGTCCCAAACACATGGTACTCAGTAGGAAACTTTTGGATGAGCTCCAAAGATCATGTAGATATATACAACATATAAATAGAAATAGAGTCTAAACCCAAATATCCAACAACCACATAATAAAGGTAGTGAGATAGTAAGGGTAAACTATCCTAGTCATATCCAAGAAACTAACATAATAAGGCTAAGGAAGTATTAAGGATGAACTATCTTATTCTAGCCATACATAGAAATCTCAACACTAAACTGTTTATCACTGGCCAATGTACAAATAAAGGGTGAAAAAAGGATATATAACACAGTATACAAGGCCAAGGAATAAATATACAATCTAAATAAATAAAGGAAGGAAGGGATACATAATAACACCATATCTACATATAAATAGATATACATATATGTATAAATAAGGACAATTCAAGGTACAACGTAAGTCATCAGACTAGCAGCTTAAGACATCATAATCATAGAGAAAACTAGTGCTAGTATAGTCATGGTTTATAATCAATACATCTAATCATGATTTAATCATGCATAATCATATAATTATAGTATTAAAGAGACAGAATCATACCTCAAATGTCAATATCGGATTGTTAACAAAGTTGCCACAAACTAGTCATAACAATAATAATAACAATAAAAACTACAACGTGAGTAACATGCTAGTACAGACAACCAATACCTAACCAAGACTTTCACAAACCTCCACCGCCCTAGGCTCAAAAATTTCAACAACATACAACACACCAAAAGGCATACTTATCACCCATACCTATGCAACCCCCATAAGGTGGATAGATATTGGTGCATACCGGTGATAGAAAATAAACATGCAAGAATGAATGCCAAGATATAATGCATAATACAAAAACCAATCCAAAGATCATAAGAAGTAGCTGGACGCGAACCTGTAAATATACAAATATGTGCATCAGCATAATCATCCACCGACGTTGCTGGGCATAAATGTATATCATCATAATCATCCTCTGGCCTTACCAGGCATATAAGCTTATCATCATAATCATCCTTCGGCCTTGCCAAGATATAAGCATATCATTATAATCATCCTCTGGCCTTGCCGAGTATAAAAACATATCATTATAATTATCCTCCAGCCTTGACAGGTATAAATGGATAATGTTATAATCATAATCTTTTTTCAGACTCAATTCAGGTAATTATATATATATGAATAATAATGCACGGACTTTAAATCATGTCTAAAAAAAGTGTAAATTCATAAATTCATTGTCTGAGGTAAACTCTGGGACTAAATTATCATAAAGGTGTAGAAAGAGGTTGAAATGTTTCACGATTGGAGTGAATAGTAATTTCATAATCATAGACTAGAATCTGTCTTGGTCAAATCTTTAAAAAATCATTTTCAATCACATTACATAAGTCATTCCTTTAGATAGTATGATTTTTATTATGAATAAACCCATTTTAAGGTGAAAAGTAGGCTTTAATCCCTTTTTAGGAAAATAGTATTAATAACATATTATAGTTGGAATCGTACCATTTATCATTTTTAGTGATCATGAATGTACCAAATCTATACCGGCATCACTAATATTCAAATAATGTAATCATAAACATTATCACATCTACAACCTATAGCCACGTCCTTTACAAGGAATAACCATTTCCTGGTATCCAACTAATATCAAACTCATGGCCTTAGGCCTAAAAATGTGTCTGAATAATTATAATCATCATAATCATATCTTTAGGCCCACATATATATCTAAAACCCATATTAATATCCATATCGATAAGACCTCATATATCTATAAAGTATATCATATCTATAGACAATAAATCACATTTATGAGGCATGTCATGTCTGTAGGCCACATTATCTATTTAAGGCATATCACATCTATGTGCCACACTACATCTATAAGCCATATTATATCTATAAGGCATATCATATCCATAAAGCATCTCATATCTAAAGGTAATATATCATAACTTTGAGGAATATCATATATATAAGGCATCTCATATCTTTAGGCCATATATCATATCTATAAGACATGTTATATCTATAGGCCATATATCATAACTATGAGGCATATCAAATCTATAAGGCATCTCACATCTATAGGCCATATATCATAACTATATCTATGCCTATATTATTTAGCATGTCGATATACCATATCATAAATCAAATTCGAAAGCCATAACATAGCCACAAGCCTTTAATCATTATTTAGGAAAACCATCATCATTCACCAAGTCACGAAGTAACTTTCTACTAAAGGCTAAATAGTCTCAACTATGTGTAACATGTATAAATAAGTCCAAAAAGGCTAACATAACTCTTGGACTAAGGTGGGCCGGAGGAACCCATTTGTAATCCTTGAATTCCATATTTAGTCATTTTATACCCCAGACTAGTCTAAGGTGTCCAAATTGACTTCTAGATGGTACATAGGCTATAATTATCCCTAAGATAGGTATTCCACCTAGAACATGAGCAAATAAGTCAACTAAACCTAAATTATGGTTTTAAGGTTTCTAAATAATCCACATAAGAATATTCATACTAATCACGCTTTCAACACTTAAGATACATCCCAAATCTAGCATAATATGATAATCATTCAATAAATTGGCCTAATCTATGAACAAAGCAATAGAACCCTAAAAGTGTAATAAGTATTTCACTTTCGGGTCAAATTACTTATCTAATCCCCAAACCTTAATAATCAAGATTAAGTCACCCTGTACTACCCATAATCAATCTTAACATTCACATTCACATGCAATATGTAAAACACATCATGTTGTGAAGAAAGTAGACAGAAGCTTACCTCAATGTAAACTAAATATCCTTGAATCATTCATCAAATGTTTGTCTTTGCTCCATGATCCAGAATTACCTCTATGCTACAAAAATCATAATCTACTCGTCATCAGGAGTCAAATATGGTTCATATTACTATATAATGGGTTGAGTTAAATTTTGGGTCAAGAATAGACTCGAAGGACCCATAAACGGAGTCCAAAATTGAACCTATCACGAGGTCCCTCAAATGAAAAAGAAGTTTTATTCAAAAGTTGAGCATAAAAGAAGAGCAAATAGGTCTCAAATCATCCCTTAAAGTTTTTGAAATTAATGCCATAATTTCTAAGAATTTATCAAGAAATTGAAGGAATCTTACCATTAATTTGAAGGGAAATCATGGAATAATTATTAACCAAGCTTCCCAAATCATCTACAGGCCTCAATCCCAAGCTCTCTCAACTTCTAGGGTTTAGTTCTCTTGAAAATGGATAAGAAAATTACAAAATGGGTAGATAAAAGGATATTTATACCCATCCCAGGCACTCGGTGTTGTAATTGTGATGTGTGACTCTTTATTGCTACATCTGGTTATTACCTAAGCAAATTACGATCGCGATGTGTGCCTTGCAATCGCCATACTTAGTGAAAGTAAGATGAGATATGATCGCGACATGAGTATTGTGATTAAGATAGCTGATGGCTATCATAGGAGTCACTATCGCGACACATGGGTCACGATCATTGGTGCACCAACACTAGCTGAGACTTTAAATTTCCAAGCCTCCACAGACCCCTCAAGATATATCTGTAATATCGTATATGCTACCCTATTAAATTTGATGTTTCAGACTCAATGGCACAGTTGAAATTTCCCTTCGAGGTCATTTCAAAAAAAACTAGATCCTATACCAACTTCTATTTTCTTAACTTTTGACCAATAGCTCAAAATGATCTTGGGTACCTCAAGACCCCAAACAAGAGTCTACGTAGTCTAAAATCAACATTTTAAAGTTGATAACACTGTCAGAATTTTCATTGAAAGTCATTTATTAGAAGTTTTGGTCGAGACCAAATCCTAAACAAGAAAAGTTCAAAAATAGAAAAATGAGCCTAAAGTCCAAATGAAATGTTTGATCACCAAGCTGATAATTTCAGTAGGTCATAAATGACCTATGGCCACTATGGGAAGGATCAAAATTCTGGAAATGCATGAGTATCAAGGAAATAACCTAAATTCTTATGACAATATCCACTAATAAAAGGACTTTTATCTGCGAAAGTCAATGGATAGAAAGATCACAAAAGAACAAAAGGATGAGGTATTGGGCCCACATGCTCTAAGCATGAGTTCCTAGATAACCTGTAAGAAGAGAGGACATTTCCAAGGGATTTTTCCACAAGTATCTCTTTTTCAACAAGCTATATTACTTTACTTCCAACTAGCCTAGACCTATCTCTCAATCAGACATCAAAAGTTTCTTAGGGTTTAGATGGCTATTACATACATTTTGTTAAGGATTTTTATTCTATTACATTCCTTATTTCTAGATTAACTCATAAGTAAGTTAAGTTTCAGTAGTAAGATTCTTGTGAGAAGAGTTTTTAGGATTTAAAGACTCAACTCACTTCAGCCCCTGTTTTAGCGCTACCTAATGGTACAAATGGGTTTATTGTATATTATGAAGCTTCTAAAATTGGTCTGGGTTGTGTTTTGATGTAGAGAGATAAGGTTTATAGCCTATACCTCTAGACATATTAAGACTCACAAAAAGAACTACCCTACCCATGATCTAAAGTTAGCTGCTATTGTGTTTCCATTGAAAATTTAGAGGCACTATCTTTACGGAGTGTATGTTGATGTATTCAAGGATCAAAAAATCTTGCAATATGTGTTTACTCAGTGGGAGTTGAATCTTCACAAGAGAAGGTGGTTAGAATTATTAAATAATTATGATATGAGTATGTTGTATTATTCGGGCAAGGCTAATGTAGTGGCAGATTCCCTTAGTAGATTGTGTATGGGCAGTGTTGCTTTTGTAGAAAATGATAAGAGGGAATTAGTTTGAGAAGTGCACTGATTATCTAGATTGGGTGTGAGATTGGTTGACTTAGCCAAATGGAATGTTTGGGTTCAGAGTAGTTTAGAATCTTCCCTAGTTTCTGAAGTAAAAGAGAAGCAGGATAAGGATTTTAGTTTGGTCAAACTGAAGAGTTAAGTTAAATACCAAAAGGTAGAGCTTTTCTCCTAAGGGGGAGATGGTTTGTTGATATACCAGAGTAAATTGTGTGTACCATGTGTTGACAATTTGAGGCAGCGGATTATGGAAAAGTGAATGGTGAGCGTTACTCTATTCACCCAGGAGCCACCAAGATGTAACATGACTTGTGGTAAGTCTATTGGTGGAGTGGTATGAAGAAAGATATCGCAAAATATTTAGCCAAGTGTGCAACTTATCAACAAGTTAAGGTAGAGAACCAAAGACCTGGTGGATTTTTGCAGGAGTTTGGTATTCCCACTTGGAACTGGGAAGATGTGAACATAGACTTTGTGATGGGTTTACCCCATTCACGTTGTCTAATGATTTGATATGGGTTATTTTAGATAGATTGACCAAATCATTCCATTTTTTGCCAGTTTACACGTCCTACAAAACTGAAGATTATGCTAAGCTATATATCAGAGAGTTAGTTAGATTGCATGGAACAAAAAGGTTACCTTGGTCAAAGTTCTATTGCAAAATCAGTCCGTTGAGGGTGATACTTGGGAATTAGAAGAAAACATGAGTACAAAGTATCCTCACCTCTTCTCCACGAACTCAGATTCAGCCTAAGGTAACAATCATCCTTAATTTAGTTCTTTACTAGTCTCTGATTTAGCCATTTGATTATCTTCATGTCAAGTCATACATCTGTAGATTAGTACAGACGCTCAGTATATTGTAGATTCAGTCATGCTATTTTTTTTAGTTATGTATGCCAGTATATAGTCTCATTTCCTCAGTATTCTCAGTTTAACTAGTCTCATTCGAGGACGAATTTTCCTAAGGGGGAGATATTGTAATACCCCACACTTTTATTAGTCCTAGTTAGCTCCTAGAATGTCAAGGGTCAAATTTAAAAATGTATAACTCTTGATACATGAAGAATTTTCCAGATCTAGACCCACCAAATTGAAGGTAATTGAATTATCTTTCCAATTATACCAATTGTGCCTAAATTTGATACTCAGTTGAGAAGTTATGGTGATTTTAGTGAAAAATAGTAGAGCACTGTAATAGCATCGTGTCATGGTGAGTTGCTGAATCTCAATAGTCCAATTTCCAGTAAGGCACCATGATTAGCCCGCATCGCTGTGAATCCTAAATTCCCTTTGTCCCATTCAGTAGCTCTCTGCGATTGGACGATATCACCTTGGAAATCTCAATGGGATAGCACCGCATTGCTGTGTAGTGCAAAATGGCACTCATCCTTTTCTAGTGACTCAACGCGATTACGGTGCATCGCTTCAGTGCACAAAATGACAATTGTCCATTTTCCAGTAAGCCACCACGATGGCCCCGCATCATGGTGGTATGCAAAATCAGGATTTCCAGTTTCTAAGATTTTTTTACAAAGGGAAACCTAGTCATTTCCCAAGCCCCCAAATCGTGTAAAACTCAAGATCAATCCTATTCTAAGCATATTATGATAACTTTTCATCAAATTACTCTTCAAGAAATCCTAGAACCTCAAAACTTAAACCCCAAGAAATCCAAATTCCACTATTCTTTTTCAAGATAACCCAAAATTTAAGATATTCAAGAAATCATCTTCAAAAGCAAAAATAGGAATTTAAGTTCAAGCTTCTTTATCAATTTCATCAATTAACGTATGTGGGATTTTCAACAAGGATAATCCAATCATCCTTGTGCCCAAAATTAGTTTTAAAGCTGAATTTTATATGAAATTTTATGAATTTCAGTATAGAGTTTATACCCACTCTTTACTATTTGAAGATTATGAGATTACAATTGAATTAGATGTTGAATTGCATGCCTACTTCCATATTTTTATGCGTTTGACATTATTTTCCAAATTTAGAATTGAATATTCAAGATATTCATTATGTATCATGAACTTAATGATGATTTGACATAAAATAGATTCATGGGTTATTACACCTAGTTTGAATGTTGTTATTTCAAGAAGATTATGCTTTTAAGCATCCCATTATTTGTTATATTCAGGTTTTGAACAAAGATTTGATCTTTTGATCTCAGCTTAGATATGGAATTCACTTTACAGATTTAACTACAGTTTTTAGTAAATAGGTTCACAAGAGGTTTTCATTGTAAACCCTTATACTAGTTTTAAAAGTGGATTTCCTATAGAATGAGCATACAGATTAAAGGGATAGTATTTAGCACCAAGTTGGGTATGTTTACATGCCCTAGAACTATATGCCAACATAGGTATAGATTATTAGATTATTCCCATTTCTATATGGATGACAGTTACAAATGTGATCACCTAGATTAGGTTATACTCCTTGCCAAGAGTATGACATCTCTCTCCAACATGAGGTTTTCCCATAAGGTAACTAGATGTTGACTCCATGTTAGCTCATATGGTTTATATTGGTTAGAAGAACCTCCCTACAACCTAAAGAAAAGAGTAAACAATAACGAAAAAGCATTTAGAAACTAAGTGTAAAGGCTCACGATTTTATTCAGATATTATTTTATATAAATCACCAACTACTAAATTTTAGTTTTTAGTTTACAGATACAGAGGTGAGTCCTTTTACACTTAGTATGTATAATTTGTAAACGTATTTCAAGTACAAATTTAGAACTAAGTGTGGTGGCTCACAACATTCAAATAATATGTTTTATCACTCATGACTTATGATTACAATTTTTAATTACTCAAGCCTAAGTGACCCATTATTACTTAGCATGCATTATTGATGAGAAAACTGTATATATTTCCTTATAGTTTTACTTATGCATTCACCCCCCATATACTCAGTACATTCCAGAAGTATTGATCCACATATACGTCTATGTGCTACATTATCTCATAATAAAGGTTCAGGGTCTCAATTTCAGTAGTGTAAGTGATTTCAATCATCTTCATCTACATCCCAACAGTCGGTGAGTCCTCATAGTTTTGGGACTCGGTTATTTAGATTTTCTAGTTTATTACATTAGTTGATTCAATATTTTTTAGTCAGTTTGAGTCAGCTGGGGAATTGTCCCAGTGACTCTCTAGTATTTAGTAGTAGAGGCTTATGAGACATCAAGATATAATTTAGATTTCCAATATTGATTGTCCAGCCTTTTATGTAAAGTATTTTTAGATATCATGTTCAGATAATTTTAGCTTAGCTAAGACATAATTTTCTATTTTATCTTTGATTATATATATCTATATTCCTTTATTATGATCTTCAGATGTAGCAGAAGGCTTACAGGGTTAGCTTAAGGCTACTCATAGTCTTGAGCACCGTGTGACATCTTGGAACCCATTTTTGAGGCGTTACAAACTGGTATCAGATCCAGGTTATAAGAGTCCTGGGGATTTAAAAAAGCTACATTACGTAGAGTGTTGATCATGAGTGTGAATCCCACCATATTTATATGCAAGAGGCTATAGGATATTTTTAGGAAATCATCTCTTTCTTTTATGATCTATCATACTTACAGTGTCTCTATCTTCTTTTAACTCATGCTCTTACATGATAGTTGAATATGCCTCCTCGTCGAGGTAATGCATGTAAAAATGATAACCATCTACACCTGCCTGCTGATCCTCTGAATGAAAATGTATCCCATGTTGAATTTCGGGTTGCCTTTCAAGAATTAGCCCAAGCTATGGCTTCCAATGTTCAGGGAAACCATCAGGCGGCAGTCCCACTTCAGCAGAATGGGGATTTAACATTATCCAGAATTTATGACTTTATGAGAATGAATCCTCCTGAGTTCTTTGGGTCAAAAGCAGGTGAGGACCCACAACTTTACTGAGATAAGATAATAAAGATCACCTAAATTATGCATGTTATTGAGGAGGAGAGTATAGATTTAGCATTCTATAGGCTTAAGGATGTGGTGTATGATTGGGTAGTTATGTGGAAGAATGGTAGAGGTTAAAATATAGCTCCTATAAGTTGCTAGGTGTTTCAAGACACATTTCTAAATAAAAAAATTTCATGTAAGATGAGAGAATCTAAGGTAGAGAAGTTTGTGAACCTGAGGCTGGTCTCGATGAAAGTGAAATATTACCACTTTAAGTTCAACCAGTTATCTAAGTATGCCCCTGACACGATGGCTGACCCTCGAGCGAGTATAAGTAAGTTTATTACTGGATTATTGGGTTTAGTAGTTAAGGAGTATAGGACTGCCATGCTTATTAGGGACATGGATTTTGCTAGGTTGATAATTCAAGCGCATTAGATTGACAGAAAAGCTGAAGGGAAAAAAGAGAGGAAATAAGAAGGCTAGAATCAGGCAGTTGAATTTTGGCCAGACAAAGTTTGGAGGGGGAAACCGTTCACAATTTTAGGATTATTCATCTATGCTAGTGCCAGCTTCAGCCAGTGCTCCTGCCCCCAAAGTTAGACCAGAGCAGTGGGGTAAGACTTCTATGTCCAGATCTCAAAACAGTATGAGCAGAAAATCCAGTTATGCTCCATGTGCTGAGTGTGGTAAGAATCATCTTGGTTAGTATTTATTGGGGCATAAAGGTTGTTATGGTTATGGTAAGTTGGGACATGGAATCAAAGATTTTCCTCATGCTAAGCTAGAAAATAAGGATGTTCATCCCTAGACTCAGGCTACTAGTGCACCAGCTTCTCTATGTTGCCCAGTCCCTCCTCAGGGCACATCATCTAGTACCAGTTGTGTCCAGTGCTAGAACCAGTTTTATACTTTAACATCCCATCAGGAGGAAGAGAGTTCACCAGATATAATTATTGGTATGCTTCATGTCCTTCATCTTGATATTTATGTGTTGTTAGATCCAGGGTTGAGTTTCTCTAATATGACCCCACTAGTTGCAGTAAATTTTGAAATAGGTCCTAAAAAGATCCCTAAGCTCTTATTAGTTTCTACCCCAGTGGGTGAGTCAATTGTTGCCAAACGAGTCTATAGAAAGTGTCCTATCACTATTCTTCATAAGATCATGTTACCGGACTTAATAGAACTAGATATAGTCAACTTTGACCTTATTTTGGGCATGGATTGGCTCCATTCCTATTATGCATCCGTAGATTATCGCTCCTAAGTAGTGAAGTTTCAATTTTTAGATGAGCCAGTCTTTGAGTGGGAAGGTAATTCAGTGTCTCCCAAGAGTCATTTCATATCCTATATTAAAGCCAGAAAGTTGATCTCTAAAAGGTGTATCTATCAACTAGTTTGAGTCAAAGAAACTAAGTCTGAGTCTCCAACAGTTTAGTCAGTTTATGTAGTCAATGAGTTTCTTGATATTTTTCTCGAAGATTTGCCAGGGGCACCTCCCGATAAGGAAATAGAATTCAGTATTGACCTTTTCCCAGATACTCATCTCATCTCCATTCCTCTATATCATATGGCTCTATCTGAGCTTAAGAAGTAAAAAAAGCAGCTTAAAGACCTCTTAGATAAAGGTTTCATAAGGTCCACTATCCATCCATGGGGCGCTTCTATCCTATTCATGCGAAAGAAGGATGGTTCTTTGAGAATATGCATTGACTATCGTTAGCTGAATATAGTCACAATAAAAAATAAATATCCTCTACCTAGGATTGATGACATATTCAACCAACTCCATGGTGAAAGTTATTTTTACAAGATAGACCTTAGATTTGGTTATCATCAGCTTGGAGTAAGTTTAATGCCCCGAGAGTACACCCTGGGCATCACACGTTTCTTACAGTCTCGAGGGACCATAAGCTAATCCATAAGATGGTACCTGCTATGAGCACTGAATAAACGGATAACAATAGATCATATACAAAATTTAATTGAGGAATGCCATAAGGTTTTAAATCATAGTTCTAACAAAGTCTATAAAATAATACTGATAAAACATCTGACAATGACAATTGAATACTAAAGACTGACTAACAGTATGTACTGGTCTAAAAATCCTCTACTGACTGACTGTGGAGATGATAGGACAAACCTCCAAATAACTCTGACTGAATTAGAAAAATATTAAAACAGATGAAATAGCTGAGGTAAATAAACCATGTCCTCAAAATTTGAGGACACACCACTACTACGCCTAATAATCTGGAGAGTCTATGTGTGATCCAGGAACTGAGTGTCTGAACCTATGATATGATACATTATAGCTCAAGAAATGAGTATGCAATCAGTACTTTGAATGTACTGGTATGCTAAATGAGGTGGGCTGATATGCATGGTTTCATGTACAAGTGTAATAACTGACTGAATAAATAACATGAAGTACTGAATAGAATGCATGAAATCTATAAATACTGAAAATACATGACCAAGCATAAAACATGTTCTGGATATAATCTATAAACTCAAATGCTAAAATCTAATAACTGAATAACTGATATTTGTATGCTATGGTAAATACAAGCCTGAACTGAAGTATACTAAATACTGAACTTAGACTTTGGGAGCTATCATCTAACCAACATGTCCAATGAGCAAGTTAGGGTCCAACTTGTGACCCTAGTTGGAAGGGTGTTAATATCGTGCTCGAGTATTAACACTGGCTTTGTTGATCCACTGATGTATTGTCCCGAAGGACTAAGGGTGTAAAGCCTAAACTGACGGGTGATCCCTGGGAGATAGTCAAGCCTGAACTGAAGGGTGACTCCTCAAATCCTATGCTTGCGATGTAGTTGTGGAGTACAGAGACTGCTACTAACGACTCTGCCTATCTGACGGGAAAGCCTCCATCCCTATACTTGCTCGGTGCTAAATCCTACTCCCAACTGAACTGACTCAGAATATTGGACTATTCTAAGTTTAACTCACTATAATAATTGATTGAATTGATAATGCTCATAATATGTTTTTGGAACTATTCTAAAGATACTGAGACTAAGTAAACAACTATGTTCTTGGTTATTTACAACCCCCAGGTCTCAATAGCAATTAGAGCAAAATATTACTAAAGCTTTGGGAACATAATGTGAAAGAATTTATTCAAAATTCATTCTTATAGGCATTTCATCAACCACTTGATATTCATAGTTTAAGATAATTATGAGAATAGTTTAAATCTTGTAGGAATAACATGATTTAAACATCAATATCACTAATTATGATTTAAATTAGTGAATAACACTATTTGAACAAGTGGGGTTCAATAACAATAATAATTTCATGTAAACATAAGATAGAATTTCAACTCATGGGAATTCATGGTTAAAATCACAATTTCTTGTAAAGATCACAACTTTGAATTTAAAATTGGATACTTGAACTCCATGGGTGGAAGGGGCCCATGGATGAACATTTAACATACCTGGGTTGATGAATTCGTGAGAGTTATTAGGGTTTTTCTTGAGGTTTGATCTTGAATCTTGAAGGTTAGGGTTTTATTCTTGAGAGATAATTAATTTCTTGAAGAGGATTTGTGAGTAATAGGGCACATAATGCCCCTTTAGGGTTGTAATTACGTATTTTGGATGAATTTAGGGCTTTGGGAATTGACCAAATAGTCCCTGGAAAATTAAGTTGCAGAAAGAAAATCCCAATTTCTTATACCAGCGCGACGCGGTGCTTATCGCATTGGTCCACTGGAAAAGGACACTCCCTATTTTGTCTAATTGTGTGATATGGCGTTATCGCGTTGCGCCACTGGAAAAGGACGATCCTGAATTGGAACCTTAGTGCGTTGTGTCATCATCATGGTGCCTCACTAATTGTGAATTTGCCTCTTGGTATGATGCAGCATTATCACGGTGGTACACTGGAAAAGGACGAATGTGATTTTGGCCATCACCGCGATGCGACCTTATCGCGTCGGGCTATTATTTTTCACTAAAAGTGCTATAACTTCTTACCCAAGCATTGGATTAAGGTGAAATTAGTATAGTTGGAAAGATAATTCAATTTCCTACAACTTGGTGGGTCTTGAGATGGAAAATTCCAATTAGAGAAAAAATATATACTTTTTTGAAGTTGACCATTGCAACAAACTTCCCGAAAACTCAATCGGTAAAGGATATTTTGATTCGCCTAATAGCCGAGAGCTATTTGAGGCCCTAATATACATCAAACATATAAAATTAACAAGGGACTATAAGATACTTTACATGATCTTAGAACATGACTAAACACAGATCTCAAGTTCTAAAACAAGTATAAAGCGAAGTAAGTCTAAGTTCTACAATCAAACTATAGCCTACCTCAACTCCTTTGTTTAAAGTCATCTTCAACCCACACTTTTGACCTTTCATTCTCATTTAATTTGTTCTATACAACAATGAGAATACATCACCATTTAAATAATTCATTCTCTTTTAATTCTTAGAGATCATAACCCATTGATTTTAGCCACTAATTTACCCTATTTCATTATATTAGGCTTTTCTTATCAATTAAAACTCATGAATTTTACTTGAAGTAGCATAAACAATTATAATCTAGTCTTATTATTGTTTTGATATATTCCAGGATCATTATATACTGAATTCATAAGCAATCCAATTATTTTTTCATTAATATTTATAAACTAGGGTTAAAATCAAAACCCATCATTAATCCATTTTCTATTGATTTTATAAGATTAAAGAAAATGAAGTCAAGTCTAGTAATTACTTACCTTCAAAGATGAATAACTCCAAAAATCCTCTAAAAACCTCTTCCCCCAGAGCTCTCTTGTATTTTTTTAAAAAGTGAGGAATAAATTGTGTCCTCTACTTTCTCTCATAGTTATAAAAATAGAAATTGATTCCTCTTCATAGAATAGTTTCTTATCAAATATTTTTTGGTCCTAACATATAATACAATCATCATCTTTATGGTACTTGTTTAGTATTGACATATGGAATACAGAATGAACACCAGACATACTAAGGGGTAAATCCAGCCTATATACTAATGAGCCCACATCATTAAACCCTTAAAAAGGCCCTATATATCTTGTGCTTAATTTTCCTTTATTGCCAAATTGCATCACACCATTCATGGGCGACACCTTCAAAACTACCTTATCACCCTTCTCAAACTTCATGTCTCACACCTTTTAAAAAGTGTATTCCTTCTGTTGTATTTGATACTCTATGAGATTATTATTTAAGAATCTCATCTTCTCCATAGATCCTTGATAATTTTTGTACCTTAAGGCCTCAACTCTAATGCATTGAACCACCCAATTAGGGACCTACATCATCTACCATATAAAGTCTCAAAAGGAGCCATGTTAGTAATGGTAAGTATTTGTCCTCATGACCCTCACAATACATATCACAAGACAAATAATGTCCTTAAGTACTTGGATAGTCCATTCTAATTGACATCAATATGCGAGTGAAAAGTCATGCTCAGATCTAATCTAGAACCCAACTCTGGCTTAAACCTTTCCTAAAAATTAAAAGTGAACTTGTACCCCATGTTGCCTTACAATTTCCTTCACGTAAATCATAGCCAAATTCACCACATTATATTTAACACTTTATAGAATATAGTAGGTCGAATAGGTTAACTGGTCAACAATAACCCAAATAGAGTAAAATTTTCTCAATGTTTTCAACAGACCAAACATTGAATCCATCATTTTCCATTACCACTTCTATTAAAAAATGGGCTTCTGTAAAAAGGTACCATTAGAGTTTTTGTGTTCATATTTGACTTATTGGTAGTTTTGACACTTAACCACATAATATACAATGTCACATTTTATCCTTCACCACTAATAGTGTTGTCTCAAGTCTTTATGTATATTATTGGCACCAAAATGTATGGATTACTTGGAACTATGAGCCTCTTCTAGAATGGTTGAACTCAAGTTACCTACAAAAGGTATGCACAATCAACCTCTAATTCTCAAGAATCCCTCATTATCAAGAATGGACTTTATCACCTCCCAATGTAACAAATTTTCTCTAAGGTTGTTAAATTTATTATATACTAACTATTTACTCATAAACTGATCATGGAATATAGACCTATCCTCTATGTATGCCAACACTTTTTCTTCGCTAGTTTCCTGTAGTCTCTAAATATTTTTAGCGAAAGACTGTACTCTCTCACTAATGGTTGCTTTGACACCTAATACTAATCTCTCTAGTTCACTAGTTTCTAGATTTGTGCAACCACCACCACATTAGTTTTATATAGGTGATACAAGATTGGGATGTCATAGTCTTTAATAAACTTCATTAATGTTCTTTGTCTCAAGTTCAAATCCTTTTGGGTGAACACGTTTTATAAGTTGCATTGTTCTATGAAGACCTCATACTTAACCCCATAAAGATAGTGTCTCCAAATTTGTAAAGCAAACACCATGATTACCAATTCCAGGTCAGGTGTGGTGTAGTTCTTTGCATAGGGGTTGAGTAGTCTCAAAGCATAAGCAATTACATTTTATCCTGCATCAAACAACACCTAAACCTTAATATGAGGCATAAAAAAATATAACAAAATCATTATCCTACATAGAAAGGGTTAGTACCAGAGCCGAAGTCAACAAAGTTTTGAGATTTTGAAGTCTCTACTCACACTTGGAATCCCATTCAAATGAGACTTTGTCCTGAGTCAGGTGGTCAAGTACAAAGCAAACCCCTTATTAAACTAATGATAGTAACTATCCAATCCCACAAAACTATGGATGGCTATTATTAATATAGCCAAAATTCTAACCACCTCAAACTTTTTGGGGTCCACTCCAACCCCATCATTAGAAACCATATATCCAAGGAATGATACTGAAGAAAGAAAAAATTTGCAATTAAAGTACATAACATTCAATTTTGTTTTCCTTCAACAACTTCAACACAATGCGTAGATGAGCATTATTATCGACTTCACTCTAAAGTAAACAAGTATATCATTAATAAACACAATAACAAATGAATCCAAAAAAAATACTTAAATACTCTATTTATAAAGCTCATGAAAGTAGTTGGGGAATTGGTTAATACAAATACATAACTAGAAACTCATAGTGTCTTTTGTGAGTTTGGAAAACGGTCTTTATAATTTCCTGTGCCCTAATTTTTAGATGATGATAACCCGACCTCAAATCAATCTTAGAGAACATTGTAGCTCCCTACATCAACAAAATAAGTTATCGTCTCTAGGCAAGGGATACTTATTATGAATGGTTATCTTATTCAATGCTGATAATCTATGCACATTCTTGTACTAATATCTTCCTTCTTCACAAATAATATTGTTTCACCCTAAGGGGAGACACTTGGGTGAATAAATAACTTTTCTAATAATTTTTTTAATTGGGATATCATTTCTCTATAGGTGACATACAATATGGAAGAATAAAAATGGGTCAGTCCCACACTAGGTCTATACAAAAGTCAACTTCTTGATCTAATGTCATACCTAATAGGTTATCAGGGAAAACATCTTTAAATTCACATACCACTAGAATTAACATTATAGGTGGGACCACAGATTTATCCTCCTAAAGATGAGCTAAAATTCTCTGCACCCTTTCTTCACTAATTTCTTGGAACAAATTTTGGACACAACCCTGACTTGATTAGGCTTAAATGTACCCTTCCACTCTAACTTCTTTTTCTTGGGAATTGATTTGGTGATGGCTATTGTAATGATATTTCAGGTCATTTTCTAATGTTTCCACTTATTGTTCCAATTCTAGCTTCTCTATAGCTACCCAAAGTCATTTATGACTTGCTGGAACTGACAGCTAGATTACCGAGCAGTTTGTTTGATTTTTAGCTCTATTTACCTATTTTGAAATCTTCGTTGGTTCCAAATGGACATCGGGCAAAAACTTTAGACAAATAACCTTGAATGCAAAGTATGAATATTTTAATAACTTTAAATATTGATTTTAGGCTAAGTGGACTCTTGGTTTGGGTGTTCCGACACCCAGACTCATTTCGACCAATTGATCGGGAAATTATGAAAATGGAATAAAGGTATGGAACCCACATTTTTTTGAAACAACCACGAATGTAATTTTGACTGTGCCATTGAGTCTAGAACAATGAATTTTAGGTGGTTACATAGTTCTCCTGCATATACAGGATTCTGTATGAATCCCAAGCGGTTGGCGGAGACTTGGAAAATTCTAAGTCTCAATTATGATTTGGTGCACCCATGATCATGGGCCTTGGATTGAAATCACAATATGGAAGCACCAGTAAGTTCCACAATTGCAAAAATTCAAGTCGTGAAAGTGACAAATTGGGAAGACTACCAGTTCTGCAATCGCAAAAGGGAAATATTGCTATCACGTCTTCTTTGTCTAGGTTTTTGTATCATGATCGCGATGGTCGGATCATGATCGTGAGCCCCAAGTACTTGTGATAGGTATAAATAGGTAATTATAAAAGAAGTTATGCTTATTCTTTACCTAATTTCTTAAGATCTAAAACCCTAAATGAGGAGATATCTTAAAATTGAGGCTTGTGGATGATCTAGGAGCTAGTCTAACATTTATTTTCATGATTCCCTTCGATCTGTGGTAAGAATTCACTTTTTGTTGGTAGATTTCTTGATTTATTATTAAAAATAACAAAAACCATGGAGGTTTGATTTATCCCTAATTAAGCTTGGATTTCATCCATTTTTTAGGGTAATGATTCCTTGAGCATGTAAGAAGTTAGGTTGGTTTTGGAAATGTAATTTTTGTGAGTGGGACACATATGGGTTTTTGGTAAGATTTTTGGTCCCAAAGCATAATAGGGTAATATGGGTATCATTATTCTTGTATTAATAAGTAGAATATGATTTTGATAGCTTGGCATCTTGCAAAAGCTTCTTGAAAGAGAAAAAGGGTGATTTAACGAATCTTGTGAGCTTTCTTCAATGCCCAAATATGCTAGGTTTCATCCCTTGTTAGATTGAGCTAATTCATAGTATTTTTATGATATTATGTTAGATTTAGGATAGATTTTAGATGTTTATTCAATAAATTGAAATGCTTGAGATTAGTTGGATCATTTAGTCTATTTTGATTATCGATTTTTGGTATGAATATCTTAGTTATTCTCATCTTAGGTGAAATTGACCTTATAGGCTCTTGTCAAGATGGAAATACCTTAGTCACTCAATTAATGAGAAGAGTTCATTGGTCACTAGAGCTTAGGATGAAACTTACCTAAATTGCCTTATCTTATGTAAAACTGACTTAGTTGCTCCATGTTAAGAGAAATTGTTATCCTAGGGCTAGTTATGGCTTGTTTAACATCTAATGGTGAATTTAAATACTTTTTCTTAGTTCGGGATAAATATTGCTTGATATATGTTTTTAGGTATTTAGAAATTGGCACTTTGACCCACCTTAGGACAAAACTTGTAATAGTTACTAAAGACCTTTGATACACTTGTGTATATCTAGGGTGACGATAATTTTGCTGATATTTAGATGCCTTGGTATCTGTTGGTTAGGATGAATAATATTTGTAGAAATTCTTAATTAGTATGCTATGAATGAGTTATTGATTAATCTTATGATCATTGATGGGCTATTAAATATACTATTGATTGTGCTACAGAATCTACAATTAAATAAGTCGTTGAGTATGATATTGACTATTCCATAAATAATCTAGTGATCATTCTATGAATAAGCTATAGATTATTCTATGGAATACATACTAACCAAGCTAATGATAATCTATCTTTTATGATAATGATAAACCTTTAACTAGGCTATTAACAAGTTATTACCTTTGTTTGATAGTACATATTGATTACATTAGTAGTCATTTTGAATAACTATATTGGAAAATACTTTTTGGATTATGCTAAAGAGAATGCTTATTGAATATTTTATTAAATAGGCTAGTGATTATACCAAAGATCATTCGTATTTACTATGTTTGAAATTATGCTATTGGTTATGCTAGAATTTATGATTTTGATTATGATTATTGATCATGTTAATATATTATGTTCATGGTATATTGCTAAATACTCTATTAATTATGTTATTGTCTATGTTGATGATGATATTAATTGTTTATACCTGGTCAAAATTCGGAGGACGGTTATTATATTAGTGACGACATTATGATGCTATATGCTCGACAAGGACAATAGATGATTATGATGATATATACCTAGCAAGCCCAGAGGATAGTTATGATGATATATGCCTGGCAAGACTGGATAATGATAATGATGATATATTCTCATAAGGCCAGATGATGATTACGATAATATATGCTCGGTAAGGCCGAAAGATGATTATATTGGTATATATATGCCCGAAAAGACCTAAAGATGATTATGATGATAATATGAGGATATTGTTTAACATATATATTCTATTCTTACTATACGTATTATAGTATGATGATATACTATTTATGATATTATGACATTGGTGTGTGAGATTAACAAGCTAGCTAAGTCAAAAATGAAGAAATAGTTATAATATAGTATGATCTGAATAGGCTCAAGTGAAATAATAACTAGTCACTAAATATTAGTTAGTTGATACATATTGGCTAGATATAAATTAATCGTTAGTTGATAAATATTAGCTAGTTGCTAAATACTGGTTAGTTGATAAGTATTGGCTAGTTGCTAAATATTGGTTAGTTGATAAGTATTGGCTAAATGCTATATATTGGCTAGTTGATAAATATTGGCTAGTTGCTAAATATTGGTTAGTTGATAATTTAAGATTAGTGGAAAAGTGATTTTTAGTTGATGAACGATGATTTATTGATACATGAGGATTAGCTTCTACGTGATAAATAGTTGGTGAATGTTGGCTTATTTACAAATGATGAATATTGAAAATCGATGGTTATAGTTTGTCATGACTTGGATGAACTTCAATTGTATTATGAGAGTTGTTAAATGACGGCGTCAGGTCATTCTATTTTTTTCTACATTCTAGGCTTAAGGGGATTGCGATGGGTTATTTATTTTTCTACATTAATTGGTGTATGGGAGATAATTTTATAGTTATGATTGCATCTGTTGATGCATTATGTTATGTTATGATGATATTCTGGTTATCTATTTATTTATTTATAGCGATGCTGAAGATATTTTAGGGTTATTTCCTTACAACTTAGTTATGTTATCTTGCATTCTATCTTTCTTATATCATGATTTAGCTCAGTTGACCGATGATGCCAACTGAGTACTCGTTGTTTTTGTAGACATACTATAATTTTTTATCTTTTAGAGTAGATTCGAGTACTATTTGTTACCATTGATTCATGTTCATGTTGTGTTGATCTTTAGAGATCGGGTGAGCTTTTTTACTCCGAGTCACCCATTTTCTTCTATGTTTCTATATTCAATCTTTAGTTTCAAGATAGATGTACTGACTATTCTAGATACTTGGGTTGTATTATTATAAAAGATACTCTTGTACTGGCTCTACAGGGTCATAGGCTGGTATTTAGGTAGTGAATACCTTTGAACTATTTCTTTTTTCCTTTCTTATTTAATGTGTTGGATTACCTATTAGGCCTTTTTGAGGCATTACCACCATGTTAAACCATTATGTTTAACTTTGGGTTATGTTTTGTCCTAGCTACTAGTAAGATAGAGTAGGTTCTATCAAGGCTCATAAATGAGGTCATGATAAATTAGTATTTGAGACTAGATTATGCTAGTATCATTGGTAAAAGAGAAAATATATAGTAGAGTCCTACGGATCGCAATGATGACATCCGTTTCCTATCTTTTGGAGGCTATGGGACATTGTTAGGAGTTCTTAACTTCTTTCACTCATTTCGTGCTAATAGTCTAAGTTGGTTTGTATAACACTTCTTTGATTTCACTCTTTTGTAGATGGTCAGGACACGTGCTACCGCTACATGTGATGAGGGTCTCGAGACTGAGCCTAGGGATCCATCTCCTATTTATGGATGACCTAGAGTTTATGGACATCTACTAAATGTGTCCCCAGCTAGAAGCCAAGATAGTGGTCCTTCACTATACCCTACTCCTGCTCTTGAGATAGGGATTTTTCTTTCTCTGCCAATGATGGTCTAGGGACTATCTTAGGCTCCCCTAGGGTTATTTATTCTTCATTGCTCTTGGTTTATCTTTTAGGGTTAGTTGGTCTTGCACCATCTTATGGTGCATCATCTATAGATCAGAGTGGTAAGGAGGCAGGGGCATACCCTATAGCTGCGGCTCCTAGAGTTGAGGTTCCTCCGATGCCAGTGGTTACTCTGTCGGTCGCTGCTCAACTAATATTTACCCACCTTGTTATGTTTGTCAAGGAGCAAAAAATATAAGGTAGATTTTTTAGATTGGTTTTGCCTAGGTTCTTTGGTACTCCAAGAGAGGATTCTAATAAGTTGTTGATTGCTTGTGAGGATAGTCTCAGTAATTTGGGCCTAGTTGAGTCTCGTGGTGTGAAGTTCACCACATTTCAATTATACTTGGCTTCTTGACATTTGTCGTGAGATTATATGGATTTAGACCAGCTAGATCTTTTCTTTTAACATGGGCTTAGTCTTTCGAGATGTTCTAGGAGAAGTCTATACCTTGTAGCCTTAGGGATCATTTGAGGGATTAGTTCTCTAGATTTGAGCAGGATTTTTATGAGTTAGCCAGGCAAGAGACTTTAATTCTTGATATTGAGTAAGAGAGAGTTTGTTGCTTTGTCAGAGGGTTGAGACTCCCCTCTTCATATGTCTACTTACTATTTGGTTATTATTGGTAGGTATTTTGCTGAGGTTTCTAATCATGATCAACTTATAGAGATATACATCTTGAGGTCCGTGGGGGCAGTGATGAGAGGACTAAATATCATTGCAATTTTAGTAGGAGCCATAGTAGTTCCCAATTTTGAGGTAGTCATTTTTATAGTAGATATCCTTAAAGTCCATATGATAAGTCTCAAAGTTATCCTAGTTGACCAGTTAAGGTAGTGATTTAGATTATTGATGGAGGTCAGTCTAGTGCTAGTGATCACTCTGGTAAGGGCAGTGGTTAGTCTTCGAGAGGTTCATTATCTAGTCATTTTAGACATGGTGGTTATTTTCGTTTAGTAGATCTATTAGTTTTTGATCAGCTCAAGTGTCATGTTATAGTTGTGGAGTTCTCGATCACTATTCATAAGATTTCCCTAGTCGTGGGGCGATTATTGGTTCAACACAGAGTTTTCCCCCTATTAGAGTAGTTCATCCCTCAGCTAAAGGTGATTTTCAGAGTCGTAGGGGTGGCTTATAGGGTGCTCGAGGGGGTTGTCAGATAGGTAAGTTAGGAGGTAATTTAGGAGCTCATCCAGGAGGATGGCGTGGTTAGTTGTATATAGTTCCTGCTAGACCTAAGTATGAGTCTTTTGAAGCTATTATTATAGGTAAATTTTGGTATGCCATCAGTCGACCCTTACTTTATTTGTTTTGTAATCCACTTATTTTTATGTATCTTCTTATTATGCTCTATGGTTAGAGTTATCATGGGATTTATTATGCGTTCCTTTGTGTGTATCAACTCTAGTCGGTGATTCTTTAGTAGTGAATCGGGTTTTTAAATTATGTGTTGTTACTATTAGTGCTGTTGATACACATAATGATCTTATAGTTCTAGATATAGCAGATTTTGATGTTATTCTGGGCATGGATGAGTTATCCTACTATAATGCATTCATGCATTATTTTTCCAAGATCGTTACCTTATCCATGCCTAAATACCCCCAATCGTGTGGCAAGGATGGTCATCCGCGAGTTGATGGGGATTATTTCTTATGTTCATACTAGGAAGCTTATTTTGAGGGGTTGCGATTCTAATCTCGCTTATATTTGTGATACTAGTGTATCCATCCATCGCTTGACTCTGTTCCTATAGTTTTTAAGTTTCTGGATGTGTTCTTTACCGACCTACCTGGTATTTCTCTTGTTCATAAGATTGAGTTTTCCATTGATCTCAATCCTAGCACTAGACTTATTTCTATGGCACATTTTTGTAAGGCTTCTGCCAAGCAAAGTATTGAATTTTGTACTTCAAGATCTTCGTTGTAAGGGTTTTGTTAGACTAAGTATGTCTTCTTAGGGAGGTCTTATGTTATTTTTAAAGAAGAATGATGGCTCCATTCATACACGTATTGATTATAGGCAGCTTAATAAGGTGACAGTGAAGATCCATTATCCTATATGTTGCTTTGATGATTTGTTTGACCAACTTCAGAGTACCATGATATTCTCTAAAATTTATTTGTGATATTATTACCATTACTAGAGGATTTGTGTTGGGGATATCCCAAAGACATCTTTTAGGACCCATTATAGTTATTATGAGTTCCTGGTGATGTCATTTGGATTGATAATGCCCTAGTCCAATTTGTAGATTTGATTAATAGAGTGTTCAGACCTTATTTGGATTCCTTTATATTATATTCATCGATGACATCTTTGTCTATTTAAGGAGTAGAGAGGAGCATGCGCAACATTTGAGGATTGTGCTCCTGACTTTAAGAGGCCTTATGCTTTTCGCCAAGTTCTCTAAGTGTGAGTTTTATCTTGAGTTGATGAAATTCCTTGGGCATGTGATGTCTAAGAATAGTGTTATGATAGACCCTACTAAGATTGAGATGATTCATGATTGGGCTTGACCTACATCTCTGATTGAGCTTCATAGCTTTATTGGTTTGGCCGGTTATTATAGATGATTCATTGAGGGTTTTGCTACTATTTTAGTGGCGATGACCAGCATGACTCATAAGGAGGTTCCTCTCTGATGTCTGAGGAATGTGAGTCAAGCTTTGGAAAGTTCAAGGATTTTCTTACTTTAGCCTCTATTCTAGCTCTTTCTGTTGAGAGTGAAGGATACACTGTGTATTGTGATGCTTCTGGAATTGGTTTAGGTTGTGTATTGATGCAGCAGGGTCGTGTTATTTCTTATTCTTTGAGACATCTTAATCTTCACGAGTAAAACAACCCCACTTATGATTTAGAGTTAGCAAAGGTAGTTTTCGTGCTTATGATTTAGAGGTATTATCTCAATTATTTATTGTGAGATATTCACTTATCATCACTGTCTTTAGCATCTTATGACATAGAGGGAGGTTAATTCTAGGCAGCATTGATGGATGGAGTTGCTTAAGTCTTATGATATTTCAATCTTGTATCATTATAACACCCTCCAAATTTCAAGCATCTTATTTTTAGCCCTCTCATGTTAGAAATGTCAATTTTTGACCTAAATTATGTTTAGGCATGTGAATAGAGTGTCCTGAGAGTGTTTTGGAATTATTGAATAGGGTTTGGGTTGATTTTGGAACACGAAGGTAGTAAGCCTCCATGATATCGCCGTATCATTAAGGATACACTCCGTGATAGCCAATGTGACACGAAGGATAATCTTTACGATAGAAAGGATGGCACGGAGGTTAACCTCCGCGATAAGGTTCGTGCCACGCCACTATGTAAAATCCATACTATTTTTTCCTTGTTTACTTGGAATGAGAGTTATTGGGGACTTTTCTCCCATGTAAGACCCTTAATCATAATATAGCCTATTCATTTTAGATTTAAGAGATTAAAAATCCCCAATTCCACTCTCAAACTCAAAAAATCCAAGAGAGCCTAAGGATTTCATTCTACATACATCATTTGGGTTTTAAGCTCAAAATTAACTTCCAGTTCTCATGTGTCTAAGGCTTGTACCTCTTTCCCTATACTTGTATTTTATAAATGGCATGAAAATTGGTCTATTATTAATGATTTTGATGTGGTGTTTTGAACTATGGGTTAACGGATTTGGATATAAATTATTTGAATATTTTCTCATGATTACTATTAAACTATTATGCTTGACATTGTTGATATATACACTCATTGGGGTGCATGGGAATGTTAAATAAACTAAGGGGGTCATGGTTATAGCAATTTCATGATTTTGCCTTGATATATGGTTTTTGAATTTTTATTTCCCTCAACTCAAATTGTGAAATTGATAATGAATATAGTTTTATCGGATGATTTGACTTGCTCAATTATACTAATGCATTCGAATTAAAGGTTAATGAATCATGGATCGATTTTATTGAACTTTGTGGTACATGGATTCCCCGTATGAATGGATAATTTAAACCTAAGGGGTCATGAATTTCCTTGTGTGATTGATGATAGATACCACATATAATGAACTTGTAGGTGGGGTTGGTATGACAATACCAACGGGATACCTTAGTGCATAACTGGTTCAGTTAATGGGAATGTGTTCTAAATGTGTTTTATTGGACTTAAAATAGGATTATGTAGCTGGAATGTGAATGTGGTGGTCCAGAGGGACAAATACTAGAAACTACAGTTGCCAATGCGGGGGTCTAAATTACTGGGAGATTTGAGTCCCCTTTATTATATGATTGGGAGGTTTAAGTCCCCCATATCACATGATTTGGTTCTTAAGTCACCTTGATATATGCAAGGAGGTTAAAGTCCCCTATATGGAATATGCATGTCTAATTATCCTCTGGTTCGTGCAGCTACACGCACTAGGGCCCTTCCAGATAGGGAGAGCTTGGCCCATATAGCCCTTGTGTGCCTTGATTATGACGGTTATGCGACACAATCCAAGCTATTATTTTTAAAAGATTAATGCTAAGCATTGTTCCCTACCCCAGTATGCAATATATATATGTATGTATTGTATTTGACATTAAGCTCTAGTTTTAATGGTTTTTATATTATGAATAATGGCATTATTTTATCCCGTATCCCTGAGTTACATGCTAGCACTCCAACAACTAACCATCTTCAGATGTTGTATCCCCATACGATGTAGGAACAGGTTATACTTCTGCTCCTCCTATGCAGTGAATGGGTGATTGGAAGTCAGCTCATAAGTCAGACTAAAGTACTAAGATTCCATCCTTCGGAAGACCTCATTACTTGTTTTAGTTTTTCTTATGTTTTTAATCTTTCTTTTGGATTTGGTTTTTTGATATGGTCGGGGGCATGTTTAGACTAGACTATCTTTGGTTTTCTTAGAGCCTTATTAGACAGTACAGTGGACATCAGATTGGTTGTTGAATTCTTAGATTTCATTAGAGTCATATTTATCTATCTTATTTTACATTTTTATTTAGTTGTTATATTATCTATATTTTTGTTGACTAGGAGAAGGGG
Source organism: Capsicum pubescens (assembly GCA_030864215.1). Lineage (NCBI taxonomy): Eukaryota > Viridiplantae > Streptophyta > Magnoliopsida > Solanales > Solanaceae > Capsicum > Capsicum pubescens. The sequence continues at coordinate 154,370,770 of CM061549.1, read as the reverse complement.
TGGTCTCCGGTCCTTGGTGGACTTCAGATGCCTATCATGGCCTGACTGTGGTTTGTGTCATGACAAATTTGGTATCCGATTCTAGGTTCAAGTTCAATTAGATGTCCACAAAGTCATGTTAAGTAAAACCTTTTTTATGGGTGTGTAGACCGCCACACTTATAAGGGATATGCTACAAGACATTTATGAATGTGTCTTTTCTTGTTGTGCTATTCTCAAGCTATAGAGTTTAAGGTCTTGGATTCCTCTGACTCTTATTTATTCACCTTTCAGATCATGCCCTCTAGACGATCTAAATCTTATATAAATATTTGTCCCACCTGAGGACAATATGGGTGGTCCTCATTCAATTTATGAGGTACATACCCGATCAAGGGTCGCTTCTTCTGACTGCCCCTGTAAAGTTCCACCCGTCTCTACTGATCAGTCTCCAGTTGGTGACACTCATACTTAGTCACCTCAGGAGATATTACTAATGTTAAGTTTTGTCAATCCATTCATTTATTGACCTAGTTGGTGACATCTCTATCACGTTAGATGGGTTCTTCTGGTATTGTTGTGTGTTCATCTTAGTCCACTAGAGTTGGCTAGTTTATAAGGCTGACCCCTCCGACTTTTACCGGTACTAAGCTTGAGAAGGATCCTCAAGGCTTTATAGATGAAATAGAGAAGATCTTCTAGGTTATGCATGCTATTGATGTAAAGGGTATGGAATTTGCTGATTATCAGCTCAAGGATATAGCATTCCAATGGTATAAAGAGTGGGAGTAGCTTAGGGGTGATAATGCTGAGTCCACTTTGAGGGATGACTTCTCTAGTGCTTTTCTTTATCGCTTTCTTACTCAAGAGTTGAGGGAGGTGAAAGATGAGATATTTGGGAACTTAAAGTATGAAAGGATGATGGTGAAAGAATATGCCTAAAAGTACTACCTGTTGTTGCGATATGCTCTTGAGCTAGTGTTTAGTATGAGGGCTAGAATAAGGAAATTCACTTTTAGTTTGTCTCACGAATTGATTTACCTTGTTGAACTAGGATATGGACTTCTCTAGGCTTATGATGTATATGCAATAAGTGGAAGAAGGAAAAAAAAGCACGCAGAACTAGGAAAAAGGGAGAGCAATATGTTTTGGTATTCAGATCAAGGTAGAGGTCAGTAGCAGAGTGGTAGAGAAAGTGGGAAATGTTCTAAAAAGAAGTGCGAAAACTTTAGTTCCTATTCAAAGGCTAGTGCACCTTATTCAAAGCTGTTCAGAGATCATTGATTTAAGAGTAGTGATGGTTCTAGGGCACAAGGTGCGAAATCTCAGGCCAATAGGACCCAATCAGCTCTATCCTATCCTTCTTACAAATTCTATGGTTAGTTGCATAGGTTAGTGTGAGAAGGGGAATAGTAGGTATTTTAGTTATTGTCAGATTTGTCATATGCAACGAGATTATCCTTCTAGAGTTATTTTTATTGCCAAAAAGGTTCTTATTGCTACTTTTCAGCTCTTACACCAAAGGATGCCACTTCTAGTTCCGACACTGTTTGGAATCACCTCTATGATCTTACTATAAGAAAGGAGTATGAGGCAGCTCCTGATGTCATCACTGGGATGTTAAAACTCTTCTCTCATAATATGTATAGTTTAATTGATCTTGTGTCTACCTTTTCTTATGTGACCCCATTTGTGGTTGTGCATTTTTATTTCGATCACAAGTATATTTTGGTCCCATTTTCTTTTTCTATCCCAGTGGGTGACTTGGTGGTTGCTAGAAGGGTCTATAGGGGTTGTGTGGTATCTATTGGTGGTAGGGAAACTTTGGTGAATTTGATTGAATTAGACATGCTAGATTTTGATATCATCTTTGGATGGATTGGTTGTATTTGTCTTATGCCTCTTTAGACAGTCAGACACATAAGGTCATTTTCAAATTACCTAATGAGTTAGTTTTTGATCTTGAAGGGAGTTCCCTAGTTCCTAAGTAAAGGTTCATATTATATCTTACAGCCCAAAAATTAATTTCTAAAGGGGTGTCTTTATCATTTAATCTGGGTTAAAGATTCTAACTCAGAGGGTCTTTATTTATAATCTATTCTCGTGGTTAGTGAAATGGTTCCAACTGAGTTGAAAGAACTTAAGGAGTAGTTGAAAGATCTTCTTGACAAGGGTTTTATCTGCCATATTATGTCTCTGTAGTGTTCTCCCATTCTTTTCATGCGTAAGAAGGATGGTTCTCTTCGGATGTGTATAGATTACCGTTAGTTGAATAAGGCGACAGTGAAGAATAAGTACCATTTTCCTAGGATTGATCACATGTTTGACCAATTATGCTAAGTATTTCTCTTAGATTAATATCCACTCGGGCTATCATCTATTGAGGATTAGGGAGGAGGATATCCCTGAGACTGTCTTTCGTACTCGGTATAGTCATTTTGAGTTCTTGGTCACGTCTTTTGGGTTAACTAATGCCCCAAAAATATTTATGGACTTGATTAATCTGGTATTCCATTAGGTTTTGGATTTGTTCGTCATTGTGTTTATAGATGGTATTCTGGTATATTTAACGAGTGAGGTGAACCATGTTGACCACCTCTGTATTTTATTGCAAACCCTTAAGGATAAGAATTTGTATGCTAAGTTTTTGAAGTGTTTGTTTTGGTTGAATGTTGTTACTTTTAAAGGTCATATATTTTCTAGTGAAGGGATTATAGTAGATCCATATAAATTTACGGTGGTTAAGAATTAGCCTAGGTGCACGACTCCAATTGATATTCAGAGCTTTTTCGGTTTAGTCAGTTATTATAAGAGGTGTAGATCTTCTATTGAGTGGTTCAAAGTTGGTGAGGCAAGTTTTTTGGGTCCTTATTTAATTCATCAAGTTATGGAGATAGTGAAGGTGATTCGGGATAGGATTAAGTCTGCCCAAAATTGTCAAAAGTCCTATGCAGACGTGAGGAAAAGAGAGTTAGAGTTCAATGTAGGTGATTGGGTGTTCTTAAAGGTGTTTCCCATGAAGGGGTGATGTGATTTTGAAATAAGAGGAAGCTCAATCCATTTTATGTTGGCCCCTATTTGATTTTGAATTGAGTGGGGAATGTTACCTGTGAGCTAGAATTGCCTGTAATCTTAGGTTCTATTTACCCGGTGTTTCATGTATCTATGTTGAATAAATGGTTGGTGCGGCTTCCTTGGTGGTTCCTATTGAGAGTGTTGGTATTTTAGATTTCCTGTAATACGAGAAGGTCCTGATAGAGATCTTGTATAGACAAATTCGTAGATTGAGGACTAAAGATATAGCTTCAGTGAAAGTCATTTCGAGGAATAAAAAAGTGAAAGAAGCCACTTGGGAAACTGATGAAGATATGAAGTCTAAGTACCCATTCTTGTTCCATCTATCAGACGAAGGTGCTTAAGGTATGAATTCCATTTCCCCCTATTACTATTTGGTCTTATCATTTGATTCTGGTGTAATATTGCTATTCTTATGCAAAAAGTGTCCTAGGTCATCATTTAGGGATGAATGTTCCTAAGGAGGTATAATGTAACACCCTACAAAGTTTGAGCATTTTATTACTTGACCTCCCATGTTTGAAATGTCAATTTTTGACTCAAATTGTTTTTAGACATGTGAATGGGGTGTCCTAGGAGATGTTTTGGAATTTTTTGATGGGGTTTGGGGTAGTTTCAGACCACAGAGACGGTGATCCTTCACGATATAGTTGTGTCTCATAGGATACACTCTGGGATAGCCAGTGTGGCACGGAGGATAATCTCCACCATAGGAAGATTGGCACGGAGGTTAGCCTCCGCGATAAGGTCCTTTCCACCCCACTATGTAAAATCCATGCAGTTTTTAGTTTGTTTACTTGGTATGAGGGGTATTATGGTCTTTTTACCTATGTATGACCTTTTAGCATAATATAGCCTATTCCTTTCAGGTTTAAGAAATTAAAAATCTCCTATTCCATTCTGAAACTCAAAAACCCCAAGAGATCCTAAGGATTTCATCGTACGTTCATCTTTTGGGTTTCAAGCTCCGAATTACTTTCCAACTCTCATGTGTCTAAGGCATATACCTATTTCCTTATACTTGTATTTTCTCAATGGCATGAAAATTAGTTTATTATTCATGATTTTGATACTGGGTTTTTTGAACTATGGGTTTGAGGGTTTTTGGATATAAATTGTTTGAATGTTTTCTCATGATTACAATTTAACTATTATTCTTTATATTTTTTATTCATATACTTATTGAGGTGCATAGGAATGATAAATTAACTAAGGGGTTATGTTTATCCTTAATTTGCTAATTTTTCCTTGATATATGTTTTTGGAAATTGTATTTCCCTCAAATTAAGTTGTGAAATTGATAATGAATGTGGTTTGTCATATAGTTTAACTTGCTCACTTATACTAATGCATTGGCATAAAATGTTATTTAACCATTGAACTTTGGGGTACATTGATTTGCCGTATGAATGGATAATTTGAACCTAAGGGGTCGTGAATTTCCCTGTGAAACACCACCAACTTTGACCCTTTCAAATTTAATGAGTGTTGAACTTTTTGTTCATCATACGACTCACACCATAAGTCGTATAGTATGGTGATAGGTATAGGGACCCTATTTGTAAGTTGGTTAGTGTGATTGTTGGCCTTGTTCTATCTGAATATGAGAGACTCCATATGATTCATATGATGATGTGATGAAAGAGTAGGGTCCAATCGTATGTTTTCCAGTGTCTAGCCCTTGATGTTCTTCGTTTGATACAACTACATCTTACAAGTCATATGCTATAGTGATGAGTTGGGAAAGGGATTCATAAGTTGGAAAAAATGTGGTCTCCTAGCTGCTATTATGGTAACGACTGGATGGTACCAACATACCCACCTATGGGTTTTCCACAACTTTTAAGATGAGGATATTTTGGACATTTCCCCACCCCAAGCCCTTCAGACCCTATATTTTCTAACATATATTGGGCATTCATTCTACATTTTAGAAAACTAAACACTTTCAAAACCCTCTCAAAAACTTCTCAAGAAATATTGGGTTAGCATTTATTTAAGGTGGTCATCTAGAGGCTTAAAGATCAAATTCTCTTCGTGAATCTTTGTAAATCAAGCATGTGACTCTTCCTTCACTGTTAGATCACTAAAAACATATGTTTAAAGCTTTGTTCATGAATCATTAATGGTGGTTTTGAAAACCAAGGTTGAGGGTTTGGTTGTATATTGTTGAACATTGACTTCTCATCATTTATATTATGTTTTTGCATGTTTTAACAGTGGTTTCATACATATGAGTGCTTGGGAATTTTGATTTAGAATAAGGGGTTATGGTTAACCATAACTTGATGGTTTTTATCCTAAATAATGGTTTGATAATAGTATTCCCTCAACCTATTTTTGAAATTGTCAATGAGAATGATCTTGTCACATGTTGAATTATTTTTTGAACTAAGGCATTGGTCTAGAATGTTAACGATTTGTGAATGGTTTCATGAAGACCTTGTTGGCCATAAATACATTTGAATTATAACCTTCGTGGTCTAATTGACTAAATGGGTTTGAGTCCCTAAGTGTTGAATTTAATTAATGTCTTTGTTTAGACAATGGGTTTTAGTCTCAAAGGTTATTAACAATGGTTATTCCATGTTGAACGCTTGCAAGTCTGGTTGTAATGAAGATAACAATATGAGGCTTATGGTAAGTACTTGGATTAATGGTAGTATATGTGTAATGATTGTTTTAATAGGGCTTTAAAGCAGAATGGTATCTGGGCCATAAAAGTGAAGTTTGATGGACTAACATTGAAAACCGCGCTAGCCTGTACAGGTGTTTGTATGACTGAGAGGTTCAAGTCCCCCTAATGGATATATGAATAGGAGGTTCAATTCCCCCATATTGTATACATTGGTGCTTAAATCACGTTGAGTATGCCGGGAGGTTCAAGTCCCCTATAAAGGCATATATAGACATGGATATTCTCTGGTTCATGTTGCTATATGCACTGAGGCCCTTCCAGTAAGGGAGAGTTGGGCCAATATAGCTGGTAGGTGCCTTGTTATATGAAGGTTATGCTACACAGCCCAGGTTAAGGTTTTAAATTCATGCTAAACCTGGTTCCCTATCCCGACATAATATATATATGTATAGGTATATATGTATGTATACATGTGATTACATATGATGATTTGACATGGGTATGAATGATGAAATTATTTTATTCCTCTATTCCTGAGTTATATGCTAGCGCTCCAATAGCTAACAGTCTACGAATATTATATCCCCATGAGATGCTAGTGCCAGAAGCTCTTTTACTTTTTTTGTGCAGTGATTAGGTGTTCGAGTGCTTCATGATTTGACATTGAAGTAGTGAGCCCCCATACATTGTAAGTCCTCATTTCATGGTATTTATTACTTATTTCTTAGACTTTGTTTTTCTCTATCCTCAGGGGCATGGCCCGATATTTTATTGTCTTTTATTTTATAGAGGCTTTGCTGAATTCCTATGACTTGGGTTTATTGTTTTGGTGGATTGGTTCGGTGGAAGATTGTTGTTTGATTATCGCTATTTGGTTTAGACATTTCATGAATTAATATTAGTCATCGTTTACACTATCTTGTTATAAGTTTGAAATTCATCCGATACATGAGGTTGTTATGTTGACTAGGTTAGGTGAACAGGGTAATATCCGGTCCATGTAGGACTTTAGATACTCATCACGTCCAAATCCTTATTCAAGTTTTGACAACATTGGTATCAGAGCCTAGGTTCATGGTCAATTGGGTGTCCATAAATCCATGTCAAGTAGAATCTCTTTTAGGAATATTTCCCTTTCTTGTTGTCTAAATTTCAGGCTTAGAGTCTATGGTCTTGAATCTTTTTTGATTTTTATTTGCTCTTCATTCAGATCATACCTCCAAGAAGATCTGATGTACATGTGAAAACTTTTTTCCTGTCTGAGGATAATAGGGGGAGCTCATCTAACTCTTGAGGTCCAGACTAAGTCAAGGGTTGTTGTATCTTACTGCCCTCATGGGGTCCCATCTCTCTCCACTTATCCTACTCTTGATGGTGACACTTACACTTAGTTGCCTCTTAGGGAGGTTACTAATGCTGACTTATATCGCTCTATTAACCTATTGACTCAGTTGGTGATATCTCAGTCATAACAGTCGGGTTCTGCTGGTGTTGCTATAAGTTCATCTGAGGCCACTAGAGTTGGGCAATTCATGAGGTTGTATCCTCCAATGTTTACTTGTACAAATATTGAGGAGGGTCCTTAAAGCTTCACTCATGAGATAGAGAAGACCTTCAGGGTTATGCATGCTTCGGAGTTTAAAGGTATACAGTTTGCTGCCTATCAATTTAAAGATGTGGCGCACTAATGGTATGAAGAGTGGGTATAGGTGAGAGGCGAGGATACGTGTTCTTTCTTATGGGATGATTTCTCCAGTGCATTTTTGGATCGCTTCTTTCCTCAAGAGTTGAGGGAGGCAAGAACAGAGGAAATTGTTAGTTTAAAGTAAGGAAAAATAACAGTTAAGGAGTATGCATTGAAATTCCATCAGTTGTCCCAGTATGCTCCTAAGATGGTATTTAACATGAAGACCCGAATGACAAAGTTTGCTTCAGGATTGTCTCGTGAGTTGATTCCCAAAAGTAAAGCTACCTTTTTTAATAAGGACATGGCCATCTATACATTGCTTGTGTATATGCAACAGTTCGAAAAAGAGAAAAAGAAGTAAGCTGAAATTGGTGAGAGGTATAGTAAGAATTTTAGTATTCTAAAAAAGGTGGAGGTTAACACTAGAGTGATAAGTGGTCTAAGAAAAAGAGTTGGGGAAGTCCTAACTCTTTTTTGGAGACTAGTGCTCCCTACCCAAAGTCATTCGATGATCGGCATTTTTAGGGTGGTGATGTTTCTAGGGAACAGGGTGCGCAATCTCAGGCTAGTGTGGCCTAATCAGTACCATCCTAGCCTCTTTGAGGATTTTATGGTCAACATCATCATGGTACGTATGAGAAAAGGAGGAATTGATGTTTTATGCAAGGTCAAATTAGGCATATGCAGTGAGATTGTCCCTCTAGAGTTGTTTCTGGGGAAAACAAAGTTCGTATTCCCTCTTCATTAGCTCCTACACCAAAGGGTTCTACTTCTTGCTCCGGCACTAGTCGGAACCATGTTTATGCTCTCACTACTTGTCAGGAGTTCAAGGTGTCTCCGGATGTTATTATTGGTATGTTGAGACTCTTTTCCCATGATGTGTACTATTTTCTTCATTTTAGGTCCACTCTCTCTTATGTGACCCCATTTGGGGCTTTGTATTTTGTTTTTAGTCTCAATTGTCTATCAGACCCCTTTTCTATTTCTACCCTGATGGGAGACTCTGTGGTTGTTAGATTACTCTATAGGGATTGTGTGGTGTCTGTTGGTAATTAAAAAACTTTGGTAGAATTGATAGAGTTATACATGATTGACTTTGATTATATTGTTGGAATGAACTGGTTGTACTCGTGTTATGCTTCCTTAAACTATCAGAACCATAAGGTCAGGTTTAAATTTCCTAACGAACTAATTGTTGAATGGGAGTGAAGTTCTTTAGTGCCTAGATGAGGTTTATATCACATCTTAAATCGCGAAAGTTAATTTCCAAAGGTTGCCTGTATCATCTTGTCGGGTTTAAAGATCCCAACTCGAATGGTCTTTCTTTACATTCTGTTCCTATGGTAAATGAGTTTCCTGAAGTCTTCCCTAAGACCTTCCTGGTGTCCCTCCCGATAGGGAGATTGATTTTGGTATTGATCTTGTCCAAAAGACTAATCCTATTTATATTCGCCCATATAGAATGGCTCCAAATGAGTTGAAGGAACTCAATGAGCAGTTGAAAGACCTCATAAACAAAGGTTCATCCATCCTAGTATGTCCTCGTGGGGTACACCAGTATTGTTCATGTGAAAGAAGGATGGATCCCTTCGTATGTGTATTGATTACCAAAAATTGGACAATGTGACGGTAAATAATATGTATCCCCTTCCACAAATTAATGATTTTTTTGATCAGCTTCAAGGTGCCAAATTTTTCTCTAAGATCGATCATCGATTCGGGTATCATGAATTAAAGATTAAGGAGGTAGATATACCTAAGACAAATTTTCATACCCGATATTAGCTTTTTGAGTTCTTGGTGATATTATTTAGATTAACTAATACCCCTGCAATATTCATGGATTTGATAAATAGTGTCTTTTGCCAGTTTCTAGATTTGTTTATGATTGTCTTCATTGATGATATTTTCGTATACACTAAGAGTAAGGAGGATCATGCCAATCACATCTGCCTCGTGTTGCAAACTTTGAAATATCCGCAGTTGTATGCTATGTTCTCTAAATGTGAATTCTGGTTGAATGTTATAACTTATCTGGGTCATGTTATGTTTAGTGAGGGGATCATGGAGGATCCTCAGAAGGTTTATATGGTTAGGAGGTGACCAAGACCTATGATTCCAACTGATATTCAAAGATTTTGGGGTTGAGTTTGTTATTATATGAGGTTTATAGATAGTTTTTCTTTTATTATTGCTCTATTGACCAATTTGACTCAGATAAAGGTAAATTTCTTGTGGTCTAATGCCTGTGAGGGTAGCTTTGAGAAACTAAAAGATAAGTTGACTTCAACTCCGATCTTGACTGTACCTAAGGCTACTAAGGGTTTTGCCATCTATTGTGATGCATACCTGGTTGGTTTGAGCTGTGTTTTGATGCAACATGGTAAGGTGTCAGTTCAAGAGAACTGGTAGATACAATTGTAGGAGGTTCACTTATACATCTTTGGTGAGATTTGCACAAGATATGTTAGATAAAATTTCTATGACTAATCGATGTTGGCACACTAGAGATGCTGAGATAGGTGCAGGTACTTATGCTATTGGAGAAGCTAATGATTATAGTATTGGTTATCATTTGGTTGGACAAGAGGTTTCTCAGCCTCGAACAAATACTGGGCTTCTTACAAAACAATTTAAAATAATGAGTGCTGAGAAATTAAATGTAGTAGGTGTGTAGAGTTTACTACTAGAACTTATGAGACCTAGTCTGATGAGGAATCAAAGTATATTGATCATCATTTGGGGGATTTTTGAGCCCAAGGGAAAGGGAATCAAGGTTGAATCTATTACAATGATATATACCGATATAAGAACAGAGACCGAGATGGTGATTGGAGATGCAATGATGAATACAAAGAGAAGAGTGATAGATAAGTCCCACTAAGTAGCCAGGATATAGAGTCTAGAATAGAGGTAATGTTGTTAAAACTAGTCAAATGACAAAAAAGCCAAGAGAGCTTTCTTAAGGAGATTATGGCAGACTTATCATGGCTAAATCAGAAGGTTGAGTCGCATGATACCTCAATTAAATAACTGAAGCACTAGTATGGCTAGATGTTGTCCACATTGAATCAAAGACAACCTAACACTCTTCTTTGTAATATAATATAGAACTCGAAGAGTGACAGTCATTGGCATGCCATTACTACTAGTAGTCGTAAAACCACCATGGATCCGCCAGTACCTACCTTGATCAATTCAATTAATGAATATGATCATGTTGATGTTTAGAGTAGCACTAAGAAAAACAAAGAAAAGGATATGGTTGAGGAGCCTGTATTGAAGACTATCCCAAGACCTCGCCCTCTATTTCCTCAGAGATAGAATAAAAAAGCAAGAAAAGGGTAAATATCAAAAGTTTCTGTCTATGTTAAAGGAGGTGTCTATTAACATTCAACTTGTAGAGGCATTGGAACAAATCCATGGTCATGCAAATTTCATGAAAGATTTAGTCACCAAGAAGTGGAAAGTCAGTTATGATCAAGTTAACAATGTTCATTACTGTAGTCGATTAAATGTTAGCACTAAAAATAGTATTTCATTGTTCATAACAATAGGTCCTGGAGACTTTTTAGTTCATTATGATATAGCTCTTGGTTTACATATAACAACATTGATCTTAGTAAAAGGTTATTTAGATGCACGTGGTTCTAAGTTAATACCATAGAGGTAATCCAGAAAGTCGCATAAGTGAATATATAACCTATAGAAAAGTGAGTTAATCCAACCAATCTTTCTTGTACAAAGAAAAGGGCCACTAGTTTATCTCTCCAACATTGAAAGAAAGAAAAAAACTTCTATTTCATTCTCTTCTTTATTTTGGTTTTATTCCTTCGTTGAATTTTGGCTATGACTAAGTCACACTAGATAAATAGGTTATTGAATTAATCTGCTATAAAAATACCAAAAAAAAGAAAGGAATGTTTCTTTGGCAAACATAAATTGTATTTTTTAACAATTTTTACTAATAATTTTTCTACTAGATCATTGATTAAGAAGAAGGAGGATCCGGGGGCTTTTACCATCCGGTGCACCATTGGATCTTTTAACTTTTCTTGGAAACTATGTGATCTGGGAGATAGTATCAACCTTATTCCACTTGTGTGTTTAAGAAGTTGGGGTTGGGAGCACCCAAACCCATATATATGAGACTGGTAATGGTAGGTGGAATGGTAAAAAATCCATTTGGTATTCTATGTGATGTATTGGTAAAGGTGGTTTCTTTCATCTTTCCTACTGATTTTGTGATACTAGATTATGAAGTAGACTTCCAAGATTCAATTATTTTAGGCAGGCTATTCCTAGCTACAGGAAGAACTTTGATTGATATGGAGTTAGCATATCTAATGTTCAAGATCAATGATGAAAAAGTGATATTCAATGTATGCCAATCAATACGAAAAATGTATGAGTTGAGCCGATCTATGCCGATCTATGCATTTTAGGGGCCAATAACACTTTGTCAGTAATAATTGTAGCCGACTTGATTCAGAGATAAGTGAAAGCTTTATTATTAGTGAAACAGAGATTCAAGAGGGTTATTGGTTGGTCTATTATAGATATTATAGGTATCCCGCCTGATCTTTGTACTCAGCAGATCTAACTTGAAATGGATTGTGTTCCAAGTAAAGAACATCAGTGTTGGCTTAATCCTCCTATGTAAGAGTTGGTGAAGAAAGAAATAATCTAGTGGTTAGATGTTACTGTTGTGTATCCCATTATTGATATCAAGTGGGTCAATTAGGTATAATGTATTCCGAAGAAGGGCGATATTATTGTTGTGCCTAATAAGAAGAATAAATGCATGGTGTGTCAACAAGTAAAGGTTGGGCACCTGAGGCTCGGAGAGTTATATCAAGATATTGAGTTGCCTGTATAGAAGTGGGAGGTAATTTATATGGATTCCGTTACCAGTCTTCCTTGTTCTCAGAATCCATTTTATTCGATTTGGGTCATCATCGATAGGATGACTAAGTCTGGTCACTTCTTACCAGTGAGGACTAATTATTTGGTAGAGTATTATGCAAAGTTGTTCCTCCAGGAGATTGTGAAGTTGCATGGGTTCCTACTTCTATCATGTCAGATCGTGGTACTCATTTCTCATGGCATTTTTGGTATTTATTTCAGAGCGTTTTAGTAACTAAGGAGAGTCTTAGTACTGCTTTCCACCCGTAGTTGGATGGGCAAGTGGAAAAAACTATTCAAACACTATAAGATATGCTTTGATCTTGCATGGTTGACTATGGTTGTAGCTGGGTTGAACATTTGCCTTTTATTAAGTTTAAGTAAGATAATTGCTACCACTTTACCATTGGGATGGGTCCTTTTAAGGTGTTGTATGGTAGAAGGTGTCTTTTCCCTATTGGGTTGTTCGAGGTTGGTGAGGCAGAGATGTTTGGCCGAGATTTGGTTCACCAAGCGATGAAGAAGGTGAAGGTGATTTGGGATAGAATAAAAGCTGCCTAAAGTTGCCAAAAGCCCTATGCAGATAGATGTTAGGCGTAGGGAGTAAGAGTTTGAGGTTGGCGATTGGGTATTCTTAAAGGTATCTCCCCTGAAGTGAGTAATGCGGTTTTGGAATAAGGGAAAGCTCAGTCCCCGGTATGTAGGCCCATACTTGGTTCCGAAGAGGGTTAGTAGCGTTTTGTACGAAATGGAGTTTCCTTCTAGCTTGAGCTCTGTTTAACCGGTGTTCCACATATGGATGTTGAGGCAGTGTGGGGGTGATTCGTTGATGATTGTGCCTATCAAGGATATTGGTATTTTGGATTCCTTGTCTTAGAAAGATGTCTGTATTGAAATTTTTGTTCAGCCAGTTTGTCAGTTGCGGACAAAAGAAGTATCATCCCTAAAGGTTCTATGGAGGAACCACAAGGTTGAAGAGGCTATTTTGGAAGCTGAAGAGGACATGAAGTCCAAGTATGCATTCTAGTTTTCCATTTTGGAAAATAGTGCATAAGGTATGTGTTATTCTTACAATCTTTGTTTTCTAACTTTGTTGAAGGAAAGATTTATTTCCTTGGCATCTTTGTTTTCTAACTTTGTTAAATGTAAAAGTAGAGGTATATGGAGTCAAATCATATTTGTGTTGCCTTGTCCCATCATTCTATGATGAATTCTCTAAGTGGAGGAGAATTGAAACCCCCAGGATTCTGGCCCTTGAAAATTCTTGAGCTTTGGGCTCACTGTCTTGGTCATGACTCGTAGTGATGATCATGAGATATGTATACAGGTTTTAGGGCCCTGGTCGTAACCAAATCAGAAACTTAGTGTCATGGTTCTACTCTGAGTACGAGAGGCTCAATATGAGCTATGAGGATAGTTTACGAGTTGCAATATAAAATAGTAGGTTGTCTAGTGTCAAATCAATTTAAGTTTTGTGTTTCCTACAATTGGACCTTATAATTCGTAGGGTCTGGTTATAATTTTGGTGGTTAAGTCATAACATTGATTGTTTAGGGGGATCTTGGTTACTATCTTCGTTACGACTCATGGTCACTAGTTGTAAGGAGTGATTACCAATCAATGGCTGGCTCATAGTCAAACGCGAAACTTTTTCATCTTTTAAGTTGAGGGCAATTTGGATTTTTCCCAATTTAACCCCTTGGACCCATGACTTAAAACCTTTCTTAGAACTTCATTATCAAATCATTCCCAATTGAACACTCTCAAACTCTCTGTTCAAGCTAACGCTAAGTTTCAAAGAATGAGATTATCTAGGGTTCTACGGGTGCTATATCTTCCAAATTTCTTGGTATTCCAGGCATGTTGCTCCTCCCTCATTGTTATTTTATTAAAAACACATGTCTTAATTTATGGCTTTCGTGGTATTGTTATAGTTTTTAAAATATAGGTTGGGGTTTTTGAATGATTATCATTGACTAATGTTTTCTCATAGATTAATTATAGTTTTCCATGTTTTAAATATGGTTTTGAACATGCGGGTGCATGGGTATGGTGGTTGAACATGAGAATGGTAATTTTATTCAAACTTGTTACTTTTGAAGTGGTTATGACCCCAACCTTGTAGTATAAAATTTGTTTGTAGTTATGAGAAAGGTTGGAATTTGAATTAGGGATACAATGGTATCCCCAAAGTGTTTGGTTCAACTTATTTCTTGAGACTAATGCATGCAATAAATGTTTAAGTGGTTAAGGGTGGTTTTGAAAATATTGTTGGATACACTGGAATCCCACAAGCGAATAATTTATGAAAACCTCTTGGGGTACACATAAATCCCCCAAATGAATTAAATAATAAAGTCTGTGGGATACATGGGAATCCCCTAACTGTTGGCTTAATGACATTTCAAGCTATAGTTGGTATGAAGATACCACTTAATAATTCCTTAATAATTGACTCCTGGAATTGGTGGTTTGGTTATGTGTTAAATATTATAATTGGGAAATAATGTTGGTTGTTATAGCAAGTCGTGAAGGTGTGAGTCTGAAGGACGGACACCAGAAACTCATGTTTGTCGACATGAGGATTGGTATTGATGACCATGTGCTTTCGGGGTACATGGGAACCCCTCAAGACTATACATGTATATATGTATCATGGAGGGCGAAGGGTACAAGGGAATCCCCGACCAGCTATAAAATCTCGAGTTCATGTGGATACATGTTGGGGCTTGTTCAGGGGGTAACACTGGACCCGTATAGTATGTGGATGAATTTGTGATGGTAAAGCTATGCAACCTAGGTTAATTTTTTAAAATGCATACTAAACTTCCCTATCTCCGCACGTTATATATGTATATATGTAATTTCATATGGTTATTCACATTGGTTAGATTTCATTTTGAATTAATGACATTACTTTTTATTTATCCCTGAGTTACATGCTAGCGTTCACCCTACTATTCTTCTTTGAGTGTTGTATCCCCATGCGATGCAGGAACCAACCATACATTCACTCCTCCTACTCAGTGACTTGGTGATTCAGGGACATCTTTTGAGTTAGACTGAAGTAGTGTTTTTCAATAATATGTAAGACCCCATTTCATGCTATGCATTTATTTATGTCATTATTATTTCATTGGTTTTTGTTTTTGCTATAGTCGGGGGCATGTCTTGAATTGATATTCTTTGGTTCTTACAAGAGGCTTTATTGGACTAATGTAGGCATAGGAGGTGTAGGTTTGGTATTAGCATCGGTATTGGTATTGAAATTGGAATTTGTATTGGTTGGTTAATTGGCTGTGTATTTTGTTTTTTGTTATTGACTCATTACAATGTCTTTAATTTGATGTTATCTTATCTTTTTATATGTTTGGAATTCATTCGACTTTGGGTGAATGGTGGTCAATGGTCTTGGTATTGGTGGTGGTTTCCTTTCCTTGTTGGACTTAAGATACCCAACATGGCCAGGCCCTGGTTTGGGTCGTGTTTCTCTCCCACACCTCATATAGCAGTTCTCTATTCAATTGATGAAAATTAGTGATTTTTTCACACAATTTCAACATCTTTGATTGTGGGAAGAATCGGTCAAAGAAATCAATGGTAAGTTATTCCTACGATGTTATTAACCCAACGGGAAGAGATCATAGACACAATATCGCCTCAACCATTTGTGAAAATGGAAAGCGGCGTAACCGGATGGATTCTTATGAGATATGAGCAATCTTGAAGGGGAAAACATTTCCAAAAAATTCTTTAAGTGCAAATTAGGGTCTTCCTGAGCTTTCTCCCCCAAGAGACCTTTCATTTGAAGCATGTGCAACATGACACTCATGATGTGGAATACCCTGTTGCCTTGATTAGGTAGGATACGAATAACACTCGCACGTCCAATATCATAGAGTTGCTCCTCATAATCAAGGGGCCTATCAAAGGCCCCGGTATCTTATATTATCACTCATGTGTCATGGTCACTATTAAAATCAATTAAGGAGAAACAAAAACAAAAACAAAATCAATAACAACCACTACGGGTAAACCCAAATCTACTATCAACACCACCTAAGTGAACATTAAGTTTCACTCCCCGGCAATAGCGCCATTTTGATCATGCTCAACTTATTCAATAATATATGGACAAGGCAATCATTGTCAAATATAATAACCCAATATGAGTAGGGGTCGAATCCTCGAGGAGTGTATCTATTATTCAAAGCCTATGGGTGTTGAGAGTGTCTAAGTATATACCTGTAGTGTAAACAAAATGAAATGCATAATTTAAAATTTTGGGAGAATGGCTTTAGAATAGTTATTTTACCAAAATCTACTCAAACTACCAATTAAAGGAAACAAATGTAGATTAGATTTAAATATGAGACAAGTCTTGGGGTTATGTCTTCATAGGGACAAATAATGCATGGGTCATTGAATGCAAATTCTAGTTAACAACTACATAGGTAGGCTAGGTTAGGGATTCTTGATACTAGTTCTTGAACCAAACCTCAAGATTATAAGTCGTGGACTCTTTCAAATACCTCATGTATGTGGGAAGTAAATCCACCCAATACCTTAATTAGGCAACCCGATTTATTGGAAGATGCCTAAGACCTAGCTAATTCTCAATCCACCCTTATTTCTAAGATAATGAAAAGGGAATAAGCGACATCTAACTATTGTTCACTAATGCCTTGTCATCCATATCTCTATTTCAAGGACCATATAGGATCCAAAAGTATACTCACATCTCTCTTTCAAGGATGATGTGAGATTTTGGAACTATGGGGTTTTCACCCATAAATTCCTACTCAATCAAGCAAGAATTAGTGAAACCCATTATCATTAACTAAGAATATACACTAATAAATAATAATCGACACATATTTGCACCCAATTTCAAAATAATCTAACGATAAATGTTTAGTTACTAATGATGTTATGGAAAAAATCATGCCAAAACGATCATTCAATGCTTTCATTGAAGATGCAAACAAGAGTATTCTTTAATATCCAAATTCAATTAGAACCAAAATTAATCGAAAAATTAGCCACAATAAGTTTCCCAATTTGGTAGGATTTCAAATTGAACAAAGCACAATTCTAGTTTGGAAGATCCCAAAAAATGAAAGGGTTTTTTCTCTATATGGGATTTGGAGTCAGCCCTATGAAATTACAAAACTACCCCTTGGCATAAACCTGCGCTGTTGTGATCGCCATAGCTTAATTGCGATCATGACTCCTACGAGTTTATTGTGATCGCTGATGCTGACTGGTCTTGACTGGCTATGATCATTGCCCTCAGACTACAATCGCGATAACTGAGATCAAATCCTGCTCCTATTTTTCCAACTTTTGCATTTATCTTTCCGTTTTGATCCCTTTTTAGCTCAATTAACTTTTTTTCTTCTGATAACCAGTATACCTACAAAATATGGGAATTAGTCCTTTCAAATGACATAGATGTCTCATTCATACCTTTAAATCATAGTAGTGTGCATAAAATTGGATGGAAATAAGTGGTAAATTTACCACTCATCAGTAACCACATAAAATTTGTTGTTCCAAACATGATGGAACACTCATAATTTCTATCTGAGCTTATTTTGACAAACTACTAGTCCCACACCTATATTTCTAATTTTCAACTTCCCAACCAATACGTTAAAATGAGCCCAGGTGTCTCAGGATCCAAACCAAAGGTGTACCTAGCCTAAAATTAACATTCTTGGCTGTTGGAACATTTACAATTTGTGTTCTAGATTAGTCTACTGATATTTTCTCCTGATGGCCATTTAGAACCAACAAAGACTTTTAAATAAGTAATTGGATCTAAAAACTAAATGAACAGCTCGATAGCCAAACTGTCAGTCCTAGAAAGTCATAAATGACTTGAGGTAGCTGTGAAAAAAATATAAAAGAAAAAATAAGCAGAAATATGGAAAATAACTTGAAGGGTCATTACGAGGCTATACATTTTAGTCTGTTTGGACATCAGATCAGAATAACCTTTATACCCTTGGCAAGATATATTAGGCCTCTTTCGATGGGGATTATAAATAAAATGCCGTATTTAGCTCACATGGTTATATGTTAGTTTGTAGTATCTCCTACAGTCTCACACTTTAGTATTCGTAAGACCCTAAGCTTAGTCTACTTCATAGTATCTCATTTGTATGAAAATATTCATGCACTCAATATTTTTTATTATAAAGATTGATCTAAACATCTTAATTTACCAAAGTATTACTTTTGATTTTAATATGCCATTATAAGAATGTTAGTTTGTATATCCCTTTAGGGCTTTAAAATATCATTTTATTCAATTTACTCAACATTTATTATTATTGTTATTATGTTACATGTTCACTTTACTTGGTCGTTGCATCAGTTTACGTTTCTTACTCCATGTTTACTTTATTTCCTCATGTTAAACATACAAAGTGTAGTACATGTCTCACATGCTCAATATAAATAAAGTACTGACTGCATACTTTCCTTTGCATTATACTGTCTTATAATATAGGATCTAACATTAAGCCTCTGAATGGTGCATAGTATGATCTCCTTCAACATCAACAATAATACTTTTGTTAGTCCCCATCACTAGAGGACTAATTTATTAGTATTTTTCATTTATTCCTAATTTATTTTTCAAACAGTTAAGGTTAGATGGGGTTTATCCCTGTAACATATCTTAGTAGAGGCTATTATACATATAATTAGATGTTCAACTTTGTGGTTTTACACTCAGATATTGTTGTTGGTTTGATTATTATTTCATCATTCATTAAAGCTTATGCATAGTATTTTGATCAGTTCTTTTAGTATTATTAGGGTCATGCTAGGCCATGGGTTAGCTTGGGGTCACTTTTAACTCTAAGCACTGTATTACAACTAGGGGTAGTATTGGGTTATGAAAATAAGAGTTTTCTAGAATGGTACAACTATGTCTATATTTTTCTTTGGTACAAGGATTTAAGAAAAAAATTCTTTTGCTTCTTCCGTTTATGTTATTACTTGATTCTAATTGGTATATGGTGATCCAAATTTGTATATCACTCCTTTATACTTATTTCTAAGATGATTAATACATGTTATTATAAAGCATCAACAACCACTCCAGCACTAGCACTAGAAGCAGCGGCTTTACCAACCACTGAGGCTATAGTTTAAGGCAGACTATGCATGAGGGGCAGGGCTAGGACATAAGGAATAAAAGCAACAACTATTAGGGGTGGAGCCGAGGTATCCAAAGTACTATCTAGGTAGGGGAATTTCTTTTTTGACCCACCATAATGTGCTTTATAGTTAGCTCATGATGAGGACATAGTGATTAAGGAAGAAGAAGTAGTGGTCCCTAAAAATGTGGTTCATGTACAAAATAGTGCAGCCCAGGTACCTATGACTACATGACTAATTCAATAAGTGTTGCGATACTTAAGCATTTTGTCTAGCATTAATTCTACTATTCCAACATTCCCATCTCATCCTTATAATATACAACAACTATGGCTCATAGATAGGATTGTATCCCCAATAGGTACTTGGACTGGTGATGAATGATAATGAGCATTGACTTTTTTGTAAGTTCATGATGATGAAAACCTAGTATTTTAGGGTATAGAGTCTGAAAATACTTTTGAGTTGTTGTTGGGCTATTATGAAAACCTACAAAAGATGGAAATTATTAAAATATATGGTGTGGAGTTTGTTTCATTTTTTCTTCCTAAGCAAAATAATGGTGGAGGTCATTCTTTAAAGGTATGAACACCTTACTCCACTTATTTGGGTGCAATTATAGAATGTTTTTCTTGAAAAGTATTCTCCCTATGCTTATCATGATCAAAAAAAGGACGAGTTCTTGAGATTAGAGTAGGGTAACATGTCTGTGCAAAATTTCATGCCTTGTATCCCAATGCACTATAATTGATCATTTTAGAGAAGGTGGAGATAAGTTAATTTATGAAGGGTCTAAATATAGGATTTAGATGGTTATCTTATCTGTGTCTACATTTGGTAAGTCCTTTAAGGATATAGTTGAGTTTTCTAAGAAGGCCGAGTCTCTTAAGAATTAGGGGAAGTGAAAGAAGAAGAGATGAAAAGGTTGAGATTCCTTTTGGCCATACAATTCAGCCATGTCTGTGTCCTTAGAAGGATTGTCTGGGGTTTGTTACTAGCCTTCAAGCACTAGCAACAATATACCTTTATCTTCTTCAGTAAAGAGAATTGCTTTAGGCATCAAGTTACACGAGTGTGGGGTTTGGGCCACATCAGAATGTATTATCCTAATTTCGTGTCTATGGGTTAGTTGGATTAGCAATTGGCTTCTAGTGCTCTAGTTTCAACAGTTCATGGTCGTGGAGAAAATTGTAGAGGTTGTCCCCATGGTGGGCGTGATATCCAGGCTATTAAAATATGTGGAAACTAAGTAAAGCAAGCTGAAGTACATACGATAGATTTGAAACTCAAGTTGGTAGATGTGGTAGTTAGGGTGGTATTAGAGTGCAACTTTATGTTGTTATACATCATTCCAAAGAAGACGTTTCTGATGTTGTCATAACAAGTAATATTTGTGTTTGTGATCATGTGGCCTCTAATTTATATGTTCCTATGTCTACTTTCTCTTATGTGTTTATGAAGTTTGCTTTGGGTTGGGAATTGGACTATGAATGGATTGATACTTCAATGTACATATCTATATAATTTAGGATGTCTGTATTTACTAATCAGGCTTATAGGGCTTGCCCTATGATATTTATGAGGTACAAAACTTTGGCAGACTTAGTAATTCTAGGCATAGAGGAATTTGATATTACTTTGGACATGAGTTAGTTATCTCTTTATCTTGTAATTCTTAATTGATATGCTAAAATTTCACTCTAGTGATGCCCAAGATGGAGAAATTTGAGTTGAGGGTACTTTTAGGCCTACTCTTATGAGAATTGTGTTAGTTATTTCTTCTCAGATATTAAGAAAGAGAGTATGTAATGCACTTTTAGCCCACCTTTAGGAAGATAAATTTGTAGTCCCTCAAATAGCTTCAGTTCCAGCTGTGTGTGTATTCTTAGAATTATTTACTAATGACCTTTTGAGTATGCCTTTAAAATGTGAAGTTGATTTCTATATCTCCATCCTTCTTATCGTATGGCATCGACAGAGTAAAAGGAGTCAAAATTTCAACTACAAAATTTATTAGAAAAAAAATTCATCTTACCAACTGTTTTTTCTTAAGGAGTACTATTTTGTTTGTTAAAAATAAATATGGTGTCATGAGGATGCGTTTAGACTGCCACCAGTTGAATAAGGTAACAATTCACTACAATTATACATTGCCTGGGATAGATGACTTATTTGACTAGTTGTAGGGAGTTGCAGTATTATCTAAATTTATTTTAGGTAAGGTTATCATCAAATCAAGATTAGGGAAGAGGACATTCCAAAGATTGCTTTTTAACTCGTTATTGGAATTGCGAGATTCTAGTCATGTCTTTTGGATTGATCAATGCCTCAGCTGCTTTTATGAGTCTGATAAATGGTCTTTAAGTCATTTTTGGGTTCATTTTTTATCCTTTATATTGATGGAATACTTGTTTACTCCAAGGGCAAAGAAGAGTGAAACTTATTTGCGTATAACATTAGGGTTCCTTAAGGAGATACAACTATATGTTAAATATTCCATGTGTGAGTTGTAGATATCTTCAGTGTCCTTGGGTCACATGCTTTCTAAGTAAGTGCTTATTGTAGAATTGCAAAATATTGAAGTTGTTGAAAATTAGGCTAGACTGACCAATGTAATAAGAATTCATAGTTTTATGGGGTTGTCCATTTATTATCATCAATTTGGTAAGGGGTGTCATTTCTTTGCATAATACCCTTCGTACTCAGAAGAAAGTTCCATTTGTACGGGATGACAAGTGTGAGGAGAGCTTCAAAAATCTCAAAACTTTGCTAACCTCGACCCCAATCCTTACTTTTCCTCTTAAAGGTGAGGATTTCATTATGTTCTGTGATGCCTCACAATTGTTTTTAGGTTCTATATTGATGCAATATCAAAATGTGATTGCTTATAATTCTAGACAATTGAAGTCTTACAAGAAAAATTATTCCAATCACAACTTAGAGTTGGCAGTTGTGGCCTTAGCTTTGAAGATTTGGAGACATTATCATTATGGGGTGCAGTGTGAGGAGTAACATAGTCAGTTAGATGATACGTAACCTATCGAATCTGCATGGTAAGCACTGGAATATATCAATAGTAAATAGATTCTACAGAGTTATGAAATCATGGGAAACACAATCCTAGTTCACCATTCTCATTTATTCTCTTAATATAGTCTTGATATTTATTTACTTGTTACTTTATCTTACCAACTGTTGACTTATTCCTTTATATCCCCTATTTTGTAAATAATTAATTAATAGTCTAAATAACCACATTGACTTGGGTCCTTACCATATTCCTTGTGGGATTAAACATAACCTAGTTAGGTTTTATATTTTTTTGATGATCGCTTTATACTTCATTATAATGTCTAATTTTGGCGACATCACTTAGCATTGGATGGAGGTATAAGGGCGCCAATTGGCTAGAGAGGTACATTCTTTGGCTAATGATTTTATAAGATTACATGAGCCTAGTAAATGATTACTAGCACATATAGATGTTAGGTCTACATTCTTAGACGAAATCAAAAAAGAAAGTTCAAAGATAAGAAGATAAGCAACCTTAGAGAAAAAGTGTTGCATGGTAAAGCTAGGAGTCTATCCTTGATGATAAAGGAGTGTTGAGGACTCAAGAGTGCCTGTGTATACCAGGGTTGGGAACCTGATTTTGACTAATCTTAAAGAGCCTCACAACTCTAAATACTCTATACATTCGGGTGCCACTAAAGTGTATAGGGACTTAAGGAAACATTATTGGCGGAAATGAATGACATATGACATTATAAATTTTGTGAAAAAGAATTTCCAACAGGTAAAGAATGAACATTGGAAACCTGGGTTGGTATATTTTTTAGAATGCCCATTCCAGAACGGATATGGGAAAAGATAACCATGGACTTTGAGGTTTGTTTTTATGACCTTGATAAAGTGCGAATCTATATGGACATTATTAAGTGTTTGACTAAGTTGGCTCACTTCATTTTGATAAGGGTTTACTATAATGCAACTAAGTTGGCCAAAATTCACGTGAAAGAAGATTGTAAGGCTACATGGGTACCTATTTTGATTGTGTCAGACAAAGGTACTCAGTTCACCTTTAATTTTTGGGAGAAATTCTAGCCAAATTTTAGTTCTAGTTGGAACTAAGTAATACTTAACATCCATAAACTAGTGATCAAAGAGAACTATTAAGTGCTTGAGGACATGCTTTGTGCTTGGACTTCAGTGGTTGATGAACAAATATATAACTTTGTATGAATTTTCCTACAATAATAGCAACCACTCTTGTACTGACATGTCTTTATTAAGACTTATATAGTAGAAGATATTGGTCTCTAATTAGATGGTTTAATGCATTTGAGGTAAGGCCTTTAGGAACTGACATGCTCAAGGATTTGATGGAGAAAGTATCATTTATATAAAAAAAAATCATTGCAACTCAGAACTAATTAAAAGAGCATGCAAATAATAAGGTGATATATATGAAGTTTGAAAGAGGAAGAATGTACTCTAGAAAGTTTAACAAATGAAGGGTATAGTGAGTTTTGGAAAGAAGGGAAAGTTTAGTTCAAGAAACATCAGACCCTTTGAGTTTCGAAGGGTAGGGTCACTAGCATACAAGATGTCCTTGCTTCCTAGAATTCTGGGGTTCACCTAGTATTTCCATATATCTATGTTAAATAAGTATCACAGAGATGGTGATTATATCATTCACTGAGATCTTAAGTTGTTTGATAAGGAGTTATCGTACAAAGTGGAACAAATTTCTATGCTGAATAAAGATGATAGAAAGTTAGGAACCAGAGTCATTCTATGTTTAAAGGTTAAATGGAGGAATCATACTATTAAAAAAGCAACTTACGAGATAGAAGCAAACATGTGCAAGTGATGTCCGCACTTGTTAATTGACATAAGTATTTTTTTTCATTGAATAGCTATATTGTTTTGGGTTAGTTGTAATTTGGGGATGAACAGGTTGTAAATTGGTATTAAATTTAAGGCACCATCGTTATACTAAAATAAGAGGTAAAAAGTTTGCTAAGTCTTCCCTTTGACAATATTTAAGAAATTAAAGACAAGCTGAGTATTGTATGATTTTTTAGGGTGTATTAGTCTAAGGAAATATGGTATTAATATGAGCATTGGTGGGGGTGTTTGACCTTATTTTCAGATAAATTACGAGTTTAAAAAGTTGTAGCAATTTTTGTGACCAAAAAAAAAGTTATAAAACTCTAATTATAGAGTTTACCATAGAAGGATTGCTTCACAAAGTTCGTATTTTGATGAATGTGTTGTAAAATGGACATAATTAGAGAGAGGCCTTGAGATACTACCTCAAAACTACTGCAAAAATAAAGGGAGTAACTACAGTAGAAAAAGTACCTCTACAATAATAGGCTACAATCATTGCAAATTGATATGGTGGTGACTTTACCGTTGCAGTGGTAAAACATAGTATTTTTGTAGTTTTTAAATTAGAAATGCATTTTTCATTCTCCAAATTTTAAAAAACAAACCAAGGTTTTAGGGAGATGATTTTCTGCAAATTCTTAAAAATTTCCATCTTTTGAGGTAAGTTCCTTGCATCTTAAACTTGAATTACTTCTTAGAATCACTAAAAATCATTAGAAACTTGTTTACTGTGGAAATTAAGGTTTATCCCTAATTAATGAACTTAATATAAATTGGTGAAAATGAGTATAAAATCAATAGATAATGATTTTGGTTGTTATAAAATAGTAATTGGTGTAGAATCATAGTTGTTCATGCTAAATAAAGTAGTATTCATGAGTTTTAAGGAATAAAAAAGCCTAAGATAATGAACTATGGCAATTTTATGGTTAAAATTATTAATTGTTGATAATTTTTTATTAAAAGGAATGAAATAATTAATTTAGATGTGTAACCTTGTTGTTATTGATCAAGAACAAGGAGAAATAGAAAGAAAAGTCAATCTTGTGGCCTATACGTGATTTTTAGAAAATAATCAAGGTAGGTTATGATTTATTGTATCAATTAGACTTCCTTGACTCTGTGCCTATGTGAATTAAATACTTTTGATTACTTTCAATCTCTACTTGTTATTATTTATTGTATATTCATACATATTGATGATGGTAAGATGATGATGACGATGATACTATTGCAATCACGATGTCGTTGATGATATTGAAGATGATGATACTAAAATTAGGATATTCATGATATTTAATATGATATGTCGATCCTTGTATAGTCGGGTGTTTATATGATTATTTGGATCCTTGTGTGGTATGGCAGTTTATATAATTATTTGGATCTTTATCTAGTCTGGTGAATTTCTATTATACCTGTAGTATTATGTTTTCCAGTTGACATGATATTTAAGGCCTTTGTCTCATTTAGTTTGTATGAAAATTGGAGATCCTTGTGTGGTCTAATTGATATGATTATTTGAAATCCTTGTGTGGTATAGCTTATGTACTTAGTTGAGATCCTGGTGTAGTTTAGTTGTTGATAATGGTTGGGCTCGTTGAATTATACTTGTTTGTTCATAATAAGAGTAGTACTTGGATTCGGACAAGAGTTTAATCAAATAAATATGTCACGACCGAATTTTTTAGGTTATGATGGTGCCTACTATAATCCACCATTTGTCAAGAAAAAACCATAGTCCAAAACAGCTAGTAACAGACTACCAAATATATAAAGAAATGGATCACGGAATAGATGAAATAAATAAGCAATTACATAATATAATCCCAAAACATGGGTTCTACTCATAAAACACGAGGACAAATTAAAGTTCAACTGAATACACTAATATAACTTATCTCATCAATACCACTAGTCCTCATTATTTCTAAGCTTTGACTATACATAAGTCACTATTAACCTCTTATTTAATATTCACCACTAATCATCCTTTCAACCTTAAATAAATTAACTATACCACTTAATACCTTGATCACTAGAAAACTATGGTTGGCATCTCTAATATCAATATTATATCAAACTACACATGGACATAAATAACATATAGTTTCCATATGTTGGGGTATCTAGAGTCAAACTTGTTAGATGTACTCATAGGCACATCAATAATCATCCTCCGAACTTATTGTATATATACGTATCATCATAATCATCCTTTGTCCTTGCGAGCATCATCATATCATCATAATATCCGCCGTCCTTTTCGAATATCGTGCAATCATCATAATATGCTCCGGCCATACCGAATATTATCATATAATGATAATATCTTCCATCCTTTCTGGGTATCATTATATCATCATAGCCTCTGCCCTTGCCGGGTATCATAATATTATGATATTATCCTCCGACCTTATTGGGTATCATCAATATAATCATAGTATCCTCCGGCCTTGCTGAACATCAACATAATATCCATATTAATATAAATAATAAGTAGAAAGACCCACGAGGGCTAAAGTAAAAGAAAAACCCCATGAGGACTGAAGTAAAGAACAATCCCCATGAGGGCTAAAGTAAATAAACATAAAAGGAGAATCAAGAAGATCATACCTCCATATTTCCTCATTCATCATCAAGGTCACATTATCAATAAGTATATATATACGTAACATCAATTTTATAAGTGATAAGTCAATAATATAGTCCATTAGACCAGGAGCATAACCATAAGCATTATCTTGAGAAATGGCCCGCAAGTAACATATTCATTAGCCAACCATTAGCATAAAGGAATTTTATCACTAACTTGAGCAATATCAAATCCATGGCATAATCTATAGCTTATTTATAGCATAGTCGATATCGTACATTATGGAGTAAGCCATGTTATACTCAAGGTCCCATTCAATAGGGTGTCTATTGGCCCAATCATACCTAGAAATATCCTAACCAATAACCCGAGTAATCGCCACATCCAAGGTTTAATGAATAATAGAGTCATGGGCTTCTTTAATAGCATACCTAATAGCTCATTATGGAATAATCAATAAATTTACTATTAAGGTTCCTCAATATTGCCTAAACGGGCATTTTATAGGCATTTCATAATCATATATGGCTCTCACAAGGACTACCTCAATATTTCCTTAAGGTGAGTCAAGGCCCACTTCAAAATTCTCCAATACACCTTCTATATTCATTTCTACTCTGGACTAGTCTAAGGAATTTAATTCAACTCTTAGATGTATAGCAAGCCACCATTAAGTCCAAGGTAAGGATCCTACTCGGATACTATTACTAAGTCCATTGGAACTAAAGAAACTTTCATAGAGTGAGCATCTAAGTCAAATCTTGCCCTAAAAATAAGTTCCAACGTCACTCCTATCTAACTAGAGTAGTTCTAAGAATTATCATGTTAAGCATAAGACATTAAGTCTAATCCATTAAGGTTCATGACAACAAGCTAGGCATTTTATTATATGGTTATAAATGACATAAAAGATCCACTAACCACAAGTCTTGAATAATCATCAAACCAACACCTAAAAGCCCTCCCAATCTAGCAAGATATCATAACTATACTATTACAAAGCTCATTCTAACAAGGGATAAACCTAACTTACCTCAAATCTGAAGAATGCTCATCAATTTGCAAAACCTTTCTCTTCCCTTATCGAGAAGCCTCTTCAAGATGCCAAGCTATCAAAAATGTAATCTACTTATTGATATGAGCATAACGACAACCACATTGTAACATTATACTTTGGGTCCAAAAACAACACCAAAAACCCAAGTGATGAAGTCAGATTTTCCATCCAAGGTCATTTAGACCAATTGTGGATTCCACATCTATATCTTTTGATTTTCTCACTTTTTGATAAATAGATCGAAATGAGCACGGGTGCATTGGGACCCTAACTACCTAGCCTTAAATTGATATTCCTAATCTGCTACCATAGTCAGAATTTGCATCTGATATGTCTTATTGATGTTTTCCCTGGTGGCCATTTGGTACCAACGAAGACTTCTATATAGGGAATTGACTCTAAAAATCAAATGAACAGCCCAGTAACAAACGGTCAGTCCTAGTAAGTCCTAAATTACAACTAGTTGATAGTTCGTATACAAATCTAGGGGTGAATTTGAGGATGTTGATAGTGTTCACCAGTGAAGTGTAATCACAACTAGTCCATTGGCGTTGAAAAAGGGTGATCTCGAAGAATTCAGTAAGTCATGTATAATTACATCATCATGATTTTCCAAAGCCTTGTATGACTTAGAAACCAACTCTAATTTAATGTCGCTGGTCGTATTCAAGAAATTGGCCATGAACCCTCCAGAACTAACTTTTATGCGGCTATTGATGGATAACAACACAGTGAAAAATCCTATGGAAATCTCATTTAATTTGATCGTGAGGGTGGATAACTTTATTTATCTGGCTTACTTTGTCATCCTAGACTATAAGGTTGACACTGAGATGTCCATTATTTTAGGAAAACCATTTATGGCTACAGGTAAAGCTATAGCTTCCATGGAGAAATATGAGCTGAAACTTAGAGTCAATGATGAGGAGTATATATTCAACATCCAAAAGTCAATGAATCAGTCAATCAACATGAGGGTAGTATTGGTGATTGATTGTATTGATAACCCTGGAGGATGTTCCTATGGGTATCTATGAATTCTGAGTAGTTAAGATACCCGTATTGTGCTGCGATATTAAATCAAGCATTGTATGGGAGACAACCCATGGGCTTGTTGGTTAAGTTTGAGTAACCAACATAGCCACGTCATGCCATGACGTTAAATCAAGCGTTAAGTGGGAGGCAAACCACTATTGTTAGTGTTCACGTTTTTATTGTTTTTCATTTTTGTAGGTATTTGGCTCTTGGACTTACCTGAAATATGGTAATTTTTTTTGTATTCATCGATTTCCAGGTAAAGAGGCTATGTAATCAACCCATCATGGTCACAAGTACTACACGGTAAGTTGAGTAATAAGCGGAAAACATGAAATTGTGAGGATGAAAAATGGATAGTTGTGGACTTTGGCATTTAATTTTTTACTTTTGGGACTTCAAATTTAAGTTGAGGGACCATAAGTAGCTAGAAAAATATCGAAATTCCAAGTTCAGATTGTAGGAAAGCGTGCTAAAATTTTTATCATGGATCTTGCGCCCTTCACCTACTGGTCGTAGGTGGCATTTGCGCCCCATGCCTGGCCGCAAGTTGCAGTCCCAAATACAAGTTGCTGCTAGGTCAAAAAATGGGCCCATTTTTTAACTAAAATTTTGGGCCCACTAACACACACACACAAACAAATATATCTACAGCCCCCACCTATATTTAATGAACCTTAAACTCATTCAAATCCTCAATACTTTTCTTTTCTATTTGAATTCAAACTTCCCTCTTAAAATAGAAACTAAACCCACACTTAAGTAAAGGCTAAATTAACACTTATTTGGGATACCAACTTGTCCCAACATACTAAAAAAAATTCCAACTTTGATTTCGCTTGGCTTCTTAATTATTCACTTTTGGTTCTTCATAAAATAGGTAACGTTCTTGGCTCCTAATAGTTATATATTGATCTATTTATTATTTAAACAAGTTAGTATGCGTATTCCATTGGAAAATATATAGTATATATCATGCTTGTATGTAGGATCATTAAAGTAGCCTAAAATCTTAATGTAGGACCTTGATTTGAAGTAAAATCTATAGTTAGGCCCTAATCGAAAGTTGAACTTTAATGAATAAAAGTAATACCACTAGTTGAGAATGGTTGTTTTCTCTAAAAGCTATGATTTATGATAAGTGTGTGCACATTGGAATTGTTGGGATTTCAAATAGGTTATAGGAGTGTGAAAATTGAGGAAAAATTCAAACTTTTTAAATTTTGAGTTTTTCTTCAACTTTTGTTATCCCTTACTTTTGTTGGAAACAAACAACTGGTTTTTCAGGTACATATGGACCTAAAGCTATAAAGAAGATGAAGGCACATACCTTGAGAAGATGATCAGAGTAGCTCTAGCCTAGTGGTTTAGTGGGATGAGTACTCGAGGCAATGATGTAGAGATACTGCAATTGAGGTGGGATGAAGAGTTACGAAAGGACAGACATTCCACGATGCTCAAACAGTTGCATCCCAATAAAGAATGAAATTAGAAAGGATGTTAACCACAGACACTTCTTCACAAAATTATGATGAGGAGAAGAAAGAGACATATTTTTAGTCTACTCCATAGGTTGCTGCTCAGGACCCCTAGTCTGAGGAGGGGTCCTAGGATTTATTCGAGGAGGTAGTGCAGGAAGACCCATTAATTATGTCCCTGTCTGAGGAGGGTAATGCTACTTATATACACCAGATAGATATATACAATCTAAGAAGGGTACAGAGTAGGTTACCCATGATGCATCAGTACAGTAGGGGCAAAGTCCCACACACATACATGCCTCAGATGTACCTCCGAGGAAAGACATCTGAGGTGGTGTGTGGAAGGAATACGGGATATATTCATCATTGATAGTCATGTTTGGGAGGAAGACAGACCTATGAGGTGCATTTATGAGGAACATTGGATCAATCTATCAGGGCTGGATCGAGTACCATAATTATGATCGAAATTTGATAGATATCAACTAAAGCAGATGACTAGGCCATTTAATTATTATAGACTGACTATGATATGGAAATTTTATGCATCATATTGAGATAATATAGTCCTTCCTATATGCCGACATCCAGGCCTAATAAGATTCACGAGGCAGCCATAGCTTTAGCATACACTGGTTAGAGGGGTCAGAGTAGACATTTCGATAGAGACTATTCGTAGAGTTATATTCGGCCCAGATTACGTTACTCTAGAATATACATATGGTTATGACCATACACTGAGGGTCACACATGATCGACATATTATGCGGAAGGCTTAGCATTAATGAAAGAAGGTTGAGATGGCTAGCTGGATAGACAGTTATATTTCAACTTTGGGTGATGCGACCCCATGGATTGAGGAGCATGATATGATCAAGAAGGTCCTATTGACATTTAAGGCATGTTTTAGTGGTTGCTAATCAAAAATCAAATGATACCTACTACTTCAAATAATGTGTTGACGTTGAAAGGAGTTGCACTGGTTGGTTATGATTGTAGGATATGCTAATGATTTTATTTCCATCCTCAGGTATAAGTTACATGACAAAGAATTTAGGGAGTTGACTAATCTATCATTCCCTTGCATGATTCGGAGGTTGTCTCATAGGGATGACATGCTTGAGATATTGGGTGTAGACAAGAGGGAACTTGCGATGTAGACTACGTAGACAAAGATTATGAAGTATGTGGAATGTTCAGGACATTCTAGGAGATCGAGAGGGCAGGCAGTAGTACCACGGAACAAGACTGAGGGCCCAACAGTTTCCACAAAGCCTGATGAGGTACATAAAGGTGATGTGTGTGTTAGTATTAATATGGAGATAGAGAAGTAAAGAGAGGATCCAAACTCAAGTACATAAGGTAAGGGGACAACATCTACTTCTTCTTCAGCCCCGACTTTAACCTCAAAGCTAGTTGGTCTATCTTTAGAGCCTACTCACCCATCCACTACATCTCCCGCTATAGGTATGATGATTATATCTAGTGAGTTTTTAAAGATCTTAGTGGAAAACCATAGGGCCATCGATGCTCAATTGAGGGTTATTGAGACCGAGATGACTACTATCTTCGAGCAGATGAAATCAGTGGCTAAGACTATATTTGAGCAGCCAGAAGCCTGATGAGATTCTGCATAGAGATCTACTATTTTTGAGCTATGTGTTGAATTCTAGACACAGCTTTATATGTTTGAGAGACAGGTTACTACCCACCAGAGACAGATGTGCCAGATCTGGCCCAGATGAGGAAAGAGTTTGATATATTATGAGAAGAGGTATACTCTCTCGTAGAGAGTCATGTAGCATCCACTCCATCAATTATATCTCTTATAGTCCATATATCACCTCCACATACATCGAGATGGTTTGGTTTCTCTGTAGAGGGTGATGAGGCGGTCTCGACAGTTAGGATAAAAAAGTTCACATAGATGATTTGCAGGACCCCGATATGACATATGACCGAGCCATTAAAAAGGTCAAACATGATTCATTGGAGTCTGCATTTATTGATCAGCAGAGGCGTGCATCTGTAGCAGTGGGTGCATTATCTAGTAGTGTAATACCACTACCAAGGCCTCTACCAGTTGATATTCCCCAATCTGGGGATGCTTATTATTTGGTCACCTAGTGCATCCCATTTATATTCTCACTCCCTTCTATTTTATTTTAGTGCATTTGGGAGAGAGCACAGTTTTTAGTTGGGGGTGGGCATACCGTACCACCATGGGTTTTTGTTACCATGCTTTTTTCCTATCGGCCATTGTATAGTTGTAAAACCGGCATGTCTAGGATAATTTTGTGTCGTACTATGTTTTATTTAATAATTTATTTTATTTTTATGTAATTAGGATATTTTTAAGTATTTAGGGTAGTAGTCATATTTTGATTATTTTTTATACCCTTCCAAAAATTTGTGTGTTAAACTTTGAGAATGTATATATGTGTGAACATTATGGATCTTGTTATGGAATTAGAATTAGAGACATAATAATCACTTTCTAACAATTGCATTAACCGGATAGGTAGTAGTTGGTAATATTGACTCTGTAGTATGTGTGTGTGAGATATTACCTAGTTCCCTTTGTGTGTTGAATTCATAACTTGCCTGGTTAGACTTGCCTAGGTTGAAAGATAGTCTATTAGAAAAGGATCCTAGGTCACTTTTTATTTTAGTCCACTTTTAGCCTAAAATAGCCTTCCATGTTTAAATCATATCCCTTAATCCCTGTTTTGAGCCTTTTAAGCCTATTTTTCTTATTTGACCATTCACCTTCCCATTTTTATTATAGTAAACCTATTTTGTCCCTTGTCCTACTTGGACATTATGCACCTCAACGGAGACAAAATGCCTACGTTAAGGGTGGCTATCATAGGGGTGCATCATGTAAAATAGGTATAAAGAAGGGTAAAATAAGAGAAAAAGTTAGTAGGGCAGGGTGTGGTAGAAAAAAAGATATAAGAGAGAAAAGGAAAAGAAAAACTGTAAAAGAGAAAAAAAGAAAGAATAAACAACCACACCCAACCTGAATGTACAATAAAGGATAAAAAGGGAGAAATAAGGATGGAATAAAAATGAAACTAGCTAGTAAGTGAGACCCCAAGGTTAGTGTAGTACGAAGGAGGCTTAGTCACTTGATATGTTCATATGTACTATGCCAGCCCCCAAGACTACATTACAAGCTGAGAAAAGTCTTATAGTGATCTTAACTTGACTATCTGAATGCTGAGGTAAAGAAAATAAGGGTAAGACTATGGTATTTGACATGCATTGATTGGAACTTCTCTTCTGAGTGAAAGTGTCTCTTGTCCGTCCCTGCATTGACATGCATTATTTCTTATGAGTGAGTGGGACATCCTTATTGTGAGGGCAGTTAAGTCATATTGTTAACTATTTGCTCTTTTCGGGTAGTGTAACTTTTATATATAAGTGGTTCTCAGTTTGTAATGTAATTGTCATACCTTGATCCCATTGTGTCACATTGTTGTGTTTCATTTTCATTCATGGTTGGTTTTGGAAAGTGAGATAGGAAGGGGATGTTGTAATTTGAGTTTAAAGTGTTGACTGACTGCCTTGAACAACTTAGATTCTCCTAGTTAAGCGTCGTTTTTGTTTTTGTTGTGTTTTGATGCCTGAGGACATGCAAACATTCTAAGTTGAGGGTGTTGATGTTCTATTAAAATATAGAATTTTCAATGCTTAAAATGATTAACATATGCAAGTTTCTGAGGTTATTTTGTTAGATATGATGCATTGAGGGTATGTTTTGCAGGAAATCATGCTTTTGATGATAAGTTTGTGAAAAATGTGAAAAGAGGTGTTTTGGCTATTTAGGAGAAATTATGGATTTTTAGGACACATTCCAACTTGTTCATGCTTAAATCATGTTCGAGAATTGAAGAAGATCTAAAAATATGACTCTCGGCACTTACAAAGTCACCATGTGGACTGTATTTAGGACCTACGGACCGCAAGTAGGAAACTCAAGTGCTAGAAGTCCAAAATTTCAAGAGTTGGCTTGCAGGATTTTTTCTATCTGGTACCAACGCCTTGTACCTGCGCTCACACTGCTGATTGCAGGTACTACCTGCACTTAGGATCACGACGCAAGTACTAACCATATGAGAGCACCGACCCTATTTTCACCTATTTAGTTTGGGGTTTGGTTTTAGGTTTGCTCATCTACTATAAATACACTTTATGTGTTTTTTAGTAGGAGTAATGCACTTTTGATACTTACAAAGATAATTTGATTCCAAGATTTGATTTTGATCTTGGGATTCTCTTGTATTGACTATACTTGATGAATTTATTTACGATTGTGGGTTTTATTACTTCTTATAATTGTGATTTCATCTATGCTTTCGATTATAAATGATATTGAATGCTTCACAAGCATGAGAGCCTAAAACCCATAGCTAGGGTTATGGAAACCCTTGCTGATTAACCAAGTAGGGGAAGTATTGTTGTTGTCGATACCAATTCATGCATTGCTTTATCTATATCACAATAGTTTTCTTAACGGATTCACATGTTATGGTCCTACCTAGATATTACTGCTTACTCCAAAAGAGGAGTAGTTACTTGGAAAATATAAAGACAACAATAATTTGGAGTTTAATTATCGATTCACGCTACTAGGTAATATCTAAGTAAGATTGTTAACTTTCATCTAATAACTAAAAACTCAAAAGGTAATAGTTAACTGGGATCAAGATAAGGGTTAATAAGGAGACATCATGAGACTCAAAAGGTAAAGGGTGAAATACTTTTGCTCGTCCAAAAAACTGCAGAAGGTACATAACTTATCGATTTTGCATGCAAAGTATTGGGTTCGTTAAACAATGCACGATAAGCCTAAGGAGCTGAGAATCCAAGGGGAAATACAAATCTAGTGTTTACCTAACTTATTACAATTGAAGTTAATATATTTACTTGCTTGATATTACTACATCAAAGAACCCGATTTACTTTTCTTGTTTTGCTCGCTCACTACAACTGCTGAGATCTACTATTCCACGTGTTCCGTTGGGATTTGAACTCAAGATCTTTTGGGTTACTATATTGTGACAACGACTGTATCATCTTCAGAGAGGATTTGTAGTTTAGACATCATAATTCATCATGGTTAACCACTCCACCAAGACTCATTAGGCTGAACAAACACTGAAATAGGGATTTCCTAAATCCACCTAATTAGGGCGATCATCACTCGATCCATCCATAGATCAGATTTATAACACTCATCTATATACCATGTGATTTGGTGAAGGATGATCATTGTCAATATCTCAACTCTTGTTGAGGTCGAATCCACGACGAGTGATATTTAAACTTCAAATCCTATGGGTTATCTAATTACTAAAAAGATACCCGAAGTGTATACAAGGAGAAAGAAACACATTGTATAAATTGGGGGGATTTAGTTTAGAGTAAGAACTTGTCAATGCCGAGTCAAACAACACACAACAATAACACTTCCAGTTTATAATTAGATTTAGGAGGAATCTTGGGATTATGTCTACCTAAGGGAAAGGTATGCATGTGATTATGATGGCTTAGTATGACTTCTAATTGTTATGTATATGATAGGATAGGTCAAAAATCTTTGAAGTTAGTTTGTCAACAAAACCTCAAAGTTTTCACTCCTTGGCTATTTCGAGCACCTAACAAGTGTATCAATAATAACCACCCGAAACCTCAATTCGGGCATCCCTATTTCTAAGACGAGGCCCTTGACATGACTCGCTCTTCATGTACCCTTATTTCTAAGATAGAAATTGGAAGTAAGTCACGTTATCAATTTTTCACCATTACTTGGTCCCCCTATAGACCTTTTTCAAGGAAGCTATAGGTTTCCGAGAGTTCACCCATATCCCTCTTTCAAGGATGATGAAGGATTTCAAGAGTTGGGGGTTTTCACCCACAAAATCCAACTATTAAAACCTAGCAGTGGTGGAATCCATAAATCAACAGCTAGAAGTCATACAAACACATCATCATCAAAACACAATTTTGCCTTAGTTAAAGTAATCCCAAGAAAAGAGAAATTATCTACTCATAAAATGAAAGAGAAGAAATATATGAAGCAATTCATTCATGGCATACATAACAACGGAAAGTAAAGAAAATCTTCACTTCACACTTCAATTTAACCAACTTCAATTTGTTATACTAATTTCACAAGAAGAAAATTTTTCCCCAAAAAGATAGGGTTCCACAAGTTTCTAAGTTTTTTCAAATCCTCTTCTCTTCCATTATGTCCAAGGAATAAGAATTTTCGGTCTTTTATAGGAGTTAGGATCAGCTATGACATTTGACTGAATTACCCTTACTCATTAAACCCTTTTAGATGTGATTGTGCTGATAGCTGTGCAGTTATGGTGACTGTAATCACTTCTTGAATACTGTGGTTGCATTCACTTGACCAACCTTCTAGGTTGTGATCGTACTGATAGAGACACGGTCGTAGTGTATGCGATCACTGACTGGACATTGTGATCGCGTTCACTTAACCAAAAATTTACCGACTACGATTGCGGATAGAAGACTACGATTGCGTAACTAGGGCTTGATTCTGCTCCAGCTCGTTCAGTCGCACACCTCTCCCATTTTGATCCATTTCAGCTCAATTCCACATCTTTCCATATCATGACATGTATGCCTGCAAAATATGGAAATTAGTTCATTAAATCAAATGTTTGTCTTACTTACACATTCAAATCATGGTAATGTGCATGAACATTTAGTGCAAATAAGTGATAAATTCACCACTCATCAGCACCCCTAACTTAAAACTTTGCTTTCTTTCAAGCAACACTACTTCCTACCAAGCTTCAATGCACATGTATACCTGAATTATATTACCTAATGATCACAATGATTTCAACTTTATTTCTACCACAAAAATTTCTTCACACATGGGAAAAACTATTTTAACGACACCCCTAGACAAAAAATGCAATATTGATGGATGCAAGAGAGTTTGAAGGGCAACCTGGTAACAACCACCACTACTCTTGAAGTGACTTGTCTTTTTCCCTCAACTACACTATACTCTTTTTGCCTCATTTTTTGGGAGATGGCAAGATCACCCACCTCAACTGTTCACATGCCTACTCATAAGAAAGAAAATTCCATACACAAAGTTAACGAATAAGCACAAAACACTTTCTCTCTCAAGAACTCTCGATGCTAACAAGTACCATGCCATCGTCTTACCCCTATTTTCAATCGCCACTACAAGGACCATATTTGGTTGGAAATCACGATGGTATTTATGAGCTTGTAAGGTAGTTCTTGGAGTAGGGCAAGATATTAATTAAGGACAATATGGGTATACCCTCCTAGAACTTCTACATCACACTCTTTTAAACTTTTTGTCATAGTCCACTTCTTTTCTTTTACTAACGTTCCTACTTTTATTTCCTTGGTTCACCTATTTTCTTTTCATTTCTTTTTCTTGCATATTTCATACATTTCTTTCATTTGTTGGGTCCTTTCTTTTTCTTATTCATTTTTATTTCATTGATTAATATCTTAGGCACTTACTTATAACTTCGTGGCCAAAATTTACCTCTCTCAATCTTCACCACCCCAACTTAGGCTTTTAGCTGCCATTTTTATTCTTAAGGTCAAAGAAGATAAGGTTCAAAAGAGGTATAATAATTGAAAGGTTCACGGCTTGCAATGTGTTTGCCAAAGAAAGGTACAAAGGATTTAAGTGGGTGACTAGGGATGACATCTATGCAAGGGTAGGCATTATATACTAAAGTCGACTTCCAAAGTCACAGAGATAGACTAGGATCATCTTACTAACTAAATACAATAAAAATTTAGCTTTGATAGACTAATGGGGCAAGTTCTAGATGGTACGAATATGCATAAGATTTGGACAAATAAGCTCACCACACATGGTATGCAAACTCATCAAAAGGGCTCAAATGCTTCTCCCGCTAGAGACAAAAATGGATTATCTACCAATTATCACAAGTCAAAGCTTCAATGTCACAAGAAGAGAAAAAGTTTTGTTATAAGGTTTCTCAAGTCCATACCCTTGATTTTTGAAAAATTTTGAACGGAGGGGGGCGTTTACTTTGTATTTTCACCACTCTCAACTCGCTAATTAAGGTACCAACCCAATCCTTTGTCTTACATTATGGTTTTCATTGAGGCAAACCAATCATACAGATACTTAATTTTCTCCATAGGTATGAATGTGATCCCAAATTTGAAATGCCACAGTACTCAGACTTCCCTTGCATTTATGACCTTGATGCCACGGGTACTCAGAGTTCCCCTACATCCAAAGTTCAAAATCCAATGATGATGTTTTTCCTTTATGAATGTCGTCACCCAATTAATCAAGGAAAAGTTCATCCATACTTAAGAAAACAAATATAGCCTCACACACCCCAACTTAGGGAACTAAATTTCCCTCACTGAAGCTAACTAAAGAAGTACAAGTGTTAAAAGGGGCTCCCATAAGTAGTAGTAGAAATATCACCTGGATATAGTGATTGCACTGATAAATACAAAATAACGATCTCATAATCACGATCCACTAACCACGATCATGTTAATCGTGGAGGAAATACCCTATTTTTGCTCTATTTGATTCCCTACGTAACAACCATTTTCCAACTCTATTTTTCCCTTGTTTTGGACATTGAACTTGAGTTCAAAACACCTACAAAACATTGAAACAAACAAAAAATTAGTCAAGGATGGGTTTTATCTAATCAAGTGCCTAATTTAACATTGCATCATGACTTTTCTCTTTCACCACGTGGCGTCTTTGAAATGAAAAACTCAACCTTGGCCACCATGGGACTTTTCAAATTGTAGTGTTTCACCCTTTGACCGTTTACTACAAAAAAAAATTCATGATCTTCCAATTCAATGGCACCACTAGGGTAAACATTAGAAATCACAAATGTCCATGACCATTTAGAATGAACCTTCCCTACAATGAGTTTCAAGCGAGAATTGTAAAGAATTACATTCTCTCTGACATTGAATTCCCATTTTAAGATGCTATTTCTTTAATTTTTCCTTATACAGTGCTAAACTTGCATAAGCCTTGAGTCAAAAATCCTCCTACTCATGGAGTTTTGTAACCCTCACCTCGGAGGCTTCTCCCCAATTCATGTTCAACATCTTTAAATCCTACAAGGCTTTATTCTCAAGCTCGATGGTCAAATGACATGCATTTCCAAATATCGATTTGTAGGGAGACATACAAATTGGTGTTTTGTAGGCCATTTTATAAGCCTAAAATTACCCATAGAGTTTCATTTCACAATTTGTTCAGCCTACATTCACCCTCTTCTCAAGTATTCCTTTGATTTCTCGGTTCGACACTTCAACTTGGCCTCTTATTTGGGGGTGATATGGAGTAGCTACTTTGTGTTTAACCCTATACATGTCAAAAAGGTCCCCAAATACCTAATTAAAAAATGTGAGCCTCCGTCACTAATGATGGCATGTGGTGTCCGAACATTGTGAAGATGTGTTTTTTTTCAAAAATGAGGTAACTATTTTCTATCATATTTGGGAGTGCCACGGATTCCACCCATTTAGAAACATAGTAAACTGTTACCAATATGTATTTTTTTCCAAATGAGCTCACAAACGGGCCTATGAAGTCAATTCCCCACACATCAAAGAGTTTCACTTGAAGGTTTAGTTTGAGGGGTATTTCATGCCTTCTTTAAATACTACCATGCATTTGACATTAGTGGCATGATTTTACCCACTCAATGGCATCCCTACGCATAGAGGGACAATAATACTCAAATAGAATGATTTTGGTGGCGGTGGGGATTCCTCTATGGTGACCACCGTAAGGTGAGGAGGGTCAAGATTCAAGGATATCATTCATCTCAACCTCCATAATTCAC
Organism: Capsicum pubescens; assembly: GCA_030864215.1. Lineage (NCBI taxonomy): Eukaryota > Viridiplantae > Streptophyta > Magnoliopsida > Solanales > Solanaceae > Capsicum > Capsicum pubescens. Next base: position 154,330,349 of record CM061549.1, on the reverse strand, counting down.
CTCCTACTAACACCATCCGCATACTCTCGAAATAGAAATGGCTCATCCAAAAAATATCTCTGTGTCAAATAAGAAATGTTTCTTTTGATGATAGCCAATCTTCTTGGGGAGTACACCACTTACATCATAGTTGGCAAAGTCAGCATACCACGGTGTGATTTTTCCCGTAATAGACATGACTAATTCACCGAGAAAAACATCATCAATTTAAATTTATCTATATCTTTCATAATTACCTTCAAGATGGGAGAGATGATCGGCCACATGGTTTTTGCACCCCTTTCGATCCTTTACCTCAAAGTTAAATTCTTGTAAGAGAAAAATCTATCTAATTAGGAGCATCTTTTCTTCTTTCCTGGCCATTAATACTTAAAGTTGGCATGATCTATGTGAACCACTACTTTGGTGCCTAACAATAGGCATAAATTTTTTCAAAATCATATACAACCACCAACAACTCTTGTTCGGTAACGGTGTAGTTGCATTGAGCATAATTTAAGGATTTTCTTGCATAATAAAGAGGATAAAAGAGTTTTCCTTACATTTACCTAACACTACGTCCAATAAAATACTACCTTGCATCACACATTATTTTAAAAAGGGATGACCAATCCAGGGCAACAATGATAGGGGCCGAAATAAGAAACTTCTTATTTTTGTCAAAGGATTTTAAGCATGCCTTATCAAAGTTGAATTTAGTCTCCTCCTTCTCAAGGAGTTTTCACAATGGATAAACTATCTTTTAGAAATCCTTCATAAAATATCCATAAAACCCAATATATCCAAGAAAACTTTAAAATCCTTTTACGGACACAAGGGTGGTAGCTTGGAAATTACCTCTACCTTTGATTGATCGACTTGTATGCCTTTCCTATATATCTTGTGGACCAAGAAAATGACCTCCTTGACCATGAAACGACATTTCTCCCAATTTACTACAAGGTTAGCTTCCTTGTATCTCCAATCACCTTGATTAAATGTTCAATCATGATTCAAATGAGTTCCCCACCACCAATAATCATCCATAAGGACCTCCATTGACTTTTTGGCCATATCCGCAAAGATTGACAACATGCAATATTGAAAGGTTGCCAGGGCATTGCATAACCCCAAAGGGAATCCACTTGAATGTGAATGTCCCGTATGGGAAAATAAAAGTTATCTTCTCTTGGTACTTTGGGCGATACAAATTTGATTGTACCTTGAATAAATGTCTAAGAAGAAATTCCATCCTCACCCAGTTAGCCTATCCAACTTTTGATCCATGAAAGACATCAACAAATGGTCTTTTTTCATCCATGAGTTTATCTTTCGGTAATCCATGCATACCTTCCACCTGGTGACCGGTCAGATGGGGATGAGATCATTCTTTTCCTTTTAAACTACCGTGATGCCACCTTTCTTTAGGACAAATTGTACCGGGCTTACCCAAGTGTTATTTGATATTGGATATATTACTCCCGCATCAAGCCATTTTGTGATTTCTTTCTTTACCACCTTTTGCATGGGTTAATTTAGCCTCCTTTGATCCTCCACACTCGGTACATGATCTTGTTCAAGTTTAATTTTGTGGGAACAAATATCGGGGGCAATTTCTATGATATCCACAATTGTACATCCCGTGGCTCAAATGAACTTTTTCCTGACCAACTTCAATGTGTCCACTTGATAGGGTTCAAGGTCACTGGAAATGATGATTAGTAACGTGTCTCCATCCCCCAAGAATACATATTAAATATGGGGTGGGAAAGGCTTCAATTAAACTTTGGGTGACTCAAGAATGGATGGTTTTGTGGGTAGGCTCTCACGGGTTTTTAGATTAAGGTCCAACTTTATTGGTTTCTTGGTATAAGATCCTAGACCGATTAAAGATACAAATACCTCATCTTATTCTTCTACTTCTTTCCTTTCATAATTCCATAGAACTCCTACTAAAGAATCATCCAAAAAGCTCATATCAACATGATTTGTCACCTCCCCATCAATAATATTAACCATCTAGATGACTTGTCAGTTCATAGGTTGCTTCATGGACTTGCATACGCTAAAGGACTCCTCTTTATTATTCAACTGAAATTTTATATCGCAGGATTCCATATCTACCAAAGCCTTCCCGGTAGCTAAAAATTGTATCCCAAGAATAATAGGAACTTCAACATCCATTGCACAATCCAATATTACCAAATCAGTTTGGAAGATAAACCGATCCACTTTTACTAGAACATCATGGAGAACTCGCATTGGCTTCTTTATTGACCAGTTGGCCATGAGAAACTTCATTGCGGTAGGTTTTGGTTTCCCCAATTTGAGATTGTGGAATATGGCACAAGGCATTAGGTTTACATTTTCTCCAAGGTCACACAATGCCTTTGAAAACTTAAACAATCTGATAATGCATGGAATTATAAAAACACCAGGGTCTTTTTTTCTTTTCACCAGTTTGCTTGACACAATGGCACTATAATTATGCGTTACTTCTATATTTTCATCCTCAACAAGTTGCTTCTTAGATACCAAATCCTTCCTAAATTTAGAATACCTTGGATATCTTGCAAACAATCTGATTTGCCTTTGTTTCCTCAATACTTGGTATTTCTTCACTTTTCCTCTCCATGAGAGACTTTGATATTTTATTCACTTTTTCCTCTATTTGTTGAATGATGGTTGAGTGGGATAAAATCGTTTGGTAGAGAGTAGATAAATCACCAAGCATTTTATTTACCATTTTGCTTATCCTCTCAACACTTCTCTAGATTCGAGCCAAAGTTTCTTTATTGATACCCCATTGTCTTTCACATTTTGCCATGCTTAGACTTTCATGGTTCTAACCTTGATTCCTGACTTTATCTAGAGAGGCAAGATGGAAACCCTGAAAACTTTTAGGCGACACACTCAACTTGTCATCAAGCATTTCTTTCTCGGCACTTTCACATGGTTCAACTTCTCTTGCATTTATCATGCTTATACTTTCCATTGGGACTCCTAACATATGCTCAATTAGGAGCTCAAGGTATGACATCACCTTTATCATATTCGCATCTTTCTCCTCCTCTTCACATTTTTCATCATTGCACAAAAAGGATGGGGAGGGAGCCCCCATGGCCACCTCAGCATCCTTTATGTTCCAAAGAAAAAACTGTAACTTGATCCAATACTTTTTACGCAACCCCATATGGAGATTTAATGAATGATACACCAGATGCATTATCCACTATGAATATATTTAGTTGATCCAATGGCCTCTATGAGATTTAGAGAAACATCTTCTCTGACATCTCATGGTGTGGTTATTTCAAGAGATTCTCCTTGAATCTTCCCCAAGTTTCGTACCATGGTTCTTCGTGGAATTGGCAGAAATAAAAAATTTCATCCACTAATTTTAACCTCTTAGAAGGTGGAAAGTATTTGCTTATAAAGGCCTCCGTGTGATTTATCCATGAGGTGATAGAACCTGCGGGTAAAGATCATATCCATATCACCGCCTTTCCTATTTGAGAGAATGGGAAAAGGCGCAACCAGATAAACTCTTGGGATATGTGTACAATTTTAACAGGACCATAAACTTATACAAAGTTCTTCAAGTGCAAATTCGAGTCCTTATGGTTTTGTCCCAAAAGAAGTCCCTTTAAATGAATCAATTGTAGCATTACACTAGTGACATAAAATACTCTATTTCCCTCGATAGGGGGAATATGAAAACCACTCTTATGGTCTTCGATGCCAAAATAATCTGATCCATCTTGACTCATGATTATGTGGAAGTAATAATGATTACCTAATAAAAAATCAAAGAGCAATAAAGAAAGTAAATAAAAATCACCAAGATAATACCCAAGTAAAAATCACACGACACAAGTGATATCTAAATTTCACTCCCTAGCAACAACGCCATTTTGATAACGTTACCTATACCATGTGATTTTGTAGAGGACGGTCGTTAAGAATAGATCAATTGTCATAGAGATCGAATCCACAAGGACTGATATTTAAACTTCAAATTCTATGGTGTAAGACCCCGCAAAGTTCCCTTGTAGTTTGAGCCTTAGAGCGTGTCGAATAAAGCATAATTCCGGCCCTAAAAGATGTAGGAGTGACTCCTAAGTGAGTATCATGTTAACCATATAGAATTTCCCTAATTACATATTTTTATCATGTGAGAAATTTTATAAGCTTTCCATCGATATAAGATTATCCCAAATACGATACCCGAGTAAGAAGTTATGGCTAATTTAAGACCTAGTCATAAAACTGTGTCATTTTAGTACTTGGCGCATCGCGGAGAGGGTCAATTTGACAATTGTCAAATTCCAGTGAAATTCTGCAATATTAGTGCATCACGCTAAGGTTCCAGGTCCTAACCAGTGGAAAAATGAAATGGCTCCGCATCGCGGTAACTGCTATATTGCCAGTTGTCAATTTTGGTGAGCCACCGCGATAAGTGGCGCATTGCGGTGACCCCTTAAATCGGGTTCCTAGTTCAATTTTTCCAGCTTTTTACAGATGTTAAAAGGGGCATTTTGGACTTTTTTCAGGCCTATAAAACTATGCAAACACCAAAGCAAAGTCATTTGCAAGCATCTTATGAGGCTTTTCTCAAGTTTTCTCTAATAAAAAACCCTAAGTATCCAAAACCTCTTCCAAGAATCTCAAGAATCCACTATGGATTTTCTAAATTGAGTCAAGATTCAAGGTTTCCAAGTCAAGGGCCTCAAGAACCCTCATTCAAGACTACGAATAGAGTTCCAAAAGTGAGAGTTCATCCAAAGCTTCTAATTCAAGGTATGTGGGGTTTTGAACTAGGGTAACTCTTTCACCCTTGTGCCTAAAAGGCTTATTTACATCATGAATTTCCTGAAATCTATGAGGGTTTTAGATGAATTTGAATTGGGGGTTTTCACCCATTATTATTGAATGTATTATCTTGATATTTCCCATGAATTAAGAGTCAAATGTCATGATTTTGCCATGTTTTATTGAGAATTTACAGCTGGGTCTAACCCCCATGATTTTACTTCTTGAGAAGCTAATATTTGCAATGTTGAGATATTGAAGTGTATGACTATATTGAGGTTTTGAGATAAATTGCTGAAATTACTAGATTTCTACATGATTTATGAATCTATAAGCTATATATTATGTTTTTGATGAACTTTAACTTGAGATTAAACTATGGGTTAGTAAGCCCTATTTGAGACTTATGAAATTATGAACTCTTGTGCTATAAGCACCCATGATTTGAGTATTTTGAGATGATTGAGAAATGAATTGACTTAATGGTCCAAAAGCTTTGAAATCCACTTCATCATATGAGATTATCGATATGATTATTGGGTTCGTGGTGAACCATGAGATTATTCTAAAAGTGGATTTTTATGAGAAAAGCACAGATAATCTAAAGGGAGTAGTACTTAGCACCGAACGGGTAAGTCACTACGGTTTCTTACACCAAAAATACATGCCACCGTAGGTTGGGCGTGAGGCCGAGTTTATGATGATTATGATTGGGCCTGAGGCCGAGTTTCATTTAGTGATCACTAGACCTAGGTTATACTCCATGGAAAGAGTATGATGCTCCTCCCTAACGTGGGGTCTCCTCGTTTGGAGCACAAAACGTTGGACTCCATGTAGCTCACATGGTTTATGTTGGTTACGAGAACCTTCCTTACCCTTTTAATATTCGAAATTTGATACTCATTTTCCCTTCCTATAAGTTATTTTCCTAAATGGTAGAATAGCAAAGTTTTTCCCTAATTAAAGTGCTTTCTTGAGGTGGGTTATTTTCCTAAATGAAAGTATCTTCCCTTGATATAGTAGTTTTCATAAAGCTTTGAGATTATTTATTTCCTTGAGCTAGAATACTTTTCCATTTGAGATAGAATGGTTTTCCTAAAGCTTGAAATGAGATATTTTCCTAAGGTGAATGAAATGCCTTCAAATATGTTTCCAAATCATATGATTCCGAATTTCAAGTATATTAGTTCTAAATCATTATGAAATGTTGAGCATTGAAGAGGTTTTACACTCTATGAGACATATGCATGAGTTGAAAGTATTGTTTAAAGTCCCTTAGCCTTTGGGTATTGAGAATAAGGGAAGATTTCTGATTTTTAAGGTTAAAGAGAGATGACTCACGAGATTTGTGTTGCATGCCTCATTCTACATAATTTATGAGATTTACATTTTATACTTGTTCAAGCCATGTGAGTTGTCTCTTTTTGCATACATGATTTGATTGAAGAAGATCGGTACTATTTTTATAGATATGCATTCACCCCCACATACTTAGTACATTCCAAAGTACTGATTCATATATATGTCTATGTGCTACTTTGTCTGATAATGTAAGTTCAGGTGCTCAGTCCCAGCCTCATCTGTGATTCTTCGAGTACCTTGCCTACGTTTTCTAAGTAGTGAGTCCTCATGGTTCGAGGACTGATCTTCAGATATTTTCTGTATTTGTGACTATATTATATCTTCAGTTTATTTCGAGTCAGTTGGGGACCTGTCCCAACGTCTCTCTAGTTTTCAATTCGTAGAGGTTTTGTCAGACTATTATTATACATGTGATGTGTTGAGGGTTCGGTATTGTTGTTTTGTTGAGGTTTCACTATATTATGGTCATATGGACCGAGTATCTTTCTATATTTCCTTTCACGTGATATGATTATGTGAGTGTTTAAGTCTATTTCATCTTTAATTGAGTGTTATTGGTAGAAACTAGCTCTAAGGGTTAGCTTAGGGCTACTTGTAGCCTTAAACAGCACCGTGTGACATCTTGGGAGATTATTTTGGGTCGTTACAAACTTGGTATCAGAGCCTAAGGTTTCTAAGGAGTCCTAGGGAGTCTGACAAGCCACGTTGAGTAGAGTCTTGATCATCGGTGCGTAGAACGCCATATCTATGAGCAAGAGGCTACGAGATGTTTTAGGAAAAAGTTGTTTCTTCTTTAAGATTCTATTGTACCTACAGTTGTCCCTCTTATCTAATGGTCCATGCTCTTCTATTTTCAGAAAATGCCTCTTCAAAGAGCGAATGTCCATGGAAACAATGATGAGCAACCTCTACCTGTTGATCCTTTGAGTGAGATTGTGTCCCATGCTGAGTTTAGGGAGGCTTTTCAGGCATTAGCCCATGCGGTCACCACAAATGTTCGGGCCAATAACCAAGAACCAGTTGCTAATCAGCAGGGTAGTGATGTTGCCACGACTAGGATTCGTGACTTTATGCGGATGAATCCTCCTGAGTTCTATGGGTCCAAGATGGACGAGGACCCACAGTTGTACTTGGAGAAGGTGAGGAAGATCACTGATGTGATTTATGTTCCGGAAGAAAAAAATCTTAAGCTGGCATCCTTAGACTGAAGGACATTGCTTATGATTGGGTTGTATTGTGGAAGAAGGGTAGAGGTGAGAATGTCGCTCCTATGACATGACAAGTATTTCAAGATGCATTCTTGGACCAATTCTTTCCGCATGAGATGAGGAAGGAAAATATTGAGTAGTTCATGAATTTGAGACAGGGTTCCATGACTATTAAGGAGTACTATTTGAAGTTCAATAAGTTGGCCAAGTACACTCCTGATTTAATTTTCGACACTCGGGCTAGTATGAGTAAGTTTATGACCGGTGTTTCTGGGATGGTATTGAAGGAGAGTAGGGCTGTGATGTTGCATAAGGATATGAATCTGGCTAGGTTGATGATGCATGCCCAACAGATAGAGGAGGATAAGCTTAGAGAAAGAGATAGAATGAGGGGTAGCGAGAGGGCTAGACCTAAGCAACATGAGTTTAGCCAGCCTAGGTTCCATGGAGGGAACCGCCCCTAGTTTTAGAGATGACCGTCTATTCCAGTGCCTTAATTAGCTAGTTCTCCCACACCTAGAGGTAGGACAGAGCAAGGGAGCAGGTCTTTTATGTCTGGGTCGCAGAACAGTCTTGGTAACCTACCCCGTTATCCTCCTTGTACTAAATATGGTAGGAATCACCTTAGGGAGTGTTTTTGAGATTTGAGGGGCTATTTTGGTTGTACCAAGAAGGGTCACCGACTTAGAGATTGTCCCCATACTAGACAAGGGAACAGAGATGCCCGACCTCAGGCACAGGCTGCTATTGCACCAGCTCTTGTACTCCGTCTAGCCCTAGCTCAGGGAACTTATTCTAGCACCATTGGTGTTCAGCGCCAGAATAGGTTCTATGCCTTGCCACCCCATCGGGAGCATGAGGACTCTCCTGATGTTATTACTGGTATGCTCTGTGTCTTTTGTCTTGATGTTTATGTGTTATTGGACCCCGGGTCAAATCTCTCTTATGTGACCTTACTTGTAGCTGTGAATTTCAAAATGAGTCCCGAAAAGATTTGCGAGCCTTTCCTAGTTTCTGCTCCAGTCAAAGAGTCAGTTGTTGCTAAACAAGTGTATAGAGGTTTCCCTGTTACTGTGCTTCATAGAGTCGTACCCGCTGATTTTATAGAGTTAGACATGGAAGATTTTGACCTTATTCTGGGTATGGATTGGCTTCATTCTTTCTATGTGTCTATAAATTGTCGTACTCATGTGGTTGAGTTCCATTTTCCTGATGAACCAGTGATTGAGTGGTCCAGGAGTTCGGTATCTCCTAAGAGTCATTTTATATCCTATATCAAATCAAGAAAACTAATATCCAAAGGTTGCATTTACCACCTTGTTAGAGTCAAAGACACTCAGTCAAGGATCCAATGGCTATTCTATCAGTCGATATTGTTAATGAGTTTCCAGATGTCTTTCTGGAAGATCTCCTAGGGGTACCTCCCGATAGAGAGATAGAGTTTGGAATTGACCTTTTTCCTGACACTCAACCTATTTTTATTCCACCCTACCATATGGCACCCGCAGAGCTTAAGGAATTAAAGAAGCAACTCAAACATCTCTTCGATAAAGGTTTCATTAGGCCCAGTATTTCTCCTTGGGGTGCACCTGTGTTGTTTGTGCTGAAGAAGGACGGATCTTTGCGTATGTGTATTGATTACCATCAACTGAACAAGGTCACAGTAAAAAATAAGTATCATCTTCCAAGAATTAATGACCTATTCGATCAGTTACAAGCTGGAAGTTATTTCTCCAAGATAGACCTTAGATCAGTCTATAGTCAACATAAGGTGAGGGAATATGATATTCCAATAATAGCCTTCCAAACCCGCTATGGTCACTTTGAGTTTTAGTCATTTCTTCGGGCTAACCAATTCCCCAACAACCTTTATGGACCTCATGAATCGAGTGTTCAAGCAGTACCTTGATATGTTTGTCATTATATTGTTAGATGATATCCTTGTGTACTCCCGTGATGAGAATGACCATGCGAGTCATCTTAGAATTGTCTTGCAAGCTCTTATAGATCACCAGTTGTTCGCCAAATTCAGTAAGTGTGAATTATGGCTAAGGTCTATAGCCTTTCTGGGTTATGTTGTTTTAGCCGAAGGTATTAGAGTCGATCCCCTAAAGACAGAAGCTATGAGAAATTAGCCTAGATCTATCTCTCCATCTGACATTAGGAGTTTCTTAGGTCTAGCGGGCTATTACCATTGTTTTGTTGAGGGTTTCTCTTCCATTGCATCACCTATAACCCGGTTGACCCAAAAGAAAGTTAAATTACAGTGGTCTGATTCCTGTGAGAAAAGTTTTCAGGAGTTGAAGACTCGACTCACTTCAACCCCAGTGTTGACTTTGCCTGATGGTACTGATGGTTTTGTGGTGTATTGTGATGCTCTAAAGTTGGTTTGGGTTTTGTATTGATGCAGAGAGGTAAGGTTATAGCCTATGCCTCTAGAAAGTTGAAGCCACATAAAAATAACTACCTGACCCATGATCTTAAGTTATTTGCTGTGGTCTTTGCTTTGAAAATCTGGAGACACTATCTTTATAGTGTTCATGTTGATATATTAACTGATCATAAGAGCCTGCATTATGTGTTCACCTAGAAGGAGTTGAATTGTAGGTAGAGGAGGTGGTTGAAGTTATTGAAAGGTTATGAGATAAGTGTGTTTTAATACCCAGGCAAGGCCAATGTAGTGGCGGACACCCTTAACAGATTATCAATGAGTAGTGTTGTGCATATAGAGGAGGGTAAGAGAGAGTTAGCTCGTGATGTGAACTGTCTGGCTAGGTTGGGTGTAAGATTGCTTGATTCAGTGGAGGGGAGTACATTGGTGCAGAGTAGTTCTGAATCCTTTTTAGTTTCGAAAGTGAAGGAGAAGCAAGATAAAAACCCTAGTTTGGTCAAATTAAAGGAGTCAGTTAAGGACCAAAAGGTAGTAGTTTTCTCCCAAGGGGGAGATGGTTTGTTGAGATTGCATGGTAGGTTGCGTGTCCTGTGTGTTGATTAATTAAGCTAGAGGATTATGGATGAAGTTCATAGAGCACGTTATTTCTTTCATCCCGACACTACCAAGATATACCGCAACTTGCCAGAGATCTATGGGTGGAACGGTATGAAGAAAGGCATAGTCGAGTTTGTAGCAAAGTGTGTAACGTGCCAACAGGTTAAGGTAGATCACCAAAGACGGGGTGGTGTGATGCAAGAGTTTAGTATACCCACTTGGAAGTGGGAGATGGTGAATATGGACTTCGTGACCGAGTTTCCTCTTTCGTACTGTCATCATGATTCCATTTGGGTTGTTGTGGATAGGTTGACTAAGTCGGCACATTTCTTTCCCGTGCACACATCTTATATGGCTGAGAATTATGCTAGATTGTATATCTAGGAGTTGGTCAGTCTACATGGAGTTCCCTTGTTAATTATTTTGGATAGTGGTACTCAATTTACTTCTCAGTTTTGGAGGGCGTTTCAGCAGGTCTTGGCACCCAAGTTCTTTTGAGCTCAGCTTTTCACCCATAGACAGATGGTCAGGCTGAGAGGACCATTTAGACCCTAGAGTATATGTTGAGAGCGTGTACCCTCGATTTCAAAGGTAGTCGGGATGAGCATTTTCCATTGATTGAGTTTGCCTATAACAGTAGTTTCCATGCTAGTATTGAGATGGCACCATTAGAGGCCTTATATGGTAGGAGGTGTAGATTACCTATAGGTTGGTTTGAAGTGGGTGAACCTGCCGCAATTGGGCCCGATGCAGTATTTAAAGCTATGGAGAAAGTTAAGTTGATTAGAGAGAGGTTGAAGATGGCTCAAAGTCATCAAAATTCTTATGCCCATGTGAGGAGAAGAGATCTTGAGTTTAAGGTGGGTAATTTGGTGTACTTGAAGATTTCACCCATAAAAGGGGTGAAAAGGTTTGGTAAGAAGGGAAAAATTAGTCCTCGTTAGGTTGGCCCTTATAGAGTCTTGAGTCATGTTGGTAAAGTGGCGTATGAGGTTGAGTTTCCCTCAGAATTTTCAGTCGTTCATCCTATCTTTCATGCCTCCTTGCTCAAGAAGCATATGGGTGATTTTGTTGTGGTTGATCCTTCAGAGATTGCTGAGATTCAGGATTGTCTTTCCTTCGATGAAATTCCTGTTGAGATCCTAGATTTTCAAGTCCATAGGCTGAGAAACAAAGAGGTTCCCATGGTCAAGATATTATGGCGGAACCAATCTGTTGAGGGTTCTATTTGGGAGGCAGAAGCAGACATGCGAGCCAAGTACCCGCACCTCTTATCCATGGGTTCAGACCATGCCGAAGGTACTATTCTTTCTTAATTCAGCCCTTCTAGTCTAAAGTTCAGCTATGCATCTATCCTTGTATGAGTTCTTGCATTATCCGGAGTATTCATGAGTTTAGAAAGGTTTTGAGCCGTTTAGAAATTGCTTCAGCTATGTGTGCTCTGTTTTTCCTATATCCTTAGTCTGACTAGTGATATTCGAGGATGAATGTTTCCAAGGGGGATATATTGTAAGACCCCGCAAAGTTCCCTTGTAGTTTGAGCCTTAGAGCATATCAAATGAAGCTTAATTTTGGCCATAAAAGTTGTAGTAGTGACTCCTAACTGAGTATCATGTTAACCATATAGAATTTCCCTGATTTTGACTTATTATCACGTGGGAAATTTGATAAGTTTTCCATCAATATAAGATTCGCCCAAATCCGATACCCGGGTAAGAAGTTATGGCTAATTTAAGACCAAGTTGTAAAACTGTGTCATTTTAGTGCTTGGCACGTCGCGGAGAGGGTCGATTTGACAATTTCCAAATTCCAGTGGAACTCCACGATATTGGCGTATCATGCTAAAGTTACAGGTCCCAACCAGTGGAAAAATGCGATGGCTCCGCATCGCGGTGACTCCTATATTGCCAATTGTTAATTTCAGTGAGCCACCGCGATAAGTGGCGCGTCGCGGTGACCCCTTAAATCGGGTTCCCAGTTCAATTTTTCCAGCTTCGTACAGATGTTAAAAATGGTGTTTTGGACTTTTTCCAAGCCTATAAAATCGTGCAAACACAAAATCAAAGTCATTTGCAAGCATCCTATGAGGTTTTTCTCAAGTTTTCTTTCATAAAAAACCCAAAGTATCCAAAACCTCTTCTAAGAATCGAAAGAATCCATCATGGATTTTCTAAAATGAGTCAATATTCAAGGTTCCCAAGTCAAGGGACTCAAGAACCCTCATTCAAATGTATGAATAGAGTTCTAAAAGTGAGAGTTCATCCAAAGCTTCTAATTCAAGGTATTTGGGGTTTTGAACAATGTTAACCCTTTCACCCTTGTGCCCAAAAGGCTTATTTACATCATGAATTTCCTGAAATCTATGAGGGTTTTACATGAATTTGAATTAGGGGTTTTCACCCATTATTATTGAATGCATTATCTTGATACTTTCCATGAATTAAGAGTCAAATAAAATAATTTCTGCATATTTTATTGAGAATTTACAGGTATGTATAAACCCCATGATTTTACTCCTTGAGAAGCTAATATTTGCAATGTTGAGATATTGAAGCATATGACTATATTGAGGTTTTGAGATAAATTGGTGAAATTCTCAGATTTCCACATGATTTATGAATGTATATGCTATATATAATGCTTTTGATGAGCTTTAACTTAAGATTGAGCAATGGGTTAGTAAGCCCTATTTGAGACTTGTGAAATTATGAACTCTTGTGATATAAGCACCTATGATTTGAGTATTTTGAGATGATTGAGAAATGAATTGACCTAATGGTCCGAAAGCTTTGAAATCCACTTCATCATATGAGACTATCGATTTGATTATTGGGTTCATGGTGAACCATGAGATTATTCTAAAAGTGGATTTTTATATGATGAGCACAGATATTCTAAAGGGAGCAGTACTTAGCGCCAAGCGGGTAAGTCACTACGGTTTCTTACCCCAAAACTACGTGCCACCGTAGGTTGGGCCTGAGGCCGAGTTTATGATGATTATAATTGGGTTTGAGGTCGAGTTTCATTTAGTGATCACTAGACCTAGGTTATACTCCCTAGCAAATGTATGACGCTCCTCCCCAACCTGGGGTTTCCTTCTTAGGAGGACAAAACGTTATACTCCATGTAGCTCGCATGGTTTATATTGGTTACGAGAAGCTCCATTGCCCTTTTAATCTTTGAAATTTGATACTTATTTTCCCTTCATATGAGTTATTTTCCTAAATGGTGGAATGACAAAGTTGTTCCCTAATTAAAGTGCTTCTTTGAGGTGGGTTATTTTCCTTAATGAAAGTATCTTCCCTTGATATAGTACTTTTCATAAAACTTTGAGACAATTTATTTCATTGAGATAGAATACTTTTCCATTTGCGATAGAATGATTTTCCTAAAGCTTCAAATGAGATATTTTCCTAAGGTGAATGAAATGCCTTCAAATATGTTTCCAAATCATATGACTCTGAATTACAAGTATATGAGTTCTAAATAATTATGAAATATTGAGCATTGAAGAGGTTTTACTCTCCATGAGACATATGCATGAGTTGAAAGTATTGTTCAAAGTCCCTTAGCCTTTGGGTATTCAGAATAACAGAAGATTTCTGATTTTAAGGTTAAAGAGCGATGACTCACAAGATTTTTGTTGCATACCTCATTCTACATGATTTATGAGCTTTATATTTTATACTTTTTCAAGCCATGCGAGTCATCTCATTTTGCATACATGATTTGATTGAAGAAGATCGGTACTATTTTTATACATATATATTCATCCCCGCATACTCAGTACATTCCAAAGTACTGATTCACATATATGTCTTTGGCTACATTGTCTTATAATGTAAGTTCAGGTGCTCAGTCCTAACCTCATCTGTGATTCTTTGAGTACCTTGCCTACGTTTTCTACAGTAGTGAGTCCTCAAGGTTCGAGGACCAATCTTCAGTTGTTTTTTGTATTTGATAGACTATGTTTTATCTTCAGTTTATTTTGATACAGTTGGGGACCTGTCCCAATGGATCTCTAGTTTTTGATTCGTAGAGGTTTTGTCAGACTAGTATCATACTTATAATGTGTCGAGGGTTTGGTATTATGGTTTTCTTGAGGTTTCTCTGTATTGTGGTCATATAGACTGAGTATCTTTCCATATTTCTTTTCACGTGATATGATTATGTGAGTGTTTAAGTCTATTTCATCTGGAATTGAGTGTTATTGGTAGAAACCATCTCTAAGGGTTAGCTTGGGGATACTTGTATCCTTAAGCACCGTGTGACTTCTCGGGAGACAATTTTGGGTCATTACAAACATAGTATCAGAGCCTAAGGTTTCTAAGGAGTCCTAGGGAGTCTGACAAGCCGCGTTGAGTAGAGTCTTGATCACCGGTGGGTAGCGTGCCAAATCTATGAGCAAGAGGCTACGAGACATTTATCAAAAAGTTGTTTCTTCTTTCATATTCTATCATGCCTACAGTTGTCCCTCTTATCTAATGGCCCGTGCTCTTTTAATTTTAGAAAATCTCTCTTCGAAGAGTGAATGTCTGCAGAAACAATGATGAGCAACCCTCACCTGTTGATCCTTTGAATAAGACGGTGTACCATGCTGGGATTAGGGTGGACTTTTAGGTGTTAGCCCAAGTGGTCACCGTAAATGTTCGGGCCAATAACAAGGCCCCAGTTGCTAATCAGCAAGGTGGTGATGTAGCCGCGGCTAGGATTCGTGATTTTATGCGGATGAATCTGCTTGAGTTCTATGGGTACAAAGCGGACGAGGACCCACAGTTGTACTTGGAGGAGGTGAGGAAGATCACTGATGTGATGTATGTTTCAGAAGAAGAAAGTGTTGAGCTGGTTTCCTATAGACTAAAGGACATTGCTTATGATTTGGTTGTATCGTAGAAGAAGGGTAGAGGTGAGAATGTCGATCCTATGACTTGGCAAGTATTTTAAGATGCATTCTTGGACCAATTCTTTCTGCGTGAGATGAGGGAGGCAAAGATTGAGGAGTTCATGAACTTGACACAGGGCTCCATAACTGTTAAGGAGTACTATTTGAAGTTCAATCAGTTGTCCAAGTACGCTCTTGATTTGATTTCTGACACTCGGACTAGTATAGTAAGTTTATGACCGGTGTTTCTAGGATGGTACTGAAGGAATGTAGGGCTGCGATGTTGCATAAGGATATGGATATGGCTAGGTTGATGGTGCATGCCCACCAGATAGAGGCAGATAAGCTTAGAGAAAGAGATAGAATGAGGGGTAGCAAGAGGGCTAGACCTGAGCAGCATAAGTTTAGCCCACCTAGATTCCATGGAGGGAACCACCCCCAATTTTAGAGACGACCGTCTAGTCCAGTGCCTTCATCATCTTGTTCTCCCACGCCTAAAGATAGGTCGAAGAAAGAGAGAAGGTCTTTCATGTCTGGGTCACAGAACAGTGTTGGTAACCGGCCCCATTATCCTCCTTGTGCTAAATGTGGTAGGAATCACCTTAGGGAGTGTTTCGGAGATTTGAGGGGTTTTTTGGTTGTGGAAAGTAGGGCCACAAACTTAGAGATTGTTCCAATGCTAGACAGGGGAATAGAGATGCCTGACCTCAGGAACAAGCTACTAGTGCACGAGCTCCAGTACTCTGTCCTGCCCATGCTCAGGACGCTTCTTCTAGCACTGCTGGCGGTCAGTGCCAGAATAGGTTTTATGCCTTGCTACCCCATCGGGATGATGAGGACTCTCCTGATGTTGTTACTGGTACGCTCCGTGTCTTTTTTCCTGATGTTTATGTGTTGTTGGACCCCGGGTCAAATCTCTTTTATGTGACCCTACTTATAGCTGTGAATTTCAAAATGAGTCCCAAAAAGATTCCCGAGCCTTTTCTAGTTTCTATTCCAGTCGGAGAGTCAGTTATTTCTAAGCAAGTGTATAGAGGTTGTCCTGTTAGTGTGCTTCATAGAGTCGTACCCACTGATTTGATAGAGTTAGATATGGTAGATTTTGACCTTATTCTGGGTATGGATTGGCTTTATTCTATCTACTTGTCTATGGATTGTCGTACCTATGTGGTCAAGTTCTATTTTCCTGATGAACCAGTGATTGAGTGGTCCAGGAGTTTGCTATCTCCCAAGAGTCATTTTATCTCCAATATCAAAGCCAGAAAACTAATATCCAAAGGTTGCATTTCCACCTAGTTAGAGTCAAAGAAACTATGTCTGAGGCTCTAACTATTCAGTCAGTCGATATTGTTAATGAGTTTCCAAATGTCTTTTTGGAAGATCTCCCAGGGGTATCTTCTGATAGAGAGATAGAATTTGGAATTGACCTTCTTCTCGACCCTTGACCTATTTGTATTTTTCCATATCGTATGGAACCCGCAGAACTTAAGGAGTTGAAAGAGAAACTCAAATATCTCTTAGATAAAGGTTTTATTAGGCCTAGTATTTCTCCTTGGGGCGCACCTGTGTTGTTTTTGTGGAAGAAGGATGGATATTTGTGTATGTGCATTGATTACTGTCAACTGAACAAGGTCACAGTAAAAAATAAGTATCCGCTTTCAAGAATTGATGACCTGTTCGATCAGTTGCAAGATGTAAGTTATTTCTCCAAGATAGACCATAGATCTAGCTATCATTAACTTAAGGTGAGGGAATGTGATATTCTAAAACGGCCTTCCAAACCCGCTATGGTCACTTTGAGTTTTTGGTCATGTCTATCGGGCTAACCAATTCCCCAGTAGTCTTCATGAACCTCATGAATCGAATGTTCAAGCAGTACCTCGATATGATTGTCATTGTATTCATAGATGATATCCTTGTGTACTCTCGTGATAAGAATGACCATGCGAATAATCTTAGAATTATCTTGCAGGCTCTTAGAGATTACCAGTTATTCACCAACTTCAGTAAGTGTGAATTCAGGCTAAGGTATATAGCTTTTTTGGGTCTTGTTGTTTTGGCCGAAGGTATTAGAGTCGATCCCCTAAAGACAGAAGCTATGAGAAATTGTCCTAGACCTATCTCTCCATTCGATATTAGGAGTTTCTTGGGTCTAGCGGGCTATTATCATTGTTTTGTTGAGGGTTTCTCTTCTATTGCATTTCTTATGACCCGGTTGACCCAAAAGAAAGTTAAATTCCAGTGGTCCAATTCCTGTGAGAAGAGGTTTTAGGAGTTAAAGACTCGACTCACTTCATCCCCTGTGTTGACTTTGTCTGATGGTACTGATGGTCTTATGGTGTATTGTGATGCCTCTAGAGTTAGTTTAGATTGCATGTTGATGCAGAAAGGTAAGGTCATATCCTATGCCTCTAGACAGTTAAAGCCACATGAAAAGAACTACCCGACCTATGATCTTGAGTTAGCTGCTGTGGTCTTTGCTTTGAAAATATGGAGACACTATCTTTATGGTGTCTATGTTGATGTGTTCACTGATCATAAGAGCCTGCAGTATGTGTTCACCCAGATGGAGTTGCAGAGGAGTTGGTTGGAGTTGTTGAAAGATTATGATATAAGTGTGTTGTATCACCCGGGTAAGGCCAATGTAGTGTCGGACACCCTTAGCAAATTATCTATGGGTAGTGTTGCGCATATAGTGTAGGGTAAGAGAGAGTTAGCTCATGATGTGCACTATCTGGCTAGGTTGGGTGTTAGGTTGCTTGATTCAGCGGAGGGGAGTACGTTGGTGCAGAGTAGTTTTGAATCCTCTTTAGTTTTGAAGTGAGGGAGAAGAAAGATAGAGACCTTAGTTTGGTGAAATTCAAGGAGTCAGTTAAGGACCAAAAGGTAGAGGTTTTCTCCCAAGAGGGAGATGGTGTGTGAAGACTGCATGGTAGGTTTTGTGTCCCGTGTGTTGATGAATTGAGGCAGAGGATTATGGTAGAAGCGCATGGCACACGTTATTCTATTCATCCCGGCTCTACCAAGATGTACCGTGACTTACGGGAGATCTATGGGTGGAATGGTATAAAGAGAGGCATAGTCAAGTTTGTAGCAAAGTGTGTAACGTGCCAACAGGTTAAGGTAGAGCACCAAAGACCGGGTGGTGTGATGCAAGAGTTTAATATACCCACTTGGAAGTGGGAGATGGTGAATATGGACTTCGTGACCGGGTTTCCTCTTTCGTACCATCATCATGATTCCATTTGGGTTGTTGTGGATAGGTTGACTAAGTCGGCACATTTCTTGCCCATGCACACATCTTATATGGATGAGGATTATGCTAGATTGTATATCCGGGAGTTGGTCAGGCTGCATAAAGGCCCCTTTTCTATCATTTCGGATATGGGTACTCAATTTACTTCTCAGTATTGGAGGGCGTTTCAGCAGGGTCTTGGCACCTAAGTTCTTTTGAGCTCAGATTTTCACCCGCAAATAGATGGTCGGTCTAAGAGGACCATTCAGACCCTAGAGGATATGTTGAGGGCGTGTGCCCTCGATTTCAAAGGTAGTTGGAATGAGCATTTTCCATTGATTGAGTTTGCCTATAACAATAATTTCTATGCTAACATTGAGATGGCACCGTTCGAGGACTTGTATGGTAAGAGGTGTAGATCACCCATAGGTTGGTTTGAAGTGGGTGAAGCTGTCTCAATTGGGCCCGATGCAGTATTTGAAGCTATGGAGAAAGTTAAGTATATAGAGAGAGGTTGAAGACGGCTCAAAGTCATAAAAAGTCTTATACCAATGTGAGGAGGAGAGATCTTGAGTTTAAGGTGAGTGATTTGGTGTACTTAAAGATTTCACCCATGAAAGGGGTGAAAAGGTTTGGTAAAAAGGGAAAACTTAGTCCTCATTATGTTGGCCCGTATAGAGTCTTGAGCCGTTTTGTTAAAGTGTCCTATGAGGTTTAGTTGCCCTCAGAATCGTCATCCGTTCATCCTATCTTTCATGTCTCCATACTCAAGAAGCATATTAGTGATTCTGTTGTGGTTGATCATTCAGAGAGTGCTGAGATTCAGGATAGTCTTTCCTTCGATGAAATTCCTGTTGAGATCCTAGACTTTCAAGTTCGTAGGTTGAGGAACAAAGAGGTTCCCTTGGTCAAGGTGTTGTGGCGGAACCAATCTATTGAGGGTGCTACTTCGGAGGCAGAAGCAGACATGCGAGCCACGTAACTGCACCTCTTTTCCATGGGTTCACACCAAGCTGAAGGTCCTACTCTTTCTTAATTCAGCCCTTCTAGTCTAAAGTTCATCTATGCATCTATCCTTGTATAAGTTCTTGCATTGTCCGGAGTATTCATGAGTTTAGAAAGGTCTTGATCCATTTAATAATTGTTTCAGCTATGTGTGCTCTATTTTTCCTATGTCCTTCGTCTGACTAGCGACATTCGAGGATGAATGTTTCCATAGGGGAGATATTGTAAGACCCCACAATGTTCCTTCATAGTTTGAGCCTTAGTGCATGTCGAATGAAGCATAATTTCATCCCTAAAAGATGTAGGAGTGACTCCTAAGTGAGTATTGTGTTAACCATATAGAATTTCCCTAATTTAGGCTTTTTATCACGTTGGAAATTGATAAGCTTTCCATCGATATAAGATTCACCCAAATCTGATACCTGGGTAAGAAATTATGGCTAATTTAAGACCTAATCATAAAATTATGTCATTTTAATGCTTGGCGCATCACGGAGAGGGTCGATTTGACAATTGTCAAATTCTAGTGGAACTCCGCGACACGGTATGTCGGGTTTTGAACAAGGGTAACCCTTTCACCCTTGTGCCCAAAAGGCTTATTTACATCATGAATTTCCAGAAATCTTTGAGGTTTTTACATGAATTTGAATTGGTTTTTTCACCCATTATTATTGAATGCATTATCTTGATATTTTCCATGAATTAAGAGTGAAATGACATGATTTCTGCATGTTTTATTGAGAATTTACGGCTGGGTATAAAACCCATGATTTTACTCCTTGAGAAGCTAATATTTGGAATGTTGAGATATTGAAACATATGACTATATTGGGGTTTTGAGAGAAATTGCTGATATTCCTATATTTCCACATGATTTATGAATCTATATGCTATATATTATGCTTTTGATGAGCTTTAACTATAGATTGAACTATGGGTTAGTAAGCCCTATTTGAGACTTGTAAAATTATGAACTCTTGTGCTATAAGCACCCATGATTTGAGTATTTTGAGATGATTGAGAAATGAATTGACCTAATGGTCCAAAAGCTTTGAAATCCACTTCATCATTATAGATTATCGATTTGATTATTGGGTTCATGGTGAACCATGAGATTATTCTAAAAGTTGATTTTTATGAGATGAGCGCAGATAATCTAAAGGGAGTAGTACTTAGCACCGAGCGGGTAAGTCACTACGATTTCTTACTCCAAAACTACGTGCCACCATAGGTTGGGCCTGAGGCCGAGTTTATGATGATTATGATAGGACCCGAGGCCGAGTTTCGTTTAGTGATCATTAGAACTAGGTTATACTCCCTGGAAAGAGTATGACGCTCCTCCCCAACGTGGGGTCTCTGTCTTAGGCGAAAAAACATTGGACTCCATATAGTTCGCATGGTTTATATCGGTTACGAGAACCTCCTTTTCCCTTTTAAACTTCGAAATTTGATACTTATTTTCCCTTCCTATGAGTTATTTTCCTAAATAGTGGAATGGCAAAGTTGCTCCCTATTTAAAGTGCTTCCTTGAGTTGGGTTATTTCCCTAAATGAAAGTATCTTCCCTTGATTAGTACTTTTCATAAAGCTTTGAAACAATTTATTTCCTTGAGCTAGAAGACTTTTCCATTTGAGATAGAATGATTTTCCTAAAGCTTGAAATGAGATATTTTCCTAAGGTGAATGAAATTCCTTCAAATATGTTACCAAATCATATGATTCCGACTTCCAAGTATATGAGTTCTAAATAATTATGAAATATTGAGCATTGAAGAGGTTTTACTCTCAATGAGACATATGCATGAGTTTAAAGTATTGTTCAAAGTCCCTTAGCCTTTGGATATTGAGAATAAGAGAAGATTTCTGATTTTTAAGGTTAAAGAGCTATGACTCACGAGATTTGTGTTTCATGCCTCATTCTGCATGATTTATGATCTTTATATTTTATACTTGTTCAAGCCATGTGAGTCGTCTCATTTTACATACATGATTTGATTGAAGAAGATCGGTACTAGTTTTTTGCATATGCATTCACCCCCGCATACTCAGTACATTCCAAAGTACTGATTCACATATTGTCTATGTGCTACATTGTCTTATAATGTAGGTTCAGGTGCTCAATCCCAGCCTCATCCATGATTCTTTGAGTACCTTTCCTATATTTCTATAGTGGTTAGTCCTCATGGTTCGAGGACCGATCTTTAGATGTTTTATGTATTTGAGAGACTATGTTTTATCTTCAGTTCATTTCGAGTCAGTTGGGGACCAGTCCCAACGGCTATCTAGTTTTTAATTCATAGAGGTTTTGTCAGACTAGTATCATGCTTGTGATGTGTCGAGGGTTCGGTATTGTGGTTTTGTTGAGGTTTCACTGTATTGTGGTCATATGGACCCAGTATCTTTCCATATTTCCTTTCATGTGATATAATTATGTGAGTGTTTAAGTCTATTTCATCTTGAATTGAGTGGTATTGGTAGAAACTGGCTCTAAGGGTTAGCTTGGGGCTACTTGTAGCCTTAAGCACCGTGTGACGTCCCGGGAGACGATTTTGGGTTGTTATATATGGGTGCTCGAATTACTAAAAAGATATACTAAGTGTATACAAAAATAAAGAAATGCATAGTATAAAATGAGGCAAATTGGTTTGGAGTAACAACTTTTCAATGCTGAGCCAAACAATACACTACCATAATACTTTTGGTTTAGAATTAGATTTAGGAGGAATGTTGGGATTATGTCTACCTAAGGGAAAGGTGTTCATGGGATCATGATGGATTAGTATGACTTTTAATTGCTATGAATATGATAGTCTAGGTCAAAAATATTTAAAGCTAGTTTGTCAGGAAAACCTCAAAGATATCACTCCTTGGCTCTTTCGAGCACCTAACGAGTATTTCAATAATAACCACCAAAAACCTTAATTTGGGCATTCCAATTTCTTAAACGATGCACATGACATGACTAACTCTCCATCTACCCTTATTTCTAAGATAGCAATTGGAAGTAAGCCACGATCTCAGTTGTCCACCACTGCTTTATCCCCCTACAACCCTTTTTTAAGGAAGCTATAGATTTTCGAGAGTTCACTCACATCCCTCTTTCAAAAAAGTTATGGGTTTCTGAGAGTTCACCCACATCTCTTTTTCAAGGATGATAAAGGCTTTCAAGAGTTTGGGGTTTTCACTCAACAAATCCATTTGGAGATTTGGGGTTATCACCCACAAATTCCAACTATTAAAACCAAGCAATGATGGTATCCATAATAAACAACTAGAAGACATACAAACACTTCATTACCTAAACACAATTTTGCCTTAGATCAAAATAATTCAAAGAATAGAGAAATTATCTACTCAAGAAATGAAAAACAAAAAATATACCAAGCAATTCATTAATGGCATCCATAACAATGGGAAGTAAAGAAAATCTTCACTTCACACTTCAATTTGAAATTCTAATTACACTAGAATAAAATGTTTCCCAAAACCTAGGGTTCCCCAAATTTCTAATTTCTTCTTAAAACCCTCTTCTCTTCCATAATGTCCAAGGAACAAGAGTTTTTGGTCTTGTATAGGAATTTGAATTATCTATGCCAATTGACTTAATTTCCCTTTCTCATTAAACCTACATAGATGCGATCGTGTTAATAGTTGTGTGGTAATTGTGACAACGATTGCTGCCTGAGCACCGTAATTACATTAACTTGACCAACCCATGAGGTTGTTATCACACCGATAGAGATACGGTCGTGGTGTATTTGATCACTGACTGGAAACTATGATAACATTCATTTGACCAAAACTTGAATGACTACGATTGTGGCAAGAATACCGCAATCACAGTAACTGAGGCATGATTTTGCTACAGCTCTTTAAGTTGCACACCTCTCCCTTTTTGATCCATTTCTGCTCAATTTCCTATATTTCCATATCATGACCTGTATGCCTACAAAATATATAAATTAGTTCATTAAATCACAAGTTTTTCTCACTTACAAACTCAAATCATGATAATGTGCATGAATATTTAGTGAAAGTGAGTGGTAAATTCACCACTCATCACACATCATCGAAGAAGAAAAATTCCAACTTAATAAGCAATCACAGGAAAGGTAACCTACCTCTATCTCCTTAACTTCACTAAAAAAGAATCACATCATGGTGAGAATGGATCATACAATTCCACTCTTATAACAAGAGCAAACCATTACAAAGAGATGAATCTGACAAATCTACGAGATAAATCCAAGGAATCTTGATATCTACATCAAACCGCTATCGGACAATGAAATAGCCACGAACGAAGAATGGACCTCAAACTAATCAATATAACAAATGGGCTAAATAAGATGATACTATAAACACAAAAGACTTCACAACCCAAGAGGAAATTCTAAAAATCTAAACTCAATAATGGGTAACATAACTAAATTGCCAACTTTAGAGTCATATAGAACTACGAAAGATCAACATACCTTTGACACCACAATACATCCCCTAATCAATCTAACCCTGCTAACTAAGAGGGAAAATAATCAAACTCTATGCTATGAAAAATAAATCATCAAATTAGGATATATCTACTCAAGACACCAAATAAGAATCACAAGAAAATGAAATTCTAACTAGATAACACTAGTCTAAAAAGCTACCCAATGAGGGTAAATTTTATCAAGTAATATTAATAAAAACAAAGATATAATGTCAGCATAAAGAATAGGCAGTACACAAATGAACATCAATATTATGTACCACTCAAAGGACACAATAAGGATAATGTGCTAAGATAAATGGACTCAAACCCAAAAGATACACTTATAGTGAGAAAATATCAATATAGATATAACACCCTCAAATTTTGAAAATTTATATTTATGGCCTGCCCATGTTCGAAACATTAATTTTTGACTTAAATTTTACTTAGGTATGTTAAAGGGGTGTCCTCGGGGAGTTTTTAAATTTTTGGAAGGGGTTCGGTGTGGTTTTGGGTCACAGAGGTAGTAAGGCTCCACAATATCCATGTGCCATAGAGGATGGATTCTACGATAGCCTCCATGACATAACAGCTAGTCTCCACTTTAACATTCGTGGCATGGAGGTTAGTCTCTGCAATAAGATCTGTTCCATGAACCTATGTTAAAACGCAGCTTTTCTATTTTATTTAATGTGGATGAGGGTTAATGAGGTCCTTTGGCCTAGGGAAAACTTTTAAACATTACATAAACATATTCCCAATAATTTTCATGATACAATATCTATTATTTCACACTCAAACTCCAAACCCTAAAAAAGCATAAAGGTTACAATATATATTCACCATTCCAGTTCCAAATTCTCAATTGCTCAAAAATCTTAAAATGTATAAGGCATGTTACAGTACTTCCCTAACTATTATTTTTTTAAGAGAATACATTTTAGGTTTCAATTTTTGTGGTTTTGATATTGGTATTGGAACATGGGTTGAGGGGTTTTGAATGTTTTCTTTTGAACAAAGTTCCCCATTGTTTACATACGATTCTTCATGATTTATTCATTGTTTTGAACTTGTGGGGTGAATGGGTATGGTGAATAGACTAGGGTATTGTGATTTCTGCAATTTGTGAATATTGATCGTTTAAGTACTAATGACCTTAATCCCATATTGTGAAATTGGTTTTGAATATGAAAAGTATGCATATTGAACTAATTTTGAACTATTGCATAATATGAAAGGTTAAAGAAGCATATTGGATTTGAATTGAACCTTGAAGGGTTGTGTAAATCCCTAAGCTAATGTACAATTGAACCAAATAGATTGTAAATTCCCCCAAGTGATGATAATCGGTTTGTCATGTTATTGTTACCCTACATGTGTAGT
The DNA here is from genome assembly GCA_030864215.1 of Capsicum pubescens. Lineage (NCBI taxonomy): Eukaryota > Viridiplantae > Streptophyta > Magnoliopsida > Solanales > Solanaceae > Capsicum > Capsicum pubescens. Next base: position 154,305,021 of record CM061549.1, on the reverse strand, counting down.
TAGTATGACGACACTGATAGCGTATGCCTAAATATTTATTATGGTTCAATTAAAAGAAATGGGTGATACATAATTTAAGGAGATTAATAGAGGGTTTTATAGGTGTACAGTGAAAGTGGCAGTTCGGAGGGCCCAATACTAGAAATTATATTTGCCGATGTCGGGGTCTAAATGGCTTGAGAGTTCAAGTCTCCTTACTTATGACCAGGTGGTTGGTGACCACCTTATTATATGACTGGGAGGTTTGAGTTCCCCTTACTATATTACATGATCGGGTGTTTAAGTTACCTTAGTAAATAATTGGGAGGTTTGAATACCCGTCTATATATATGAAATTATTGTTTTATTTGTACGGCTACACGCATTGAAGCTCGACTAGGGGGTAAGTGCTAGGGTCCATATAGCCTATGGGGACTATTATATGATAATTAAGCTACACAATACACGTTAAGGTTTTAAAATGCATGTTAAGCCTTATTCACTACCCCAACATGTGTATATACATATGTATATATATGGATTTGATTATGTGCATAGAATTTGAATGATTGTGAATTTTTGATTACTATATTATGTTATCCTATATCCTTGAGTTATATGTTAGCTCTCCAACTGCTTTCCATCTTCAGATGTTGTATCCCCATGCGATGTAGGAACTATCCATACTTCTACTACTTCTGCACAGTGACTAGGTGATCATGGGAAAGCTCGCATGTCAGACTGAAGAAGTGAGATTCCATTCTTTGGAACACCTAATTTCATGTTTTGGATTCTGTTATGTATTGACTCTTTATCATGGATTTTTCTTTTGGCTATGGTTGGGGGCATGTCCCAACTAATTTATCTTTAGTTTTGTTAGTCTTTATTAGACAACTACTGTGGACATGGGATTGGTAGTTGAACTTATAGACTTTTTTGAGTCAGATCATATTCTTCTATCTTATTTTATGTTGGAGTTTTATTATTATGTTGTATTGAACTTTGGTTGACTAGGCTATGGGGTAGTCTTCGATCCTCAAGGGACTTGAGATACCAGTCATAACCAAGCCTTTGTTTGGGTCATGACAAAGTTGGTATCAGAGCCTAGGCTTATGTTCAATTTGGGGTGCACAAAGCCTTTTTAAGTAGAGTCTCTTTATGGGTGTGTAGCATGCAACATATATAAGAGAGAGGCTATGAGGCATTTAGAAATATTTCCCATTATTACTATTTAATTTTTAGAATATAGAGTCTAAAGTCTTGAATTGCTCTAACTCCTATTTATTAACCTTTAAGATCATACCTCTTGAATGATCTAAAGCTCATGGAGACTCATCTATCCCGCCTAAGGACAATATTGATGGATCTCATCCAACTTATGGGGTAAAGATCCAGTGTAGGGATGCTTCTTCTGATTATCCTCGTAGAGTTCCACCTGTCTCCCTTGATCCTCCCCTATCTAGTGATACCCATAGTTAGTCACCTCAAGGAGATATTATTAATGTTGAGTTTGGTAAATCCATTTATTTGTTGACCCAATTGGTGACATATCAGTCATGTCAGATGAGTTTTGCTTGTATTTTTAGGTTTTTAACTGAGGCTACTAGAATTTTCTAGTTTATGCGATTGATCCCTCCAATTTTTATTGGTACTAAAATTAAGGAGGTTTCTCATGCTTTTATAAATGAGATGGATAAGATCTTTTGGCTTATGCATGCTATAGAGGTAGAGGGTGTGGAATTCACTTCTTATCAATTGAAAGATGTAGCGTACCAATGGTATGAAGAGTGTGAGAAGATTTGGAGTGATGATGCTGAGTGCACTTAATGGGATGATTACTCTAGTGATTTTCTTAATCGTTTCTTTCCTTAGGAGTTAAGAGAGGTGAAACAAAAGGAGTTTGTAAATCTGAAGCAAGGAAAGATAATGGTGAAGGAATATTCCTTGAAGTTCCACCAATTTTCATGATATGCTCCTAAGCTAGTGTCTAACATGAGGGCTATAATGAGGAAATTCTCTTCAGCTTTATCTCAAGAATTGATTTTAGAGAGCAAGACTACCTTGTTAAACTAGGATATGGATATCTCTTAACTGGTAGTGTCTATGAAGTAAGTTGAGAAGGAAAATAAGAAGCAAAGAAAGGTAGAGAAAAGGCAGAGTAAGAAGTTTCAGTATTCAAATCAGGGTGGAGGTCAGCAACAAAGTGGCAGAGATGGTGGGAAATGGTCTAAGAAGAAGTTGAGAAACTCAGGTTCCTATTCGATTGTTAGTGCACCTAACCCGAAGTTAGTCGTATAGTATCGTTTTAAGAGAGGTTATGGTTATAGGGAATAAGGTGCCTAATCTTAGGCTAATTAGGCCCAGTAAGCTCTATCATTTCTACTTTACAGATTTTGTGGTCAGTTTTACCGTAGTCCATATGAGAAAGTGAAGATTAGGTGTTTTGGTTACAGTTAAATTGGTCATTTTCAGCGTGATTTCCATTCAATAGATACTTCTGGGGTGAATAAAGTTCCTTTTACCCCTTCATTAGCTCCTAGACAAAAGGGTACCACTCTAGTACCGACATTGGTTGGAACGATCTCTTTGCTCTAACCACCTATTAGGAGTTCAAGGCATATACTGATATCATCATTGGTATGTTAAAACACTTCTCTTGTTATGCATATTTCTTACTTGACCCAAGGTCCTCTCTTTCATATGTGACCCCCTTTATGGATGTGCATATTTGTTTTGGTCTCGAGTGTATTTTGGATCCCTTTTCTATTTCTACCATTGTGGGTGAGTCAGCAGTTATTAGAAGGGTATATAGGGGTTGTATGGTATCTATTGGTGGTAGGGAACCTTTGGTGGATCTGATTAAATTAGACATGTTAGAATTTGATACCATCTTAGGGATGGATTGGTTGCATTTGTGTTATGCCTCTTTAGATTGTCAGACCCATGAAGTCATTTTTAAATTCCCTAATGAGTCGATTATTAAGAAGGAATGGAGTTCCTTAGTGCCTAAGGGAAGGTTTATATCATATCTTAGAGCCCAAATATTAATTTCCAAAGGGAGTCTTTATCATATGGTCCAGGTTAATGATTCTAATGCAGAAGGCCCTTTTTTACAATCTATTCCCATAGTTAGTAAATCTTCTGAGGTCTTACCTGATGATCTTCTTAATTTCCCACCCAATAGGGAAATTGAGTTTGGAATTGATCTTTTTTTGGACACTCATTTTATCTCTATGCTTACTTATAGAATGGCTCCAGCTTAGTTGAAAGAACTTAAGAAGCAGTTGAAAGACCTTCTTGAAAAGGGTTTTATCCTCCGTAATGTGTCTCTATCAGGTGCTCCAATTTTTTTCATACATAAAAAGAATGGTTCTTTTCTGAGATGTACTGATTACCTATAGTTGAATAAGGAAACGGTGATGAATAAATACAATCTTCTTAGGATTTATGACCTGTTTGACCAAGTTAAAGGTGCTAAGTATTTCTTAATGATTGACCTTTGGTTGGGTTATCATCGGTTAAAGATTAGGGTGGAGGATATCCCTAAGACTGCCGTCTGTAACTGGTATGGACATTTTGAGTTCTTGGTTATGTCTTCTAGATTAACCAAAGCCTCAATGACATTTATGGATTTCATGAATTAGGTATTCCATCAGTACTTGGACTAATTTATTATTGGGTCTATAGATGATATTTTTTTATATTCAAAGACTGAGGTAGACCATGTCAACCACCTTCGTATTATGTTGCAGACCATAAAGGATCAATGTCTGTATGCTAAGTTTTTAAAGTGTAAATCTTGGTTGAATGTTGTTACTTTTTTAGGTCATGTTGTTTCTTGTAAAAAGTTGTGGTGGTTAAAAATTAGCCCATACCCAAAACTCCAATCGATATTCTGAGCTTCTTGGGTTTACTCATTTATTATAGGAGGTTTCAGGAGAGATTCTTATTGATCATTGTACTTTTTTGTAGGTTGACTCTAAAGATAGTGAAGTTTTTGTAGTCTAATGCTTGTGAGAGAAGTTTTGATAAGCTAAAAGGTAAATTGACTTCTACTTTGATTTTAACCCTGCCCAAGAGTAGTGATGCCTTTTTGTTTTATTGTAATGCATCCCGCGTGGGCCTTGGTTATGTATTGATGCACCATGGAAAGGAGGTGGCATATGCCTCTAAGCAGTTGTAAGTTCATGAGAGGAATTATCTGACTCATGATTTGGAGTTGTTGGTTGTGGTGTTCGCATTAATGATTTGGCGGCACTATCTATATAGGGTCCATGGCAAAATATATTCAGATCATAAAATCATAGACTATGTATTCTCCGAAAAAGAGTTTAATCTTATACAGATGAGTTGTCTTGAGTTGCTCAAGAACTATGACATAAAAATCCACTATTAATTAGGTAAAGCTAACGTGGTTGTTGATACTCATATTATGTTATCAATATGGAGTCTATCCTATGTGGATAAAGATAAGCGAGACTTGGTAAAGGATAATCACTGTTTAGCTAATCCAGGGGTGCATCTATTAGATTTAAGAATGGTGGTGTGTTTGTGAAAGAGGTGGCGAAGTCATCTTTTGGTACTGAGTAAAGAAGAAGAGAGTGTTACACCCTATCTTGATGCAAATCAAGGATGATGTGGGCAAGCGTAGGTGATGGATTTCGATATTGGGGTGATGTTATCTTGTGGTACCAAAAAAGGATGCATGTTCCCGAAGTGGATGGATAGCGAGGTAGAATTTTTTCCAAAGATCATGAGCCACATTATTTGATTCATCCTAGTTTGACAATGATTTATCATGTCCTTAAGGAGATTTATTAGTGGAATAACTTTAAGAGGGGTGTGGCTAATTTTATGGCTAAGCATATAGTGCGTCATAGAGTGAAAGTGGAACACTTGAGGCCTGATGGGTTATCTCAAGAAATTTTGTTGCTTGTGTCAAAATGGGAAGAAATAAATATGGATTTTATTACCGGTCTTCTGTGGACTTGAAACCATTTTGGGTTATCGTGGATAGGATGACTAAGTCTGCTCACTTCTTAGCGGTGAGGACTAATTATTTTGTTGAGGACTATGCAAGGTTATTTATTCAAGAGATTGGGAAGTCGAATGGTGCTCTACATTTTATTATTTATGATCGTGGTACTCAGTTCTCATCTCATTTTTTGTAGACATTTCAGAGAGGTTTGGGGACTAAGGAAAACCTTAGTATCACTTTCCACCAGCAAATAGATGGACAAGTGAAAAGGACCATTATGACTTTGGAGGATATGCTTCAGGCTTGGGTAATTGACTTTGGGGTAATTGGGTTGACCATTTTCCTCTTATAGATTTTTTTGTTCAATAATAGCTATCTCTCTAGTAGGGTATGACTCCGTTTAAGGTATTCAATGGTATAAGGTACAGAGCCCTATTGGGTTGTTTGAAGTTTCTGAAATGAGGTTATTTGGTCTTGATTTAGCTTTTAAATATACGGAGAATGTGAAAGTGATTCAAGATAGGCTTAAAACGGCACAAATTCACCAAAAGTCCTATATAGATGGGAGGTAAGTTCGATGTAGGTGATTGAGTGTTCTTGAAGGTGTCTCCTATGAAGTGAGTGATGCGATTTAGTAAGAAGGGGAGGCTCAGTCATAATTATGTTGTCCCCTATCCAATTGTGAAGATAGTGGGAAATATTGCCTATGAGTTTTAATTGCCTGCAAGTTTAGGTTCTATTCACCCTATGTTTCATGTGTCCATAATAAAGAAATGTGTGGGTGATCCTTCCTTGGTGGTGCATATTAAGAGTGTCGATATCTCAAATTACCTGTCGTACAAGGAAGTCCCGATTGAGAACTTGGATAGGCAAGTTCGTAGGTTGCAGACTAAAGGTGTAGCTTCAGTAAAGGTCCTTTGGAGATATCATAAGGTAGAAAAAGTCGCTTGGAAAACAGAGAAAGATATGAGGGCTAGGTACCCATTCTTATTCCATGTGTCTGACGAAGGAACTTAAGTATTAATTATGCTTCTCAAGTTAATATTTAGGCTTATCGTTTCATTTCAGTGTAATATTACTTTTCTCGTGAGAAAAGTGTCGTAGCTCATCATTCGGGGAAAATGATCCTAAGGGAGGGAAATGTATCACTCTTAAATTTTGAGAATTTTTATATTTGGCCTCCCCGTATTCAAAACATTAATTGTTTACTTTAAATGTACTTATGTAAGTTAAAGAGATGTCCCCGGGTGTTTCAATATTTTTGGACGGGATTCGAGGTGGTGTTGGATGACGGAGGCAGTAAACCTTCACGATATTGATGTGCCAGAAAGGCTAGCTTCTACGATAGCCTATGTTTCACGGAGGCTAGTCTCCGTGTTATGGTCCATGGCACGGAGGTTTGTCTCCACAATAAGGTCCGTGTCGCGGACCTATTTAAAAATATGGTTGTTTTGTTTAATTTAATTGGGATGAGTGGTGATGAGTTCCTTTCACATAGGAACGATATTTAAACATAACATAAACATATTCCCATCAGTCATCACGATGCAACATCAATTATTTCCCTCTCAAACTCCAAACACCAAGAAAGAATAAGGGTTACAACGTATGTTCATCATGTGGGTTTCAAATTCTCAACTGGTCACAAATCTTTGTGTGTATAACGCATATTACTCTTCCCTAGCTATTATCTTGTAAAAGCATGTGGTTTAGGTTACAATTTATATGGTTTTTAATTGGTTATCCTATATCCTTGAGTTCAATATTAGCGCTCCAACTGCTTTCCATCTTCAGATGTTGTATCCCCATGCAATGTAGGAACAATCAATACTTCTATTACTTCTGCATAGTGACTAGTTGATCATGGGAAAGGTCGTGTTTCATACTGAAGAAGTGTGATTCCATTCTTTGCAAGACCCTATTTTATGTTTTGGATTTTTTCACGTATTGACCCTTTATCATGGATTTGTCTTTCTCTATGGTTGGGGCCATGTCCCAACTAATTTATCTTTAGTTTTGTTAGTCTTTGTTAGTAAAGTACTGTGCACATAGGATTGGTAGTTGAACTTATAGACTTTTTTGAGCCAGATCATATTCTGCTATCTCATTTTATGTTGGAGTTCTATTATTATGTTCTATTGAACTTTAGTTGACTAGGCTATGAGGTTAGTCTCTGATCCTCAATGGACTTGAGATGCCAGTCACGACCATGCCTTTGTTTGTGTCATGACAAAGTTGGTATCAGAGCCTAGGCTTATGTTTGATTTGGGGTCCACAAAGACTTTTCAAGTAGAGTCTCTTTATGGGTGTGTAGTATGCAACATATATAAGAGAGAGGCTATGAGGCATTTAGAAATGTTTCCCCTTATTTCTATTTAATTTTTGGGATATAGAGTCTAAATTCTTGAATTGCTCTAATTCCTATTTATTAACCTTTCAGATCATGCCTCTTGAATGATCTAAAGCTCATGGAGACTCATCTGTCCCACCTAAGGACAATATGGGCGGATCTCATCCAACTTATGGGATAAAGATTCGGTGTAGGGTTGCTTCTTTTGATTATCCCCGTAAAGTTCCACCTGTCTCCCTTGATCCTCCCCCATCTAGTGACACCCATACTTAGTTACCTCAAGGAGATATTATTAATGTTGAGTTTTGTAAATTGATTTATTTGTTGACCCAATTGGTGACATATCAGTCATGTCAGATGAGTTTTACTTGTATTTTTAGGTTTTCATCTGAGGCTGCTAGAATTTTCTAGTTTATGAGGTTGAGCCCTCCAACTTTTACTAGTACTAAAATTGGGGAGGTTCCTCACGTTTTTATAAATGAGATGTATAAGATCTTTTGGCTTATGCATGCTATAGATGAAGAGGGTATGGAATTCACTGCTTATCAATTAAAAGATGTACCATACAAATGGTATGAAGAGTGTGAGAAGCTTAAGAGTGATGATGTTGAGTCCACTTAGTGGGATGATTACTCTAGTGATTTTCTTAATCACTTCTTTCCTTAGAAGTTAAGCTAGGTGAAACAAAAGGAGTTGGTAAATCTGAAGATGCAAAAGATAATGATGAAGGAATATTCATTGAAGTTCAACCAATTTTCATGATATGCTCCTAAGCTAGTATCTAAATGAGGTCTATAATGAGGAAATTCTTCTGCTTTGTCTCAAGAATTGATTTTAGAGAGCAAGACTGCCTTGTTAAACTCAGATATGGATATCTCTTAACTAGTGGTATTTATGCAGCAAGTTGAGAAGGAAAAGAAGAAGCAAGCAAAGGTAGAGGAGAGGTAGAGTAAGAAGTTTCAGTATTCAAATCAGGGTAAAGGTCATCAACAAAGTGGCAGAGATAGTGGGAAATAGTCTAAGAAGAAGTTGAGAAACTCGGGTTCCTATTTGATTGCTAGTGCACCTAACCTGAAGTCAGTCGTAGATCATCATTTTAAGAGAGGTTATGGTTATAGGGAATAGTATGCCTAATCTTAGTCTAATTGGGCCCAGTAAGCTCCATCATATCCTTCTTACAGATTCTGTGGTCAGTTGTACCGTGGTCCATGTGAGAAGGTGAAGATTAGGTGTTTTGGTTGCAGTTAAATTGGTCATTTTCAGTGTGATTACCATTCCAGAGCTACTTCTGGGGTGTACATGGTTTCTGTTACCTCTTCATATGCTCCTAGACCAAAGTGTGCCACTTCTAGTAACAACACTGGTCGGAACCATCTCTTTTCTCTAACCACCAATTAGGAGTTCGAGGCATATCCTGATATCATCATTGGTATGTTAAAACACTTCTCTTGTTATGCATATTTCTTACTTGACCCAGGGTCCTCTCTTTCTTATGTGACCCCCTTTGTGGCTGTGCATATTTGTTTTAGTCCCGAGTGTATTTCAAATCCCTTTTCTATTTCTACCATGGTGGGTGAGTCGGCGGTTATTAGAAGGTCTATAGGGGTTGTATGGTATCTATTGGTGGTAGGGAAACTTTGATGGATCTTATTGAATTAGACATGTTAGAATTTGATGTCATCTTAGGGATGGATTGGTTGTATTTGTGCTATGCCTCTTTTGATTGTTAGACCCATGAGGTTATTTTTAAATTACCTAATGAGTTGATTATTGAGACAGAAGGGAGTTCCTTAGTGTCTAAGGGAAGGTTCATATCATATCTTAGAGCCCAAAAGTTAATTTCCAAGTGGAGTCTTTATCATGTGGTCCAGGTTAAAGATTCTAATGCAGGGGGGTCCACTTTTATAATCTATTCCCGTAGTTAGTAAATCTCCTAAGGTTTTCCCTGATGATCTTCTTAGTATCCCACCCAATAGGGAAATTAAGTTTGGGATCGATCTTTTTTTGGACACTCATTCTATCTCTATAACTCCTTATAGAATGGCTCCAGCTTAGTTGAAAGAACTTAAGGAGCAGTTGAAAGACCTTCTTGAAAAGGGTTTTATCCTCCGTAGTGTGTCTCCATCAGGTGATCCCATCTTTTTTCATGCGTAAAAAGGATGGTTCTTTTTTGATATGCAATGATTACCTTTAGTAGAATAAGGCAACGGTGAAGAATAAGTACACTCTTCTAAGGATTTATGACTTGTTTGACCAAGTTAAAGGTGTTAAGTATTTGTCTAAGATCGACCTTTGGTTGGGTTATCATGAGTTAAAGATTAGGGTGGAGGATATACCTAAGACTACATTTTGTGCCTGGTATGGACATTTTGAGTTCTTGGTCATTTCCTTATAGATGATATTTGTTTATATTTGAAGACTGAGGTAGACCATGCCAACCACCTTCTTATTGTATTGCAGGCCCTAAAGGATCAATATTTGTATGCTAAGTTTTTGAAGTGGGAATTTTGGTTGAATTTTGTTACTTTTCTGGGTCATATTATTTCTAGTAAGTGGATCAATATGGATCCACAAAAAGTTGTGGTGGTTAAAAATTAGCCCATGCCCAAAACTCCAATCAATATTCTGAGCTTCATGGGTTTACTCATTTATTATAGGAGGTTTGAGGAGAGATTCTCATTGATCATTGCATTTTTGTCTAGGTTGACTCTAAAGATGGTGAAGTTTTTGTGGTCCGATGCTTGTGAGGGATGTTTTGATAAGATAAAAGATAAATTAACTTCTATTCCGATTTTAACCCTGCCTGAGGGTAGTGATGGCTTTATGGTTTATTGTAATGCATCCCGCGTGGGCCTTGGTTGTGTATTGATGTACCATGGCAAGGTGGTGGCATATGCCTCTAGGCAGTTGTATGTTCATGAGAGAAATTATCTGACTTATAATTTGGAGTTGTTAGCTGTGGTGTTCGCATTAATGATTTTGTGGCAGTATCTATAATAGGGTCCATGGCAATATCTATTCAGATCATAAGAGCATGGAATATGTATTCTCCCAAAAAAAGTTTAATCTTAGGCAGATGAGTTGGCTTGAGTTACTCAAGGACTATGACATGAAACTCCACTATTAAATAGGTAAAACTAATGTGGTTATTGATTCTCATATTATGTTATCAATGTAGAGTCTATCCTATGTGGATAAAGATAAGCGATACTTGGTGAAGGATAATCATTGTTTAGCTAATCCAGGGGTGCAACTATTAGATTTAAGAATGGTGGTGTGTTTGTGCAAGAGGTGGAAAAGTCATCTCTTAGTACTAAACTAAAGAAGAAGCGGGTATTGCACCCTATCTTGATGCAAATCAAGAGATATATGGGCAAGCGTAGGTGATGTCTTTCAAGATTACGGTGATGTTATCTTGAGGTACCAAGGGAGGATGTGTGTTCCCGAAGTGGATGGATAGATAGGTAGAATTTTTGCTGAAGCTTATGAGTCACACTATTTGATTCATCTTGGTTTGACAATGATTTATCATGTCCTTAAGGAGATTTATTGGTGGAATAACTTGAAGAGAGGTATGGCTAATTTTATGTCTAAGCACATAGTGCGTCAACGAGTGAAAGTGGAACACTTGAGGCTTGATAGGTTATCTCATGAAATTTTGTTGCCTGTGTCAAAATGGGAAGAAATAAATATGGATTTTATTACCGGTATTCTATGGACTTAAAACTATTTTGGGTTATCGTGGATTGGATGACTAAGTCTGCTTATTTTTAAGCGGTGAGGACTAATTATTCTGTTGAGGACTATGCAAGGTTATTTCTTCAAGAGATTGGGAAGTCGCATGGTGCTCTAGTTTCCATTATTTCTGGTCGTGGTACTTAGTTCTCATCTCATTTTTGTAGGCATTTCAGAGAGGTTTGGGGATTAAGGTAACCTTTAGTATCACTTTCCACCAGTAAATAGATGGACAAGTGAAAAGGACCATTATGACTTTGGAGGATATGCTTCAGGCTTGTGTCATTGACTTTGGGGTAATTGGGTTGACCATTTTCCTCTTATAGATTTTTCGTATAATAATAGCTATCTCTCTAATAGGGTATGGCTCTGTTTAAGGTATTCTATGGTATAAGGTACAGAGCCTCTATTGGGTCGTTTGAAGTTGCTGAAATGAGGTTGTTTCGTCTTGATTTAGATTTTAAATCTATGAAGAATGTGAAGGTGATTCAGGATAGAATTAAAATGGCACAAATTCCTGAAAAGTCCTATACATACATAAGGTAAGTTCGACGTGGATGATTGAGTGTTCTTTAAGGTATCTCCCATGAAGTGAGTGATGCAATTTGGTAAGAAGGGGAAGCTCAGTCATAATTATGTTGTCCCCTATCCAATTGTGAAGATAGTGGGAAATGTTGCCTATGAGTTTTAATTGCCTGCAAGTTTGGGTTCTATTCACCTTATGTTTCATGTGTCCATAATAAAGAAATGTGTGGGTGATCCTTCCTTGGTGGTGCCTATTAAGAGTGTCGGTATCTCAAATCCCCTGTCATACAAGGAAGTTTCGATTGAGGACTTGGATAGTCAAGTTCGTAGGTTGCGGACTAAAGGTGTATCTTCAGTAAAGGTCCTTTGTAAACATCATAAGGTAGAAGAAGCCACTTGGGAAATAGAGAAAGATATGAGGGCTAGGTACCCATTCTTATTACATGTGTCTAACGAAGTAGCTTAAGGTATGAATTATGTTTCTCTTGTTAATATTTGGGCTTATCGTTTCATTTTGGTGTAATATTGTTTTTTCTCGTGCGAAAAGTATCCTAGCTCATCATTCGGGAATGAATGATCCTAAGGGAGGGAAATATATCACCCTTAAATTTTGGGAATTTTTATATTTGGCCTCCCGGTGTTCAAAACATCAATTATTAACTTAAAATGTACTTATGTAAGTTAAAGGGGTGTCCCGGGGTGTTTCAATATTTTTGGACGGGATTCAAGGTGGTGTTGGGTGACGAAGGCAGTAAGCCTCCACGATATTGATGTGTCAGAAAGTCTAGCTTCTGCGATAGTCTACATTTCACGGAGGCTAGTCTCCGTGTTATGGTCTATGGCACGGAGGTTAGTCTCCGCAATAAGGTTCGTGTCGCGGACCTATGTAAAAATATGGTTGTTTTGTTTTATTTAATTAGGATGAGGGGTGATGAGGTCCTTTTGCATAGGAATGACATTTAAACATAACATAAACATATTCCCATCAGTCTTCATGATGCAACATCAATTATTTCCCTCTCAATCTCCAAACCCCAAGAAAGAATAAGGGTTACAACGTATGTTCATCAGGCTAGTTTCAAATTCTCAATTGCTCAGAAATCTTTGTGTGTCTAAGGCATGTTACTCTTCCCTAGCTATTATCTTGTAAAAGCATGTGTTTTAGGTTACAATTCATATGGTTTTGACATTGGTATTGGAAAATTGGTTAAGGGGTTTTCAATGTTTTCTTTTGAACAATGTTTAACATGGTTTACATATGATTGTTCATGCTTTATTCATGGTTTTAAACTTATGGGGTGCATGGGTATGGTGAATAAACTAGGGGATTGTGATTTCCCCAATTTGTGAATAATTAACATTGAAGTGATAATGACCTCAATTTCATCGCGTGAAATTGGTTTTGAATAGGAAAAGTATGGACACTGAACTATTTTTGAACTATTAAATAATGTGAAAGGCTAAAGAAGCATAATGGTTTTGAATTAAACCTTGTTATAACACACTAGGTTTTCCTGGAATTCTTATCTATGGACCCAATACGACTCATGGGTAGGAGCCATTGTAGGCATTTTATCTTAATGCCTATAAAAATGTTTTCACTGCATTGCACACTTTTATTGAATGCTTGCTTGTTTTAAAACTTGGTAAAGGAATTATGCATGGTTTAAATGGCTTGGAGAGGTAAATGGCTAAATAGTTACACTTGTGGGGCATATGTAATCCCCCAAGTGGTTTAATATTATAAATAGAAGGGCAGTTTGAAGTTCTCTTAAACCTATATCATCTTGGCTATTGATAGTACTTGGATGTATGGTCGGTATGATGATACCACAACTAAATGGCCTTTGGAATGGTTTGGTGTGGTTGGGAGGTTTGGGTGGGATGGTTGGACTCAGTTGGGCCGGTCATGATTGTGATCCTATCCTAGAGTCTTCATGTGAGCTTTTAAACTATCTTGTTATATGCTCGGAATTAAGCTAACTCAAAATAGGCGGGTGGAGGTTGGGTTGGGTAATGGGGGTGGTCTCCAATCTCGGTCAGACTTAGGATTCCCATTATGACAAGGCCCCAAGTCAGTTCATGTCAAGTTGGTGTCAGATCCTTGGTTTATGGTCAATTGAGAGTCCAAAAAGTTGTGTCGAGTAGAGAATCTTTTAGAGGTGTGTAGCGCACCATACTCAGTTTTCAAGCTTGGAGTGTCAGTCCTTGAATTTTCTCTAATCCTTGTTTTTTGTCTTTTAGATCATGCCTCATAGATCTGGAACATAAGGAAATTCTTTTATCTCATCTGGGGAAAATACTGAAGGGGTGCATACCACTTCTGGGGTTCATCTTTGATCTCACGGTCCTATCTTTGATAGTTTTGGAGTTCCACTGGTTGCTAGTAGTCCTCCTCAAGGTGAGGTCACTAATGTGGAATTCCATTAGTCTATTCATGTTATTGCTCTGATGATCACTGCTCAGGCTGAGTGTAGTGCGATTGGTTCTTTGTCTGCTGAAGCCATAAGGGCTGGCTAATTTATGAAGATAGATCCTTCCACTTTTTCTAGAGTAAAGGTAGAGAAGGATCCATAAGGCTTCTTGTATGAAATGGGAAATATATTACTGGTGATGCATGCTACTGATGTGGAGGGGGTAAGCTTTACAGCTTATCAGCTCAAAGATGCTACATATCAGTGTTATGAAGAGTGGAACACGGATATGGGTGATATGGAAGAATCAGTCTTATGGGATACTTTTTCTAAGGCCTTCATAGATCGATTCTTCCTCAAGAATTGAGGGAAGAAAATATGGATGAGTTTGTAAACCTCAAGCAGAGGAGGAATTCTGTTATGGAATATGCCTTGAAGTTTCACCAATTGTCAAGGTATGCTCTTGATTTAGTGGCTAACATGAGCACAAGAATGAGTAAGGTCACTTTTGGGTTGAATAGCTATTTGATTTTGGAGAGCAAGACTGCCTTGCATATTAATGATATGGACATCTCAAGGTTGATTGTTCATAAGCAGCAGGCAGAAGATGAGAAGAGGAAACAAGCAGAGTTTAGAGATAGACAGGGTAAGAGGAACAAGCTTTTTGACTAGGGAGGTCCTCAGTCTCCGGGTGGTCTGGGTATGGCAAATGGCAAAAAAAGAACTGGAGGAGTTTTGGTTCCTTCTCTTCTGCTAGTGCTCCCCACCAGTCGGGCGATAGACGTTATCAAGGTGGTGATAATTTTTGTGCACAGGGTGCCCAATCTCAGTCAAGCAGAGGTCAATTAGTTTCTTCATGCCATTCTTGTCGGTTTTGTGTTCATCCTCATTGGGGTTATTGCGATGAAAGAAGGGACAAATACTTCAAGTGCAATCAAGCAGGCTATCGGCTTAGGGATTATGCAGTTAATAAGGTTGCTACGGGGGAAAATAATATTCATGTGGCTTCATCTTCTGCTCCTACACCTAGTGGTGTTGCATCCACTTCTGTTACTGCTCCTAGTTCTAGTATTGACAAGAACAGGTTGTAGGCTTTGGCATCTCAACAGGAATCTGAGGCATCACCTGATGTCATTACTAGTACGTTATATTTTTTCTCTCATAACGTATATTATTTTCTTGATCTGGGTTCCAGTCTCTCATAAGTTACTCCTTTGTGGCTATATATTTTGGTTTTGATGCAGAAGTTATTTTGAATCCTTTATTTGTTTCAACTGCAGTAGGTGACTCAATTATTGTGAAGAGAGTCTACAGGGGGTGTGTGGTATCGGTGGGTGGCAAGTAAACCTTTGTGGATCTGTTTGAGTTGGGTATGGAGGATTTTGATTTCATTCTAGGTACAGATTGGTTTCACTCTTATTATGCATCCTTGGATTTTCGGACTCGTAGGGTTATCTTTAGGTTCCCTAGCGAGTCGGTTATAGAGTAGAAGGGTGTTCTTTATCTTTTATGGGGAGATTTTTTTAATATCATAGAGCTCGGAGGTTAATCTCCAAAGGTTTTTCTTTATCACATAGTCTGGGTTAAAGTTCTAACTTGTAAGGTCCTTCTTTCCTGTCAGTTCCAATTGTTAGTAAGTTTCTAGAGGTCTTTCTGGATGATCTTGCTCGTGTTCCTCCGGATAGGGAAATCAAGTTTTGTATTGATCTAGTTCTGAACACTCATCCAATTTATATTCCTTCATATAGAATGGCTCCGGCTGAGTTGAGGGAACTCAAGAAACAGCTTAAGGATCTTCTAGATAAGGGTTTATTCATCTTATTGTATCTTAGTTTGGTGCACCAGTGTTGTTTGTGCTCAAGAAGGATGGTTCCCTTTAGATGTACATTTACTATAGATAGTTCAACAAGGTGATAATCAAGAACAAGTATCCTCTTCTAAGGATAGAGGGTTTGTTTGATTAGTTACATGGTGCCAAGTTTTTTTCTAAGATAAATCTTCAGTCTTGGTACATTAGCTAAATATTAGGGAGGTGGATATCCCTAAGACGTCGTTTCATATTCGGTATTGGCACTTTGAGTTTTTTGTAATGTCATTTGGATTGACTAATTCTCCGGCAGCATTTATGGATCTGATGAATATGTTTTTTATCAGTATTTGTATCTTTTTTTTATTGTGTTTATTGATGATATTCTGGTATATTTGAAGAGTGAGGTGGATTATGCTAATCACCTTTGTATGGTGATGCAGACCTTAAAGGAACAACAATTGTATGCCAAGTTCTCTAAATTTGAGTTTAGGCTTAACGTTGTAACTTTCTTAGGCCACATTATTTCTAGTAAGGGGGTCATGGTGGATTCACAATATGTTACTGTGGTAAAGAGATGTCCTAGACCCACGACTCCATCGGGCATTCAGAGCTTCTTGGGTTTAGCCGAGTATTATAAGTGGTTTGTAAAGAGTTTTTTATCAATAGCTGCTCTATTGACTAAGTTAACTCAAAAGAAGGTCAAATTTTCTTAGTCGTATGCTTACGAAAGGAGTTTGGTTCAGTCGAAGCATAAGCTAACTCTGGCTCCTATTCTAACTTTGTCGGAAGGCAATGATGAGTTTTTAGTTTATTGTGATGCATCTCGGGTAGGTCTTGGTTGTGTGTTGATGTAGTATGGGAAGGTGATTGCCTATGCTTCCAGGTAGTTAAAGGTAGGTAAGAAGAACCATCCTACTTATGATTTGGAGTTGTTGTCGGTTGTGTTTGCTTTGAAAATATGGTAGCACTATTTGTATGGTGTTCACACGGATATCTTTTCTGATCTTAAGAGTCTACATTATGTGTTAACTCTGAAGGAGCTTAATCTCATGCAGAGAAAATGGCTTGACCTTCTCAAGGACTACGATATGAATCTTCACTACCACCTAGGTAAAGCTAACATGGTTGTTGATGCTCTTAGCGGGTTATCCATAGGGAGTTTGTCTCATATGGAGGAAGGAAAACGGAAATTGGTAAAGTATATTTACCTCTTGGCTAATCTTGGAGTTCACCTCTCAGACTCTAAGGATAGTGGTGTGGTTGTGCAAGAAGTGTTTTGATCATCTGTTGGTGCGGAGATTAAGAAGAAGCAAGTGCTAGATCCTATCTTGATGAATATCAAGAGTGACATTGGTAGGAAAAAGGTGATGGTGTTTGATATCAATGGCGATGTTACTTTATGGTACGAAGGTAAGTTGTGTGTTCTTAATGTCGATAAGTTACAACAAAGAATTTTAGCTGAGGTACATGAATCGTGCTATGTTGTTCATCCTGGCTCATCAAAGATGTATCATGATCTCTAGGAGATCTATTAGTGTAATGGAATAAAGAGAGATGTGGCTAATTTTATAGCCAAGTGCATGGTGAGTCAGAAGGTTAAGTTTGTGCACATAAGGCCAGAAGGGTCGTATAAAGAAATTGATTTTCCTGAATGGAATTAGGAAGTGATCAATATGGACTTTAATATAGGTCTTTCTCGTCCTTGGAATCAATATGATTTGATTTGGGTCATTGTGGATAGGATGACTAAGTCTGCCTACTTTTTGTCAATGCGGACTACCTTCTCGGTGGAGGATTATGCAAAGTTGTATCTTTAGGAGATTGTGAAGCCGTATGGGCTGCCTATTTCAATTACTTCTGATTGTGGCACACACTTTTACATCTCACTTTCGCAATATTTCCAATAGGGTTGGGGACTAATATGAGTTTGAGTACTATTTTCCACCCGTAAATGGATGGGCAAGAGGAGAGAACTATTCAGATATTGGCGTATATACTTCGGGCTTGTGTGATTGATTATGGTGGAAATTGGGTTGAGCATCTACCTTTGGTGTAGTTTGCTTACAACAATAGCCATAATTCTAGAATTTGTATGGCTCCTTTTAAGGCATTGTATGGTAGGAGGTGTAGATCTCCTAGTGTTTGGTTTGAGCTTAGGGAGGCGGACATGTTTGGTCCCGACTTCGTTTACTAGGATATGGAGAAGGTAAAGGTGATTAAGGATAGTTTTAAGGCTTCCCAAAGTCGTCAAAATTCCTATGCGAATGTTTGGCATAGAGAATCTGAGTTTGAGGTTAGGGATAAGGTTTTCCTTAAGGTATCTCCCATATAGGGGGAAATGTAGTTTGGCAAGAAGGTGAAGCTTATTCCCTGGTATATTGGTCCTTATGAGATTTTGCAGAGATTTAGTAATGTTGCTTATGAGATGGAGTTTCCTTCTAGCTTGATCTTGGTTTATTCGGTCTTTCATGTTTCCATGTTGAGGAAGAGTCTTGGAGAACTTTCTTTGGTTGTTCCTTTGGAAGGATCGAGTATCATTGATTCTCTGTCTTATGAGTGAATGCCGGATGAGATCTTTATTAGGCAGGTTCGTCCGTTGCGGACCAAGTATGTGGTTTCAGTTAAGGTTCTATTGCAGAACCATAAGGTGGACGAAGCTACATGGAAAGGGGAAGAAGACATGAAGTCCAAGTATCCACATGTATATTCTGCTCTTGGGATTCATGCATAAGGTATATGTCTTCAACACATCTTTATTTTCCTAGTTTACTAAAGGAAATATAAGTTGCCTTTTTTCAAACTTTCTTAGAGATTGGGAATATATTTTATAATCCAAATGACTCATATGTGTGGTTACCCTAACTTGTCTGTCATTCGGGGACGAATGTTCCTAGTGAGGGACACTATAGCACCTTGGCTTTTTACCCTTAGAAGATTTCCTGGAATTTTGGTCTTTGTACCAAATAAGACTCCTGGGTACGAGCCGTATGTTGGGGTATAGATGGTAACATCCAATCGTATGATAACTAGTGTTGGCTGGTGAGATGGATTTTGGTTATTGGAATGGACATGACTAAATGGTACAAACTGTATTTATGGGTTCGGATCATTTGGTTCAATAACATAATCTTATATTTGGTTTTTAGGTTGGATCTGAGTACAAGTGGCTCACCATAAGCCGTAAGTGAGGGTACAAGTAGTACCATGGACTTGTAGGGTATACAATATCTAAATCTTTCTTTGGATTAATTTTCCAGGGGTATGGATGAAGGGTACGGATCGTATGCTTCAGATACGACTTGGTTGGATGAGTCATATACTGGACAACATTGGATCCAAAGGTTGAGGCTAGGGAATTGAGGGTACCAATAGTATTGGAGGGTACGACTCATGAGGGTCAGTCGTACCACTGTGATGGGATTTTTGTGAAACTTAAGTGGGGGTATCCAGGACATTTCCCCACTTATCTTAATAAGGTTCAATGACTTCTAACCTACTTGGGAGATTATTTACCCTATTATTCCATTTATTAACACTTAGAAAATCTTCTAAACCATACTATAATTCTCTCAAATGCTTTTGGGCATGAGAAGCTAGGGTTTCAATTAGAGGATTAATTTGGGGCTTGCCTTGTTAATTTCTCTCCATCATCATGTTGGTTTAAGTCATGTTCTCTTCCTTATTTGTTAATTCTATCTAAAAGCATGGTTTTTATGAATGTTTTCATGACTTCATTGATTGTATGATTTTGGTTTTCAAATATGAATTGGGGGTTTCGATATTAAAGGTAACTTGAACACCTAATCGTGTAATAAGGAGGACTCAAAGTACTTGGTCATTTAGACTCCCGCATCGACAAATGCAGCATCCAGTATTGATCGTTTTTTATCTCCACCTACATGAATTTGATACACAACCCGCTTTAAGCCCAATTAAAATATTTGCACAAATTCCCAATAATGAAGCAATGAGTCATTCATTAAGGCTCAACATAGGTATCATCATATCCTCACTCTTGAAAGCTTATTATTTTGCCAAACCGTACCACTTAGCCAATGGGGACTCTAACCCCTCATCCCATGGGACTCCAATATATTTATCCATGTGGTATTCTAACCAAACAACCAATAAGACTCCGGCCCATTTAGACAAATGGGACTCTAACCTTATCAGTGCATAAGATTACAAAGTATATAGTCAATTTATGAATCAATCCCATCTATCCAAGTTGGGACTCAAAGCCATTCAAGTTTTAATAAGCCCTTTTGTGCCATACAATAGTTTCAGAGATAGTTCAATATGTATACTTTTCACATCCAAAACCAATTTCACAATATTGGGTTGAGGTTGTTACCAATTTAATTGTCAATATTAATGTTTTTTGGATAAATCTCAATCCCCTATTTTATTCACCATGCTCATGCACCCCACAAGTTCAAAAACATAAATAAAGCATTAAAAATCATATGTGAATCATGAAAAACATTAATTAGAAAACAAACATTCAAAACCCTCAACCCATGTTCCAAAACCAACATCAAAACCACATGAATAACACTTTAAAACACATGCTTAAAAAAATAATATGTGGGAGAAGAGTAACATTCCTGAAAGTGTAGAGAATTATGGATAGAATTCAACCCTTGAAAGTTCTACATGTTAATTGCTTTAAAACCCTAGGTATTTTAACATAAGCGAACTTGAGAAAGTTTAGAAAGTTATTTTGATTTTTTTTGGAGTGATAATGATACCATAAAGGGGTTTTATGTTGTGGGTTATTATTTGGGAAAAAGGAGAAATGTCCAAAGTGCCCCCAATTAAAAGCTAATAAATCATTGCTAATGATTATAGGTCACTATATGACTAGTATGGAATCACTACGACTTGTCACCTCGAGTTGTAGTCAAGACAGTAGCTGAGAGACCTCTTTCTTGTGATCTTACTACTCATACCACAAGAATCATCAAGAGTACCTACGACTCATAGGGTCTTAGTCGTAATCAGGACAGAAATATTTGGGGTACAGATCACCCTATGATCTGGACTCCAAGACAGATAATGAATTTTTATGACTCAGGACCTCAAGTGACAATTAAGATAATAGAATAGATACTACTCACTGGTCAGATGATGATACGGTTGGGGCAGCCTCCACAGGTACACGGCCTTTCACACAAAGCCAAGCTCGGGAATTACAAAAACTCCAAGATTTGTTCATGCAAATGGCCGTGTGTGAGTTGGTGATTGAACCAACCAAGGACCTAAACGTTTTATGTGTGAAGAGAGGTCTTAATGTGTAATAAACTACTCTCCAAGGTTGGCACAAGAAGCAAGGGCGGATGGGTCATTTTACCCCTTTTGTTTGTAGTATAAATAGAACATGTTAGAGAGTTATTCCTTAGTTTTTGAATGCTGATTTTGTAACCTAAAAACACTAAACATTTCGTCTCTCTCTTCCACTCTTAGAATCCGTCCCTATTATCTCACAAGTAGAGGGATACTTGTGTTGTCTCTTTGGCTAGAAACAAGGGTTTTGAGGTCGTTGAGTGCCTCTTGGTCCTCGTAAGAACTTGGTGTTTATATTCATTAGACTTAGGGTCCTCTCTTGGTGTAGGGTTCTTAGTTTCTTGAATGTTATATGTCAAGTTATCTATATTTCTTTATCTTGTTGTTGTTGTTGATTTTGTTATCTTAAAGTCTAGTGAAGCCGTGTGGGGCTCTTTTCGATTCACTAGCATTGTTATCTATCTTGTTGTTCTTGTGTTGTTGGACTGAAAAACCGAAACTTAAACTTGTTGTTCTTGTGTTGTTGGACTGAAATCCGAGCCTACTTGAAGCTCTTGGTGTTGTTGGTTTGGATTCCGTATCATTTGGTATCAAAGCGAGACCGGTTGTGTTCCAACATAACCCATCTTGGGCTAGTTCACGGCTTAAACAAACAACACCAAAAGGAAATTCTGAAACTCTGTCCATTAAAAGTTGAAACCAAGAATGATGTTGTATGTTTAGATCTAGGTGTTATTTTGCTTGTTTAGTGAGTTTCTAGTGTTGGTTTCTTTCTCACCAACACTAAGGTGTCTAGATACAAAAGTTGAGCTTGAAAACTTGAACATTGTGTAGTGACTTGAAGTGGCCGAAAGTTGTATGTTGTTGATAACCAAAAGAAAAATCGGTGGTTGTGTGTTTATGTGCTAAAGAAGTTGATGAAGTTTGTTGAGGTGTTCATCTCTTGAACTTGTGTGCTCAAGTTGTAAGACAAGCTATAAAGTTGTTGTGAAAGACTTGCACCCATCACCTTCTAGTCTTGTCAATCACTTTTCCCTAATTCAAGGAGCCTTGTTTTGTGGGATTAGTCAACCAAACCTCACTTTCTTGAGTTTGAAAAGGGTGAAATACTACAAGATTTTATTTTTCCCACCAAAACACTTTGCAAACTATAACAAGTTGTGTGAATATTAACACACAAAAAAAGAAAAAAGAGAAAGAGAAGAAGAACGTGTGGAACCATTGCATGCTGCCACATCACTATAAGCTCAACTTAGGATATTCTTTGGTTGCTAATTGTTGATCCTTGGTTTCCCTTACTTGGTCCTAGAACTAATTAACAAACTAGTACCTTCCTACTAGGTTGTCAACTAGTTCCTTGAACCGTTTGTTCGTGTCAACGATTATTTGAGTGTTTTTATTCGTTTGAATGAATTGCTGATTTTTGACTCTAGTCCGGCAAGAATTCTTTGAGTCTTCAAACAAGAATCCATTCCGGATAAGAGCTTACTCATACCTTAAAATTTTCACGGTTACTAGCCAATTATACAACACTTGTGGAACACGAACTTGTGGTGAACTAAAGCGGATAATATCTTGACAATGGAAGGAGCTACGTCTCATAATATGGATACTAATGCCCTTGATTCTATGAGGGTCACTCTTGAGGCCGTTACCCGGATACTTGAAAGGTTGAATTCGGAATTTGGGGCCGTGAGAGGGGACTTGGCAGCAATAAAGGGGGAAGTGTCGACTATTAGTGGGAGATTAGAACAAGTGGAGAGTCAAAGGAACTCTCGTCCTTCTACTCCTCTACATGAATCTACCAATGGTCATGATAGGACCTCCTCCGCAACCATCACCCGCGAAACAGTCCACCAAATGCTAAATGCACCCCAAGCTCCACTAAATACCGCAAGCCAAACTACCTATTTTCCTCCAAACCGAGACCCCACTAGACCACTACATTTCCAAGCCCCTCCAATTCCACAAGAGGGATTTGGACGCCAAGTACCTCCACTAAATCCGAACCCTCCATTCCAAGCTCCATTAACCCAAAGACCGCAAATTCCAAATCCTCCGAATCAAAACGGCCAAGGCCGACCAGCCCACTTTGAAGGATACGGTAGAGAGGAGTATGAAGGAGATGGAGCCTTTGATGATGCTTATATGAGGGAGGAGGAGTTAAGAGGGGGTCGAGGAGAACCTAGGAGATACCGGGGGTATGGAGATAGGGGAAACCGACACCAAGAGAGAGACGTAGGCATCAACACCATCAAGTTGAGCCTACCCATCTTTAAGGGTGAAAGTGACCCCGAGACCTACTTAACTTGGGAATCGGCTTGTGACAAAGTTTTCCAAGTTAATGACATCTCAGAAGAAAAGAAGAGTTGTTACGCTATAGCTCACCTCGAGGGTTATGCTAACACTTGGTGGGAGTAAGTTAAACAATTTGGTAATGAATTAGTTGATGGGCAGCCACCACCTTGGTATCGGTTGAGGTATTTGATGAGACAACGATACCTTCCCGAGAGATATCGTCATGAGTTGCTTTCTAGATTATATGGCTTGCGGCAAGGAGGCAAGAGTGTGATGGCCTATTTTGAAGAGTTCCAACAACTCATGTTGAAACTTGATCATCGTGGGGAGCAAATCAGTCACGACATCATCCGGTTCAAGTGTGGGTTGAACAAAGAGATCTCCACTCATTTGAACCTTCACCGGTTTGAAACCATTGACGGTATATTCCAAGCGGCCCTTGAAATTGAAAGGGAACTTAAGGAGAGATCATCCTTCAAGGCAAGGGTACAAACCCCCTCGGGTTGGCCCAAAAACAAGGACCAACCCGCCCCTACGAAGCTGCCCGAGTCCAAAACAGTCCCTAAATTCCCTCCGAAACCGGAGGCTCACAAATATCCCAACCCAAAGGGGTTCCAATGCTTCAAGTGCCAAGGTTGGGGGCATAAGGCCAATGAATGTCCGAACCGGCGCAATGTGATCCTACGAGAAGGGAAAGTGTACTACCTTGGTGAGGAGGTGGTTTCCGAAAGGGGGGAGGATGAGGCCGAGCCTCAAGATGGAGAGGGAGCTGAAAATGGGCTGAATGAGGATGAATTAGATGGTAGTGAAGATGTCTATCCACAAGAAGGGGAGTGTGTGGTTCCAAACTTTGTGGTTAGACGTGTCATGATTAGTAAGGCGATAGATGACCCGAGTCAAAGGGAAAATCTATTCCATACTAAGTGTCTTGTAAAGGGGAGTGTGTGCACCTTGGTGATTGATAGTGGTAGTTGTACGAATGTTGCGAGCCATGCTATGGTAAATTTCTTGAAGCTACCAACTACACTACACACTAGTCCTTACAAGCTAAAATGGTTGAACGATTGTGGTGAATTAAAGGTCACAAGGCAATGTGTGATTCGGTTTAAGGTGGGAAACTACCACGATGAAGTGCTTTGTGACGTGATCCCAATGCAAGCATGTCACTTGTTGTTAGGTAGACCATGGCAATATGATAGGTCTACTAAACACGATGGGAGGTCCAACCGGTATACGCTTGAGAAGGATGGCCGAAAGGTCACACTTCACCCTCTTTCACCCTCCCAAGTAAATGAGTGGCATCAAAAGATGAGAGAGTTGAAGGGAAAGGGGAAGGAATCCGGAAAGGAAGAAAAGGGGGGGAGTGCCGTAGGTGAGGAAGTAGGGACATCCGAGGCTGTCCCAATGACAAGGGAGATGGAAAACGTAGTGATGTTGGCTAGGAGGAAAGAACTCTTCGTGGACCATGATGAAAACAAGCCGATGTTACTTTTGGCCCATTGTTTTAATACTAACCCCACTAATTCTTCCATTTCCCCTTTGATTTCTTGTGTGTTGCAGGAGTATGAAGATGTATTTCCTCAAGAACTTCCGCAAGGATTGCCCCCACTTCGGGGAATTGAGCACCAAATTGATTTGGTGCCGGGTTCACAACTTCCAAACAAACCGGCCTATAGGAGCAATCCCATGGACACTAAGGAGCTTGAAAGACAAGTTGAGGAGCTTCTCAACAAGGGATACATCAAGGAAAGCATGAGTCCGTGTGCTGTTCCGGTGCTTTTGGTACCGAAGAAGGACAGAACTTGGCGCATGTGCGTCGATTGTAGAGCCATCAAAAAAATCACTATAAGGTATCGTCATCCAATCCCTAGACTAGATGATATGTTAGATGAGCTCCACGGATCTTGTTTGTTTTCTAAAGTGGACCTTAGGAGCGGCTATCACCAAATTCGCATGCAACCCGGTGATGAGTGGAAGACCGCATTCAAGACCAAATTCGGTCTATATGAGTGGCTGGTCATGCCCTTCGGCCTTACCAATGCTCCTAGCACCTTTATGAGGCTAATGAATCATGTAATGAAGCCTTATATTGGAAAGTTTGTGGTGGTTTACTTTGACGATGTGTTGGTGTATAGTAAATCTATTGATGATCATGTAATGCATTTGAGATGTGTGTTTGATGTGCTCCGAAAGGAGAAGCTGTATGCCAACATGGAGAAGTGTTCTTTTGGTGTTGATAAGGTTATATTCTTGGGTTTTGTCGTGAGCTCAAGGGGTGTGGAAGTGGACGATTCCAAGATAGACTCTATTCGAAGTTGGCCGACCCCTAAGACTATTGGAGAAATCCGAAGTTTCCACGGGTTGGCAAGCTTTTATAGGAGGTTTGTCAAAGGATTTAGCTCTATAGCAGCCCCCTTGACCGAGGTAATTAGAAAGGACGGACCCTTTAAATGGGGTGATGAGCAGGCTAGGGCTTTTGAGGCCTTGAAAGCTACGCTCATCTCGGCGCCTTTATTGCAATTGCCCGATTTTGATAAGATGTTTGAAGTAGAGTGTGATGCTAGTAAGGTTGGCATCGGGGCTGTTTTGATGCAAGAAGGTAAGCCCGTTGCTTATTTCAGTGAAAAGCTCAAAGGGGCAACTCTTAATTACTCAACTTATGATTTGGAGTTGTACGCCCTTGTCAGAGCTTTGGGAAATTGGCAACATTATTTGTGGCCTAAGGAGTTTGTGATACGAACGGATCATGAGTCGTTGAAACACCTTAAGAGCCAAGACAAGTTGAATAGGCGTCATGCTAAGTGGATTGAGTTCATCGAGACTTTCCCTTATGTAATTCATTACAATAGGGGAAAGGAAAATGTTGTTGCCGATGCCTTGTCTAGGAAGCATGTGCTTGTTGCTACCTTGTCTTCGAAATTGATGGGTTTTGAGAGCTTGCGGTTGTTGTATCCCGAGGATCCTACCTTTGCTCCTATTTTTAGGGAATGCGAAGAGTGGGGAAGGGACCGTTGGCTTAAGGAGAATGACCATTCCTCCTACTCTCGGTTCGATGGGTATTTGTTCAAAGTGAGGAGGTTGTGTGTTCCTTCTAGTTCTTGGAGGGAATTATTTGTTAGGGAGGCCCATGACGGAGGCCTCATGGGGCACTTTGGGGTAGACAAGACCCTCGGAATCTTAGAGGAGAACTTCTATTGGCCCAAAATGCGCAAAGACGTCACTAAAATTTGTAGTCAATGCGTGGCCTGCCGGAGTGCGAAATCTCGTCTCCTACCTCAAGGATTATACACCCCACTCCCTACTCCCCTTAGACCTTGGTTGGACATTTCGATGGATTTTGTTTTGGGGCTGCCAAGGACTAGAAAGGGACGAGATAACATTTTTGTTATTGTTGATAGATTCTCTAAAATGGCTCATTTTATTCCATGTGCTAAAACCGAGGATGCTCGTAGTGTAGCTTTATTATTTGTTGAACATGTTGTAAAGCTTCACGGGGTACCGAGGACTATTGTGAGCGATAGGGACTCCAAGTTCCTAAGTCTCTTTTGGAAGTCCATGTGGGGTAGGCTTGGAACGAAGTTACTTTTCTCTACGTCTTGCCACCCACAAACCGATGGCCAAACGGAGGTAGTAAATAGAACCTTAGGGTCTATGCTACGTTCTATGGTTAAAGGTAAACTGACTTCATGGGAAGATAACCTACCCTTGGTGGAATTTTCATACAACCGGGTAATACATTCGAGCACGGGAATGACTCCCTTTGAATGTGTTTACGGCCTGAATACCCTTACCCCTTTAGATCTCACTCCTTTGTCTAGTGATCTCATGACCAGCTTAGATGGAAATAAAAGAGCCGAGGCAATGAAGAAAATGCATGAGACGGTGCGGATCAAGCTTGAAAAGAAGAACCAAGAGGTTGCAAAAAGGGTAAACAAAGGGAGGAGAAGGCTTGTGCTTGAACCCGGAGATTGGGTGTGGGTGCATCTTCGAAAGGATCGGTTTCCAGATCAAAGGAAGTCCAAATTGCTGCCAAGGGGTGATGGTCCTTTCCAAGTACTCGAGAGAATCTATGACAACGCCTACAAGATTGACCTTCCACCGGAATATCAAGTGCACAACACTTTCAACGTTGGTGATCTCTCCCTCGTGGATGCGGTTGAAGATGACCAAATGCTGAATTTGAGGTCAAATTCCTCTCAAGATGGAGAGGATGATACGGTTGGGGCAGCCTCCACAGGTACACGGCCTTTCACACGAAGCCAAGCTCGGGAATTACAAAAACTCCAAGCTTTGTTCATGCAAATGGCCGTGTGTGAGTTGGTGATTGAACCAACCAAGGACCTAAACGTTTTATGTGTGAAGAGAGGTCTTAATGTGTAATAAACTACTCTCCAAGGTTGGCACAAGAAGCAAGGGCGGATGGGTCATTTTACCCCTTTTGTTTGTAGTATAAATAGAACATGTTAGAGAGTTATTCCTTAGTTTTTGAATGCTGATTTTGTAACCTAAAAACACTAAACATTTCGTCTCTCTCTTCCACTCTTAGAATCCGTCCCTATTATCTCACAAGTAGAGGGATACTTGTGTTGTCTCTTTGGCTAGAAACAAGGGTTTTGAGGTCGTTGAGTGCCTCTTGGTCCTCGTAAGAACTTGGTGTTTATATTCATTAGACTTAGGGTCCTCTCTTGGTGTAGGGTTCTTAGTTTCTTGAATGTTATATGTCAAGTTATCTATCTTTCTTTATCTTGTTGTTGTTGTTGATTTTGTTATCTTAAAGTCTAGTGAAGCCGTGTGGGGCTCTTTTCGATTCACTAGCATTGTTATCTATCTTGTTGTTCTTGTGTTGTTGGACTGAAAAAACGAAACTTAAACTTGTTGTTCTTGTGTTGTTGGACTGAAATCCGAGCCTACTTGAAGCTCTTGGTGTTGTTGGTTTGGATTCCGTATCAGATGATGATTTGGCTCCTATGGCTGTACGAACAACTTATGACTAAAATGAGTCATAGGTTTGATAGTGAGTATAAAGACTCAAGGATTCCAAGAGAAAAATGTTGGGGTGTTAAAGAATAGTAATCTAACTGCTACCTAACCAAATCCCCATAGTATCAAAAGGGTAAAAACAACAGGAAATAAAATCCAATTGAACCATATAAGCACAGTGGATGCAAACAATAAGTAATACAAAGTACAAGACAAGTAGAAAATTAATCAATGTGAAAGAATTCCTTGAAAAACAATATAAAATAAGAGAAATGTGCAACTGTACCATATATTCCTTCTCAACCCCTGTATACCTTTGCTACACTAGAACCAAACATCCAAGATAAGCATTAGTAAGATTAAATGTCGAAAATAGAACTGTGGAAAAAATAATTTAGAATCAAAAATATCAATTGCCTAGAATAAAATCATGGCTCATAAAATAATATTTTCAAAATTGAAGAGGGGATAAAATAGTCCCATTTCTTTTAAGAAAGGCAAATCCATTT
Organism: Capsicum pubescens; assembly: GCA_030864215.1. Classification (NCBI taxonomy): domain Eukaryota; kingdom Viridiplantae; phylum Streptophyta; class Magnoliopsida; order Solanales; family Solanaceae; genus Capsicum; species Capsicum pubescens. The sequence goes on along the minus strand of CM061549.1, from coordinate 154,276,157 downwards.
CAAGTATTTAAATTCCCTTTTTTAAGTTGAAACATAATATTTTTACCAAGTTGTCATTATGTCATGAAGATACAACAACAACATAAAAAATAAGGTAAATTAATGATCCAAAAATCAATAACCAGTAAATGATACTATAGCGAAGGAGTCTAAGGCCCCAAACCATTGAAAAAATACTATCCTAGGGTAGTTGTTCTTTGGAAAAATTCTATAGTAACAACAAATCCCCGCGGGAACCCTATCTAAGGCAAGAAATTACCCCAAACTAAGCTCTAGCATCTGACTCTAATCTCAAGAATACTACGTAAACTAAGCCAAGTCCTAAACAAGAAGAGACTACCAAGGTTAATGATTTTAAGGAGTAATTATACTCAAAGGCCCTTTAAAAGTTATGGGGATAATAAATTCCTAATTAGAGTGTATTCAAATCATAATATAGCATCAATAATTAGCAAGTCACCATTCAATTACCTTAAACGAGCAAAGTCAGAGAGTAGGTCATCGTAACCTACCAAGATGCTGAAGATCACACTCACAACCAACTAAATTAAAGCTTTTTAAAATCGAGAATCTCTCATCCACTTTCACCGAACTAAAATAATAATCTACACATAAATACAAGAAGAAGTACACCCATATTACAAGTGTATGCTTTGGGTCAAAATTTGGGTTAGAAATCATCTGTGGGGCCTGCTTATGGAATCATGAAATTGAACTCGCAATTATGTCCCTTACAGACAAGAATCTCATATGATTCCAGGAATACTGCCCAGACCCATAAGAATATCCTCCTAAGCAACTCAAAGATTGCATAAGCTATTGCACTAGCATAACAATATATTAGAAAATTTAGCTAAGTCTAAATGGTTTTCAATCGGGTGCTTAAAATTCATTCAAAATCCCATGATCACAAATAAAATATGTTATCTTCTTAAAAATTGCATTCTAGACTCAAAAAAATTAATAAAATTCCTAATAAAGAGTATTTCAGTAAAGTATGAGTCCCACACACAACCTTCCATATTAACCAACAATCAATTGATAGCCCAAAATAAGTTTAAAACTATTAAGACTTAGACAAGAGGTCTCCCTAGCCCAAAAACCATTTTCTAGAGGTAAAGGAACTGTTACAATTTCCATCCTATGCCGTTTACTAGAATCCAAGTTCCAAAATAGTAAAACAACATAAAAATCAAATAAACTGACCATAATCCAAACTATTAGGTTAAACAAGTATTAAATGACTTGGGGCAGCTACAAAAAATCTCTAAATATAAAAAAAATGTACGAAAAATAGAAAAATGACTAGAAGGATCATTATATAATAACAATTAAGCATAACTATTGTTAATGTGGATAAGCCAAAAAATATACTAGTATGATGATCTGAATATCATAAAATAAGTAACCCTTCATAAAACAATAACAATAAGCAGTCTCATTTTTTTATGTAAGTAAAATCAATTACCTGTTCAGTAATAAACTCATTGAATATTTTATTTTATAATAAATTATATATTTGGAAGGTTACCAAGAATAAATCATATAATCAATATGACTCGCTTCTTTAAGAAAATTCAAAAACATGGACCCTCATAAATAGACAAAAATGCATATTATTATATCTTTACTTGAGTGTGATCAATAATATTATGCTAGTTCTACCTTTTCATGAGTGACGGTTGTAATGGTAATATAGAAATACAAGGTGCACTTGGTCTAACAACATGATTCACTCAAGGTCTACTCCCTTTTATTCTTTTATTTGTAAAGTAGTACGTACTTTATGAAAAGATTTTCAAAATAATACAAGGCAGTTAAGCTCTTGCAAAGTTATATCACATATAAAAATTGAACAAAATACATATCAAAATACTTATTTATCAAGTGATGCAGCTATATAACAATAGTAATCATAACTCAAATAACATTAAAAAAATGTCTAGTTATAGTGAAAGCATCTACTATTATGATAAACATATCAAATTTTAGTTTTTGTACACATCAAGTAAAGACTTGTCGTGTAACTTCAAAGCATCTACTAACGCCTTCTATTTAAAAAATCATGTAAAACTATGCATGTTATGAAAATATAAATTATGGAAAGGTTACTATTTGTAGTACTCGTGTTGGAATACCAAGCTCGTCAACTTGAACAATTTGTATGACTTTCTTTGATTAATCTATAATCACATCATATCAATATTATGTTAATTTCTTTGTGTAGTCTAATTCATAACTATTTTAGAATATCCAAACATCGGGATTAACGTTTTAACTCTCAACCAGTCAAATATACATCAATTTATCAACTCTAAAATCTCAATGTAAGTCCCAAGTGACAATGTTGGACATCCACGCTCGTCATGCAATGTGTCACCCACTAGGATACTTATAAATAACTTTAGACAAGAACATTAGTATATGACTATTGTACTAAATTATTAAAAGAATTGGTTGGAGTTTTACAACTAATTAGTATCTTATCTTACCCATTAACAATAAAAGGAAAAAATTTTCTTTTCATGAAAAATTTTCATACCCAATTCAATATAATCATAAGAATACCTTGAAATATGAAATAACTATGATTAGGTTTGATAACTTTCGTTGCTATCAGAAATAAGCCTCTTTTCTCTATTTTTGGTCTTCCATAAAAGATGGATTTCAGTTCCTTATTTCCGTTCTTATTCTATATTTGTTTTTCATTTTCTCCAACTCAACCTTTTTAATTTTTGTTTTAAATTTTCTCTATTGTTTTGTTTGGGACACCCTAAGGTCCCTTTTTCCCACTTTATAGGTTCCTTATAGGCCTAACCTCATAAATTTTTCAGTCTTTGTATAAGTAATTTGACTCTTTAAACATTTCACTCCTTTTTCCTTTAGCAACTTAAATTTTTTTTATATGGGTATTACATTCTTCAATCCATACCTTATGAACTTTGGTCCCAAATTTAAAACTAGTGCATACCTATAGACTAAAACAAGTGAGGATACATGACTCGCGCATCATTTTTAAATTCCCAAATAGCATATTTAATGGTATGATTTTTGCATAAGACTTTCACTAATACAATTTCTTTTGAATGTAACATTCGTAATTATCTGTCAAAGTAGCCACTGACTCTTTCTCATATGTCAAGATCTTATAAAGTTGTACAAATAGTGTTTCAAGAGCACGAGAGGGTTATGATATACATTTTATTAGCCTAAAGACATGGAAAACTATATGAATAAAAGATATCTCAGGAAGTGCAAAGCAATATGCAACTTCTCCTACCCAATCGATTATCTTGTATGGTCTTATAAATCTTAGATCCTAGGATCAAATTATTTATTTTTCCAAATAAAATTAGATCTTATATAAGATAGAATCTTATAAGAACTCTGTCCCTAATTGTATACACTAAATCTCTTCTTCTCTTATCCATAAAAGACTTTTATCTACCTAGATCTATGAACAATCTCTTTCTAATTAACTAGACCTTGTCAATCGCTTTGTATACCAAGTTGAGTCACAATACATTAGTCCGTCCTACTTCAAACCAACCAATAAAATAAATACATTTCATACCATATGAGGCATCATATGGAGCCATTGGAAAGTTGTTGTAGTAGGAAACTATAGATAAATGTAGGTAAGCATTCTAAATGCCACCAAACTCAAAAATTCAAGCTCTTAACGTATCCTCTAAAATTTGCATAGCACGTTAAGAATGTCGATTTATCTATTGATGAAATCCAATAATTAATTTAACTTGAGTACCTATGCTTCTAGATAAGATTTTTCAAAAGCATGAAGGAAATATGATCCTTATCGAAGATAATGGATGCTACATCCTGTGAAATCAAACATATTTGATTCACATACATTTGCGAATACTTCACCCATCGTAAGTTAAATAACCAACTTAGAGGTTGTAATAACTATAAGTTCTTCTATAGATCTTGTTGTTTGAGGTAGAACAATCACAAAGTCAATAGTCAGCCTTTATTATTCGCACTCCAGGATCTCAAGCTAATTTGGTAGGCTAGCAGGTATATGATTATCCTTAAGAATCTAAATAACTAGAGAAAGGATGCAATCATTTTTTTGTAATTTTACACTAATATAATCAGTACATGACACAATACCTTTTAATTCATGTAGGATGTATGGTATGCATAAAATTATAGGTTTCCTCAAGAATAGCTTCTCTCAACATATCTATGTCTAGTGAATATAAAAGGTTATTTAATTTAAAATTGCCATCACTATCAATGTCATAACCTTGTCTGTATTCACTATAATCTCATTTTTATATTCACATCATTGATCATATTTGTATTACATTTATTTAACTTGTTTTAGCAGTGAATACTTTGTTTAAACATAATGAAACAAAGTCAAAGAACTTCTCACATCCGCAAGTGTGTGCATCCCATTTGTTAACAAACCCATTTTAGATGAGAAATATAAGACATATGGCCTTAGAATTTCCTTATTTATTCATCTACCGTAACATTTTCCTTCCTCAGTTAACATCAAATAGTAAAAATTTGTAAGTGATTGAGTAGTTCATCCACTGATGCAAATTGAAGAATCAAGTCTTTCTATTGGAAAACAAATTTCAGGCTTTTGTGGTAATAAATTGTTATGACCTTGCCACAATAAATCATGTTATGAGTTTCACCCGTACTAACCCTCGGTGGGAGAACTATCTAACCTGAATTTAATATTATTCATTTATCTAATTTAACGACAAAACCAACATTTCCTTGATAAAGTTAAATAACTTAGAACTTTAATACTAGTGTCGAAAATAACAATAAAGTCTAAACATTTCCTTGAAATTGAAAGTCATCATATCAGAACTCTAGCTAAACAAGTCTACAGGCACAACCCAAAAAAATCACCAATAATGAAAAGTATGTCCATACCTAGAGATAAGGACATGATCAGGTTTATGTGATCCACAAAAACCTGAGAATGAATTCTCACCCTTAGATCAGGAACATGTTGTCACCTATGAATAAGGTCTCGCAAAAGTCATCAGAATATCCTCCGAACTCAATAAAAGAAGAGCACATGGTAGTATTACTACAAAGCACTATGTGATGGCAAGTATCTTAGGCTAACTCAATTTTAAAGATATGAACTCTTAATAAAATATCAATAAATAGGTAACATACATAACAAGAAATATCATGGCATCAAATCTCTTTACTTCAATAGAAAATTACAGCCAATCAAACAACGTAAGCATCAACCACCTCAACTAAGCATCATAATTCCCACTTTACTAATAATATAAAATAGAAAAATTATACCCAAATTCATTTTTACCATTTCTTATCATTTAGATTCGTAATCAAATAAATACCCCAAGGGTCAGTCAAAACAAGGAACCAAAAAATAACATCAAGTATAAACTGGACTGCACAAGGAACTAGAAAATATCATACACAATAACTTGTCAGCTTGAGGAACCTTCAAACTCTCCAGTGTTATAGTGTATACTAATGTTATGGAACTGTTGTTTCACACTAGCCATGACCTGTAGGGGGCGAGCTCTGTCCATGTATCAATCACAATACGAAACTAAGTATCATGCCACCATTATCACAAGCCAAGTTTTAGCCATACTTATTAAAACATCCCCACCCTTATACCATATTAATTCACCAATTCTACCTCAAGCTATGCATTTAACATAAATTAATTCACAATAATAACCAATTACTAGTTATAAGTACAAATTCTCTAGTAAGCTCATTATTAATCAACACTTGCATTTTATAGTCAATCATTTTGCACCATTCAAAAGCATGACTTGACACCAAGTTAACAACCATTCAGTTAATGAGATCATATACAATCAAACTAAGTTTAAACTCCAATTCAACCATGACCTACCTCAAATCAAGCCACAAAATTCTCTATTTCACCTGAGCTTTACCTTTCCTTGTAATTCCGGCTCCTTCTATTCTTAAACAACAAATAAATAATAACTCAATGAGTTGTCCATCAATTCTAGGATTTAAGAACCTAGTTTAACTTATTTTACCCCTGCACATAATATAATTCACCATTATAGTGTTTTTCACTCTTCAATCCACTCTAATTCCTCATAATTAGGATTTATGAAACAATTTCTACTCTAGAAAGCATAATCAAACCATCTAGAATCATTAATGAGTGACTAAAACTATCCAAAACTAATTTGCACTAGATCATCCAACCTACCATTAGTCCTATAATTTTATCTATAAACATATTTTAATGATTCTACGAATTTAAGAAGTAATTTAGTGTTAGAAATGTGGCATTATCTTACCTTGATGGTTGGAAACCACTATTTATAGGATATTGCCTCTTCTATTTCCTTAGTTTGATATGTTGAATTTTGAATAAAATACTACCAAAACACAAAGAACACTGACTATTTATTTCCCTAATCTTGGTACAATAGGCCGATTCTCGCTGTAGCAGCACAATCAAGAGGTGGACTTCCACTGCAGTGGCTAATAGTTTTTCGTAGTTGTCCTATTGTAGTCACCTCATTCCTATTGTAGAAGCTTTAAAGTAAAAAATTGGGATAGTTTGCCAGTTTTGGTCTCTTTACGACAAACTCTCTGGAGTGTAACATTATGAATAAATCCTTTTACAACATACACTATAACAAGAGTTCTACTAACCCAATTTTGATTCAAAAAGTTTCAATGGATTACTAAACCTACTAGATAACACAATTTCATCTTAAATCCATTAAACACTACACCATCAGTCACCAGAATTATCTAGTTTACACAAAACTAAAAATTCATTTGATTATAGGCTAGCTGAAGATTTCAAAATTTCCATCCGAGGGAAAACTTATGCCACACCATAGTTAGGAAAGGGTCATTAGAAACCTATGTTATCTTGCAAGCACTAATTTTATTCTAATTAGATAAGAGCACCCTTACCACCCACTAATTATTATGCAAAAAATCAATAAAGAAGTTTATTATTTTTAAACAATCCAAATGTATAAATGACCATAATCACAATGTGAAAATCTTTACAAATATTTATATACATATTTGATAGCTTACAATATTCCCAAAGATTATTCTTGACATGTATAACAAATTTCAATAGAAAAGTAAGACAAGATAAATAGAGATCCACTGCTCGAAAGAAAGATGAAGAAGTTTCTAATGAATACTCACCTTCCACATAAGAGACTTCTAGTCAAGTTACAATACATCTAATCCCAAAGAGGATGTATCAAGAGTAGTATTAGCATATCAATTTTACTGGTAGGCATCATCAGTCGACAAGGGTTAGAATTATGAACATCATAGAACAATTAAGGAAATAATTATGGCAACTTACACTTGAGTAACAGCTAATACTCCACAATGAACCTTTCCTTTTTAAACTACGTGTGATTAAGCTACTACTTAAATTACTCAATTAGTTGATTCTAATCATCATTAAGATCATTAGATAATGTTTCCCAACTATTACACCCCTAGTATGCCACAAACAATTTTAATCATGTAACTCAAATAACATCAACCATTCTCTTTAGTCCACTCGATAGTTCCACTAACCTCAACATTACTATGTTCATCTTCTTATTTACATGTATCATCTAAATAGTTATAAATAAATAATTTCCAACAACAGTACAATAATATCCATTGACCCCTATTAGCCATGATGTATCATGTAAGACCAACTACTGCCCCAACTAGATCATATCAAATAAGTAAAATGTTAATAAAAAAGGAAACATATATCAATCTACATATATAAGTGTGAATTCAATACCTAATCATCAATACTATTGTCCATCATAACTAGAGTATTCCAATGCTACCTTAATCACCATATTATGTTTGTCGAATAGTTATAAATTGCAAAAGACAAACTTCATCCTTGTACCAAATTGGTGCGGTACCCAACCCTCTAAAGTATGACTAATTAAGAAATCATTCCAGTATGGTACTCGACCTCTAACTATTATAATATCATGAATAAAACTAATATCATATCAAGATGTTTCATAGTGAACCAATAACATAAGTACACAAGTTATGCTCAATAAAGACTTAGTAAATGTCGATTATCTCATGCATACAACAATATCAGCCAAGTTCATCCATCACAAGTATGCCTAAAAGACAATTCATAGATACTTAACTTATGATTATGCATGGATTCTAAATCAAGAATACAACTATAAATATATATATACCCATTAACTCTTTAATCCTATTTAATGAATATCAATTTTAGTATGACTCATCCCTATCTAATGATTCTCATATATAATAACATTACAAGATCAATGGTTATCACTTTTTAACCAATTTATAGTACATCGTTACTATGAGAAATTATGAGTTTAATATTGCCTCCTCATTCTACTTTTTCTTCCTTTGAAAACTTTAGATAAAGACCCCTTAGACTACTAAAATTATTGCCTTACCTTTCATTATTTAAAATTAGCCTTAATAAGTACTATCACATAGAAAAAAGCACAATGCGAACACCTAAACATCATTCATCCCTTCTGTCAAAGTAATTAGACTATCTCATAACTATACTACCATATCTTTAACTTGTCATCACATAGCTATCCTGACATAAGAAATTCATTAAGATTATCAAACAATAATATAAAACTTCAATGAAACACACATATGACATATTAGAATATCAAGCATCTTTTTATACACAATTTAATGTTATTATCTATCTAATCTCCATGCTCATAGGCCTAAACATTCTTTCTCCCATCAAAACTATATTTCATATATGTTAACTAACTAATTGTAGTCTACTACTCATAAACCAAAGAATATCTCAACATCCAGCTATAATATACATGGGGTATGGACCCATGTTCCTTAATTTGGAGAACAAATTTAATAAAGGAATCATAATGATGTTATGGAAAATAAGTCTCTTAAGAGTGTTTTCTTTATATTCTAGTAGTTTTATAGTTTGAACTAGCCCTAGTATGCTTTTTGGAAAGAGGAAACTATGTTAAAACTAAAACAGGTAAAAAGGGTTTAAAATCTGTTTAGGCTACTACCAAGGCTCCACTACAACAACCCTAAGATTGCTGGAGCGATACCACTATAGTGGTTAGGGAATTTCTATAACAACCCTTAGATAGTAAGCCTGAACTATTTTTGTAATGTTCCCTAAAACTTAGCAACACACACCATGAAATTACCTTTACTCGATCTTGACTTGATACAATATTTGGATTTCAGTACTTTTAATTGTGAAATTATACATAATGATAGAATAGGTCATTATAATAGATACCAACTTACCAATCATTCATCCCTGAATTGTCACAGGTGAATGAAATTAAATATCAAATTGTTAGGAAGAAGATATGGTATTGAACAATGCTTAATATATCAATCCATGAAAATATAATGTAGGCCTTTGATCAAGGACCCTATACACTACTATCATATGTGTTAACTTTGCACACAATTCAATTTTCAAGAACTTAACACACAATGATGAATAAAAAAGACCTCATTATATTAGGCTCTTAGATCCCTATGATAACCAGATGGAAAATTATTGGAGACAACACACAACACTGTACGAAAAATAGAACACACATGAAATTTTCATTGGTGGCCATTATAATGGCTAAGGCTCATGAGAGAAACACCATTTTAGTGGGTAACACGCCACTACATTAGACCCTTGGTAGTTTCAAAAAGAAAAACTTATCAAAAGAGGGAAAATATTCTATTTCCCATATCATATTAACACTCTCTCCAAATGAAAAATTCTCTATCAGCCAACCTCTTCTATCATCGAATCTTAAGGTATACTCTTAAATTCTCATTTTATTATGTTGTTTACTACTTAATACTATGAATAAAGTTTAGGATAGTTATAGATTCAAATCTAATCGAGTTTCTTTGGCATGATATTTATTTGGGTTCATGGTGAATGGGTTCTAACTGCATTCTAGTTTTCCTTGTGTTCTCAACGCTCTTATATCATTCTAGGAATAACATTTATGAGGTTTATCGGGTTTTGAACTCCAAAATTGGAGTGGGCAAATAAACAATGCTTATTTTAAAGATTTTAATCCACTCAATATTGATTTGGGGTATTCTCTTTGCGAAAATAACATAGAATAGTTATGCACTACTTCCCCATGCCTAACTGTGGTAGGAATTTAGAAAACAACATAAGAACATTATAATAGAGTTATTGGAGTTGGAATCCCCACTAGAAACAAAGATCCTGCTAAATTGACATATGTATCACTATTATGTACTACTATAGTAGTCACCATCACATGGAGACACTCGATAAAAGTCTGGGCACCACCATATTGACCCTATGTAGTGAGCCCCCTAGAATTTTGGGATTTTTCTTTAGAATTTCTCATTTCTATTATGCCCTCGTTTTTAAGCCTAGTTTTTCATACATTAACTTATGGGAACATTGACTCAATAACCTTTTCATTTATTCAGGTAGTACTTATTCATTGATGATAATATTAATATTCTCCCCATCTATGAGAAATTTTTCACTAGCCACTACAGGCAATAATTCTTGGATTTACAGATTAACTTGGATTTACAGATTAAGTAGTTACTCACATGAATGTGGATTTATGGTAGATAAACTAGAGGTGGAGGCACTCTAGTTGTACTCTCTATTATGGGAGATTAGTTGGGAAACATTGGTACAACCAATCGACCTTTGAAATGAGTATTGGGTGAGGGAGTCTATGATAATCACCCCTTAATAAAGTGGAAAACTCCTAATTCTACCAGCTATGTAGGGGGTATGGGTTTCCTAGTTGGTACGAAGGACATAAAAAAGATATCGGGGGTATCGAGTCGCCCTAATGAGCCATATTTTTCTAAGGAGATTGTCAGTGACCAGAATTTGATGGGTCAGATATTATTGATCCCAAGAAAGATTACTTCAAATGCTTGGTTACATAGATCAAAGGCCATCATGAGCATTAAACTTAATATCGAGGAAAAATTATGGTTGAACTCAAAATTTTAGAGGATCTATCTTTCTTTGACCATGACTGACATGGTCTTACAGCGAGCCTTTATGATTTTCTTGCTATGTACAAGGTGAGCTTAAATCTCGGTGAGCAGATAGGCGAGGAGTGAAAGGGCTTCTATAACTAGTTGATACAAAATCAAACCCACAACACCAAGAGCTTCAAGTAGGCTCGGATTTCAGTCCAACAACACAAGATCAACAAGTTTAAAGTTTCGGTTTTCAGTCCAACAACACAAGAATAACAAGATAAACAACAATGCTAGTGAATCAAAAAGAGCCCCACACGGCTTCACTAGACTTTAAGATGACAAAATCAACAACAACCACAAGATAAGGAAAGATAGATAACTTGACATATAACATTCAAGAAACTAAGAACCCTAACATCAAGAGAGGACCCTAAGTCTAATGAATATAAACACCAAGTTTTTACGAGGACCAAGAGGCACTCAACGACCTCAAAACCCTTGTTTCTAGCCAAAGAGACAACACAAGTATCCCTCTACTTGTGAGATAGTAGTGGCGGCTCCCAAGAGTGGAAGAGAGAGAGAGAAGTTTAGTGTTCTTAGGTTACAAAAATCAGCATTCAAAAAAGTGAGGACTAACTCTCTAACATGTTCTATTTATACTACAAACAAAAGGGGTAAAATGACCCATCCGCCCTTGCTTCTTGTGCCAACCTTGAAGAGTAGCTTATTACACATTAAGACCTCTCTTCACACATAAAAACGTTTAGGTCCTTGGTTGGTTCAATCACCAACTCACACACGGCCACTTGCATGAACAAAGCTTGGAGTTTTTGTAATTCCCGAGCTTGGCTTCGTGTGAAAGGCCGTGTACCCGTGGAGGCTGCCCCAACCGTATCATCCTCTCCATCTTGAGAGGAATTTGACCTCAAATTCAGCACTTGGTCATCTTCAACCGCATCCACGAGGGAGAGATCACCAACGTTGAAAGTGTTGTGCACTTGATATTCCGGTGGAAGGTCAATCTTGTAGGCGTTGTCATTGATTCTCTCAAGTACTTGGAAAGGACCATCACCCCTTGGAAGCAATTTGGACTTCCTTTGAGCTGGAAACCGATCCTTCCGAAGATGCACCCACACCCAATCTCCGGGTTCAAGCACAAGCCTTCTTCTCCCTTTGTTTACCCTTTTTGCAACCTCTTGGTTCTTCTTTTCAAGTTTGATCCGCACCGTCTCATGCATTTTCTTCATTGCCTCGGCTCTTTTATTTCCATCTAAGCTGGTCATGAGATCACTAGACAAATGAGTGAGATCTAAAGGGGTAAGGGGATTTAGGCCGTAAACACATTCAAAGGGAGTCATTCCCGTGCTCGAATGTATTACCCGGTTGTATGCAAACTCCACCAAGGGTAGGTGATCTTCCCATGAAGTCAGTTTACCTTTAACCATAGAACGTAGCATAGACCCTAAGGTTCTATTTACTACCTCCGTTTGGCCATCGGTTTGTGGGTGGCATGACGTGGAGAAAAGTAACTTCGTTCCAAGCCTACCCCACATGGACTTCCAAAAGAGACTTAGGAACTTGGAGTCCCTATCGCTCACAATAGTCATCGGTACCCCGTGAAGCTTTACAACATGTTCAACAAATAATGAAGCTACACTACGAGCATCCTCGGTTTTAGCACATGGAATAAAATGAGCCATTTTAGAGAATCTATCAACAATAACAAAAATACTATCTCGGCCCTTTCTAGTCCTTGGCAGCCCCAAAACAAAATCCATCGAAATGTCCAACCAAGGTCTAAGGGGAGTAGGGAGTGGGGTGTATAATCCTTGAGGTAGGAGACGAGATTTCGCACTCCGGCAGGCCACGCATTGACTACAAATTTTAGTGACGTCCTTGCGCATTTTGGGCCAATAGAAGTTCTCCTCTAAGATTCCGAGGGTCTTGTCTACCCCAAAGTGCCCCATGAGGCCTCCGTCATGGGCCTCCCTCACAAATAATTCCCTCCAAGAACTAGAAGGAACACACAACCTCCTCCCTTTGAACAAATACCCATCGAACCGAGAGTAGGAGGAATGGTCATTCTCCTTAAGCCAACGGTCCCTTCCCCACTCTTCGCATTCCCTAAAAATAGGAGCAAAGGTAGGATCCTCGGGATACAACAACCGCAAGCTCTCAAAACCCATCAATTTCGACGACAAGGTAGCAACAAGCACATGCTTCCTAGACAGAGCATTGGCAACAACATTTTCCTTTCCCCTTTTGTAATGAATTACATAAGGGAAAGTCTCGATGAACTCAATCCACTTAGCATGACACCTATTCAACTTGTCTTGGCTCTTAAGGTGTTTCAACGACTCATGATCCGTCCGTATCACAAACTCCTTAGGCCACAAATAATGTTGCCAATTTCCCAAAGCTCTAACAAGGGCGTACAACTCCAAATCATAAGTTGAGTAATTAAGAGTTGCCCCTTTGAGCTTTTCACTGAAATAGGCAACGGGCTTACCTTCTTGCATCAAAACAGCCCCGATGCCAACCTTACTAGCATCACACTCTACTTCAAACATCTTATCAAAATCGGGCAATTGCAATAAAGGCGCCGAGATGAGCGTAGCTTTCAAGGCCTCAAAAGCACTAGCTTGCTCATCACCCCATTTAAAGGGTCCGTCCTTTCTAATTACCTCGGTTAAGGGGGCTGCTATGGAACTAAACCCCTTGAAAAACCTCCTATAAAAGCTTGCCAACCCGTGGAAACTTCGGATTTCTCCAATAGTTTTAGGGGTCGGCCAACTTCGAATAGAGTCTATCTTGGAATCATCCACTTCCACACCCCTTGAGCTCACGACAAAACCCAAGAATATATTCTTATCAACACCAAAAGAACACTTCTCCATGTTGGCATACATCTTCTCCTTTCGGAGCACATCAAACACACATCTCAAATGCATTACATGATCATCAATAGATTTACTATACACCAACACATCACCAAAGTAAACCACCACAAATTTTCCAATATAAGGCTTCATTACATGATTCATTAGCCTCATAAAGGTGCTAGGAGCATTGGTAAGGCCGAAGGGCATGACCAGCCACTCATATAGACCGAATTTGGTCTTGAATGCGGTCTTCCACTCATCACCGGGTTGCATGCGAATTTGGTGATAGCCACTCCTAAGGTCCACTTTAGAAAACAAACAAGATCCGTGGAGCTCATCTAACATATCATCTAGTCTAGGGATTGGATGACGATACCTTATAGTGATTTTGTTGATGGCTCTACAATCGACACACATGCGCCAAGTTCCGTCCTTCTTTGGTACCAAAAGCACCGGAACAGCACACGGACTCATGCTTTCCTTGATGTATCCCTTGTTGAGAAGCTCCTCAACTTGTCTTTCAAGCTCCTTAGTGTCCATGGGATTGCTCCTATAGGCCGGTTTGTTTGGAAGTTGTGAACCCGGCACCAAATCAATTTGGTGCTCAATTCCCCGAAGTCGGGGTAATCCTTGCGGAAGTTCTTGAGGAAATACATCTTCATACTCCTGCAACACACAAGAAATCAAAGGGGAAATGGAAGAATTAGTGGGGTTAGTATTAAAACAATGGGCCAAAAGTAACATCGGCTTGTTTTCATCATGGTCCACGAAGAGTTCTTTCCTCCTAGCCAACATCACTACGTTTTCCATCTCTCTTGTCGTTGGGACAGCCTCGGATGTCCCTACTTCCTTACCTACGGCACTCCCCCCCTTATCTCCCTTTCCGGATTCCCCCCCCTTTCCCTTCAACTCCCTCATCTTTTGATGCCACTCATTTACTTGGGAGGGTGAGAGAGGATGAAGTGTGACCTTTCGGCCATCCTTCTCAAGCGTATACCGGTTGGACCTCCCATCGTGTTTAGTAGACCTATCATATTTCCATGGTCTACCTAACAACAAGTGACATGCTTGCATTGGGATCACGTCACAAAGTACCTCATCGTGGTAGTTTCCCACCTTAAACCGAATCACACATTGCCTCGTGACCCTTAATTCACCACAATCATTCAACCATTGTAGCTTGTAAGGACTAGTGTATGGTGTAGTTGGTAGCTTCAAGAAATTTACCATAGCATGGCTCGCAACATTTGTACAACTACCACTATCAATCACCAAGGTGCACACATTCTCCTTTACAAGACACTTAGTATGGAATAGATTTTCCCTTTGACTCGGGTCATCTATCGCCTTACTAATCATGACACGTCTAACCACAAAGTTTGGAACCACACACTCCCCCTCTTGTGGATAGACATCCTCACTACCATCTACCTCATCAACATTTGGCCCATTTTCAGCTCCCTCTCCATCTTGAGGCTCGGCCTCATCCTCCCCCCTTTCGGAAACCACCTCCTCACCAAGGTAGTACACCTTTCCTTCTCGTAGGATCACATTGCGCCGGTTCGGACATTCGTTGGCCTTATGCCCCCAACCTTGGAACTTGAAGCATTGGAACCCCTTTGGGTTGGGATATTTGTGAGCCTCCGGTTTCGGAGGGAATTTAGGGACGGTTTTGGACTCGGGAAGCTTCATAGGGGCGGGTTGGTCCTTGTTTTTGGTCCAACCCGAGGGGGTTTGTACCCTTGCCTTGAAGGATGATCTCTCCTTAAGTTCCCTTTCAATCTCAAGGGCCGCTTGGAATATACCGTCAATGGTTTCAAACCGGTGAAGGGTCAAATGAGTGGAGATCTCTTTGTTCAACCCACACTTGAACCGGATGATGTCGTGACTGATTTGCTCCCCACGATGATCAAGTTTCAACATGAGTTGTTGGAACTCGTCAAAATAGGCCATCACACTCTTGCCTCCTTGCCGCAAGCCATATAATCTAGCAAGCAACTCATGACGATATCTCTCGGGAAGGTATCGTTGTCTCATCAAATACCTCAACCGATACCAAGGTGGTGGCTGCCCATCGACTAATTCGTTACCAAATCGTTTGACATACTCCCACCAAGTGTTAGCATAGCCCTCAAGGTGAGCTATAGCGTAGCAACTCTTCTTTTCGTCCGAGATGTCATTAACTTGGAAAACTTTGTCACAAGCCGATTCCCAAGTTAAGTAGGCCTCGGGATCACTTTCACCCTTAAAGATGGGTAGGCTCAACTTGATGGTGTTGATGCCTACGTCTCTCTCTTGGTGTCGGTTTCCCCTATCTCCATACCCCCGGTATCTCCTAGGTTCTCCTCGACCCCCTCTTAACTCCTCCTCCCTCATATAAGCATCATTAAAGGCTCCATCTCCTTCATACTCCTCTCTACCGTATCCTTCAAAGTGGGCTGGTCGGCCTTGGCCGTTTTGATTCGGAGGATTTGGAATTTGTGGTCTTTGGTTTAATGTAGCTTGGAATGGAGGGTTCGGATTTAGTGGAGGTACTTGGCGTCCAAATACCTCTTGTGGAATTGGAGGGGCTTGGAAATGTAGTGGTCTAGTGGAGTCTCGGTTTGGAGGAAAATAGGTAGTTTGGCTTGCGGTATTTAGTGGAGCTTGGGGTGCATTTAGCATTTGGTGGACTGTTTCGGGGGTGATGGTTGCGGAGGAGGTCCTATCATGACCATTGGTAGATACATGTAGAGGAGTAGAGGGACGAGAGTTCCTTTGACTCTCCACTTGTTCTAATCTCCCACTAATAGTCGACACTTCCCCCTTTATTGCTGCCAAGTCCCCTCTCACGGCCCCAAATTCCGAATTCAACCTTTCAAGTGTCCGGGTAACGGCCTCAAGAGTGACCCTCATAGAATCAAGGGCATTAGTATCCACACTATGAGACGTAGTTCCTTCCATTGTCAAGATATTATCCGCTTTAGTTCACCACAAGTTCGTGTTCCACAAGTGTTGTATAATTGGCTAGTAACCGTGAAATTTTTAAGGTATGAGTAAGCTCTTATCCGGAATGGATTCTTGTTTGAAGACTCAAAGAATTCTTGCCGGACTAGAGTCAAAAATCAGCAACTCATTCAAACGAATAAAAGCACTCAAATAAACGTTGACACGAACAAACGGTTCAAGGATCTAATTGACAACCTAGTAGGAATGTACTAGTTTGTTAATTAGTTCTAGGACCAAGTAAGGGAAACCAAGGATCAACAATTAGCAACCAAAGAATATCCTAAGTTGAGCTTATAGTGACGTGGCAGCATGCAATGGTTCCACACGTTTTTTTTTTTTTTTGTTAATATTCACACAACTTGTTATAGTTTGCAAAGTGTTTTTGGTGGGAAAAATAAAATCTTGTAGTATTTCACCCTTTTCAAACTCAAGAAAGTGATGTTTGGTAGACTAATCCCACAAAACAAGGCTCCTTGAATTAGGGAAAAGTGATTGACAAGACTAAAAGGTGATGGGTGCAAGTCTTTCACAACAACTTTATAGCTTGTCTTACAACTTGAGCACACAATAAGATGAACAAGATGAACAAGTTCAAAAGATGAACACCTCAACAATCTTCTTCAACTTCTTTAGCACATAAACACAACATCCACCGATTTGATTTCTTTTTGGTCATCAACAACATACAACTTTCGGCCACTTCAAGTCACTACACAATGTTCAAGTTTTCAAGCTCAACTTTTGGATCTAGACACCTTAGTGTTGGTGAGAAAGAAACCAACACTAGGAACTCACTAAACAAGCAAAATAACACTTAGATCTAGACATGCAACATCATTCTCGGATTCTACTTTTAAGGGACAGATTTTCAGAATTTCCTTTTGGTGTTGTTTGTTTAAGCCGTGTACTAGCCCAAGATGGGTTATGTTGGAACACAACCGGTCTTGCTTTGATACCAAATGATACAAAATCAAACCAACAACACCAAGAGCTTCAAGTAGGCTCGGATTTCAGTCCAACAACACAAGATCAACAAGTTTAAAGTTTCGGTTTTCAGTCCAACAACACAAGAATAACAAGATAAACAACAATGCTAGTGAATCGAAAAGAGCCCCACACGGCTTCACTAGACCTTAAGATGACAAAATCAACAACAACCACAAGATAAGGAAAGATAGATAACTTGACATATAACATTCAAGAAACTAAGAACCCTAACATCAAGAGAGGACCCTAAGTCTAATGAATATAAACACCAAGTTCTTACGAGGACCAAGAGGCACTCAACGACCTCAAAACCCTTGTTTCTAGCCAAAGAGACAACACAAGTATCCCTCTACTTGTGAGATAGTAGTGGCGGCTCCCAAGAGTGGAAGAGAGAGAGAGAAGTTTAGTGTTCTTAGGTTACAAAAATCAGCATTCAAAAAAGTGAGGACTAACTCTCTAACATGTTCTATTTATACTACAAACAAAAGGGGTAAAATGACCCATCCGCCCTTGCTTCTTGTGCCAACCTTGAAGAGTAGCTTATTACACATTAAGACCTCTCTTCACACATAAAAACGTTTAGGTCCTTGGTTGGTTCAATCACCAACTCACACACGGCCACTTGCATGAACAAAGCTTGGAGTTTTTGTAATTCCCGAGCTTGGCTTCGTGTGAAAGGCCGTGTACCTGTGGAGGATGCCCCAACCGTATCACTAGTTGAAAGACATATTTCTCCATTCATTGATAATATAGTTATTTTGGAAGATGCATATGCAAGAGGAGGTAGAGGATTTGTCATGACCTAAATGGTAATGATTAACACCTACCCTAATATATGGAGGGAGAACCATACTAAACTTAACCCTCACTAATTCAAGTGTTACTTTCACATTCACCTTATATTAACCTAATTTTTGGAAAAAGCACTAAATGGGCTTCATTCAATAAATAAATAACTATCAAACCAACATCAACACCATAAACTAATAGAGTAGGAAAACCTTTATTTGTTTCATCCCTGGTACAAAAAGTCACCATACAAGAACATCTAAAAAAATCAAGTTTTAAAACTAAATATCATCTAGAACAAAGAAATAAATAAAAGGCATTTATTTGTCCCAAATCAAGGTACATGAACAATGATAAGAAGATCCAAAGGCTGAAAAATCATGGTAATCACCGTTAAATAAGAATTTTATATGACTGGAGAAAGCCGAGATCTCCTCTCAAATATTGGAATATGCTTTACACTTAATAAATTCAAGTGTACAGGTAACATCAGTACATATACAAGTACTTGTAGGAATCATACACCAAATAAACTCTATAATATGAATGTAAGTAAATCAAATAATAGAAACAATGTTATCACAACACCTATAATTAGAAACATCAACACTTTTTAACAGTTTACATAATGGGAGTAATCGACACATATTTCACAGATATACACTTACCATTTTCAACACCAAGATATATTCACAACACATAATTATAAACAATACTCAATACACATAAATGAATCTATGAATGAAGGATTTTTGCATCTTCGTTCCTTTTCTCAATCTTATCACAATCATCATCATTATCATGCACATCATAATTTTTATAACATCATCAAAAACCTCATGAACATCGTGAGTTGTATATCATCATAATCATCATCCTAACAATATCAATATGTATGAATATGCAATACAATGAATAATCACAAGTAGTTCTCTAAGAAAATCACAATTACTCAATTCACGTATAAGAACAAAGTTGATCAAGTCCAATAGATACAATAAATCGTAATCTACCTTGATTCCTTTCTCAATAATACTTCTAGGATACAAGCTTGTCTTTTCTTTACCTTTCAACTTTTTGTTGATCTAGAACAATGAGATTACATACCCATTTAAGTTTTTTCATCCTTTTTTTACCACAAGGGATAATATTTATCCATTTTAACCATAAAAGTGTCTAATATCACCATCTTTGGTTTTTCCCTTTCTTAACAACTATGATTCTACTCGCATTAGTGTTTTCTGACACCTTAGAATAATTCTATACTAATTTTATATCCATTCCTATGATTTTACATCAATTTCATGAATTAGGGTTAAACCTCAATTTCCACCATAAATATTTTTCTAATAATTTTCAGAGATTATAAGAAGCAATTCATGTTTTGAATGTAACAAACTTACCTCCGAATATGAAAACTTCTAGATTCTGTAGAAAATCGCCTTCTCCAAGTCTTTCTTATATTTTATAGAAATTAGGGAATGAAAAACATTTTCTAAGTTTAAAATTGTAAAAATATTATGTGTTACCACTATAGTAGTTCACGATAATATAAAGTCTTCCACTACAATGGTTCCATTTTTTCCAATAGCAGTCCTAAGGTAGAATCTCAGGCCTCCCTCAAACTATGCCCATTTTACAACACATTCTCAAAATATTACATTGCAAACCCCTCTCCTCAATAAACTCAATAAACTAAGTTTTTGTAACCCCCTTTTAAGTGCCTAAAACTGCTACAACTTCCTAAATTTATTATCTATCTAAAGATTAAAGCAAACAACACCATAAATAATCACATTAGTTCTAGAGTTTCTTAGACTAGTACACTCTTAGAAATCATCCAATGCCTAGACAAGCCTTGAATATCTTAAACATTGTTTAATAAAAGACTTGTGCAAATTTTACCTCAGAATTTAATATAATGATGATTTTGGTTATTACATTAGATACTAATGTACCACTTATTCCAAATGACGGCAAACCCTAAATAATGTATCTATGAAAGGGAAACAAAAGAGTACATGGGTTAATAAACAAGTACAGATATGTTTTGTGCATGTCCTCCTCTGTCTTCTAAGTTACCTCCTCAATAGGATTCTTTGTCTATTTAACTTATACACACATAATGACCCTAGTCCTCAAATTTCTCATATCTTTACCCAACATAGAAAATAGTTCCTCTTTATAGGATAAATCCTTATCAAATAGCTCTGGATCCCTATGAATGATATAATCAACATCCCTGTGATACTTCTTTAGTATCAAAACATGGAATACTAGGGAACTTTAGATAAGCTAGGAGAAAAATATAGTTTGTAGTCTATAGACCTCATACCTTTCTATACCTCAACGGGTCCAATGTATCTTGGACTCAACTTTCCCTTTCTGTCAAACCTCATGACACCCTTCATGGGTGATACTTATAAGAGAAAATTCTCCCTTTTTTCAAAATTCAAATCTCTCACCTTATTATCTGCATACTCTTTTTGTTAGATCTGAGCTGCAATGAGTTTTTTCTGTATGAACCTTACCTTTTTCTTAAATCCTTGAGTATGTAAATTCTCTAAGGCCTCACTTTGAATACCTTAAAACACTAAATTTAATACCTAAACCTATATAAAGCCTCAAATGAGGCCATATGAATACTAGATTGGTAGCTTTTATTATAGCAAAATTCATACAAGCGTAAGTATTGGACACACTGACCTCGAAAGTCCAAAGCATATCCTCAATCACTTGGATAGTTTTATCCAATAAACCATCAGTCTGTGGATAGAAAGCTATGCTTAATTATAATCTAGATCCCGAATTTACCTAAATTGCTCCTAAAAATTAGAAGTGAACTTAGTACATTTTTCTGACACATTCAAAACTAGTGTCCCATGCAACCATACAATCTCCTTGATGTAAATATTTTCCAATTTGGATGCATTATAATTTACTCTTACTTGAATAAAGTCATCCATCTTATTCAAACAATCAATAATGACCATATAGAGTCACACTTCCTCAATGTTTTAAGAAGGCCTACCACAAAGTCAATGGTTAGACTTTCTTATTTCTATTCTGAAAGAGGCATTCTCTTAAATATACCATCATGTTCTTGGTCTTCATATTTGTCTAGCTAGTCATTTTTACACTTGGTTAAAAAATTCATAATGTCACGCTTTATTCTTTACCACCAAAAATATTTCTTTGAGTCTCTAGACATCTTGTTGGCAACAAAATTTATAGAGTACTTAGAGTTGTGAACATTAGCTTGTATAACTGAAATTAAATTGCCTACACAGGGTACTCATAAGCACCCCAAAATCCTCAATGCTCCCTTATAATCAAGAATAGACTCTCTGACCTCACTTTGTAACACTTTTTCTCTAAGATTATTCAGCTTCTTATCTTAAAACTGCCTACTTTTGACTTTATCATAGAATATGGATCTAACTTACACATGTGCTAACACCCTTCCTCCGCTAGTCACCTGTAATCTCAAAGCACCATTAGCCAATGATTATACCTCTGTTTCCAAAAGGTACCTTGATATATCTAAGCATGCAAAATTACCCATGTCTACTGGTTTTAAGCTTTACTGAACTTCCAGTTCATTTTCTATAATTCTATTCATTTTCTCCATTTAGAGATTTTTTATTACTGCCTCGAGTCATTTATATCTTACTAGAGTGGACAGTTTAGTTACTGGGAAATTCATTTGGTTTTTAGAGTCAATACCCTAGTTGAAGTCCTTACTAGTTAAATAGGCTACTGAGCAAAACATTTAGCTAGATGACCTCATATTCTAATTCTAGCAGTTCCAACAGCTTCAAAATATCAATTTTAGGCTATAGAGACCCTTGTTCTTTGTTTTGAGGCTCCCTAAATCATTTTGGGCTATTGGTCAGAAGTTAAGAGAAAGGGCACTTGGGTGTGGGACCCACTTTTTATCAAAATAACCTCGAATGGAAATTTCAACTTTGCTATTGATTCTTGAACATCAAATTTCATAGGGTAGGCAAGTTTGTTACGTATACGAGATTTTAAATAAATCCCAAGGGGTCAGTGGAGACTCGGAATAATTCTAAGTCACAGCTGGTGCTGCTGGATTCGCTTAAGCACTTATTGGGTCACTTAAGTAAAGGTTGCTTGAGCAGACAACCAGTCACTTAAGTAACCTAGCTTGACCAAGAAGTATCACTTAAGTGCTGCCTTTGGTGCTTAAGCAAAGGCCTCTAAAGAGGCCAAAGGTCGCTTAAGCGATTAATGCATAAGCCACCTAGTGTTGGCTTATGCGACACTTAGACACCTAGGAACACTATAAATCCCCCACTTAGCTCGTTTTCTCTCATTTATCACCCATTTTCAAGAGTGTATAACCCTAAATAGTGTGAAACCTTGGGAGAGGTATTAATGGGTGATTTTGGATTGTATGTAAGCTCGAATAACAATTTTCTTCTCTAAATATTTGGTATGTTTCCATCAATTCATGGATTAAATTCTCATAAGTACCCCAAAATTTCCACAATATTGGTGGGTTTATTGTGGCATCATTAAAGCTCGAAATTTACCCATATTTGAGGGTAAATGTTCCTTGAGCAAAGAGGGACGTATTGTCAATTTTGAAAGTGCAATTTCATAAATGATCCCCACATGGGTTTTTTTTACATAATTTAAACCCGAAGAACAATGGTGAAATATGAGTATCATTGTTCTTATATGGTTTAGTAAATTATAATTTTTATAGCGTTACATCTTGCAGAAGATTCTCATAAAACATAATCACCAGTTTAATAAATTCTTTAAGCTTTTCTTAGCAATCCAGGAAGGATAGATGTACTATCCTCATATATTTAGATAATTTATCATATATTAATGATGTTATGCTAGATATAGGATAGAAATTAGGTCTAAGAGATATAGTTGGTATTATTAACATTATTTTGACTGTTTAGAATATCTTGGAACCATAAATTAGGTGTAATTGACTTAGTTTCTCATTCTTTAGGTAGAATTGCTATCTTGGGACTAATTATGGCTTATTTAACATCTAGAAGTGAATTTAGATACCTTATCCTAATATGGGGTAGTATATACCGTAAAATATATTTTGAGCATTAGAAGTGGGGCCCTCTGCCCCACCTTATTTGGAAGTTTGAGAAGATTAGACATATGATATTAATACTAGTTTTGTACTTGAGTGTTGGCGCTAACTCTTGGCCAGACCAAGTGGTTTATTGATATTGAGTTATAACTCAAGTTTGACAACTGATGATGATATTGATATCATGAGTTACAATTCAAGTCTGATAAATTGTGATAATGATGATGACACTATTAAGTTACGATTTGATTTTGGAATTGGGATTTTATTTATGATATGATATGGTATGGATATATTCATGGTTATGGCTTAATATTCAATAAAACAATGGAAATTCGATTATGTACTTTTATTTGATTACACCTTTCGGGGTTACTGGGGCTCGAGTTGGGTTATTTAATTTAAGGACTTACTGGCTTGTGAGGGCCAGTCTTGTAGTATTAATTATGCTTTCTTTCATATTATGTCTCTTCTTGTTATTTATTTACAATGTTGGAGATTATTTTATGTTTGTCATTTTACCTTGACTTAACTTATTTATCTTGTATCTCATTATATGTCTATCATAATTTATCTCTGTAGGCCGATGATGCCTACTAAGTACCTGTGGTTTTGGTACTCATACTACACTTTTAAAAATTTTGGTGCAAATTTAAGTACTAGTGGATGCCACTGGTGGTATGATTGTGGTGATTTGATTTCAAAGATAGGAAGATCTCTTAGAGTCAGAGTTGACCCCTTTTCCATTTTATTATATATGTATAGTCTTTCACTATTTGAGACAGATTTTTATTTTACTATTTTAGTACTTATGTTTCTTTTGTAGTAGCTATTGTATCGATACTGCTAGATCATGGGATGGTTATTGATGTTTTATATTTCTTTTAGACTATCATTATTATCCTATTATTTTCTAAATCTTAAATTGTTGGTTTCCAGATTTTAGGCCATTTTCCACAAAAAATAGCTCATTGCTTATAGCTCCAGGCTACAATTGGCTTACCTACTAACATTATAAAGTAGGTTCCATGATGACCTGTAAATTAGGTCATGGAAAATTGAGATTGGAGCGTTGGTTCACCAGTATTGTTAGTACAAGATTAAGTGTCTAGTAGAGTCCCACAAATCAAAATAATGACGTCTATTTCTAATCTTTGGGAGGATATAGGCATTCATCGAAGTTCTTAACTTTTTTCACTCATTTTATTCTTAGAGTTTGTGTTGGTTTCTAAATATCTCCTTTGGTTTTACTCTTTCGCAGATAGCTAGGACACATTCTACTGCTACATGAGACTAGGATCCCAAGCTCAAGCCTAAGGATCTTGACACTATTCTTGGATGACTTATAGGTCATGGATAACCTAGGGATTTATCCCCATATTGGGGAAAATATAGGGGGCCTTCACCAGACCATATTCTAGGTTCCAATCTTGAGGTTCTTCTTCCCTAGCCAGTGATTGGTCAAGGAATAGCTCAGGCTCCACCGGGGTTTATTTCTTATCAATGATCAGGGATGCATTAATTAAGCTTTTATGATTGGTTGGTGGTGCTTTATTTGATGGTTTATGGTCTATGGATAAAAGTGGTACTAAGGTAGGGGCACAACCTGTAACTGCGGCTCTCACAGTTGAGGTCTTCCTATATTGGTTGTTTCTTAGTCGATAGTTTCCTAGCCTTCTATGTCCGTTGAGGGAAAAATAATGTTGGGTAGATTCTTAAAATTGGATCCTCCCAGCATTCATGGTGTACTGGGCAAGGATGCTTATGAATTCTTGATAACTTGTAAAGATAAGCTCTATAATCTGGGCCTAGTTAAGACATTTTGCATGAATTACACTACTTTTATTTTGCACTTGCCATCTCAACATGGGAGGAGAGGTTATCTTGATTCTATTCTAGCTGGATCTTCCCCATTAATATGGACTCAGTTCTCTAAGATCTTCTTAAGGAAATATATGCCTCGTAGTCTTAAAGATCATCTAGGGATCAATTTTCATGGTTGGAGCAAGGCACCATTACATTTATAGAGTATGAGGCTTGATATAATATATTGTCTAGGCATGCTACTTTTATTTAGAATGGTGAATATGAGAGGGTTCATTGCTTTGTTCAAGGATTGAGACTTCTTTTTCATGTGTCTACCCATAGTTTGGTTGTTGTGGGTAGATCTTTTGCTGAATATTTTGATCATGCTCAGCTTAAGAAGGTGATGCATCATGAGGCCCGATGGGGAAGCAATAAGAGTATGCAAGATCAAAGTTGTTTCAGTAGGAGCCATAGTGGCTCACGATTCAGAGGTAGTACTTCTCAGGGTAGGTACCATTCATGTTAGCCATATAACATCAAGGTTAGTCTAGTAGGATCATTTTGGCTGCGCTTTAGATTACAAATGGATGCTAGACTAGTTACAGTGATCATCTTAGGCAGAGTAGTAGTCAGCCTTTGAGGGGTTTGTATTTTGGTTATTCTAGTCAGAGTGGTTATTTTGGGTTAGTCAGATCTTCTGATTTTAGTACAGTGCCTAGTCCATGTTATGGTTGTGGGGATTTTAGATATTTCTTAAGAGAGTTCCCTAGTTGATAAGAAATAATTCCTTCAGCTCAGAGTGTTCCACTAATTAGGGTGGTACATCCCTAGCTAAAGATGGTGTGTATGGTTGTCGGTATGGTCCTTAGGGTGCTCGTAGAGGTTTTTAGGTTGGTAGGATAGGTGATGGTTAGGAGCCTATCCAGGTGGGAAGAATGGTCAATTGTACGTTGTACCTCCTATACCAGAGTTTGAGTCGTCAGATGATATTATCATAGGTATGATATTGGTATGCCATCAATTCGATTTTACTTTATTTGATCCAGGATCCACTTATTCTTATGCGTCTTCATATTATTCCCCATGGTTAGAGTTCTCTTGGGACTCATTATCTATGCTATTTTGTGGATCTACTACCGTGAGTGATTATTTAGTAGTATATCGGTCTTATTGAAATACCCTGTCTTTTGGTCCTTATAAATATAACGCCCCAAATCTGATACTCAGAATGCTACACTGTGCCCATGACCCCGAAGGACCACAAGCTAACCCATGACTGATATCTGTATATGTACACTGCATAATATACATATCAAAATACGGAAATAAAGGCTGATAGGCCGTAAGGTTCAATTCTGAACATACCTGATAAAAACATAACATATGGATAGGGCACGAAATACCCAAAACAACTGAAATAACCGTCTGAACATGATAGTCTAAAAAGACTCTAACTGTCTGAATAAGGAGTTGATGGGATATGTCCCCAACTAACTCCATCTACTGAAAGCTAAAACTGAATTAATGAAATAACTCATAATATCGTCCTCAAATGGTGAGGACTCACTACTAAACCTGGTTGCTACTGATGCTCTGGAGCTCTTACTTCTGAACCTATGGTATAAAAACACCATAGTACAAATACGTCAGTACGATTGAATGTACTGGTATTCATGTGAGGTAGGATAAATAAAAAGGGTTCACATGCATGAACTATACTAACTGGATGGATAACATGAATGTTAGAATGCATGCATGAATACGTAATAACTATAACGGGGATTGTGAAAACATGATTACTTAGCCTGAGTGTTGATAACATGAGATATTGATAGTTGTATAACTGAAATAACTGATACTGAGCAATTGTATCTTACAGTCTAGTTTCTGATGGAACTAGCTGAGTTCTGTACTGTTCATATTTGACTATATCTGACAGTCTAAATTCTTAAAAACTATCTGAGTTCTTTTACTAAAACTATATGACTGTATCTGACAATCCTGATCGTATAACTGAAACAATGGGAAGTAGTTATCTAACTGACATGCCCCAAATAATGGCAATATAGCTGAGTTGGGGTCCAATCTATAACCCCAATTAGAAGGGTGTCAATACCGCGCCACTGGTAAGGACAATCTGTGAGTAACCCTCATATAATAGGTAACTCTAGTGTGAACAGAGGAAACCCTTATATAATAGGTTAATCCACCTAATCTACCCTTATATAATAGGTTAATCCACCTAATCTACCCTTATATAACAGGCTATGATGTCTCAACCTACGCTGGCTACTTAGTTCAGGAACACAAGGATTGGTTCTACGAATCACACCCTCATATAACAGTTGAGTTCCCATCCTTGGGTTCGCTCGGTGCTAATTCCTACTCCCATATGAATAGACACCAAATATAATTAACTAAACTGGACTAGACTAATTTCATGGAGTTTCGTTGACTGATGGAATACTACTGAGATTTCTGAATTTACTGAGCTTTCCTGAGTCACATGACTGACTGAGTTCTATGGATCATGGATTGACTGAGGATATCGTCAAACATGACACTAGATCTGGTACAAAGCTATATTTTTGGGTACAAGTACCCCCAGGACTCGATATAAGGAAACTAACAAAGCATGACTTTCTTGAATACATGGCCAACATCAACAATTAAACTACGACAGTAGGGGATATTTCATGAAGCACGTGGTTATCATAATCTATAATATAGCTTAGAATGCACATTATCATGTCTTAAATTCATCATTTTAATATCATAATTATATCATCACTCAATTGTATAACACAACAATCCTCATGGAAATCATTTTAAACATAGGGAAACACGTACATTCATAACTTGGGTCACAGTTTAACTATCAAGCATAATTTCTATTCTCCTAGGAATTTTATCAAACACTTAGATTGCATGATTTAAGGCTTAGGCATAAGGATGAATTTAATACAACCTTACTTGGCAATTCCACCTAATTTCATGATTTCAGTTCACATATTATTAGCATAATTTCATAAAGACATAATAAAGGTTCCATCTTGGAATTCATACAACAACAACACATGAATATAATTCAGTTAATAGAATGAATATCATAATTTGTAATTTAAAACATGGTTCTTGGGCTTCATGGACGAAAAGAGTCCATGAATGAACACTATGCATACTTTGGATGGAAGATTCTTGATGATTCACAGAGAAATTTTCTTGGACTTGGATCCGCAATTGAAAATCCTAAGGTGTTCTTGAGAGGATCTTGAGGGAAGTAGCTATATTTTTGTGTAAATGGGGCTTAATCTCGTGTTTTTGACTTATATAGGGGTGGGAGAATTACCCCTTTGCCCTTAAAAATATGGGCATTTAATGACTAAATAATTGGGCACTAACCTATGGGCGATGTGGCGCATCGAGGGTTTCGATGCTATACCTGATGTGGCATTCCATAAATGAGTCGCGCCTCAATTGTTTTGGCTCTAGTAGTCTTCACAACTGGTTACCAACGTGATTGGAGACACGGCGAGCCAAGATCGCATCGGTCCACTATTTTGGACTTCCAAACTTGCTTGAAACGAGTTCCGAAAAAGATAAAACTTGTCTGAGAACATCTATTGACCTTCCTGATCATGAATTAATAAGAATATAGACCATTAATCGATGTTAAGGTGGCAAAATAAATTTTCCAAATTTTGAAGGAAAAAATTATGCTAAGTCTTGGCACCTAGATAGAATTTTCTAAGTCTGTGACCCCCTTGACTAGCTTAAAGGACTAAATTAAGCTCAAGTATTTTACTGGGTCTTACAATATCTCCCCTTTGAGAACATTCTTCCTCAAATGAGACCAACTAAGAGGGGAGAAACGACAGACTAAAACACATACTAAGAATGAATGACTGGAACATAATTTCATGACTGACATGACTGATAACTGAATATATCATACTGAGCATGTATATTTGATGCATGTGTAACTGATTCGTGAATGCATTACTAAGTATTTTGATGAACTGGGTTTCTCACAATGAGAATGCATATCTGATAAATAAATATATAACTGAACTGATACATGAATGCATGACTGAATATGCAGTGGTATTTAATACTGAGTTTATAATGGAATTCTAAGCATAAACTGAGTACCAAGATTATAACTGAAGTCTGAACATGAAACTGAAAAGCTTAAGCAGAACTGTTACATTAAGCTAGACCTGAGTTGGCGGAGAAGAGGTGATGATACTTGGTACGCATGTATGCTTCTGCTTCCCAAGTAGCTCCCTCAATGGACTGATTTCGCCAAAGAACATTGACTAGAGGAACTTCTTTGTTCCTCAAGTCTACGAGTCTAATAGTCTAGAGTTTCGATTGGAATCTCTTTATAAGAGAGGCTGTTCTAAATGTCTATTCTCTGAATAGGGACAACAACTGCCAGGTCACCTATACAGTTCTTGAGCAAAGAGACATGGAAAACTGGATGAACCAAGGCTAGATTTGAAGGAAACTTGAGCTCATAAGCTACCTTGCCAAAACGACTGAGTATCTTAAAAGGACCGACATATTAGGGACTGAGCTTTCCCTTCTTGCCGAATATCTTCACTTTCTTCATGGGAGAGATATTTAGATAGACATAATCACCAATCTCGAACTCGACATCTTTTCTGCGCATATCTGCATAAGACTTCTGTCAGCTCTGAGCAGCTCAGAGTCTTTCTCTCACCAACTGGACTTTCTCTAAGGCATCGAATACTAAGTCAAGCCCTATAACTGAAGCCTCACTAACTTTAAACCAACGAACTAGAGATCAACACCTTCTACCATAGAGATCTTCAAACGGAGCCATCTTAATACTGTAATGATAGCTATTGTTGTATGTAAACTCAATCAAAGGAAAGTGGTCATCCCAACTAACTTTAAAATCAATTGCACAATCCCTTAGCATATCTTCTAGAGTCTGAATATTCCTTTCTACTTGACCATCTGTCTGAGAATGAAAGGTTGTACTAAGATGAACTTGGGTACCAAGACCATTTTGGAACACTTTCTAGAAATGAGAGATGAACTGGTACCTCTGTATGAGATAATGGATAATGGAACACCATGCAATTTGACCAACTCTCTGATATAGAGTTTGGTGTAATCCTCGGCTGAATAAGAGGTATGGACTAGAAGGAAATGATTTGACTTTGTCATTCTGTCTACAATGACCCAAACTAAATCATATTGATGACGAGTACGAGGCAAACCCGTCATGAAGTCCATGTTCACTTCTTCCCACTTCCAAGTAGGAATACTGAACTCCTGTATGGACCCACTAGGCTTCTGATGCTCTATTTATACCTGCTGACATATAGATCACTTAGCCACAAACTCTACAACATCTCTCTTTATCTCACTCCACCAATAAATTTCCTGCAAGTCGCGGTATATCTTTGGGTCCCCTGGATGAATAGAGTAGCGCGCACCATGCGCTTCATCAAGAATTCGCAGCCTTAAGTCATCTACACCTGGAACACATAGACGACCCTGAAAATGAAGAACACCATCTCCCCCTTGGGAGAAAACCTCTACCTTCTTATCCTTGACTAATTCTTTCAACTTGACTAGACTGGGATCTCTATCTTATTTTTCTTTCACCTCATAAACTAGAGATGATTCTGAGCTACTCTGAACACATATGTCATCCTCCTCTGTATCGACTAAGCGAACGTCTAGTCTGTAAAGCTGATGGACCTCTAGAGCTAACTTCTTCCTACTGTCCTCAACATGAGCAACACTACCCATAGACAGTCTATTGAGAGTGTCAGCCACTACATTAGCCTTGCTCGAATGATAAAGGACGTTTATGTCATAATCTTTCAAGAGCTCTAACCACCTTCTCTGATGAAGATTGAGATCTTTCTAGGAAAATACATACTGAAGGCTTTTATGATCTATGAATACGTCTACATAAACTCCATATAGATAATGGCTCCAAATCTTCAAGGCAAACAATACGGCTACTAACTTAAGATCATGAGTATAATAATTCTTTTCATGGGGTTTAAGCTTTCTGGAGGCGTAGGTTATGACCTTACCATGCTGTAAGAGGACACAACACAAACCTACTCTGGACACATCACAATACTCTACAAACCCATCTAAACCATCTGGAAGAGCTAAGACTGGAGCTGAGGTGAGTAGAGTCTTCAACTCCAGAAAACTCTTCTCGCAAGAATCTGACCACTGAAACTTGACTTTCTTACAAGTCAATCTGGACATAGGGGATGCAATAAAATAAAATCCCTTAACAAACCATCAGTAATATCCAACCAAACCCAAGAAATTCCTGATGTCTGATGGAGAGATAGGTCTGGGCCAGTTTCTTACCGCTTCAATCTTTTGAGGATCTACTTTAATGCCATCACCGGAAATGATATGAACAAGGAATGCTACTGACCTTAGCCAAAACTTGCACCTACTAAATTTGGTGAATAACTGATGATCTCTGAGATTATGAAGTACGACGCTGAGGTGGTCTACGTGATCACACTCACTGCGGGAATAGACCAGAATATCATCTATAAAGACTATGATGAATAAGTCCAAGTACTGTTTGAACTCTCGGTTCATCAAGTCTATGAAAGCGGCTAGGTAATTAGTAAGACCAAAGGACATGACTAGAAATTCAAAGTGACCATGCCGAGTATGAAAGGCTATCTTTTGAATGTCACATTCTCTGAATCTGAGTTGATGATAGGTGGATCTGAGGTCTATCTTAGAGTAATAGTTGGCACCCTGAAGTTGATCAAATAAATCATCAATTATAGGAAGAGGATACTTGTTCTTGACAGTGACTTTATTGAGTTAATGGTAATCAATGCACATTCTGAGAGAACCATCTTTCTTGCGCACGAATAAGAGTGGTGCACCACATAGGGATACGCTGTGTTTGATGAATCCCTTATCTAAGAGATCCTTTAATTGTTCTTTTAGTTCCTTGAGTTTGGCTGGTGCCATTCTATATGGAGGAATAGATATAGGCTGAGTATCTGGAAAAAGATCAATACCAAAGTCTATTTCCCTTTTGGGAGTCCTGGAAGATCTTAAAGAAAGACATCTGAATATTCATTTATGAGTGCGACTATTGTAAGACTGGGAGTTTTGGAGCTAGAGTCCTTAACATGAAAAATATGATAGACACATCCTCTCGATATCATTTTCCTTTCCCAGAGGTAGAAAATAAGATGACATCTGAAAGCTGAAGTACTACCTCTCCATTCTAGGACAGGTTCATTCGGAAATTAGAACTGGACTATTCTGTTTCTGCAGTCGACTGTGGCATAGAAGGAATGAATCCAATCCATGCCGAGAATGATATCAAAATTAGTCATCTCTAATTCGACAAAATCTGCTGAAGTAACTTTCTGAGATACCATAACAAGACAGTTCCTGTATACCCATCAGGCTACGATAGTTTTACCCACTGGGGTAGAGACTAAGAAGGTATGTACTAGAATTTTGGGACTGGCTCTAAAATCAACTTCTATATAGAGAGTAACAAAAGACAAGGAAACACCTGGATATAGTAAAGCATAAACATGCACGTGAAAGATCTGTAACGTACCAGTAACTACATAAGGAGAAGTTTCCTAATCTTGCGGGACTGGAGAGCATAAAGTCAATTTGGACGCTGCCCACTAGTAGCACTGTAGGTGGCACCTTGCTGGTTTGGGCAACCAGACTGAGATGAGGAATGGTTCTTCTGACTGATAACGCTCAAACTACACCTCTCATGTGAGAATGTAAGCTATCGTTGTCAATATATAACCCAAATAGGTTGGGGTCGAATCCCAAAGAGAATATGGTGTGAACTTAAGTCGTTTGTGATTTAATCAACTGATAGGAAGATGTTTCTGGAAATGGGGGTTTTGGAGATTAGCAAATAATTATTGGTCACTTTATTTTCAGTGTTTGTAATCAAGAGATTATGGAAAACCAGAATTATGTTCACTATGGGTTTTGGTACTTAACAGATTCTAATAGTGTTTCAAGATTCTCACGATAGGTAGGAACAACAAGTTGTCTTTATCGAAGTTATGCTTAAATGTCTCTCGAACTACTTAAGCATTTAATTACCTAATCCTCTCGGACTTAGGGAATTTATATTCACTGACTAGACTTCACCTCAGGTTAATTAACCTTGTTACAACGTCAATTATTAAACGGAAGGTTGGTAGCTTCCAAGTCCCTGTCAATAATTCACTTCCTACTATAGTTGATTTCTTATTTCAAGCAAATCAAAGCAGGTGCTATCTATCATTTGCAACCAATAAATAATAATTAAAACCTCGGAATTATTAAGGAGTCCTATTACCTTTAGAATCTTGAACACTTAGCAACTTACCAAGACCTAACCCATAGATCCCATAATTCAGGTTAAAGGGATTTAGCCACTCATAATGTAATAATCGATACAACAAGTTGAATTCATAATTTGAAACATGAACTTACAGCAAGATGACTAGCGACGAGTGTTTCTCAGATTAGATCAAAGAAGAAATCCCAAAATATTGATGATAATATCTTCAAAGTTAATTGGTTTGTTCAAGCCAAGAAACTATAGAGAAAATAACAAAATACGTGCATTACAAAATAGGTTCAGTATCCTCTTAGAAAACCCTAAACAATGCTTTGAATACTTCAACCTAATTATGGAAACAAAATCACAGAGTTCAGTGTTCTTCTCGGATTAGGTGACGACATACGTGACACCTTATCAGGAGGCTGACGACTTGTCACGGATGTCATCAACTCCTCTTCAGTATTGATAATTTCTGCTTAAGGATGATGGTGAGTCCTGATGGCTTATCAAAACTGTGACGACATATTAGACAATGTCGTCACTTCTCCAGCTCAGTTCCCATGTTCTGTCTAAGGCTGATGGAGACTCTGATGGCTTATCACAAGGCTGATGGATTATCACATGTCGTCGTCACTTCTTCCAGCTGAATCCCATTATCTGTTTAAGGCTGACGATGAAGTTGATAACCTATCAGAGTGCTAACGACTTATCAAGAATGTCGTCATCTACACTTCTCTTCTATTTGCTTCAGATTTCAACTCTTTTACTTCCATTATTGTTGGTTCTCTTGCCTCTTGACTTCCACTGCAAAATCAAGGATAAAATAATCAAAATAACAATAGTTACTTAAGACTTTGTAATTATTCTCAGTTAAAATCCTCAAATGTGTTAGCATCTGCTCACACATCAACACCCTCAACTTAAAACAATTGCTTGACCTCAAGCAGCTAAAACACAACCAAGAGAATACAAAGTTTATTCAGCAGTCAACCATCCATATTATCTCAAAATATCTTCACCATCTGCAGGGTCAATTAATTTACAAACAACTGTGTATGTTATTGAAGAGCAACAAGGTGACACACATGAATCAAGATATGACATCAAATCAGCAACAACAACCAAGCTTGTATCAAGCTTACACTATCCAAGCAAGTTAGCAACTACCAACGTAACCAATGTGCCCTCACCACTAAAAAGTCCCATTGCACTTATATCAGACATCACATATGTAACCATAGGGACAATCACAAGACACCCACTCTCAGAATGAAGTTCCAATCAATGTATGCTGAATACCATAGGCTTGCCCTTATTTTCATTACCAAGATCTTCAGGCAAGTCAGATAGGATAACTATAGGTTTTCTCTTTGGCTTGTAATGTAGGCTAGGGGTTGGTATGATACTCGATGATATTTAAAGTGACTAAGCATCCTTGACACTACACTAGCTTTTGGGGGCATCACTCATTTACCTTTTTTTACTCTTCTCTTTTCTTGATCACACTTATTCAGGATGGGTGCGGTTCTTTTCTACAATCACTTCTTTTTATTCTCACAACTTTTCTTTTCTTGCTCTTTTCCACCGTACCTAGCTTTTTATTCTTTTCTTTTACTCTAACTTTCTTTATACTCATTTTACATCACGCACACCTATGATAGCTACCCTCAACTTAGTCCACTTGCCTAAGTTAAGGTTCACAGTCTCCAAGGAGGACTAGGGAAAAAACAAGTTCATTATGATATAAAAATCGGACGGTGATAGGTCTCGTAAAAAGAAAAAGGCTATTCAGGCTCAAAATAGGGATCAAGGGGTATTATGCATATAGGGAAAGTCATTTAGGATAAAGTGAGCTAATATTAAAATGTCCTATGATCCTTTCCTAACCCCTATCCTTCAACCAAGGTAAGACTAATCGGGAAAGTTCTGAATTCAACATACAAGGGAACTAAGTAGAATCTGACATGCACATGGCACACAAGTATATCACAAGTTACTATTTATATAGTTCATGCAATTGTTTAGCAATGGTTATCAAGTCACTAGAAATAATACCATACAAAGATGTACAGTGGTCACAATTACATGCAAATCACACAGTTAAAGAATTAGACCACTTGAGAGGTGTTCACAAAATAAAAAAACCATGTTAACTACCTCAGGTACTTGTACTTCTTCTAGTCAACTACAAAATGTTACAATAACAACTCACCCTACACCCTCAACTTAAAATTTAAAAAAAAACTGAATTAAGGGTCAGGGTATAACTGGAGTAGATCAAGCACGGGGATCATGGGTTGCCTCCCATGTAGCACCTGATTTAATGTCGCAGCACGACTCAGATGTCTTGATTACTTTAGACTTCATCGAGACAGATAGTTGCAGTACTTTTCATCAAGTCTTTTGGACCAATATAAAGTTTGACTCATTTCCTATTTACCTTTAAGGTGCTGTCGTTTCATCTTTAAGTTCTACTACTCAAGATAAGTAGACTTGACTAACTCTAAATGGGCCTGACCATTTGGATTTAAGCTTACCTGGGAGCAGTTTGAGTCTGGAATTAAACAGAAGCACCAAGTCACCTTTTTGGAATTCTCGTTTCTCAATCCTCTAATCATGATACTTCTTCATCTTTTCTTTATATAGGTTTGCTCTTTCATATGCCATGAGATAGAATTCTTCCATCTCATTCAGTTGTCCCAGTCTTAGCTCTGCTGCCTCTTTCCAACTCAAATTTAACCTTTTGAGTGCCCATAAATCCTTGTGATCTAGCTCGACTGGTAAGTGGCATGCTTTACCATAAACCAACTTGAATGGTAACATGCCAATGGATGTCCTAAAAGTAGTCCGATATGCCCACAAGGCATCATCGAGCTTTCGAGACCAGTTTTCCCGACTTGCGTTCAATATTTTGGCTAGGATGGATTTAATCTCTTGATTTGACACCTCCACTTGCCCACTAGTTTGTGGGTGATATGGAGTGGCTACTCTATGTTGTTTCACCCCATATTTTGCTAAGGCAACTCAAAACACTTTGTTACAAAAATGAGATCCTCTACCGCTTATAATATTACGTGGTACTCCAAAGCGAGAGAAGATGTTTTTCTTGAGAAAAGCAACAACCCTCTTTCCTTAATTATCAGCCAAGGAAATAGCTTCAACCCATTTTGAGACATAGTCAATAGCAACTAAAATATACTTCATCCCATACGAGCTTACAAAAGGACCCATGAAATCGATGCCCCAGATGTCAAACAATTCTACTTCAAACATCTTAGTTTAAGGCATCTCATGTATTTTAGAGATCGACCCCTACCGTTGACATTGGTCGCATTTCAGCACAAACTCATGAGTATCCTTGAACAATGTTGTCCAATATTAGCCGCTCTGCAACACCTTCCTAGTCGTTCGGTCACCTGCATGGTGACCTTCAACTGGGGAAGCATGACATGCTTCCAATATACACAATACATCCACTTCTGGAACACACCTCCTTATAATATTGTCATCACATCTCTGGAAAAAATACGGTTCATCGCAGAAGTAATGTGTCATATCATGAAGGAATTTGTTTCTTTGATGGAAATAAGGATTTTCTGGAATAACCTCACTCACAACATAATTTGCAAAATTAGTGTACCAAGGCAATTTCTCCACAGCAGCAGCCAAGATCTCCTCATCAGGAAATGCATCATTTATCTCCATTTCATCAATAATTCCCTGCTCAATTCTAGACAGATGAGATCCGCAACCTATTTTTCACAACTCTTCCTATCTTTGACTTTAAAGTCAAATTCTTA
This sequence comes from Capsicum pubescens, assembly GCA_030864215.1. Lineage (NCBI taxonomy): Eukaryota > Viridiplantae > Streptophyta > Magnoliopsida > Solanales > Solanaceae > Capsicum > Capsicum pubescens. The sequence continues at coordinate 154,238,447 of CM061549.1, read as the reverse complement.
TAGTAGAAACACCTATCTAATCATCCTTGGTTTTGTATCCTTCTTAGCCATCAAATACCTCAAGGCTGCGTGGTTAGTGTGGACCACCACCTTGGTCCTAAGCAGATAAGCACTGAATTTCTCAAAAGTATACATTAAAACCAGGAGTTCCTACTCAGTGATGGTGTAGTTCATTTGCGCTCAATTTAATGCTTTGCTGGCATAATATATTGGATGAAATAATTTGTCCTTCTTTTGTCCCAATACAGCTCCAAGAGCAACACCACTTACATCACACGTGATCTCAAATATTTTTGACCAGTTCTGTGAAACAATGATAGGTTCCTCAACCATCTTATTTTTAAGGCATTCAAATGCCTTCAAGAAATTATCATCAAAGAAAAACATCACTTTTTTCTCCAAAAGTTTGCAAAGTGGATTTGCAACCTTCGAGAAGTCTCTTATAAACCTCCGATAAAAACTAGCACGTCCAAGAAAACTATGCACTCCCTTCACTGAATTGGGAGATGGTAGTTTCTCGCTAACTTCAACCTTGGCTCGATCAACCTCTATCCCTTTTGCTGAAATTTTTTGCTCGAGAACGATGCCCTCCTTTACTATAAAGTGTCATTTCTCACAATTAAGCACCAAATTGAATTCAATACATCATTTCAAGTCCATACTCAGGTTTTCCAAACATAGCTCAAAAGAATCTCCCACCACAAAAAAATCATCCATGAATACCTCTATGGTGTCCTCCACCATATCTGAGAAGATAGACATCATGCACCATTGAAAAGTAGCGGGTGCATTGTATAGCCCAAACGACATCCTATTAAATGTAAAGGTGCCTTATGGGCATGTGAATGTCATCTTGTCCTGATCTTAAAGAGCAATAAAGATATGGTTATATCTAAAATAACCATCCAAGAAGCAATACCATCTCCTTCCGGCCAATCGATCAAGTATTTGGTCCATAAAGGGCATCGAAAAGTGGTCTTTCAAAGTCCATGAGTTTAGTGTGTGGTGTTCCATGCAAACTGTCCACCCAGTCATAGGCCTGAGAAGAATCAACTCATTCCTTTCATTTGCAACCACAGTCATGCCTCCTCTTTTTGGCACACATTGAACTGGGCTCACATATTTGCTGTAAAAAATAGGGTAAACCATTCATGCATCCAACCACTTAATAATTTCCTTCTTAACCACCTCTTTCATTGGTGGGTTAATACGACATTGGTGCTCGATGGTTGGAATACAATATTCCTCAAGTTGTATTTTATGCGTGCTGATGCCAGGGGGAATGCCAATAATATCTGTGATAGTCCATCCTATTTCTCTCTTATACCTCTGAAGTACTAAAATAAGTTCTTCTACCTGTTGTTCACCCAAATCAACTGCAATAATAATGGTTAGCGTGTTTCTGTTGCCCAAAAACACGTACCTTAAATGCCTAGGCAGTTCTTCCAATTCCAACATCGATGGCTTTTTAATGGATGACTTAGCCGGTGGTGTTGGTCGATTAGAAAGATCAAGGTCTAACTTCTTAGGAGAAAAAGAGTATGAACCCAATACTGATAATGGACAAACAGTCTCTTTGTACTCCTCAATGGCTTCACGATCAAAATTCATCAGAACTGTGGCTAAAGGATCGACAACAAGTTGCTCCTCTATTGATACCTCTCCTATTCATCCTCATAATACACATCAACAACTGAGATCACACTTATTTCTTCATGATTCTTCATTGATTAACACACATCAAATTTCACCACTTCATCATTCATCCTGAATAAGAGCTCATTAGCTCTCAAATCAACACACTTTCGGTTGCGAGGAAAGGTCGACCCAAGATTATAGGCACCTCAAAGTCCACCTCGCAATCCAAAATGATAAAATCCATATGGAATATGAAGCTAGCTACATTTACCAACAAATCATACAAAATACTAACAGGTAATTTTACTAACCTATCTGCCATCACGAGTCATATGTTGGTGGGTGTGGGATTTTCCAAACCCATCTTTCTATATACAGCCAGTGGCCTCAGATTAATGCTCTCTCCCAGATCACATAATGCCTTAGCAAATTCCAGAGACCCAATCATACAAGGAATAGTAAATGCTCCTGGATTTGGCTTCTTCTGCACCAAGGTTCTCGTAGAAATAGCACTACAATGATGGAGATTATCCTTTATTTCGTAGCTCACCACTCTTTTCTTAGTCACAAGGTCCTTCATAAATTTAGCATACCCTGGCATTTGCTCAAGAGCCTCCACCAAAGGCACATTCATTGTCAATTGTTAGAGAATTAGCATAAATTTACTGAATTTTACATCAGTTTTTTCTTCAATCATTGAGGAAAGGGAGGTGGTAGTCGTGGGAGAGTTTTCACCACTACCTACTTCTCCTTCTCTTTCCCTTTTTAGCATCATCAGTACCATCCATCTTGTCAGACTCCACTAGACCACCTTCTTCCGATTCATCATCAACTACCTCATCAATTATATTTTGCCCACAGAAAGGCCAGGTAATATCTTACCACTTCTAGTGGTAATCTGCATACATGATCCATCATTACATGGATTCTGGATTGTGTCACTAGGTAATATTCCGCTCTTTCTTTGATTCAGCACTGCGGAGAGTTGTCTCATTTGTTGTTCTGCTGCTTGATCGAAGCGGACTGCTAGTTTACCAACTGACTAATAGATGATGATGTGTGAGCAAACCCTAACACATTTGAGTCTTTAAACTGAGAATGATTGCAAGTTCTTAAGTAACTTTTGTTGTTTTTGATTGTTTTATCTTTGATTTTGTAGTAGAAGCTAAGATACAAGAGAACCAACAAGGATGGAAGCAAAAGAGTTGAAATCTGAAGCAAATAGAAGAGAAGTGTAGTCGACGATATTCCTGATAAGTCATCAACCCTGTGATAAGTTATTAGAAATACTATCAACCTTAGACAGAGAATGGACCTCAGCTAAAAGTTGTGATGACATTTCTTGATAAGTCGTCAAGAAGTTGATAAGTCGTCAGAGTTGCCATCAGCCTTAGGCAGAACATGTGATCTAAGGTGGAGAAGTGATGATATTTTCTGATATGTCATCACACTTTTGATAAGTCATCAGGATTCATCATCAGCCTTAAGCAGGAAGTGCTAAATCTGAAGAGGGAGATGACAACATTTGTGATAAGTCGTCAGACTCCTTATACGGTATCACGAATGTCGTCGCCTAATTCAAGGAATTATTAAACTCTGTGATTTTGTTTTCTTATTTAGGCTTAACTATTTAAAAAATTGTTTAAGGTTTTCTAAGGGAGTGGGGGAACATATTTTGACACACGTATTTTGTTACTTTTCTCTCTAGTTTCTTGGCTTGAAAAATAATTAACTTTGAAGAGATTTTCATCAATATTTTGGGATTTCTATTGTGATCTAATCTGAGAATCACTAGTTATTATTCATCTTATAGTAAGTTTATCTTTCAAAATTATGAGTACAACTAGTTCTTTCAACTATTACATCATGGGTGGCTAAACCCCTTTAACCCGTATTATTAGATCTATGGGTTAAGTCTTGGTAAGATGCTAAGTGTTTAAGATTTTAAAGGTAATATGACTCCTTGATAATTCCTAGATTTTAATCATTGTCTAGTGGTTGCAAATGATAGATAGTACCTACTTTAATTTGCTTGAGTAAAGAAATCAAATACAGTAGAAAGTGAATTATTGACAAGGACTTGGAAATACTAAACTTCCATTTAATAATTGACGATGTAACAAGTTTTATTAACCCTAGGTAAAGTTTGGTCTGTGAATATAAATTCCCTAAGTCTGAGAGGATTAGGTAATTAAATGCTTAAGTAGGTCGAGAGATATTTAGGCATAACTTCGATAAAGATAATTTGTTGTCCTACCTACCGTGAGAATCTTGAATCATTATTAGCATCTGTCAAGTACCAAACCCATAGTGAACATAATTATGGTTTTTCCATAAACTCTTGATTACAAACACTAAAACCAAAGTGACCAATAATTATTTTCAAAATCTCAAAACCCCCATTTCAGGAAACATCCAACTATCAGTTGATTAAATCGCAAACGACTTAAGTTCACACCATATTCCCTGTGGGATTAGAACCCAACCTAGTTGGGTTATTTATTTAAAACGATCGCTTACATTGTCATTTGAGAGGTATAGTTTGAGCGTTATAAAAAATGGCGTCATTATCGGGGAATGCGATTGTATATTGAAGTTTGTTTGCACTAATTGACTGTTAGTCAAGTTTCCTAGTTTTAAGTTTATTTGTTGTTTTTGTTTATTGCAAGATGTTTATAGTGTATGCCAAGAACTAGAAGATTCAGAAAACTATTATTACCATTTAACTCGGAATCGCAACAAATTGAAAGAATGGCAGACCAGCAGAAGGTTGATAGGTTAGCAGCCTTAGTTAGAGCTCAAGTGAATGTACAGAATGTCGGTCAACAAGTACGGCATCCAAATCCTGAGAATGAAGATTTGGAAGTCGAGGAGTTGCTAAACCCTTGTAACCCAAGGAGTGCAGAGCAAGTAGCTACACCAGTACTTCATAATGTTAACAGGAACCGTCTATTCCGAGAAAGGCAAGATTACCATCCAGTCCAGTATGACCTTAATAATGATGATGATGGAATGGATGGAGCAGGTGCAACGGGTGCAATCATTCCTCCACCATTGGTACCTGGGGAAAAGTTCAACATTACGAGTACTATAATTCAACTTCTCAATCTGAAGGGGTTGTTTGGTCGCCTTCCTAGGGATGACCCCAACTTGTATCTAGTAAACTTTGTCACCATCTGTAAATCTTTTGATAACCTAGGAGTGGGTCAGAATGCTATCCGATTGAGATTGTTTCCGTTGTCTCTGTCTGGGAAGGCAACATTATGGTTTAATGAGCCAACACCCAATTCTATAATCAACTGGAGGAAGTTGAAAGGAAATTTCCTAGAAAGGTTCTTTCCATCTTCCAGAAGGGTACAGTTGAGGGATAAGATCAGCACCTTTAGGCAGCTCCCGACTGAAGCCTTGCATGAAACCTGAGAGAGATTCAAAAAGAAGCTAACGCAGTATCCGAACCACAAGATGACTGACATACACTTGATGGAGACTTTGTATAGGGCTCTTAACTCTGTCATAAAACCAATTGTAGATAATGTTGTTGGTGGTTTGTTTGTTGATCTTACATTCTCAAAGGCTTCTGAAAATCTAGAGAAAATGACCAAGCAGAGTCAGGCATGGCATACCAGAGACTCTGTGGTAGCCAGCCACGCTATTTCTGTGGGTATGACTTCAGAACATCACAGAAAAGATTAGGAGAGTGAATAAGACATGGCTTACCTAAAAATACAAATGGATCGGCTAACCAAGAACTTGCTATCAGGCAAGACTAAGAAGGTGAAAGCTGTAGAATCTCAAGATAGAGTTGATACTGATGTAGAGGAAGAGGCAAACTATGTTAATAATCCAGGGGGTTTCCAAGGCAATAGACAAGGGAATCAAGGTTGAAACTATTATGATAAGCCTAGTTATAAAGATAGGGAGCAAGGAATAAGAGGAAAAATAATGAAATGAGCGGGCTCTATGACCCTCTTAGAAATTATGAGGTTCCTACAACAAGTTCTGAAAAGATGTCCATGTCGGACATGATAGCTAATTTTTTAAAGGGAGTGGAGGCTACCAACTCTGGTGTGACTACCATGAAGACCGATCTGTCATCTACTAGTTAGTTGGTAAACTCACACTCCACCATATTCAAATAGTTAGAACAGCAGATGATCTAACTCTCTACAATATTTAACTAGAGAAAGAGTGGAATGTTACAAAGTGATATGGTCCATAATCCGCAGAATAATGGCTCATGTATGGTGATTACCACTAGAAGTGGTAAGATATTACCTAGCCCTTCTGTGGGCCAAAATATAGTTGATCAGGTAGTTGATGATAAACCCAAAAAAGAATTTCCAGTGGAGTCTGACAAGCTAGATTGTTCTAATGATGCTCTGGAAAAAGAGAAAGAGAATGAAAAGGAAGTTGTGTTGAAAACTCTCCCAAGAACACCACCTCCTTTTCCACAACGATTGAAGAACAAAAACTAATTATGCAAAATTCAGCAAGTTCGTGGCAATTCTCAAATAATTGACAATAAATGTACCTTTGGTGGAGGCACTCGAGCAAATGCCAAGATATGCTAAATTCATGAAGGACCTCGTGACTAAGAAAAGAGTGGTGAGCTACGAACTGGAGGACAATCTCAATCATTATAGCGCTATTTCTATAAGGACCTTGGTGCAGAACAAGCTAGAACTAGGAGTATTCACTATTCCCTGAACGGTTAGGACTATGGAATTTCCTAAGGCATTATGTGATCTAGAAGCGAGCATTAATTTGATGTTGTTGGTTATATATAGAAAGTTGGGTCTAGGAAATACCACACCCACCAATATGCCACTCATGATGGTGGATAGGTCAGTAAAATGACCTATTAGTATATTGTATGATATTTTGGTAAAGATAGCTAGCTTCATATTCCCTACAGATTTCATCATTCTAGATTGTGAGGTGGACTTTGAGGTGCCCATAATCTTAGGTCGACCTTTCCTGACAATTGGAAGTGTGTTGATTGATTTGAGAGCGAATGATCTCTTATTCAGGATGAATGATGAAGTGGTATGATTTGATGTGTGCAAATCAATAAAGAAGCATGAAGAAATAATTGTGTTCTCAGTAATTGATGTGTATTATGAGGACGAACAGGACGTGTCAATAGAGGAGCAACTTGTTGTCGAGCCTTTAGCCGCAGTTTTGATGAATTTTGATCATAAAGGAATTGAGGAGTACGAAGAAACTATTTGTGCTTTGTCAGGAATGGGTTCATATCCTTATGCACCTAAGAATCTAGACCTTGATCTTTCTAATTGACCAACACCACTGGCTAAGCCATCCATTGAAGAGCCATTGGTGTTGGAATTGAAAGAACTACCTAGGCACCTAAGGTACATGTTTTTGGGCAACGGAAACATGCTACCCATTATTATTGCAGCTGATTTGGGCGAGAAAAAGGTAGAAGCACTTATTTCAGTACTTCAGAGGTACAATAAAGCAATAGGATGGACCATCGCAGATATTATTGGCATTCCCCCTAGCATCTGCACACATAAAATACAACTTGAGGAATATTGTATTCCAACTATCGAGCACCAGTGTCGTCTTAACCCACCAATGCAAGAGGTGGTTAAGTAGGAATTTATTAAGTGGTTGGATGCAAGAATGGTTTACTCAATTTCTGACAGAAAATGGGTAAGCCCAGTTCAATGTGTGCCCCAAAAAGGGGGCATGAATGTGGTTGCAAATGAAAGAAATGAGTTGATTCCACTCAGCCCTGTGACTGGGTGGAGAGTTTGCATGGACTACCGCAAACTAAATTCATGGACTTTGAAAGACCACTTCCCGATGCCCTTTATGGACCAAATGCTTGATCGATTGGCTGGAAAAGGATGGTATTGCTTCTTAGATCCTTATTCTGGATATAACTAGATCTGTATTGCTCCTAAAGAACAGGAGAAAATGACATTCACTTGTCCATATGACACCTCTGCATTTAATAGGATGCTGTTTAGGCTATGCAATTCTCTCACTACTTTTTAATGGTGTATGATATCTATTTTCTCAGATATGGTGGAGGACACCATAGAGGTATTCATGGATGATTTCTATGTGGTGGGAGATTTATTTGAGATGTGTTTGGCAAACCTGAGTATAGCTTTGCAACGATGTGTTGAATTCAATTTGGTGCTTAATTGGGAGAAATTCCACTTTATGATAAAGGAGGGCATCGTTCTCGAACACAAAATTTCAGCAAAAGGGATAGAAGTTGATCTATCCAAGGTTGAAATTATTTAGAAACTACCACCTCCCATTTCAGTAAAGGGAGTGTGTAGTTTTCTTGGACATGCTGGCTTTTACCGAAGGTTTATAACAAACTTCTCAAAGGTTGCAAATCCACTTTGCAAACTTTTGGAGAAAGAAGTGAAGTTTTCCTTCAATTATGTTTCCTTGAAGGCATATGAATGCCTTACAAATAAGTTGGTTGAGGCCCATATCATTATTGTACCGGGCTGGTCAAAACTATTTGAGATCATGTGTGATGCAAACGGTGTTTCCCTTGGAGCTGTATTGGGATAATAGAAGGACAAATTGTTACATCTAATATACTATGCCAGCAAAGTACTGAATGGAGGACAAAAGAATAAACTGTCACTGAGCAGGAACTCCTGTTTGTAGTGTATGCTTTTGAGAAATTCATGGCTTACCTGTTTGGGACCAAGTTAGTAGTCCACACTGACCATGCAGCCTTGAGGTATTTGATGGATAAGAAGGATGCAAAACTAAGGCTGATTAGATGGGTATTTCTTCTAGAAGAATTTGACTTTAAAGTCAAAGATAGGAAAAGTTGTGAAAACTAGGTTGTAGATCACCTGTCTAGAATGGAAGGTGAGTAGGCAATTAGTGATAAAATAGAGATAAATGATGCATTTCCTAATCAGGAGATCTTGGTTGCTGCTGTGGAGAAATCACCTTGGTATGATGGTTTTACAAATTATGTTGTGTGTGAAGTCATTCCAGAAAATCTTTCTTTCTATTAAAGAAAGAAATTCCTGCATGATGTGACACATTACTTTTGGGAGGAGCCATATATTTTTTGATTATGTATTGTCAATATTATAAGGAGATATGTGCCAGAAGTAGATGTATTATGTAGATTGGAAGCATGTCAGGCATCCCCAGTTGGAGGTCACCATGCAGGTGACCGAACGGCTAGGAAGGTGTTGCAGAGCGGATACTATTGGACAACATTGTTCAAGGATGCTCAAGTGTTTATGCTGAAATGCGACCAATGTCAGAGGCAGGGGTCAATCTCAAAAAAACATGAGATGTCTTTGACTAAGATGCTGGAACTGGAATTATTTGACGTCTGGAGCATTGATTTCATGGGTGCTTTTGTAAGCTCATATGGGATGAAGTATATTTTAATTAATATTGACTATGTCTCAAAATGGGTTGAAGCTGTTGCCTTGTCTGATAATTAAGGAAAGAGGGTTGTTGCTTTTCTCAAGAAGAACATCCTCTTTCGCTTTGGATACCACTTACTATTATAAGCGATGAAGCATCTCATTTTTGCAACAATGTGTTTCGAGCGGCTTTAGCAAAATATGGGGTAAAACAGCATAAAGTAGCCACTCCATATCACCCACAAACTAGTGGGCAAGTAGAGGTGTCAAATCAAGATATTAAGGCCATCCTAGATAAAACGGTGAATGTTTGTTGGAAAGACTGGTCTCGAAAGCTCGATGATGCCTTGTGGGCATACCGGACTTCTTTCAAGAAACCCATTTGTATGTCACCATTTACTTTGGTCTATGTCAAGGCATGCCACATACCAATAGAGATGGAGCACAAGGCCTTATGGGCATTCAAAAGGTTGAATTTGAGTTGGAAGGAAGCAATAAAGTTGAGACTGGAACAACTGAATGAGATGGATGAATTTCGTCTTAGGGCATATGAACAAGAAGACCTATATAAAGAAAAGATGAAAAATTATCATGATTGTAGGCTAGAGAAACGAGACTTCCAAAAAGGTGACTTGGTGCTTCTATTCAATTCCAGACTCAAATTGTTCCCAGTTAACCTTAAATCTAAGTAGTCAGGCCCATTTAGAGTTAGTCAAGTCTACTCATCTGGAGTAGTAGAACTTGAAAATGAAGATGGCATCACCTTCAAGGTAAATGGGCAATGAGTCAAACTTTATATTGGTCTAAAAGATTCGATGAAAAGTATTGCTACTATCTGTCTCGACAAAGTCTAAAGTAATCGAGATACCTGAGTCATGTTGCGACGTTAAATTAGGTTCTACATAGGAGGCAACCCATGATCCCCATGCTTGATCTACTCCAAGTATACCCTAACCCTTAGTTCAGTTTTTCTGTGATTTTGAGTTGAGGGTGTAGGGTAAATTGTTGCTTTAAAATTTTGTAACTTACTAGGAGAAATACAAGTAACTAAGGTAGTTAACTTGTTTTTGTGATTTTTGAGCACCTCTCCAGTTGTCTAAAGATATAAATGTGTGATTTGCATCAAAGTATGACCACTGTGCATCTTTGTATGACATTAGTTCTAGTGATGAAATAATCATTGCTAAATAGTTGCATGAACTGAATGAGCAGTATCTTGTGATATACTTGTGTACCATGTGCGTGTGAGATCTTACTTAGTCCCCTCTGTATGTTGAAGCCAGAACTTGCCCGGTTAGTCTTACCTAGGTTAAAAGATAGGGGTTAGGAAAGGATTATAGGCTGTATTGAGATTTAGCCTACTTTTAGCATAAATGACCTTCCTTGTATGTAGAATATCCCTTGATCCCTGCTTTGAGCCTTCTTAGTCTATTTCTTTTTATGACACCTATCACATTCCCTTTTATATCATAATGAACTTGTTTTGGCCCTGATCCTCCTTGGACACTGTGCACCTTGACTTAGGCAAATGGCTAAAGTTAAGGGTGGCTATCAGAGGGCTACGTGATACAAAACGAGTATACAGAAAGGTAGAATAAAAGAAAAGAATAAAAAGTTGGATGCGGTGGAAAAGAGCAAGAAAATAAAAAGTTGAAAAAAAATAAGTGATTGTGGAAATGACGCACCCATCCTAAATAAGTGTGATCAAGAAAAGAGAAGAGTAGAAAAGGCTAATGAGTGAAACCCCAAAAGCTATTGTAGTGTCAAGGACTCTTAGTCACTTTAAATATCATCAAGTATCATACCAGCTCCTAGACTGCATTACGAGCCAAAGAGAAGACCTATAGTGATCTTAGCTGACCTGTCTGAAAACTTTGGTAATAAAAATAAGAGCATATGGAGCTTGGCATACATTGGTTGGAACTTTATTCTGAGAGTGAGTGTCTTATGATTGACCCCATAATTACATATATGATTGCTAATATGAGAAAAGGGAGATTTCTTTGTTGTGAGAGCACACCAGATATGTTGCTAGTTGCTATCTAGTTCGAATAGTGCAATACTAGTCTTTGCATAGTTGTTGTAGGTGAATTAATGTTGTATGTTGATTCCTGTGAGTTGCATTATTGTTCTTCAATAATATACACAGTTGTTCTTGAATTGACCGACCTTGGAGATGGTGAATATCTTTTGAAATAATATGGATGATAGACTGCCGAATTTACTTTGTATCCTCTTAGTTGGGTTTGAGTTTCTTGAGGATAAGCAATTGTTTTAAGTTGAGGGTGTTGATGTGTGAGAAGACGCTAACATATTTGAGGCTTTTAACTGAGAATGATTGTAAGGTCTTAAGCAACTTTTGTTGTTTTTGATTTTTTATCTTTGATTTTATAGTAGAAACTAAGATACAAGAGAACCAACAAGGATGGAAGCAAAAGAGTTGAAATCTAAAGCAAATAGAAGAGAAGTGTGGCTGACAACATTCCTGATAAGTCGTCAACCCTGTGATAAGTTATCAAAAATACCATCAGTCTTAGATGGAGAATGGACCTCAGCTAAAAGTTGTGACGACATTTCCTGATAAGTCATGAAGAAGTTGATAAGTCATCAGAGTTGGCGTCAACCTTAGGCAGAACATGTGAGTTGAGGTGGAGAAGTGACGACATTGTCTGATATGTCATCACACTTCTGATAAGTCATCAGGATTCATTGCCAGCCTTAAGCAGGAAGTGCTAAAACTGAAGAGAGAGCTGACGACATTTGTGATAAGTCGTTAGACTCCTGATAAGCTATCACAAATGTTGTCACCTAATTCGAGGAATTATTAAACTCTATGATTTTGTTTCCTTATTTAGGATTAACTATTTAAAGCATAGTTTAGGGTTTTCTAAGGGAGTGGGGAAACATATTTGGACACATGTCTTTTGTTACTTTTCTCTCTATTTTCTCGGCTAGAAAAATAATTAACTTTGAAGAGATTTTCATCAATATTTTGGGATTTCTACTGTGATCTAATCTGAGAATCACTAGTTATTATTCATCTTGTGGTAATTTCATCTTTCAAAATTATGAGTACAACTATTTGTTTCGACTATTACATCAAAAGTGGCTAAACCCCTTTAACCCGAATTACGGGATCTATGGGTTAAGTCTTGGTAAGAAGCTAAGTGTTTAAGATTTTAAAGGTAATAGGACTCCTTGATAATTCCTAGATTTTAATCATTTTCTAGTGGTTTCAAATGATAGATAGTACCTACTTTGATTTGCTCGAGATAAGAAATCAGTTACAATAGGAAGTGAATTACTGACAGAGACTTGGAAGCACTAAACTTCCAATTAATAATTGACACTGTAACAAGGTTGATTAATCTGATGTAAAGTCTGGTCTGTGAATATAAATTCCCTAAGTCCAAGAGGATTGGGTAATTAAATGCTTAAGTAGGTCTAGAGACATTTAGGAATAACTTAGATAAAGATAATCTGTTGTCCTACCTACCGTGAGAATCTTGAATCATTATTGGCATCTGTCAAGTACCAAAACCCATAGTGAACATAATTCTGGTTTTTCAATAAACTCTTGATTACAAACACTGAAACTAAAGTGACCAACAATTATTTGCTAAATCTCAAAACCCCTATTTTAGGAAACATCCAACTATTAATTGATTAAATCGCAAACCACTTAAGTTCACACCATATTCCCTGTGGGATTAGACCCCAACCTAGTTGGGTTATATATTGACAATGATCACTTACATTCTCATTTAAGAGGTGTAGTTTGAGCGTTATCAAATGGCATATCGGTCTTCATGGTAGTCACTCCTGAGTTGGTAGCCTCCACTCCCTTTGATAATTTAGCCATCATGTCCTCCATGGACATCTTTTCAGAACTTGTTGTAGCAGTCTCACAATTTCCAGGAGGGACATATAGTCCGCTCTTATCATTATTGCTCCTTCACTTTCCCTTCTCCCTATCTTTATAACACGGCTTATCATAATAATTTCAACCTTGATTCTGTTGGCTATTTCCTCGGAAAACCTCCTGATTATTAACATAGTTCACCTCTTCTTCTGGATCAGCATCAACTCTATCTTGAGATCCCACAAATTTCACCTTCTCAGTCTTTTCTAAAAGCAAGTGCTTAATTAGAAAGTCCATCTGTATTTTTAAATGAGCCATTTCTTGGTCATTCTCCGCGTCTCTTATGCGTTGTTCCGCAGTCATACCGACAGAAATAGTGGGGCTTGCTACCACAGAGTTTTTGGTATGACATGCCCAACTCTGATTGGTCATTATCTCTAGCATTTCTTAAGCTTGTGGGAATGTAAGATCAAAATATGAACCACCACCAGCATTATCTCCAATTGGTTTTGGTACAGAGATAAGAGCCTTGTACAAAGTCTCCATCATGTCTATGTCCGTCATATTGTGGTTCGACATTGTGTCATCTTCTTTTTGAATCTCTCCCAGGTTTCATGCAAAGCTTCGGTCGGGAGCTTTCTGAAGTTACTGATATCGTCCCTCAACTGTACCCTCCTAGAAGGTGTAAAGAACCTATCTAGGAAAGCTTCTTTCAATTGCCTCCAGTTGGTTATAGAATTGGGTATCATCTCATTAAGACACAATGTTGCCTCTTCAGATAGATACAACGGGAACAATCTCAAGCGGATTGCATTCTGACCCACTCCTGGGTTATCAAAAGATATACAGATGGTGACAAAGTTCACCAGATAAAAGTTTGGGTCATCCCCAGGAAGGCTACCAAACAACCCCTTCAGATTGAGGAGTTGAATCAAAGTACTCGTAATGTTGAATTTTACCCTAGGTGCCAACGATGGAGGAATAATTGCACCCGTTGCACCTTCTCCATCCATTACATCATCATCATCATTGAGGACATACTGGACCGGCTAGTAATCTTGCCATCCTCGAAACTGATAGTTCCTGTTAGCATTATGTTGTACTGGTGCAGCTACTTGCTGTGCATGCCTTGGGTTACCAGGGTTTAGCAATACCTCATCTCCCAAATCTTCAACCTCAAGATTTGGATGTCGTACTTGTTGATCGACATTCTGCACATTCACCTGAGCTCTAGCTAAGGCTGCTAACCTGTCCGCCTCCTGCTAGTCTGCCATTCTTCTAATTCATTGCAGTTTCAAATTAAATGGTAATAATTATTCTCTGGAACTTCTGGTTCTTGGTATACACTACAAATATCTTACAATAAACATAAAACTAGGAAACTTGACTAATAGTCAATTAGCGCATACAAACTTTAATTTACAATTGTATTCTCCAGTAACGGCGCCATTTTTTATAACGCTCAAACTACACCACTCATGTGAGAAGGTAAGCGATCATTGTCAATATATAACCAAACTAGGTTGGGGTTTAATCCCACAAGTAATATGGTGTGAACTTAAGTTGTTTGTGATTTAATCAACTGGTAGTTAGATGTTTCCTGAAATAGGGATTTTGGAGATTAGCAACTAATTGTTGGTCATTTTAGTTTCTGTGTTAGTAATCAAGAGTTTATGGAAAACTAGAATTATGTTAACTATGTGTTTTGGTACTTGACAGATGCTAATAGTGATTCAAGATTCTCATGATAGGTAGGAACAATGGATTGTCTTTATCGAAGTTATGCCTAAATATCTCTCGACTTACTTATGATTTTAATTACCTAATCCTCTCGGACTTAGGGAATTTATATTCACTGACCAGACTTTACCTCAGGTTAATTAACCTTGTTACAACGTCAATTATTAAATGGAAGGTTGGTAGCTTCCAAGTCCCTGTCAATAATTCACTTCCTACTATAGTTGATTTCTTATCTCAGGCAAATCAAAGATGGTGCTATCTATCGTTTGCAACCAATATACAATAATTAAAACCTCAGAATTATCAAGGAGTGCTATTACCTTTAGAATCTTGAACACTTAGCAACTTACCAAGACTTAACCCATAGATCCCATAATTCGGGTTAAAGGGATTTACCCACTAATATTATAATAATCAATACAATAAGTTGAATTCATAATTTGAAAGATGAACTTACATCAAGTTGAATAGCAATGAGTGTTTCTCAGATTAGATCAAAGTAGAAATCCCAAAGTATTGATGATAATCTCTTCAAAGTTAATTGGTTTATTCAACCCAAGAAACTAGAGAGAAAATAACAAAATACGTGCGTTACAAAATAGGTTAAGCATCCTCTTAGAAACCCCTAAACTATTCTTTAACTACTTCTGCCTAATTATGGAAACCAAATCACAGAGTTCAGTTTTCTTCTTAGATTAGGTGACAACATGATGACGCATTATCAGGAGGCTGACGACTTATCACGGATGTCGTCAGCTCCTCTTCAGTTTTGACAATTTTCACTTAAGGCTACGGTGAATCCTGATGGCTTATCAAAACTGTAATGACATATTAGACAATGTCATCACTTCTCCACCTCAGCTCCTATGTTCTGTCTAAGGCTGACGGCGACTCTGACGGCTTATCACAAGGCTGACAGCTTATCACATGTCATCACTTCTTCCAACTGAATCCCATTCTCTGTTTAAGGCTGATGATAAATTCATAACCTATAAGAGTGCTGACAACTTATCAGGAATGTCGTAAGCCACACTTCTCTTCTATTTGCTTCAGATTTCAACTCTTTTACTTTCATCATTGTTGGTTCTTTTGCCTCTTGACTTCCACTGCAAAATCAAAGATTAAACAATCAAAATGACAAAAGTTGCTTAAGACTTTGCAATTATTCTCAGTTAAAAGCCTCAAATGTATTAGCATCTACTCATACATCACAGACCCTGAGGACCTAGGTGAGGACAGTCTCTGACTCGGTGACTTTGCTTTCCATATCAAAAACAAATACCACTGCCAACTCTGCAAATACCCTGATGGTGCTTGCCATAAGTCTGGCAAAGAGGATAGGTATAGACACTGCTAACACTGCCCTAAGACTTAGAGCATGGCATTCTCTCTCTACTACCGTATTTGAATCTAGAAGCTGGAGCACTAGCTGCAGAAGGAGCTGGAACTGATGACTTAGGAAGAAATTGAGAACGGTTTCCTCCTTCTGATATGGGTTGAGCAAAGTTAAAACTACTTTTCTTTTCTCTCTAATTCTACTTCTCCCCCATCTTAATCTTTGCTCTTCTATCTGTTGGGCATGAGTCATATGCCTAGCTAAATTCATGTCACTATTCAACATTGCAGACCTACACTCATTGACCACACTATCTTTCACCCCCCAATACAAACTTACTCTTCTTAGCCCTGGTGTCTGCAACCACATGAGGGGCATATCTTGCTAATTGGGTACACTTAAAAGAATACTCTTTCACCGTCATGTTACCCTGCCTGAGGTTGATAAACTCTAACACCCTAGCCTCTTTCAACTCTTGGGGAAAGAATCTATCTAAGAATGCATTGATAAACTTCTCCCACTCAATAGGCCCTGGATCATCTGGCCTTTTTGACTTGCACTGTTTAAACCAAGTGTGTACAACGTCCTGTAACTGATATACATCTAGCTCAGCGCTCACACTAGATGTAACCCCTATGATATCTGTAATCTTCTAAATCTGATCAATGAATTCCTGAGGGTCCTCATCTGACTTAGACCCGAGAAAAGATGGATGATTTATTTTGGTGAAGTCTCAAATCCTGGCTGCAGCAGTATTGACCAATGGTTTTTCCAGAATAGTAGTTGGCCGTTCATTCTGAGCAGCAACTGAGTTAGCAAAAGTACTGAATGCAGCTCTAAACTCTGTATGAGAAACATATTCGCCCAAAGGATCTTTAGGCTCAGGCTGACTGATTCTCGTTATCTCTTTTGGGAGGCATGTTCTACAGAAGAAAGGGAGAAATAGATCAGACTGAGAGATTAACTTGAGATTATTCTCACTGGCACGACATGAATACTGAAAGAGGGGAAACAATTCCTAAAACATCCCATAGCCTCCTGTACATAAATGTAGCGCGCAACACACCCATGTATAAGACTCTACTTGATGCGCCTTTCAGACTTCTTAGGACACCATTTAACCTTAGGCTCTGCTACCAAGTTTGTAACATCCCAAATCTGATACCCAGAATGCTAAACGGTACCCATGACCCCAAAGGACCATAAGCTAACCCATGAATGATAACTGTACCTGTACACTGCATAATATATAGATAAAAATGCATAAATAAAAGTTGATAGGCCGTAATGTTCAATGCTGAACATAACTGATAAAAACATAACATCTGGATGGGGTATGAAATACCCAAAACAACTAAAATAACCGTTTGAACATGATAGTCAAAAAAGCCTCTAATAGTCTGAATAAGAAGTTAATGGGATATGTCCCCAACTAACTCCATCTACTGAAAGATAAAACAGAATTAATGAAATACCTCATAATATCGTCCTCGAATGATGAGGACTTAGTGCTAAACCGATCTGCTACTGATTCTCTGGAGCTTGTGCTTCTGAACCTATGGTATATAAACACCATAACGCAAATGCATCAGTATGACTGAATGTACAGGTATGCATGTGAGGTAGGCTAAATGCAAAGGGTTCACATGCATGAACTATACTAACTGGATGGATAACATCAACTTGAGAATGCATGCATGAATACATAATAACTATAACTGAGATTGTGACGACATGATTATTAAGCTTGAGTGCTCATAAAATGAGATACTAATAGTTGTATAACTAAAATAACTGATACTGAGTGACTGTATCTGATAATCTAGTTTTTGATGGAACTAGCTGAGTTTTGTAGTGTTCTGAGTTGACTGTACCTGACAGTCCTGAATTTTGAAGAACTACCTAAGTTCTTTTATTGAAACTGTTTGACTGTATCTGACAGTCCTGATCGTGTAACTAAAACTGTGGGAAGTAGTTATCTAACTGACATGCCCTAAATAATCATAATATAGATGAGTTTAGGTCCAATCTGTAACCCCAATTAGAAGGGTGTCAATACCGCGCCACTGGTAAGGACAATCTGTGAGTAACCTTCATATAATAAGTAACTGTAGTGAGAATGGTGAGAACCCTCATAAAACAGGTTAAGACACCTCATCTACCCTTATATAATAGGCTATGATACCTCAACTTATGCTGGCTACGTAATTTAGGTACACAATGATTGCTTCTAAGAATCATACGCTCATATAACAGGTGAGTTCCCATCCTTGGGTTCTCTCGGTGCTAATTCCTACTCCCATCTGAATAGACACTGAACATAATTAACTGAATTGGACTAGACAATTTTCATGGAGTTTCGTTGACTGATCATACTACTAAGATTTCTGAATTTACTGAGATTTCTTGAGTCACATGAATGACTGAGTTCTATGGATCATGGCTTGACTGAGGATATCGTGAAACATGACACTGGCTCTGGGTACAAAGCTATATTTTTTAGGTACAAGTACCCCTAGGACTCGATAGAAGGAAACTGACAAAGCATGACTTTCTTGAATATTTGGCCAATATCAACAATTCATACTACGATAGTAGGGGATATTTCATGAAGCACATGGTTATCATAATCTTGTATATAGCTTAGAATTCACATGATCATGTCTTAACTTCATCATTTTAATAGCATAATTATATCATCACGCAATTGTATTACACAACAATCCTCATGGAAATTATTTTAAACATGGGGGAACACGTACATTCAAAACTTGGGTCACAGTTTAACTATCAAGCATAATTTCTATCCTCCTAGGCAATTATCAAACACTTAGATTGCATAATTAAAGGCTTAGGCATGAGCATGAATTTAATACAATCTTACACAAAATTCCACCCAATTTCATGATTTCAGTCCACATATTAGCGTAATTTCATAAAGACATAATAAAGGTTCCATCTTGGAATTCATACAACAACAACACATGAACATAATTCAGTTCATATAATGAAAATCACTATTCATAATTTAAAACTTGGTTCTTGGGATTCATGGACGAAAGGAGTCCATGAATGAACACTATGCATACCTTAGATGGAAGATTCTTGATGATTCATGAAAAAATTTGCTTGGACTTGGATCCCCAATTGAAAACCCTAATGTGTTCTTGAGAGGATCTTGAGGGAAGTGGCTATATTTTGGTGTAAATGAGGCTTAATCTCATGTTATTGACTTATATAAGGTTGGGAGGATTACCATTTTTCCCTTAAAAATGCAGACATTTAATGACTAAATAACTGGGCCCCGATGCTATGGGCGACGCGGCGCATTGAGGGTTTTGATGCTATACCCAACGTGTCGAGCCTCAATTGTTTTGGCACTGGCAGTCTGCACAACTGGTGACCAACGCGATTGGTGATGCGGCACGCCAAGATCGCGTTGGTCCACTATTTTGGACTTCCAAACTTGCTTGAAACGAGTTCCAAAACATCCAAAACTTCTTTGGGAATATCTATTGACCTTCCTGATCATTACTTAACAAGAATATAGAGCATTAATGGACTTTAAGGTGGCAAAATGAATTTTCCAACATTTGTAGGCCAAAATTAATCTAAGTCTGGGCACCTAGCTAGAATCTTCTAAGTCTGTGACCCCCTTGACAAGCTTAAAGTACTGAATTAAGCTTAAGTATTTTACGGGGTCTTACAATATATTTTTGGGGTTTTTGAGACTTTTTGGACATCATACGACACACCATGCTAGTCATATAGTGAGGGTATAGGTTAGGTGACCCAGTATTGATTGGTTTAGTTTTAGGAATGGGTACGACTTTGGTAGGTATGAGTCTTATGGTGGGTGATGGGTCATATGGTTGCTTTTCCTTTACTTAATCTAAAACAGAGTAACCTAACTTGGATCTAAGTACAAGAAGCTCACCATGGGTAATGAGATAGGGTACGAGTGGTATAATCTAACTCATATATGGGTAGTGTCAACCCCTATTGATTTTTCCTAGGGTACAGTTTATGGGTACTATTCGTATGATTGGGTACGAGTGTGACTTTGGAGTCATAGGTTCGTCAGTGTGGGGGTTGATATTCTACTTGGGTTACTCGTATCCTAGGGTATGGATGGGGAAGGGGTGGTCGTAACCTCCTGCAGGAAATTAATAAAGTTTAAGTTGAGGGTATTCTGGATATTTCCCCTTATAACTCCCTGGGACCCCATGAATTAAAACACCTTTTTGGGGCTTTATTAACCTATTTTCAATCAATCAAACACTCTAAACACTATCAATATCTCTCAAGGCACTTGGGTTAAGCAAAATCTAGGGTTTCCTTCAAGGTGGTAAATTGAGGCTCAAAATAGTGATTTCTTCTCACCGCCTTCTAAATCTAAGGCAAGATACTTCTCCTTCATTGTTAATTCTAACTAAAGGTATGTTTTATGAATTGTTTTCATGGTATGAATGTTGTATGGTTTTGGGTTTTCAAATATATATTGGGGGGTTTGGTTATAAACGCTTGGTTATGGTTTTCCCATGTTTTAGTAATGGATTTACATGTTTAAAAGGTGGTTTGGATATTTGGTTGCATGAGAATGGTTAATTGGTACTTGGTTTCGGCTTTGGAAACACTTTTGGTTTTAGCTTTGAAAGAACTATACCCCCAATGTGTTTGATAAAATGCCCATGAGAATGCTTTTACCAATTTTTTGGACTTTCATTGAACTATTGCATGGTATAACTTGGTAATGGAACCCTAACTGGTCTAAATGGTTTGGAATGTGACGTGACCTGATCGGAGACCTTTTCGTAATAGGTGTCCCAAGTCCGATCAGGATCGGAGACCACCTCCATTACCTAACTCAACCTCCAGCCACCTGCCCTGAGTTGTCTTAATTTCGAGCATGTATCAAATAGTACAATAGCTCGCATGAAGAATCTGGGATAAGATCACAATTTTGACCAACCCAACTGAGTCCAACAATCTCATACCAACAATGCAACCATACCAAACCAATACTGAAACATGGTCCATCATAAACCAGGACATAACCAAAGATGTTCAAAAACATAATATGATTAATCTCAAAATTAAATATGATGGAACGGTGAGAAATTATGTCCGGTGATGTCAACCCTCCAGCTTATTCTAATGCCAAGGCTGACACTAATACTGACCCCACCTATTCCAACCCATAGCAGTACAACAAAGGCTCTAACCAAAAGAGAAATAAAATTTGATTGGGACATGACCCCAACCATAGCCAAAACAAATATCAAGAAATAAAACAAAATGTCTATAAGTTTCCATAACATGAAATGAAGCCTTTCAAAAGGATGGAAACTTACCACTTTAGTCCAAATTCTTATCCTCGAGTCAATCACTGTATATGAGGGGTAGAATGTCCGATTCCTGCATAGCGTAGATATACAGTTGCCAATAGATGGGTTAGCGTGTGAACACTAGCAAGATCTCAGGATAAGGGTAAAATAATGACATTTGCAAAATAATGTAATACTATCCAACGCATAGAACCATACACACACCCACACACATATATATAACCATGCTGGGAAAGGGGACAAGATTTAGTATGCCTTTAAAACCTTTACCTTAGTTGTGTAACTTTGTTGTCCCAAACCACCTACATGTTATATGGGTTCATCTCCCCCTACTGAAAGGGACCCAGTGTGTGAAGCCGCACGACTAGTGAAAAAAACCTTGGGATAACTAGTACATGCCGCAAAATATAGTGTTACATCATGAACAGATCACAAAGACCAACCTCACATCGGTAAATATGAGTTTTCAATTCTTGTCACCCCAAGATCTCTACCTTCCATGACTTTGATACTCATCCCTCTTATTGCCCAATTAAAACATTACCAAGCAACAAACCAATCTATTTACAATTTATTAACCAAGGCCATTTAGTGGTGGTATCGCCATACCGATCATACTTGCAAGTACTATCCATATCCAACCATATATAGGTTTAAGGGGACTTCTAAGTGCCCTTTTATTTTCCATTTTAAACTACTTGGGGGATTCCATGTACCCCAACAGCATAAACATTTATCCATTTACCTTTCCAATACATTTATACCATGTATAATTCCTTTACAAGGTTTTAAAACAAGCAAGAGTTCCATTAAAATACTCAATGCAGTGAAAATATGCTTATAAGCATCTTGTCAAACACATTGGGGGCATAATATAACAAAAACTAATTCCAATTTCCATTACACCATTCCCATCAAATCCAATTATCAAAAACCACCATTAATGAACATAGAGCATAGTTAAAACTATGGAAAACAATAACCAACCATTTAACATCAAAACCCCCAATTCATATTTGAAAACAAAAATCATACAATCAACGAAGTCATGGAAACATTAATAAAAGCCATGCTTATAGTAAAAATTATCAATGAGGGACGAGAATATGCCTTAAACTAAGATGATGATGGAAAGAAATCACCAAATCAAGGCCCAAATCAATCCTATAGTTGAAACCCTATTTTGCCTTGCACAAAAGCTTTTAAGAGAATTATAAAGTATTTAGAAGAGTTTCTTAGTGTTAAGGAATGGAATAATAGGGAAATACCCTTCCAAGTAGGTTAGAAGTGATTGGACCTTACTAGGATAAGTGGGGAAATATCCAGAATATCCTTACTTAAGTTGTACCAAAATCCTATCATAGGGGTACGACTGACCCTCATGAACGCCCTTTAATTGGAGTGGTAACCCTCACTCATATCCTAAGCCTCAATCCTTGGATCCAATATTGTCCAGTATACAACTCATCCAACCAACTCATATCCAAAGCATTGAATATGTACCATTTATTCGTACCCCAAGTATATTTAAACCCAAGGAAGATTTAGACATTGTCCACAATACGAGTCCTTGGTACGACTCGTACCATGGCTTATGACTCTTGGTAAGCAACTCGTACTCAGATCCAACCAAAGTAACCATGTCTAAGATTAAGTTTAGGAATAAAATGATCCATAACAACCAGTACGACTAGTACCCCTAAGTCTTATTCATTCCAGTAACCAAAATTCATCCCACCAACCAACACTGGTCAGCATACGACTAGACCATACCATCCGTACCCAGACATACGACTCGTACCCTCAAGTCGTATTGGGTCCAGAGACTCGAATTCCAAGATATTTGCAAGGGTACAGAAACTAAGGTATTTCAGTTTCCCCTACTAGGAGCATTCGTCCCCGAATGACGGACTAGGTAGGGGTAACCACAGGCATGAGTCGTTTGCATTATCAAATATATTTCCATTCTTTAACAAAGTTTGAAAACAAAAAGGCAAAGATATTAATCTTTTCTTTAACAAACTCTGAAAATAAAGATGTGTTGAAGACACATACCTTCCTCACGAATCACAGGAGCAGAAAACAAATGCGGATATTTTGACTTCATTTTCTCCTCTGCTTCCCATATAGCTTCTTCAACCTTATGGTTCTTCCAAAGAACCTTTATCGAAGCCACATCCTTGGTCCATAACTAACGAACCTGGCTATCAAAGATTTAAACTGGGATTTCTTCATAAGATAAAGAGTCTGAGATACCCAGCCCTTCCAATGGAATGAACGCAGAAGAATCACCAATGCACTTCCTCAACATGGAAACATGAAATACCGGATGAACCAAGATCAATCTAGAAGGCAACTATAGATCATAAGCAATATTACCAATTCTCTAGAAAACATCATAAGGACCAATATACCAGGGACTCAACTTTCCTTTCTTACCAAACCACACTACTCCCATCATGGGAGATACCTTAAGAAAAACCTTATCCCCAACCTCAAACTCCAAATCTCTACGCCTAATATCTGCATAGGACTTTTGGCAGATTTGGGAAGCCTTAAGCCTCTCCTGAATCACCTTTACCTTCTCCATAGCCTGGTAAACCATGTCGGGACCAAACATATCCGCCTCACCTAGCTCAAACCAACCAATAGGAGATCTACAACTCCTACCATACAATGCCTCAAAAGAGGCCATACCAATACTATAATGATAGCTATTATTGTAAGAAAACGCCACCAAAGGAATATGATCAACCCAATTGCCACCATAATTAATCACATAAGCCAAAAATATATCCTCTAATGTCTGAATAGTTCTCTCCTCTTACCCATCCATCTGCAGGTGCAAAGCACTACTCAGACTTACCTTAGTCCCCAAACCTTACTGGAAATATTGCCAGAAATAAGACATAAACTGTGTGCCACCATCAGAAATAATAAAAACAAGAACCCATGAAGCTTCATAATTTTCTAAAGATACAACTTCACATAATCCTCTACCGAGAAGGTAGTCTGCACTGGAAAAAAGTGGGCAGACTTAGTCATCCTATCCACAATGACCCAAATCGAATCATATTGATTCTAAGATTGAGGAAGAATGGTAATAAAGTCTATTGATCACTTCCTTTTTCTATTTGAGCAAATCAATTTCTTGATACACCCCCCTGGCCTCATGTTCTCAACCTTAACTTGTTGACACACCATGCACTTAGCCATAAAATCAGCCACATCTCACTTCATGCCATTATACCAATCGATCTTCTTGAGATCATGATACATCTCAGTCGATTCAGGATGAAAAACATAGTGTGATTCATGATTCTTAGCCAAAGTCCTTTGTCGCACACCGTCGACATCATGAACACAAAATATCCCTTGATACCATAAAGTACCATCACCACCGATATCAAATACCATTACATTTTTTGCACCAACGTCTCTTTGGATTTTCATCAAGATAGTATCTAGTACTTGCTTCTCCTTAATCTCCGCACTAAGAGATGATAGAACCACTTCTTGGACCATTACATCACCATCCTTTTAGTCTATGAGGCAAATTCCAAGATTAGCCAAGAAGTGAATATCCTACACCAATTCCTAATTTCTTTCCTCCACATGAGACAAACTACATATGGATAACCTACTAAGATAATCATCAACCAAATTATCCTTACCTGGCTGGTATTGAAGACTCACATTATAGTTCTTGAGAAGCTTAAGCCATCTCCTTTTCCTGGGGTTAAGCTCCCTCTGAATAAACACATACTGTAGACTCTTATGATAAGAAAAAATATTCATGTGCACACCATACAAATAATGCTTCCATATTTTTAAAGCAAATAGAACGCCAGCAGCTCCAAATTATGAATAGGATAATTTCTCTCATGCACTTTCAACTGCCTGGAAGCATAGGTAATCACCTTCCCATGCTGCATCAACACACAACCAAGACCTACCCAAGATGCATCACAATAAACCATGAACCCATCATTTCCTTACGAAAAAAATACAATTTGAGCCAAAGTTAACTTATCCTTCAACTTCTTGAAACTCCCTTCACAAGAATCTGACCAATAAAACATGACTTCTTCTGAGTTAACTTAGTCAAAGGAGTAGCCATCGATGAAAATCTTTCCACAAACCACCTATAATACCCAGCTAAACCTACGAAGATCTGAATATTAGATGGAGTCATGGGTCTAGGCCACCTCTTTACCACAACAACCTTTTGCGAATACACCATGATCCCTTTACTAGAAATAATATGACCCAATAAAGTTATGCCGTTCAACTAAAACTCATACTTGGAGAACTTAGCATACAACAATTGTTCCTTTAAGGTTTGCAACACCACACGAAGGTCATTAGCATCATCTATCTCACTCTTTCAATAAACCATAATGTCATCGACAAACACAATAATGAAAAGAACCAAATACTTGCAAGTACTATCCATAGCCAACCATACATAGGCTTAAGAGAACTTCCAAGTTACCTTCTATTGACCATGAAACCCAATTATCCAAAATAACCATTAATGCACGTAGAGAATAATTAAAACCATGGAAAAAAATACCAACCATTTAACATCAAAAACCCCAATACATATTTGAAAGCAAAAATCATACAATCAATGAAGTCATGGAAACATTCAAAAAAAACCATGCTTATAGTTATACTTAACAATGAGGGAAGAGAACATGTCTTAAAATAAGATGATGGTGGAAAGAAATTATGAAGACAAGACCCAAATAAATCCTCTAGTTGAAACCCTAGCTTCCCCTGCCCAAAAAAATTTGAGAGAATTATTAAGTATTTAGAAGAGTTTCTAATTGTTAATGAATAGAATAATAGGGTACATAACCTTCAAAGTAGTTTAGAAGTCGTGGAACTTTAATAGTATATGTGGGGAAATGTCTATAATACCCCCACATAAGTTGCACCAAAATCCCATCATAGGGGTAAGACTTACCCTCACGACTCGTACCCTCCAATATGAGTGGTACCTACGAATCATCCAACCAATTCATATCAAAAGAATACAATCCATACCCTTTATCCATACCCCTGGAAGATATAAATCCTAGGAAGATTTAGACACTGTCTACCATATATGTTTTGGGTACGACTCATACCCTGGCTTATGGATCTTGGTGAGCCACTCATACTTATATACAACCTAAGTAACCAAGTCTAAGATTATGTTAAGGAACTAAATGATTTGTAACTACCAATATGACTCGTACCCCTATGTCGTATCCATTCTAGTAACCAAAATCCATCCCACTAACCAATAGTGGTCAGCATCTGACTGGACCATACCATTCATACCCCAACATATGCCTCTACCCTCAAGTTTTATTGGGTCCAGAGACTAGAATTCTAGGAAATTTTCTAAAGTCCAGAAACCAAGGTGTTTAAGAATTGTCAAGTGGTAAGGTCTTAGTGGTTATGGTTGGTTTAATTGAAAGCCTTGCGATGTACAAGCTAATCCCCAGATCAAACATAATATGATAACTTATGGGTACATGGGAATCCCCCAAGTATATTCAATAATGTAATCTATGGGTACACGGGAATCCCTTCTTCTTAAAAAGGATAGTTAAGGACATTTTTTGCAAGCTATAGTTGGTATGAAGATACCACTACTTATAGTCTTGGTTAATAATAAATTGAATGGTGGTTTGGTTGTAAGGTAATGGTTTTAATTGGGTAATAATGGTGGGTTATGATAGCTAACCACGAAGGTTTGAATTCAATGGATGGACACAAGAAACTTATGTTTGCCAACATGAGGATTGGTCATGGAAACCATATATGATACTTATGGAGTACATAAAAATCCCCTAAGTACACTTTGACATATGTATCATGGAGAGCGAAGGGTACTTAAGAATCCCCTACGCCTATGACATCTTTTTTCCATAAGACTACATAAATCGAGCCCCATTCACGAGGTTACACTAGACCTATCTAGCCCATGGGTGGTTCTAGGATGGTTATGCTATGAATACCCAAGTTAATTATTTTAAATGCATGCTAAACTTGGTTCTCTTTCTCAGCATGGTTATATATATACATATATACATGTATGTATGGTTGTGAATGCATATGGTTGGTTTACTTGGTTTTAAAGGTTGGAATTATTTTATTCTTATCCTGAATACTTTCTAGAGTTCACCTATTAACCCGTATTCAGGCGATTGTATCTCCACGTAATATAGGAATCGACTATTATACGCGTCCTCCTTAGTGATTAATTCTGGATCAGCTATTGGATTAGAGTGGTGAGATTACATACTTTGTAAGGCTGGATTTCATAAAATAAATGTCTTTACATACTTTGGTTATTTGATGGATATTGGTTTTGTCTATGGTTAGGGTCATATCCAATCGGATATGTTTTTTTTTTGGTTAGAGGCTTTGTGGAAATACTATAGGTTAGAACGGGTGGTGTCGATAGTGGTGTTAGCCTTAGTATTGGCATTGGTATTGGGGCTAATATCATTGGATTGTATTTATGATTGTTCTATCCTTTTATGTTATGAAAACCTACTTGGTTATTGTTTTGGTGTTGGAATTAGTTATTGGTTGTGTATTGGATGGTTGGAATTTCTTGGGTTGGTAACAGTTATGGACCTATCCTAGAGTCTGGATTGGTACAAACACGCAGTATTTTTATAATTTTTTAGTTCATCTGACTCAGAGAATGCGTTTGGCAGTTAGGTTGGGTAAGGGGGGTGGTCTGTAGTCTGGGTTGATCTTTTGATGCCTATTATGACAAGGCCTCGATATGAGTTGTGTCAAATTGGTATCATAACTTTAGGTTCATGGTCAATTGGGAGTCCACAAAGCCATACCGAATAGATTTTTTTTTAAGGATGTGTATCACAGCACACTCATTTAGAGAGGCTATAAGGCATTTAGGAAATGCTTCTCTTTTTTGTGTTCTATTTTTAAGATTGAGTTTATGTCCTGGAATGTACTCTATAACTTTTCTGTTCACCTTTTAGATTATGCCTCGATAATATAATACACATAGAAACACCTCTGACCCAACTGGAGAAAATATTGATGGGACACGTTCTACTCAAGGGATCCATACTCGGTCTAGGGGTCTAGTTCCTGATATTTCTGGAGTTCCACTAGTTCTTTCTAGTCCTTCTCAGGAAGAAGTGATGAATGTAGATTTTTATCAGTTGATTCATGTGATAGCCTAGTTGGTAGATTCTCAGGGTGAGCGTGGTGTATCTGGTATGGCATCTTTTAAGGCCACAAGGGTTGGCCAGATTATGAGGTTGAATCCTCTAAATTTTACTAGTGTTAAGTTGGAGGATAATCCTCAGGTTTTTCTTTATGAGACTGAAATTATCTTCAGGGTCATGCAGGCCACAAAAGTTGAAGGGGTGAATTTTTATGCCTATCAGCTAAAGTTTGTGGCATACCAATGGTATCAGGAATGCGATCAGGCAATGGGTGATGCCAAAGAGTCATCTTTTTGGAAGACTTTCTCCAACGCTTTTCAAGAGCACTTTTTTCCTCAGGAGTTTAGGGAAGCAAAGGCAGAGGAATTTGTTAATCAAAAGTAGGGGAAAATATCGGTGAAAGAGTATGCCCTGAAATTTTACCTATTGTCTAGGTATACTCTAGAATTGGCATTTGATATGAGGGACAAGATGAGAAAGTTTACTTCAGGACTGTCTTAAGATTTTATCCTTGAAAGAAAGACTGCGTTTCTAATCAAAGACATAGATATTTCTAGGTTGGTTATTCCTATGCAACAGGTGAAGGAGGAAAAGAAAAAGCAGGCTCAGATAGGGAAAAGGAAGGGTGATGTAACACCCCAAAATTTCATCCCGAAATTCCATACGGTGGATAGGGCTACATGAAGCCCCAAGCTAACCCTCAGAGCCAGACACTACCTCAAGGAATTCAATTCAACAATAGTCATGCATAACAAAGAGATATACCATATCGGGTTCAAAAGAAATTCTAGAGAATACTAGACTGTACAACCAAAATATATTAAATGTCTATACATACCAAACCTCTAGTATGACAAAGCTTCTATACATCAAAATCAAGGAGCCATTGGGAAAACCCCCCAACTAACTCAAACAGTGCTGAAAGCCATAACAACAGAGCGATATCACCAAAAATATCAACACGGTCCATGAACCATGAGGACTCACCACTGAGGGAACGTAGTTGAGGCACTCGAATATCACTAATGCAGCTGCAGCTGAGTACCTGAACCTACACTATGAGAAAATATAGCCCATAGGAAAATATATGGGTCAGCACTTTGGAATGTACTGAGTATGTGGGGGTTCCTGCAAAAATGCAAATATCATCATCAATTTCATAAAAATATGCATATGTATGATGGCTCACTTGGCTTGAGTTAGATTGAAACATACTTTTCATGATCTCATAGTAAATAAATCATATGATAAAAACCTCATAAATTATCATAAATAAATCAACTCTTCAACTCAAGATTTGGAGTGACTCGGTAATTCAAGAAACTCAACTCTTATGGACATGGGAGGTTCTTATAACCGACATAAACCATGTGAGCTACATAGAGTCTAATGTTTTTTCCTCCTAAGGAGAGAACCCCAAATTGGCAGGAGCATCGTACTCTTTCCAGAGAGTACAACCTAAATTTAGTGATCACAATCTCATACTCGGCCTCTGACCCACAATTACCAATATCAATCCTACGGTGGCATGTAGTTTTGGGGAAATACCACATTCCCCACTCGGTGCTAAATACTACTCCCAGACACAAGATCAGAATGCGTTAGGAAATCTACCACAAATATCACAAGGGTCTATCATGAAGACCAAATCAAATCTCTTTCTCATTTATCAAATCATAATCAATTTTTGGATTCCTAACTCGACTCAAATAAAATCAATCTTTCTCAATCACAAAATGTATCAATTCATTAAATCATGGCAACATCAATAACTTTGAAGAAATATCAATACTCATTGTAACAACTCAATCTCATGAATCAATATACTCAATAATCCAATTTGTCATAAGGAAGCTTAAAGATTGACACATATCTTGAAAGCACTTGAAATATCAACTCATGGTAGAAATATGAAATTCAGAATATTAAATATCAAGTCATAACTTGGGAATAGAAAAATAATCATGTATAACAAAGCTTGAACAATTTATATTCTCATAATCTCATGATTAAGTAATTTGGGTATAAGACCACTTGCAAAATCATATAAATCCATGATAGAAATCAAAGCTTTGGGCACAAGAACGAAAAAAGTGTTGTCGTTCAAAACCCCACATACCTTAATCTTTGAAATGGATGAATTCTAGTGCTTGAGACTCTATCCGCACTTGTAATAAATGATTCTCGAAGCCCACACTATTAGGAACTTGATTCTTGAAGAAATTTTGAAGATTTATGGATTATTTTTGGAAGACTAAATTTTCTTGATTGAAACCCTAATATATATTCTTAAGAAAATTGGATGAGAGAATAAAGAAATTAGGGTTTGGATGGGGATTCTAAAATTTATATAGGCCTCCAAAAGATGGGAAAAGACCAAAATACCCTTGCAAAAACGTCCCTCAATTGCTAAAAAAATAACTGACGATATTCGCGAAAGCCGTCAAACTTGTGACAAGTCGTCACAAAATGTGGTAAAAAAATGTTGGATTTTGTGACTTTCTGCTTAAGGTGACGACATTTTGTGACAAGCCGTCAGGCTTGTGACAAGTCGTCACAAAATGTCGTCACAAAATTTCCAGGCTGGCGCGCTGGAGTAAAATGGGCATAACTCTTTGCTCCAATACCGGATTTAGATGAAATTGGTACCGGTGGAAAGATAATTCAATTATCTATATTTCGGTAGTCCATTCACTCAATAATTCGTAGTATAATGAGAGATATGCTCTTTTGAATTTGAATATGGCAATATCCTTTCCAAGAATTCAATCGGAAAGGATTGTTTTGATTCACCTAATAGGTAGGACATCTTTGAGTCCTTAATACACATCACCCTTGATAAAAAAACAACCAAAGCACTATAATTTAGTTCTCATGAGCTTGAGCAATGGTTGCAATATTGGTTAGAGTCTCGGGGTATTAGAATATCTCCCCCTTGGAAACATTCATCCTCGAATGTTTCCAAATAGGCAGAAAACAAGAGAAAATGAGGACGTATAGCTAGAACGACTCACTCAAAGGGCTTAATTCACTCTATACCTTTGGATACCATACAAAATGCATGAATTCGTGATGGAAGTAGACACACAACTGAATCTTTAATAAGAAGGGGGCAGAATTAAGAAAGAATGGTACCTTCTGCTCGCTCTGAACTCATAGAAAAGAGGTGAGGGTACTTGGCTCGCATATCAGCATCGGTTTCCCAAGTAGCACTCTCAATAGATTGATTTCGCCAAAGAACTTTAACCAAAGGAACTTCCTTGTTCCTTAGCCTATGGATTTGAAAATCCAAAATCTCAACCGAAAACTCCTCAAATGAAAGGCTATCCTGAATATCCAAGCTTTTGAAAGGATCAACCATGAAAGAATCACCAATACACTTCTTAAGCATAGAAACATGAAATACCGAATGAACGCTAGACAACTCCATGGGTAACTCCACCTTATATGCTACTTTCCCAACAAGGCTAAGAATTCTGTATGGACATTATAACGGGGACTAAGCTTTCCCATCTTCCCAAATCTCTTCACCCTTTTCATGGGTAAAACCTTTAAGTACACCAAATCATTAACATTAAACTCAAGATCTTTTCTTCTCACATCTGCGTACGACTTCTGACGACTTTGAGCGGTCTTCAATATTTCTCAAATCAACTTAACTTTTTCCGTAGCCTCAAACACAGCATCAGGCCCAATCACAGCTAATTCTCCTACGTCAAACCAACATATAGGATATCTACATCTTCTCCTATATAAATTTTCCAATGGATCCATCTGAATACTAGCATGGAAACTATTGTTATACGCAAATTCGATTAATGGCAAGTGGTCATCCCAACTACCTTTAAAATCAAGCGCACATGGATTCAACATATCTTCTAAAGTATGAATGGACCACTCAGCCTGACTATATATTTGCGGATAGAAAGCAAAACATAGACGAACATGGGTACCGAGACCCTTCTGAAAGGTCCTCCAAAATTGGGAAGTAAACTAAGTACCCCTATCAGAGATAATAGCCAAAGAAACTCCATGAAGTCTAATGAATTCTCGAATATACAATCTAGCATAATCCTTAGTATATAAGACGAATGCACAGGCAAGAAATGAGCTGATTTAGTCAACCGGTCTATAACAACCCAAATCGAATCATGATGACGACGAGAAGGAGGCAAACCAATTACGAAATCCATATTCACTTCTTA
This sequence comes from Capsicum pubescens, assembly GCA_030864215.1. NCBI lineage: Eukaryota > Viridiplantae > Streptophyta > Magnoliopsida > Solanales > Solanaceae > Capsicum > Capsicum pubescens. Next base: position 154,205,725 of record CM061549.1, on the reverse strand, counting down.
CCACTTCCAAGTAGGAATGCTAAACTCTTTCATTACACCTCCGGTCCTTTGGTTCTCTACCTTAACCTGTTGATAAGTAGAACACTTTGCCACAAATCCTGCTATGTCTTTTTTCATACCGTTCCACCAATAGATTTCACACAAATTGTGGTACATCTTGGTAGTACCGGGATGAATAGAATATCGCACGCCATGCACTTCAGCCATAATTCTCTACCTTAAATCATCAACATCTGGAACACACAATCTACCCTGCAATCTCAACATACCATCTCCCCCTTGGGAGAAAACCTCTACCTTTGGGTCCTTAACCGACTCCTTCAGTCTGACCAAACTAGGATCCCTATCTTGCTTCTCCTTTACCTCCGAGACCAAAGAGAACTTAGAACTGTTCTGAACTAACATACTTTCTCCAGCGGAATCAAGAGATCTAACACCCAACCTAGCCAAACGATGCACATCTCGAGCCAATTCTTTCTTATCATTCTCTACATGAGATACACTACCCATAGACAACCTGCTAAGAGCATTTTCCACAACATTGGCCTTGCTCGGGTGATACAACACACTCATATTATAGTTTTTTAGCAACTCTAACCATCTTCTTTGTCTAAGATTTAACTCTCTCTGAGTAAACACATGTTGCAGGCTATTGTGATCAGTAAACACATCAACATGAACACCAGATAAATAATGTCTCCATATTTTCAAAGACAAAACTACAGCTGCTAATCGAGATCATGGGTTGGGTAATTCTTCTCATGAGGCTTCAACTATCTAGAGGTATAAGCTATAACTTTACCCCTCTGCATTAACACATAATCCAAACCAACTCTAGAAGCATCACAATACACCACAAAACCATCAGTACCAACGGGTAAAGCTAACACTGGGGATAAAGTGAGTCAGGTCTTTAACTCCTGAAAACTCTTCTCACAAGGTTCTGACCATTGGAATTTCACTTTTTTTTGGGTCAACTGGGTCATGGGAGATGCAAGGGAAGAGAAGCCCTCAACAAAATGACAGTAGTAACCAGCTAGACCCAAGAAACTCCTAATGTTAGATGGGAAGGTTGGTCTAGGCCAATTCTTTACAACTTATGTCTTTTGGGAATCGACTCTAATGCCTTCGGCGGAAACAATGTGACCTAGAATAGCAACTGACCTTAGCGAAAATTCACACTTGCTAAATTTAGCGAATAATTGATGATCTCTAAGAGTTTTCAAGACAATTCTCAGATCGTCGACATGATCACCCTCTCTTTGGGAATACATAAGAATATCGTCTATGAATACAATGACAAACATATCAAGATATTGCTTGAACACTCCATTCATGAGGTCCATCAAGGCTGCTGGAGCATTGGTTAACCCAAAGAATATGACAAGAAACTCAAAGTGACCATAATGTTTTTGGAAGGTTGTCTTTGGAATATCACACTCTCTCACTTTAAGCTGATGATAGTCGGATCTAAGGTCTATCTTTTAGAAATAACTTACACCCTGTAGCTGATCAAATAAATAATCGATTCTAGGAAGAGGGTACTTGTTCTTGATAGTTACCTTGTTGAGTTAATGGTTGTCAATGCACATACATAATGTACCATCTTTCTTACGCACGAATAGAACAGGTGCACCCTACGGGGAAACACTGGGTCTGATAAAGCCTTTGTCTAGAATATCTTTGAGTTGCTCCTTCAACTCTTCAAGTTCTGAGAGAGCCATATGGTATAGAGGAATGGAAATAGGCTGAGTGTCGGGAAGGAGATCAATCGTGAATTATATTTGTCTATCAGGTGGGACCCCTAGGACATCTTCAGGAAAACAGCGGGAAACTCATTAACAATGGTAACTGACTGAATAGTTGGAGTCTCAGACTTGAGTTCTTTAACTCGAACTAGGTGATAGATGAAACCCTTGGAAATCAACTTTCTAGCTTTGAGGTAGTATATGAAATGGCTCTTCAGAGTTACAGAACTCCCAGACCACACAAAAATGTTCTCGTCAGGAAACTGAAACTTGACCACTCAGGTACGATAATGTGTAGACGCATAGCATGAGTGAAGAAAATCCATACCCAGAATGATATCAAAATCAACCATATCTAGCTCAATCAAATCAGCATATATGACCCGATGAAGGACAGTGACAAAACACTTCTTATACACTCACTTAGCAATAACAGATTCTCCTACCGAGGTAGAAACCAGAATAAGCTCAGGAATCCGTTCAAGGTCCATCTTAAAATTTACAGCAACCAGAGGTATCACATAAGAGAAACTCAAATTGGGGTCCATCAATACATATACATCAGAATGAAAGACACGGAATATACTAGTGACAACATATGGAGAGTTCTTCTGCTCCTGGTGAGGTGGTATAGTATAGAAGCAATTCTGGCGTGAACCGCCAACAATACTAGAAGAGGCGCCCTAAGGAGGAACTGGGTGGACTATGGGAGCGGGGGCACTGGAAGATTAACTCTAGGGATGAGCATCTCAATTCCCCTATCTAGCATACGGACAATCTCTAAATCAGTGGTCTAACTTGCCACAACCAAAGCAACTCTTCTAATCAACAAAACACTCGCCAAAATTATCTTTACCATACTTGGCACATAAAGGAGGACGAGGTCGGTTACCTACACTTTCCTGAGACCTAGACGGGATAGGACTTTTCCCCTACTCTGCCTGCTTCTAGGTGTGCGAGCACTAATTGAGGAAGGCGCGGGCATAAACGGATGTCCCTAAAGTTGAGGTCGGTTCCCTCCATGGAATCTGGACTGACTGAATCCCTGTTTCTCTGATCTAGCTTTTTTATTCCCTCTTACTCTCTCCCTCTCTTTCACCTTATCAGCTTTAATCTATTGGGCATGTATCATCAATCGAGAAAGGTCTATCTCCTTATTAAGCATAGCAGATCTATACTATTTCATAACGTAACTCGACACACCGATCACGAACTTACTAATGAAGGTTCTGGAGTCAGCCATCATACTAGGAGCATATTTGGATAACTGATTGAATCTAAGACAATACTCCTTAACAGTCCTGGAGCCTTGTCTCAAATTAATGAATTCCTCTATCTTTTCTTCCCTTATCTAAAGAGAAAAGAATCTTTCCAAGAACGCATCCTGGAATAACTGCCAAGTCATGAGAGCGGCACCCTCTCCTCTACTGATCCACCACATCTCCACCCAATCATATGCAACATCTTTTATTCTCTAGGCAGCTAATTCAACACTCTCCTCCTTAGTTACATGCATAATTTGGGTGATCTTTCTCACTTTATCCAAGTATATCTGTGGGTATTCACCTACCTTAGACCTATAGAACTCAGGCGGATTCATCCGCATAAAGTCACGAACTTAAGCTGAAGAAGAATTATTCTCTTATGGAGGCAGAACAGTAGCCTGAGTGTTAGCTTGAGCAGTGGCAGTAACTGCCTGGGCTAGCGCCTGAAAAGCTGCTCGGAATTCTGAATGAGACACATGCTCGTTTAAGGGATCAACGGGTTGAGGTTGCTCGTTGTTTTTACGAGCTCAATGAGGAGGCATTTTTTGTTAGAAAAAAGCATGAATTGATCGCAGATAAAGAGAAAATTATAGGAATGATAAACTTTAGAAAGAAAAAAATGACTTTTCCTAAAACGTTGCATAACCTCTTACTCATAGATGTGGCGCGCTACACACCGATGATCAAGATTTTATGTAACGCAGCTTGTCAGACTCCCTAGGACTCCTTAAACCTTAGGCTCTGATACCAAGATTTGTAACACCCCAAAGTTTCACCCCAAGATGCCACATGGTGCTTAGGGATACACGTATCCCTAATATAACCCTCAAATCCAGACACAGCCTCAAGGAATTCAATTCAACAATAGTCATGCAGAACAAAGAGATATACCACATCGGGTTCAAGAGAAATACTAGAGAATACTAGATTGTACAACCAAAATATATTGAATATCTATACATACCAACCCTCTAGTCTGACAAAACCTCTATACCTCAAAATCAAGGAGCCATTAGGAAAAACCCCTAACTGACTCAAACAGTACTAAAAGCCATAACAACAGAACAATATCACCAAAAATATAGACATGGTCCTCAAACCATGAGGACTCACCACTGAGGGAACGTAGTTGAGGCACTCGAATATCGCTAACGCGGCTGTGGCTGAGTACCTGAACCTTCATTACGAGAAAATATAGCCCATAAGAAAATATGTGGGTCAGCACTTTGGAATGTACTGAGTATGTGGGGGTGCATGTAACAATGCAAATATCATCATCAATTTCATAAAAATATGCATATGCACAATGATGGCTCACTTGGCTTGAGTTAGTTTGAAACATACTTTTCTTGATCTCATAATAAATAAATCATACGATAAAAACCTCATAAATCATCATAAATAACTCAACTCTTCAACTCAAGACTTGGAGTGACTCGGTAATTCAAGAAACTCAACTCTTATGGACATGGGAGGTTCTTATAACCGACATAAACCATGTGAGCTACATAGAGTCTAATGTTTTTTCCTCCTAAGGAGAGAACCCCAAATTGGCAGGAGCATCGTACTCTTTCCAGAGAGTACAACCTAAATTTAGTGATCACAATCTCATACTCGGCCTCTGACCCACAATTACCAATATCAATCCTACGGTGGCATGTAGTTTTGGGGAAATACCACATTTCCCACTCGGTGCTAAATACTACTCCCAGACACAAGATCAGAACGCGTTAGGAAATCCACCATAAACATCACAAGGGTCTATCATGGAGACCAAATCAAATCTCTTTCTAATTTATCAAATTATAATCAATTTGTGGATTCCTAACCTGACTCAAATCAAATCAAACTTTCTCAATATAAAAATGTATCAATTCATTAAATCATGGAAACATAAATAACTTTGAAAAAATATCAAGACTCATTGTACCATCTCAATCTCATGAATCAATATACTCAATAATCCAATTTGTCATTAGGAAGCTTAAAGCTATACACATATCTTGAAAGCACTTGAAATATCAACTCATGGTAGAAATATTAAATTCACAATATTAAATATGAAGTCATAACTTGGGAATAGCAAGATAATCATGTATAACAAAGCTTGAACAATTTATTTTCACATAATTTCATGATTAAGTAATTTGGGTATAAATCCACTTGCAAAATTATATAAATCCATGATACAAAATCAAAGCTTTGGGCAAAAGAACGAAAGAATTACTATTGTTCAAAACCCCACATATCTTAATCTTTGAAATTGGATGAATTCTAGTGCTTGAGACTCTATCCGCACTTGTAATAAATGATTATTGAAGCCCAGACTATGAATAACTTTATTCTTAAAGAAATCTTCAAGATTTATGGATGATTTTTGGAAGATTAAATTTTCTTAATTGAAACCCTGATATATGTTCTTAAGAAAATTGGATGAGAGAATGAAGAAATTAGGGTTTTTATAGGAATTCTCTTATTTATATAGGCCTCCAAATGATGGGAAAAGATCAAAATACCCTTGCAAAAACGTCCCTTAGTTGCTGAAAAAAATAGCTGACGACATTCGTGACAAGCCGTCAAGCTTGTGACAAGTCGTTATAAAATGTCGTCACAAAATGTTGGATTTTGTGACTTTCTGCTTTTGGTGATGATATTTTGTGCCAAGTCGTCAGGCTTGTGACAATCGTCACAAAATGTCGTCACGATATTTCCAGGCTGACACGCTGGAGTAAAATGGGCATAACTCTTTGCTCTGATACTAGATTTAGATTAAATTGGTACCGTTGGAAATCTAATTTAATTATCTATTTGTTGGTAGGTCATGAGATCTATAATTCATAGTAGAACGAGAGATATTATTATTTGAAGTTGAATATAGTAATATCCTTCCCAAGAATTCAATCGATAAGGAATGTTTTTATTCACCTTATCGTTAGGACATCTTTGAGGCCTTAATAAACATCACCCTTGATTAGAAAATAACCAAAGAACTATAATTTAATTCTCATGAGCTTGATTCATGGTTGCACTATTGGTTAGATTCTCGGTGTATTACAGGTAAGAAGTTTAGGTTCTCTAAGCAGTCTAGCCAATAGAAAAGTAGTCGGGATGGTGGTAAGTGTTCAAAGAAAAAGTCGAAGGGTTCTAGTTTTTTCTTTACTTCTAGTGCTCTCTATCTAAAGTAGTCAGATGATAGGCCTCAACAGGGTGGTGAAAATTTTAGGGCATAAGGTACAAAATATCAGGATAGTGAAGCTCAGTCGGCCCCATTATGTCTTCCTTATAGGTTTTATGGATAGTTATATTAGGGTTTCTATGATGAGGGCAAGGACAGGTGCTTGAAATATGGTCATACATTCCATATGCTTAGAAATTATCCAATTGTTAAGGTTGCTTTGAGAGAAAAAAAGGTTTTGGTTGTCTCTTCATTTTCTCCTATACCAAAGGGTGTTACTACTACATCTTTTTCTGTTTCTAGCATCGGCACTGGACGGAATAGTTTATATGCTCTTTCTACCTAATAGGAGTCTGAGGCATTGCCTTATTTCATGACTGGTACATTATAACTCTTTTCTCAGGATTTTAATTATTTACTTGATTCAGGGTCCACTTTCTTTTATGCAACCTTATTTGTGGCTGTGTATTTTGGTTTTGATCTCGAGGTTATTTTGGATCCTTTTTTTGTATCTACCCTAGTAGGTGACTCTGTGGTTGCTAAAGAGGTGTGTCGTATCTATTTGTAGTAAGGATACTTTGGTGGATTTATTCAAGTTAGATATGGTGGATTTTCTTGTCATTATAGGGATGGATGGGTTACACTTGTGCTATTCATCCTTAGATTTCTGGACCCATTAAGGTGTCTTTAAGTTCCCAAGTAAACCTGTTATTTAATGGGAGGGTTGTTCGCTAGCTCCTAAAAAGAGGTTTATATCATATCTTAGAGCTTCGAGGTTAATCTCTAAAGGGTGTCACAATCATTTGGTCGGAGTTAAAGATTCTAACTCAAAAGGTCCTTTTTTACATTCGATTCCAGTAGTAAATGAGTTTCCAGAGGTCTTTTTAGCTGATATTCCTGGTGTTTCTCTGAATATGGAGGTTGAGTCTGGGATTGATTTTGTTTCAAACACTCATCCAATATCTATTCCTCCATATAGAATGGCTCCAATTTAGTTGAGGGAACCCAAGAAGAAACTTAACAAACTCTTAGATAAGGGTTTCATCTATCATAGTGTATCCCTGTGGGGTGCACCGGTGTTATTTATGCATAAGAAGGATGGTTCCCTTCAGATGTGTATTGACTATTGACAGTTGAAAGGTGAAAGTCAATAACAAGAATCTACTTCAAGGATAAATAACTTGTTTGGTCAGTTGCAAGGTGCCAAATTCTTTTGTAAGATAGATCTTTGGTATTGGCATCATCAGCTTAAGATTAGGAAGGTGGATATCCCTAAGACAGCTTTCCGTACTCGATATGGTAAATTTGAGTTCTTGGTTATGTTATTTGGTTTGACCAATGCCCCGATGATATTTATCGATTTGATGAATAGAGTCTTTTGTAAGCTTCTGGATTTTTTTGTCATTATGTTCGTTGATGAAATCCTATTATATTATAAGTGCGATGGATCATACCAAACATCTTCGTGTGGTATTGCAGACCTTGAAAGAGCAGTTGTTGTATGCCAAAGTCTCTAAATATGAATTCTGGTTGAACGCTGTCACTTTTCTGTGTCATATTATTTCTAGTAAGAGGATCATGGTTATTCCACAAAAGGTGGAAGTGGTTAAGAAATGTCCTAGACCTATGACTCCAACTGATATTCGGAGCTTCATGGGTTTGGCTGGGTATTATCGGTGGTTTGTAAAAAGATTTTCAATGATAGCTGCCCAATTAACTAAGTTGACTCAGAAGAAGGTAAAGTTCTCTTAGTCGGATACTTGCGAGGGTAGTTTTGAGAAGCTGAAGTATAAGCTAACTATGGATCTGATTTTAACATTGCCTGAAGGCAATGCGAGGTTTGTGGTTTACTGTAATGCATCCCATATGGGACTTTACTGTGCTTTAATGTAACATGGTAATGTGATTCCCTATACTTCTAGGAAGTTGAAGGTACATGAGAGGAACTACCCTACTCATGATTTAGAGATTTTAGCAGTGGTGTTTGCATTGAACATCTGGTGGCACTATTTGTATGATGTGCACATGGAAATCTTTTATTATTATAAAAGTCTACAGAATGTGTTCACTGAGAAAGAGCTTAATCTCAGGCAGAGGATATGGTTGGATCTTCTTAAGGACTATTACATAAGTCTTCACTACCATCTAGGTAAGGCTAATGTTGTTGCTGATGCTCTTAGTAATTTTCCATAGAGAGTTTAGATCATGTGGATAAGGAGAGCAGGAGTTAGTAAAGGATATTCATCATTTGGCTAATCTTAGAGTTTTTCTTTTTGGACTCCAAGAGTGGTGGTGTATTGCTACATGAAGTAGTTCAGTCATTTCTTGGTGCAGAGATCAAGGAAAAACAAATGCTAAATCCTATCTTGATTAAAATCAAGAGATGTACGTGGGTAAAAGGTAATGGTATTTGCGATCAGTGGTGATGGTACCATGCAATACAAAGAGAGGTTATGTGTTCTTTACATTGATGGTTTGTGAGAAAGGGTATTTGCTGAGGTACATGAATAGCACTATGTTGTTCATCCCAGTTTGAAAAAAATGTATCATGATATCCAGGAGATGTATTGTTGGAATGGCATGAAGAAGTATGTTGCTTTTTGTGGCCAAGTTTTTAGTGTGTTAACAACTTAAAGTTGAGCACATGATACCTGGGGGTTTATATTGGGAGATTGAATTGTTAGAATGGAAATAGGAGGTGATCGATATGGATTTCATAACTTGTCTTCATCAGTCTCAGAACCAATTTGATTTGGTTTGGGTCATCGTGGATAAGATGACAAAGTCGTCTCACTTCTTACCAGTGAGGACTAACTTTTCAACTGAGAATTATATGAGGTTGTATCTTCATGAGATTGTGAAGTTGCATGGGTTACCTATTTTGATTATATCTAATCGTGATACATAGTTTTCAACTCACTTTTGGAGGTCGTTCAGAAGGGGTTAGGTATTAAGGCTAGTCTGAGTACTGCTTTTTACCCACAGACAGATAGGCAAGTAGAAAGGACTATTTAGAATTGGAAGATATGTTTTGTGCATGTGTGATTGACTATGGTGGTAGTTGAGTTGAGAATTTACCTCTTGTATAGTTTTACTACAACAATAGCTATCCTTCTAGCATGGGATAACCCCTTTTAAGGCATTGTATGGTAGGGGGTATAGATTTCCTATTGGGTAGTTCGATCTTATTCAGGCGGATATGTTTGGGATGAATTTGGTTTATGCTATAGAGAAGGTAAAGGTGATTTGAGATAGGCTTAAGGATTCCCAAAGTTACCAAAAATCCTATATGAATGTAAGGCATAGGGACTTGGAGTTTGAGGTTGGAGATAAGGGTTCCCTAAGGTGTCTCACACAAATGGAGTAATGTAGTTTAGGAAAAAAGAGGAAGCTCAGTCTCCGGTTGTTAGTCCTTATATGGTTTTGCGGAGGGTTGGTAATATTTCATATAATTGGAGTTGCCTTCTAGTTTGAGCTCTATTCATCCGATTTTCCATGTCTCCATGGTGAGAAAATGTATAGGTGATCTTTAAACAATTGTTCCTTCAGAGGGATTAGGTATCTCAGATTCTCTATCTTATGAAGAGATCCCGGTTGAGATCTTTGATTGGCAAGATCATCGGATGTGGACTAAGGATGTAGCTTCGGTTAAGGTTCTATGGCAGAACAACAAGGTTTAAGAATCTACTTGGAAAGCAGAAGAGAACATAAAGTCAAAGTATCCGCACTTGTTTTCTACTTTGGATATTCGTGCAGAAGGTATGTGTTCTTGATCATATTTTTTTCCAACTCATTTAAAGGATGGAATGGTTATGTTGTGGTATAATTCATACTTCTACTACCTTGTCCATCATTTGTGGTTTAATGATCCTAGTGGGGGAGAATAAAACATCCTGGGTTTTGGTCCTTACAAATTTCCTGGGTTTTGGAATTTTTGGACATCATACAACTCAACATACTATTCGTATGATGAGGGTACGAGTTAGGTGACCCAGCTGTATGTTGTCCAGTATTGGGTGGTTGAGTTTCTTCAATTGGTACGACAAGGGTGGATACGAGTCGTATGGTGGATGGGTTCGTATGGTTGGTTTTCCTTCACTTAATCTTAAGCTTAATAACTTAACTTGGATCTGAGTACGAGTGGATCACTATAGGTTATGAGATAGGGTACGAGTGGTATAATCCAACTCGTATGTTTGAAAGTGTAAACCTCTCTTGATTCTGCCTAGGGTACGGTTTATGGGTACTAATCATATGCTTGGGTATGAGTGGCACTTTTGAGCCTTAGGTTGGTCAGTGTGGAGGTTGAGATTCTGCTTGGTGTTTGAGTGATGGGTACCACTCGTACTCGAGGGTATGGATAGAGAAGGGTGGTCGTACCCTCTAGCGGAAAATTAATACAGTTTAAGTTAGGGGTATTCTGGACATTTCCCCTTGTAACTCTTTGGGACCCCACGACTTTAAACACATTTTTGGGGCTTCATTAACCTATTTTCTATCAATCAAACAATCTAAACTATCTCAAAATCTCTCAAGGCTCTTGGGTTAAGAAAAAGCTAGGGTTTTATTCAATGTGGACAATTGTGGCTTATAGGAGTGATTTCTTATCATCATCTTCTAAATCTATGTCAAGATACTTCTCCGTCATTATTATTTCCAGCTAAAGGTGTGTTTTATAAATTATTTTCATGGCATGACTATTGTATGGTTTTGGGTTATCAAATATATATTGGAGTTTTTGGGTATAAATGCTTGGTTATGGTTTTCCATTGTTTCAATTATGGATTAACATGTTTTAATGGTGGTTTGGATATTTGGTTTCATGTGAGTGGTTAATTGGTACTTGGTTTTGGCTTTGAAAGCACTATGCCCCTAATGGATTAGATAAAATACCTATCAGGATGCTTTTACCACATTTTTTGACTTTCATTGAAATATTACATGGTATAACTTGGTAATGGAACCTAAATGGTGTAAATGGGTTAAATGGTTTAGAATGGTCAAGTGGTATGGTCTTAGTAGTTATGGTTGGTTTAATTGAAATACTTGAGGGGTACAAGGGAATCCCCCAAGAAAACATAATATGATCACTTGTGGAGTACATGGGACTCCCCCATGTCCATTTAATAATATAATCTATGGGTACATTATAATCCCTTCTTCTTGAAAAGGATGGGTAAGGATATTGGTTCCAAGCTATAGTCAGTATGACGATATCCCTACTTATGGCCTTGGTTAATAATAAATGGAATAGTGGTTTATTTGTATGGTAATGGTGTAAATTGGGCAATATTGGTAGGGTGTGATAGCTAAACATGAAGGAGTGAATCCAATGGACAGACACTGGAAACTCATATTTTTTTACATGAGGATTGGTCATGGTGACCATATATGATACTTATGGGGTGCATAGAAATCCGCTGATTACATTGTATATATGTATCATGGAGAGAGAATGGTACTTGGGAATCCCCTACTCTTATGGTATATCCTGTTCGTGTGGCTACACACATCGAGGGTCATTCAGAGGTTACATGTATGTATAGTTGTGATTGCATATGGTTGGTTTATTTGGTTTTAAAGACTGGCATTATGTTATCCTTATCCTGAGCAACTTGCTTGCGTGCACCTGCTATCCCATCTTTGGGAGGTTGTATCCCTACGCGATGCAAGAACCAACCATTCTACTTTTCCTACATAGTGATTAAATTTGGGATCAGCTATTGGATTGAAATGGTGAGCTTCTTTACTTTGGAAGGCTCTATTTCATATCATGGATGTCTTTACATACTTCGATTATTTCATGAATATTGGTTTTTGCTATTGTTGGGGGCATGTCCTAACCGAATATTGTTTTTCTTTTAGTTAGATGCTTTGTGGAACTACTATGGGTTAGAATGGGCATTGTGAGTATTGGTGTAAGCCTTAGTATTTACATTAGTATTGGTGCTGGTACCGTTGGACTATATTTATGATTGTTCCATCCTTTTATATTATCGAAATGTACTTGGTTATTGTTTTGGTTTTGGCATTAGTTATTGGTTGGGTATAGGATGGATAGACTCACTTGGGTTGGACAAAGTTAAGGACCGATCCTAGAGTTTGGATTGGTACAAATACTCTATCTTGTTATATGTTCAGAATTCATCCAACTTAGGGTATACGTTTGGCGGTTGGGTTGGGTGATGGGGGTGGTCCTCGATCGTGGTTGAACTTGGAATTCCTATTACGACAAGGACTCAGTCTGGGTTGTGTTACTTATAAATTATTTATTATAACTATTCGAGAGTTTGATACTCAACCTGATCTTATTGTGTTAGATAAGATGCATTTTGATGTAATTCTGGGCATGAAATGGTTATCCCACTATCACGCAATCTTGGATTATTTTCCTAAGACCGCTACATTAGCCATGCCTAGCATACCCCTGGTTGTGTGTCAATGATCTATTAGTTGCGATCCTGCAATGATTATTTCTTATATTTAGGCTAGGAGACTTATTTTGAGGGGTTGCAAGTCTTATCTCACTTATATTCGTGATGTTAGTGTTGAGAGTCCATCGCTTGACTCTGTTCCTATAATTCTTGAGTTTCCTAATGTTTTTTCTACCAATCTACCTGATTTTCCCCCTAATTGTGATATTAGTTTGTTATTGATTTTGAACGGAGCACCCGACCTATTTATATGGCACCTTACTGTATAGCTCCTGCAAAACTTAAGAAGCTAAATTCTCAACTTTAGGATCTTATTAGTAAAGGTTTTGTTAGACCGAGTGTATCACCTTTGGAGGCTCCTATCTTGTTCGTAAAGAAAAAGAATGTGCTCCACACATATGTGCATTCATTATAGGCAGCTTAATAAGGTGATGGTGAAGAACCAGTATCCTAAGCCTTGCATTGATGATATTTTTACCAGTTTCAGGGTTCAATAGTGTTCTCTAAGATTTACTTGAGGTCTGATCACCATCAGTTGAGGATTCATGCTGAGGATATCCCAAAGACAACCTTTAGGACTAGGTATGGTCATTATGAGATCCTAGTGATGTCTTTTGGGTTTACCAATGCCCCATCCATATTTATAGATTTAATGAACTGTATGTTCAGGTGTTATTTAAATTATTTTGTGATTATGTTCATCGATGACATCCTTGTGTAAGTAGAGAGGAGAGCATGCATCATTTGAGGATTGTTTTCCAGACTTTGAGAGATCACATGCTTTTTGCCAAATTCTTTAATATGAGTTCTGGCTTAAGTCAATGACATTTCTTGGGCATGTGGTGTATAAGTAAGGTATTATGGTTGAACTAACGAAGAGGAAATTTTTCATTGGGCTAGGCCTACATCTCCATCTAAAGTTCATAGCCTTATTGGTTTGGATGGTTACTACAAACGGTTCATTGAGAGTTTTGCTACTATTGTAGTACTGATTTCTAGATTGACTCGAAAGGAGGTTCCTTTCTGATGGTTTGGGAAGTGCTAGTCGAGATTTGGAAAGCCCAAGGTATTTCTCATTTTAGATCCTATCTTGGCTCTTCCTATTAAGGGTGAGGGCTGCACTGTATATTGTGATACTTTATGTTTTAGTTTGGGTTGTGTGTTGATATAGCAAGGTCGAGTTATTACTTATGCATTGGGGTAGCTGAAGGTACACGAGCTCAACTACCTCACTCATGATTTGGAGTTGGTAATGATAATTTGCACACTCATGATTTGGAGGAATTCTCTTTGTGGCATGCATTACAATATTTTCATGGATCATCATAGTCTTCAAGATATTATAACCTAGAGAGAGCTAAATTCTAGGAAGCATAGATGGATGGAGTTTCTTAAGGATTATGACATTTGTATTTTTATCATCAAGGCAAGGCGAACATGGTAGTGGATGCCTTAAATCGAAAGGTGGTGAGCATGGGTTATTTGGCTTCTATTTCAATTTCATAGAGGCTATTGGCATGGGACATCCATTCCTTAGCCACATAATAGAGAAAATTTATATTTCAGACCCTAAGAGGATTCTTGCTAGTGTTGATGCGAGTTCTACATTATTTGAGCAGGTTTTTAGGTTGAGGATATGAGACTTTCCATCATCCACAATCAAGTGTTGAGTGGTTATTCTAATAGGGATACAATATATTATGAGGGTGTTTTGTGATTTAATAGCCGCATTTGTGTTTCAAGAGTTGGTGACTTGATTTAGATTATATTGTATGAGGCTCACAGCTCCAGGTATTTTATTCATTCGGGTACAACTAAGATGTATAGAGATTTGAGGTGGCATTATTGATGAAGTGGTATGAAGGGAGATGTAGAAGACATTGTAGCTCGTTAACTATGTTATTAGAAAGTGAAGGCCGAGCATCAATAACCTGGTGACTTGATTCAGAGGTTGCCTATTTTCAAGTGAAAGTGGGAGCAGATTACCATGGAATTTGTTAGTCGTTTGCCTTGCACTTCTCATGGTTTCGATGGTATTTAGGTTATTATTGATTGATTGACCAACTCAGCAAATTTTCTTTCTATTCAGATGTCCTTAAGTACCAAGAGGTTAGCCTGTATTTATGTTTGTGAGATAGTCTGTCTGCATGGTATGCCTATGTATATTATTTCAGACCGGGGTTCAGTGTTCACTTCTAGAATATAGAGAGATTCTCAGGAGGAGCTGGGTGCTCAAGTAGATCTTAGTACATCCTTCCGTCCTTAAATCAACGTGCAGTCGAAGTGGCCTATTAAAGCTCTCAAGGATATGCTTCGAGCCTATGTTATGGATTTTGGAGGTCAATGGGAGCAACACTTATATTTGGCATAGTCGCATATAATAATATCTACCACTCAAGTATTGAGATGATGACTTTTGATGCTTTGTATAGTACGCGATGTACTTCACTAATTGGGTAGTTTGAGATCTTTAAGATTAGACCCCGTGGATAGAGTCAGGATGATTGAGGATAGGCTGAGGGAAGCTCAAAGTATGAAGAAGGCATATGTGCATCGTACAATTTGTGCATTGAGATTTGGAGTCGATTGTTGGGTATTTCTCTGTGTATCACCTATGAAGGGTGTGATGAGGTTAGGAAGGAAAGACAAGCTTAGTACCAGATATATTGGACCAATTGAGATTCATCGCACAGCTCGTGAGATGGATTATAAGTTAGGCTTATCCCTATATTTCTCTACTGCCCATTTGGTTTTCTATATTTTTATGTTTTGGCGGTGTATTCTCAGTGTATCTCATGAACTCAGATCAGTCTCAGTTAGTTGGATGATTGATTGACCTTCTAGAGAAGCTTGCTTTCATATTATCCAAAGATGTCAAACGGTTGCACTTTAGAGATATTCCAGTAGTTAAGGTTCAACGGAAGCACCGTCTATTTAAGGAGGCTACTTAGGAAATCAACATTGAGATGTGGACCCAGTATCCTCACTTATTAGATGCTTCAGGTACATCCTAACCCTTTACTTTCGCAGACACAAGTTTTTTTAGTAGTGGATATTGTAGTGACCCTCCAGGTTATTTTTTGTATTTTTGTTATTTAGCACTTTCCTATAGATGTTGCAAGTCATTTATGACTTGTTGTGTGGATGATTATGTTAATGGGTAATTTTTTTGGTTCTTAGAGTCAATTCCCTATTTTGAAGTCCCAATTGTTTAAAATTGGCTACCGAGCAAAAACTTTAGATGAACTCGTATGCCAATTCTGGCAGTTCCAAAAGCTCCAGAACATTTATTGTAGTCTAGGGAGACAATTTATCTGGGCCCCGAGCCTCCCAGATTAATTTTGGTACATTGGCCAGAATTTTAGAAAAATGACATAGGTGTGGGACCCACTTTTTGTCAAAACAACCTTGGATGGAAATTTTGACTGAGAAATTAACTTTAGAATGTAGAATTTAATAGTGTAGCAAGTTCATTTGTGTATACAGGATTTTGAAAGAATCTTTATTGGTTGGTGGAAACATAAAATAACTCCAAGTCAGTGCCCATTGGGTCGCTTAAGAGAAGGTCGCTTAATCAGACAATCGATCACTTGATTGACCTGGTTTGCACAATAGGTATCACTTAAGCTATGCCTATGGTGCTTAAGCATCAAAGGTCGCTTAAGAGACAATATAAAGACTCACCAAGTGTCACTTGGTCTCTTTAGCGCAGTGCTAAAGCGGCCCAGTCTCTACTTAAGTGACACATGGACACCAGGGACCACAATAAATTCTCCACTTATCCTGTTTTCCTCCATTTTTCACTCATTTCCAAGAGTGTAGAACCCTAAATAGTGTGAAAACTTTGGAGAACGATAAGTTAGTGATTTGGAGTGTTTATAAGCTCTAATAACATGTTTATTGTCAAAATTCTTGGTAAGTTTCCATCAATTTCATGGATTAAATTCTCATAACTTCCCCAAAATTCCTAGAATATTAGTGGGTTAATTCTAGCACAATTATAACTTAGAATTCACCCATTGTTAAGTGTAAATGTTCCTTGAGTATAGAGGGACATATTGTCACTTGCGGAAGTGTGATTTCACAAATGGGCCCCACATGGAATTTTTATGTAATTTTGAACCCAAAGCACAATAGTGCAATATGGATATCATTTTTCTATATTGATGAGTAGATTATGATTTTTGATACCGTGGCATTTTTTTGGAAACTTATCAAAAAGGAAAATTATTGGTTTAGTAGATTCTTCAGGATTTTCTTTGGCATCCACATAAGCTAGGTTTACCTTCCTCATTTATTGAATTAATTTGTGGTATACTTATGATGTTATTCTAGATATGGGATGAGATTAGGTCTTGGAGATATAGTCGGTATAATTATCATTATTTGGATTGTTTAGGCTATCCTGGAATCGTAAATTAGGTGTAATTGACTTAGTTACTCATTCTTTAGGTAGAATTTCTATCAAAGGACTAATTATGGCTTATTTAAAATCTAGAAGCGAATTTAGATACCTTATCCTATCCCAAGATAGTATATTCCTTTAGAATAATTTTTGATGAATAGAAGTGGGCCCTTATGGCTAACCTTAGGCCAAGATTTTTGTTAGCTCTTGAAAACTTATATCCATATGTTATACCCTTCGAAATACTTATTATGGAGTTTGAGAAGATTGAACACATGATATTTATGCTAGTTTGGTACTTGAGTGTTGGTATGAATTCTGGGCCAAACCAAGTGGTTTATTGATATTGAGTTCCAGTTCAAGTCATGCAAATTGATGATTGTATAGATTTCATGAATTACAGTTCAAGTCCGACAAATGATGATAATGATTGTTCAATTTCAACTTCATGAATTAAGTTTTGATTGAGTCTAGCATTGAGAGTTTATTTATGATATGATATGATTGTATTCTTGATTATGGCTTAATATTCAGTAAAATTTATGGAACTTTGACTATCTATTTTCCTTTGATTCCATTCTCCAGGATTATGGGGTCCCATGTTGGGTTATTTACTTTGACGCTCTTACTGGCTTATGGGGGCGAGTATTTTAGTATTAATTATGATTTCTTTCATATTATGTATCTTCTGGTTATTTATTTAAAATGTTGGAGATTATTTCTATGTTTTCCCGTTTACAATGACTTAGCTTATTTATCTTTCATCCTATCATATTAATATCATGATTTAGTTTAGTCGGTCGATGATGCCTACTAAGTACCTATGATTTTTGTACTCATTTTACACTATTTACTTTTTTTGTGTAGATTCGAGTACTATTAGTCGTTGTTGACATGACGATTCTGTTGAGTTGATTTTGAAGATAGGGTGAGTTCTCAGAGTTAATGTTGCCCCTTTTTCCTTTTGATTATATATGTCTAGTCTTTACTATTGAGACAGATTTGTATTTTACCATTTTAATACTTATGTTTCTTTTGTAGTAGTTCTTATACCGACACTGCTAGACTGTGGGATAGTTATTGATGTTTTATCTATCTTTTTGACTATTATTATTTCCCTATTATTTTATAACTCTTAAATTGTTGGTTTTTGGATTTTAGGCTATTTTCCACCAAAATTAGTTCATTGCTTGTAGCTCCAGGCTACGATTGGCTTACCTACTGATGGGCTAAAGTAGGTGCCATCATGACTTGCAAATCGGGTCATCACACTAGCTTAGTGCATCCTCCACCTCATTGGCCTTACTTGAATGATATAGGATTAAGATGTCATAGTCATTGATAAACTCCATCCACCTTTTGTATATTAGGTTCAAATCCTTCTGGGTGAACACATGTCATAAGCTTCGGTGGTTAGTGAACACTTCATACTTTACCCCTTAGAGATAATGTCTCCAAAATTTTGAAGCAAACACCACAACCGCCCACTCCAATTCATGGGTGAGGTAATTTTTCTCATAAGGATTTAATTATCTTAAGACATAAGCTATCACGTTTTGATCCTGCATAAAAATAGCACCTAAACCCAATGATGAGGCATCACAAAACACAATAAAATCCTTATCTTTAGTAGTCAAGGTTAGGATAGGGGCGGAAGTCAACAAAGTTTTGATATTTTTGAAGCTCTCATCCCACTTGTCATCCCACAGAAATTGAACTTCATTCTAAGTAAGGCAAGTCATATGCAAAGAAATGGTAGAAAAAAACTTAACAAATCAATAACAATAACTAGCTAGTTCCACAGAGCTGTGAATTTCTGTCACATTTATCGATCTAGCCTAATTCTTAATAGCTTCAACCTTCTATGGGTCTACCATAACCTCTTCCTTATAAACCATGTTCCTCAAGGATAGTGAAGAAATATAGAGCTCACACTAGAATATTTAACATACAATTGCTTCTCCTAAAGCAACCCTAACGTCATGCGCAAATGATCTTCATGCTCTTTTTCACTTTTAGAGTAAGATAATATGTCATCAATCAACATAATAATGAATAAATACAAGAATAAATTAAAAACTTTATTCATTAGACTCATAAAAATAGTTAGGGCATTGGTTAGGCCAAAAGACATAACTAGAAACATGTATTGCCCATAACGAGTTTGGAAAGGATCCTTTGGGATATCCTATGCCCTAATCTAGAGCTGATGATAACCTAACCTCAAGACAATTTTGGAGAATATCACATCCCCCTGCAGCGGATCAAATATATCATCTATCCTAGACAAGGAAAATTTGTTGTGAATGGTTAACATATTCAATTGGTGGTCATCTATACACATCCTCACACTATCATCCTTCTATTTTTACATACAAAACCGGTGCATCCTAGAGAGAAACTATAACAACTCGAACTAGGGCCTGACCATGATGGGTATCTCAAGTCCCACATGGACCAGATATCACCCCCTACACCTAACCAAACCAAACACAACATTCCCCAATTTTGGATGAATCTCAAACATATAACAAGATAGTATGAAACAAGCTTAAGAAAATTCAAAACATGTTGATAACCAATGACCGTTAATCGTCCAAACAACCGACCAACATGACCCAATATACACAATAATCCAACAAAGCCTCTAACAAAACTGAATACCAATAAGGTGTCGGGACATGCCCCCGACTATAGCCACAAATAAAACTAGACAGTCTGAGACATAAGAGATCAAAACATGAAATTTAGACTTCTGATGTACGAAAGCTAACCACATCAATGTCAAATCATGAGCCGATCCCGAATCCTAATCACTGAGTAGAAGAAGTAAAAGTATGACCAATTCCTGTATAGCGTGGGGACACAACATTCGTAGATAGTTAGCGGGATGAAGGGTAACATGTAACTCAAAGATAAGGGATAAAATAATGCAAAGATCAACAATTCAAAATCATTCAAATCCAATACACATAATCAAATGTGTGTGTATATATATATATATATCAAATGTTGGGGTAGGGAACAAGTCTTAACATGCACTTTAAAACTTTAGCCTGGACCGTGTAACTCCACCGTCATAATATTCAAAGGCTCCCACAGTCTATATGAGCACAAATCTCCCCAGTTGGTAGGGCCTCAGTGCGTGTGACCACACGAAACATAGGGTATACATATGTACTATGGGGGACTTGACCTTTCTGCCATATCAAAGAGACATGAACACCAAATCATGTAATATAATGTGGGTGACTTGAACCTCCAAATCATATGATAGTAATATTATGGGGGACTCGAGCCTTCCGATCATATAGACCCCCACGTCAGCAACCACAATTTTTAGTGTGGTCCCTCGGGAACACTACTTTTATGAATCAGCTTCACATCCCTCATTAAAGCCAAATTAAAATATTTATCACACAATCCCATTCATTAAATCATATTTCACATTAAGTCATACATTGTTGGTATCGTCATACCAACTACACTTGCAAGGTAACAAAAACATGCCAAAACAATTACATCACTTAGGAATTCACAACCCCTTGGTTCAAATATTCCATATCTTGTGAAAACACAAAACTCGCAAGGATAAATTTGAAACCATTATGCAATAGTTCAATGATAATTCAATTCCCACATTTTTCATAATTAAAACACATTTCACAATACGGGGTTGGGGTCCTAACCGCTTCAAAAGTCATATGTTCAGGGAAAATCACAATTCCTTAGTTCGTTTACCATACCCATGCACCCAAAAATTCAAAACCACAATTAAAGCATGAATAGTCGTATGTAAACCATGGGAAAACATTGTTCAATAAATAAGCATTCAAAAACTTCAACCTTTGTTTCAAAATCACTATCAATTGATCATGAAAAATACTTTAAAACATATTTTTTTAACAAGTTAACAATGAGAGAGAAGTAACATGCCTAAAATACAAAGTTTCATGGAAAGAATTTAACCTTGGAGCCCTTGGATGACCTACTTCTTGGAAACCCTAAGTATGTTTGCATGAGAAAATTTAAGAGCGCTTTGGAATTGTTTGAGTACTTTATGGTTGAAATATAACTCCCTTAAGTTCTTTATTGATGTGGGGTTTTAATTGGGCAAGGAGGGAACTATCCAAAGTGCACTCAAATTAAAAGCTTAATTTTTGGTTGTCAGTGACTTCGGGTCACTATAC
Source organism: Capsicum pubescens (assembly GCA_030864215.1). NCBI lineage: Eukaryota > Viridiplantae > Streptophyta > Magnoliopsida > Solanales > Solanaceae > Capsicum > Capsicum pubescens. The sequence goes on along the minus strand of CM061549.1, from coordinate 154,184,508 downwards.
GACTCGTATAGACTCATTACGATTGGTCACCATAAGTCGTAGACAAGACAGTCTCCAAGGCACTCACACTCTGTTGACCTTACGACTTAAAATATATGATACATAAAGGGACCTTACGACTCATAGGGTTCAATCTAGTCAACACAAAATCGAATTGGGTAAACACTGGATATCCTACGATTTGCATCAAATGACTTAGAGTGATACACTCGTACTTAGAGAAGAACTTAGCCACTTAATTACTATTTTGGATATGATATGGTCCTAAGGACCCATCAAGACTCCCTAAGACTCGTATCCTTAAGTCGTACTCAGGAAAACAACTCAAACACCATTCATTGGTCACCTTACGACTTGGGTTATATAACCGATCAAGACATCATACGACTCATAGGGGTAAGTTATAGTTAATATAGTGAGGATAAACTTTTAGAAAATTTTCAAAGACCAAGAACTCAAGGCATTATATACTCCCCCCTTAGGATTATTCATCCTTGAATATTAGGATAAGGCATTTATAAGCATGATTTGACTCCACACATAACCAAACTTACCTTTATCAAAGAGAGAAAACAAAGACACTAAGGAATATAGATACCTCAAGCACGATATTTTGAATGGGAAATAAGAACGAATACTTAGACTTCATATCCTCCTCAACATCCCAAGTGGCTTCCTCAACCTATTGGTTCTTCCAAAGAACCATTACTAAAGAAAAATCCTTTCTCCGCAATTGATGGACTTTCCAATCCAAAATCTCAATCGGGACCTCTTTATAGGACAATGAATTCAAAATACCCACCTCCTATAAGGGAAAAAACATTGAAAGATCACCCACACACTTTCTTAATATCGAAACATAGAACACCGGGTGAATAGAACTCAATCTAGAAGGCAACTCCAATTCATACGAAACATTACCAATCCTCTTCAAGACCAATTATGGGTCAATATAAATAGGACTGAGCTTTCCCTTCTTAATAAATTGCATCACTCCATTCATGGTGGATACCTTCAAGAACACCCAATCACCAACACTGACCTATAACTTCCTTCGTCTCATGTCCGTATAGGACTTTTGGTGACTTTGGGAAGCCTTAAGTTTGTCCCGAATCACCTTCACCTTCTCCATGGCTTGGTGAACCAAATAAAGACCAAATAACTTATTTTCACCGACCATAAACCACCCAATAGGAGACCTACACCTCTTACTAGATAAGGCCTCAAATTGGACCATACCAATGATGGTGTGATAACAATTATTTTAGGAAAATTCTATGAGAGGCAAGTGGTCAACCCAACTAACACAAAAATCAAATACACAATCCCAAAACATATCTTACAAGACCTGAATTTTCCTTTAGCTTGCCTATCCATCTGTAGGTGGAAAGCGAGATTAAGGGTCACCTTAAACCCCAAACCTCAGTGGAATGACCTCCAAAAGAGAGATAAGAACTAAGTACCCTAATCTTATAAGATGGAAACTGGAGTACTATGTAGCTTCACAATCTCCTCAATGAACAACTTGGCATAGTCCTCTGAAGAGAAATTAGTCCTTATTGGAAAGAAGTGAGCAAACTTAGTCATCTTATCTATGATGAACCAAATCAAATGAAATTGCTGGGCAAACCATGGAAAATCAATTATAAAATCTGTATCAATTATGATCCACTTCCATACTAGGAGATCAATCTCTCGAGTTATCCCATCGGCCATCAAGTGCTCCACTTTTACTTGCTGACCAACATAAACTTATCCACTAAATTGGCCACATCTCTCTCATATATTTCTGCTAATATCTTCTTTAGATCATGATTCATTTTTGTTGAACTAGGATGAATAGTGTAATATGAGTCATAAGCTTTGACCAAATCGCAACCCATTAATATTGGGAACACATAATCTACCATGGTACCTCAAGATATCATCATCGCTGATTTTGAAACTCATAACATTCTGCCTACCAACATTTCTTAATTTGCTTCAAGACAGGTTCCAACATCTGCTTCTCCTTCACTTCAGCACCAAGAGATGACCTTGCCACCTCTTGAACAATCACACCACCATTTTTGAAGTCTAGAAGATGAACTCCAACATTCAAAAAATGGTGAATATCCTTTACTAAATCCCATTTCTTTTTGTCCACATGAGATAAGCTTCCCATGGACAACATACTAAGAGTATCAGACACCATGTTAGCTTTACCTAGATAATAGTTAAGACTCATATCATAGTCCTTGAGCAACTCAAGCCATCTCTTTTGCTTGAGATTCAGTTCTTTCTAAGTGAACACGTATTGAAGGATTTTATGATAAGACTAGATATCAACATGGACACCATTCAAAAAGTGCCACCAGATATTTAATGCAAACACCACCGCTAACAATTCTAAATTATGAGTTGGATAATTCTTCTCCTAAACTTTCAACAGTCTAGAAGCATAAGCATCCACCTTGCTATGCTGCATCAACACATAGCCCAATCCCACCCGGGATGTATCATAATAGACAACAAACCTATTAGTTCCCTTAGAAACAGACAAGACTAGAACTGAAGCCAACTTATCCTTTAACTTCTCGAAACTACCCTCACAAATATTAGACCATAATAACTTCACATTTTTTTAGTCATCTTAGTCAATGGGGCAGTAATAGAAGAGAAATGCTCCACAAACCTTCTATAATAGCCGGTTAAACCCAAGAAGCTCTAACTACTAAATGTAGTCGTAGTCTAGGCCATTTCTTAACCACTGTAAACTTTTGTGGATCCACCATGATCCCTTTACGAGAAACAAAATGACCTAAATAGGTTATAAGATTTAACTAGAACTCACACTTAGAAAATTTAGGAAATAATTACAGCTCCATAAGGTTCTGCAACACAAGGTGGAGGTATCCACATGATCTATCTCACTTTTAGAATACACCAAATTATCATCAATAAATACAATGACAAACAAGTCTAGAAAATGATAGAAAAGCTGATTCATAACATCCATAAACACTACTGGGGCATTAGTAAAACCAAAGGACAGTACTAAAACTCAAAGTGACCGTGCTGTATTTGAAAAGAAATCTTAGGGATATCCACCTCCCTAATCTTCAACTAATGATAGAAAAACTATAAGACCCCACAAAATTCTCTCGTAGAATGAACCTTAGGGCGTGTCAATTGAGGCGTGATTCCAGTACTAAAAGATTGAGAAGTTACTTCCTAAGTAAGTATCGTGTTAACCATATAGAATTTCCCTAATTTTGAGTTTTTATCATATGGGAAATTTGATAAGCTTTTCGTCGATAAAATATTTGCCTAAATCCAATACCCGGGTAAGAATTATGACTAATTTAAGTCCTAGTCGTAAAACAACATCATTTTGGTGCTTGGCGCATCGCGGAGAGGGTCTATTTGATAATTTTCAATTTCCAGTGGAACTCCACGATAGTGGCACATTGTGGAGGACCCAATTTCCCAATAGTCAATTTCCAGTGGCCTGGCGCGATTGTGACACGTCGCGCTGAAGTTCTAGGTCCCAACTAGTAGGACAACACAATGGCTCTATGTTGCGGTGACTACTAATTTCCCATTTGTCAATTTCCAGTGAGCCACCTCGATAGTGGCACGTTGAGGTGGCCCATGAAATTGGGTTCCCAGTTTAATTTTTCCAGCTTCGTTCAGAAGTTAAAAAGGGCACTTTGGAATTTTTTTCAAGCCTCTTAAACCTTGCAACCACCAAATCAAGGTAATTTACAACCATTCTATGAAGTTTTTCTCAAGTTTTCTCTCCAAAAAAAGCCTAAGCATCCAAAACCTCTTCCAAGAATCTCAAGAATCCACCATGGATTTTCTAAATTGAGTCAAGATTCAAGGTTCCCAAGTCAAGGGGTTCAAGAACCCTCATTCAAGAGTTCGAATAGAGTTCCAAAAGCGAGAGTTGATCCAAAGCTTCTAATTCAAGGTATGTGGGGTTTTGAACAAGAGTAATCCTTTCACCCTTGTGACCAAAGGCTTATTTAAACTACAATTCTCTGTAATTTATGAGATTTTACATGAAATTGAATTGGGGTTTTTCACCCATTGTTATTGCTTGCAAGCTTTTGATGTTTCCCTTGAATTGAGAGTCTAATGGCATGATTTTTACATGTTTTCTTGAGAAATTGTAGCTGGGTCTATGCTCCATGATTTTAAACCTTGAGAAGTTAATAGTTGAAATGTTTGAGATATTGAAGTATATAAGTATGTTGAGATTTTGAGACAAATTGCTGAAATTTCTAGATTTCTACATGGGTTATGAATCTATATGCTATCTATTATGCTTTTGATGAGTTTTAACTTGAGATTGAATTATGGGTTATTAAACACTACTTGAGACTTGTAATTTTATGATCTATTGTGCTATAAGCACCCATGATTTGAGTATTCTGAGATTGTTGAGAAATGTTTTGACCTAATGGTCATTGAACTTTGAAATGCACTTTCCTACATGAGAGTACAAATTTAATTATTGGGTTTGTGGTGAACCATGGGATTATTTATAAAAGTGGATTTTTACGAGATGAGCACAGATAATCTAAAGGGAGTAGTATTTAGCACCGAGCGGGTAAGTTACTATGATTTCTTACCCCAAAACTACGTGACACCATAGGTTGGTCCTGAGGCCAAGTTTATGATTATAATTGGGCCTAAGGCCGAGTTGATATTAGGCCCGAGGCTGAGTTTGTTTAGTGATCACTGGACCTAGGTTATACTCCTTGTCAAGAGTATGATGCCTCTCCCCAACGTGAGGTCTCTTCCTTAGGAGGACAAAATGTTGGACTCCATATAGCTCGCATTGTTTATGTCAGTTAAGAGAAACTCCCTAAACTAAAGTATTTTCCATTGAGATAAGATATTTTCCTTTAAAACTAAAATACTTTCCCTTGATATGAGTATTTTTCCCTAAAGCTTGAAATGAAATATTTTCCTAACGTGAATGAAATTCCTTCAAGTATGTTCCAAAGTTATATGATTTCGAATTCCAAGTATTTGAGTTCAATAGAGTTATGAGTTCTTGAGCATTGAAGAAGCTTTACTGTCCACGGGACATATGCATGAGTTGAAAGTATTGCTTAAAGTTTCCTTTAGCCTTGAGTAATGAGAATAAGAGAAGAGTACAAATTTCAAAGCTGAATATATAATGACTCACGAGATTGTGTTACATGTTCCATTTTACATGATTCATGAGCTTCGCATTTTATACTTATTCAAGCCATGTGAGTCATTACTTATTACATGCATGATTTGATTAAAGAATATTGATGTTGTTTTATATAAATATATGCACCCCCACATACTCAGTACATTCTCAAGTACTGATCCACATATACGTCTATGTGCTATATTATCTTATAATGTAGGTTTAGGTGCTCAGTCCCAACCTCGTCAGTGATTTTTGAGTACCTATATCTACATTTCTACAGTGATGAGTCCTCATGGTTCGAGGACCTATATCAGATATGTCCATATTTTGAGAAACTATGTTATTATTTCCAGTTCATTTTGAGTCAGTTGGGGACCTGTTCCAATGGCTCTCTAGTTCATGGATTAGTAGAGGCTTTGTCAGACTAGTTATCACATTATGGTTGTGTTGAGGTTTCCGGTATTGCTTGGTCGTTTGGACCGAGGATTTTCTCCGTATTTCCTTTCATATGATATGACAATGCTAGTGTTTGAATTATTTCATCTTGAAATGACTGTTATTAGTAGAAATAGGCTCAAATGGTTAGCTTGGGGATACTTGTAGCCTTAAGCACCGTGTGACATCCCGGGAGGCAATTTCGGGTCGTTACAAAAACCAAAGATCAATCTTAGAAAATAACTTAGCACCCTAAAGTTGATCAAATAAATCATCAATTCTCAAAAGAGGATACTTATTTTGCACGGTCACCTTATCAGTGGGCGGTAATCAATACACATCCAAAGCATCCCACCCTTTTTACATATAAAATATAGGATCACCCCATGGAGATATACTAGGATGGATAAAACCCTAGTCAAAAACATCTTTCAACAGCTCCTTGAGTTCTTTCAACTCAGTCGGAGCTATTCTGTAAGAAGGGATAAAAATAGGATAAGTGTCCAAAAGAAGATCAATCCCAAAATTAAGTTTCATTTCAAGAGTTACACCAGAAATATCATCAGGGAACACCATTGAAAATTCACAGACCATAGGGACAATCTAATATTTTATAGAAATATAGCACTTTTGATTCTTAAACGAGGAAAATATGCAAGTTTTTAGGCCTTTTTGTTATATATAATCCATTTTGGGTATGTTTTGTAGAAAACTATGTTTTGGGTGATAAGTTTGTGAAAAAAGTAATAAAAAGATATTTTTTCCACTTTTGGAGCGATTATGGATGTTTGGGATATTTTTTGGCTTGACCATGATCAATGCATGCTCGAGAGTGTAAGAAGAGCTAAAAAATTAACTCCTGGAACCTACTAAGTCAATCGACGAAATAAATGTAGACCTATTGACCGTATATAGACAAAGCGGGTGTCGAAAACCCAAAATCTCAAGACCTAACTTGCAGGAAAATTTTCTATCTAGTACATATGGTCTACACCTGTGCCCTATGCCAGACCGCAGGCACTACCTGCACCCTGCCAAACAGCAGTTACTGGGAGCAGGTGGCCACCTACTCAAGTTTCTCCAATTTTGTTTGGGATTTGTTTTATAGGGTTTTCTCATGTACTATAAATACTCCTTATGTACTTTTTAGTAGCAGTTATACACTTTTAACACTCAGAAACTATTTTTGTTTCAAAATCCACCTTCGATCTTATGATTTCCTTATATTGACTTTGATTAATTATTTAGTTTATAGTTGTGGGTTTTTATTTATTTTATTATTGTGATTTCATCTATGCTTTTTATTATGAATGTTATTGATATCTTCATAATTATGAGTAGCTAAAACTCATAGATAGGGTTGTGGAAACCCTGGCAAATTGATGAAGTAGGGAAAGTGTGATTGTTGATCTAAACCAATACCAATTGCATGAATTTCTTTATTTTTATTATGATTGATTTCTTAATGGGTGCACACATTAGGATAACACCTAGATATTGTTTTTTACTAAAAAAGAGGAGTAGTGACTAGAGAAAGATAAAACTAACAGTAATTTTGAGTTTAAATATCGATCCACACTCTTAGGTTTTATCTACATAAGATGGTTAGGTTTCATCTAATAACTTGAGACTTAAAAGGTAATAGTTAACTGGTATCAAGCTAAGGGTTAGTAGTGCGACACCCTGATTCTCAAAAAGTAAAGAGTGAAATCCTCCTACTTGTCAAAAGAATGTAGGAAGTACATAACTTATCGATTTTACATGCAGGGTATTGGATTGGTTCAATAATAAATGCGATAAGCCTATCGAGTTAAGGAGTGAGGGGGAACACAATCCTAGTGATCACTTATGACTAATTTCAACAAAGTTAATATTGTCCTTTGTTCGAGATTAATAAAACAAAACCCCTCATTTACTTTTCTTATCTTGCCATTGACTACAACTACTAAGATCTGCAAAGCCATGTGTTCCCTTGGTATTCGACCCCAACCATATTTTGGTTAATATATCTTGATAGAGATTGTATCATCATCTAAAATACGGTGTTGTTGCTTGGACATCATAAAGATATTAGCATCGTTGTTTTGGAACACGGTGTTGATTTGTGAATTGAAGATTGATGCATTTTTGGGTTTTTATTTTTATTTTTGTTCTTAGTTTGGCATACGGCGGTGTATGCCTAGCATATAGAGTAGATGAAATTCCTTACTCCAAGTCAATACAAATACAGAAAGGATCCTACAAACACCTGGTAGGATGTCTGAGCCAAAATGAGTTAAAAATCCTAAAGAGGTTCGTGATGATTTATCTCTGCCTCAAGTCGAGCAGGATATTGTTGATCACAGATAGGTGAGATGTTAGCTTTAGCTAAAGTAGAGAAAAGGGAAATGGAAGAAGATTAAAGAGTAGCTAGAGGGGCAGAGCTTACTGAGCAGAGATATGCAGTAGACCACTGAGCAACACTTGGTGGAAAATAGAACCGAGCTAGCGGTGCTCATGTTCAAGTAATCCCAGAATATCAGTACATACAGCTATACAATGATGGTGAAGAAGATCTGGGATTTGTTAAACCGACCAATACTGGAGCAATAGTTCCTCAAATTTTCCCCCCAGGCATAATGTTCGACATCACGAATGCAATGATATAATTTCTAAATTTGAAGGGTATGTTTATAGGACTACCTATAGATGATGCAAACTTGCACCTCACTAATTTCCTTGGGATCTGCAGTTCGTATACAAATCTTGGGGTGAATGAGGAATCACTTACACTTAGGCTTTTCCCCTTCTTCACATAAAGGAGAAACATCTTTATGGATAGGGGAATGACCAAGAGGCTCTATCACGACTTGGAATGGATTACATAGAAAATTCATAAAATGGTTTATTCCTCCATCAAGGATGTTTTCTCTAAAGGAAGAAATCTATAACTTTAGACAGGTGCAGTTAGAGTCCATGTAAGAGGCTTGGATCAAACTGAAGAAGAAACTAAGCATGGTTTCAGACAATCAGTTATCAAGTACGAGCTTATCAGAGATATTTTGCAGATCCTTGACCATCAGTTCCAGAGCTATAGAAGACACCATCTCTGGAGAATCTTTTATAAGGTTACATTGGGAAGAAGAAGTAGAGATGTTAAATAAAATCTCACTCACTAACCAAGGGTGGAAAACTCGTAAGGATGAAAGGGGATCTGGTACATATCCTATTAGAGCCTCCTGCAGCCAGAGAGTGGCTGATTGTACAGTAGCACAAGAAATCACATTAATAAGTATTGATTTAGGTGTGCTTGCAAAGAACTTTGCAGTAGCAAATCCTGAGAAAGTGAATATAGGAGCAACACAGGGGTTAATTTTCAAAGCGTATGAGTCAGAATTAGAAGAGAAAGCTAATTATCTGGATCATCAAATGGTGGGTTTCCGAGATCAAATGGTGGGTTTCCGAGCCAAAGTGTAAGGGAACAAATTTCAAAACTATTATGATAGATAATGAGAATGTAGCAGAGAGTGACATATCGATTGAAGGAAGAAGTATGACTATAAATAGAAGGAAGACATGTATATTCCACCTGGTAGACGCGATACAAAATCTAGAATGGAAAAGATGCTGGATAAGCTGGTGAAGCTTCAAGAAAGTGATAAAACCATCCTTGAGAAGATTAAGAATGATATTTTAGGGTTGACCCAGAAGTTTGAGTCACATCCTTGAAAAAGGTAAGTGTCTAGTCATTGAGCCAAAAGTTAGATAGATTCCGAGACCACAGTAAGTTCAAGCTGTGTATTGAGATGCTGAGAAAATTGAGCTTGAACATACCTCTTCTTGAGGCATTAGAATAGATGTCTGTATACACTAGGTTTATAAAATAGTTGGTAACAAGGAAGAAAGGTGCAACTTTTGAGGATGTTGATGGTGTGCACCACTGCTGTTCAGTCACGACTAGGTCCTTGGGGTAGAAAAAGGGTGATACTAGAGCATTCATTATATTGTGCACCTTTGGGTCATCTTAATTTTCTCTAGCCTTGTGTGATTTAGGGTCTAGCATTTATTCGATGCCGCTGGCCATATTCAAGTAATTGGTCTTGAACCCCCAGAACTGACTTTGATGCAACTATTGATGGCTGACCACACAGTGAAGAAGCATGTGGGAAGATTATTTGATATGCTTGTAAGGTTGGATAACTTTATTTTTCTATCTGACTATGTCATCTTGGACTATGAAGTTGACAACGAGATGCCCATTATCTTAGGAAGACCATTCATTCCCATAGATAGAGCTATGGTTAATATGGAGAAGGGTGAGTTGAAATTTAGAGTCAACGGTGAGAAGGTGACATTTAACATCTAAAAGTCAATAAAGCAACCAACCGACATAAGGGTAGAATCAGTTATTGATGACCCTAGAGGACATTCCTATGGGTATCTGAAGAATTCTGAGTAGTCAAGATACCCACGTTGTGAAGTGATATTAAATCAAGTGCTACATGGGAGGTAACCTATGGGATTGCTGGTAAAGTCAGAGTAACCAACAGAGCCACATTTTTCCACAACATTAAATCAAGTATTGAGTGTGAGGCAACACACTATTTTAGGTAAGGAAACTTTGTGACCAGCCCATCAGGGTAACAAGTCCCACACAATTAGTTGAGTAATAAGTTCAAAAGTTGAACTTTTGAGGATGAAAAATGGTAAGGATATGTCCTTTAATTGTACTTTTGGGACCTAAAACCTAGGTTGCGGGACCATAAGTATCTAAAAAAATATTGAAAAGTGAGTCGGGTTGTAGAAAAGTGGGCAAAGATTTTGGACCGATACTTGCGCCTAGTACCTGTGGGATGCAGGTACTACCTTCGCCCAAGTCCCGATCTTGGGTATAGGGCGTCAGTACATGTCGCGGTTAGGTCAACTTTTTGGCCCACTTTTTAATTAAAATTATGGTCCCACCAACATTTAAATATAAACTAAAGCAACCTCCTACCTATATAAAAATATTCCTCATTCTAACTCATTGTAATCTTTAAAATTCCACTTTTCTATTTGAATTAAAACTTGCCACTTAAAACATAAACCAACCCCATACTTAAGAAAAGGTTAAATTTGTACTTGTATGAGATAAAAAACTTGTCTAACATGCTAAAAACAAGTTTCAACCTTGGTTTTTCTTGAGTTCTTCATTATTCTCTTCACGATCTTCATATAAAAGTTAACGTTTTTATCTCCTAATGGTTATATATTGGTTTAGCTATTGTTGAAACAAGTTGATATATGTATTCCCTTGCAAAATATATAGAAACTATCATGCTTGTATGTGGGACCCTTGAGGTATCCTAAAATCATAATATAGGACATTATTTTGAAATAAAATTATAAGCTTAGGCCTTAACCGAAAGTTGAACTTGAATGAATAGAGTAATACAATTAGTTGAACATGTTTGTTTTCTTTAAAAGGCCTTATTATTTAGTAGTGTGTATACATTGGACTTTTTGGGATTTCAAACAAGTTATAGGGATATGAAAATGGAGGAAAAATTTGACCTTTTTGAATTCTAACTTTTTCTTTGACTTTTGTTATCTCTCACTTTTGTAGGAAATTGACACTTAGTTTTTCAGGTACATATGGAACCTAAAGTGGTGAAGAAGAAAAAGGTCGGTACTTCGAGAAGACATGAAAATTCTCTCGAGCCTAGTGGATTAGTGGAGGAGTACCCGAGGTAGCAACGTAGATACACTTTCGCTGGGGTGACACACAGATTTGTGAGAGGACAGACTCGCCAGGCTACTCAATTAGATGCATCTTGGCTGAGGATAAAGTTTGCACGGATATCACCCCAACACACTCCTCTACCTGATGATGATAATAATGAGGATATAGAGTCCGAGACTACTCCATAAGTTGTTGCTGAGGACCCTAATTTTATGAGGGGTCCCAGGATTCATCTAATGAGGTTAAGCAGGAATAGTCATGTGTGGTTCCCTAATATGAGAAGGGTACCTTTACTCATGTACATCATACACAGGTACCCCAGTGTGATATGGGTACCAGCATCCTTCCCAAGATGTTTTAGTATAGCAGAGCCCCGCACCTTCACATACCCTAGATGCATATCCCGAGGAAGGACGTTCGAGATGGTATATGGATGGGATGTGGGAGATTTATGATATATATAGTCGTGTTTGGGATCTATAAAGAACTACATGATGTATTTATGAGGAGCATCAGATTGACTTATTTGGGCTAGAGCGAGTACTACTGCTAGGGGCAGTATTTGATAGATATCAACTAAAGTGGATGACAATATCACTCTATTCCTATAGCCTAACTATGGTATGGAAGTTTTATATATCCTATAGAGATACCGTAGTCCTTTTTATGATCCATCATCCAGGCTTTATAAGATTTTCACGATAGCCACAACTTGATCACACACTAGTTGGAGGGGTCAGAGTTAACATATCGACAAACACTATCTGCTGAGTTATCTTTGGCCTAATTAAATAACTCCTAAATCTATAGATGATTGTGACCATAGACTAAGGATCACACAGGATTTATATATAATTCAGGATGTTGAGCACTTACTAGAGAGGGTTTAGATGGCTGGGTAGATAGCCAATTATATTTCACCAATGGGTGATGAGACCATATTGATTGAGGGGCAATCTATTATCAAGAATGGCCTTATGAAATTGGAGGAAAAATTTTGGTAGTTGCTAATTAGATACAGATTGATACCCACTTCTTCTGATAAATAATTGACGTGGAAGAGAGCAGCACTGGTTCCCTATCTGATGGTTGGCTATGATGTTGATTTATTTGCTATTTTAAGACATTAGTTTCATGATATAGCCTTTGGTGAGTTGACTAATTTTCTATTTACTTGCATGATAAAAGGCTATGGGATGTGGCTAGAGTGCCTAATTTACTAGATAATGATAAGAGAGTACCTTCAATCGTGACTGCATAGGCAAGGACCGTGAAGGGTTTAGCACCTTCAGGTATATCTAGGAGATTGAGATAGTGGGTAGGAGTACCATAGATCTAGTATGAGGGGCTAACAGTTTCTGCAGAGCTTGATGAGGCACATATAGATTATGCCGGTATTGGTATTAACATGGACATAGGGGAGTAAAGAAATTCTCCAGATTTGAGTACACAGGGCAAGGGGACATATTCTACTTCTTCTTTAGCCCTGGCTTTGACCTTAGAGCCAGTTGTCGCATCTACAAATCCTGCTCGCCCATCCACTACAACTCCTGCGATATGTATGATTACTTTATCTAATAAGTTTTTGCAGAGCTTTATAGATGGACAGAGGGACAAAATAGCTCAGTTGAAGGTGGTACAAATAGAGATGAATACCCTCTTTGGGTGGATGAGATTAGGGGTAAGGACCAAATTTGAACAGGCCAAGGCTAGATGGAAGACTGTTCAGAGAGCTACAATGTCAGAGTTGTGTGTTGATTTTCATACATGGATCAATGAGCTAAAGAGATGGGTTATATCATGATATACAAAAACAAATATGCCAGATCTAGTTCAGCTGAGTGAAGATTTTGATATTCTACGAGTAGAGCTACGCTCTGTAATAGAGAGACATGTAGTAGCTACTCCCTCGACTTTACCCCATCCATAAATTACCTCTGGATGCACTAAGACACTTTGATTTCTTTACGGAGAATGATGAGGTGGTTCTTGCAGTTGGGACCAAGAGAGGTCAATTGATGTATTGTAGGATCTTGATATGATAGAGGAGGAGGCCGTTAAAAAGTACAGGCATGATTCTTTAAAGACCGCATTCGATGATAAGTAGAGGAGTGAATCTATAGCTTAGAGTGCATCTACTAGTTGTGAAACTCCACTACCACCGCCTCTTCCATTTCTATTCCCCCATCTAGTGATGCTCCAAACTTCGGCGCCTAGTGTTTCCATTTATGTTATTACTTTCCTATGTTTTGCTTTATTTTAGTACATTAAGGACAGTGCTAGTTTTTTAGTTGGGTTGGGTATACCATGCCGTTGTAGGTTTTTGTTGTAATACTTTATTTCCTGTCATCTATGATATGGTTGTATAACCAGCATGTCTAGGATAATTATGTGTCGTATTGTGTTTTTCTTTGCATTGTGTTGTGTTTGTGTGTAATTAGGAGATTTTTTAGTATTTAGGACAGTAGTCATATTTTGACTGATTTTTGATAGCCCTCCAAAATATTGTAATTTACAATTATGTTGATGTATATATGTGTTAACTTTGTGGATCTTGTTATGGCATTAGTATTAGAGACATGAAAACCATTTGTTGACAATTGTATGAAATGGATATGTAGTAGTTGGTGAAATTGACTCTATGCTATATGCGAGTGAGATACTACTTACTTCCATTTGTATGTCAAATTCAGAACTTGCTTGATTAGTCTTGCCAAGGTTGAAGGATAGTTGGTTAGGAAATAATCATTGGTCATTTTTTATTTTAGTCCACTTTAGCCTAAATGACCTTCCAGGTGTGCTTTATATACCTTGATCCCTACTTTGAGCCCTGTAAGCCTATTTTTTTATTGTTTTCACCATTCACCTTCCTATTTGTATTAAATTTTACTGGTTTTGGCCCAGGTCATCCTTGGACATTGTACACCTCAACTAAGCAAAATTACCTAAGTTGAGGGTGGCTATCATTGATGTGAGTAATGTAAAGTGGGTGTGAAGAAGAGTAAAATAAGAGAAAAATTTAGTAGGGTTGGGTGTGGTTAAAAAAAAGAAAAGAAAGAGAAATAAGAAAAGGAAAAAAATTGTGAAAAGGCAAAAAAGAAAGAATAAAAGACCACACCCAACCTAAATGTGCATAAAATAATAAAAGGGACATTGACTAATAAGTGAGTCCCCAAAGTTACAATAGTGACAAAAAGGCTTAGTCGCTTCATATGACCATATGTACCATATGTCCATGCATTAATTTGAGATTCTTTGTTAAGTGAGAGTGTCTTATGACCGTCCTTGTATTGAAATACATTATTTAATATGAGTGAGAAGGGCATCTCTGTTGTCAGAGAACTTGAGTCATGTTGCTAGATATTTGCTTGTTTGTGTAGTGTAATTTGAATATATGTGTGGTAGTTCATTGATAATGTAATTTCCATAGCTTTATTCCATTGTGTAACACTGTTGTTCTTAATGTTCATGCACGTTTGGTTTTTAAAATTTTGATTGGAGGGGGAGGTTGTGATTTGAATTTAATACGATGACTGACTACCTTGAAAAGCTTAGATTCTTCTAGTTAAGTGTCGGTTTTGTTTTGTTGTATTTCTATTGCCTGAGGACATGCAAACATTCTAAGTTGAGGGTATTGATGTGCTATATCAATAAAGAACTTTAGATGCTTAAAACGAGGAAAATATGCAAGTTTCTGAGGCTTTTTTGTTTGGTATGATCTATTTTGGGTATGTTTTGCAGAAAATCATATTTTGGATGATAAGTTTGTGAAAGAGGCTAAAACGGTATTTTTGGCCACTTTTGTAGTGATTCCAGGTTTGGAATGTTTTCTGGCTTGATCTTGATCAATGTATGTTCGAGAGTCGAAGAAGAGCAGAAAAGCTGACTCGCGGCACCTATTAAGTCAACCTATAGACTGTATGTAGACTTATGGACCGCATATAGACAACGCATGCACCAGAAACCAAAAATCCTGAGAACTGACTTGCAGGAAAATTGTCAATCTAGTACCTGTATTCTGCACTTGTGCTCTGTGCCAGTCAGCATGTACTACTTGCACTGCCAGATCGTAGGTACAGGGAGAAAGTGGCCATAGACCCGATTCTCTCCTATTTTATTTGGGCTTTGTTTTTTAGGTTTTCTAATGTACTATAAATACCCCTTTGAACTCTTTAGTAGAAGTTACACACTTTTAAAACTCTCAAAACATATTTTGATTTCAAGATCCATCTTTGATCTTGGGATTTCCTTGTATAGACTTTGAATGATTATTCAGTTTACGGTTGTGAGTTTTATTTATCTTATCATTGTGATTTCATAAATTCTTTATATTATGAATGTCATTGATTTCTTCAGAATCATGAGTATTTAAAACCCATAGCTATTGTTATAGAAACCCTAGCGAATTGATGAAGCATGAGAAGTGCGATTATTAATCTGAACCAATACCAATGGCATGCTTTGCTTTATATTCATTATGATTGATTTCTTAACAGGTGTACACATTAGGATACCGCTGAGATATTTCTACTAACTCCTAAAGAGGAGTAGTGGCTTGCAAAAGATAAAGAAAACAATCATTTTGATTTTAACTGTCGATCCACAATTCTAGGTTCTATCTACGTAAACTTGTTAGGTTTCATCTAATAAATTGAGACGCAAAAGGTAATATTTAACTGGGATCAAGATAAGGGTTAGTACTGCGACACCCTGAGACTCAAAAGAGAAAGGGTAAAATCCTCCTACTCATCAAAAAGACTGTAGGAGGTACATTACTTATCGATTCTTCCTGCAAGGTATTTGATTGGTTTAACAATGCACAATAAAACTATGTAGTTAAGGAGCCACGGGGTACACAATCCTAGTGATCACTAATGACTGACTTCAACCAAGTTAATATTGTTCTTTATTCGAGATTATTATGACAAAAAACCTCATTTAATTTTATTATTCTACCCATTGACAACATCTACTTAGATTTGGAAAGCCATGTGTTTCCTTGGTATTCGACAACAACCTTAGTTGAGTTTCTATATATTGATAGCGTCGTATCATCATCTAAAATGAGGTGTTGCTTGGATGTCTTCAAAGTCTGCAAACAAGGTCCTTCAGATCTAGAATCCTTAACATTCACTAACTGATAGAGGCACCCTTTAGAAACAAATTGTGATGCTCTAAGATATGAGATGAACCTCCCCTTGAGCACAAGGGAACTACCTTCCCACTAGATCACCGACACAATAGGGAAATGGTAACTAAACCTTTAGGTCTTGCAATCAAGAGACGCATAGCACAACAACATCCAATACATTCCTAAAATCACATAAAAGTCTAATATTTCTTACTCTATCATATCTACCAAGGTCTCTCTACCATAGATCGACATCACACAACCCCTATGGACCCTTCTACCCATAATAGAGTCACCCACCGAGGTGGAAATAGAGAAAAGATCCAAAATACATGCAGGATCAAAACCAAAATGGATATTCACTTAAGGGGTCACATAACAAAGAGTAGACCTTGGATCAAGTAGACAATATACATTACGAGAAAAGAGTTTGAACGCAATAGTAACAATATTTGAGAGCACCTTAGAATCCTAGTGAGTGGCAAAAGTGTACAGATAGTTTCGACCAATGTTGGAGCCAAAAAAAAAAGTAGCACCCTTTGGTGTAGGAGAGGATGAAGTACATCAGGAATATTATTCTCCCTAGAAGAAACCTTTGAAGGACAATCCCTCTGCATATAACAAATTTGGTATTTAAAGAACTTGTTCCTCCCCTCTTCAAAAACACCATGGTGCATATGCCCACAGAATCTACAGTGAGGGCATGATGGAGCTGAGAACGACAATTACCTGAAGACTAAGGATAAGTAGCACTCACTGATACGGGTGTACAAAGCTGTCCAATACGTTCTCGACCATTCACACGAAGCCAAGCTCGGGAGTTACAAAAACTACAAGCCATATTCATGCAAATGGCTGCGTGTGAGTTGGTACTTGATCTGCCAAAGAGCTTCAACGTTTTTAAGTGTGAAAATGAACCTTGAAGTGTAATAAACTACACTCTAAGGGCACCCCATGACTGAAGGGTAGGAAGGTCATTTTTCCTTCATTTTGTGTGTAATATAAATAGATGCTATTAGGGTTATTTTCAGCACTTAGTTCATTCTTCATATTTCACAACAACAAGTCTTGTAACATTGAATATTTCTCTCTCTCTTGTTCTTGAGAGTAGAACCTGAAATCTGTCCAACAAGTGTAGTTACACTTGTGTTGTTTCTTGGCTAGAAACTTGAGATCTTGAGGTTCATGAGTTCCTCTTGGTCTAAGTAAGAACTTGGTACTGAAATCTTTTGGTCTTAGGGTCCTATCTTCAAGTTAGGGTTCATAGATTCCAAGATATATTTGTGTCAAGTTACTATCTTTCATTTTGTACTCTTGAAACTTTGTAGTAACTTAGTGAAGCCGTGTGGGGCTGATTTTCGATTCACTATAGTTACTACCATTTGTTGTTCTTGTTGTTAACATTGTACTCTTGTAATCTATCATCTTGTGTTGTTGAACCATTGTTTAATGTTATTGTTATCTTCTTGTTCTCCTTGTGTAGCTACTGTTTTGGTGTTGGTATTTCTTCAAAATTTCGTGATTGTTGTTGTCTTCACATATTGGAGTTGTTATCTTCAAGCTCTCGGAATTGTAGTGTGTTTGGACTGATTTTGTGGCAGATTTGATACGCTCCAAGTTAGTAGTGTATCATTTGGTATCAAAGCCATCTTTGATTTTGTTCTAACAAGATCAATCTTGGGCTTGAGACTTGAAAACTACAAAAAAAAAAAAAACTGAAATCTGAAAATTTCAGAAACAGTCAAATCTGCTACTTTTGTGTTCTTGGCCAAAAATGGTGATATGTTGTTGTATGGGCCGAGATTTTCTTGTTTTTTTTGGCTAGATCTTGTAGTATTTTTCTTGTATAGAGTGTTTCTAGTGTTGGTTTCTTTCTCACCAACACTAAAGGTGTCAAGATCTAAAGATTGAGCATATAATATTGATCATAGTTGTGGTGCCTTGTGGCTGGCTGTTTGTTGTTACTTGTTGTTGACAATTGGTGGTGTTGTGTTGTGTTTTGAAGAAGTTGTTGTTGAGTTCTTGAAGGTTGTTGTGGTGTTCATCAAGTTCTTCATCTTTTCTTACAACTTTAGACAACCAAAAAGTGTGATATAAATTCAAGAGTTGAAGCTGAAAATTGTAAAGCATGTTGTGAGAAGCCTTGAACCCATCATTTCTTAGACTAGGCTTCTACTTTTCAGCAACTTTTTTCTTATTTCAAGAACCTAGTGTTACCTTTTTCTTATTTCAAGAACCTAGTGTTGTGGGACAAGGTACTTTTCTTATTTCAAGATTTATGTTTTCCCTCCAAGGCCAATTGTCATCCTTTCCAAATTGTGTAAAGATTTAAATTTCAGAATTGGTGCTTAAATTGTGTTGGACCAAGACCAATTGCATGCTACCACATCACCCATTTGCTACTGTTCACGTCACCCATTGGCTACTGTTCACGTCATTAATAAGCTCAAATTTAGGTTTTCTAGTTTCTAATTGTTGATTCTTAGTTTCATTACTTGGTTCTAGAACTAATTAACATGCTAGTACACTCCTACCAGGTTGTCAATTAGTCCTTTTGAATTCTCTTGTTCGTGTCCACGTTTAGTTGGGTACTTTTATTCGTTTGAATACGTTGTAACTTCTTAACTCCAGTCCGCCGAGAATTCTTTGAGTTTCAAACAAGAATCCACTCCGGACAAGAGCTTTACTCATATCTTAAGGATTCACGGTTACTAGCCAATCTACAACATTTGTGGAGCGCAAGTGTGAGTGAACCGAGAGAGTGTGAGTGAGGAGAGGTTTAACGCTAACTTGTTTGCTGATTGTGTAGGTAACACCTTGACATGGAAGGAAGCGCATCCCAAAGTGGGGGTACTACTGAACAAGACACTATGAAGGCCACACTTGAGGCCATTACCAGAAGTTTAGAGAGGTTGAACACGGAAGTTGGGGCAATGAGGGGAGATTTGACTACGATAAGTGGGAGATTGGAGCAAGTGGAGAGTCAAAGGAACTCTCGTCCATCCACTCCTCATCATATTCCTTCAAGTGGGCATGAAAGAACTTCATCCACAACTATCTCACCAGAAACATTGCACCAAATAATGAATCCACCTCTAGCCCCACTAAATGCCACAAATCATACCACTACTTTCCCTCCAAACCAAGAAGCGAATAGACCACGCCATTCCCAAACTCCTCCAATTCCACAAGAAGGATGTAGCCATCCATTACCTCCACAAAATCTGAATGTACCTTACCAAACTCCACCAAATCAAAGACCACCACCTCCACAAATCCCAATGCCTCCAAATCAGATTCCAAATCACCAAAACCGACCAGCTCACTTTGAGGAACATGGTAGAGTCCGTATGATGGATATGGAGCCTTTGATGATGCTTACATGAGAGAGGAGTAGCTAAGAAGGGGACGTGTTGATCCAAGGAGGTACCGAGGGTATGAAGAAAGGGGAAATCGACACCAAGAAAGAGACGTAGGCATAAATACCATCAAATTGAGCTTACCTAACTTTAAAGGTGAAAGTGACCCCGAGGCCTACTTAGCATGGGAATCAGCTTGTAACAAAGTTTTTCAAGTTAATGATATCTCGGAAGAAAAGAAAAGTTGTTATGCCATAGCTCATTTTGAGGGTTATGCCAACACTTGGTGGGAGTACGTCAAGCGTTTTGGTGATGAATTAGTTGATGGGCAGCCACCACCTTGGTTTCGGTTAAGGTACTTGATGAGGCAACGGTACCTTCCCGAGAGTTATCGCCATGAATTACTTGCTAGATTATACAACTTACGTCAAGGCAATAAAAGTGTGATGGCATATTATGATGAGTTTCAACAACTCATGTTGAAGCTTGATCATCGTGGGGAACAAATCAGTCATGACATCATCCGGTTCAAGTGTGGGTTGAACAAAGAGATCTCCACTCATTTGACGCTTCACAAATTTGATACCGTTGAAGGTATTTTCCAAGCGGCTCTTGAGATTGAAAGGGAGCTTAAAGAGAGGTCGTCGCTCAAGGCAAAGGGACAATCCATCTCGGGTTGGCCTAGAAGCAAGGACGTGGTTCAATCCTCTTCTAGTTGGCCCAAAAACAAGGACCAACCCGCCACTACAAGGCTGCCCGAGCCCAAAACAGTCCACAAAATTCCTCTAAAACAAGAAGTTCACAAGTATCCAAACCCAAAAGGATTCCAATGTTTCAAGTGCCAAGGTTGGGGACATAAATCCAATGAATGTCCAAATCGACGCAACGTGATACTACGGGAAGGGAAATTGTATTACCTTGGTGAGGAGGTGGGTCTTGAAAAAGAGGAGGATGAGGCCGAGCCTCAAGATGGAGAGGAAACTAGAAATAGGCCACTTGATGATGATGATAATGATGGTGAAGTTATTTACCCACAAGAAGGGGAGTGTGTTATTCCAAACTTTGTAGTTAGACGCGCTATGATTAGTAAGGCAATAGACGACCCTAGCCAAAGGGAAAATCTATTCCATACTAAATGCCTTGTAAAGGGGAATGTGTGCACTTTGGTGATTGATAGTGGTAGTTGTGCGAATGTCGTTAGTGTCGCTATGGTGAACTTTCTGAAATTACCAACTACACTTCATACTAGCCCTTACAAGTTGCAATGGTTGAACGAATGCGGTGAATTGAAGGTCATGAGGCAATGTGTGATACGGTTTAAGGTAGGGAACTACCAAGACGAAGTGCTTTGTGATGTGATACCAATGCAAGCATGTCATTTGTTGTTAGGTAGACCTTGGCAATATGATAGGTCTACCAAACATGATGGGAGGACCAACCGATATTCACTTGAGAAGGATGGTCGAAAGGTCACTCTTTATCCTCTTTTGCCATCACAAGTGAATGAATTACATCAAAAGATGAGGGATTTGAAGGAGAAGGGAAAGAAACCCGAAAGTGGTGAAAAGGAGGGGAAAACCGTGGGTGGGGCAGTAGGGATTTCCGGGACTGCCTCAACATTAAATGGGCAAGAAAACATGGTGATGTTGGCTAGAAAGAAGGAACTCTTCTTCGATTATGATGTGGACATGCCGATGCTTCTTTTGGCTCATTGTTTTAATACTAACCCCAATAATTCTTCTATTTCTCCTTTGATTTCTTGTGTGTTGCAGGATTATGAAGATGTATTTCCCAAAGAACTCCCGCAAGGATTGCCCCCGCTTCGGGGAATTGAGCATCAAATTGACTTTGTGCCGGGCTCACAATTGCCAAATAAGCTGGCTTACAGAAGCAACCCTACAGACACCAAAGAATTGCAGCGTCAAGTTGAGGAACTCCTCAACAAAGGGTATATCAAGGAGAGCATGAGTCCGTGCGCGGTTCCTGTGCTACTGGTGCCTAAGAAAGATGGAACATGGCGTATGTGTGTGGACTGTCGAGCCATCAATAAGATTACGGTAAAATATCGTCACCCTATCCCTAGGTTAGATGATATGCTTGATGAATTGAATGGTTCGTGTTTATTTTCCAAGATTGATTTAAGGAGTGGCTATCACCAAATAAGAATGCAACCCGGTGATGAATGGAAAACCGCCTTCAAGACTAAATTTGGTCTCTATGAATGGATGGTTATGCCATTCGGCCTAACAAATGCTCCAAGTACTTTCATGAGGCTAATGAATCATGTGATGAAGCCATTTATTGGAAAGTTTGTTGTTGTTTACTTTGATGATGTCTTGGTCTATAGTAAGTCAATTGATGAGCATGTGATGCATTTACAATGTGTGTTTGATGCCCTTAGAAAGGAAAGGTTGTATGCAAATCTAGAGAAGTGCTCTTTTGGTGTTAATGAAGTTGTTTTCTTGGGTTTTGTTGTTAGTTCAAGAGGGGTTGAAGTGGATGAATCCAAGATAGATGCTATCAAAAATTGGCCAACCCCGCAAACCATTAGCGAAGTAAGAAGCTTCCACGGGTTAGCTAGTTTTTATAGAAGGTTTGTCAAAGGATTCAGCACCATAGCCTCTCCTTTGACCGCGGTCATTCGAAAAGACCAACCCTTCAAGTGGGGTGAAGAGCAAGCTAAGGCTTTTGAAACCTTGAAAGCTATGCTCGTTTCCGCGCCTTTATTACAATTGCCCAACTTTGATAAGATATTCGAAGTTGAGTGCGATGCTAGTAAAGTGGGCATAGGGGCTGTTTTGATGCAAGATTTAAAACCCATTGCTTATTTTAGTGAAAAGATCAAAGGAGCAACTCTAAACTACTCCACGTACGATCTAGAGTTGTATGCCTTGATTCGAGCTTTGGCCACTTGGCAGCACTATTTGTGGCCCAAGGAGTTCGTGATCCGAACGGACTATGAATCCTTGAAGCATCTTCGGGCACAAGACAAGCTTAACAAGCGGCATGCAAAATGGATTGAGTTTCTTGAAACCTTCCCTTATGTTATTCAATACAAAAAGGGTAAGGACAACGTAGTAGCCGATGCTTTGTCTAGAAAACATGTTCTTGTGTCAACATTATCTTCTAAATTAATTGGTTTTGAGAGTTTGAAAGAATTGTATCCCGAGGACCCTCACTTTGCTCCTATCTTTAGGGAATGCGAAGAAATGGGTAGGGACAAGTGGGATTCGTCTAGGGGTTCAAATCCTTATGCCAAGTTTGATGGATACTTGTTTAAAGGTAGACGATTGTGTGTACCCTCCAGTTCTTGGAGAGAGTTATTTGTGAGGGAAGCACACAATGGCGTTCTAATGGGTCACTTTGGGATCGAAAAGACCCTTGGAATATTGGAGGAGCAATTCTAATAACCAAAAATGCACAAGGATGTGGCCAAGATTTGTGGCCAATGCATAGATTGCAAAGGAGCCAAACCGCGGCTCCTACCTCATGGGTTGTACACCCCGCTGTCCACTCCTTTACGCCCTTGGCTTGACATATCTATGGATTTCGTGTTAGGGTTGCCTAGGACTAGACGAGGTCGGGACAGTATCTTTGTTGTAGTCGATTGGTTTTCTAAGATGGCTCACTTTATTCCTTGCTTTAAATGTGATGATGCACCTAGTGTGGCCTCTTTGTTTGTTGATAATGTTGTCAAGTTGCATGGTGTTTCGAGGACCATTGTGAGTGATAGGGACTCTAAGTTCCTAAGTCACTTTTGGAAATCCATGTGGGGTAGGCTTGGAACCAAGTTGTTATTCTCTACATCTTGCCACCCACAAACTGATGGTCAAACGGAAGTAGTAAATAGGACTTTGGGTGCTATGCTACGTTCCATGGTAAAAGGAAAATTGTCTTCTTAGGAGGAACACTTACCATTGATTGAGTTTGCATATAACCGTGTCATACACTCAAGTACGGGAATGACTCCCTTTGAGTGCATATATGGCCTCAACCCCCTTACCCCTTTGGATTTAACTCCTTTGCCTAGTGATGTTATGATTAGCTTAGATGGAAGCAAGCGGGCTGATTCGATGAAAAAGTTACATGAGAAGGTGCGGCTTCGACTTGAGAAGAAAAATCAAGACATTGCAAGGAGAGTCAACAAGGGGAGAAAGAAACTCATTCTTGAATCGGGAGATTGGGTGTGGGTTCACCTTAGAAAGGATAGGTTTCCGTCTCAAAGAAAGTCCAAATTGATGCCAAGAGGCGATGGTCCATTCCAAGTACTTGAGAGGATCAATGATAATGCCTACAAGATTGACCTTCCCCCGGAATACCAAGTGCACAACACTTTCAACGTGTGTGATCTTTCTCTAGTGGATGCGGTTGAGGATGACCAAATGCTGAATTTGAGGTCAAATTCCTCTCAAGATGGAGAGGATGATACGGGTGTACAAAGCTGTCCAATACATTCTCGACCATTCACACGAAGCCAAGCTCGGGAGTTACAAAAACTACAAGCCATATTCATGCAAATGGCTGCGTGTGAGTTGGTACTTGATCTGCCAAAGAACTTCAACGTTTTTAAGTGTGAAAATGAACCTTGAAGTGTAATAAACTACACTCTAAGGGCACCCCATGACTGAAGGGTAGGAAGGTCATTTTTCCTTCATTTTGTGTGTAATATAAATAGATGCTATTAGGGTTATTTTCAGCACTTAGTTCATTCTTCATATTTCACAACAACAAGTCTTGTAACATTGAATATTTCTCTCTCTCTTGTTCTTGAGAGTAGAACCTGAAATCTGTCCAACAAGTGTAGTTACACTTGTGTTGTTTCTTGGCTAGAAACTTGAGATCTTGAGGTTCATGAGTTCCTCTTGGTCTAAGTAAGAACTTGGTACTGAAATCTTTTGGTCTTAGGGTCCTATCTTCAAGTTAGGGTTCATAGATTCCAAGATATATTTGTGTCAAGTTACTATCTTTCATTTTGTACTCTTGAAACTTTGTAGTAACTTAGTGAAGCCGTGTGGGGCTGATTTTCGATTCACTATAGTTACTACCATTTGTTGTTCTTGTTGTTAACATTGTACTCTTGTAATCTATCATTTTGTGTTGTTGAACCATTGTTTAATGTTATTGTTATATTCTTGTTCTCCTTGTGTAGCTACTGTTTTGGTGTTGGTATTTCTTCAAAATTTCGTGATTGTTGTTGTCTTCACATATTGGAGTTGTTATCTTCAAGCTCTGATACAAAATCAAACCAACAACACCAAGAGCTTCAAGTAGGCTCGGATTTCAGTCCAACAACACAAGAACAACAAGTTTAAGTTTCGGTTTTTCAGTCCAACAACACAAGAACAACAAGATAGATAACAATGCTAGTGAATCGAAAAGAGCCCCACACGGCTTCACTAGACTTTAAGATAACAAAATCAACAACAACAACAAGATAAAGAAAGATAGATAACTTGACATATAACATTCAAGAAACTAAGAACCCTAACATCAAGAGAGGACCCTAAGTCTAATGAATATAAACACCAAGTTCTTACGAGGACCAAGAGGCACTCAACGACCTCAAAACCCTTGTTTCTAGCCAAAGAGACAACACAAGTATCCCTCTACTTGTGAGATAATAGGGACGGCTTCTAAGAGTGGAGAGAGAGCCGAAATGTTTAGTGTTTTTAGGTTACAAAATCAGCATTCAAAAACTAAGGAATAACTCTCTAACATGTTCTATTTATACTACAAACAAAAGGGGTAAAATGACCCATCCGCCCTTGCTTCTTGTGCCAACCTTGGAGAGTAGTTTATTACACATTAAGACCTCTCTTCACACATAAAAACTTTTAGGTCCTTGGTTGGTTCAATCACCAACTCACACACGGCCATTTGCATGAACAAAGCTTGGAGTTTTTGTAATTCCCGAGCTTGGCTTCGTGTGAAAGGCCGTGTACCTGTGGAGGCTGCCCCAACCGTATCATACTCTCCATCTTGAGAGGAATTTGACCTCAAATTCAGCACTTGGTCATCTTCAACCGCATCCACGAGGGAGAGATCACCAACGTTGAAAGTGTTGTGCACTTGATATTCCGGTGGAAGGTCAATCTTGTAGGCGTTGTCATTGATTCTCTCAAGTACTTGGAAAGGACCATCACCCCTTGGCAGCAATTTGGACTTCCTTTGAGATGGAAACCGATCCTTTCAAAGATGCACCCACACCCAATCTCCGGGTTCAAGCACAAGCCTTCTTCTCCCTTTGTTTACCCTTTTTGCAACCTCATGGTTCTTCTTTTCAAGCTTGATCCGCACCGTCTCATGCATTTTCTTCATTGCCTCGGCTCTTTTATTTCCATCTAAGCTGGTCATGAGATCACTAGACAAAGGAGTGAGATCTAAAGGGGTAAGGGGATTCAGGCCGTAAACACATTCAAAGGGAGTCATTCCCGTGCTCGAATGTATTACCCGGTTGTATGCAAATTCCACCAAGGGTAGGTGATCTTCCCATGAAGTCAGTTTACCTTTAACCATAGAACGTAGCATAGACCCTATGGTTCTATTTACTACCTCCGTTTGGCCATCGGTTTGTGGGTGGCAAGACGTGGAGAAAAGTAACTTCGTTCCAAGCCTACCCCACATGGACTTCCAAAAGAGACTTAGGAACTTGGATTCCCTATCGCTCACAATAGTCCTCGGTACCCCGTGAAGCTTTACAACATGTTCAACAAATAATGAAGCTACACTACGAGCATCCTCGGTTTTAGCACATGGAATAAAATGAGCCATTTTAGAGAATCTATCAACAATAACAAAAATGCTATCTCGGCCCTTTCTAGTCCTTGGCAGCCCTAAAACAAAATCCATCGAAATATCCAACCAAGGTCTAAGGGGAGTAGGGAGTGGGGTGTATAATCCTTGAGGTAGGAGACGAGATTTCGCACTCCGGCAGGCCACGCATTGACTACAAATTTTAGTGACGTCTTTGCGCATTTTGGGCCAATAGAAGTTCTCCTCTAAGATTCCGAGGGTCTTGTCTACCCCAAAGTGCCCCATGAGGCCTCCGTCATGGGCCTCCCTCACAAATAAGTCCCTCCAAGAACTAGAAGGAACACACAACCTCCTCCCTTTGAATAAATACCCATCGAACCGAGAGTAGGAGGAATGGTCATTCTCCTTAAGCCAACGGTCCCTTCCCCACTCTTCGCATTCCCTAAAAATAGGAGCAAAGGTAGGATCCTCGGGATACAACAACCGCAAGCTCTCAAAACCCATCAATTTCGAAGACAAGGTAGCAAGAAGCACATGCTTCCTAGATAAGGCATCGGCAACAACATTTTCCTTTCCCCTTTTGTAATGAATTACATAAGGGAAAGTCTCGATGAACTCAATCCACTTAGCATGACGCCTATTCAACTTGTCTTGGCTCTTAAGGTGTTTCAACGACTCATGATCCGTTCGTATCACAAACTCCTTTGGCCACAAATAATGTTGCCAATTTCCCAAAGCTCTAACAAGGGCGTACAACTCCAAATCATAAGTTGAGTAATTAAGAGTTGCCCCTTTGAGCTTTTCACTAAAATAAGCAACGGGCTTACCTTCTTGCATCAAAACAGCCCCGATGCCAACCTTACTAGCATTACACTCTACTTCAAACATCTTATCAAAATCGGGCAATTGCAATAAAGGCGCCGAGATGAGCGTAGCTTTCAAGGCCTCAAAAGCCCTAGCCTGCTCATCACCCCATTTAAAGGGTCCGTCCTTTCTAATTACCTCGGTCAAGGGGGCTGCTATGGAACTAAATCCTTTGACAAACCTCCTATAAAAGCTTGCCAACCCGTGGAAACTTCGGATTTCTCCAATAGTTTTAGGGGTCGGCCAACTTCGAATAGAGTCTATCTTGGAATCGTCCACTTCCACACCTCTTGAGCTCACGACAAAACCCAAGAATATAACCTTATCAACACCAAAAGAATACTTCTCCATGTTGGCATACAGCTTCTCCTTTCGGAGCACATCAAACACATATCTCAAATGCATTACATGATCATCAATAGATTTACTATACACCAACACATCATCAAAGTAAACCACCACAAACTTTCCAATATAAGGCTTCATTACATGATTCATTAGCCTCATAAAGGTGCTAGGAGCATTGGTAAGGCCGAAGGGCATGACCAGCCACTCATATAGACCGAATTTGGTCTTGAATGCGGTCTTCCACTCATCACCGGGTTGCATGCGAATTTGGTGATAGCCGCTCCTAAGGTCCACTTTAGAAAACAAACAAGATCCGTGGAGCTCATCTAACATATCATCTAGTCTAGGGATGGGATGACGATACCTTATAGTGATTTTGTTGATGGCTCTACAATCGACGCACATGCGCCAAGTTCCGTCCTTCTTCGGTACCAAAAGCACCGGAACAGCACACGGACTCATGCTTTCCTTGATGTATCCCTTGTTGAGAAGCTCCTCAACTTGTATTTCAAGCTCCTTAGTGTCCATGGGATTGCTCCTATAGGCCGGTTTGTTTGGAAGTTGTGAACCCGGCACCAAATCAATTTGGTGCTCAATTCCCCGAAGTGGGGGCAATCCTTGCGGAAGTTCTTGAGGAAATACATCTTCATACTCCTGCAACACACAAGAAATCAAAGGGGAAATGGAAGAATTAGTGGGGTTAGTATTAAAACAATGGGCCAAAAGTAACATCGGCTTGTTTTCATCATGGTCCACGAAGAGTTCTTTCCTCCTAGCCAACATCACTACGTTTTCCATCTCCCTTGTCGTTGGGACAGCCTCGGATGTCCCTACTTCCTCACCTACGGCATTCCCCCCTTTTATCCCTTTCCAGATTCCTTCCCCTTTCCCTTCAACTCTCTCATCTTTTGATGCCACTCATTTACTTGGGAGGGTGAAAGAGGATGAAGTGTGACCTTTCGGCCATCCTTCTCAAGCGTATACCGGTTGGACCTCCCATCGTGTTTAGTAGACCTATCATATTGCCATGGTCTACCTAACAACAAGTGACATGCTTGCATTGGGATCACGTCACAAAGCACTTCATCGTGGTAGTTTCCCACCTTAAACCGAATCACACATTGCCTTGTGACCTTTAATTCACCACAATCGTTCAACCATTGTAGCTTGTAAGGACTAGTGTGTAGTGTAGTTGGTAGCTTCAAGAAATTTAACATAGCATGGCTCGCAACATTTGTACAACTACCACTATCAATCGCCAAGGTGCACACACTCCCCTTTACAAGACACTTAGTATGGAATAGATTTTCCCTTTGACTCGGGTCATCTATCGCCTTACTAATCATGACACGTCTAACCACAAAGTTTGGAACCACACACTCCCCTTCTTGTGGATAGAAATCTTCACTACCATCAGATTAATCATCATTCGGCCCATTTTCATCTCCCTCTCCATCTTGAGGCTCGACCTCATCCTCCCCCCTTTCGGAAACCACCTCCTCACCAAGGTAGTACACTTTCCCTTCTCGTAGGGTCACATTGTGCCGGTTCGGACATTCATTGGACTTATGCCCCCAACCTTGGCACTTGAAGCATTGGAACCCCTTTGGGTTGGGATATTTGTGAGCCTCCGGTTTCGGAGGGAATTTAGGGACTGTTTTGGACTTGGGCAGCTTCGTAGGGGCGGGTTGGTCCTTGTTTTTGGGCCAACCCGAGGGGGTTTGTACCCTTGCCTTGAAGGATGATCTCTCCTTAAGTTCCCTTTCAATCTCAAGGGCCGCTTGGAATATACCGTCAATGGTTTCAAACCGGTGAAGGGTCAAATGAGTGGAGATCTCTTTGTTCAACCCACACTTGAACCGGATGATGTCGTGACTGATTTGCTCCCCACGATGATCAAGTTTCAACATGAGTTGTTGGAACTCGTCAAAATAGGCCATAACACTCTTGCCTCCTTGCCGCAAGCCATATAATCTAGCAAGCAACTCATGACGATATCTCTCGGAAAGGTATCGTTGTCTCATCAAATACCTCAACCGATACCAAGGTGGTGGCTGCCCATCAACTAATTCATTACCAAATCGTTTAACATACTCCCACCAAGTGTTAGCATAGCCCTCGAGGTGAGCTATAGCGTAGCAACTCTTCTTTTCTTTCGAGATGTCATTAACTTGGAAAACTTTGTCACAAGCCGATTCCCAAGTTAAGTAGGTCTCGGGGTCACTTTCACCCTTAAAGATGGGTAGGCTCAACTTGATGGTGTTGATGCCTACGTCTCTCTCTTGGTGTCGGTTTCCCCTATCTCCATACCCCCAATATCTCCTAGGTTCTCCTCGACCCCCTCTTAACTCCTCCTCCCTCATATAAGCATCATTAAAGGCTCCATCTCCTTCATACTCCTCTCTACCGTATCCTTCAAAGTGGGCTGGTCGGCCTTGGCCGTTTTGATTCGGAGGATTTGGAATTTGCGGTCTTTGGGTTAATGGAGCTTGGAATGGAGGGTTCGGATTTAGTGGAGGTACTTGGCGTCCAAATCCCTCTTGTGGAATTGGAGGGGCTTGGAAATGTAGTGGTCTAGTGGGGTCTCGGTTTGGAGGAAAATAGGTAGTTTGGCTTGCGGTATTTAGTGGAGCTTGGGGTGCATTTAGCATTTGGTGGACTGTTTCGGGGGTGATGGTTGCGGAGGAGGTCCTATTATGACCATTGGTAGATACATGTAGAGGAGTAGAAGGACGAGAGTTCCTTTGACTCTCCACTTGTTCTAATCTCCCACTAATAGTCGACACTTCCCCCTTTATTGCTGCCAAGTCCCCTCTCACGGCCCAAATTCCGAATTCAACCTTTCAAGTGTCCGGGTAACGGCCTCAAGAGTGACCCTCATAGAATCAAGGGCATTAGTATCCACATTATGAGACGTAGCTCCTTCCATTGTCAAGATATTATCCGCTTTAGTTCACCACAAGTTCGTGTTCCACAAGTGTTGTATAATTGGCTAGTAACCGTGAAATTTTTAAGGTATGAGTAAGCTCTTATCCGGAATGGATTCTTGTTTGAAGACTCAAAGAATTCTTGCCGGACTAGAGTCAAAAATCAGCAATTCATTCAAACGAATAAAAGCACTCAAATAATCGTTGACACGAACAAACGGTTCAAGGAACTAGTTGACAACCTAGTAGGAATGTACTAGTTGGTTAATTAGTTCTAGGGCCAAGTAAGGGAAACCAAGGATCAACAATTAGCAACCAAAGAATATCCTAAGTTGAGCTTATAGTGACGTGGCAGCATGCAATGGTTCCACACGTTCTTCTTCTCTTTTTTTTTTTTTTTTTTTTGTGTTAATATTCACACAACTTGTTATAGTTTGCAAAGTGTTTTGGTGGGAAAAAATAAAATCTTGTAGTATTTCACCCTTTTCAAACTCAAGAAAGTGAGGTTTGGTTGACTAATCCCACAAAACAAGGCTCCTTGAATTAGGGAAAAGTGATTGACAAGACTAGAAGGTGATGGGTGCAAGTCTTTCACAACAACTTTATAGCTTGTCTTACAACTTGAGCACACAACAAGATGAACAAGATGAACAAGTTCAAAAGATGAACACCTCAACAAACTTCATCTACTTCTTTAGCACATAAACACACAACCACCGATTTTTTTCTTTTGGTTATCAACAACATACAACTTTCGGCCACTTCAAGTCACTACACAATGTTCAAGTTTTCAAGCTCAACTTTTGGATCTAGACACCTTAGTGTTGGTGAGAAAGAAACCAACTCTAGAAACTCACTAAACAAGCAAAATAACACCTAGATCTAAACATACAACATCATTCTTGGTTTCAACTTTTAATGGACAGATTTTCAGAATTTCTTTTTGGTGTTGTTTGTTTAAGCCGTGAACTAGCCCAAGATGGGTTATGTTGGAACACAACCGGTCTCGCTTTGATACCAAATGATACAAAATCAAACCAACAACACCAAGAGCTTCAAGTAGGCTCGGATTTCAGTCCAACAACACAAGAACAACAAGTTTAAGTTTCGGTTTTTCAGTCCAACAACACAAGAACAACAAGATAGATAACAATGCTAGTGAATCGAAAAGAGCCCCACACGGCTTCACTAGACTTTAAGATAACAAAATCAACAACAACAACAAGATAAAGAAAGATAGATAACTTGACATATAACATTCAAGAAACTAAGAACCCTAACATCAAGAGAGGACCCTAAGTCTAATGAATATAAACACCAAGTTCTTACGAGGACCAAGAGGCACTCAACGACCTCAAAACCCTTGTTTCTAGCCAAAGAGACAACACAAGTATCCCTCTACTTGTGAGATAATAGGGACGGCTTCTAAGAGTGGAGAGAGAGCCGAAATGTTTAGTGTTTTTAGGTTACAAAATTAGCATTCAAAAACTAAGGAATAACTCTCTAACATGTTCTATTTATACTACAAACAAAAGGGGTAAAATGACCCATCCGCCCTTGCTTCTTGTGCCAACCTTGGAGAGTAGTTTATTACACATTAAGACCTCTCTTCACACATAAAAACGTTTAGGTCCTTGGTTGGTTCAATCACCAACTCACACACGGCCATTTGCATGAACAAAGCTTGGAGTTTTTGTAATTCCCGAGCTTGGCTTCGTGTGAAAGGCCGTGTACCTGTGGAGGCTGCCCCAACCGTATCAAGCTCTCGGAATTGTAGTGTGTTTGGACTGATTTTGTGGCAGATTTGATACGCTCCAAGTTAGTAGTGTATCACTCACCGTAAAGTAGGAACTAGAATCTTTGCCCTTCTTCTTAGGACATTTTCCACCATCTCTACCGGTTTGCTGCTGACCTCCATCTTTATTCGAATAGAGAAACTTCTTACTCTACCTTTCACTCATCTCTGCTTTTATCTTCTTTTATTCTTCTACTTGTTGCATATACACCATAAGAGTAGAGATGTCCATATCCTTGTTCAACAAGGTAGCCTTCATCTCTAAGATCAAATAATGGTACAACCCAGAGGAAAACTTTCTTATTCTAGACCTTATGCTAGAAACTGACTCAGGAGCATAACATGATAACTAATGAAACTTCAAGGAATACTACTTTACGAACATCCTTCCTTTCATCAAATTCATGAATTGAGTCACTTACCATAACTAGAGAACTAAAATCTAGAAATTGAGTCACTTACCTAAAGACATAAAGTTTAGACAATACCTTCTGATTTTGACCAAACCCCTACCTCATGGAATCTAATATCTCAAGTTATCCTCTGAAAGGAGAAGGATAAAGATGTAGAACTATTGGTCCATAAAGGCTGATGATTGAACCTAGAAAGGTCTTCTAAAGAAATTAAAGTAGATGAATTGTATGTTTGAGAAGAACTACAACACTTGGAGAAAATGCCATTGAATTGGCCTAAGCTTTGGGCCTTCTTCTATTCTGCTTAAACCTCTCACTATTTTTCAAGTGCCTCAGCCTTCTTACAAAATTTCACTACATCCTGAAAAGACTTTCCATAAACTGCCATAGTAGTAACATGTTGAATACAAGAATTCAGTCCCTTTACGAAGTACTGGATATACCATTCCTGTTAACTTCAATTGAAGTGCATAGTGTGACAAGGCATGAAATTTTGCCTCATAGGCCCCCATAGAAATTTTATCCCTTTCTAACATAAATAATTCATCTCACTTTCTATCATGATAAGAATAAGGAATATACTACTCAAGAAAGACATTTTAGAACCATACCCGATTAAGTAGAATTAAGGCAGCCATACGCTTAATGAATAACCTCCACTATTGCTTGGCTTTTCCCTACAAATAAAAGAAAACAAACTTCACACCATATCTCTCAACAATACCCATATCATACAATCATTTTTCACAATCCAACAAAAACTCAAAGGTATTTTTGAACTCTATACCCTGATATACTAGGGGTTTCATCTTCATAAACTTACAGAAAATTTCATGTTACATCATTTATTATTACCGGTCCAAGTACCTATAGGGGATACACCTTTGTCTCTAAGCACTCATATATCCTAGGTTCCATAGTAGTTGTATGCTATAGGGCTAGGATGTAAATAATGGATTAGCAGGAATAGCATTGATGACCGTAAAACTAAAAAGTATCCCAATGCCTTCCGAATCAACCCTACAGTTAGGGTACTTGGGCTTCTGCATTTTTCACACACACTCTACTTTTAGGGACAAATATTTCTTCTTTCTCAATCTCTACATCCTCTTTTAGATCTAACGATAGTGTATCCTGTGGTAGGGAAGGGAGGGTGTCCTTTGTATACCCAATCATCTAGTTGCCTAGGCTCCACTCCTAGTAGATTTATATCATCTTCCCTTTTTCCTGTCTCTGCATCTCAGGCATGGCCTTCCCCAACTATAGCCTCAACAACTACTACAGAAGCTACTACTGGTACCGGTGTTGGGGTAGTTGTTGTTGTCTAGTGGAACATTTGTTTACCCTATGCAAAATAAGAGTGAAGGGGTTATATATCAGTTTTGATAATCAGACACCAATTGGAATCAAGTAATAGCAAGAAATAAAGAAATATAGGACTTTTGTTTTCCTAAAACATCTTCATAACTGTCACAACTCGAGGCTACCCCCAGTAGAGACAAAGGTGCTTATGGTCAAAAGTTACCACAAGATAACCCATGAACTGGTACATATTGTGAGCACTGAGTAAAATAGTAATACAACACATATCCGAAAGATAAGTTATAAGATACTATAAATCTGAATAGTAAAATACGTT
The DNA here is from genome assembly GCA_030864215.1 of Capsicum pubescens. Taxonomy (NCBI): domain Eukaryota; kingdom Viridiplantae; phylum Streptophyta; class Magnoliopsida; order Solanales; family Solanaceae; genus Capsicum; species Capsicum pubescens. The sequence goes on along the minus strand of CM061549.1, from coordinate 154,149,967 downwards.
GCAATGACATACCTAAAATATCTGATAAAAATACTAGAAACTAAATAGTCTGTCTGAAAAAAATGGATAAAAACTGAAAGAACTAATTTACTATCTAACAAATTGTCTAAAATCCTCTAAACATCATAAGGACTTGATGGTACAAACCCCTGACTAACTCCAACTAACTAGACATAAGGAAATATAAAAATAACTAAAATAACATATCATGTCCTCGATGGATGAGGATTCACCACTACTACTGCTGGGCAATGTTGAGCTGTCTACAAATGGTCGGGAAAGTGAGTGTTAGAACCTATGTTATGAGACAATATAGAGTATGCGATCAGTACTTTGAATATACTAGTATGTGTGATAAGGATTGACTAAAATGTATGAGATAACTGAGCATGAATACATAAACATGTAATATTTGAGAATGCAAGACTAAACATAAACATGTTTCTGAGATAATTTGTAATTTAAAAGACTAAATTCTGTGTAATCGAATAACTAAAAGTTCATAAGCTTTGGTCAAGCAAACCTGAGCTAAGACATACTGAATACTGACTAAGATTATAGGAGGAATCATGTAACTGACATGCCCCAAACTAAACTAATCGGGGTTCAACCTATAACCCCAGTTTGAAGGGTATCAGTACCATGCCATGGGTACTAACACTGGCTGTGTGGTTCAACTAAACTGTTGTCCCAAAGGACTAGGGAGTCACCCTCATAGGCAGGTTCTATCATGAGATATTTGTCAACCCTCAACTGGAAGAAAGATATCTCAAACCTACACTGGCTACATAGTTCTGGAACTCAGGGACTATTACTAAAGGTCACACCCTCTACTAGCAGGTGAGCTCCCATCCCTATGTTCGCTCGGTGCTAAATCCTACTCCTAACTAAACTAACACTGGTATTGAACTGAATTAATTTTAACTGAACATTAATTATGATAGTGCTCACCATGATCATAAATATCTAACTATAATGATAAGATTCATGGCTTAACTAACAAATTACTTGAAAATCTTAAATCATGTAAAACATATAGGTATTGGGTTTTCATAACCCTCTAACACTGAATGATAATAAAATATGTTATCAAAGCTTAAAATTATAGTATGGAATCATGGTTCAAAGACCTAAAACATGATCATTTCACCAAATAAGAGAGAATTATGAACTTGAACATGGGAATGTGTTAAACATGAGGAAACAACATGATTACATGGCTAAATCCATAATTTTATATTGCAACATGCATCTACAATTGAACATGACATTAGAAATTATGTTTAAAACATGAACTAACCTACCCTTTCATGGGATTATTTTTGGACATAAAACTAAGTTCAATTACTAAGGAAAGACATGAATTTAACCCATCTAGAACATATAAAACTCCATAATAAAGAAAGAACCCATATTTTAATAAATGAGAAGGTTTGTGGGCTCAATGGGTCAAAGGGACCCATTAATAAATACCCCACATACCTCAATTGTTATTTTTTTTTTAAAATTGCTTGGACTTGGGATCATGAACTCTTGGATTCTTGATGAAAGAGATTGGGTTTCGTTATTGGGAAGGTGGAGGGTTTTTCTTAAGAGTAATTTTTAGAGGAAGGGGTAAATAATGCCCCAATGGATGCCCAAAATTGTGTTATGGATGAATTGGGTTGACGGTAAAAGACTTACTTGCCCTTTGATTTCATTGATTAAAGAGTTGGATAGGAGAGAGTAATGCGCCACATACTTCTTAGGAAGAAAGCAACGCGTGGCGTCACTTACTCTTAGGGATAAAGCAATGTCGATGACCCTATCCCATAGGAGAGACTAATACGTCGTGGGCTTATCGCATTGGCTCACTTTTTAAGCTATCCAGGCACATCCCAAACATCATCTGAAAAATCCCAAAACTCTCTCGAGACATACTTGTAACCTCACAAAACATGAATAAACTAAAAATCCAACACTGATACGGTTGGGGCAGCCTCCACAGGTACACGGCCTTTCACACGAAGCCAAGCTCGGGAATTACAAAAACTCCAAGCTTTGTTCATGCAAGTGGCCGTGTGTGAGTTGGTGATTGAACCAACCAAGGACCTAAACGTTTTTATGTGTGAAGAGAGGTCTTAATGTGTAATAAGCTACTCTTCAAGGTTGGCACAAGAAGCAAGGGCGGATGGGTCATTTTAACCCTTTTGTTTGTAGTATAAATAGAACATGTTAGAGAGTTAGTCCTCACTTTTTTGAATGCTGATTTTTGTAACCTAAAGAACACTAAACTTCTCTCTCTCTCTTCCACTCTTGGAAGCCGCCACTACTATCTCACAAGTAGAGGGATACTTGTGTTGTCTCTTTGGCTAGAAACAAGGGTTTTGAGGACGTTGAGTGCCTCTTGGTCCTCGTAAGAACTTGGTGTTTATATTCATTAGACTTAGGGTCCTCTCTTGATGTTAGGGTTCTTAGTTTCTTGAATGTTATATGTAAAGTTATCTATCTTTCCTTATCTTGTGGTTGTTGTTGATTTTGTCATCTTAAAGTCTAGTGAAGCCGTGTGGGGCTCTTTTCGATTCACTAGCATTGTTGTTTATCTTGTTATTCTTGTGTTGTTGGACTGAAAAACCGAAACTTTAAACTTGTTGATCTTGTGTTGTTGGACTGAAATCCGAGCCTACTTGAAGCTCTTGGTGTTGTTGGTTTGATTTTTGTATCATTTGGTATCAAAGCAAGACCGGTTGTGTTCCAACATAACCCATCATGGGCTAGTACACGGCTTAAACAAACAACACCAAAAGGAAATTCTGAAAATCTGTCCATTAAAAGTAGAATCCGAGAATGATGTTGCATGTCTAGATCTAAGTGTTATTTTGCTTGTTTAGTGAGTTCCTAGTGTTGGTTTCTTTCTCACCAACACTAAGGTGTCTAGATCCAAAAGTTGAGCTTGAAAACTTGAACATTGTGTAGTGACTTGAAGTGGCCGAAAGTTGTATGTTGTTGATGACCAAAAAGAAATAAAAATCGGTGGATGTTGTGTTTATGTGCTAAAGAAGTTGAAGAAGATTGTTGAGGTGTTCATCTTTTGAACTTGTTCATCTTGTTCATCTTGTTGTGTGCTCAAGTTGTAAGACAAGCTATAAAGTGTTGTGAAAGACTTGCACCCATCACCTTTTAGTCTTGTCAATTACTTTTCCCTAATTCAAGGAGCCTTGTTTTGTGGGATTAGTCTACCAAACATCACTTTCTTGAGTTTGAAAAGGGTGAAATACTACAAGATTTTATTTTTCCCACCAAAAACACTTTGCAAACTATAACAAGTTGTGTGAATATTAACAAAAAAAAAGAGAGAAGAAAAATGTGTGGAACCATTGCATGCTGCCACGTCACTATAAGCTCAACTTAGGATATTCTTTGGTTGCTAATTGTTGATCCTTGGTTTCCCTTACTTGGTCCTAGAACTAATTAACAAACTAGTACATTCCTACTAGGTTGTCAATTAGATCCTTGAACCGTTTGTTCGTGTCAACGTTTATTTGAGTGCTTTTATTCGTTTGAATGAGTTGCTGATTTTTGACTCTAGTCCGGCAAGAATTCTTTGAGTCTTCAAACAAGAATCCATTCCGGATAAGAGCTTACTCATACCTTAAAAATTTCACGGTTACTAGCCAATTATACAACACTTGTGGAACACGAACTTGTGGTGAACTAAAGCGGATAATATCTTGACAATGGAAGGAACTACGTCTCATAGTGCGGATACTAATGCCCTTGATTCTATGAGGGTCACTCTTGAGGCCGTTACCCGGACACTTGAAAGGTTGAATTCGGAATTTGGGGCCGTGAGAGGGGACTTGGCGGCAATAAAGGGGGAAGTGTCGACTATTAGTGGGAGATTAGAACAAGTGGAGAGTCAAAGGAACTCTCGTCCTTCTACTCCTCTACATGTATCTACCAATGGTCATGATAGGACCTCATCCGCAACCATCACCCCCGAAACAGTCCACCAAATGCTAAATGCACCCCAAGCTCCACTAAATACCGCAAGCCAAACTACCTATTTTCCTCCAAACCGAGACTCCACTAGACCACTACATTTCCAAGCCCCTCAAATTCCACAAGAGGGATTTGGACGCCAAGTACCTCCACTAAATCCGAACCCTCCATTCCAAGCTCCATTAAACCAAAGACCACAAATTCCAAATCCTCTGAATCAAAACGGCCAAGGCCGACCAGCCCACTTTGAAGGATACGGTAGAGAGGAGTATGAAGGAGATGGAGCCTTTGATGATGCTTATATGAGGGAGGAGGAGTTAAGAGGGGGTCGAGGAGAACCTAGGAGATACCGGGGGTATGGAGATAGGGGAAACCGACACCAAGAGAGAGACGTAGGCATCAACACCATCAAGTTGAGCCTACCCATCTTTAAGGGTGAAAGTGATCCCGAGGCCTACTTAACTTGGGAATCGGCTTGTGACAAAGTTTTCCAAGTTAATGACATCTCGGACGAAAAGAAGAGTAGCTACGCTATAGCTCACCTTGAGGGCTATGCTAACACTTGGTGGGAGTATGTTAAACGATTTGGTAATGAATTAGTCGATGGGCAGCCACCACCTTGGTATCGGTTGAGGTATTTGATGAGACAACGATACCTTCCCGAGAGATATCGTCATGAGTTGCTTGCTAGATTATATGGCTTGCGGCAAGGAGGCAAGAGTGTGATGGCCTATTTTGACGAGTTCCAACAACTCATGTTGAGACTTGATCATCGTGGGGAGCAAATCAGTCACGACATCATCCGGTTCAAGTGTGGGTTGAACAAAGAGATCTCCACTCATTTGACCCTTCACCGGTTTGAAACCATTGACGGTATATTCCAAGAGGCCCTTGAGATTGAAAGGGAACTTAAGGAGAGATCATCCTTCAAGGCAAGGGTACAAACCCCCTCGGGTTGGACCAAAAACAAGGACCAACCCACCCCTATGAAGCTGCCCGAGTCCAAAACCGTCCCTAAATTCCCTCCGAAACTGGAGGCTCACAAATATCCCAACCCAAAGGGGCTCCAATGCTTCAAGTGCCAAGGTTGGGGGCATAAGTCCAACGAATGTCCGAACCGGCGCAATGTGATCCTACGAGAAGGAAAGGTGTACTACCTTGGTGAGGAGGTGGTTTCCGAAAGGGGGGAGGATGAGGCCGAGCCTCAAGATGGAGAGGGAGCTAAAAATGGGCCGAATGTTGATGAAGTAGATGGTAGTGAAGATGTCTATCCACAAGAGGGGGAGTGTGTGGTTCCAAACTTTGTGGTTAGACGTGTCATGATTAGTAAGGCGATAGATGACCCGAGTCAAAGGGAAAATCTATTCCATACTAAGTGTCTTGTAAAGGAGAATGTGTGCACCTTGGTGATTGATAGTGGTAGTTGTACAAATGTTGCGAGCCATGCTATGGTAAATTTCTTGAAGCTACCAACTACACCACACACTAGTCCTTATAAGCTACAATGGTTGAATGATTGTGGTGAATTAAGGGTCACGAGGCAATGTGTGATTCGGTTTAATGTGGGAAACTACCACGATGAGGTACTTTGTGACGTGATCCCAATGCAAGCATGTCACTTGTTGTTAGGTAGACCATGGCAATATGATAGGTCTACTAAACACGATGGGAGGTCCAACCGGTATACGCTTGAGAAGGATGGCCGAAAGGTCACACTTCATCCTCTCTCACCCTCCCAAGTAAATGAGTGGCATCAAAAGATGAGGGAGTTGAAGGGAAAGGGGGGGGAATCCGGAAAGGGAGATAAGGGGGGGAGTGTCGTAGGTGAGGAAGTAGGGACATCCGAGGCTGTCCCAACGACAAGAGAGATGGAAAACGTAGTGATGTTGGCTAGGAGGAAAGAACTCTTCGTGGACCATGATGAAAACATGCCGATGTTACTTTTGGCCCATTGTTTTAATACTAACCCCACTAATTCTTCCATTTCCCCTTTGATTTCTTGTGTGTTACAGGAGTATGAAGATGTATTTCCTCAAGAACTTCCGCAAGGATTACCCCCACTTCGGGGAATTGAGCACCAAATTGATTTGGTGCCGGGTTCACAACTTCCAAACAAACCGGCCTATAGGAGCAATCCCATGGACACTAAGGAGCTTGAAAGACAAGTTGAGGAGCTTCTCAACAAGGGATACATCAAGGAAAGCATGAGTCCGTGTGCTGTTCCGGTGCTTTTGGTACCAAAGAAGGACGGAACTTGGCGCATGTGCGTCGATTGTAGAGCCATCAACAAAATCACTATAAGGTATCGTCATCCAATCCCTAGACTAGATGATATGTTAGATGAGCTCCACGGATCTTGTTTGTTTTCTAAAGTGGACCTTAGGAGTGGCTATCACCAAATTCGCATGCAACCCGGTGATGAGTGGAAGACCGCATTCAAGACCAAATTCGGTCTATATGAGTGGCTGGTCATGCCCTTCGGCCTTACCAATGCTACTAGCACCTTTATGAGGCTAATGAATCATGTAATGAAGCCTTATATTGGAAAATTTATGGTGGTTTACTTTGATGATGTGTTGGTGTATAGTAAATCTATTGATGATCATGTAATGCATTTGAGATGTGTGTTTGATGTGCTCCGAAAGGAGAAGCTGTATGCCAACATGGAGAAGTGTTCTTTTGGTGTTGATAAGATTATATTCTTGGGTTTTGTCGTGAGCTCAAGGGGTGTGGAAGTGGACGATTCCAAGATAGACTCTATTCGAAGTTGGCCGACCCCTAAAACTATTGGAGAAATCCGAAGTTTCCACGGGTTGGCAAGCTTTTATAGGAGGTTTGTCAAGGGGTTTAGTTCCATAGCAGCCCCCTTAACCGAGGTAATTAGAAAGGACGGACCCTTTAAATGGGGTGATGAGCAAGCTAGGGCTTTTGAGGCCTTGAAAGCTACGCTCATCTCGGCGCCTTTATTGCAATTGCCCGATTTTGATAAGATGTTTGAAGTAGAGTGTGATGCTAGTAAGGTTGGCATCGGGGCTGTTTTGATGCAAGAAGGTAAGCCCGTTGCTTATTTCAGTGAAAAGCTCAAAGGGGCAACTCTTAATTACTCAACTTATGATTTGGAGTTGTACGCCCTTGTTAGAGCTTTGGGAAATTGGCAACATTATTTGTGGCCTAAGGAGTTTGTGATACGAACGGATCATGAGTCGTTGAAACACCTTAAGATCCAAGACAAGTTGAATAGGCGTCATGCTAAGTGGATTGAGTTCATCGAGACTTTCCCTTATGTAATTCATTACAAAAGGGGAAAGGAAAATGTTGTTGCCGATGCCTTGTCTAGGAAGCATGTGCTTGTTGCTACCTTGTCGTCGAAATTGATGGGTTTTGAGAGCTTGCGGTTGTTGTATCCCGAGGATCCTACCTTTGCTCCTATTTTTAGGGAATGCGAAGAGTGGGGAAGGGACCGTTGGCTTAAGGAGAATGACCATTCCTCCTACTCTCGGTTCGATGGGTATTTGTTCAAAGGGAGGAGGTTGTGTGTTCCTTCTAGTTCTTGGAGGGAATTATTTGTGAGGGAGGCCCATGACGGAGGCCTCATGGGGCACTTTGGGGTAGACAAGACCCTCGGAATCTTAGAGGAGAACTTCTATTGGCCCAAAATGCGCAAAGACGTCACTAAAATTTGTAGTCAATGCGTGGCCTGCCGGAGTGCGAAATCTCGTCTCCTACCTCAAGGATTATACACCCCACTCCCTACTCCCCTTAGACCTTGGTTGGACATTTCGATGGATTTTGTTTTGGGGCTGCCAAGGACTAGAAAGGGCCGAGATAGCATTTTTGTTATTGTTGATAGATTCTCTAAAATGGCTCATTTTATTCCATGTGCTAAAACCGAGGATGCTCGTAGTGTAGCTTCATTATTTGTTGAACATGTTGTAAAGCTTCACGGGGTACCGAGGACTATTGTGAGCGATAGGGACTCCAAGTTCCTAAGTCTCTTTTGGAAGTCCATGTGGGGTAGGCTTGGAACGAAGTTACTTTTCTCCACGTCATGCCACCCACAAACCGATGGCCAAACGGAGGTAGTAAATAGAACCTTAGGGTCTATGCTACGTTCTATGGTTAAAGGTAAACTGACTTCATGGGAAGATCACCTACCCTTGGTGGAGTTTGCATACAACCGGGTAATACATTCGAGCACGGGAATGACTCCCTTTGAATGTGTTTACGGCCTAAATCCCCTTACCCCTTTAGATCTCACTCCTTTGTCTAGTGATCTCATGACCAGCTTAGATGGAAATAAAAGAGCCGAGGCAATGAAGAAAATGCATGAGACGGTGCGGATCAAACTTGAAAAGAAGAACCAAGAGGTTGCAAAAAGGGTAAACAAAGGGAGAAGAAGGCTTGTGCTTGAACCCGGAGATTGGGTGTGGGTGCATCTTCGGAAGGATCGGTTTCCAGCTCAAAGGAAGTCCAAATTGCTGCCAAGGGGTGATGGTCCTTTCCAAGTACTTGAGAGAATCAATGACAACGCCTACAAGATTGACCTTCCACCGGAATATCAAGTGCACAACACTTTCAACGTTGGTGATCTCTCCCTCGTGGATGCGGTTGAAGATGACCAAGTGCTGAATTTGAGGTCAAATTCCTCTCAAGATGGAGAGGATGATACGGTTGGGGCAGCCTCCACAGGTACACGGCCTTTCACACGAAGCCAAGCTCGGGAATTACAAAAACTCCAAGCTTTGTTCATGCAAGTGGCCGTGTGTGAGTTGGTGATTGAACCAACCAAGGACCTAAACGTTTTTATGTGTGAAGAGAGGTCTTAATGTGTAATAAGCTACTCTTCAAGGTTGGCACAAGAAGCAAGGGTGGATGGGTCATTTTAACCCTTTTGTTTGTAGTATAAATAGAACATGTTAGAGAGTTAGTCCTCACTTTTTTGAATGCTGATTTTTGTAACCTAAAGAACACTAAACTTCTCTCTCTCTCTTCCACTCTTGGAAGCCTCCACTACTATCTCACAAGTAGAGGGATACTTGTGTTGTCTCTTTGGCTAGAAACAAGGGTTTTGAGGACGTTGAGTGCCTCTTGGTCCTCGTAAGAACTTGGTGTTTATATTCATTAGACTTAGGGTCCTCTCTTGATGTTAGGGTTCTTAGTTTCTTGAATGTTATATGTCAAGTTATCTATCTTTTCTTATCTTGTGGTTGTTGTTGATTTTGTCATCTTAAAGTCTAGTGAAGCCGTGTGGGGCTCTTTTCGATTCACTAGCATTGTTGTTTATCTTGTTATTCTTGTGTTGTTGGACTGAAAAACCGAAACTTTAAACTTGTTGATCTTGTGTTGTTGGACTGAAATCCGAGCCTACTTGAAGCTCTTGGTGTTGTTGGTTTGATTTTTGTATCAAACACCTAGGGGTCGAGATGACAAAAATAAAAATATGTGAAGTTTAGGGGTCTTGAAAATGACTAAGTCCTTAACATTTAGTGAAAATTTCAAGCCTTAGACCCCTTAGACATGCATCTACAATTAAACTAAGCTTAGGATCTTATGGGGTATTACAATATCTCCCCCTTGGGAAAATTCATCTTTGAATAAGACTAGTTAGACTTAGAATACTAAGGCAACTGAGACCATATACTTAACATGCAGGACTTGGAACATGATTACATAACTGAGTCTGAAGCATGATACATGAACTGAACTAATTTAGTAGATGCATGCAATGACATGAGATTGGTTACATAGCCGTAACAGATAACGGAAAAGATTCAATCTAAGGAATATCATTACCTCAAGCTAAATTTGAGTTTAAAGAGAAAAAATGAGGGTACTTGGCTCGCATATCAGCTTCTGCTTCCCAAGTAGCTCCTCAATAGAGTGATTGTGCCAAAGAACTTTAACCAAGGGAATTTCTTTATTCCTTAGACTACGAATCAGACGATAAAGGATCTTAACTGGGACTTCATCATAGGAAAGGCTATCCTTAACTTCAATGCTTCCTATAAAGGAACAACAAAAACTGAATCACCACTGCATTTTATTAAAAAGGAAACATGAAACATCGAATGCACTGATGCCAAATCTGTAGGCAACTCAAGTTCATAATCTACCTTTCTAAAATGGCTTAAGATTCTATATAGGATAACATAGCGGGGAGTGAGTTCCCCTTATTACCAATTCTCTTTACTCCCTTCATAGGTGAAATCTTCAAATAGACCAATTCCCCAACCTAAAACTCAAGTTCTGACAATGCCCAAGTGCACACGCAAGTGTGCATGGTCTACTAAGTAATATGGTGGCCTACAAGAAAGCCAAGTATCGATCCCACAGAGACTTGATTTAAGCAACAATTCTATTTTAGTTCACAATTTAGATTTATTTGATGTGAGAGTAACCAAGATAGAGAATTGAGTTTGCAAATTGCAATTAAGTAAATAATGCGAAAAGTAAAGATCTTGTAACAAAGAATAGGAGAAAACACAGGGTTAAAGCACTCTGAACAATCATATTATGCTATTGGATTTCATTCGTTACCATGCTTATCTTTGTTGTTGATTCGTAGGGTTAATTGCGCGATTATGGTTTCCCAACCTCTAAATCTATTACCTAAGTTAAACCTTATAGCTACATCGTTGAGTGGGGATGTAATAATTCACTTAAGTTCTTAAAAAATATCATCCTACATATGAATCAAGTAAGGTATCTATGTACATCCCTGTCCTAGATACTAATTTAAGTTTCTTATTTTATACAGAATCAAGAACCATACTCTTCTTATTCCTATGTTCTATCGCCCTAATCCCTCTCCCGAGCTCACAAGGTTGACAATAGATGTATTCTAAGGGTCTCGAATCCTTAAAATAGTTAAAACAAGAATAAACAAATAACTAATATTGATATGAAAAGAAAACAAACTTAATCCATAGCAATAACAATCATATTCTTTGCTTCAACCCTGAAAAGGGGGCGTTTAGCCACGCATAGTCATAATCGTAATAAAAAAATAATAATTAAAAACTAAAAACATGAATGAACTAAATAAAAATAATAAAAACCTCATGAAGAAGTTGCCGAATCCCTTTGCTCTCAAAAATATGCTAAAAGATGTGTAAAAATGTGATACAACATGCATTTATAGTATAGGAGAGGGCCCTTTTCATGTTGGACAAAAAAACCTTTAGTTATTGAGCCCTGGACTAGGTGGGGTGTCTCCCTGGGTACAGTACCAATCCAAGTGAGGCGTCGCTTCCAAATCGCTTTACCTCTCTAGAAATTGTTGTTCAGAGTTTTGCTAAGGCAAGGGAGCATAAAAATGAGCCCGCATCACAGGATAATGGCCTTTAGGACCACCAAGCGCCAGATGGTTACTATTTTAGGCATCTTAAGAATCCATTGGTTAGTTTAAAAATTCCATTGGACACTCCTGCAGTCCACACATGCACAATACATTCCAGGGGTCCAAAAGTGCGTTAATCTGCATATTGTGCCTTCATTTAGCCATTCTGAGACTTTTTTAGTTGTTACCACTTAATTTGAAGCTTTTATATCCTTCATATATCATAATAATCCTTTAACCAAGCATAGTTTAGCATTAAACACAACAATATAAATCTCAAAACAATACAACGAACTAGAAACACGAGCTAAGCATAGGCTAATTTTACTTTGATCTTTAACTCATTATTTTGACCCTTGGCTTGGTCCAATTGACCCTTGAGCATTATCAACAAGTTTTTTCACATATAATTACACATAATAAACATTTGGAAGACGTTAAACGCAATAAAATCTACCGGAATAAACTAGACAAGCACCTAGCTCAAGCTAGTAACACTAGTTTTCCGGGTTGAGCTCTAAATAAATATTTTAGGTACAAGCTTGTTTGAAACTATCTTAACATCATAAAACATTCTTTAACACTATGAAACACATTTATCTCATTATCCACCCATATATCACATGAATCATCCTCAAAACAAGGCTAAAAGGGCTAGAATAGTGATACTAGAATGCATAAATACACCCAACATCACCACCCCACACATAAAGACTTGTTCATCCTTGAACAACTCTTTACTATGAACCTCATGAGCTGTAAATTCTATACTTTTCCTACATACAAGATACTGAAGCTATTACTACAGTGACTACATGGAATGCAAGTTACTATACTAAGCATGTTACAAACACAATTGAAAGCTTATGAACACTACTCCAAAACATCCTAGCTTCAAGAATTGACTCACAAAGTTGGAAAACTCATGCATATCATTCAATCAAAGACATCATAAAAATCACCCTTATTCATCAAACATGTTCCCTCACAACAAGAGAGATACTCGTACTCACTCACAATTAAGCAATTTAGAACATGATGGGGACAAGAATTAAATTACGCTCACTCTCACGAAGAATTCACAAGTTACACAATATGAACCATAGGGTTCCCTTAGTGTAATACTTTATTAATAGTCAAATGTAAAGCTTAGGATCAATTAGGACTTTTTCGGGTTGTAATCTAGGCTAAGGGATGGATAGGAACTATTTTAGAATAGTGACTAACCTCTCTAAGATTTTTAATACACTATATTATACAATTAGAACCAATCTCCAACAACCCATTTACACTAATTTTTGTCTACCCCATTATTTTATTTTGCCCTATCTCTTTTTGGCATTTTCACAAACACATGGTGGACATATTGTTTATTACTTCAAGATTTAATTTTTCTCATTCTCTACAATCATGGGAATATTTCTAACACTATTTATATCACTCCCAACCACCACAAATCAAATATAAACACCAATAACTATTACCTTAGGGCGTCAATTTTACCTTTTTCTTCTTCAATTTCTCAAACTACTTACCAAATCAATATTTTTTTTCATTAAAGCACTTAAGAGCTTTTTGGATTAAATTATAGTCTATTAAAGAAGGGAGTTAGGCTACATATGAGGCTACCAAAGAAAAGGCAAAAGGCTCAATGGGGGTTAACTAGGATAATGCACAAAGAGTAGGACAAATAGAAGGCATAAAACAAGGCTATGAAAGAAATGCCTATATCAGCTCCTAAACCTGCATTCTTTATTTCGCTTCACACACACACCGGGCAAGGTATAGACATCATATGCAACAAGGAATATATAAAAATTTCACACGCACATAGCATATTCTCAACTCGATAGGATCATCATAAACTCCTAACTAAACAATATAACTAATTCAAAATTAAACCAAAAAGTACAAGAGTCATAAACATGAGCCTAAGAGTCTCAAAATTGCAATTCACTCAGTCAACATGCTTTTACAAACAAACCCACTTTGCATCATTCAATCAAAAATAGCAGCAACAAAAATATCTCACATAAAAATTTTAAATTGAGCCAAAATTTGGGAATTTTCCCACCCACACTTAAAAATCTACTTTGTCCCCTAAGTGAATTTTAACGGTAAGAGATAGAAATAATCCCTAAGGCCTCTAGGCCAAGCTAGTTGCATCTTTTTGCATAAATAAAGTCCATGGTACCCCATACTCAAGTCTTTGTCATGCTTCTTAGCTCAAGTTTATGGTACTTAGACTTCCAATTAACCTGTGACTCAACCAAAAACAAAAACTACGTGAAGTAAAAACTACGTAACTAAAACTAAAAACAACATACCTAATAAACTTGGGTTGCCTCCCAAGCAGCGCCTGATTTAGTATCGCAGCTCAACCCATATCAACTCAACCATATTTCTTCATATTTTTCCTCACACTTGGGGGAAATCTTCTTATCCTCTTAACCCCTTTTAGGTATGAATTCTCAAGAGCAGCAAATTTCTCAACTCTAGCCTTTTCAGGCTTATCAACTTCCATCATGTCAGGCTTAGGAGATAGTGTCTTAGTCATCTCAATTAGGTAGTTTAAAGAGTCTTTTAGAGAATATCCACCCCACACTTTTCCCTTTCAATAACATTGATCATACATATATCTTTAACTTAGGACATAATTATGGGTTCTTTGTAAACATCAAACACAACCTCTTCATTCTCTACCTTTATTTTGAGTGTTCCTTCTCTAATATCAATTAATGCTCCACTGATTGCTAAAAATAGATGCCCCAAGATGATTGGCACATATTCATCTACCTCAAAATCAAGAATAATAAAGTCAACAGGTATAATGAATTTATCGACCTTTATAAGGACATCCTCAATCATTCAATCTGGATGTGTAAATGACTCATCTTCCAGCTGCAACACCACGGTGGTCGGTCTTGGCTCTCCCAAGCCTAATATTTTAAACAGCGATAAGGGTATTAAATTTATACTTGCCCCCAAGTCACTCAGTGCATGGACCTATTTATTTCCAATTTGAACGGGGATAGCAAACTTCCCCTGATCTTTTAATTTCTTGGGGATTTTCTATATCATCACCGCATTACACTCTTCAGTGAGTTTTATTGCTCCCATATCTTGGAATTTCACCTTCTAGGCCACCACATCCCTTAAATACTTTGCCAACTTAGGCATACTCTACAAAATATCTAGGAAAGGTAAGTTAATATGAAGCTCTTTGAATGTATCAATGAACTTTTTGAACAGGTCATCCTCCTTTACTTTTATTTTCCTCTGAGAAAAGGGTAGTGGTAGTCTCTTCCTCACTTCTTGTTCAACCACTTTTTCTTTCAAGTACTCAAACTTTCTTGAATTCTTAGAAACTCTGTCTTTTACCTGTTGGGTCACCATATACGCATCTACCTCCTTTGTTTCCTTGGGAAGTTCTCCTTGAAGCTCTTTACCATATCTCAATGTGATCGCCATAACCGGTTTTTGAGTTTCTGTGTTAGCTGGCAAACCACCTTGTTGCATAGTATTTAATCCTTGTTGTAACTTCCTAGTTTTCAACTCGAAGCTTCTCTGGGAAACTTTCTGATTCTATAATTCTATGTGTTAACTTTTCATATCCATAAATAGTTGTGCTTATCCAGCTAAGATTTTTTTCAACATCTCTTCCATATTTCTCGATGACTGATTTTATTGGGCATGTAGCTATGGGATTTGTTGTTGCTGTGCATTCCAAGGATGATTTGTTGGATGAGTCCACCACTTTATGTTGTAGGTATTACTGTAATTTGACCTTTGAGCATTACATACGTACATCACAGATTCTGTATTTGACGCACACATGGCCGCTGCATGACCACTATTTCTGCATACATCACAACAACCTGCAACTTGTTGAATGGCATTGATTGTGGATACAGGTTGTGATGCTCCCAACTTCATGCTACTGAATGATGTGTTGATAAATTCTATAGTACAAAAACCTATGCTGATAAAGTTGTTAATTGGTCCACTTCCAATACACCCGTAATTCTTTTTGTGGCACTTCTAGAATCTTATTGCCAATCTAGATTTCTCTGTGCTATGTGGTTCAGTAATGTCAACTCCAACGCTTGACCACCTATGGTTGAATCTAGCAAAATCTTCGTATTATGATCAAGAGCTTCTACAAAAGTATGAGCAAGGACCTTATTAGACTGTTGGTGGTGTGGACACTCCCGAAGAAAATCCTTGAAGCACTCCCAAGCACGATAGAGGTTTTCATCAGGCTTCTATTTGAAGCTTACTATCTCACTATGAAGTCTCGCAGTCTTGCCTAATGGAAAAATCTGATGAGGAACTTTCTAGATAAGTCGTCCCTTAATGTGATTAAATTCGCTGACTCCGCATTCAACCACCTTTTTTCTTAACTCAAAACTGAATGGAAAAATAGTGTTAGCCTCACATAATCAGGAGTCACCCCAGTCGGAGTAAATATATCAGTAAGCTGGATGAAGGTCTACAAGTGGACTTGTGGATTCTCGTGTGAAAGCCATGTAAACTATCCACTCCTAATAAGAAGCTGCACCATATTGTGTTTTAAGTCAAAATTCCCCCTAGCTTCCAGTCTTTGACTTGAGGAAGTCAAGTTTGTTGGAAGTGGGACTATCACTTCCATAAACTTCCTACAAGTTTCTTGTTGTTCAGCCATAGGAGTAGTATTCTCTTGGCCTTTTTGGATTCAAGGAATTCTAGGGAGAAGGATTGCTTCTCTCCTGCGTTGATGGTAAAGTTGCTCAGGTTTTGGGCTTGGTTCTACCAACTCTCGATCCCTTGCCAGCTTATCAACTTAAAAACCTATTTCCAGCAAGAACATAAAACCAAGACCAAGTGTAAAAACACCAAATAAACCTAAAAGTAAAACTAAAATAAACAATTGCCAAATAACAAGCCCCCGACAATGGTGCCAAAAACTTGACAGCGTACACGCAAGTGTATGTGGCTAGCAAGTAATATAGTGGCCTTCAAGAAATCAAAGTATCGATCCCATAGAGACTTGATTAAGCAACGATTCTATTTTAGTTGACAATTTAGATTCACTTTATGAGAGAGTAACTAAGAGAGAAAATTAAGTTTATAAATTGCAAGTAAAGTAAATAATATTTAAAGTAAAGATCTTGGAACAATCAATAGGAGGAAAACCAGGGTTGTAGCACTATGAACAACCATATAGTTCTATTGGATTTCATTCGTTAACTTGCTTATCTTGGTTGTTGATTCGTAGGGTTACTTGCGCGATTATGGTTTCCCAACCTCTATTCTATTACCTAAGTTGAACCTTACACCTACAGTGTTCAGCGGTGATCTAGTAATTCACTTAAGTTATTAATAAATATAATTCTACATATTAATCAAGTAAGGTATCTAAGTACATCCTTGTCCTAGATACTAATTCAAGTTTCTTATTTTATACAGAATCAAGAACCATACTCTGATTATTCCCATGTTCTATCGCCCTATTCCCTCTCCCGAGTTCACAAGGTTGACAATGGATGTATTCTATGGGTCGAAAATCCTTAAAATAGTTAAAAAGGAATAAACAAACAACCAATATTGATAATAAAATAAAGCAAACATAATCCATAGCAATAATACTCATGTTATTGGCTTCAACCCCGAAAAGGGGGCGTTTAGCCATACATAGTCATAGTCGTAATCACAAAATAGTAATTAATGACTAAAAACATGAATGAATTAAATAGAAATAATAAAAACCTAATGAATAAGTTGTCGCAGCCCCTTGCTCTCCAAAATATATTAAAAGATGTGTAAAAACATGATACAACATGTATTTATAGTATAGGAGAAAGCCTTTTCCGTGTTGGAAAAGAAAACCTTCAGTTAGTGAGCCCCGGACTAGGTAGGGAGTCACCCTGGGTAGATCCCCGCTCCAGCTGAGGCGTCACCCCCAAATCGCCCTACCTCTCTGGAATTTGTTCTTCAGAATTTTTCTAAGGCCAGGGAGCGTCGAAATTAGCCGGCGTTGTTGTCTAATCTCCTTTAGAAATGACACGCACTAGATGGTTAATATTTTGGGAATCCTATGAATTCATTGGTGTTTTTCACTTGTCCATTGTCCACTCTTACAACCCAAACGCGTACAATACATTCTAGGGGTCCAAAAGTAGGTCAATCTGCGTATTGTGCCTTCATTGTGCCCTTTTGAGCCTTTTTGAGTTGTTCCCACTTAATTTGGAGCTTGTATATCCTTCATATATCATCATAATCCATTAACCAAGAATACTATAGAATTAAACACAACAATTTATAGATCAAAACAACACAACATCCAACATGACAAACTAGAAACATGAGCTAAGCATAGGCTAATTTCACTTTGATCTTTAACTCATTGTTTTGACCCTTGACTTGATCCAATTCACCCTTGAGCATTATCAACAAGTTATTTCACATATAATTACACATAAAAACCATTTGTAATACTTTAAACACAATAGAATCTACTGGAATCAACTAGACAAGCACCTAGCTTAAGCTAGTAACACTAGTTTTCCAGGTTAAACTCTAAATGAATCTTTTAGGTACAAACTTGTTTGAAACTCACTCTTAACCTCATAAACATATGCTTTAACACTATGATACATAGTTATCTCAGCATACACCCATATATCACATGAATCATCCTGAAAATAAGGTTAAAAAGGATAGAATAGTGATGCTAGAATGCATAATTACACCCAACATCAAGTTCCCTTCTCCTTACGTCTGCATAAGATTTTTGACTGCTTTTGGCTGTCTTCAACCTTTATCGAATAAACTAAACTTTATCTATTTCATAAAACACTTAATTTGGCCCTATCAGAGCAGCCTAACCTTTCTCAAACAAACTAATAGGAGATGTACATCTCCTCTTATAAAGAGCCTCAAACGGAGCAATCTGAATAATGGAGTGATAACTATTGTTATAGGAAAACTCAATCAAAGGTAAGTGGTCATCCAAAATACCTTTAAAGTCAATAACATAAGCCCTCTACATGTCCTCTAAAGTTTGAATGGTCTGTCTGCCTGACCATCTGTCTGAGGATGAAAAGCTATACTGAGATTAACTAAGGTACAAAGACCCTTCTGAAAATCCTTCTAAAAGTGAGAGGTAAACTGAGTACTTCTATCTAATTGATAGATAATGGAGTACTATATAAATTAACCAAATATTTAAGATAGAGTCTAGCATAATCATCAGGTGAATTTGGCGTATGAACTGGAAAGAAATGAGCTGATTTGGTCATTCTATCTACAATGACCCAAATCGAATCATGTTGACGACGCGTACGAGACAACCCTATCACAAATTCCATGTTCACCACTTCCCACTTCCAAGTAAGGAGGCTAAACTCCTACAATGTACCACTAGGCCTTTGGTTCTCAACTTTGACCTATTGAAAATTTGAACACTTAGCCACAAACTATGTAATATCCTTCTTCATACCATTCCACCAATAGATTTCTCATAAATCATGGTACATATTAGTGGTTCTTCGATGAATAGAGTACTATGAACCTTGTGCTTCAACTAAATTATTTTGTCTCAATCCATCAACACATGGATCATATAACCTACCTTGACAACGAAGCACACCATCTCCCCCTTGGGAGAAAACCTCCATATTTTGTTCTCTAACTGTCTCCTTCAACTTAACTAAACTAGGATCCCTACCTTGATTTTCTTTCACATCAGCACCCAATGAAGATACAAAACCATTCTAAACCCATATACTACCTTCAGCTGAATAACCCAACTGAACACCTAATCTAGCAAGCTGATGAACCTCATGGACTAACTTCTTCTTATCTCCCTCAAAATGAGAAACACTACCCATAGACAATTTACTAAAGGCATCTGCCACTAAATTGGCGTTGCCCAGATGATACAACACGCTCCTATCATAATTTTTTCATAACTCAAGCCACATTCTCTGACAAAGATTCTGATCTTTCTACGTGAAAACCCACTATAAACTCTTATGATCCAAGAACACATCAGCATGAACCCCAAAAAGATCATGCCTCAAAATTTTCAAGGCAAATATAACATATGGCAACTCAAGATCATGGGTAGGATAATTCTTTTAATAAGGTTTAATTTGTCTAGAGGCGTAGGCTATGACCTTGCCAATCTACATCAAAACACAACCAAGATCAACTCTAGAAGAATCATAATAAACTACTATCCATCTAAACTATCTAACAAAGTAAAGAATGGGCGGATGTAAGTCGAGTCTTAAATTATTTAAAACTCTTCTCGCAAGAATCAGAAAACTGTAATTTGAATTTCTTCCGAGTCAATTGAGACATAGGGAATCAATAGAATGAAACCCTTAAATAAACCATCTATAATAGCCAATAAAACAAAAAAAAACTCCTGATTTCTAGTAGAGAGATTGGTCTAGGCCAGTTTCTCATTCTTTTATTCTTTTGAGAGTCAACTTGGATGCCATCATCGAAAACTATATGAACAAGGAAAGATACAGATCATAGCTAAAATTAAAACTTATTAAACTTAGCGAATAACTGATGATCTTTAAGGGTGTGCAACACAACTCTCAGATGATTTGCTTGATCATTTTCATTATGGGAATAGATAAGGATATCATCAATGATGACTATGACGAACATGTCCAAGTACCGCTTGAACACCCTATTTATCAAGTCCATGAAAGTTGCAGGAACATAACTAGGAATTTAAAGTGACCACACCGAGTTCTAAAGAATATCTTTGAGATGTCATGTTCTTTGACTCTTACGTGATGATAGCGGTATTTGAGGTATATCTTAGAGAAATAAATGGCATGCTGAAGTTGGTCAAACAAGTCATCAATTATGGGGAGTGGATACTTATTCATGATAGTGACTTTATTCAACTAACAATAGTCGATGCATAATTTGAGAGAACCATCTTTATTACACACGAATAGTACTGGAGCTCCCAATAGGGAAACATTAGGCTTGATGAAACCCTTATCTAAGAGATCTTTTTACTGTTCCTTCAATTCCTTATGATCTTCTAGAGCCATTATATAGGGTGAAATACAGATAGGTTGGGTGTCTGAAAGGAGATCTATTCCAAAGTCGATTTCTCTCTCGGGAGGAACTCTGAGATGATCTTCAAGGAACACATATGGAAATTTATTTACTACTGGAACTAAGTCAAGACTTGGAGACTCAAAATTTGTGTCTTTGACTCAGAAAAATGGTAAATACAGTCCTTGGATATCATCTTTCTTGCTCTAAGATAGGAAACAAACTGATATTTAGGTACCGAAGTACTACCCCTCCATTCAATAACTGGTTTATTAGGAAACTATAACTTAACGATTATACTTCTACAGTCAATTGAGGCATAGTATGAGTGGAGCCAATCTATGCTGAGAATAACATCAAAATCATTCATCTTTAACTTTACAAAATCAACTGAAGTGATTTTATGAGATACTGTGACCTGGTAATTTTTGTACAGCCCTTGGCTATAATAGATTTACTAACTGGGTTAGACACTAAGAAAGGTTCTCCTAACGTTTTGGGACTGACACTAAAGTTAATAGCTATATATGGAGTCACAAGAGAAAGTGAATGTTCTAGGTCTAATAAAACATAAACATGAAGATGAAAGAACTGTAACATAGCCGTAACCACATCAGGAGAACTTTCCTGATCATGCTAAGTCTGGAGAGAATACAATCTATTCTGGCACTACCCATTATTTACTTTAGAAGTGGCACCCTGCTGAGTTGGGTGATCAGCTGGAGCTAAAGAACGATTGGAATTACCTTGCTGACCAGCCCCTGGGTAATCCCTATCCCTGTAGCCTGGCTTTTCATATCCAAAAAACACATCACTACTAGCCTTACACTCACCCTTATGATTTTTACCATATTGTTGACAAAGCGGGTTAGTACGACCACTGTTCATAGTGACTTGGGACATAGATCTTGGCACCATATCTCGATTGTCTTTCCTAAACTTAGGCAGTGTTACACTAGCTAAAGATGGAGCTGGGGCTGAAAATTTTGGACAGAACTGAGAATGATTATCGCCTTCTGACCTTCTCTTAGAAAAGTTAAAACTACCTATTCTATCCCTCTTATTATCTCTGTACTTCTCCTTATGCTTCTCTTTCTCAATTTTCTTAACATAAACCATGAATCTAGATAGGTTCATCTCCTTAATCAACATGGAGGTCTGACATTCCTCAACCACACTATCAGCTATACCAGATACAAACTTACTCATTCTAGACCTGTTATATGCTACCATAGTAGGAGCATACGTCTCCAATTGAGTGAACTTAAGCAAGTACTCCTTCACATTCATGTTATCCTACTTTAAATTAATAAGATCCTAAACCATAGCTTCCCTTAAATCTAGGGGTAGGAACCTATCTAAGAAAGTTATGGAAAACTCCTCCTACTCTACAGGCCCTACATAAATACCTCGGTCCTCCTCCACTATTAAACCAATTGTGAGAAACACCCTACAACTGATATGCAACCAACTCTGCACTCTCACTTGAAGTGACACCCATGATATTTGTCACTTTCTACACCATGTCCAGAAACTCCTGTAAATCGTCCATAGACTTGGATATAGAAAACAGAGAGGGATTCATTCTAGTAAAATCTTGAATCCTAACTGCAACTGTATTTTCCACTGGGTTAGCTAGGGCAATAGCCTACTAGTTGCTTTGAGCAGCTACAAAACTGGATAGGGTAGTAAAAGTGGCCATGAATTCAGCGTGAGAGACATGCTAAATTTAAGGGATCTTCCCAAATAGGTAGTAGTGTAGGTTGATCCCCATTCCTTCTCCCGTTGTTTCTTCTTGGTCGAATTTTCTGTAAATGGAATGAATAATGAGTTAGAAAGAGGAATTAAATAGAGATCACATTTTTTTGCATTACATGAACACCAAAAAAAGGGAAACTTTTCTAAAACATCGTATAGTCTATTGCCCATAAATATGGCATGCTTTACACCCATGCAGAAGAATCCAATCAATGTGTTTTTTAGACACCCTAGGACACTTTAAAACCTACGGCTCTGATACCAAGTCTTTTCATGACCCGAGGCTACCCCCTAGTAGAGACAAGGGTGCTACGGACTTAAGTGACCACAAAAAAGTCCATGAACTTGTAATTGTTGTGACCACTGAGTAAAATAGTAATATAACATAAGTCCAAAAGATAAGCTTATAAGATACTTTAAATCTGAATACTGAAATACGTAGCAATGACCTATCTAAAATATCTAATAAATATACTAGAAACTAAATTGTCTGTCTAAAATAAATGATAAAAATTGAAAGAACTAACTGACTATCTAACTATTTTTTGAAAGCCTCTTAACATCATGAGGAGTTGATGGGACAAACCCCCAACTAACTTTGATAGATTGAATATAAGGAAATATTGAAATAAATGAGATAACATGTCATGTCCTCAATGGATAAGGGCTCACCACTACTGTTATTGGGTAATACTGAGCTATCTAAGAATGTTCAGAAAACTAAGATTCTAAACCTATGTTATAAGACAACATAGCGCAAAGAAACTTATGCGATTAGTACTTTGAATGTACTAGTATATGAGATAAGGACTGACTGAAATACATGAGATAACTGAGCATGCATACCGAACATGTAATATATGAGAATGCAAGACCAAACATATACATATTTCTGAGATAATTTGTAATCTGAAAGACTGAATTCTGTATAACTGAAAAACTGAAAATCCTTATGTTTTGGTTAAGGAAACCTTAGCTGAGACATACGGAATATTAACTGATACTATGGGGGTATCATGTAATTAATATGCCCCAATTTGAACTTATCAGGGTCTAACCTATAACCCTAGTAGAAAGAGCATTAAAACCATGTCATGGGTACTAACACTTGCTATGTGGATCCACTGAACTGTTATCCCAAAGGACTAAGGAGTCACCCTCTACTGTCATATGCTCTCATAAGATATACCTTAACCCTTAACTACCAGGAAAATATCTCAACCCTACACCAGCTACGTAGTTCTGTAACTCAGTGACTGCTACTAACGGTAACACCTTATATTGGAAGGTGAGGCCCCATCCCTGGGTTTGCTAGGTGCTAAATCCTAATTCCAACTGAACTGACTGTAGTACAGAACTGAACTAAGTCTAACTGAACATTATTTCTGATAGTACTCATCATGATCATAAATATCTCAGTATAATGATAAGATTCATGGATTAATTGACTTATTACTTGAAAATCTTAAATCATGTAAAGAACATAGGTATTGGGTATTTATAACCCTCTAACATGGAATGATCATAAAATACAAATCAAAGCATAAAACTATAGTATGGAATCATAGTTCAATGACCCAAAACATTAACATTTTTGTAAACTAGTGAGAACATGAACGTGAACATAGGAATGTGTTAAACATGAGAACAACATCATTACATGGATAAATTCATAATTTGATATAGCAACATTAAATTTACTTGAACATGACATGGGAAATTATAGTTTAAAACATGAAGTAACCTAACCTTTCATGGGATCATTCATGGACATGAAATTGAGTTTAATTACTAAGGAAATACAAGAATTTAACCCATATTGAACATATAAAACTCAATAATAAAGAAATAACCCATATTTTAATCAAAGAGAAGGTTTTTGGGCTTAATAGTTAAAAGAGACCCATTGATGAATATCCCGCATACCTCAATTGTTAGGTTTTTGAAGATTTCTTGGACTTGGGAGCTTGAACTATTGGATTATTGAATAAAGAGCTTGGCTTTTATTTTTGGAAAGTGATAAGTGGTGATTTTACAACTCATTTACACTCAACATTCATGCACATTATCATGTTTGGAGTGAATAAATGAGACATAGGTGTGATTTAATAAATAATAACCATATTTTGCAGGCACATAGTTGATGAGATAAAAATATGTGGGTTGAGCTAAAAATGGATCAAAAGGAGGCAAAAAAGTGCAACTGAAGACCTGAAGCATAAATGGCCTCAGTTACCGCGGTCGTGGTCTTATGACCGCAATTGTGGTCAGTCAATAAGATCAAACTACCATGGTCGCGACCAAGCCTATGCGATCGCGGCCTAGTGAAAAACTACAGCCCAAGGGCAGAAATGTAAATGCACATGGCTAATCCCAAATTTGAGAAAAGGAAGACTCAAAACCTAATTAATCATTCTTACCATATTCCATCTTCTCTAATTTTTAGACACTGCTCGAGGGTTGTGGACTCCATTCTTGGAGAAGAAAATATAGTATAAATTTTGGGTCAAGATTACTTTGGAGTCACTTCTAAGTGAATAATTAGTGAATTCCCATTGAAAATTTGTTGGATCTCATAGTTTGAAGTATCATTTACTTAGATTTTCTCAAATAAGTAATTGGATATTTTGGGTAAAATATTTACTTATTTATCTTATGAGTAGATAGTTTTTCCTCTTGGGATTATGCTAGAATAAGGTGCAATTGTATGTGGGTTGTAATTTATTTGTGGACATATTAATGTGTTGATTGATGGTTCTATTGTTGCTTAATTAAATTGATGGGGATTTGTGGTTGAAAACCCTAAATACTCAAATGGGTTTGTGGGTGAAAATCCCAAGATCTTTAAAGCTAAATCTATCCTCATAAGAAGGCTTTGGGTGAATTAGGGAGGTGCGACCCAAGGAAATAGTAGACAATAGTCACACAGTTTGCTAAATTTTCACTATCTTAGACATAAGAGTGATTGTGAAGTTAACTATTCCTTGGGTATCTTCCTAGAAATAGGGATGCCTAATTAAGGCGTTAGGTGGATTTATTTGACACACTCATTAGGTACTCGAAAGAGTCAATGAGTGAAATCTTTGAGGCTATGTTGATAAAATAGCTCAAAGGACTTACAACCTATCCTACCCTATCATCATCAATTAAAACATGCACCGAATTATCGTGTATCCATGCATATCTTGCCCCTAGGAAAGCATAATCCCAACATTTATGCCTAATCATTTAACTCTATATATTCGTAGCCCCAAATTTGTACTCAAAAAATCCAAAAAGAAATATTAAGTTTGATACCTTTCTAACCCCCCATTTTCATCTTTTTGAACTATTGGTTTAAATATAGCTAGATTCTATCCTTTCAAACCAATTTATTCACCACTCATATTTTTTCCTCGTGGATTCGACCCCAACTCAAAGTGGGCTAAATATATTAACAACGACCGCCTTGCACGTAAAATTAGTTTGTAAGATGAGTGTTATAAAAAATTGCGCCATTGTCGGGGAACAATTTGTTTTATTAAGTTAGTTTGGAATTCTAGCTTACTTTCTTGAATTCAAACTTGTAAATATTTTTTTGTGATTTTCTTTTATTTTTTGTGTTATGTAGATTTTTTTTTTACTTTTCTCTGGGCATATTTCTACAAATATGATTTTGTTAGTTGGAAGTCCTATCTTGACTATCCATGTCCATATTATGACGGACCACACTTTGGAAGTGATTGTAAATATTCTCTGCAAAAAGAGATAGATACACAATCTGAATCCTATTGGGAGTATGATTCTTCTTTGTTTGGTGGTAGAGATGGACATTGGAGTTATTATTTGAATGCCCCCTCCCCTTATTATGCTAACCGAGTTGCTTGTTCTTCTTATGAGTTTGATAGGTCTTATTAGGAGAAGAAGGAAGAGTAACATACTGGATCCAATAGTTTTGAAGCAATTCTTCAAATTATTTTCAATTGAGTAACTTCAATGGGGGAGAATGTGCAAGACATATACCGATCCAATAAGGTATTTTGAAGGGATATTGTCATATTGTAGGAAGTAGGCAAGGAGATAAACCTTGCAAATACAGATACCTTGCCCACTTTCCAAGAGGAGGTCAATCAAGAAGAGAAACCAATCTATGATGAGGATCTTGGTAACAAAGAATCCTCGGTGATTTCCAATCAACCGAACAATATATTGTTGAAGATGTCGAAATAAGGAAAATAGGGCTAGAGTCAAAAGAATAAGCCAAGAAAATCTCTTATGATGACTCTAGCTCATTTCAGGGTGAAAGTTCTAATGAGGAAATAATTTCAAAATTTAGGGATAGACCTCACTCAAACCACTTTTCAACATTATGCTTAGAGGATTTGGTGAAGATCCATCTACCTAAGAAAATGATATATTATGGAGAGAAGGACTGTCATCCCTATATTTTGGGATTTGACATTCCAAAAGAGCACATGGAAACCCCTCTATCAAAGGCCAAGGAACTCAACTTCTGATGCATAATTAGTGGCCTATTGATGTGCATACCTTTGCCCAAGGAGCCCAACCAAAATAGTGATGTGAAGTTAGTTAAAAGGTTCATGTCTTTAAAATGGTAAGATAGAAGCTCCCTAGTTATATCCTTGCATCTTCCAAGTTTCATCTTGGAAGATCTACATCTTTTGTCCCTCTGTTTCTCAATGCATCATGAAGGAATGTTGGGATGGAGATTCAAATGTTCTAAGTGGAAGCACAAATGAAAGTTGAGGAGGCATCATTCCATGACATTAAACTAAGCGCTCTATGGGAGGAACCCCATTACGCCGCTAAAAGTGGATCGTATACTTTTATTTATACATGATATAGTAGATTTTATTTTTGCATTTTTTCATGCACAATCCATGAAAAAGGGGCGCTACGGGAAGTGTTGATTGAAATTGAAAA
The DNA here is from genome assembly GCA_030864215.1 of Capsicum pubescens. NCBI lineage: Eukaryota > Viridiplantae > Streptophyta > Magnoliopsida > Solanales > Solanaceae > Capsicum > Capsicum pubescens. The sequence goes on along the minus strand of CM061549.1, from coordinate 154,122,894 downwards.
AGGGAACATATAAAATTGGCATGTTTGGACTAAATGAGGGAGTGAAGGAGACCTCAATTTTGGTATTAGTTACACAACCATATCTTGTATAACCACGATCGTGGAGGACACATGCCCACAATCGCGAAACTAGGACCACGATCGACGTCAAATTAGTTTAAATGACCATCCGACTACCATTTTCTTCACACACATCCCTTTCTAAATTCTCTCGATTTCTCTCCAATTTTTCCATTGTGTAGCATCCTCTAACTTGGTATGTTTCCTGAACTCCCTTATTTTTACTGTATTTATGTGCTTAGAACTTTTAGTTTAGGGAAAGGCCTAAAATAGTGTTTTCAACACGAAATATATGCTTGTTTATAAGTTTGTGGTGGTTATCTATTGTAGATGGTGTACATACCCATGGGGAAGTCTTTAGTACCCTTATTTAGGCCTAAAATTGTTGAAATTAATGTGTACATCATGTGTTTGATTCAATGCCCCATAGAGTTCAATGATAAATCCTTTGAGTTTGGGATTATATTCATGCATTCTAGGCTTAAGTTATTTTATTAGGATGTTTATGTTCCTAGTTGGAACATAAATTTGGGGGTAAAATCATGTGTTTTTAATGATGTGTAGAACATTCGACCATGATCTCAGGTACCGCGATTGCCATACCTAAGGGTAGTCGTCTACAGTAACAAAAATTTTAACATACCCTTTACTCACCCCAAGAACTTCTACAACACTACCATATGAGTTATTTGATTAATCTAGCATGATTTTGGAGTGATAATTCTAATAATGGTCTAGATTATAATGCTTGTAGGTACTAAGCCGTAAAGATGGGAGATTTTGACAACACCGGGTTCATGGCCGTCGAATGCAAAAACCTTTACTATGGTGATCTTCCAAGGATGAAATCACTCTAAAAAAGGGGTATTTTCCTTGATAAAAGGAAGGAGAAGCTCCCAGCATTCCTTTCCCTACTCAATGCTACCTGGTGGATGTGTTTTGCACTGGACCCCTACTATGTAAATGAGCATTGGGTACGTGAGTTCTATGTGAACCTTAGCATAGTTTCTCTCATAAAGCTAGTGATGAAAATTCAGGGTAAGTAAGTGAACTTTGGAGTGGAGTGAATTAATGAGGTATATAGGCTTTCGAATGCTGACATGGGGCAATTCCAAGTAAAAGTATACGAGCCAAGAACCTGGATGGGAAACATATTATTTCTTAGAAAAGAAGTACTCTGGGCCATCACCAAGAAAGATATTTTGATGAATGACTTTACAAATGAAGCCAGGCTTTGGCTGAATATCTTCTGCAGTAAAGTATCATCATGCACACACAGGACTATGGTCACAGATTTGCAAACTTGGAGGGTGGCTTTCATCCTATCTGGCATTTCTGTCAATATAAGTGAAATTGTTCTCTCAGAGTGGTAGAACTTCAAGAATCATAGAGGTACACTTCTTCTCTTTCCTTCCCTTATCACTAAGCTTTGTAAGAGGTCAGAGGTAGAGGAGTATGCTGTAGATACTTGGGTGCACCCAGGCCCCCGCATCTTCCCACTTAAATTTCAAGGTGAGGGTTCCTCTAGTTAGAGAAATAAGAGGAAGGTGTACTTAGGCAAGTCGACCAAGGAGGACACAGTCTCTTATAAACATTCGTCAGCCAACCCCTTCGATGACATCTCAAGTCAGATGTGGGTGGTTAGGGAGATATTGTCCATATTACCTAAGGGACCGGGATAGTCCTCCACTGCATGACATTCTTACGTAGATCAACCATATTATGATATATACCGCGAGGAGTAAAAGATGAAAAGAGCCATTGTTACCAGCTTAGAGAGAGATTATTCAACCTTAGCTTCATCACATAGGGACCTTAAGGAGTGCATGAGAAGATGGTTTAGAGAGAGAAGAAGAGAGATAAATTTTTCAGAAATCTATGGAAAGGTGTAAGGGGCATCTTCAAGGTGGTCAAACCTAATGATCGACTAACTTCTCCTAGGATGGAGAGTGACGAGAAGGCCCCTGTGAATTGGTCAGCTGATGATGCTAGTGGTGATGGTGCAGAGTCAGTGGGAGAGAACAACTCCTGATGCATATTTAGGGAGGACCCTTTCCTTTTGTCTATAATTTTATTGATTATGCAGTGGGGACACTGCTTTCCTTTCAGTTGGCAACACATTTCCCTATGTTTGTATTATTTTGATGTGTTTCCAAATATTTTTATGTTGTCGTGATGACATTTTAGATGTTATTTTAATTTTGTTTTGGGATGCTATATTTGGGCACTCTGATGGAGACCACATTTTCATGGATTGTCATGTAGTTTAATTTTTATTTTTTTCTTTTACTTTAGTTTTATTTTGATTATGATGATGCATGATGAGCCTTGCCCTATGATAGATTGAGTGACGATATTCTGAATGGTAAAACGTCGTGTTTGGGTTTGGAGCCATAGATGCAGGGAATTCTGAGTACCCGTGGGATCTAAGTCATTAATGCAAGGGAAGTTTGAGTACCTTGGCATTGTAAATTTATGATCCCATTGTACACCATTGACGAAGTCTGAGTAGCCATATGGTTAGTTTGCCCATATTTAACATGAAACGTCCTGATAAGGCTTTGTTTGTAGCCGTATGTTAGCAAATTGTTCATGGTGTAAATGCTAAACAAACAACCCTCTCTGTCCAAAAAGTTTTCAAAAATCAAGGGCATGGAAGTGAGTAACTTTTTAACAAAACTCTTTCTCTTTTTATGACTCCACAAATGTTTGACTTGTAAATAGTGATAGATACTCCAATTTTGTCTGTAACAGGAGGGGAAATTCAGCGTCCTTTGTAATTTTGCATGCCATATGTGGTGAGCTATTTACAGTCATCTCTTGTATACTTGTGTTATCTAGAATTTTTATTGTATTTGGTTGGAGAAATGATCTTAGCCCATATTTATGACATTGGAAATTCACTACAGCCAAACAAACCTACCTATGAATAAGTGTAATCCTTTGTTACCCACTTTGAGCCTTTGGACCTTTCTTTGGAACACACATTATAAGCCCTGAACCCTTATTTTTATCCCTCTTTTGAACTACACCTTCCTTGAACTTGAAAATTATACTTGAGACTAAAAGCCTATGTTGGGGGTGGTGAAGATTGATAGAAGTAAGTGTGAGACCACAAAGTTGTAAGTGAAATACCTGAGTGCCCAAGCATTGAAAACAAATGAATAGAAAAAGAAAGGGTCAAAAAAAGGAAAGAATATCATGAAAATAGCAAGAAAGAGAAATAGAAGAAAATGGGTGAACAAAGTAAGAAAAAAGTAGGCATATGAAAAGAGAAAAGATCAAAGAGGAGTGGCATATAGTAAAAAAGATAGATTAAATAGTGTGATGTAGATGTTCAACGAATGATGTAGCCATTTTATTCCCAAATGATATCATACCCTGACTGGAACCTACATTACAAGCTCAAAAAGTCCTTTGAGATATTCAACCATTTACTTTTTTTGTAGTGGCAATTGAAAATAGGGATAAGCCTATGGTATGACACTTTTTGACATAAAGAGTTCTTTTTTGAGGGAGAGAGTTCTGGCACTTAAATTCTTTGTTGCATATTTTGGTAGCTTGGTGTGTTGAGTTTTCATTCTTCTGAGGAGCCATGTGAATGTGTTGAGGTAGGTGATTTTTTCATCTTCTAAGTAATGAGGCAAATGGAGTATAACTTAGATTAATTTAAAAGTGAGTCACTTTTAGAGTATTGGTTTTTGTTGCTTGGTTTCTCTTTAAAGTCTTATGCATCCTTAGATACTACATTTTATAATGAGGGGTGTAGTAGGAATAGCTTAGACCATATGCAATGAGCTACTAATGATAAGAGGTAGTGTTTCTTACGAACAAGTAAAGATTTAAGTTGGGGTATTGATGAGTGGTGATTTTACCACTCATTTGCACTCAACATTCATGCATATTATCATATTTTGAGTGAATAAATTAGTCATAACTGTGATTGAATGAACTAATATCCACATTTTGCAGGCACATACTTGATGAGATAGAAATATATGGGTTGCAGCTAAAAAAGGATCTAAAGGAAGCAAGAAAGAGCAACTGAAGACCTAGAGCAGACATGGCCTCAGTTATTACGGTCGCAGTCTGAGGACTGCGATCACGCTCATTCAATAAGGTCAAACTACCGTTGTTGGATGAGCTAATCCTGGTCGCGGCCAAGCATATGCGATTGCGGCCTAGCGAAAAATACAGCCCAAGGGCCTAAATGTAAATGTACATAGCTGATCCAAAATTAGACAAAAGGAATACCCAAACCCTAATCATACGTTCATAATGTATTACATCTTCCCTAAATTTTATACTTTGTTCTAGGGTTGTAGCTGGCTTCTTGGCGAATAAAATATTGCATAAATTTTGGGTGAATAATACTTTGGAGTCACTTTCAAGTGAAGAATTAGTGAACTCCCATTTAATATTTGTTAGATCCGATAGTTTGAAGTAACATTTACTTAGATTTTCTCAAATCAAATCAATGGAGATTTTTAGGTAAAATATTTACTTATTTATCTCATGAGCAGCTAGTTTTTCCTATTGGGATGATGCTAGAATAGGGTACAATTGCATGTGGGTTGTAATTTATTTGTGCATATGTTAATGTGTTGATTGCTGGTTCTATTGTTGCTTCATTAAATTTGTTGGGATTTGTTGGTGAAAACTCCAAATACTCAAATGGGTTTGTGGGTGAAAATCCCAAGCTCAGGAAAGCTCAATCTATCTTTAAAAGATGGATTTGGGTGAATATTAGGAACCAACATCATCCTTGAAAGAGGGATGTGGGAACCAAGGCAAAAGTAGATAATGTTCGCATAGTTTGATAAATTTTCACTATCTTAGACATAAGAGTGATTGTAAAGTTGACTATTCCTTGGGTATCATCCTAGAAATAGGGATGCTTAATTGAGGTGTTGGGTGGCATTATTTGACACACTTGTTAAGCACTCGAAAGAGTCAATGAGTGAAATTTTTGAGGCTATGTTGACAAACTAGCCCCAAGGACTTACAACTTAGCCTACCACATCATTATCAATTAGAACATGCTCCGAATTATCATGTATCCATGCATATATTGACCCTAGGAAAGCATAATCCCAAGATTCATGCATAATTGTCTAGACTCTACGTATTCGTAGCCCCGAATTTATACTAAAAAAAACAAAAAGAAATAATTAGGTGTTACACCTTTCTAACCCCCCATTTTTATCTTTTTGTACTATTGGTTTGAATATAGCTTGTATCTATCTATACAAACTAATTTAGTCTCCACTCGTTGTTCCTTGTGGATTTGACCCCAATTCCAAAATTAGGTAAATATATTGACAGTGACCGCCTTGCTCTTAAAATTAACGTGTAAGTTGAGCGTTATCAGAAAGGATGAGGGTTTTTTTTATAAGTAATTTTTAGAGGAAGGGGCAAATAATGCCCATATGGATTCCTCAAATCATGTTATGGACGAATTAAGTTGAGGGTAAAAGACTTACTTTCCCCTTCATTTCAGTAATCAAAGAGCTGGACGGGAGAGAGAAACGCAACACGTCCCTCACTTCGGGTGAGAAAGCAATGCGTCTCGGACCCCATCCCTATGGGTGAGACCATGAGCTTATCACATTGGCTCACTATTTCAGCTATCTAAAAACATCCCAAACCTCATTTGAAAATCCCAAAACACTCCTGAGACATACTATAAACCTCCCTAAACATGATTCAACTAAAAATCAATATCTCGGGGTCGAGAAGACAAAAATAAAAATCTGTGAAGTTTAGGGGTCTTGAAAATTACTAAGTCCTTAACACTTAGTGAAAATTTCAAGCGTTGGATCCCTTAAGCATGCAACTACAACTAAACTGAGCTTAGGATCTTATGAGGTATTACAATAACATTCCCCTAGACTCTACTAGACCTATTGTAATGCACCAAGTCTATACCCCAGATGCTACATGATGCTAGTGACCCCAAAGGACCATCAGCTAACCCATGACTAGTACATGCTATAAGCACTGAATAATGGCAACACTGCAATGATAATATATCTGAAATAAATGTGGAAAATAGGATGAAAATCGCCATAAGGTTCATAACTTAAACAATCACTGAATATTTAAAACTGAATACTGAAATATCCATTTGAAATACTCTAGTCTAAAAGCCTCTAACTGTCTGAATATGTAGTTGATGGGACAAACCCCCAACTAACTCCGACTACTGTATACTGAAATACTAAAATAATACTATATCCTCAAAAAATAAGGACTCACTACTAAGTCTGTTGCTAATAGGCTGGGCTGCTAAATACGATCAGGAGCCCATACGTCTTAACCTATGATATAAAACAGCATAGTACAAAGGAAAGATATTCGTCAGTTCTTTGAATGTACTGGTATGCTAAGTGTGGTAGGTTGATATGCATGCGTTCATATGCATAAACAAATACCTGACTGAATAACACGAATATAACTGAATGAAAATACATAAATAACTGAATACTGATAAAACACTAATTATGCACACTATGCACATATCTACATACACTAAGACTAAGATCGCAGTAACACTGGATGCTGAGTTTTGATAACTAAAAGACTAATATCTAAGTATACTGGTACTGCAATACTTATAACTAACTATTTCTAACAGTCCTGATTCTATAGAACTATACTGAGTTCCATACTAAGCCGAGTGACTGTGACTTACAGTCCTGATTCTGTAGAACTAAATTGAGTTCTATACTAAGACTGAAACTAAAACTATGAGAGGTAATCATCTAACCAACATTCCCTTTCTCTAAACATATTTGGGGTCCAACCTGTAAACCTAGTGGGAAGGATGTCAATACTGTGCCATGGGAAAAAACACGTGTTGAGTCACCCTAATCTGGCAGGTACTCTGAATGAGAATAGTGGTACCTTCAATTGTAAGGTAAGACATCTCATCAACCCTTAACTGGAAGGTTGATGTCTCATCCTACATTTTCTACATAGTTTTGGAATACAAGTACTGCTTCTAAGGATCACACCCTCTGCTGGCAGGTGAGTCCCCATTCTTGGGTTCACTCGGTGCTGAATCCTACTCTCAATTGAATAAATACTGAATGGATTTCTAACTCTACTAGGCTGGATAGAGTAGTTACTGATCATGTTGTCTAACTAAACTGTACTGAGTTCACTGGGTTCCGCTAACTGATGGAGTACTATTAAGTTTTATTAACTGACTGAGTTTATTGAGTTATGAACTGGTTATTGAACTGAGATCATGACTGATTTCTGAGTACTACTGTTTGTGACACTACTGAGACTATTCTGTAACTACTGTAGCTCTAGATAAACATCTAGATTTTTCAGGCATTAAAATACCCCTAGGACTCGATAACATGAGAAGTAGAGCATAACATAAACTTAAAAAGCATAACAATATTCACTTGCTCACAACTCATCCATATAGGCATTTTATCACACTTCAAGGACATAATCTTGTACATATGCTAGCATGTCATGAATTTTCACCTTTAATTCACATGAGCAATTTATCAAGCACTTGGGGATCATAATCTATACACATGATAATAAACAACATGTAGGCATCATACTTTCAAATTTCAATTTTCAAATCAAGGGCTTGTAACATGAATTCATATTATACTACACACATGATAAATAATTTCACATGAAACTTGAAATAAATCGTGGATTAGAACACAATTTACATCATAATCTTGAATACACTTAAATCCAACATGGATTTCGTGAAATCAATTAACTTATAGTTTAAAAGAGTTTCTTGATCTCCAAGGGTGGAAGAAAACACTTGGATGAACAGTTCACATACCTTGGTGCTTGAATTAGTTAAGATTGATGGTGCGTTCTTGAAGCTTGAATCTTGAATTGGAAGCCCTAGGTTTTTGTTCTTGAGTAATTTTGAGAACAATGAATGGATTTTGCCTCTAAAGTGGCTAAATCTCGTATTTTGGGGGCTGATTTAAGGTGGGAAAAGACTCAATTTCCTCTCTGGATGCGGGCTTCTACTGACTAAAAATGTGACCAGTGACGCACAGCCTGATGTGCCACATCGATGGGATCGATGCTATGACCGGCGTGCCGCATCGAGTCTGCATCGGCTCACTGGAATTTGACACTGGAACCTAGGAAAAATATTTATCAACATAATAGGTGATGCGGCGTGTCGATATCGTGTCGATCCACTGGTTTGGACTCCTAAACTTGATTCAAACAGGGTTCGAAAAGTCCAAAACTTATCTGCAGACACCTACTGGCATTCTTGATCATGAATCGACCTAAAAATCAATATTTAAAGGTTGTAAGGGTCACAAAAATAGAATCGCCAACTTATGAAGGCTAAAATAGATTCTAAGTGTAAAGACTTAGCTGAAATTTCTAAGTCTGGGACCTTTTTTCATGCTCTAAGGGGCTGAGTGAGGCTTAGAATTTTGTAGGGTCTTACAATATCTCCCCCATAGGAAACATTCATCCTCGAATGTGTATGACTAAGCTGAAAATACTGATAGACTAAGTTTACAAACTGAACATGCACAACTGCTACATGATTACATGCCTAAAATTACTGATATACTGAGTTTTTCATACTGAACACGTATAACTGAAACATGACTGAAACTGAATCCTGAAAGTATGTCACATGACTGAGCTGTTTCATGAAGGTATGCATGATATGAGAATGCTATGCAACTGAAATGATAGCATACTCACAAAGGCAATCTGAATATAGAACTGAGTAAATTTAATGAGAACTGTTACCTTGAGCTGAATATGAGTTTGTGAAGAAGAAGTGAGGATACTTGGTCTGCATATTTGCTTCCGCTTCCCAAGTATCTCCCTCAACGGACTGATTCCGCCAAAGAACATTGACTAGAGGAACTTCTTTGTTCCTTAGTCTTAGAACCTGATTGTCGAGGATTTCTACTGAGATTTCCTCATAAAAGAGGCTATTGTGAACATCTTTGCCCTATATAGGGACTAGAAATGTTGGGTAACCTATACACTTCTTAAGCAAGGAGACATGAAATACTGGGTGAACTAAAGCTAAGTCTAAAGGTAACTCAAGCTCGTAAGCTACCATTCCAAAATGGCTGAGAATTCGGTAAGAACCAATATATCGGGGACTGAGCTTCCTAGTTTTTTTTCAAACCTCTTCACTTCCTTCGTAGTAGATATTTTGAAATATACATAGTCACCAACCTCAAACTCGGGATATTTTCTTCGCACATCTGCATACGATTTCTGCTGTCTCTGAGCTGTCTTGAGCCTTTTCCTGATCAACAGAACTTTCTCTAAGGTATCAAACACCAAGTCAGGCCCTACCACTGTGGCCTCAACAACTTCAAACAAACCAATGGGAGATCTATATCTGCTCCCATAGAGCACCTCAAATGTAACAATCTGAATACTGGAATGATAACTGTTATTATATGAAAACTCAATCAGAGGCAAATGGTCATCCCAACTGCCCTTAAAGTCAATGGCCTATGCCCTTAACATATCTTCTAGAGTTTGGATGGTCATTTCTGCTTTACCATCTGGTTGAGGGTAAAAGGTTGTACCAAGGTGAACTTGGGTACCAAGACCCTTTTGGAAGGCTTTCCAGAAATGAGAGGTGAACTGCGTACCTCTATCTGAAATAATGGTCAATAGAACTCCGTGCAATTTGACCAACTCTCTAACATAGAGCTTGCCATTATCCTCGGCTAAATAAAAGGTATGGACTGGTAAGAAATGAGCTGATTTGGTTATCTTGTCTACAATAACCCAAATAGAATCATGTTGACGACGAGTACGAGGTAAACCTATCATAAAATCCATATTAACCTCCTCCCACTCCCAAGTGGGAATAGTGAACTCCTGCATACACCCATTAGGCTTTTGATGCTTCACCTTAACCTTCTAATATGTTGAGCAATTAGCTACAAACTCTAAAATATTTCTCTTCATCCCACTCCACCAATAGACTTTCCGCAAGTCATGGTACTTATTGGTAGCCCCTGGATAAATTGAGTAGCACGCACTATGTACTTCTGTAGGGATCCGCTGCCTTAAGTCATCTACACTGTCACACATAGACGACCCAGGGAACGTAACACACTATCTCCCCATTGGGAGAAAACCTCTACTTTTTAATCTCTGAATGACTCTTTCAGCTTAACAAGACTGGGATCTCTGTCCTGTTTTTTCTTCACTTCGGAAACCAGAAAAGATTTTGAACCCATACACTTTCCTCTACTGAATTGACAAGAGGACAGCTAGTCGGGAAAGTTGACGGACTTCCTGAACTAACCTATTTTTTCCTTCCGTCATGTGAGCAACACTACCCATAGACATCCTACTGAGGGCATCCGCCACTATATTAGCCTTGCCTAGATAATACAGAACACTCATGTAATAGTCTTTCAACAACTCTAACCACTTCTTCTGACGCAGATTCAGGTCTTTCTTAGAAAATAAACACTTAAGCTTTTATGGTCTGTGAACATATCAACATGCACCACATATAAATAGTGCCTCCAAATCTTTAAGGCAAACACTATAGCTGCCAACTCAAGATCATGAGTGGGGTAGTTCTTTTTATGGGGCTTAAGTAGTCTAGAGGCATAGGCTATGACCTTACCTCTCTGCATCATAACAAACTCCAAACCAACTCTGAAAGCATCACAATATACCAAAACCCATTTGAACCATCCGGTAAAGTCAAAATAGGGGATGTAGTGAGTTGAGTCTTCAACTCCTGAAAAACTCTTCTTACAAGAGTCTGACCACTGGAACTTGACTTTCTTTTGAGTCAATCAGGATATGGGGGATGCAATAGATGTGAATCCCTTAATAAACCGTCGATAATAGCCAGCTATGTCTAAGAAACTCCTAATATCTGACGGAGAGATGGGTCTGGGCTAGTTTTTCACTGCTTCACTTTTTTGAGGATCAACTCCAATGACATCACCAAAGACAATATGGCAAAGAAAGTATACTTATATTAGCAAAAATTCGCACTTACTAAATTCAGCGAACAACGAATTATCTCTGAGGGTCTGTAACACTATTCTGAGATGGTCTGTATGATTATGTTCACTGCGGTAGTAGACAAGGATTTCATCAATGAAGACTATGACGAACATGCCCAAGTAATGCTTGAACACACGGTTCATCAAGTCCATGAAAGCTGTTGGGGCATTAGTAAGACCAAATGACATGACTAGGGATTCGAAGTGTCCATACAACGTTCTGAAAGTTGTTTTCAGAATGTCACACTCTTTGACTCTTAGCTGATGATAGCCGGATCTGAGGTCTATCTTAGAAAAGTAACTGGCACCCTGAAGTTGGTCAAACAAGTCATCAATTCTAGGAAGTGGATACTTGTTCTTGACCATGAATTTATTTAGCTGACGGTAGTCAATAGACATTGTGAGACAATCATTTTTCTTATGCACTATTAGAATCGGTGCACCATAAATGCTGGGTCCCCTATCTAGGAGATCCTTCAACTGTTCTTTTAATTTTCTAAGTTCTGCTGGAGCCATTCTGTATGGTGGAATAGAGATGGGCTGGGTATCTGGAAGAAGGTCAATTTCAAAGTCAATTTCCCTTTCGAAAGGAACTCAAGGAAGATATTTGGGAAACACATCTAAAATTTCACATGCTACTAATATTGACTCAAGAGTAGGGGTTTCTGAACTAAAGTATTGGATAAGAATGAGATGGTAGACACATCCCTTAAATATTATTTTTCTCCTCCTAATGTTATAAATAAGATGAACCCTAAGTACTGAAGTACTACCCCTCAACTCTAGGATGTGTTTATTCAGAAACTAAAAATAGAGAATTTGGTTTCCGTAGTCAGTTGCAGCATAGCATGATTGAAGCCAATCCATGCTGAGAATAACTTCAAAGTCTGTTATCTCTAATTCTACTAATTCTGCTGAAGTACCTTTCTATGACACCATAATCGGACTGTTCATCTATACCCACCAGGATATGATAGATTTACCCACTAGGGTAGACACTGAGAAAGGCTATGCTAGAATTTTGGGGTTGGCTCCGAAATTAATGGCTATATAAGAAGTTACAAAAGAAAAAAGAAGCTCTTGGATCTAGGAAAGCATAAATATGTAAATGATAAACTTGTAATGTACCAGTGACCACATCAGGAGAACTTTTCTGATCCTATCAGGACTGAAGTGCATAGAGTCTGTTTGGGCATTACCCATTGGTGGCACTGGAAGCGGGACCCTACTGATTCAGGCATCCAGACTGAGCTGGGGGACGATTATACTAACTTTGGGAACCTATATGAGGACAATCTCTGACCCTGTGGCCTGGCTTACCACATCCGAAACATACATCACTACCAGCTCTGCAGCTACCCTGGTGGTTTCTGCCATATTTCTGGCAAAGATGATTCGTTCGGGCACTGCTAACACTACCTTGAGGCTTTGGGCCTAGATCCTTATCTTTATTTCCATCTCTAAATTTTGGCACTGGAGTACTGGCTGAGGACGGAGTTTGAAATGAGGACTTTGGGTAGAACTGAGAACAATTTCCACCCTCTGACTTAGGTTGAGCAAAGTTGAAGCTACCTGTTCTCGCTCTCCTTCTCTTTATTCTTAGCCTTTTTTATTTGTTGGGCATAAACCATGAGCCTGGATATGTCCATCTCCTTAATCAATATTGTAGTCATGCACTCCTTGACCACACTGTTAGATACTCCTGACACAAACTTACTCATCTTAGATCTACTATCTACTACCATGTGAGAGGCATATCTGGATAACTGAGTAAACTTGAGAGAATACTCATTCACTATAATATTGTCCTGCTTTAGATTAATAAACTCCAAAACCTTAGCTTTCCTCAACTCCAGTAGAAAGAACCTATCCATAAAAGAAATGGCAAATGCCTCTTATTCCATAGGCCCTTTATCTGCGACCCTCTCTGCCTTCCACTACTTGAACCATGAGTGAGGCATATCCTGCAACTAAGAAGTCAACCCCATAATATATGTGACCTTATGCACCTGATCAAGGAATTCCTGTGGGTCCTCATCTGACTTAGACCTAGTAAATGTTATGGATTCATTTGGATAAAGTCCCAAATCCTGGATGCAACATATTGGCCATTGGTTTGGATTGAAAAGCAACTGGACGTTCATTTTGATCTACTACACAATTGGCTAAGGTGGTGAAAGCGGCTCTGAATTTAGCATGGGAGACATGCTCATCCAGGGTATCTGGCTGGATGGGCTGAGGTACTGACTGGTCTCCCATTTCTCTTCCTTTAGTCCTTTTTGGAGGCATATTCTGTAATAGAAGGGAAACTTGAATTAGATAGAAAGTTGAACTTGAGCTCATGCTCACTCGCACGATATAAATACTGAAAGAGGGGAAACTTTTCCTAGAAATGTCTCATAGCCTCTTGTCCATAAGTGTGGCATGCTACACACCCATGTACAAGATTCTACTAGAAGTAACTTTTAGACTTTCTAGGTCTCTATTGAACCTTAGGCTCTAATACCAAGTTTCTAACGCCCCAAATCTATACCCCACATGCTACACGGTGTTGGTGACCCCAAAGGACAACCAGCTAACCTACGACTTGTACCTACTGTGAGAATTGAAAAATGAAAACACTGCAATGATAATATATATGAAATAAATATGGAAAATAGGATGAAAATCACCATAAGGTTCATACCTGAAAAAATCACTAAATACTGAAACATCCGTATGAAATATTCTAGTCTGAAAGTCTCTAACTATCTGAATATGGATTTGATAAGACAAGCCCCCAACTAACTCTGACTATTATATACTGAAATACTAAAATAATACTTTATCCTCAAACTATGAGGACTCACTACTAAGTCTACATCTAATAGGTTGGGCTGCTAAATACGGTCAGGAGCCTGTGCGTCTGAACCTATGATATAAAATATCACAGCACAAAAGAAATGTATGCATCAGTAGTTGAATGTACTGGTATGCTAAGTGTGGTAGGCTGATATATGTGTGTTTATATGCATGGACAAATAATTGACTGAATAACATGAATGTAATTGAATGAAAATACATGTATAACTGAAAACAGATGAAACACTGATAGTGCACACTGTGCACATATCTACATATACTGAGACTGAGATTGCAATAACACTAGATGCTGAGTTTTGATAACTAAAATATGGATATCTAGGTTTACTGGTATTGCAATACTGATAATTGAGTGACTATTTCTGACAGTCCCGATTCTATGGAGCTATGCTGAGTTCCATACTGAGCTAAAGGACTGTGTTTTACAGTCCTAATTCTGTAGAACTAAATTGAGCTCTATGCTGAGACTGAATCTAAAACTATAGGAGTTAATCATCTAACTGACATGCCTCTTCTCTGAACTAATTTGGGGTCCAACCAGTAACCCCAGTTAGAAGGGTGTCAATACCGTGCCACGGGTAAAGAAAAGTGATGAGTCACCCTCATCTGGCAGGTGCTCTGAATGAGAATGGCGATACCTTCAACTGGCAGGTAAGACACCTCATCAACCCTTAACTAGAAGGTTGATGTCTCATCCTACGCTGGCTACATAGTTCTGGATCACAAAGAATGATTCTAAGGATCATACCCTCTGCTGGCAGGTGAGTCCCTATTCTTGGGTTTACTCGCTATTGAATCCTACTCTCAACTTAATAGACACTTAATGGATTTCTAACTGTACTAGGATGGAATTAGATGTTACTGATCATGCTGTGTAACTGAACTATACTGAATTTACTGGTTTCCGCTAACTGGCGGAGTACTACTAAGTTCTGTTAACTGACTGAGTTTACTGAGTTCTGAACTGGTTACTGAACTGAGACCATGACTGATTTCTGAGTACTACTATTTATGACACTACTGAGACTATTCTATAACTACTGTAGCTCTAGATAAATATCTAGATGTTTTGGGTATTAAAATACCTTCAGGTCTCAATAACATGAGAAATAGAGCATAACATAAACTTAAAAAGAATAACAATATTCAATTGCTCACAACTCATCCATAAAGGAATTTTATCACACACTTGAAAGACATAAGCTTGTACATATGCTAGCATGTCATGATTTTTCACCTTTAATTCACATGAGCAATTTATCAAGCACTTGGGGATCATAATCTATACACATGATATTAAACAACATGTAGGCATCATATTTTTAAATCAAAGGCTTTTAACAAAAATTCACATGATACTACACACAAGATAAATAATTCACATAAAACATGAAATAAACCATGGATTAGAACACAATTTACATCATAATCTTGAATACACTCAAATTCAACATGGAATTCATGAAATTAATTAACTTGTAGTTTAAAAGAGTTTCTTGAACTCCAATGGTAGAAGGAAACCCTTGGATGAACACTTCACATGCCTTGGTGCTTGAATTAGTGAAGATTGATGGTGCGTTCTTGAAGCTTGAATCTTGAATTGGAAGCCCAAGGGTTTTGTTCTTGAGTAATTTTGAGAATAGTGAATGGATTTTTCCTCTAAAGGGGCTAAATCTCGTGTTTTGGGGAAGATATAAGGTGGGAAAGACCCAATTTCCCCTCTAAAGATGGGCTTCTACTGACTGAAAACATGTCTAGTGAATCACATCCCGATGCGCTGCATCGATGGAATCGACGATAAGGCTGGCGCGCCATATTGAGTCCTCACTGGAATTTGAAACTGGGAGCTGGGAAAAACATTTATCGATGCGATAGGTGACGCGGCGTGTCAAGATCACATCAATCCACTAGTTTAGACTCCCAAACTTGATTTAAACGGGGTTCAAAAATTCCAAAACTTGTATAGGAACACCTGCTGACTTTCCTTATCATGGATATTCCTAAAAATCGATATTTAAAGGTCGTAAGGGTTGTGAAAATAGAATCACCAACTTATGAAGGCTAAAATACATTCCAAGTGTAATCACTTAGCTTAAATTTCTAAGTCTGGGACCTCTTTTCATGCTCTAAGGGGGCTGAGTTAGGCATAGAATTTTGTGGGGTCTTACATCTTTTCTTGTATGCTGAGATCTACAGACCTACTGATCTGATACCATTTTTATCATGATCCAAATGGTCATGATTGGAACCCACCTTAACCTATTATGGAAGAACCATACTAAAGTCAACCTTTACTAACTCAAATGTTACTTTCTCATTTACCTGATATTAATCTCATTTTTAAACAAGTTCTAAAGGGTCAATAAACTATCAAACTACCATCAAAACCCGTAAACTAATAGAGTACGAAAACCTCTATTTATTAAATCCCCAAGACCTAAAGTCATCATACAAGAACATCAAAAAGAAATCAAGTCTTAAAACTAAATGATTATCTAGAAAAAAGAAATAAATAAAGTAATTTCTTAGCCCCAAAACAAGTAACATATATAATTACAATAAGATCCAAAGATGCTTGGGAATGGTGCTCACTTTAAATTGAAATTTAGTACGACTGGCTAAAGTCGACATCTCATCTAAATATTATAATATGCTCTGCACTCAATAAGAAGAAAAATACAAGTAATATTAGTATATCAACAAGTATTGTGGGCATCACAGGTTAACCAAACTCAACAATATGCAAATATTTAAATCAAATAAGAGAACAATAATTATCACAACAATCATAATTAAAGACATTAACATAGTTATAATACTTTAAATAAGGAGAATAACAAGCTCATATTAAATAAATTTACATTTAACCATTTCCAACAAAAGGATGTAGTCACAACACATAATTATAACTAACATTAATTGTAAGTGAATGAATGAATGCACGAAAGATGTGCACATCACTTTTCCTCATCTCAATTTAATTAATATTATCATCATCATTATCACATCATGGTTTGAATTACATCATCGTTATCACCATCATCAATAACCTCATAAACATCCTGAGTCATATATAATCATCATCTCAACAACATCAATATGTTTGAATGTGTGATACAATCAATAATCACAAGTAGTGCTCTAGGGCAATCACAATTACTCAATTCACATATAAACATAGAGTTAGGAAAATATTATTACTAAAAAAAATCATAACCTACCTCAATACCTTGCTTAACAACGTTTCTAGGCCACAATATTGCCTTTTATTTTCATTTCTACTTGGTCTGATCTATAACAACAAGATTATATTCCCATTTCAATTATTTGATCCCTCTTTAACCACTAGTGATTAATACCTAACAACTTTAACGATAAAATTGTCTTAAATCATCACATTAGGGGTTTCCCTCCTTAAACTTTATGAAGCCAATTTTATTAAGCATGAAAAATTATGATTCTACTTTTATTAGTGTTTTCTAACACCCCATACTCATTATCTACTAATTTTATACTCATTTCCATGGTTTTAAATAAATTTCATAAATTAGAGTTAAATCCCAAATTCTACCATAAATAATTTTCCTAATGATTTACAAAAATTATAATATGTAATTCAAATTAGAATGTAATAAACTTACATAAAAAGATGAAAGCTTCTAAATTCTATAGAAAATTACCTTCCACAAAACTCTCTCACTTTTTTTTAGAAACTAGCAAATGAAAAATGATTTTATGGTTTTACATATACTGTCAAAATATTGTGTTACCACTGCAGCAATTCACGATATTATACAAGTTTCCACAATAGTAGCATCTTTTTTAGCTACAGCAAAACCACTACAGTGGTTCCTATTTTACTTCAGCGGTCCTGAGGAAGAATCTCATGGACTCTCTCCAACTATCACCATTTTAAAATAGATTCTTATAATAACCTTCTAGGTTATTTCTTAAATTTAAGAACATCTCTGGTATTTTGAGCCTTGCTACAGTAATTATAGGTTATTTGTGACTTTTCAGGACTATCAGTTTGGTTAATAGACAGTTTGTTTGGGTTTTAGGCTCATTTCCTTATTTTGGTGCTTTCACTGTTAAAGAATTAGTCTTGGACTAAAATTCATAGTAATTACCTTGGATGAGAATTCTGACAGTTCCTTTAGGTACAAATTGATGATCTTAGGCTAGAGGGACTGTTGGTTTGGGTCTCAAGGATTTCACACTTATTTTGGGATATTAGTAGATTTTGATTAAAATAACCCTTTGGGTGTGCGAATAACGTTTGATCAAAATGACCTCTGATACAAATTTTAATGGTTCCATTTATTCCAAAATATTTATTTTAGGTTATTCCCATACATATTTTGGGTCTTAGGCCTTTATATTTTATTTTAAGTACTTAAAAGAAAACTAGTTAAAATTGCTGAAAAGGGGTCTCGGGGATTAAGTTATTGTAAATGATATTTTTCCTAAATCCTATGATTCCATTGGATCCAAGACATGTTTTATGATCAATTTGTATTATTGGTTCATGTTCATATGGTTCTGGATGAGTTTTGAGGTTCATAAACAAGTTTTGAAGGTTTCTAGTATTGTATGGCCGCTTTAGCGATCGTAACCCATTTGACCGACTGCTAAAGTTATCATTTGACTGTCTTAGTTGTATATTTACCACCTAATCAGACAGATTTAGTAGTCAAAGTTTTGGTTTAGCTGCCATCACTGAGTATAAGACACAAACCGAATCCATTTTGTGATTTTGATATTTTGGGAGATATGAAGAACCAATTTTAACTATTCTCAATGCCTTTTCTCGTTTATTCATTTTCTATGTGATTATAACTTGCTATTTCTTATTTTACAATATTATACATTTTATTTATCATAAATTCTGACTAAAATTGTGGGTCAAAACCCTTTTTTCCACCACTATTGGAGCTTGAAATGTGAAAAATTATGGAAAATGTCCATTGAGGCTAAGGAAAGATAATTCAAGGTCTCTTGACCATTTTCTATTGTTTTCCCTGTCAAATTCTACTCTTTTCCTTGTAAATTCCTAGTGATTAGTTTTTGAATTTTGTAAGTTTGTGCACTGATTCAGGCCTCGATCCGAGCTTTATTTCTACCCAAATTTTCAGCATGCATTCATTGTACTTTGAGGGACCTTATGAAAAATTCAGTTTTATACTCCACTTGCGGGCTATGTATGCTTGTTCTTAACCCAAATCTTGACCTGACCTTTTATATAGAAATATGGGTCTCATTTTAATCCTTATGACGTATAGATTACTGTTTTGATAGACTGGAGGAATTTTGGGATCGTGAAAAAAAGGCAGATAATTGGTGAATGACTTAAAGACTTGAAGTTCTACTTTGAGGTAGGCTTCTGTCTACTCCTCATCATTAGATAGTGTATGATATATATATTGCATGAAATTTAAGGATGAAAGAATATGATTATGGGTAGTATACTATGACTTAGACTAATTTATGAGTTTGGGGATAGAAGGGTGAACTGACCCTTAAGATAAAATATATGTTATATGGATAGAAACTGCTTCTTTCATTCATCAGGGTTCCCACAACCCTCATTATAGCGTTTAGATAGCTACTCATGGTTGTAAGATAAAACAAAGATTCTATAGATTAAAGCATAATGTTGAACTTACAAAGAATAAGATGAAAAACTCAAACTCTCAATTCAATTATAAACCCTAAAAACCAAGAACCATAATTCCAAAATCATGTATCTTAAACTCAAAACAATGTAAAAAGTGTATAAAGTGTGTAAACTAATAATAAAACATCAAAGGAGTATTTATAGATACAAAATAAAACCTATCCTATTTAGTGTAGGAAATTTGGGCTGGCAACATTTCATGATTAGTGGGTTAAGTAGTAGGTTCAACCCATGAATCGTGTCTTCTAGTAGTGGAAATTAAAGCAGACTTACAATCTTTCAGAATCTCATCTATTAATGCAACTCATGATTAGTAGATTGCATCTACAAGTCGTAGGTGGACTAGTTGAAGTCAGAATTAACTTACCACCATCAGAACTCAACTAACTATCCAAATCACGATTAGTAGGCTCTACCCATGATTAGTAGGTTCTACAAATGATTAGTTGGTTCTAACTATGATTAGTATGTTGACTAGTGGGTCACTATTTCAACAACTCTTCATTATTTTTTCTCAATCTTTTCTATGAACCCTATTTTCTTGAAAAATCAACACAAATGCACTTGATATGTAACAATAACACCTATGTTCCTACATAATTTTCTTGTTTTCAGCATCGAAATTGCCATAAAACAATGGCACATCAACATCCTCAACTTAGAATGTTTGCATTTCCTTAGACAACTAATACAAAATAAATAAATACTCTGTTTAACTAGAAACCTAAGGCACCTACGATAGTAAATTATTCATTTTATCTCAACTTCCCAACCCCTTTTGTGCATAACTTTCAAAACGACTGTGTGTATCCATGTAAAAAAATATCATCACACTAAATGAATCAAGTCATGGCATCAGATTAGTAATAAATGACCAAGACTGTATGTAAATGGCACTACCCAAACAAATAAGAAGCTAACAATGCAACTCATGTACCTTACAACAAGAAAGTCCCAACTCTCACCGTATTATAATGCATATCAATGCATGGCCCACATAAAAAATACTCATTCTAACAAAGAATTTCAAACAATGTGCATTAAATGACATAGTTTTGTCCTTATTTCTATGCCTTAGTTTTTTAGACAGTTGGACTAGAATCACTATAGGAATTTTCTTGGCTTGTAATGTAGGCTTGGGGTAGGTATGATACATATTGAAATAAGGACTCGAACTCCTTGACATTACACTTACATTTTTGCCTCCACTACTTAAACATGCTTCTTTTATTCTCCTCTTTTCTCCTTTATTTATTTTTAGATTGTTGTGGTTTTATTCATTCATTACATTTATTATATCTTGTCTTTCAATTTTGTATTTTTATGCATTTTTCTACCACACCCAACCCTACTTTCTTTTTTCTTCAACATATTATTCATGCCCATCTTTATCTATGAACGCCTATGATAGCCACCCTTAACTTGGGTGATTTGCCTGAGTTGAGGTACACAATGTTCAAAGAGGGAACAGGGCCAAAAGAGGTTCATTATAATTGAAGCAGAAAGGTGAAAAGGTTAAAATAATAAAATAGGTCACTTTAGGATAAAATTAGGGATCAGAAACATACTTATTCTCATTTGGTCGGTCTTTTAGGCTAAGAGTGGACATATTCAAATATGTCCTAGGATCATATCCCAACCAACTATCCTATAACCCAGGCAAGACTAACTGGGCAAGTTCAATATTAAACACACAAAGTGAACTAGGTAAACACCTCAAACTCACATGGAAAAGGGTTACATTATCAAACTACAACCTATTCAATTCATGCAATGCTAAGATATGATTATTTTATCACTAATACTAATGTCATACCAAGATTAAACTATGTTTACAGCATATTTACACAAAATATAGTTCATAAACATTTTATGAGGGGTATTATTTTTATAAAACACACAAAAGCATAAATGTTTAACTACACCAAGGTTCATCATTTTTCTCATAGTAAAAAAACACACATAACACATAACAAGAACACAAGAACCTAAACATACTGGCTCTACTAATACTGCACTCTCTAGAGAAAAGAGACACGTTAACAAAAACCCCAAAAGGACATATAGACTTACAAAGTAGACCACCCCAAATTGATACGCATGCACTGTCCCTAGTGCATTAAGACAAAGTAAAATGAAGAGTTAAAACATACATGGGGAACTTTAGGTGTGTAGATCTAATGTCAATCACAATAACAAAAATAAAAACAAAATAAAAAATAACAAGACACTATGGGTTGTCTCCCAATCAGTGCATTCTTGATTTAACACTGCAACACGATGGGGGCTCTAGATTACTCAGACTTCATCTAGGTATCAAAAGGGTTGGCGTCCAGGGTTATCAAAACTATTTCTTACCAAAACCACCTTTATGTCAGTTGAATATTTCATAGTTTTTCAAACATTGACTATGATTTCATTATCATTCAACTTGAACTTTAGCTCACCCTTTCCATACCACCAAGGCGTTACCAATGGATAAAAATGGTCTTCGAAAAATTATGGACATCTTAAATCAACTTTGCAATAAAAGATAACAAAGTCAGTGGGAAATATGAAGTTGTCTACCTTAACACAAACATCAAACAATATGCCCATAGATTTCTTAAATATACGATCTGTAATCAATAATTGTATCATTGCGGGTTTGGGGGTCTCAAGACTAATTGTTTGAACACTGTTAGCAATATTAAATAAATTCTTGCACCCAAGTTACACAAAGCCCTAAAAAATCTAGATAACCCTATCATGTAAGGAATATGAAGCCATCTGGGACACCCTTATTTTGCAAGAGGATCAAGATCTAATGACACTATAATGATGTAAGCCACTAACATCCTCATAACTGATAGTTCTACTTTGTCACAAAATCCTTCATAAAATTTGCATAGCCAACCATTTTTTCTATAGCTTAGAGTAGAGAGATGCTCACGATCAACTCTTTCATCATAGAAATAAACTTCTTATAGTTACCTTCTTTATTTTTATACTCTAATCATTATGAAAAGGTAAAAGAGGTTGGGAAATGGTCTTGAGTGGTGGTGTGACGTCCTTACCCTTTCCTTTATTTTTAGTTTCTTTTACTGCAACTATAGGATCTTGAGATTCCTCATAATTTACCATCAATTTTTCTATTTTATCCTTAATACTCATGAAATACTTCCTCATATTATCAACTACAGGCATGGAAGGATCAATAGTACCCTTACTTTTTTGTGTAATAATAGCTAGATAATGAATGTCTTTATTTAAATTCTAAACAGTGTTTCTAAGAAGAGTGTCTAGTTAATATAGATTTAATATGGCAGACATCTGTCCATACTGCTACTAAAGCTACATAATCACGGTTACATATGATACTACATTCTAGACAGACCCTAAAATATCTACCTTATTTTTCTTAAAATAACTCTTTTGTCTCTCTAAACCCTTCACAAGCTTCACAAGTAATGCCTCCATTATAAAAATTCCAAACTCAACATCATAATTCTTCGGTGTAATATAACGGCCACTCTTATCTTTGTAATCATCTTTCCTCCTCCAGTCACCAACATGCTCTCTACTCTTATCCCTATACCTATCTCTATAATAGTTTCAACCCTGATTTTATTGTCTTGAGTACCAAGTTTCATAATAAGACCCTTAACCTTTGGCTCAAAATCCTATTATCTCTCTATCTAAATACTTGTCTTCTTCTTCACAATCACTCTTTATGTCTGGAAGCCTTACTTTTAGTGACCATTGCATTTATCTTGTTTTCTTCTATTGCTACAAATTAATTTGTAAGTAAGCCAATATAAGCTATTAGTTGTACTACCTCTTAAGCCATTGTCTCATCTGAAGCTCTTTGCATACTGGAAACACCAATCTCTTAAGTACCAACTGATATATCTAACTCTTGGTTATGCCACCCTCGATTGGATTTAGTGATCCAATCTATGATTTATAAAGCTTGATCCAAACAAAGACTTAAGAAAACACCATCTATAATAGTATCAGATTCAACGTCGGTATTTGCATTTAAGCTTTATAAAAGATCTTAATCAAGTTTATCCCCATGATTCTTATTTGGAACATTTATTATCTTATTCTTGAACCTTAACCATGTCTCATACGAAGCCTTAAAATATAACTGTCTAAAATTTTAGATCTCATCCTTAAATTAACATTCGAGAGATTTCAAAAAATTTGTCCAAGAATGATGTCCTCAACTTATTCATAGTAGTACTATCCCACGAAGCAACTCTTCTAGACACAAAGCCACCTCTTCTAATAGAGAGAATAGGAACAACCTCATTCGTATAGCTTCCTACCTAATCCTAGGTGGATTGTACGTAGTGTAAATCCCCAGAAAGTCCATAAGGTACATTTATGCATCATCAGTAGGCAAACCAGAAAACACGCCCTTCAAGTTCAACAACTAGATCATTGTGCTTGTAATATCAAATTTCATCCATTAGGGCAATTCTGGAGGAATAATTGCACCTATCTCAACTGACTCAACATACCCTAAATTTTTCTTTAGATCATCATATATTGAAAAGTACTATTGAATAGGCTATTGACCTTTGTTCTTTCTAATTCTATTTTACCCTAGTTTTGTTCGATGGTTTTCATCCTTCTGCCTAGCCCTTTTCTTTATAGATACTCGATAGGCAGCTGCTTCTCTAGCATTGTTTTTCAGCTGTTAAATGAGCAATGACCTGATGTATAGTTTATGAACTCTGTCTTGATGTGGCCGATTCAATACTATTGGGTCATCATGAACCCCTTCACTTAGGGCTCTTTAATCATAAGTTTCTTGTATCTCCATCTTATGATTCTGTTTTAAGGTATATTTAAGCTCAGGATCAAATATAATCAGGGGATAGCCTTGACTTTGAGTACAAGGCATAGACCAAAGGATGCCCTATAAAAAGTAGAAAACCATAAATCAATAAATAAAAAAATAAACTTTAACAAACTTGATTAATTAATTCATAATAGTACTCCATAGAAAAGGCATCAAAATCTAATGTCTCCTAAATTACACTTAAACCAACGTATAAAGCAATTGTCAATCAAATATAGAACCTAATTAGGTTGGGTTTGGTCCCATGAGGAATAGGTTGTAAGTTTTTCAATATCTTACTGATGTAATTTGAAATTACATAAATAAAGGGGTTTTTTGTATCAATGAGAGTAACAATAATAGCTGCTAGGAAATTAGGGTTATGATCAATATGAGATGAGTACTAGGATTTTGTTCCCCTTGACTTTATAACTCCACAGACTATGTGTGCTTGTCAGATTATCTCAATACCTTGTAATCAAAATCTAACAATTTTTGTATCACTTAATCATCTTTCAAACTTGGTTTGGGTTAATTTCATTTATCTTTTTTCGATCTGAGAGAATCGCATTACTTACCCTTGTTTTATGATCTCAAATTAACTATCTCCTTTTGGTCTCAAGTTAATTAGATGAAGGATTATAGCTTCAAATTACTATTGTTATCTCCTTTTCCTAATCACTACCTATCTCTTAATCAGGTACTAAATATATGTGAGTTCCTAACATGTACACCTATTAAGAAAGGAATCCAACTAAAGGAAATCCTAATACATGCAATAACATTGATATAGAGTGACTTTATACTTAATCTTCTTTATTAATTTATCAAGGTTTCCACAACTCTAGTTACGCATTTTAGATAGTCATTGTTTTAATATCAAATGAAGATTCCATAGACAAAAGCATAATGTTAAGCTTACAAAGAATACGTTGAAAACCCCAAAATCTCAATTCAATTATAAACCCTAAGAACCAAGAACAATAATTCCAAGATAAATAATGCATCTCAAAACTCAAAATAATGTAAAAAGTCTATAAACTACATAAACTGATAATAAAATATCCAAGGAGTATTTACAAATAAAAAAAGACCTATCCTAAATAGTCTAGCAACTATAGGTGGCAATAACTCATGATTCGTTAGTTGAAAGCAAAGTATACTTCAATCTTTCAGAATCTTAATGAGCTAATACAACTCATGATTAGTATGTTGCATCTATGAGTCGTATGTGGACTAGTAGAATTCAAACTTAGATACCACCTTCAAAACACCACTCACTATCCTACTTACGATTAGTAGGTTTTACCTATGATTATTAGGTTGACTCATGGGTCACTATTTCAGAAACTCTTTATTCCTTTTTCTCTGCCTTTTCTCAGAACCATATTTTCCTACAAAATTAGTACAAACACACATCATATATAACAAGAATATCTAAGTTTCTTCATAATTTCCTTGTTTAAGTATCATAAGTTCTATGCAACTGTGGCACATCACAGAGCAGCTATGGATCAGAGATTTAGCTAAGCTCTTAGCGTTTCGGGTATAAATGTTCTCCCTCTTATATATTAGGCTAATATATATGTTGTATTCAGAGATGAGTTGTACCTATATATTCATTTTGTAATTTATTTTGTATTCATATTATATAAGAAACTCTTGCACTAAATCCACAAGATTTTAGGATTGTATTATATATATTAGTCCTATATTATATTTATTCATAATTTTCCCATTATTTCTCTTACTAGATCATTACTAACAATTTTGAAATATGGGTTCTCTTACTTACTGGTGGGCTATAGTATGTGCCATCATGACTTGAGAAATAAATCATGATAAATTGGTATTAGACTATAGGTTTACCTGTGTGTTGGTACAAGAGTTAAGCATATAGTAAAGTATTATGGATTGATGCAAAGACATCAGTATGCTATCTTTCACAAGCTACAGGGCATTCTTAAGAAATTATATCCTTGACTTCTTATCGTGTGTCCATATTTATATGAACCTCTAACACACTCTTGACTCTATTTTGTCTTAGATGGATGATACGAGGTTGTCAATTGATGCAAACAGAACTTTCGCATGTGTTCCCAAAGTTTTAGCATAATGTCGGACTAGGGAGTCAGTGATGAATATCGATGATCTTAAGCATCAGTTGGAGGATTTGGGGCCATATAAGTCTTCAATAGATTTTGTGACCACTTTAGCCTTTCGAGATTCAGCATTGGGGATTTTGAGCCTTCTACTTCACATCTAGAGATGAAGTTCGATTCATCAAACAGTTCTCAAACAAAAGCTGGGTTTGTTGGTTTTCAATAGGGTTTCTTATTGATTTTAAAGTATGATATTGGCTTTCTTAAGTGATCCAGACATAATCCCATGCTATATCTTTCAAAGCATGAGATAGTACATGTATTTATTAGGGGGTTAGACTTTCCACTGCTTTCGCTGTCAGAGCATTTGATAGCAGCTGAATCTTTTTTCTCTCAAGTCATTAATCATGTTAGAGCCATAAATAGATCATGCATTGATACTTTTGAAGGTTTCTCTCATATCAGTCATGGTGGTTATAGTGAGTAGATTTTATGTCAAACTTTATGGAGTATTTGGTATGTATCTTTAGGTTGTGGTGGCTATTCCAGATCAGTTGGTGCAGTACCTCAAAGTATTTTAGGAGCTTGTTTTGTTTGTGGCGATATTGTTCATTGGTCAAGAGAGTACCTCAAATGTGAGATAGTTGTTCAGACAAAGCTAGCATATGTTCCCCGCCATCCTAGAGTTCCTAAGGTATGTTACAATTGTGGAGAGGATGGTCATTTCATTAGGGAGTGTCCCTGACATCATTTGGTCATCTAGTTGGGATAATCTCTTATTTCTCTCTAAGTTAGAGCTTTAGGGGTTTTCGATGAATTTAGAGTGACTAGTCATTGGTGTAGAGATTATCCTTAGTGTGGGACTATTGGTCATTTAGCTCATCCAGATCAGTAACATATTAATGTGGCACCTTTAGTTGGAGGTAGGGTATTTGGTACCTCGAAAAGTGGTTTAGATGCTCAGTCTGAGTTAGGACCCACCCAGTTCATACCCCTTTGGGAACGTCTAACATGTGACTTCAGATTCCACTATGATAGGTGTGCCTTGTTATTTCTTACTTTACCCTTTTATTTGGATGTATTGGGTCTTTTGTACGCATTGGTGATTATGTGTAGTGGTAGTTTTATGTTGATTCTCTTGTGCCTTGGTGTAGAGTTTATTATTATATGATGATACCCATAGATGATCTCTGTTAGTAGTGGATAGAGTGGGTTGTTATTGATATTTTCTAAGGGTGTAAAATTTTGGTTTGAGTCCCATTTACCTTGGCATATAGGCTTTCTTATGGAAATATAGAGGTACTTGTTGCTGATTTTATTTTTGGTACCACCTACTCTTTATACTGGTGTTTCTATTAATGTTGTTATTATTACAATGGTTTGATATTGGTCGATCCTTGCTTGATAAGTGGTTGGACTAGCATTATCTAGTTATAATTTCCTTTCGCGATTTTGATTCATCGGCCTAGGATGCTAGCATTAGATGGATTATCTTTTATAGCAAGGTGAGGTTGGTTAGTTTTCTCTTTTGTTGTTGATGTTAGGTCAGCTTTCAAGTGGGAAATGAAAGTTGATGTAGATTAGACTTCTTTGTTTTTGTTATGGTTCTAGAGTTGGCAATCTGGTTTTATTTGTCATTTTAAAGTTGGAGATCAAAGACTTGCCTCTTTGTTTACTGAGATTCTAGCATTGGCTATCTGTCTCTATGTAGACCATCTTCGGAGGTTGACCCACTTGGGATTTTTTCTTCTAATTTTACTAGTTCATTGCTTGGATTGGTCTTGGTGTTGATGTTGAGAGGTCTTGGTCTTACATTTCAAGTGTTGGTTTCACCTTCTGGTGATAGTTTGATCTTGGTATTGGTGTGGGGTAGTATACACCATTCTTGTCATGATATTTCTCTTGTTCCAAGTCATGACCAGATTTATGAGTCATGCTGGCGCCTACTCTAACCCGTCAGTAGGTAAGCCAAACCATAACCTGGAGCTAAATGATCTAAGGTTGATTTTTGAACCTTAGTGTTGTTATACTAGCTTTTTAGCCTTGTTTTGAGGATTTCTTGTGTTCTTAATGATTAAAAAATGATATAATTAAGCATCTAAGTGTTTAAGTATGTGATTACAATGCTTAAGGTATTTTTCAACCAAGTTTGTACTTGAATTGGTAACTTAGAATTCAAATGAGAAAGCTAGTATTACTAGCTTAAGCTAGGTGTTTTCTAGTTTATTTTAATGGATTATAATGTTTATAATGTATTACTAATTATTTGATTGAGTATTTTAGAGTGGAAAAACATGTTTATAGTTTTCAAAGTGTAACTAAAATAAGCCAAGAGTCAACGCAATAAGTTAAAGATTTAAAGGACGACACTAGTTCTTAGCTTTAGTTTCTAGTTCACCGTTCTTGATGTTGTGTTGTTTTGATCTCTAATCCATGGTGTTTTATTAATTAAGATGCACGGTGAGTTTATTTTGATGATATATGGACATTTAAAAATCTATAAATAAAGTCAAACTGAACCACAAGAATAGTGTTTGAATGCACAAGACAATTAAGAAGGCAAATTGCACTTTCCAGTGTGCCCACGTGATATGGATGTGATGCACCACTTTCTCCATGGAAATATGCAATGTGGCATAAAAATCTCTTCCTTGTATAAATCCATGAAACGCAGTCCTCTCTTCCATGGTCAAAGCAACACGGCGTACTACTTATTCCCACACCGGCCAAAATTCTGCTACTATAAATACAACACTTGTACTTGTTGTTTGATATCTTGGACGATTTGGAGTCTTAAAGAGGGGATGATAAACACTTAAATTTGGGTTTATTTCTTTTTAATTTATATTTTTAAAGGAGTATATCATTTATTCAATAATATTGATTACATTTATGTCTATTAGTGGCTAAACGCCCCCTTTCCGGGGTTAAGGCGAAGAACATGTTTTTTCTCTTTGAATTGAGTTGTTTGGATTTCTTATCATATTAGGTTGTTTTTTTATACTATTTATAACTATTTTAAGTATTTGCAACCCTTAGAATACATATATTGCTGACCTTGTGAACTTGGGAGGGGGAATAGGAAGATAGAACGTGTGGATGAATAGAGTAAGGTTCTTATTCTTGTATGAAATTAGGAATTTGAATTAGAGATAATGATAGGTATATACCTAGAACTCTTCCTCGGTTCACATGTAGGATGCTATATTAATGCATCTAAATACATTATTACATCCCTGCTGAATGATGTAGTCATAATGTCTAGTTAGGTAGAAGGTTAGAGGTCGGGAGACCATGATCATACGATAAACCCTACGAATCAACAACCAAGATAAGTAATCTAACGAATGAAGTTCAATAGTGTTGTATGATTGTTCGTAGTGATTTAACCCCGGGCTTTCATCTATTGATTTTTCTAAATCTTTACTTTTCTGCACTATTTTAGTTTTACTTTAGTCTATAAACTTTCAAAACTCTTTTGAATACGATTGCACTAATTAATCTCAATAGTTAAACTAGAATTGGATAGTTGTTTAACACAAGTATCTGAGGGGTCGATATTTGGATATATTTAATGCCACTCTATGACTTGGTGATACCACTTACACTTGCATGTGCGCTTGGGCACAATAAGTTTTTGGTGCCGTTTCCAGGGACTTGTTAATTGACAACTATTTTTTTTTTAGTTTTACTTTTTAGATTTCTTTGGTGATTTACACTTGTTCTTGGTATTGAATTTTCATGAAATAGGTTTACAATCTAGTAAGATGGCAAGGGATAGGGAATTAGTTAAACTAAGACCCGAACTCGAATTAGTTGAACTAAGCCCCGAACTTGATCAACTTTTTCATCAATTGAGGAGAGAAACAATACTTCTCCCCCATATTTCACAAATTTAAGAGGAACAAGATAATCATTATCTCATGGAAGAAGATCAACTAGCCTACAGGACAGTTGGCAAAATGGCAATCCTATTTCTGACAAATTTAACCTCCCCTACTCAGAAACTAGATGGTGGAGGTATCCTTGAGCTAAAATAGAATGTGGTGCAGCTTTTGATCAGTAGTGAACAGATTATGGGGCTTTCACACAAAAATCCACAAGTCCACCTGCAAAACTTTTTGGATATCAGTGACACATTTATCCCTCTAGGTGTGTCAACTGATTATTTTAGGCTGACACTATTTCTTTTTACACTATTGGGGGATGTGAAGAGGTGGATAAATGCTAACCCGGTGAGTTCAATCCAAACATAGGATATTCCAACTCAATAAAAAAGGTTGTAGGTGCATTGGAGATGAACCAATTTATTGCTCTATCTACTCAGATTGATGCATTATAGAATCAGTTAACAACTTAATTCAGTAATATGAAATTAGGGGTCACACATCTTGCAGCAACAGTTAATGCAATTCAGCAGCCAAATACTTGGTGCATGGTTTGTGGTAATAGTGGTCATTCTAAAGATATGTGTGATGCCAATCCTGAGTTAATGATGTTTATGGGTAATGTTAAAAGGACAAATTATTGTAACACCTACAATTTAAAGTGGCAGACTCAGCCACCTAATCAACCATGGAACACCCAATAATAGTAGTTTCAACAACCACAGGCACAAGGATATTAGGCCACTAGCAATATAGAAGAGAAACTGAAACAAATTTTATCTACTCAAGCATAATTGGAGGCAAATATAAAGTGCAAGAAAGTGGAAACAAAAAACTTAGAGATTCATATAAGACAGATAGCAAGAGCATAAAATACTATACCTCAAGAGGGATTTCCAAGTGATACTGAATATCCTAAACAAGTTATGGAAATACCTTTGAGGAGTAGTAAAGAGCTTAATGAAGAACCTCCAAAGACACCTAAGGAGGTAGATGCGGAGATAGATCCTAAGAAGACATATGACAAAGCTACTAAAATTAAAAGTTACTGAACAAGAGAAGTAGATACCATCACCTCCTTTACCACAGAGGCTCACAAAAGTAAAGTAGGACGCATGCTTTAAGAAGTTCTTTGACACATTCAGAGAGCTGCACATTAACTTACCTCTTTTAGATATTTTATCGGGAATACCAAAGTACTCTAAGTACTTGAAGGAAGTGGTCACTAAGAAAGTCAGGCTATAGGATGTTGAGATAGTAGCACTAACCGAGGAGTGTAGTTTTGTGGTTATGCAGAAGATGGACAAAAATCTCAAAGACCTTGGGAGTTTCAATCTCCCTTATCAAATTAGTAGTAGTGAGGTGGTCTACACACTTAGTGATCTGAGGGAAAGTATATCCTTAATGCCTCTCTCCTTTTTCAATACTCTGGGCTTAGGGAAGCTAAGATTGAGCATTGTTGTACTACAATAAGCAAACCGAACCCTAGCCCATCCTGAAGGAATCATAGAGGATGTTCTCATCAAGGTTGGTAAGTTTATTATCCATGCTGCTTTTATTTTTTTGGATTTTAAGGTAGATGAAAGAGTGCAAGTTATCTTGGGACATCTATTCTTAGCAACAGGATGAGTATTGATAGATGTAAGAGAGGGCATACTGATAATGAGGCTGGATGATAAAGAAGTGGTATTCAAAGTGTACAAAGAAATCAAAACACTATCTTAGTGCAAAGATTTGTGTGTGATTACATTGATTAGAGGGGATAAGTTTGGGGTGGTGGAGTTAAGTCCACCAAAGACCTCTCCGGACTTCCTCATTGAGTAGGATAAGCCACAACCACCCCATCCCGACATGATGCAAATTGATAAGCCTGAAAAGGTTATTATTGAGAGAAATTTTTACCTTGAGAGTTCACAATCAATATCTATGAAATGAATAAGAAGATGGAATCTGAGTATGAGGAAGAGGATCAAGGAAAACAAATGTGTCAAAAATTGGGTTGTACCACGACACTAAATCAGGCGCTGCTAGGGAGGCAACATAAGTTAAGGTAGGTTTTATTTTTAGTACTTTTAGTTTTTACTTCTCTAGATTTTGTTTTTTTTGAGTCATAGGTTGATGGGAAGTCTAAGTACCGAAAAAACTTAGCTAAGGATCATGGTGAAGACTATGTGCGGGTTACCTGGACCCCCTTGTTGTAAAAAGATGATATTATCTTGGACTATAGGACTCAAGGAGAATTTCTATCTCTACTATTAAAGTATACTTTGGGGGCAAAGTATATTTTTAATTGTGGGGTGGCGATCTTCCCATTTTTAGGGAAATTTTAAATTTTTTTGTGATAGGAATAAATAAGACATTATTGTTGGAGCTACATGTGGCTACATGATGAAAGTGTTTTTCTTGTAAAAAGTATGTTGATTGCGTGAATTACTGCTTTTTAGACTCCTAGGCTCATAATTATGACTCTTGTACTTGGAGGCTTAATCATGAATTCATGCTATTATTTGGTTGAGAGTCTATGATGATCCTACTTGAGTTGAGCATATTCCAAGTGTGATGTGAGGTTTTTTTTTATATTCCTTGTTGTATTTGATGCTAGAACTTGCCTGGTGTGTGTGCAAAACAAAATAAAAAATGTGGGTTTAGGAGAGGATATAGGCATTTCTTTGATAGTCATGTTCATACCTTCTTTGGAATTACTTTTGGGCATAATCTTAGTTAGCCCTATTGTGCCTTTAGCTTTTCTTTGGAATCCTCATATGTAGCCTAATCCCTTATATTGATTGACCTTAATTTGATCCAAAGCTCCTAATCGCTTTAGTGTAAAATTAATTAAGTTAAGGAGTTGGAAATTCAAGTAGGAGAATGGTGAAATTGAAGCCCCAATGTGATACTTATTGGTGTGTACAATGGTTATGTGTTGTGGTTGGGAGTTGTGTAATGTAAAGAAAAAAAATTGTACAGAGTGAATAATTTATTAATAGACAACACTCCAACCATATTGTATGCGAACAATCTTAATGAGATAGGGATAAACAAAAGATGTTGGTGGACAAAAATGGTGGAAGTTTGTTGTTGGAGATTGGTCTTTATTGTATAATATGATGTATTAAAGTGCTTAGGGATGATAGTTACTATTATTGGCCATAATGTTTCCTACCCTTTCCTTAACTTACATTACAACCCATAAAGACCTATTTGATCCTATGCTTCAACTTTCTGATGTTAGTTGAGTACTACAGTAAGGGCAAACATATGGTTCATCTTGTGCAACATGATAATTCCTTGTGAAAGTGAGCATAATCTGATTCTTGTAACCATTCTGTGATAAATTGCTTTTATGTGAGTAATTATGGATAACTCTCTAGTGGTGAGGGAATATGTTTGATGATAGTTGGGTAAATTGTAAGATGTACTTGATTGGACAATATGTATAAGTTTTCCAACTAGGTGAGTCAATTATTGAGGCTAGGATGCTTTGAAGTAGTATTCTTGAACTTTCAATTGTATACATAGCATGATTAGTGTAGAATCTTTCATTATGTGTATTAATTGTACTACTAGATTGAGTTTTTCACCTGAAGTAGAAGTGTGGAGTCACCTCAGCTTATGATTCTTAGAGTAACCACTTATTCGAGGACGAACAAGGCTTTAAGTGTAGGGTGATGATATGATGTGGATTTATTCACCATAGTGTTGGTATCCTAACTTATTTAGATTTTTTTTGAGAATTTCTTATGTCCTTAATAAGTAAAAAATGATATACTTTATCATCTAAGTTATTACAATGTTTAAGGTTTTTTACAAACAAGTCTATACTTAATTGGTCACGTAGAGTTTAAATGAGAAAACTAGTATTACTAGCTTGAGCTAGGTGTTGTCTAGTTTATTTTGATGGATTCAAATTTGAGTAATGATTTCCTAATGGTTTGATTATGAATTAGAGTTTGGAAAAACTTGTTTATAGTGTTGAAATTTTAATTGAAATAATCCAAGAGTCAAAGCAATAAATTAAAGATTTAAAGGACGACACTAGTTCTTAGCTTTAGTTTCTAGTTCACCGTTCTTGATGTTGTATTGTTTTGAGCTCTAATACGTGGTGTTTTATGAATTATGATACTTTTTGAGTTGATTGTGATGATATATGTACATTCAATAAGCTGTAAATAAAGTCAAAACGACACCAAAAGCATGGGGTTTGAAGGAAAAATGTCCAAGACAATTAAGAAGTCAAATTGTACTTTCCAGTGTGCCCACGCGATTGGATGCGACACACCCCTTTCTCACTGGGAATATTCAAGGTAGTGTAAAACTCTCCCCTTGTAGAAATCCATGTGATGCAGACCTCTCTCCCATGGGCAAGGCAACAAGTCATGCTACTTATTCCCACACCGGCCAATATTCTCCTACTTTAAATACAACACTTGTACTTGTTGTTTGATACCTTGGATGATTTTGAGGCTTAAAGAGGGGCTGCTAGACACTTAAATTAGGTTTTGTTCCTATTTACTTTAGATTTTTAATGGTTTATATCATGTATTAAATAATCTTCATTATGGTTATAACTATTAGTGGCTTAACGCCCCCTTTCCGGGGTTAAGGCCAAAAACATGTTTACTTTCGCTTTCATTTTAGTTAGTTTGGATTGCTTATAATATTTGTTTTTTTTAACCTTTTTACCACTATTTTAAGGATTCATGAACCTTAGAATACATATATTGTCGACTTTGTAAACTCGGGAGGGGGAATAGAAAGATAGAACATGGGGATGAGTAGAGCTTGTCCTTATTCTTTTATGAAATAAGAAATTTGAATTAGCGAATAGGATAGGGATATACCTAGAAGCCTTGCTTGGTTCAAATGTAGGATGATATCTTAATGCTTCTAAATGGATTATTAGATCCTCACTCAATGATGTAGTTTTAATGTCTAGTTAGGTTGAAGGTTAGAAGTTGAGAGATCATGATCATTCGATAAACCCTACGAATCAATAACAAAGATAAGTAATCTAATGAATAAAGTTCAATAGCATAGTATGATTGTTCATAATGCTTTAACCCAGGGATTTCATCTATTGATTGTCCGAAATCTTTACTTTTTCGCACTATGTTAGTTTAGTTTATAAACTTTCAAAACACTTTTAGTTACGATTGCACTAATTAATCTCAATAGTTAAACTCGAATTGGATAGTTGTTTCACACAAGTCTTTGAGGGATTGATATTCAGCTTTATTTAAGGCCACTGTATTACTTAGTGATACCACGTAAACTTGTGTGTGCTCTTGGGCACAACACTTAATGCAATGGGTTAACTTGGTGGAAAATGCCCAATTATAAGTGAAAATGAACATTACACTTATAAACAAGCAAAGTGTTCTGAATAGATAAAAATATTCATACAAGATACCATCCCACGACTTGGTAGAGCCTGTACAAGAGCATCTAGAAACAATAATACAACTCAAAGACTTAGAATAGTCAACAACATCTATCTTGATAACTAAAGACTTAATGTCAAAGATAGAAGGAAATAGGTGACTAGGATTTCAAGAGATCACCCTATCTCCGAAAAACAAGCACAATACTATCAATGATGAACAACGACAGGTAGTACTCAAATTTGCACCAAAAAATAGAGAAGTGTAGAACGAGTTCCAAAACAATGGATACTCAGTAGGCATCATCGCCAATTGAGCTAAATCTTGATATAAGTATGATAAAATTCAAGATAGCATAACTAAGTCAAAGTACAAAAAATGAACCTTAATAATCTACAAAACTTCTATAAATAATAAGTAATTTAACCAAAATAATAATATAACACAAGGAATCAACACATGTCAACATTTCCATGCTATATAAGAAAATGAATGGAATAATAATGCATTAAAAGGTATCACACAAGCAAGCACAAACTACAAAATTGGCTTCCATACACCAATTGGTGCAGAAAGCAAATAGCTCATCAAAGACTCCCATATGCCTGGAGAGTACACTCAAAGATAGGATAAAGCAACCATTCATCACATACAAATAACCAACTTGTTATTTAACTATCATTCCACAATTTATCATCAATTGATCATTTACTAACATTTGACAATGTACCCACATTCCATAATATTGTTATTATCTAACAATCTTATCATCATTACTCTCTAATTATCATTTATTAGATAAAAATCTCTTATTAACTAATTCATTTGATTACTAATCATCATATAGCCTCTAGTAATAATTAGAACTATTCATCACGGATCAACTAATCACCATTTATTAGATCACCATCCTTTATCAACTAACCTCATTACTACTAATCATATTTTACCAACTAATCCTCATTTATCAACTATTTATAATTATTCACTTAAAAAATATCCACCACTAACCCTTATTTACCACCAATCATCAACTATACCACCCTATAATAATTTATCACTAACCTTCATAAGTTGACTAATTATCATTTTTACATCTTTTGGGCTATATTTGACATCCCTAATATCGACATCATACCTGCCTTGTATATGCATATATACATATATAATAATAATATCGTAATAAATAGCAGGACTCAAACCGATTGATGCACACATAGGTACATCGGCATAATTATCCTCCGACCTTTTCGGGTAGCAATATATAATCATAATCATCCTCTGACCTTGACGAGTATCAATATATCATCATAATTATCCTCTGGTTTTGTTAGGTATTGATATATCATCATAATCATCTACTAGACTTGTTAGGGACCAATATATCCTAATAATTATTCTCTGACCTTCTCGGGGTATCAATATATCATAATAATCATCCTCCGTCCTTGTCAAGTATCAATATATCATCATAATTATCCTCTGAACTTGTCATGTATCAATATATCATTATGATCATCATCTAGAATTGAATCAAGTATAATTAACATCATCATCAGAGTCAGTGGCATAATAATAACATAAGTGGTAATATAATTATGTATCATGAATTCTAGCATAATTATATAATAATTTCCCATAAAATAAATAAACATGAAGTCTAGCATAATTCATAAGACAATTGATAACATCATCGATAAGTTTGTTTTCTAGCATGATTATTAGCATAATAGTTTAGCATGATCATAATAATAAGTAATAGAGTAGGCAATCACTCATCAATAGCATGGTCAAAGGCTTTATCATTAGCATAATAGATAGTTTATTCATGGTATAACCAATAACTTATTGCAACGTGATTCATATCTCATCATAGTATAAGTAAAAATATAATACATTAGTTTATGAACATTACTTCAATGTCATTATTATGATAAACATCAAGTGCCAATATTTCTCGGGATTACCTCAAAAGGGAATTCTCTAGGCATTTAATAAGTGCATAAGGGTTTTAAGAAAATTAAGTATTAATCTTGACTTAAGGTGAAACACCCAAGAATGTGGCCTTGCAAATATTTTTGGTTGATTGGTGATGATCATGATATATGTTGTGTTATAACCTTTTTATGTGTTGTTTCTATCTTGTGTTAAGGTTTCTATGATACATGTTGATCTAATTAACTTTTGTATATTCTTTATTTACCCTTCCTTGATTGACAAATTATCCCAATTGAGGATGAATTGAAACACCTAGACTTGAACCGTATAGAAGATAACTCATTTTGGTGTCTCGGGAGTTGATACGGTAGGAGGGCTTGAGTTGTACCCTTGGTCACGAATCTTAGCCTTATCCAAATACAATTTCAAACCTTGATAAGTATGTTAAGGTATCATACTATCTTCTATATAACAAGGACATACCTTAGTCGTAACTATGCATACAATTCGTATACTACATGGTCATATAGAGTGAATACCTAACCTAGAGTGGACTAGTTTGGTAATGGGTGAAGATTACAAGTTAGGTCATAAGTCGTACCCTTTGTATATTACTCAAGGGTTTCCTTTCATACCCACAACTGTGTGGTTGACCTAGGAGAAACCTAGGGTATGAGTTAGGGTACCACCTGTACCCTAGGTCACTTTGCTATGTAAACCATAAGGGGGATCATACCCCTGCATGTGTCGATTTTCCCACTTATAACCAAGTCCCTTTTGGTTATTTACCATGCATAAAACCCTAGGTCCTTGCATTAAATAAGGCATGGTATCCTCCTAAGTCATTATTTACAATACTTAAAGATTCCAAACACTCTAAAAAGCTTCTTGGAGAAGGATTTGAGGCTAGGGTTTGGAGGTGTTCATCTAGTTGCAAGAAAGAGTCAAGATTGTTGGTGTGTCTTATAGTTCAAGGAATGTATCTATTCCCCTATTTAAATAACTTTAAACCCATGTATTTCCCACTTGAATTAGTAAGTGTACATGGTGGTTTTGAATCAAATGAAAAGGGTTTTACTACCTAACAATGAATAATGATAATTCTTGTTTATACTTGTTTTGATACATGTTATTGATGTAGATTGCATACGTGGATGCTTGTTGTATGTATTTTAACATGAAGGACTTGAGTAATCCTAGTCTTGGTGATATCTACCATGAAAATGACCTTGATATAAGTATACATAAAAGGTGTTTATGAAAATGTTTAAGTGAAATATCTAGTTACATGTAGGTGATGTATTGAGTTAGGGCAATGGCCTAATGAGCATGAATGATTGTTAAATGGTATATTAAAGTTATTTTGAGATATACATTATGCATTTGGTGATATTTTTGAATCAATGACTAATAAGGGAAATAAACCCTAGACATGAAAATGAACTTATTATGTGTGTTGAACCTAAATATGGTAAGAATATGGTGAAAAACTTGCTAATGAATTATAAATGTATATGTGGGTCTTGGTGGCCATAAATGTAACTAATGATGTGTGCAATCAAGGCATGTGCCCTATTGAAATGATTAATGGTTAAACAGTTGTGTAAAGGTAAAATGTGCATCAATTGAATTGGCCTAGTGGACATGAATGAGTCATGATAATGACTAAATAAATGTGAATACATGTGGATGATTGGTAAAGGCCTTTTTGGCCATGTATTAAGTTATTCTGATTATGATTACTTTATAAATGGTTTCTATAAATCTTGTTAATCATATAATGAATTAGCCTACGACTTTTAAGTGGCGTGATGCCCTATAAGTATGACTGATTGATGATTTAGTTATGTTGATGTTGATGTCCATGTAATTTGTTTAAATATGACCACTTTGGTTTGATTTCTAATAAGGGGGATTCAATTCCCTAAGCTCTATATTGAAATTATGTGTGGAACTAATGGTTGGAATAGAGGTGTTAGTGAATGACGAATATCTCCTTGAAGACCTTGTGGTCTTGTGTGGGTCTTAATGACTATGAATTGACTTGTGTCATTAAAGTTCCATTTCATGATTAAAGGTCCATAGCCAATCAAATATGATAGCTTATGAATGAAGTTCCATTTTGTGATTCAAGTTACATAGCCAATCAATTATAATGGCTCGTGATTAAAGTTCCATAGCCAATCAATTATGATGGCTCGTGATTAAAGTTCCATAGACAATCAAATATGATGGATCATGATTAAAGTTCAATTTTGTGATTAAAGTTCCATAGCCAATCAAATTTGATGGCTTGTGATTAAAGTTCCATACCTAATCAAATATTATGGCTCTTGATTAAAGTTCCATTTTGTGATTAAAGTTCCATAGCCAATCAAATATGATAGCTCGTGATTAAAGTTCCATTTCATGATTAAAGTTCCATAGCCAATCAATTATGATGGCTCATAATTAAAGTTCCATTTTGTGATTGAAGTTCCATAGACAATCAAATATGATGGCTCATGATTAAAGTTCCATGGACAGTAAAATATGATTAAAGTTCCATGTCAAGTTGAAGGTGTGATCATGTAATTAGCATGCACGTCTAAGTGATTACGGTGAAAGGGTAGAGCTCTTATTTCAATAAACAACTATATAGTTGCAGTCCCTTTTACTTGATGAAGTGTAACAATGGATGAAGTACCTTGCCTAGTGATATATAAATGTTGTTAAATACCTATGCCTAATGAGGATGGCATGAACCAAAGCGTGGATTGTCAGAGTCCTCTACTTTATGTCATATAATTAAGGTATTTGAGAATGTTATTATGTCTTGATAACATGATTAGCATGTGATATATCTATGTGTAAGGATAAATGTGTGAATATGATTTAATATTATATATATTGACTTGTGTGGAATGATGATGTTATTTTAGCCTTATCCTTGAGTTACATGCTAGTGCTCTAATCGTGAACCATTTTCAAATACTACATCCTCACGCGACGTAGGCGTCAGAGCATATTCTTCTTTTTCTTCTATATACTGAACAGGTGTTCGAACGGACTCGTGTATTGACCTTGAATTGGTGAGCTTCCATACTTCAAAAGACCTACCTCTCATTATCATATTATTTTATGTCATACTTTTGTATAGGTTTGGTACTTGGCTATTGTTGGGGCATGTTCGACATCTGTTTGACTCGGTTGTTTAGAGGTTTTATGGATTACTATGGACTTGGGCATATTGGCTAGACTATTATTTTTAATAAAAGGGTAGATATTGTCTACCATTGGCTATTAGACTTATATTTTTGCTATTCTTATTTTATGATCAGGATCCATCCAACCCGTGTGGATAATTATTGATGATTAGGTGGGGTTATAGGTGACTTCCCATACATGTGTACTCGAGGCTCTCATACGACATATCCTGATGTTTGGGGCATATCAAGTTGGTATCAGAGCCTAGGTTCATTGTCAGTTGGAAGTCCACAAAATTATATCAAGTAGAGTCACTTTTTTGGGTGTGAGGCATTTAGGAATGTTTCCCTTTCTTACGTTTCAATCTCAATTTATATAGAGTATAAGGTCTTAGATTCCTATGATTTCAGTTTGCTCATTTTTCAGATCATGTATCCAAGAAGATCCCTTCTATCCGCTGGGGGCAATATGGACAACGCTCATCTAACTTTTCGAATTCAGACCCGATCAAGGGTCATGACATCATACTATCCTCGTAGGTTCCACCCGTTCTTACTAACCTCTCTATTGGAGGTGGCACTTCTTCTTAGTCGCCTCAATATGCTGGGTTCCATCACTCCCTTGCTCATTGGCTTAGGTTTGTGAAAAGTAGTCTAGGAGAAAGTATTGTGTGGGTCATAGTTTTTACTCCGATAATAGTGCTCCCTACCCAAATCCATTGGGAGATGGGTATCTTCATATTGATTTATATAGGGCACAAAGTGCCTAATATCAGACCGATGGAGCCCAAACCTTATTCACATATCCTTGTTGTCAGTTTGTGGTCAATCATACCATCATTGTTATGAGAAAGGTAAGAACTAGTGTATTGTATGTGGTTGATGAATGGTGATTTTACCACTCATTTCCACTAAACATTCATGAACATTACCTTGTTTTTAGTGAATTAATGAGACATGATTGTGATTAAATGCACAAATATCCACACTTTACTAGTATAGAGTTGAAAAGATTAAAAGATGTAGATTGGAGCAAAAAATGATCAAAAGGGTGCAAGAAAGTGCAGTCCAAGATTTGGAGTAGGAACTGGCCTTAATTACCATAGTCTTGGTCTAATGACTGCAGTTATAGAAATGAAGAAAAAGTCACGCAACCGCAGTCGTGGAAGATATCGCGGTCTCTTAGGCGCGATCACGGCCAGACCCGAGCAATCGTGGCTAGCAAAAAATGGCAGCCCTAGGGAAAATCTGGAAATACACGTGGCATATCCCAAATTTTATGCAAAAAGGCTCAAACCCTAAGTCATTCATCATATTCCATCTTTCCCAATTTTTAGGTTTTAGCTTTTGCGTTCATAGCCTCCATTTTTAGAGAAGAAAATATTGTATAAATTTTGGGTGAAGAATACATTAGAGACCATCTAAGAGGAGGAATAACTCACTTCCATTGTTGATTTATGGGAGTGAAAAGTTTGAAGTAACATTCACTTTAGCTTAAGTAGATCATTTCAATAGAGATTATGGGTATATCTTTACTTATTTATCTTAGGTATATCTAGATCTCCCTCTTGGGGTTATATGTGAATAGGGGTTAAGTGTGTGTGGGTTGTTATTGTTAGCCTTTATTTTGTAGTTCATACTTATGGTTTTTATCATTGCTATGCTAACTTGGTTGGGATTTTTGGGTGAAATCCCCAAACACCCACATGGGTTTGATGAGTGAA
Source organism: Capsicum pubescens (assembly GCA_030864215.1). Classification (NCBI taxonomy): domain Eukaryota; kingdom Viridiplantae; phylum Streptophyta; class Magnoliopsida; order Solanales; family Solanaceae; genus Capsicum; species Capsicum pubescens. Next base: position 154,080,220 of record CM061549.1, on the reverse strand, counting down.
AGCTCCATATTCGAGAAAGCTCAAGGCCATCTTTGAAAAAAGGGTTTTGGGTTAACTTTAGGAATCTACATCATCCTTGAAAGAGAGATGGGGAGACCAAAGCAATGATAGATAATTATGTGTTTAGTTGGATAAATTTTCACTATCTTAGAAATAAGGGTGATTGTGAAGTTAACTATACCATGGGCATTATCATAGAAATAAGGATGCCTAAATTGAGGTTTGGTTAATAAATATTAAACTCACCCTTTAGGTATTCGAAAGAATCAATAGGTGAAAGTTTGGTGTTTTGTTGATAGATTAGCATCAAAATCTATAACCGAACCTACCCATATTTGATTTACTAATTTGATGTTAATTATGAACACCTACATGTCATTCCCTTAGTAATTAATAATCCCAAGGTCCTTGCATATTTGTTCAAACTCTAATTATTCGTAACCCCGAATATATACTAGCAAAACCGCAAAAAATAAACATTAGTGTTGATTCTTGTATCCCCTCATTTTTATCTTTGTGTACCATGTGTTTGAATTTAATGTGTATTTATTATTTTGAATTAACTTGATTTTCACTCACATTATTCCTAGTGGATTTGACCCAGACTCTAAAGTTGGGTAAATATATTGACGATGACCACTTTGCACTTCAATTAACATGTGAGTTGAGCGTTATCAAAAAATGGTGCAATTGTCGGGGAACAATTTGGCATTTTAAGTTGATTTGGAATTTTAGTTACTTGCTTGAATTCAAGCTTGTATATATTTGTTTGTGATTTTCTTTATAGGTAGATTTTATTTTATTTTTACTTCTCACAATGACATCTTCCGACAAATATGATTTTTTAGTTGGAACACCTATATTGACGGCTTATGCTTATATTGTGATGGACCACACTTCAGGAGAGACTGCACCTACGCTCCCCGAAAAGAGATAGAGATTTCAAATCCCTTTGAACTTGTAAAAAGGGCTCCAATCCTCCATTTTTCATCAAATTTTCGTGCAAACACTCTCTTTAGTGGATATTTGGAATATTTTGCAAAAATAAAAAACCAACCATATTGTGCCACATCATCACTTGTTGATCAATATAATTAAGCTCTAAACTAGATTTCTTAGTTTCTATTTTTTATTCTAGTTTCTTGAGTGTTAAACTCTATCACTAATTAGCAATCTAGTAAGTACTTACTAGGTTGATAATTAGTCTTGAGTCCGTTTTGTTCGTGTCTTCACTTTTTGTGTGCTTTTCACATTTTTCAAGTCGTAGTAATTTGTTGGTTCAAGTCCGTACATCATTTTTATTTGCGTCCTATCAAACAAAAAATTGATTCCAGGCCAAAGCATATTCACCACTCATTTACTTACCAAGTATTGCCCAGTTTTCAACACTTGTAAGGCCAAGTGTGAGGTGAGATCAAAGTGTGAGTGTGGTTTTTTCATTTTGTAGGTGTTGTCTTTAATGTTTTTTTCTTGTTCTTAGGTACTTTAACCATGGAATCGAAAGGTACCACATCCCAAACTTTGGGAAATGATGTTTTGGGAGCCTTGATGGCTTGGTTTAATTCACTAACCCAAGACTTGAATGGTGATTTGGACATTGTGAAAGGATAATTGGGTTCTTTGAAGGGTGAGTTGGGTTCTTTGAAAGGTGAGTTTGGTTCTTTGAAGGGTAAGGTGACCACCATTCGTGGGAGGCTTGATTGTGTTGAAAGTATAAGGAACTCACAACCTTCTACTCTTAATCCCTACCATGCGTCTTCTAGTGTTCAAGCCAACAACTCCTCAATGACCATGACACCCGAAACCCTCCACCAAATGCTATACCCTCCACAACCCCCACAAAAACAAGTCCAAACACCTCCAAACCGAAACATACCAAGACCCCTACTTCACCAAATAAACCAAGTCCAACAAGAAGGACTTGGAACTCCAAATCCACCACCAAACCCGAACTTCCAAGTACAAAATCCCTTTGACCAAAGACCAATTCCTCAACATAACCAAATACCTCCATAAAATGCTACTTACCAAATGCCAAATACCATGGACCAAAGACTTTACCCTCCACCACATCCAATGCGACAAGTCCAAGTTCCAAATAACCAAAGGCCTTATAACTAACCCCAAAGACCTCAAATACAAAACCCACCCATCCTAATTGAAGACTAATGGCAAAGGGGAGCAAGAATGTTATGAGTTTTCTAATAATGACTATAGTTTGAGGAAGAAATGAAGGGAAGGTATGATCCAAGAGGGCTTCATGAAAGAATCCGAGGGCAAGAGGAAAGTCATGGACATGGTAATCATCAAGGAAACCGAGACATTGACATTAATTCAATCAAGATTGGTATTCCAATTTTCAAAGGTGAGAGTGATCCGGAAATGTATCTTTCTTGGGAATATTCTTGTAAAAATCTTTTTCAAGTGAATGACTCTTCCAAAGAGAAGAAAAGTTATGCTATTGCTCACTTTTAAGGATATGCCAACACTTGGTGGGATTACACAAAGCGGTTTGGTATTGTGTTAATTGGTTGACAACCACCTCCTTGAGAGGAGTTTAAGAGATTAATGAGAAAGAGGTATGTTCTGAAACACTATAGACATGAGCTTCTTACCAAACTCTACAACTTGAGAAAAGGAAGCAAGAGTGTCATGGCCTATTATGATGAGTTCCAACAACTCATCTTGAAACTTGATCATAGAGGTGAAGAAGTCATCATGAAATCATTTGTTTCAAGGTGGGGTTGAACAAAGACATATCTTCTCGTATAACTCTTCATAAGTTTGAAACTGTGGTTGAAGTCTTCCAAGTATCTATGGAAATTAAGAAAGAGAACAAGGGGAGATACAAGCCAAAGGTTCTCTACACTCCTACGAGTTGGTCTAAGGAAAGGAACATGGTTTTGGCATCTATGGATCCTTCTCAAGACATAAACAAGGCTTCCCAACACCATTATCCAAAGTTTGAAGGTAAACTAACTTCTAATTCTCATTCTAAGGGTCTACAATGTTTCAAGTGTCAAGGTTGGGTTCATAGGGAAAGTGAGAGTCCTAACCGACGTAATATGATCCTAAAAGAGGGGAAGTTGTACTATGTTAGCGAAGAAGTTGAGTTGGAAACTGAGGGGAATTATAAAAACTCTCAAGATGGAGAGTGTGTGGAACCCAAAACATTAGGTAAGGGTAGTGAAGAAAATGTGTTGCCTAGTGAAGGGGAATGTGATGTCCCTAGTTATATGGTTAGGAGGACTTTATGTAGTAAGTTCTTGGATGGTCAACGAGAGAACCTTTTACATACCAAGTGTCTTATTAAAGGAAGTGTGAGCTCATTGATCATAGATAGTGGGAGTTGTGTGAATATTTCTAGTGTCACCTTGGTTGATCGCTTGAAACTATCTACTATCCCTCACCCGAATCCATACAAGCTTTAATGGTTAAACAAGTATGGTGAATTATAGGTCAAACGATAATGTTTGATTAGTTCAAAGTAGGGAATTATCATGATGAAGTGTTATGTGATGTCATCCCTATGCAAGCATGTCACATATTGTTAGGAAGGCCTTGGCAATTTGATAGACATACTAAACATGATGGAAGGACTAATAGGTACACCTTTGAGCATGGTGGCCAAAATTTCACTCTTCTTCCTTTTCCACCATCTAGTGTGAATAAAATCAAAGAGAAAACCAAGATTTTGGAAGAGAAAAAAAGAGGGAAAAGGGAGGGGAGGCCTCAGATTGTGAGAATAGAAAGGGGAAGGCAACTTTTTTTTGGAACTTGCCCATAAACATTCCTTGATGCTAACTAACTCAAAGGCTAGTATTTTACCTAGCCTTAACTCTTCTTATTTATAGGTTCAAGCTCATAAATTATAAAACAAGGATCAACAAAAAGTCTCACATGAAAATGACTTCAAAATACCCTTAGCCGAGAGATTCAAAAGAGTGGACTGTCCTAGTCCAAACTGAGGTAATGATGTTATTCCCTACCTTCCATTAAGCTTAAATTACTTACATGTGATTCCTTTTGAAGTGGTCTCAGGTTTTCTTGATATAGGTGTGCATGTTTCTTCCCTTGTTAGTCCTCTTTATGTGTTTAATAAACCATGTGCCCCTAAGATTATCTCACTACTTTAACATGAGAATAGTATGATTGAAACCTTTCAAGTTAGGTTGATGCTTGTAATGATGATCTTGATGTTGAACATAGTCCTTTGAACTTGTGTAATAAGATCCATGATATTATTATTGTTCATAGTGACCTTGTTTATGTCAAAATTATGAGTAATGCCTTGAATGCTTGTGAGCTTAGTAGCCTAGTGAAAGGAGTGGGTCATCTCAGCTTAACCCCTTGTCTTCTACTCCCATTTGACCCCAGAATACTTTTGAGATGTGAAAGTTATAGTTTCGGGTCATGCTCAATTACTCTAGAAGTTGATGTTGTTCATGTATTTTGTATCCTTTATGTTATGCTTTTCATGTCGCATATCAAAGATATATGGGTGTATGTCAAGTGTGAACAACCATGGGTTGATGATATAAGTGTGGTACTAATACTAACCCTCCTATCAAGAGGATTATGTTCTTGTTTTTCTCTCTCTTTGGTTTTGCAAGATCTGAATTTGAGGACAAATTCCTTTCAAAATTGAGAGAATGATACAAGCACAAGGTGCACCAAGAGCACAAGATATTGTCAAAGGTTCAAGCTTCAAAATTGGCAAGTAATTAAAGACCTTTTCAGAGCATTTTGAAGCCTTGTTCAAGATAAGAAAGGACGAGGACTTATACACTCAAGAGGCGCCTCAAGTGAAGGGTATTGAAGACATTTTACACTCCAAAATGACACTGAAGAGGTGCCTACTTTCCCTAATCTATAAGGGAATTTCTGTCAATTGTATTTAATAAGTATAAATAGACAAATTAGCTTCTCTTTTCATTAGTTTGAAGAATATTGAAAGATTACTCTTTAGATTGCATCTTTAGTCTTCCTTTTATCTTACAAAAACCAAAATTTGAGAGTTTGAATGCAATTGAAGGTTTTTTCATTTGTGTTAAACATTTGGCAAGAAAGGTGTGATTGAGAGAGTATGAATTACTTTGGTTCACCTAAGAGTGAGGTTTGAACTACCATTGGTGAGGTGTGATTGATTGTTTGATACACTTTCTTTTGTTAATCATTGGTGGAAGTGAGGGTCTATCTATCTATCTATCTTTACTTTATGCATCTCTTCTTCATCTCCTTTCTTCTATGTGTAGTTTTCCTTTTAGTGTAGTTGCTGTTTTATGAGTCTTTAGTCCTTAAATTTGGTTTTAGATAGTCTTTAGGCTATCATGCAACCATGGATGAAGTAACTTGACTATATATGAATGTTGTTAAAGTCTTATGCCTAATGAGGATGGTATGAACCTAAGCGTGGAATATCAGAGTCCTCTACTTCGTGTCATATGATTGAAGTATTTTAGAATGTTATTAAGTCATGATAACTTGATTAACATGTGATAGATCTATGTGTATGGATAAATGTCCGAATATGATTGAATATGATATATATTGACTTATGTGGAAAGGTGATGTTATTTTATCCTTATCCATGAATTATATGCTAGAGCTCCAATCTCTAACCTTCTCCGGATGCTATGTCCCTATGTAATGTAGGTGCCAGAGTATCTTATTATTATTCTTCTATGCAGCGAATAGGTGTTTGAGCGGACTCTGCATTGACCTTGAAGTAGTTAGCTTCCATACTCCGAAAGACCTACCTCTCATAGTCACGTTATTTTATGAGATAGATTTGTATAGGTTTGGTACTTAGCTATTGTCAGGGGCATGTCCGACATATCTTTGACTCGGATTTTTAGAGGTTTTGTGGATGACTCTAGACTTAGGCATATTGGCTAGACTGTTGTTATTAATTAAATGGTAGATATTGTCTAGCACTGGCTATTAGACTTATATTTCAACTATTCTTATTTTATGATCGGAATCCATCCAACCTATATGGAAGATTCTTTATAATTAGGTTGGGTTATAGGCAACCTTTGGTACATGTGTGCTCGAGGTGCCCAAATGACATGTCCCAAAGTTTGGGGCATGTGGAGTTGGTATCAGAGCCTAGGATCATGGTCAGTTTGGAGTCCACAAAACCGTGTCAAGTAAAATCTCTTTTATGGATGCTAAGCGGCCCACAATTATAAAAGAGAGGCTATGAGGCATTTAGGAATATTTCCCTTTCTTGTGTTTCAATATGAAGCTATATAAAGTCTAAGGTCTTAGATTCCTCTTATTTCTATTTTCTCATCTTTCAGATTAAGTATCCTAGAAGATCTGATGTTTGGGAAAACCCTTCTATCCCAACTGGGGGCAATATGTACAATTCTCATCCAACTTTTAGGATTCAAACTCGGTCAAGGGTCGGGACATCTGACTCTCCTTGTGGGTTCCACCTATTCTCACTAACCCTTCTGATGGAGGTGGGACTTTTTCTCAATCGCCTTAGGATGTTGGGCTTTGTTGCTTTTTCGCTCAGTTAGCTCAGGTAGGTGGAAAGTGGTCTATGAAGAAGTGTTTGGTGGGTCCTAGTTTTAACTTCGATACTAGTGCTCCCTACCTGAATTTTTTGGAAGATAGGCATCTTCAGATTGGTGATGATTAGAGGGCATAAGGTTCCCAATATTAGGCAGATGGACCCCTCATTCACCTATCTTCCATATCGGTTTTGTGGTCAATCACACTGTCATTGTTATGATAAAGGAAAGATCTGGTGTTTTGTATGTGGTGAATTGGATCACGTACAATGGGAGTGTCCCATAAGCATTGCATCTTGGGCATGACAAAGGATGTTGGTTATCACTTCTCTAACTTTAAAAACCAGGGGTGCCCAAGTTCAGGATAATGATGCCCAGCTAGCTCATCTTACCCTTCTTGCAGATTTTGTGGTCAGAGTCATCATTATTAGTATGATATGGGGAGAGGAAAATATTATCATTATTGTTAGGTCAGGCACATACAACTAGAGTGTTCCTCTCGAGAAGCTTCTTGGGCCAACCGGACCTTTGTTGCAACTTTCTTTACTCTTGCATTGAAGGGTGCCATCTTTGCCTTTGTTTCTGGTACCAGCGTTAATTAGGGTCACTCGTGTGCACTATTTACTCACCAGGATTCTGAGGCATCCTCGAATGTCATTACGGGTATGTTAAAAACTCCTTCTTTGCATTGTGCATACTTTTTTGGGCGTGTTTGATCCCATTGGTGATCATGTATTTCAATTTGGTTCTGAGCCATTTAGGCTCATGTTTCTGTCTCTACGCTAGAAAGAAACTTTGTGATTGTAGGGAGTCTATAAAGGGTGTTTGTGTCATTTTGTCCTAGTTAAACATCCAAACCCGGAAGGGCTTTCTTTATAACCGCTCCCATGGTTAATGAGTTTCTTGTTATGTCCTTTGGGTTGACCAATGCCTCGACAACATTCTTGGACTTAGTGAATCAGATCTTTCATCCTTTCTTAGACATATTTTTTGATGTCTTCATTAATAATATTTTAGTATATTCAAAGAGGGGCGGATCATGTAGATCACCTCTATACTATATTGCAAACCTTGGGATGAGGGATTATCATTTTTGTGCCAAGTTCTTTAAGTGTGAGTTTTTGTTGACTGTCATAGCTTTTCTTTTCCATGATATCTATCCCTAGTAAAGAACATCATAGTAGATCCTAATAAGGTTATATGATGGTATAACTTTTGGTGTCCGGTCCTAAGGACTCATCCTTTGGTATGTTGTGTCAGGATGGGTCTGATTGGTGACCTAGGTAGTTTCTACGAAGCACTTAGTACCTATGATGTTGTGTTTCTGTTGGGGTCTTTCCTTGAGAGGAGTTAGTGGTTCTTTTGCATTAGATTCCTTCGTAACCCTTCGTGTGTTGGCTAGTGGCTTGGGGAGCATAGTGATGCATTGAAATGGAAAATGTAGAAATCTTTAAGTGGGGGAGACTCTAGGGTGCCTTTTTTGTATCATATAGTGGGTGATGACGTCCTCTATTTTGATAGCATGATGTTGCTAAGGGTAAGTTTTTCAACGTCGATTTGGTTTACCAGACCTTAGTGTAGGTGGGTAATTCCTGAAAGGTTGAGAATCTCTTAAGGTCACCAAAAGTCTTATGTGGACGAGTGGCGTAGGGGTTTAAAGTGTGGTGTTGGAAATTTTGTATGCATGGAGGTATCTCCCATGGAGTGAGTGATACATCTCAGTGATGATGGGAAGCTTAGTCTCGAGTATGTTTGTCCCTATGTGGTCACAAAAGTGGTTGGCAATGTTGCCTAAAGAATTGAGATACCTTCTAGGATGAACTCCATTTCCCCCAATTTTATTCATGTCTTTAAGTGTGAAGACATATAGGTGATCCTTTGATGGTAATTCCCTTAGGGGATGTCGGTATTTTTGGTTCCTTGACTTAGGAAGAGATATCAGTGAGGATCTTGGATCAGTAAGTTCACTGGTTGTGAATGATAGGAGTGTCTTTGATAAGGGTTCTATGGAACAACCTAGAGCCTAGGAAGATACTAGGGTGGCAGAAGTGGGCATGAAGCCCAAGTCTCCACAATTATGTCCCTTCATGAAAACTCATGTTTGAGATGTGAATTTGTATTCCTAACTTGGGTTATGTCTTTAATTGACAAGGGGTTTAAATCCCCAATATTTTTGATTGGTTGATGTCTTTTATGAACAAGGGATTCGAGTTCCCAAGCGTTTGAGTTTCTTTATATCTTTGATAGGTAAAGGGATCAAGCCCTTAAGCTTTAAATTAATAAGGTGTTTTTGATAAATGGTGGGATGGAATCCCAAGGATATTAATACTAAGTTGTTGATGGATAATGACCATGATATGTGTTAAATTGTACCCTTGTTGTGTGCCTTGTCCTCAATTGTGTGAAGATTGTTTTGATGAGTTATAATGTGTTAACTTGAGAATGATCTTGTCTTCACCATCATTCACTAATGAATGATCCTAAGTGGGAGAGAATGAAACACCCGAGAATGTGGCCTTGCAAATATTTTTGGTTGATTGGTGATATCATGATATGTGCTATGTTGTAACCTTGTTGTATGTTATTTCTATCTTGTGTAAAGGTTTCCATGATGCATGTTGATGTGATTAACTTTCGTATATTCTTCCTTTACCCTTCCTTCATAGATAAATGATCCCAAGTGGGGATGAATTGAAACACCTAGACTTGAACCCTATAGAAGACAACTTATTTTGGTGTCTTGGGAGTAAATGCGGTTAGAGGGCTTGAGTTGTACCCTTGGTCAAGACTCGTAGCCTTATACAAATGATCTTTTAAACCTTGAGAAGTATGTTAAGGTAGCATACTGTCTCCTATACATCAAGTCCATCCCTTGGTCGTAACCATCCATACGAGTCGTATACTACATGGTCATATGGTGTGAATACCTAACATAGTGTACTAGTTTGGTAACTGGTGAAGCTTACGTGTTAGGTCACGAGTCGTACCCTTTGTATATGACTCAAAGGTTCCCTTTCATACCCACAATAGTGTGGTTGACCTAGGATAATCCTAGGGAATGAGTTTGGGTACCACCCAAGCCTTAGATCACGATTGCTATGTAAACCATTGGGGGGAGTCGTACCCCTGCATGTGTGGATTTTCCCATTTATAACCAAGTCCCTTTTGGTCATTTCCCATGCCTCAAACCCTAGGTCCTTGCACTATATAAGGCATGGTATCCTCCTAAGTTTTCATTTACAAGACTTAACATTCCAAACACTCTAAAAAGCTTCTTGGAACAAGATTGGAGCCTAGGGTTTGGAGGGTGTTCATCTAGTGGCATGAAGAGGTGAAGATTTCTAGTGTTTCCTCTTGTTTAAGGCATGTATCTAATCCCCTCTTTAAATTACTCTAAACCCATGTATTTCACACTTGAGTTAGTAAGTGTACATGGTTGTTTTGAATCAAATGAAAAGGGTTTTACTACCTAATGATGAATAATGATGATTTTATTTTATACTTATTTTGATACATGTTATTGATGGTAGATTGCATAAGTAGATGCTTGTTATATGTTGTTTTACATGAGGGTCTTGAGTAATCCTATTCTTTGTGATATCTACCATGAAAATAACCTTGATATAAGTATGCACAAAAGAAGTTTTTGAAAACGTCTAAGTGAAATGCCTAGTTATATGTCGGTGATGTATTGAGTTAAGGCAATGTCCTAATGAGGATGAATGACTGGTAAATGGTATGTTAAAGTTATTTTGAACCATGCATTGTGTAATTGGTGATATTTTGGGATCAATGACTAATAAGGGATTGAATCTCTAAACATGAAAATAAACTTATTGTGTGTGTTGAGCCTAAATGTGGTAAGAATGTGGTGAAAATATGCTAATGAATTGTGTATGGATATGTGGCCCTTGGTGTCCATAAATGTAATTAATGATGTATGGAATCAAGGCATGTGTCCTATTGAAATTATCAATGGTTAAATAGTTGTGTGAAGGTCAAATGTGCATTTATTGAATTGTCCTAGTGGATATTAATGAGTTATGATAATGCCAAAATTAATGTGAATACCTATGGAAGATTGGTAATGGACTTCTTTGCCATGTATTAAGTTATCGTTATTGTGATTGCTTTGTAAATAGTTGCTATAAACTTGTTCAGCGTGTAATGAATTAGCCTACAGTTTGAAGTGGCGTGATGGCCCTATATGTATGAATGGTCGATGATTGAGGTTTGGTTGATGTTATTGGACATCAAATTTATTGAACTATGACCACGTTGGTTTAGTGACTAAGAAGGGGGATTCAATTACCTAAGCTCGAACTTAAAATTGTGTTTGGAACGAAAGAGTTGGTATAGTGGTGTTAGTGAATAACGAATATCTCCTTGAAGACCTTATGGTCTTGTGTGGGTCTTAATGACCATGAATTGACTTGTGTGATTAAAGTTCCATTTCGTGATTAAAGTTCCATAGCCAATAAAATATGATGGCTCATGATTAAAATTCCACTTTGTGATTAAAGTTCCATAGCCAATCAAATATGATGGCTCCCAATTAAAGTTCCATTTTGTGATTAAAGTTCCATAGTCAATCAAATATGATGGCTCGTGATTAAAGTTCCATTTTGTAATTAAAGTTCCATTTTGTGATTAAAGTTCCATAGCCAATCAAATATGATGGCTCATGATTAAAGTTCCATTTCATGATTAAAATCCATAGCCAATCAAATATTATGGCTCGTGATTAAAGTTTCATTTCGTGATTTAAGTTCCATAGCCAATAAAATATGATGGCTCATGATAAAAATTCCATTTCATGATTAAAGTTCCCTAGCCAATAAAATATGATGGCTCGTGATTAAAGTTCCATTTTGTGATTAAAATTCCATAGCCAATCAAATATGATGGATCGTTATTAAAGTTCCATTTCGTGATTAAAGTTCCATTTCATGATTAAAGTTCCACATCCAATCAAATATGATGTCTCATGATTAAAGTTCCATAGCTAATCAAATATGATGGCTTGTGATTAAAGTTCTATTGCATGATTAAAGTTCCATAGCCAATCAAATATTATGGCTCATGATTAAAATTCCATGGCCAGTCAAACATGATTAGAGTTCCATGTCTAGTTGAAGGTGTGATCATGTGATTAGAATTCCACGCCTAAGTGATTGTGGTATATGTGTAGAGCCGTTGTTTCGATAAACAACTATGTGGTTGTAGTCCTTTTTCCTTCATGAATTGTAACCATGGATAAAGTACCTTGCCTAATGATATGTGAATGTTGTTAAAGTCTTATGCCTAATGAGGATGGTATAAACCTAAGCGTGGAATGTCGGAGTCCTCTACTTTGTTTCATCTGGTTGAAGTGTTTGAGAATGTTATTAAGTAATGATAACTTGATTAGCATTTGATATATCTATGTGTAAGGATAAATCTGTGAATATGATTGAATATGATATATATTGACTTGTGTGGAATAGTAAATTCTTACCTCAAATCAGAAGATAGTTTCAAAAATAAATATTTGTCAAGCTTCCAAGTCATCTAGAAGTCTCAATTTTAAGTTATCATAATATTTAGGGTTTTGGATTTCAAGGAAGGTGTGAGGATTGTCTGAATTTGCAACTTTTGGGGTCTATTTATACCCATACTAGGTACTCGAGTTTAGCTATCGCGGACTCAGACATGTGATCGCAAATCATGGCATAAGAATCAAATGTTACAATTGCAACACTCCTCTCTGTGATCACATCACTTTCTCTGCCAAGGGTACCATTATCGCGGCCCTTGGCTTGTAATTGCAGTTTCACCAGATGACAACTGAAACTTGGAAAATTCTGTCAAGCCCTCGAGATTCATTCAGAATCCTATATACATAAACGAATTTTGTAACTACACAAAATTTGATGTTCTGAACTCAATGGATCAATTGGATTTTCCATCCAAGGTTGTTTAGACCAAATATGGGTCCCACATCCATATTTTATTATATTAATTTTCAGACAAGTAGGTCAAAATCTTCTTGAGTATCTTGGGACTCAAACTAAAGGTCCACCTAGCCTAAAATTTATATTTCAGAGCTGCTGGCATAGTAAGAATTGGTATACGAGATTGTTTTGCTTAAGTTTTGCTTGGTGACCATTTGGAACCAGCGAATAGTTCAAACTAGAGAGTTGGCTGTAAAAAACCATCAAACTGCCCTGTAACCAAACTGTCAGTCCTAGAAAGTCATAAATTACTTGGGGATCTATAAGAAAGATCTATCAATGAAAATAAGCAGAAATATAGAAAATGACCTGAAGGGTCATTACAATATCGAATACTAAAGGAACTTTTGTCCGCAATAGTTAAGAATTAGGATATACCTGAAGTCTCTAATAGGTGAGGATACTGGGTCCGTATATAGCTCTCGATATTCCAAGAAGCCTCCTCCATTGGGCGGTGTCTCCACTAAACTATAATTACAGGAATCTCTCTAGTGCACAACTATCTCACATCACTAGCAAAAATTAGCACAGGTTTCTCCATAAAGATCAAATGCACGTCCAATTGGACTGAGTCCAATCTAAGCATATGAAAGGGATTAGGAATGTATCATTGCAACTTGAAATCATGGAAAATTAGATGAACAATGGAAAATCTAGAGGTATAGCTAACTCATAAGACACCTTACAAACTGCACGAAGATTCTCAAAAGGTAAAAGATATCTAGTACTTATCTTGCCCTTTCTTCCAAACCTTATCACACCTTCCTGGGAGATACACAGAGGAATACACAATCACAAACTCCAAATCTCAAGGCATGAAACCTATGGTCTGCATTGGCCTTCTGTCTACTACCTACTATTCTTAGCCTCTCCTGAATGACTCTGGCTCTATCCAACAACTCTAAGGCAAATCGGTACCACATGATCTAAGCTAAAAAGTCTCATACCATTGTACCGGAGAATGACATGTCCTACCATAAAAAGCCTCAAAATATGCCATTTGATTACTCAAATAATAGTTTATATTATATGCAAACTTTGACAAGGCTAAGTTCTACTCCCAATGGCCTCCAAAATCCATAACACATGCTTGGAGCGTATTCTCAAGGACCTGAAGAGTCTTCTCTAATTTCCATCTATCTGCTGATGAAATCTTGTACTAAGATCCACCTAGTGCCCAAATCCTCCTGAAAATCTCTCCAAAACCTCAAAGTGAAGATGAAAGCTTGGTTTGAAATAATAAAAATGGGCACACCATACAAATAGATTATCTCCCGAACATAGATATGGGCTAACCTCTATGCACTGAAGGACATCTGAATAGGAATAAAATATGGTAACTTGGTCAAATAATCCACAATGACTGCAATACCATCCAAACCATGGGAAGTTTTGAGGCAAACCACTAACAAAATCCATGGTAACCTGCTCCTATTTCCACTCATGAATAGGCAATATCTGAGTCAAACCACCTGGTCATTGATGCTCGGCATTTACCTATTAACAACATAGGAAATGAGCTATGAAGTCTTCCACATATCTCTTTATACCACTCAACCCATAATGTTATCTCAAATCTCTATACATCTTGGTTGTGCTAGGATGAATGGAATATCTAGAGTAGTAAGCCTCATGCAAAATGAACTAAATTAAGTGATCGATCCTTGAAACACAAATGTGGCCATCAAATCACTAAATACCCTCAAAATTGATGGTGACACTCTCGGACTCACCAATCAATACCTAATTATGATGAAAGTAAAGCTTGATATCCTCAAGCTCATCGAATGCTGGAGGCCACCCCCTTTGTATAGCCAATAAAACCTAATAAGAATAGATAATAGAAGAAACCAGATAGTTAAATGAAAATAGATAAACCAAGATAAAGGTTCTAAGAATCCACAATAGATAACTACCCACACTTGTCCACAAAAGACTCTAACAAGATAAGAATATCAACTTGGTTGGGACATGCCCCCAACAGAAAATGAAACCAAAATAATAGTTTAAGACATAAATAGAAACATGACAATAAAATGATAGGACTTCCAAAGAATGGAACTGACCACTTCAAGGATGGCCAATGAATGAACCAGAACCTCTTAACTCTGCAAAAGGTAATCAATGAAACCCCAATGAACCTTCATTATGAAATAATGTAGCATCTGGGGATGGTTAGTGAGGTGAGCACTAGCATGTAACTCAAGGTAAGGGATAAAATAATGTAATTTCAAAATTAATCCAAAACTAGTCTCAATGTACATGTTTACATACATGTATATACATATACATATATAAGATTATGGGAAAGGGAATAAGGTTTAGCATGAGATTTAAAACTATTAACATGGCTTATGTAGCTCTATCCATACTAAAAACACCAATGGGCTATAGGGACGGCTTCTCAAACTAGAAGGGCTCCAGTGCATATTAGTCGTATGAACCAGAGATATCCAAGAAAGGCCAGGGAATGCCACAACCCCATGCCATTCCAGGATACATGTATAGATAGAGAGAGTGTGAACAATTCACACGGTCATTAAGACCTCCATGCCGACAAATATGGTTTCCAATAATGGTGAGCTACATAACCCCCTTTACGCCTAATTTAAAACATTTGCATATAATCTATCCATTATACCAAGGAATTCATCCATCAAGGTACTGTTGGTATCATCACACCAATCAAGCTTGCAAGCTTATATAATTATGTCATTCCAAATATCCATCGAACAGAGGGAACGCTATGACGCTCAAGTCCGAATTTAAAATAAAATACTAAAACCAAGGCCTTTCTAAAATAATTTCTATCTATTTAGCTATTAGTACAATGTAATAGATTAGAATAAATAAAACCATATGATTATCCATATATAAAAATCAATTATGCACGTAGGTTGAGGTTATTATCAATGTGATATGTAAGCAGATGCTAACACATTTGACTCTTTTAACTAAGAATAATTTCAAATTCTTAACCAACTTTTGTCGATTTTGGTTGTTTTATCTTTGATTTTGCAGTGAAAGTCAAGAGGTAAGAGAACCAATAATGATGGAAGTAAAAGAGTTGAAATCTGAAGAAAATAGAAGAGAAGTGTGGTTGACGACATTCCTGATAAGTCGTCAGCACTCTGATAGGTTATCAACTTCATCGTTAGCCTTAAATAGAGAATGGAATTCAGCTGGAAGAAGTGACGATGACATATGATAAGCCGTCAGAGTTGGGATAAGCCATCACGATCTTTGTTAGCCTAAGGCAAAATATGAGAGCTGAAGTAAATCATTAACAATATCTATGATAAGTCGTTAAGGATATGATAAGCCATAACACTTCATCATCATCATAAGGCATCGAATTCCAAAAATAAAGAGGAGCTGACGACATCTGTGATAAGTCGTCAGACTTCTGATAAGGCATCACAAAATGTCGTCACCTTTCTGAGAAATTACTGAACTCTGTGATTTTGTTTCCATAATTAGGATAAAGTATTTAAATCATATGTTAGGGTTTTCTAATTATAAAAGGAGGCTGAACATACCGGGAAATAAAACGGATGGTACTCGACATTCTGGACTTGAACTTCACGTGTTTGCTCTCTAGTTTTTGATACAAGTTTACAATTAACTTTAAAGAGATTATCATCAATATTTTGGGACTTCTACTTTGATCTAATCTGAGAAGCACTCGTTGTTATTCATCTTGCTGTAAGTTCATCTTTCAAATTATGAATTCAACTTGTTGTATCGATTATTACATTATGAGTTTCTAAATCCCTTTAACCCGAATTATGGGATCTATGGGTTAGGTCTTGGTAAGATGATAAGTGTTCAAGATTCTAAAAGTAATAGGACTCCTCGATAATTTTGAGGTTTTAATTATTGTCTATTGGTTGCAAATGATAGATAGCACCTGTTTTAATTTGCTTGAGATAAGAAGTCAACTATAGTAGGAAGTGAATTATTGTGAGGGACTTGGAAGCTACCAACCTTCCGTTTAATAATTGACGTTGTAACAAGGTTAATTAACCTAAGGTGAAGTCTGATCAGTGAATATAAATTCCCTAAGTCTGAGAGAATTAGGTAATTAAATGCTTAAGTAGGTCGAGAGACATTTAGGCAAAACTTCGATAAAGACAATCTGTTGTTCCTACCTAGCGTGAGAATCTTAAATCACTATTAGTATCTGTCAAGTACCAAAACCCATAGTGAACATAATTCTTGTTTTCCATAAGCTCTTGATTACAAACACTGAAACTAAAGTGACCAACAATTATTTGCTAATATCCAAAACCTCTATTTTATATTTTTGTATCATCTGTTTGAATTCAATATGTAGCTATAGTTTCCAATTAGTTTAATCGCCACTTATATTGTTCCCTGTGGATTCGACCCCAACTCCAAAAGTTGGGTAAATATATTAACGACGACCGTCTTGCACTAAATTGACGTGTAAGTTGAGCGATATCAAAAATGGTGCTGTTGTCGGGGAACAATTTATCGTATTAAGTTGGTTTAGAATTTTAGTTTACTTTTTTGAATTCAAACTTGTAAATATTCATTTAGTTTATTTTTTTTATTTTCTTTTATTTTTATTTTTCTCACACCTTTCTTTAGATGTTAGCCTTGATAGATGGTTTTTTGAGTGATGATGATTCTTGTGATGATTCTTGTTATTATTGTGGTGGGCCATATTTTGAGGCTTTCTGTCTAGATTTGCCTGGAAGTGCATGGATGGGACCTTCACAATATGATGTGGATACTGTCCTACTTACTGTAACTTGGTGTTTGGCTTGTGGTCATAGTGATCATACTGAAGATATGCATTTTGTCACGATTCAAGCAAACAAATTGATGAAACAAATCTTAGAGAATCAAGAATAGCTGTGGGCAGAGCTAAAAGAGTTACTACTCTAACCATGTTTATATTGGCTCAACAAAGAAGAATATGAGGGGGACATTAGCCAATTTGAGGAGAAAACTCAAGAATCGCAACCACTCGATTGTCATCTTGATTTTGAGACTGACTTTGAGAAGGTGAATAGAAGTGAGTGTGTAGTAGATAGTGTAAATTTTGAAGTAGAATTAGTTTTGCCTCATTCGAAGCACTTTTCTACATTATGTTTAGATGATATATTGTGTGTGGAATCATTTGAAATAGTAAAAGAGTGTGAAGATGAGGAACAAGAATCCTATATTCTTGATTTTACATTAGACAAGCAACATAATAACACACCTCACTTTAAGGCCGAGTGGTTTACCACGCTCAATCCATTACTCCACTTCTTAATTTTTGTACCACCCCCCCATGATCGAGGTAAGAAGATGGACTCTAAGTTGGGGGTGAAATTCATATCCTCAAGGTTGAGGAAAAACCTGAGTTGGGTCGTGCTGCAACACTAAATTAGGTGCTTCTTGGGAAGCAACCCACGGTATTTTGTTGTTTGTATTCGTTTTATGTGATTGACATCAGATCTTTCCATCCATGGTGCCACAAATATGTTTCTAACTCTCTTGTTTTAGTTTAACGCATTAGGGATATTTCATGATTTTAAGTTGAGGGTAGGGAAACTTATGGGTGTTGATGTCCTCTTGGGGTTTTTGTTGTAGTGCCTCTTTTCCCCGGAGTCTTGTTCCTAGTAGAGCCGGCATGTTTAGGCGTATTGTGATTTGTTGTAAAATGTTATAGTTGACTAGGAGAAATACAAGTACCTTAGGCAGTTAATATTTTTTTGTTATTTTGTGAACACCTCTCAAGTGGTCTAATTCTTTAACTGTGTGATTTGCATCTAATTGTGACCACTGTGCATCTTTGTATGGTATTAGTTCTAGTGACTTGATAACCATTGCTAAACAATTTCATGAACCGGATAAGTAGTAACTTGTGATATACTTGTGTGCCATATGCGTGTGAGATTTTATGTAGTTCCCTTTGTATGTTGGATTCAGAACTTGCCCGGTTAGTCTTACCTAGGTCGAAGGATAGGGGTTAGGAAAGGATCATAGGCCATTTTGATATTAGCCCACTTTAGCCTAAATGGCCTTCCCTATATGCATAATATCTCTTGATCCCTATTTTGAGCCTGAATAGCCTATTTCTTTTTATGATACCTATCACCATCCCATTTTTATATCATAATGAACCTATTTTGGCCTTGGTCGTCGTTGGACAATGTGCACCTTGACTTAGACAAATATCCTAAGTTAAGGGTAGCTATTATAGGGGTGCGTGATGTAAAATTAGTATGAACAAAGACAGAGTAAAAGAAAAGAATAAAAAGCTGGGTGTGGTGGAAAAGAGCAAGAAAAGAAAAGTGGTAAAAAAAAAGGGACTGTAGAAAAAAACCGCACCCATCCTAAATAAGTGTGATCAAGAAAAAAGAAGAATGGAAAAGGGCTAATAAGTGAAACCCCAAAAACTAGTGTAGTGTCAAGATGGCTTAGTCACTTTAAATATCATCGAGTATCATACCAGACCCTAGCCTACATTACTATCCTAAGAGAAGGCCTATAGTGATCCTAGCTGACCTATCTGAAAGTCTTGGTAATGAAAATAAGGGCAAGCTTATGGTATTCGGCATACATTGGCTAGAACTTCTTTCTGAGAGTTAGTGTCTCTTGACCGTCCCCGCATTGACATGCTTGAGTTCACATATGAGTGAGGAAGGACTTCTTTGTTATAAGGGCACACTGGTTATGTTGCTAGTTGCTAACTTGTTTAGATAGTGTAATCTTGTACATGTATTGTTGTTGTTGCTGAATTGATGCCATTTCTTGATTTCTATATGTCTCATTGTTGTTCTTCAATAATATGCACAGTTGTTGTTTTTAAATTAATTGACCTTGGAGATGGTGAAGATGTTTTGAGATAATATGGATGGTTGACTGCCGAATGTACTTTGTATCCTCTTGGTTGTGTTTTAGTTGCTTGAGGACAAGCAATTGTTTTAAATTGAGGATGTTGATGTGTGAGCAGATGCTAACACATTTGATGTTTTTAACTCAGAATAATTGCAAAGTTTTTTGCAACTTTTGTCGTTTTTGATTGTTTTATCTTTGATTTTGTAGTGGAAGTCAAGAGATAAGAGAACCAACAATGATGGAAGAAAAAGAGTTAAAATTTTAAGAAAATAGAAGAAAAGTGTGGCTGAAGACATTCCTAATAAGTCGTCATCACTCTGATAGGTTATTAACTTCATCGTCAGCTTTAAACAGAGAATGAGATTCAGCTGGAAGAAGTGAGATGACATGTGATAAGCCATCAGAGTTGTGATAAGCCGTCAAGATCGTAGTTAGCCTAAGGCAGAACATGAGAGCTGAAGAAAATCATCGACAACATCTGTGATAAGTCATCAAAGATTTGATAAGCCATCACACTTCATCGACAGCCTAAGGCAGCGAATGTCAAAAGCGAAGAGGAGCTGACGGTATCTGTGATAAGTCGTCAGACTTCTGATAAGGCATCACAAAATGTCATCACCTGTCCAAGAAATTATTGAACTCTATGATTTTGTTTCCATAATTAGGATTAAGTATTTAAAGCATATGTTAAGGTTTTCTAATTATAAAAGGAGGCTGAACATATCGGGAGACAGAACATGTCGGTTGGTACTCGACATTCTCGACATGAACTTTACCTGTTTGCTCTCTAGTTTTTGATGCAAGTTTAAAATTAACTTTGAAGAGATTATCATCAATATTTTGGGACTTCTACTTTGATCTAATCTGAGAAAGACTCGTTGCTATTCATCTTGCCGTAAGTTCATCTTTCAAATTATGAATTCAACTTGTTGTATCGATTATTTTATTATGAGTGGCTAAATCCCTTTAACCTGAATTATGGGATCTATGGGTTAGGTCTTGGTAAGTTGCTAAGTGTTCAAGATTCTAAAGGTAATAAGACTCCTTGATAATTCTGAGGTTTTAATTATTGTTTATTGGTTGCAAACGATAGATAGCACCTTCTTTGATTTGCTTGAGATAAGAAATCAACTATAGTAGGAAGTGAATTATTGACAGGTACTTGGAAACTACCAACCTTCCATTCAATAATTGACATTGTAACAAGGTTAATTAACCTTTGGTGAAGTCTGGTCAGTGAATATAAATTCCCTAAGTCCGAGAGGATTAGGTAATTAAATGCGTAAGTAGGTCAAGAGACATTTAGGCATAACTTAGATAAAAAAAATTGTTGTTCCTACCTAACATGAGAATCTTGAATCACTATTAGCATCTGTCAAGTACCAAAACCCATAGTGAACATAATTCTGGTTTTTCATAAACTCTTGATTACAAACACTGAAATTAAAGTGACTAACAATTATTTTCTAATCTCCAAAACCCCCCATTTTATCTTTTCGTATCATCTGTTTGAATTTACCTTGTAGCTATAGTTTCAAATTAGTTTAATCTTCACTCACATTATTCCCTATGGATTCGACCTCGACTCCAAAAGTTGGGTAAATATATTGACGACGACCGCCTTGCACTAAATTGACGTGTAAGTTGAGTGTTATCACAATCTCATACCAAAATCCTTAAATATGGGTGATGCCATGTCCCCCTCATTCTATTATTCATATATTTGGGGGAATCCATGAACGCCATTCCTTTTACAATACCCATGCACCCAATGAGTTCAAAAATTCATAAATAAAGCATTAATAAATGCATACAAACCATAGGGATACCATTTAAGCAATAAACATCCAAAACCCTCAACCTAAATTCCAAAATCAAATACTAAAACCATATGAATATCAAACCATTACATACCAAGATAGAATACAGGTTTAGGAAAAGATGTACATGCCTAAAAATACAAAGAATTTGAAGAAGAAACCACACATGGAGCCCCTTGATGACCAACCCTGGAAACCCTAGCTTTGCTCTTTATTAGGGAAGTTGAGAGATGAGAGAAGTTTTTATGTTAGATAAATAATGAAAATAGGGACCCTCAGGTGTTTTATGGTCATGGGTAATATTTAGAGAAGGAAGAAAATGTCTAAAGAGCCCCCAATTAAAATACAAGAAAATTGTAACCAGTAGCTACGTGATACGGGACAAATGGCCATCTTATATTTTGATGACATCTTTGGAGGCCAACATATAGAGGATCAAGACTTGGTCACCTCGAGAATACAAGAACATGCATGGAGAACCTGTTTTGAGCATAACTTAAAGCAATCTCGCGTGTGGAAGATTGCTTGGAGCATTTAAGATTGAGGACTCACGGTTTTGGACCTTAATTAAGGGCATTTTGGACATTACACATGGTGTATTAACACACCATGGCCGCACCTATCATTAAGGGCAAGGTGGTCTTTTTGTCTTCTTTTGTAATACACTATAAATAGGTCATTTTAGCTCATTTCTTGACAGATTTTGGAGGATGAAGAATTGAAAGACATAACTTCTCTCTTTTGAGAGTGTAACACCCTTAGTTGTAGGACTTGGAAAAGTCACCCTTAGCATAGGGCTTGGAAAAGCCAATATTGATCTTTGCTTGGAAACGGTAGATCTTGAGGCGAGTTCATTCCCTTGGTGGTCACCGTAAGAGTGTGGTTTTGATTGTTACATTCATTAGGGGTTAGTGTTGAAATACACTTGGTTCATAATCTTGTAATAATCTTGGTCTCACTATCTATCTTTATTTTTCTTGCAAATCGTGTATGTGTTGTGTAGTGGACTATTTTGGGGTCTTCGTTGAATCCGAAACTTGTATTATTGTTGTTCATCTTGTTCATCACGTTTTGTAACTGTTTTGGTGTTAAAATATACTCTTGTATCTTGTATTCTTGTTGTTGGTAGCGAATCCGAGTGAGGTCTCCATCTTGGTCCTCGAATTCTTAAGATTAGTGGACTGATTTGGTGTTTGTTTCGTGCTTCCCTTGTCAATCCCGTATCATTTGGTATCAAAGCATGGCTTGATATTGTTCCTACAAGATCAATCTTGGGCTTGCTTGTTAGAAAATTCAAAAAAAAATTAAAAAAAATCAAAAAAAGAAGAAAATCTGTCCATTTTGTGTTCTTGGCCGAAATTGTGTTATTGTTGTGTCTTGGCCGAGATTTTTACTTGTTTTGTTGTTTCTAGTGTTAGTTTTCTTCATCTCTAACACTCTTTAGTCTAAATCTAAGTTTGAGCTTACATTGTTGGTGTTGTATACGTGAACTTGGACTTGGCCGATTTGTTGTTGAACATTGTTGTGGTGGACTGTTTTGGCCTTGTGGCTTTCATCTTGTTGTTGTTATAAGCTTGGCCACTTGATATTGTTGTTAATTGGTGGATTGAGAACCATTTTGTTGAAGGTTTAGTTGTCTTGGCCAAGTGTTGGAGATATTGTTATTGTGGAATTTGGGAGTGGCCGTGTGAAAATTGTTGGTGTTCTTGGAGATTATTGTTGTAGTTCTTGGTGTTGTTGTTGTTGTTCTTGATGTTCATCACCACCTTCATATATTGTTGAAGATAAAGTGAATGTTAAATCTAAAAAGTTGAAGGAAAAGGGTGTATTATTTGTTAGTCTTGAAAGACACTACAACCAACAAGGACCTATCAATCAAGTCTCAACCACTTTCCAACACTTTTCCATGATTTAAGGATCCATGTTTTAAGGAGAAGTACAATAAAGTCAAGTCTTGAAAACTTGAAATTGAAAAGGGGTCCAAGACTTGTTTGAATTTCCCTCCTTAAACAAATTCCACCAAAGTCCAAATTGAAAAATTGACCAAGACTTGAAATTGGACAACAAAAGTTGTGTGGGACCGAAACCAATACGTGACTGCCATGTCATCACTGCTACTGTTCACGCAATATTTCCGAGCTCAAAATTTTAGATTCTTAGTTTCATCTTATTGTTTCATTAGTTTCATGTCTTGATTCTAGAATTAATTAACAACTAGTAATCACCTACTTAGTTGTAGATTAATTATTGAATCCGTTTCTTCGTGTCTTCGTTGTTTGTGTGCTTTTCTCATTTTTAACTCGTAGTAACTTCTTTGTTTCAAGTTCGTAAGTGAATTTTATTTTTGTGTCTTGAGTTGATCAAACAAGAATCTATTCCGGCCACCATGTAGAATTGACATCCTATTGACTACCGGAGTATAAACAACCTTTCAATATTTGCCGCTCCAATTGTGAGAATCACAAAGGTGAGTGAATACGAGTGTTAGTGAGAAGTTTTTACTACTAATCTTGTTTGTTCATTTTGTAGGTTTAAAAGGTGATATAAGGGGAATATGTCTTCGATAGCCGGGGATTATTGTGACTACAACATGGGAGACTATGATTGTAGTGAAGGGTTTTATGGCTACGAAGTTGAGGGAGATTGCGGAGGCTATGAAAATAGCCATGATCGAGACTTGGGTAGATTTGAAAGTTACTGTTTTCAGGGAGAAAATGAGGTGAATGAAGTGCCTAGTGCTTATGGTAACTTTGGAGATGATGTAGGACCTCGTGATGGATCTTATGATGATGTTGGGGCATGTGAGGAGTCTTACACTTCTTACTCCGAACCTAGATTTGGTGTTAGGTATAAACCTTTTGTTTGCAAAGCTTATGAGAGCTATGATGAGGGTACACGTGAGGAGTATGAAGATCCATATTCTCCACCTTGTAGTACTTCTTATCAAAGTCGATATAGTGTGAATGGTTATACTAGCTCTAGTGGAGGTTGTCCAATGAGAAGAAGAGGGTATGCATCTCCAAAACTAAGGGGTACTCGTATGCCTTACAATGTAGATCCAAGAAGGAGTGTACACTCCGGAAAGGTGACCATGTGTGGGATACCGGGCTGCCTCATTGAGCTAAATGATAGGTACCATAGAAACTACATCGTTCCATCCATGGTTGACTACTTGGGGTTGTTTCGTGAGCCTTTACTTGTTCCATACTTCTTGGACGGGTTTAAGGTTACTGAGAGGGTCAAGGTTGTCTTCTCCCAATTTGAATACCATGAGGAGGTGTGGTACGATATTCTTCCATTGACATACGGTCATGTATGCTTAGGTGCCGATTGGTTTGCACAACATAGAGTTCCAAACGTGCAAAATTGGCCAAATATTGTAAGAGATCAATGGGGGAATCGCCTCATGACTTACTTTCTGCCCAAGCCACGAAGAGAAATGCCTACCTACTCCAACCTGAATTATTATGAGAGACAAAAGATTGAGAGGAGTAAGGGGGTGCAAGGTGGTAATCCGAGAGTTGAAAAAAGAGAGGTTGTGTGGAGCAAAGTGAGGGGATTACCACCAAACGATGCTAACATTGGTTGTCCTTCTATTTCTAAGGACATTTGTGTAGGTACCAACATGGCAAGCGAAGAAGAACAATGCCAAAAGGAAGTTGCTGCCCAAGCTTTTGGAGGACCTTCACACCATGACAAAGAAGAATCTACTCAAGGACTTCAAGGTAAAATGGATAACTCTTACACTTTTGTACATGTGAATGATAATTGTGTGGCTAGTAGCCCATTGAGTGTGAGTTGTAGTTTTCCTATATGTGAGTCTATTGTTTCTTTGCCACTTGATGATGATGTACATATTGTGAGTTTGGATACACTAGTTGACCCTATTGATAACAAAATTGACTCCGCTTGTGAGATCAATTTATGTCCACCTAGTGTTGAAGCCTATATGTTGAATGGAAGTACATCATCTTGTGTAATGGGTGTTGATCAACTTGTTCGTGAAAACTGTCCACCACTTGAGTATGTGGGTGATGTGCTTAATAGGACTCAAGTGAGTGAAATATTTGAAAATATTGGTCAACAAAGTGAGAATGAACCCGAGAGCTCTTCTTGGGGTAATATTGTGTTTGAAACATCCTTGAAACTTGATATTGATCATTTAGAGAGTGAGGAACTTTCTTGTTCCAAATCTGTCCGTGAGGTATATCACACTCTTTTTAGGTATAATGTCTTGTTTGAAGATGATTTAAACACTCCTAATGAACCTAGTGGTGAAAATGACGGTATAGCTTGCCTTGGAAGCTATAGCCTATATGCTAACCCACTATGGTGTGACAACATTCCTCCTAAAGAGGGAAATCTCTTCTTGGAAGATGAGAGTACTCTTAAGGGTAAGGAATGTGTAGTTGCGGAAGCTACTTCTTCTTCTACTTTGTGTGATTTCATTGTTGAGAGTACTCATGGTGATTATTGGGAAACTAGTAGTGAGTACACACATGAGAGCACCTTAGTAGAAGTCAATTTGAGTGATACCTTTCTCTACTCTCTATTTGATTTGGATGATATGTATGTTATTGTAGAGAGTATGTCATTTAGTTTAGGTGTAGATATCGGGAAATGGAAGTGTTGTCGAGACCCATGTCTATGGCCACTTTTCCCATTTGATCCCGGTGCCAAATTTAGAAATGGTGATGTTGGTGCACCAAACTTGTTGCTTGGTCTACATGACAAGCAAAGTGTTACTCTTGATGTATCCTATACCCAAATCCTTTGTACATCTTTTATTGAGTTTTTAATATTCCTTTCAAAGGATTCTTGGTTATATTGCAAATATGTGCAACCTTGGCATGTTGAGATGATTTGTTATGCTAACCCTAACCCTCACGCCA
The DNA here is from genome assembly GCA_030864215.1 of Capsicum pubescens. Taxonomy (NCBI): domain Eukaryota; kingdom Viridiplantae; phylum Streptophyta; class Magnoliopsida; order Solanales; family Solanaceae; genus Capsicum; species Capsicum pubescens. The sequence continues at coordinate 154,054,133 of CM061549.1, read as the reverse complement.
TGAGGAATTTGTATTTGTTTCTCCTCTCTTCTGTTTTGCAAGGTTTGGATTCGAGGTCGAATCCTTTTCAAGAAAGGGAGGATGATACGGGACAAATGGCCATCTTATATTTTGATGACATCTTTGGAGGCCAACATATAGAGGATCAAGACTTGGTCACCTCGAGAATACAAGAACATGCATGGAGAACCTGTTTTGAGCATAACTTAAAGCAATCTCGCGTGTGGAAGATTGCTTGGAGCATTTAAGATTGAGGACTCACGGTTTTGGACCTTAATTAAGGGCATTTTGGACATTACACATGGTGTATTAACACACCATGGCCGCACCTATCATTAAGGGCAAGGTGGTCTTTTTGTCTTCTTTTGTAATACACTATAAATAGGTCATTTTAGCTCATTTCTTGACAGATTTTGGAGGATGAAGAATTGAAAGACATAACTTCTCTCTTTTGAGAGTGTAACACCCTTAGTTGTAGGACTTGGAAAAGTCACCCTTAGCATAGGGCTTGGAAAAGCCAATATTGATCTTTGCTTGGAAACGGTAGATCTTGAGGCGAGTTCATTCCCTTGGTGGTCACCGTAAGAGTGTGGTTTTGATTGTTACATTCATTAGGGGTTAGTGTTGAAATACACTTGGTTCATAATCTTGTAATAATCTTGGTCTCACTATCTATCTTTATTTTTCTTGCAAATCGTGTATGTGTTGTGTAGTGGACTATTTTGGGGTCTTCGTTGAATCCGAAACTTGTATTATTGTTGTTCATCTTGTTCATCACGTTTTGTAACTGTTTTGGTGTTAAAATATACTCTTGTATCTTGTATTCTTGTTGTTGGTAGCGAATCCGAGTGAGGTCTCCATCTTGGTCCTCGAATCCTTAAGATTAGTGGACTGATTTGGTGTTTGTTTCGTGCTTCCCTTGTCAATCCCGTATCACTACGAGTCACCTTATGACTCGTGAGGACTGGTCAAAAGTTGTCTCCACGACTCGTAGTCTGGGAAAAAATTTATAGGCCATTATACTGGTTTGGTCACAAGTCCTTCATCATGACTCATGACCTTACTATATGACTCATGATGTCCAAATCATGACCTCAATAGAAATTATGGATAGATTTACTGGTAAGGCTATGATTAGCACCTTGTGACTCGTGAGAAGTATTCACAAGTCATCAAATGATTCATAGCCTGAGTAGTGTGCACAAGACTAAGAGAATTTCAGAGTTCAGAACTTATGGTGTTATACCTTGGGGTGCTCTTTCCTTGTTTGTGAAGAAGATGGTTCCTTGTGTATGTGTATTATTTACAAGAAGCTTAATAAGGTGAAGTTAAATAATAGTTATCATATGCCTTATATTTGGCGATTTATTTGACCAGCTTTAAGGAGAAGTGATGATCTCTAAAATTGACTTGAGGTTCGGTTACCATCAGTTGATGATTTTGGCTGAGAATATCCCAAACATAGCCTTCAGGACTCTCTATGGCCATTATGAGTTCCTGGTGATTCATATTTATAGATTTGATGAATGGCGTGTTCAAAAATAATTTGGACTTCTTTATGATTATGTCCATCAATGACGTGTATTCAAAGATAGGGAGGAGTATAAGTAGTAATTGAGGATTGTGCTTTAGATTTTGATAAATCATAAGCTTTTTGTCAAATTTTCAAAGGTTGAGTTTTGTCTTGAGTAGGTGGCATTCCTTGGACATGTGGTGTATAAGGATGGGATTATGGTGGATCTAGCGAAGATTGAGGCTATTCCTAATTGGTCAGGCCTATATCTCCGCTTGAGGTTCATAGCTTTATCAATTTGGATGGTTACTACAGGTGGTTCTAAGTGATCCTCCAAGTTATTTCCTTGATTTCCATGCATTTTTTGCATTTTGAGCCTCCCCATAGTGGCTAGAGGGCTTGTATGACTTGCCAGAACTGTCGGTTGATGATCCAACAATTTATTTGAATTTTAGGTTTATTTTCCTATTTTGGAGATTCGCTTCTTAGGATTTGGTCTCAGACTAAAAGTCCTAGTAGATGACCTTGGGTGAGAATTCCGATAGTGCATCCAAGATGGACTCTTGGTTATGGTCCTAAGGCACCCAAGCTCATTTTGGCCATTTGGTTGGAAAGTTATGAAATTAGAAATTAGATGTAGGACCTACTTTTCATTGAAATGACCTTGAATTGAAATTTTGACTATGCCATTCAGTCTGAAATATCTAATTTTGTGTGGTTACATTGTCCATTTATATAAGGGATTCTGAATGAATCTCGAGGGCTTGGCAGAGACTTAGAAATTTTCCAACTCTCAGTTGTATCTGATGTTTCTAGTGCATCGCAATTGTGATGTCTTTGGCCACAATCGCGACTCCTTGAGTAGGGTAGCAAGTGCCACAATCGCGACACTTTCAGTTGTGATTACGACATCTTGACCAGTCCACTTGACTGCAATCGCAATGAGGGAATGTCGCGATCATGAATTCTGCATCTGATGCCTTATATCATGATCACGAACATTGGATCACGATAGCAAGACTCTAGTACCTAATTTGGGTATAAATACCCTCATATACAAGAGAACTAAACCCTAGAAGTTGACAGAGTCGAGATTGAGGCTTGTAGATGATTTGGGGATTTTGGTTAAAAATTATTCCATGATTTTCCTTTGAATTCATGTTAAGATTCCTTCGATTTCTTGATAAATTCTTATAAATTAGCTCTTTGAATTCTTAAACTTTAAGGGATAATTTCAAACCTAATTTATACTCCATATGTGCTTAACTTTTTAACACAACATCCTTGTCCTTCAAGGAACCTCGTGATTGGTTTAATTTTGAATTCTATTTCGGGCCCCACAGGCCCGTTCTTGACTCAAAATTTGACCCAATCCATTATATGCAATATGGGTCTCATTTTACTCCAAATTACGCGTTGATTATGATTTTGATAGAATAGGGGAATTTTGAGATCGTGGAATAAAGATGGATGTTTTGTGGATGTATTAAGGATTTGTGGTTTGTCTTCGAGGTAGGCTTCTATCTATTCTTCTCTTTAGATAATGTTTTATCTATGTTTTATTTAGATAGGAATGGTAGGATTTAACCATGGATAGTGCACCGTTACTTACTCTAAATTATTATCTTGAGGGCTAGAAGTGTATTTGACCCTTAAGTTGAAATACTTATTATATCTCTACAATCATATTGCCTTTGGTTGTTAGAGTATTAGTTATAAATGAGACTAACGAGAACACAACCCAAAATTGGGCCTTTTAATATGGGCATCTCAGGCCCAACAACGACCAGAGATTTCCCCATGACCTAACCTAACCATCACATCAATCCACAAGTGTCGGATGAACTCCGACCATATAACAGGATAGCAGAAAGAAGACTAACAATCATCACTTAAGAAGTGTTTACTCAATCCATTAACATCAACATACGAAACCAGCATACCTAAGTTCAAAGTTATCCACAAAGCCTCTACAAATTTGATGTAGGTAATATGTTGGGACATGCCCCTGACATTAGTGAAAGACCAAGTCTAAAACCAGTCTATAACATAAGATAAAAGACTGTGAAATATACGTCTTCCGAAGTATGCAAGATCACCAATTCAATGTTAACACATGAATTCTTCGAACACCTGGTCACTGCTCAAGTAGAGAAGAAGAAACTTTGTCCCCTATGCCACGTGGGTACATAGTGTCTGGATATGGTTAGCGGTTGGAGCGCTAGCATGTAACTCAATGATATGGATAAAATAGTTCCATCATTCAAAACCAAGTCAAACCATCAAATGAAATCACATTTATATATATAGGCATATACATAGATATATATAGTTGTATTACATGTTGAAAAAGGGGACAAGACTTAGCATACATCTTGAAGCACACAATCATGAGAAATGGAGTGAAGGACTTTATCTTCCACCCCAATAGTTTAGAATGTTTGAACTTCTCAGTTATATTAAGCATGAGGATTCTAACCTCAAGTAGTCTCATCTTATAAAGAAAGTGGACTCTAACAACAAGACATCTTATCTTACATGGCAAGTGGACTCTAACCACAATCCGTCTTATATAGAAAGTGGACTCTAACCACAAGCCATCTTATATAGCAAGTGGACTCTAAACACAAGCCATCTTATAAATATATATATATATATATAACAAGTGGACTCTAACTACAAGCCATTGTATTAGGCAAGTGGACTCTAACCTGAAGCCATGTTATTAGGGAAGTGGACTCTAACACAAGCCCTTTATACCATTTCTTTAGTCAACATTAGAAATATATCTACCCTTTTGTATATGCAATTACTTTTATTCAATTCAATAATTAAGGGCTCTAAACCATTTATCCAACTTAAGCCACCAAGGCTACAATTCAACACCATATATGACCACATGGTCTTTAAGAAACCATTTATCAATCTATCACTTAAATAGGTCAATTCCTTAGTTCATACCACAATAAAAATCCATTTATGTTCAGCAAGACCTTTACAAACCATTCATTCTTTACTAGCATTCTTATACCAAATTTATTTCAAAACACAATTCAATTCCATGTTTAGGGACTCTAACCCTTTTATCCATCAAACCACCAAAGTCATTAATTAACTCATTACATGGCTAACAAGGCCTTTAAAATACCATTTACCAACCATTCATACTTATTAGGCCATTTCCCTAGTTCATTCATATTCATTAGACCAATGTCATAGTTCAAAACACCATTAACATGTAACTAGTTATTTCTCTTACACGTTTTCACAAACACCTTAAGGGCATACTTTTATAAAGACCAAAACAAAAGTAGAAATCATCAAACTTAGGGTTACTCATGACCCATTTATTAAACCACAATCAACAAGCACCCACATGTGCAAACCATTACCAAAAAATATGTATAAACCTAAGGTCAAGCAAGAGTAAACTATACCCAACACTATGCATCAAAATGCTACACATTTGATTTCAAAACCACCATTTACAAGTCAAAATCATTGTTTATAACACATGATATTTTTAACTAACAATGAGGGAAGAGTCACATGACTTATACAAGATTATTCATGGAAAGAACTTGACCCTTTTCTTTTCTCTAGATGAACACTTGTAGAACTATAGCCTCCAATCTTCAAGAGTGAGTTTGAGAGAGTATTTGGAATATTTGATCCACCAAATGAGTGTAATGATATTCCACAACATGTTATATAATATGAGGACATAAGGGTTTTGGGGTGAAAAATGTCTACAAATCCCGTAGCTTAAAGCTTGAAAATTTACATGCTGGTGGGTACGACTTACATACCGAAATCGTACCCTAGGTTATCACTGGTACCCTATATCATACACTATACCAAACCTTCATCCCCCATACTGACCATCATATGACCACCTAGGGCTAACTCATACCTTAGGGTATGAATGGTACTCTAAAATCGCACCTTGGACAGATTCAACTAGGGTAAGTATAAGGCATCATACGACTTGGCAAGGTACCACTCTTACCCTATTTTATGAAAAGTAAGATGTTGATTCAAACCTTCGATAGAAATCAAACCAAACACACTGTCTAACATATTATAAAGGGAAACAAAACCGTACCCTAGGGTTCCACTAGTACCCATAAGTCGTACCTTGCCTAGAATGTCCAAAACACTAGAAATTTTGCAAGGGCCAAGGTTTAGGGTATTTCAAATGAAGCCTTAGAAATGCTTATGTATCACTCAGTAGATTGTGATGGTTTTCCCTTGATTATGATATTATAATTATGCTGGATATACACTTGGGCCTAAGGCCATGATTATGATGCTTTAGTTATTTCCAAATATATTCTTTGGTCGTAGGCCATGATCACGATATTGATTGGTTCGATTCTAGGAAGTATTCCATCCTTGTAGAGAAAATAGTTGTAGAATATCGATATATTTATGTTTATGATTTCATTATTTGAATACTGGTGATAGCATGCATAGATTCGGTAAATTCATGATCTCTAAATGCGGTAAATCTTATGATTCCAACTAAATTAAGATTTTGCTACTGTTTTCCTAAAAAGGGATAGAAATCACACTTTTTACCTTTTAAATGGATTTATTCATAATGGGAATTATACCATCTTACTGAATACTTATGAGTCTTCAAGACTAAAATGATGATTTGGAGATTTGACCGAGATAGATTCAAGTCCATGATTGTTTTATTACTATTTACCTTGACTAAGAGATATTCCAACCCTTTATACACTTTTATGATGATTTGGTTTTGGAGTTTACCTGGGAAATGGATTTATTAGTTTGCACTTTTTTTAGCCACGATTCAGAGTTCATGCATTTATTATACTTCATAGATATATTTATCGGTTCAAGTTCAGATGTTGATTATATTTACCTGTTCAAGTATGGAAAGCGATTATATCTATCGGTTCAAGTGTGGATATTGATTATACGTATCAGTTCATGTCCAGATACTTACTATTTTTACATATAAGAGTTCAAAAGTTGATTATGATACTGATTATTTTTACATATAAGAGTCTGAAGGATGATTATGATAATGAAGATGTGAGGTTATACACTGGGTTACCTATGGTATTTTGACCGATTATGGTATTATAAATTATATCTTGGCATTCATTCTTGAATATGCATTGCCTATCACCAGTATGTTCCTATATTTATTAGACTTATGGTGGGACTCATAGGTATGGGTGATGAGTATGGGTTGGGGTATGTTTACATTTATTGGACCTTCTGAGCCTAGAGTAGTGGTGGTTCATAAAAGGTTGGTTAGGGATTTTTTACCAAGACTAGCCAATTACTTGCATTATCATTGATATTATTATTATTGTTATGATCCTTATTATGGATAATTTGCGCCAGCTTTGTTAATAATCGTGTATTGATACTAGAGTTATGATTCTAGCTCTTTTGTGTTATAATTATTTTATTATGCATGATTATGTCAGAATTAGACTTATGGATTAGAAACCCTGAGTATACTTGCACTTGTTCTGACTGTGAATACGAGGTCTTAAGATGCCAGTTTTATGATTTAGGTTGTACCTCAATTTAACCTTATTTATGTACCTAAGTATATCTATCTATATATAGTTATGGTATTACAAAATATCCCTTCCCTCTTTCACTTATTCAGATTATATATTAATTCCTTAGTATTCAATACTTGAATATATATTCTTTTTCCCTCAATTGTTATACTATCCAGTGATATACGATAAAGTGTTAGGTTCCTGATATGGCTATAATAAGAAAGTTCATCCTTAGTATTCTCCTTAACTTATTATACTAGTTTTTTGGACATGAATAAGATAGTTTATCCATATTATTTCATTATCTTTATGATTCAGTTGTTGAGTATTTGAGCATAGTTTACAATTCTGCATATATGTTATGTATATTTGCATTATCTTTGGAACTCAGTCAGTAGTTACCTATTGTGTACAACATGTTGGTTCTCATACTATACTTTTAAAACCTATAGATCATAGTAAGGACTATCTTTGTTATTGTGTGTGTCATGCGGAGCAGCCATAGTTCAAAGACAAAGAGTGAGCTCCTAACGTTTGTAGTATTACTTTCTTCACTCTTATGTACTACACTTGTCTCTATGTTTTATTCATCGAGAGTTGTATCTGACTATTGATTTATTACCTTATTTGTATCCTTCTTATGTTAGAAGCTCTTATACTAATTCCACCAGGTTTTGGGATTATCTTATGTTTGTTAGTATTTTATTAAATCTAATCCAGATTCTCTCCTTTATTCTCTTGGTAGTCCATTACTAGAAGTTTTGAACTATGAGGTTCGCTTGCCTAATGACGGGTTATATTAGGCACCATCATGACCAGAGAAATTGGATCATGAAAAATTGATATCAAATCCTAGGTTCACCGATTTATTAGTACAAAAGCTAAGTGTTTAGTAAATTTCTTCGATCGTTGCAGAGACATACATAACCTATCTTTGGGAGACTACAGGGCATTCCTAGGAAATTCATTTCTTGACTCCATATCGAATGTCTATATAGATGTGAGCCTCAAGTACATTCTTTGACTCTATTCTATCTTTAATGGACAATGCAAGTTGGTTGATAGATGTAGATGAGACTTCAACCTGTGTTTTCATAGATTTATCACACCGCTATACTCCAGAGTCAAAGATGGAAATCAAAGATCTTTAGTATCTACATAAGGATTTAGGAAAAGCTCAAGATCCAATAGAGCTCGTGACTACTTTAACCCTTTGAGGTTTAACTTTGGGGATCTCAAGTCTAATTACAAATACCGTACAACCAAGGATGATATTCGATTCATTGAGTAGTTCTAAGAACAGATTTGGGTCTATTAGTATTTATTAAGGTTATTTATTAGTTTCAGAGTATGATATTGGTTTTCTTGAGTGAGCTAGGCATATTTTAATTCTATATCCTTTAGAGTAGAACATGGTGTGTGGATTTATTAGAGGATTAAAATTGCCACTTTATTTGATGTCGGAGCATGTAATTGCAGCTGGGCCTTCCTTCTCTTAGGTTGTTGATCATTTAAGAGCCATAGAGAGAGAATGCATTGAGACTTATACAGGTGGCAGTAAGATACCATACCATTAGTATATTGTTATTGGTATTTCATCCGAGAGTGAGGATCCTTCCACTGGAGGTCAGATTCACTTACAGACTATCAGCTCAATGCAAGTAGCATTTTAAACTATTAGTGGCTCTCAGATTAGTCATGGTGATCACAGCGGGAAAAGTTCCCATCAGTTCTTGTAGAGTTTTTAGTATGGGTTTTTAGGTCGTGGCAGCCATTCTGGATTAGGAAGGACAATATATCGGAGTATTCTAAAAGCTTATTTTGGTTTGGTGAGATAGGACATTGGTCTAGAAAAAGTCCTCGGCATAAGATTATTGGTCATAAATCTCATCCAGATAAGTTTCATAGTGTTGCAACAACATCAGTTGGAGATAGTGTACTTGGTACCTCAGTTGATAATTCAGTTAGTCATTTTGAGTTTAGACCCATTTATATGTATTCTCCCTTGGACCCATTATGCATGTAAATATGGATTTCACCATGATAGGTGAGCTTTTATTACCTGCATTTACCTTTTTATTACGTGTATTGAGGTTTTCATACCCATTGATGATTATATTCCTTGATAAGTTCATATTGGTTGTTGTGTGCCTTGTTATTGAATTCATGATAAGGTGAATACCTCACAGCTAATTTCTTTTAGTAGTGGATAGAGTAGATCTGTTTTGACCTCTTCCCCCACTTGGTATAGCATTTAGGTTTTAGTCTTAGTTTCCTTGGTATGTTGGCCTTATTTTGGCCCTTCAGTGGTGCTTGCTATTGATTTTTATTTTTGGTACCACATATTCCTTATATTGATGTTCATATTGTTGATTAGTATTATTTCCATCGTTGTTGTTATTATTGGCATTGCTTGAGGTAGTTCATTCTCTCTTGATAGATGATTAGACTAGTGTTGTCTAGTTAGAAGTTTCCCTTTTATGCGATTCTTGTTCGTTAACTTAGGTATCTATATCTTGGTTGGATGATTTCTTTTCTATAGCAAGGTAAGGATTGGTCTTTTTCCAACCGTATTGGTTGTGTAAAATTAATGTTAAGAGGTCTTGGATTCATTTCATAGGTTTGTTAGGTTCATCTCCTAGTGATGGTTTGCTATTGGTATTGGTATGGAGTTAGATACCCCGTTCTTGCTGTGATGTGATTGTTGTCTAAGTGGAGTCAGAGAGTTAGAGGTAGGTGATTTTACCTGTGACCGCTTCTTGTGTTGGAAAATTAAAAATTGATTGTTTTGAGTTATTGGTTTACCTTTCGATAGTGGTCTTGACCTTGACATTGGTGTTGGGCTTGGTACCTTTATACTCGATCAGATAATTCGTGGTTTGTTTGAGTTATGATATCTTACTTTGGTGGATTCAAGAAATCCTTATTTTAGAATTTGTTCAGCCTATTAAGTCTTGGTGGAGTATTTCTCCTTGGTGATAGTGCCTATGGGTATTCTTGGTCTAGATGGAGTATCAGGTTGACTAGTTTCCAACTAATATTTCATTTCTCTAGGTTGCTAAAGTTTTTTTGACACTATCATGAGTTGCAGACTTAGAGAGTTCTTGAGTATGTTTTTATGGTACATGTCCTCCAACAGATATGGAGTGGTTTATTTTCATTTTTGTTAATGATTTATCCTTCAACATGAATTATGTTATATGTCTACATTTCATGCCCTCTAGCTAATATAGAGTTTGTTGTTTGTATTTTCAGTCGATAGTTTATCCCTGTGGTGATTTTTCTCATTAGCTATATTTTGATTTGGCTCGGTATGATTTAGTTCGAATATGTTAGATTTGGATACTAAGGTTGATTTGAGTATTTGGCATTAGTTCATACTTATTGGCTCAGTTTTTAATTTGACGCTTTGGTATAGAGATTTAGAAATTATGCTAGATGTAAAGTGTGAATGCTTACCCATCTTTAAGGTTGGTTTAGATAGTTGAGATTGAGTGGTTAAGCCTTGATGTTGAGATTTTAGCTTGGTTTTATTCTCAGTAAATGGGACATCCTGGAACAGATCATTCGATGGTTTTATTTTCGAGGATTATTCGGATCCGTTGCAGCATCGACTTAAATTACAGCCCTGGACTATCCATGTTGTGAGCCCAGGTAGCTCCATATGGGATTTTTATCATGTTTTCCGTATGGACTTTCAATATATCAATTTTGGTTCTTTGAGTTTTCTATGATGAGATTGGGCAGGCGGGACTCTAGTGATTTTCCTCTTAGTTTGGGGTGGATAGCAAGTGTAAAATCATAAAGAAAAGTTATATTTGGATTAGAGTCAATTGTATGTATCATGCCTCAGTTTACTTTTGACTTGGATGAGCCTTTGTCGATTTGAGTCTATATCAAGATGGTATTAGTATGTTGTGGTTTAGATTTTCGTGTATCAGCCTTCTTTAATTCGGCTGGAGACCAGTTGGTGGTGGAGGTTGAGTTTTATTTATTTTGAAGTAAAGTGAGAGAGTTGGTTGAAAAAGGGATACTGCTGGCAAAATCCCTTGGAAACATTGTCTTTTTTAGAGGTCATCTATAAAGTCATGCTTGGATCTTGTGGGCCCAGTACCTTGCCCTTTTGAGCCTTTCAAATCTTTCTATGCATTAACTTCTGCGGACAAAAGTCCTTTTAATAGTGGATATTCTAATGACCCTCCAAGTCATTTCCTTTATTTGCATACATTTCCAGTATTTTAAGCCTCCCCACAACAGTTACAGTTCATTTATGACTTGTCAGAACTGTTGATTTGGTAATCGGACAGTTCATTTGGATTTTAGACTCATTTCCTAATTTTTGAGCATTCATTGATTAGGATTTGGTCTTGGACAAAAGCTCTTAAAAGATAACCTCAGATGAGAATTTTAAAAGAACCATCAGCTCTGGAATGTCGATTTTAGCCTAGGTGGAAGTGGTTTGGGTCCCAAGGAACTCAGGCTCATTTTGACCTATTAGTCAAAAGTTAAGAAATTAGAAATTAGGTGTCGGCCCCAAAGTTTGTCAAAATGATCTCGATTTGAAATTTTGACTACGTTATTGAGTCCAAAAGTCAAATTTGGTGTGGTTACATAATTCATTTATGTATACGGGGTTCTGGATGAATCTTGAGGGCTTGGCGGAGACTTGGAAATTCATCTAATGTTTCTGGTGCATCGCGGTCATGATGGCTTTGGCCACGATCGCGAATCCTTGAGCAAGGTAGTAAGTGCCATGATTGCGACACTTTCAGTATTTAATGTGACTCGTTGAATAGTCCACCAGACTGCAATCACAATGAGGGAATATTGCGATAGCGACTTCTGGGTCTGATTACTTACACTGTGCTCATGAATATCATGTTGCGATAGCGAGACTCGAGTACCTAGTATGGGTATAAATACCCCCTTTTCAGCCCCTTTCTGCCATTTTCTCATCCATTTCCAAGAGAACTAAACCTTAGAAGTTTAAAGATCTTAGGATCGTAGCATGTAGATGATTGGGGGAGCTTACTTAATAATTTCCCCTTTCTTTATTTTACAGATATGGATTTTATCGAATTTTATCGATCAGTAATAATAATGCCAGTAATTTGAACGTGGTATATAGAATTAATTTCTTTATGAACCCCTAATTTTATCAATTCCAATAAATTAATCAAATTTTAAATATTTGTGATTTCCCTTGGAATTCAGTGTTAGATTCCTTCGATTATTTTACAAATTCTTAGAAATTAGGGCTTTTAATTCTTGAACTTTTGGGATTGATTTGAGACCTTATTCGTGCTCCATTTGTGCTAAAATTTTAAACATGACTTCCTTATCCTTCAAGGGACCTTGTAATAGGTTTAATTTTGGATTTTATTTACGGTCCCTGTGGGCTCGTTCTTGACCCAAAATTTGACTCAACCGTTATATGAAAATATAGGTATCATCTTACTCCTAATCATGTACAGATTATAATTTTGATAGTGTGGAGGCATTTTGAGATCATAGATTGAAGACATACAATTTATGGATAAATTAAGGATTTGCGGTTCGGCTTCGAGGTAGGCGAAGTCTACTTTTTTCTTTAGATGATGTTTTAAATATTTTGCATGTTAGAGAGGAATGTTATGAGGTAATTATGGGTAGTAAACAGTGACCTAGCCTAAATTGTGAGGTTGAGGGATAGAAGGGTATTTGACCCTTAAGTCAAAATACCTTTTATACCTTTACAATCCTATTACCCTTTTTGTTTAGTAGATTAGTTATAGATGAGACTAATGAATCCTTAGAAATTCTTATGTGTCACTTGGTGGATTGTGATGGTTTTTCCCAAATTATAATGTTATGATTATGAAGGATATACACTTGAGCCTAAGGCCATGATTATGATGTTGTAGCTATTTCTGGATAGATATAGTGCCGGAGTATATGTTGATGATATTGATTGGTTCGGTTCTTAAATGTATTCCATCCTTGTAGAGAAAATGGTTGTAGTTTATTGACCTATTGGTGCTATGATTTCATTTTTTGAATACTGGTGATGGAATGCATATATACGGTACATTTATGATCACTAAATACGGTAAATATTATGATTCCAACTAAATTATGATTTTTCTACTAGTTTTCCTAAAAAAGATAAAAATCAAACTATTTAACTTTTAAATAGATTTATTCATACCAAGAATCATAATATCTTAATAAATATTAATGACCCTTTGAGACTAAAATAATGATTTGTAGATTCTATCAAGATAGTTTCCCATCCATGATTAAGTTAAGTTATCAATATTTACCCGAGTCGAGAGATCTTCCGACCCTTTCTACACTTTAATGATGATTTAGTCCCAGAGTATACTAGGGTAATGGATTTAATAATTTACACTCTTATTAGCACATTTTAGAGTTCGTGGATTTATTATACGTACATAGATATATTTATCAGTTCATGTAGGATATTGATTATACTTAATGGTTCAAGTTTGGATATTGATTATATTTACTGATTCAAGTTCAAATGTATTTTATTTATCAGTTTGAGTTTGGAAAATGTTTTTGATATTGATTATATTGATTAGTTTAAATCTGAATGATTATTATGATACTGATGATGTGAGGTTATACACTAGGTTACCTAAGGTATTTTGATTAGTTGTGGTGTTACAGATTATATTTGGGCTTTCATTCTTTCATGTGAATTGTCTATCACCAGTATACGTAGATATCTATCAGCCTTATGGGGGCTTGCATAGGTATAGGTCATGAGTATGTCTTGTGTTGTATTGTTTGTTGATTGGAGCTTCTGAGCCTAGGGCAGTGGGGGTTTGTGAAAGGCTCGGTGAGGTATTGTTTGTCCGAACTAGCCAGTTACTAGTGTTGTCGTTGCTCTTATTATTATTGTTGTTATGATCCTTGTTATGGTTAATTTATTCCATCTTTGTTAATGATCTGGTATTGATACTTGAGGTATGATTCTGGCTCTTTTAATTAATGATTATTTTATTATGCATGATTGTCTCAAAATTCGATGGATGGATTAGAAACCTGAGTAAAATAGCACTAGTTTTTGTGAATACGAGGTCTTAAGATGTCAGTTTGATGATTTAGGGTGTATCTTGAGTTTACCTTGTTTATGTACCTATGTATACATCCCTTCATTCTTTCACTTATTCGGATTGTATATTCATTTCTTGGCCTTGTGTACTTCAATATATCTCTTTAGCCCTTAATTCTTATATTGGCCAGTGATATGTATTACAGTGTTAAGGTTCCTGAGTATGGTCTAGAATGGGATTATTCATCCTTAGTATCTTCTTAGCATTATTATATTTGTTTTTAGACAAGAATAAGATAGTGTATCCATATTATTTCATTATCTTGATGATGTAGTTGTTGAATATTTGGGCATAGTTTATATTTTTGCTTACATGCTATCTATATTTGCATTATATTTGGAGCTCAGTCAGTAGTTGTTGATTGGGTACCATGTGTTGGTACTCATACTACACTCCTGCAGCCTGCAGGTCATAGTATGGGCTATCACTGGTACATTGTGAATCGTGAGGAGTAGCCCTGGTTCGGAGACATAGTGTATGCTCCTGACATTTGAAGTATTACTTTCCTCTCTCTTATGTACTATACTAATCTCTATGTTGTATTCTGAGATGGCTGTATCTATATATTCATTTAGTACCTCATTTGTATCATTCTTATGTTAGAAGTTTGTGTTCTGATTCCACCAGGTTTTTGGATTATCCTATGAATGTTAGTGTTTTATTAAATCTATTCTACATTCACTCTTTTATTCTCTTGGTAGTGCAACGCTAGTAGTTCTAGACTACATAGTTGGATTGCCTACTAGTAGGTTATAGTAGGCGCCATTATGACCTAAGTAATTAGGTCGTGATTGGTTCATTAAAGGGTCTTTTATTATTGCAGTGTCGATGACCGAAATAGCCCAAAAGAAGGCTCCTTTCAAATTATTTGAGAAGTTTGAGTCAAGCTTTTAAAAGCTCAAGGTATACCTCACTTCACCTCCTATATTGGTTGTTTTTGTTGAGAATGAGGATTCACTGTATATTATGATACTTCCAGTGTTGGTTTGGGTTGTGTGTTGATGTAGCTGGGTTGAGTTATTGTCTATGTATTGAGGAAGCTAATGGTGCACGAGCACAACTACCCCACTCATTATTTGGTGTTAGAAGTGGTAGTTTTAAAGCTTATGATTTAGAGGCATTATTTATATAGTGTGCATTGTAAGATCTACCCCAATAATCATAGTCTTTAGTATCTTATGACTCAGAGAGAGCTAATTCTAAATAGCGAGATGGATGGAGTTACAGAAGGACTATGTTATCTCTATTCTATATAATTCGGTCAAGGTGAATTGGTAGTAGATACCTTGAGCTAGAAAGTGGTGAGTTTGGATATTTGCCTTTTATTTTTATTTCTAAGAAGCTGTTGGCATGGGACATCTAGTCCTTAGCCAACTTAATAGTGTGACCAAATATCTCAAACTCCAAAGGATCCTTGTTAGTGTTGAGGTGAGGTATACCTCATTGCAGAAGATTTTGAGTCGCCAGTATGAGAATAGTAGACTTTGCATCATCTATGATCATGTTTTGAGTGGTGAGTCTAGGAGGGATACCATATATTTTGAGGGTATTCTAAGATCTGTGGTTGTTTTTGTGTTTCGATGGATGGTGACTTTCTTCATTCGATATTAAATGAGGCTTACAACTTTAGATACTTTATTCACCCTTGGAC
This sequence comes from Capsicum pubescens, assembly GCA_030864215.1. Taxonomy (NCBI): domain Eukaryota; kingdom Viridiplantae; phylum Streptophyta; class Magnoliopsida; order Solanales; family Solanaceae; genus Capsicum; species Capsicum pubescens. The sequence continues at coordinate 154,038,296 of CM061549.1, read as the reverse complement.
AGATAAGATGTATAGAGGTTTGAGGAAGTACTATTCGTGGAATGGCATAAAGAGAGGTGTTGAAAAATTTGTATCTCTATGCCTATGTTGTCAGTAGGTGAAGGCCGAACATCAAAAGCCTAGTGGTTTAATTCTAAGTCTGCACATTCCCAAGCAGAAGTGGGAGCGGATCACTATGGACTTTGTTAGTAGATTGCCTCTAACCTCCTGTGGTTTAGACAACATTTAGGTCATTGTAGTTTGTTTTAACAAATAGGCACAGTTCCTTCTTATTTAGATGTCCTTTAATGCCGATAGTTTAGCTCATATCTATGTTCGTGAGATAGTTCGCTTGCATGGAGTGCCTGTATCTATTATTTCAAGATAGGGCTTAGTGTTCACCTCTATCTTCTATAAAGCTTTTCAAGAGGAGTTGGGTACTCAAATAAATCTTAGCATTGCTTTTCACCCTCAAATTGAGGTGCTGTCAGAGCAAACTATTCATGCTCTTGACGATAAACTCTAAGGTTGTGTTATAGATTTTGGAGGTCAGTTAGATCAACTCTTATCTAGATCATAGACTTCATGCCTTGGGGTTTTGAGTTTGAGACTGTGTATACCATCGAGTATCGCCCTTGAAGGGTGCGATAAGGTTTGGGAGAAAAGGCAAGCTCAGCCCAAGATATATTGGACCCTTTGAGATCCTTCACACGATTAGATATGTGGCTTTTGAGTTAGCCTTGACCCAAGATTTTGCCGTTGTTCATCCATTTTCCATGTTTCTTTATTGCAGTGTCATATTCTAGATGAGTCATATGTACTTCAGTGGGACTCAACTCAATTTGGTGAGAGGTTGACCTTCGTAGAGAAATTGATATTCATATTAGCTAAAGATGCCAGACGGTTGCACTCTAGGCAGATTCCTATAGCTAAGATTTAATGGAGACACCGCCCAATAAAGGAGGCTAATTTATAGATCGAGAGTGAGATTCGGGTCCAGTATCCTCACCTATTCAAACCGTCAGGTACATACTAACCCTATACTTTTGCAAATGAAAATTCTGTTAGTAGTCAATATTAGTGACCTTCTAGGTTTTTTTATTCTTTTCCACACATTTTCACTGTATAGAACTTTCCTATAGCCACCCCAAGTCATTTGTGAATTATTGTAGCTGACAGTTTAGTTACCGGGCAGTTCGTTTGGTTTTAGAGCCAAATCTCTATTTTTAAGTCTTCAATAATAAGGATTGGCTATCGGGTCCAAACTTCAGTTTGATGATCTTGTATGCCAATTCTGATAGTTCCATCAGCTCTGAAACATTGATTTTAGGTTTGTGGGACCTTTGATTTGGGTCCCAAGGCTTTCGAACTCATTTTGGGCTATTGGTCAAAATTTGATAAAAATGGTCCATGGGTGTGTTGCCCATATTTTGTTGAAACAACCTCGAATTCAAATTTTGATAGCTCTACTGAGTCCAGAATTATTAATATCGTAGGGTAGCATATTTTATTTACATTCATAGGATTTTAGTTTAATCCTGAGGGGTCGGTCAACTAAGCAGGTGCATCCTCTAAACCGTACCTTTGTTCGCTTTAGCAGAGGCCGCATTAGAGGACAACCGGTTGCTTAAGAAACCAAGGCTTTCTCTATTCCATCGCTAAAGTGGAAGCTAGACTGCTAAAGTGCAGACCACTTAAGAATCATCTTGTTTGCTTTTGTATAAGGCCAATCCATCTTGGTACTAATTTAACGGTACTAAGCCACTTTAATAGTCACCGCTTAAGCGGAACTTGAGAGGTCATTAAATCCCCCTCTTACCCAATTTTTTCCCATTTTCTAACAAGTCTCACCAGCTAAAAAGCCTAGAGAGTGTGGAAAATTGGGGGACTAATTATTGGGAGATCATGGGGCATTTGTGAGCTCATAATATTTATTTCCTCTTCGAAATTCTTGTAAGTTTTGGTTTGATTTCTTGGTTTAATTCCCCAATTTAGTAATAATCCCTGGATTCTTGTCGGATTGGTTTTAGTATCATTTAAGCTCAAAATATACCTATTCTTTTAAATTAATGATCCTTGAGCATATATGTAATACCCCAAAGTTTCTTAGATAATTTCATCCCAAGAATGTCAAGTATTTTCTTCTAAATTGAATGATGTTTATTTCATGAGAAAGTTTTAAGATTTTCACTTTTTGTCATGTGGGAAATTCAATAAGCTTTCCATCGATATAAGAATCACCCAAATCCGATAACCAGGTAAAAAGTTATGACTATTTCAAGCTTCTGTCATAAAACAACGCCATATTGGTCAGTGGCGCACCGCGCCACAAGCTAAAACAGAAATTTTCTTTTTTGCCAGTGTCTCAGTGCGATTTTTCCCGCATCGTGCCAAACTTTCAGGTCGCAAACGAAGTGGCAATGCGATGTCTCCACGTCGCGCCATTCCCCTATTTCCCAATTGTCAAATTCCAGTGACACGACGCGATAGCACCGCATCACGCCAGGGGTCCAGGTCGGGAAATTTTCACCAATTTTAAAAGATGCATCAAAGGTTAAAAGGGTCAATTTCCCACCCCTATTTAAACCCAATAACACGTGATTTAGCCATTCTTCACCCAAAATATACTAGTTTCTCTCAATTTTCTCTCAAGAACAAATAAGGGTTTCAATTGGGGAGTCAATTTCAAGAAAATCTCTCTTTCAATCTTCGCTAAATCAAGAACTAAGGTATGTGTTGTGTTGATTTATGGATTTCTTTCATCCATAAGGCTCAAGAACCCTATTTTAAATTATGAATCATGATTATTATGTTATGGGTTGCTCAAGTTATGTGATGGTTGTTGTTTGATTCCCATGTTGGGATCCTTATGTGAAATTATGAAAACTACGTTAGCATATAAATTGAAATCCATGAATTTGGTGGTTTATGATTTGTGAAATTTGATGATTTCACCTATGCCTTAAGTTGTGCATGTAAGGTGTTTGATAATGTGGTAGAAATTATGCACTATAGCTAAATTTTCACCCAAATGACAATGTATGACCTTATGTTCAAAATGACGTCCATGTTATTCTTATGTATTGAAATTGCTTATGGGATTGCTCATGAGTTAGCCTTATGAAATTATGCTATGTATACATGCTATCTTATTCACGTACCAAGCTATGATAATCAAATACCCATAAAACCCAGTCAGTCATGTGACTCAGGAAACCTTAGTAATTCAGTAATCTCAATAGTATTTCGTCAGCTAACGGAACTCCATGAATTCAGTCTAGTCTAGTTCAGTTAATCATGTTCAGTGTCTATTCAGATGGGAGTAGGAATTAGCACCGAGTGAACCCAAGGTTGGTAACTCACCTGTTATATAAGGGTGTGATTCTTAGAAGCAATCATTGCATTAGCCAGTGTAGGTTGAGACATCATTGCCTGTTATATGAGGGTAGATGAGATGGCTTAACCTATTATATGAGGATTCCTACCGTTCTCACTAAAGTTACCTGTTATATGAGGGATACTCACAGATTGTCCTTACCAGTGGCGCGGTATTGACACACATCCAATTGGGGTTACAGATTGGAGCCCAACTCATCCATGATGGCATATTAGGGGCATGTCAGTTAGATAACTACTTCCCACAGTTTTGGTTATAGAATCAGGACTGTCAGATACAGTTATTCAGTCTCAGTAATAAAACTCAGATAGTTCTACAAAATTCAGGGCTGTCAAATACAATCAACTCAGAAAAGTACAGAACTCATCTAGTTTCATCAGAAACTAGACTGTCAGATACAGTCGCTCAGTATCGGTTATTTCAGTTATACAGTTATTAGTATCTCATGTTATCAGTATTCAGACTCAGTAACCATGTTATCACCACCTTAGTTACAATTATTATGTATTCATGCATGTATTCTCACGTTAATATTATTCAGTTAGTTAGTATAGATCATGCATGTAAACCCTTTGCATTTAGCCTACCTCATATCCATACCAGTACATTCAAAGTACTAACACATTTGTGTTATGGTATCTTATACAATAGGTTCAGAAGCATGAGCTCCAGAGCATCAGTAGCATTCCAGTCTCCGCAGTCAGAGTTAGCAGTGAGTCCTCATATTTCGAGGACATGATCATTTCTTTATTATCTCATTAATTAGTTTATTAGTTGGATTTAGTTGGAGACATGTCTCATCATCTTCTTATTCAGACAATTATGTTTTAAAGGCTTTTCATACTATAGTATGTTTAGACAGTTTTGTTTTGGGCATTTATACCCCATCCCAGATGTTATAATTTATCAGATATTATGTTACAGCTTGAACCTTATGGCCTTTCAGTTTATATTTTTGCATTATACAGTATATCATGCAGTATACATGCACAAATATCAGTCATGGGTTAGCTTGTGGTCCTTCCGGGTCTGAGCACCGTGTAGCATTCCGGGTACCAGATTCAAGGCTTTACAATAGAGGGACGCATTGATGATTTTGAAAGTACAATTCCGCAACCATGTCCCACATGGGAATTTGACTTAATTTTGGATCCAAAGCATAAACATGCAATATGTGTACTATTGTTCTCGTATTGATTCATAGATTGGTTTTTTAATAGTATGACATCATGCAGAAGCTCCATTTTAGCAAACTTTAGTGGGCTTTCGTTGGCGTCTAGGTAGGCTAGGCTTACCTTTTTCTTAGATTGGGCTTAATTATAGTATTAATATTATATTATGCTAGTTTTGGGATGGGAATTAGGTCTTAGAGGTATAGTTAGTATAATTTGGATATCTTAGTCGATTAATAAATCGTAATTAGGCATACTTGACTGAACTACTCATTGTCTATGTATAGTTACTATCTTAGGACCCAATGTGTATTATTTAGCATGTTGTAGAGAGATTTGATACCATATCTTAGTTCAGGGTAGAAACTTGCCTTAGAACAAATACTCAAGGTTAGAAATAAGCCCCCCTGACCCACCTTAAGACAATATTGCTATTAGTTCCTTGTAGACTCAATAGACCTTGCACATTATTTTAATTACATTCTTAAGTCCGAAGAGGTTTTAGACATATGATATTTTACACCAGATTGGTATTTTGAGAGATGATGTGTTTTGATTCAAGTCTGGTGACTTATGAAAATAAGACCAGTTTAGTTCCTGCATTATTGACCATTTACTTTCTATCCAAGTTTGGTGGTCATCATATTTGTTTTGATTCATTCTTGGTATATGATTTACTATATTTGGTTCAAGTTTGGCATTGAAAGATTATTTATGAGGTTTATGAAACCTATTCAAATCTGATGTTTATGGTATGGAAGGATCCACGGCTATGGTTTCAAGATTTGGATTCTTGGCGTATTACTATTATTACTTTGTCTTGATTGTATCCATCAGGATTATGAGGGTTTGTGTTGGGTTATTGACTTTATTTGCACCTTCGAGGCTTATGGTGGCCCAGTTATGTTTAGATATCTATATTTCTTTATTATTATTATTATTCCAAGTGTTTACTTTTACTAATTGGAGCATTATTCTTGGTTTTTCCTTTTCCCTTGGCTTAAATTATTTATCTCGCATTTTATTACACTTATATTATGATTTACTCAAGTTTTCAATGATGCCTACAAAGTACCCATGGCTTTGGTACTCATATTACACTGCTATACCTTTTTGGTATAGATCTGAGTTTTAGTTATCGTTTTGACACTGTGTTTATGCTGGTTGGAATTTGGTGATCTCTCAAAGCTAGAGTTGACCTTTTTCATACATCTTCTATTTTTGGATAATCTTTCTATTTTTAGACTATTGTATATTGGTTTTGATAGTACTCATATTCTTTTTTATTAGAGGCTCTCTTACTAGCCTTACTAGGTTATGGGATGATATTACTTCTCTTTCATTTTTCTTCCATTATTTTATTATACTATGATTATTGCTTGTAATTCATTTACTTGCATATTTTTGGCATTTATGCCATTTTACACCAATTAGCCCATTACTTAGTTCCAAGCTATGATTTGTCTTAACTACTGGTAGTGTAAAGTAGGTACCATCATGACTTGGGAAATTGGATTGTGACTAAGTATAAAACATTTTTGTGAAATATGGCTAGAATTTAGTTTTTGTAATGGTGCTCAAGATCTTTTTTGGTATTTTTGCTCAATTTTGCCCTATAGAGATTTTCTATAGCTTCCCCAAGTCATTTATGACTTGCTGGAACTGACAGTTTGATTACCGGAAGGTCATTTGTTTTTTAGAGCCAATTCCCTAATTTGAAGTCTTCGTTGATTCAAATTGGATACCAGGTAAAAACCTCAGACAAGCAATCTCCGATGCCAATTCTGTTAGTTCCAACAAATTTTGAACATTGTTAGGTGGACCGTTGGTCTGGGTCTCGAGGCTCTCAGACTCGTTTTGGGCTACTGATAAGAAGTTAAGACAAATGACAAGTAGGTGTGGGACCCACTTTTTGTCGAATGACATTAGATGGAAATTTTTATTGTACCATTATATCCAAAACGTCGAATTAGGGTAGCATATTTTGTTTGTGTATAGGGGATTCCAAATGAATCCCGAGGATTTGGCGGAGACTTAGAAAAATTTTAAAGTCTCAGTTGGTGCTAGTTCATCACGTACACAACCAGTCGGTCGCTTAAAAGACCTGGCTTGGCCCACTATCACGTAAGAAAGGCACATGTCGTGTAAGTGAATGTCGTTTAAGTTATACCATGGTTGCTTACGTGACATGTCTGAGACAGCAAGTGTCGCGTAAGCGACACCAGTTGTCCTGGGAAGGGTATAAATAATCCCACTTAGCCTGATTTTTATCATTTTTATCAATTCTCAAGAATTTTGAACCATAAATGTAGGAGAACTTGGGATAATCATTTGTGGGTGAGTTTAAAGATTGGGTAAATTTAATTTATGCATGACCTCTCCAAATTTGTGGTAAGCTTCAATTAATTTCTTGATAAAATCATTCATTTTTTTCTAAAGTCCTTATAATCTTGGTATCTTTATTGTAGAACCATTAGTGCTCATAATTCACCCATTTCTGAGGGTAAATACTCCTTGAGCATAGGGGACATTGTGTTGGTTTCGAAAGTCTGATTCAGTAAATAGGTCCCATATTGAATTTTTACGTAATTTTATACCCAAAGCATAATAGTGCAGTATGGGTATCATTATTCTTGTTTTGATGAGTAGATTGTGATTTTTATAGCGTGGTACCTTGCGGGAGCTTCTAAGAAAGGAAAATCAATTGTTTAGAAAATTCATTGGGCTTTTCGTTGGTGTCTAAGTAAATTGGGTTTACCCTCTTCATTGATCGAGATATTTCATAGTATGATAATTAAAATATGCTAGATACGGGATAGGATATCAGTGTTGTAGGTATGATGGAAATTATTTGGGTTAGTTGGACCATTTAGGTTATCTTGAAACAATAATTTAGGCATAATTGACTTGGTTACTCATTTTTTAGGGAGAATTGCTATCTTAAGGCTAATTAAGGCTTATTTAAAATCTAAAAATGAATTTAGATACCTTAGCCTAGTCTGGGGTAGAATTTGCCTAAAAATTGAATCAGGGACTAGAAATGGGCCCCTCCGACCAACCTTAGGACAAGACTTATGTTATCTTTGGTAGACCTATTTATGTATGCTGTACCCCTTTTTAGTGATTCTTTTTGAAACATTCGAGAATGTGACCTTATAAAAATTTTGATTGAATGGCAATAATCATGATATGTGTGTTATGTTGTATCCTTGTTGTGTGTTGTTTCCAACTTGTTTAAAGACTTCTTAGGTGCATATTGGGGTGTTAACTTGAATCTATACTCACCTATCCATTTGGGAAAGAATTGAAACACTTAGACTTGAACCCTCTAAGAAGACAACAACCTCTTTGATGTCTCTGGAGTGGATACGATTGGAGGTACTTGAGTCGTACCCTAGTTCATGACTCGTACCTACCATGACCTCTCCTTTCGTATCCTAGATAGTATGTTTGGTTAGTATACTGACCACCATATTACAAGGTCATCACTTAGTCTTAACTGCTTACGAGTCGTATACTAGCCAATCGTATAGAGTAAAGTCTCAAACCTAGAGTTGATGTATTGGTCATGACTTGATTTCACGATTGTAGGGTGAGTCTTACCTTTGGTAATGACTTAAAGGTCCCTTTTTATAGACATAACAGTGGGGTTGACCTAGGAGAAGGCTAGGGTACAAGTTAGGGTACCACTCGTACCCTAGGTTACGATTTCCAAGTGAACCATGAGGGGGAGTCGTACCCCTGCATGTGTGTTTTTTCCATCTTTTAACCAAGGAACTTTGGGTCAATTTCCATGCCTAAAACCCTAATCCTTTGACCTATATAAGTGTATGTATCCTCCTAAGTCTTCATTTTAGAATAATAAAACATCCTAAACACTCTAAAGGCTCTTGGAAAAAGATTGGAGGCTAGGGTTTGAAGGAGTTCATCTGGTGGCAAGAGGGAGAGTCAAAATTATTGGTGTGTCTTCTTGTTTAAGGCATGTATATCTTCCCCTCTTTAAATAACTCTAAACCCATGTATTTTACACTTGGATTAGTAAGTGTATATGGTTGTTTTGAATCCAATGAAAAGGGTTTGCTACCTACCAATGAATAATGATCATTCGTGTTTGTATTTGTGTTGATACATGATATTGATGGTAGATTGCATATGTGGATTCTTGTTGAATGTTATTTAACATGAGGGTCTTGATTAACCCTAGTCTTGATGATATCTAATGAAAATGACCTTGCCATAAGTATGCTCAAAAGCTGTTTGTGAAAATGCCTAAGTGAATTATCTAGTTAATTGTTGATGATGTGTTGAACTAGGGCAATGGTCCAATGAGTATGAATGTTTTATAAATGTTATGATAATATTAATGTGAGCCATGTAATGTGTAATTGATGATCTTGTTGATCTAATGGCTGATAAACGGGTGAAGTCCCTTAATATAAAGTGAACTTGAGGGTGTATTGAACTAAAGTGTGGCATGAGAATACTATTTTAATGTGAATGTCTTGTAAAGGTATTGAGGACCATAAAATTAATTATGTCGTGAATTGAATGAAGGCACTGACTTATTGAAATGGTTGAGCAATGAAGGCTCCCATAAGGACCATGGGGTTTTGTGTAGTGATCAAATTGGCTAAATAGTTAAAGTCCCTAACTATTGTGTTTAATGTGCGTTGATGCATAGACAAGAGGGTAAAGTCCCAAATGTCAACTAATATGGTGGTGATGGCTTGAGGTTTAAGTCCTTTGCCTTATGTGATGGCTTGAGATTAAAGTCCCTTGCCCATGATATAACTTGGAGTAAAAGTCCCTCGCCCAATGAAAATGCAAGGTAAAGTTTGTTGCAAAAGAAGAGCTCTTGACATCAAAGCACCTCTCCTCATGAAGAGGCTTCTGGTAAAGTCCACACATGGCATGTGGTTAGAGTCCCTTGTCTAACAAATAGGCATGAGGTTGAAGTTGCTTGCGTAGATTAATGTGTATGGGTAAATTCCCTTGTTGAATGATGAATATGCATGGGTAAAGTCCCTTATCTAATGGTAATGTGATTGTGGTTTAAGTCCCTTGTATAATAATAATATGATTGTGGTTGAAGTTCTTAGCATGTTGAGAATAATGAATATTTGAGTGTGGGAGGTGGTAGTCCTCCACTTTATGTCTAATGAATTAATCCTTAAGAATAATGAAGAGCCTTGATATGATATCTTAATTAGCTTATGATATATCTATATGTATGTATAAGTATGTGAATGAGATGAAATATGATACATTGTCTTGTTGTTGAATGATGATGTTATTTTATCACTTATCCTTGAGTTATATGTTAGAGTTCCAACCGCTAACCGTCTCCGAATGTTATGTTCCCACGTGATGTAGGGCTCGAAGAACCTTGTTCTTTACCTATGCAGTGATTAGTAGATTAAAGTAGTTCATGCTTGACTTGAAGCGGTGAGCTTTCTTACTTTAGAATACGTCGTCTCTTGGTCTCAATTATTAGACTTAGTCTCTTTAAGACTTGGTTTGGCTATGGTTCAGGGTTTTTCTGAATATATACACTTATTTACTTTGATATTGTATAGAGGTGTTCTGAACAACTGTGAACTTACGGTAGTTATTATAATGAATATAATATTGACTTATGTTATTATTTCTGCTATTCTGATTTGTGAGTTGGATTCCCTCCGACTCTTATGGTATGCTGAGATGATTTGGTTAGGTTATTGAGGCGACATCCAGTTTATGTGAGCTTGAGCCCATACGACATGGTCTAAAGTTTGGGTTGTGTCAAGTTAGTATCAGATCCTAGGTTCATGGTCAGTCGGGAGTTCACAATACCATTTCAAGTAGAGTCTTTTTATGTGTGTAACTTGTGCCAAACTTAAAAAACAGAAGCTACAAGACATCTTAGGAAATGTTTCTCTTTCTTGTGCTTCAAATCTCAAGCTATAAAGTCTAAGGTGTTGAATTCCTCTAATTCAGGTTTCAATCTTTCAGATCATGCCACAAAGGAGTTCTGAGACCCAAGCAAACACTTCGGCTCCTATTGAGAGACCTATGGATAGAGCTTGTCCAACTTTGGGAGTTCAGACTCGTGCTTGAGCTGCGGCATTCGAGCATCTCAGTAGGGTCCATCTTATCTCAACCAAACCTGACTCATCCCCTCAAACGGATACTTCTAATGTGGAGTTTTGTCTCTCATCAACCTCTTGACTCAATTGGTATCCTCTTAAGCGGAGCATGGTGTTCTGGCTACTGTTTCTTTTGAGGCCACAAGAATTGTCCAATTTATGAGGTTGAGACCTCATATGTTCTCCGATCAAAGGTGAGGAAGATACTCAAGGCCTCATTGATGAAATGGAGAAAATCTTATGGATCATGTATGCTTTGGAAATTGAGGGTGTTGATCTTGCTTCCTACAAACTGAAATACATAGCGTACCAGTGGTACGAAGGGTGGGAGTTATCTATGGTGATTAATGCTAGTCCGGCTTCTTGGGTGGATTTCTCCGAGGCTTTCCTTGACCACTTATTTTCTCAAGATTTGAGGGAACCTAAGGCGAAAGAGTTTGTGAACTTGAAGCAAGGGAGGATTTCCATTCAAAAGTATTCCTTGAAATTCCATCAATTGTCAAGGTATGCTCCCGAGATGGTTTCTAGCAAGAGGGATAGAATGTATAAGTTTTTCTCAGGAATTTCCCGTAAGTAAGTTCTCAAAAGTAAAGTGGTCTTGTTGATTGAGAACATGGATATCCCTATATTGATTGTGCATATGCAATAAGTAGAGGATGAGAAAAATAAGCAAGTTGAGTTTAGTGAGAAGCAAAGAAGGAAGTTTAGGCCTTTCAAGAGTAGTGGTGGAAGTAGTGGCAAGTGGCCACGAAAGAAGTGGGGGAGTGTAATGCCCCATATTTTCCTTGCCTAGATTAACCCTCATTACATGGGTTATCTTAAATAAAAAAAATTTGAATACTCAGTAATTTTCAAATTCGATCCTATCATTGTGTAGGAAATTCAATTAGCTTTCCAATGATATAAAATTTTCCTAAATTCGACAACCGGGTAAGAAGTTATGGAGATTTTAAGTTTTAGTCATTAAACATTTTCATTCAGCCTAGTAGCGCATCACAGAGTGTGTCAAAATAGAAATTGCCATTTTTCAGTATTGCTCGACGATGTTGGCGCATCGCGCCATAGACCAGTTCATAATTGTCAATTTTTAGTGTGGCAACGCGATCTCAACGCATTGCGGTGCACTTCCAGTTTGCAAACAAAGTGGAACGCGATACCACCGCATTGTGCCACCTTGCAATTTCTCAGTTGTATTTTCCAGTGGCCTAGTGTGATAGAAGCGTGTCGCGCTAAGGGTCCAAATAGGGAAAATTTTACAAAAAATTTAAGTTGCGCCTAGGGTTGAAACAATCTTTTCTCATGATTTTATTCTGCAAAGATATAGGATTTAAGCCATAAAAGTGTGATACCCCGAGAACTCTAACCAATAGTGCCACTATGACTCAAGATCATGAGAAATAAATTTAGTGCTTTGGTTTTTTTCTGATCAAGGGCGATGTAAAGCCTCAAAGATGTCCTAGCAATTAGGTGAATCAAATCATCCCTTACTGATTGAATTCTTTAGAAGGATTTTGGTATAGTCAAATTCAAATGAGCATATCTCTTGTTACACTAACAAATTTTGATCTCATGACCCACTAACAGATAGATACTTGAATTAGCTTTCCAACGGTACCAATTTCACCCAAATCCGGTATTGGAGCGCAAAGTTATGTCTATTTTACTCCAGCTTGTCACAAAATGTCATCACCTTAAGCAGAAAGTCACAAATTCCAAAAATTTGTGACGACTTGTCACAAGTCTGATGGCTTATCACAAAATGTCGTCAACCTTAAGAAGAAAGTCATAAATTCCACCCTTTTGTGACGACATTTCATGACGACTTGTCACAAGTCTGACGACTTGTCACAAATGTGGTCAACTATTTTTTTTCAGCAATTAAAGGACATTTTTATAAGGGTATTTTGGTCTTTTCCCATCTTTTGGAGGACCCTATATATATATGAGAATCCCCATCCAAACCCTAATTTCTTCATTTTCTCTTCCAATTCGCTTAAGAAAATATATCTAGGGTTTCATTCAAGAACATTAATCTTCCAAAAATCATCCATAAATCTTCAAGATTTCTTCAAGAACCAAGTTCCTAGTAGTGTGGGCTTCGAGAATCATTTATTACAAGTGCGGATAGATTCTCAAGCACTAGAATTCATCCAACTTCAAAGATTAAGGTATGTGGGTTTTTGAACAAGAGCAATCCTTTCGTTTTTGTGCCCAAAGCTTTGATTTCTATTATGGATTTATATGATTTTGCAAGTGGGTTTATACCCAAATTACTTCATCCATGACACTATGAGAATATAAATTGTTCAAGTTTTGTTATACATGATTATTTTACTATTTCCAAGTTATGACTTGATATTTAATATTATGAATTTCATATTTCTACCATGAGTTGATATTTCAAGTGCTTTAACGATATGTGTCAAGCTTTAAGCTTCCTTATGACAAATTGGATTATTGAGCATATTGATTCATGAGATTGAGTTGTTACAATGAGTCTTGATATTTCCTCAAAGTTATTGATATTGCCATGATTTAATGAATTGATACATTTTGATATTGAGAAAGATTGATTTGATTTGAGTCGAGTTAGGAATCTACAAATTGATTATAATTTGATAAATGAGAAAGAGATTTGATTTGGTCTTCATGATAGACCATTGTGATGTTTGTGGTGGATCTCCTAATGCGTTTGGAGCTTGTTTCTGGATGTAGTATTTAGCACCAAGTGGGAAATGTGGTATTTCCTCCGAAACTATGTGTCACCGTAAGATTGGTATTGATATTTGTGGCCAGAGGCTGAGTATGAGATTGTGATCACTAAATTGAGGTTGGACTCCCTGGCAAGAGTACGATGTTTCCACCAATGTGGGTTTTTCTTCTTAAGAGGGCAAAACGTTAGACTCCATGTAGCCTACATGGTTTATGTCAGTTATAAGAACCTCCCATGTCCATAAGAGTTGAGTTTCTTGAATTTCCGTGTCACTCCGAGTCTTGAGTTGAAAAGTTGAGTTGCTTATGATTTATAAGGTTTTTATCATATGATTTATTTACTATGAGATCATGAAAAGTATGTTTCAATCTAACTCAAGCCAAGTGAGCCATCATTGTACATATGCATATTTTCATGAAATTGATGATGATATTTACATTGTTGCATGCACCCCAACATACTCAGTACATTCCAAAGTGTTGACCCACATAATTTCCTCTAGGATATATTTTCTCGTAATGTAGGTTCAGGTACTCAGCCGCGTTAGGGATATTCGGGTGCCTCACTACGTTTCCTCAGTGGTGAGTCCTTATGGTTCGAAGACCGTGTCTATATTTTTATGATATTGTTTTGTTGTTATGGCTTTCAGTACTGTTGAGTCAATTGGGGGTTTGTCCCAAAGGCTCCCTGATTTTGATGTATAGAGGCTTTGTCAAACTAGAGTTCTGGTATGTACAGACATTCAATATATACTTAGTTGTATTGTTTAGTATTCTCCAATATCTCTCTTGAACCTGATGTGATATATCTCTTTATTATTATGCATAACTATTGTTGAATTGAGTTCCTTCATGTAGTGTCTGGCTCCGAGGTTTAGCTTGGGGCTACGTGTAGCCCTAAGCACCATGTGACTTCTCGGGATGGAAATTTTGGGGCGTTACAAACCTTGATATCAAAGACTAAGGTTTAAGGAGTCCTAGGTCCTAAGGAGTCTGAAAAGCTGTGTTACATAGAGTCTTGATCATTGGTGTGTAGCGCACCGCATCTATGAGCAAGAGGCTACAGAACGCTTTAGGAAAAGTCGTTTCTTTCTTTCTAAAGTTTATCGTGCCTACAACTGTCTCTTTATCTGCGATTAACTCGTGCTCTCTTATAATAGAAAATGTCTCCTCATCGAGCTCATAGAAACAACGAGCAACCTCAACCCGTTGATCCCTTGAACGGGCATGTGTCTCATGCAGAATTTCGGGTAGCTTTTTAGGTGCTAGCCCAGGCAATTACCGCCAATGCTCAAGCTAATGCCCAGACTACTGTTCTACCTCCGCAAGAGAATAATTCATCTTCAGCTTGAGTTTGTGACTTTATGCGGATGAATCCGCCTGAGTTCTATTAGTCAAAGGTAGGTGAAGACCCACATATGTACTTGGATGAAGTGAGAAAGATCACCCAGATTATGTACGTGACTGAGGAGGGGAGTTTTGAATTGGCTTCTTATCGAATGAAAGATGTTGCATATGATTGGGTGGAGATATGGCGGAAGAGTAGAGGGGAGGATACCGCTCACATGACTTAGCAGTTATTCCAGGATATGTTCTTGGATAAATTCTTTCCTCTTGAGATGAGGGAAGCAAATATAGAGAAATTCATGAATTTGAGACAAGGCTCCATGACTGTTAAGGAGTATTGTCTTAAATTCAATCAGTTATCCAAATATGCTCCTAGTATGATGGCTAACTCTAGGACAATCATGAGCAAGTTCGTGACCGGCGTGTCGAGTTACGTTGTGAAAGAGTGTAGATCTGCTATGCTTAATAGGGAGATGGACCTTTCTAGATTGATGATATATGCCCAACAGATTGAAAATGATAAGGTGAAAGAGAGGGAGAGAGTAAGAGGGAATAAAAGAGCTAGATCAAAGCAGCAGGGATTCGGTCAGTCCAGATTCCATGGAGGGAACCACCCTCAATTCCAGAGACGTTTGTTTATGCCCGTGCCTTCCTCAGTTAGTTCTCCCGTACCTAGAAATAGGCAGGAGCAGGGGAACAGTCCTATCCCATCTAGTTCTCAGGAAAGTGTAAGTAACAGACCTCGTCCTCCTTTATGTGCCAAGTATGGTAGAGATCATTTTGGCGAGTGTTTTGTTGATCAGAGGGGTTTCTTTGGTTGTGGTAAGTTGGGCCACCGACTTAGAGATTATCCATACGCTAGATAGGGGAGTCGAGATGCTCGTCCCTAGAGTCAGGCTACCAGTGCCCCCGCTCCCGTAGTCCGCCCAGTTCCTCCTTAGGGCGCTTCTTCTAGTACTGCTGATGGTTTGCGCCAGAATTGCTTCTATGCTATACCACCTAGCTAGGAGAAAGAAAACTCTCCATAGGTTGTCACTGCTATGCTTCATGTCTTTCATTTCGATGTCTATGTATTGATGGACCCTAATTCGAGTTTCTCTTATGTGACACCTCTGGTTGCTGTAAATTTTTAGATGGACCCTGAATGGATTCCTGAGACTATTCTGGTTTCTACCCCGGTAGGAAAATTTATTATTGCTAAGAGAGTGTATAAGAAGTGTCCTATCACTGTCCTTCATCGGGTCATATGTGTTGATTTGATTGAGCTAGATATGGTTAATTTTGATATCATTCTGGGCATAGATTGGCTTTACTCATTTTATGCATCTATAGATTGTCGTACCAGAGTGGTCAAGTTTCAGTTTCCTAACGAGCCCATTTTTGAGTGGTTCGAGAGTTCTGTAACTCCGAAGAGCTATTTATTATCCTACCTCAAAGCTAGGAAGTTGATTTCCAAGGGTTGCATCTATCACCTAGTTCGAGTTAAAGACCTTAAGTCCGAGACTCCGACTATTCAATTAGTTAGCATTGTCAATGAGTTTCCCAATAGTTTCTCGAAAGATCTCCCAGGGGTCCCACCAAATAGAGAAATAGAATTCAGGATTGATCTCCTTCCCGGCACTCAGCCTATTTCTATTCCTCCGTACCATATGGCTCCTGCAGAACTTAAAGAGTTGAAGGAGAAACTCAAAGATCTCTTAGACAAAGCCTTTATCAGACCCAGTGTTTCCCCATGGGTGCACCTGTTCTATTCATACATAAGAAAGATGGTACATTACATATGTGCATTGACTACCGTCAACTCAACAAGGTAACTATCAAGAACAAGTACCCTCTTCCTAGAATCAATGATTTATTTGATCAGCTACAGGGTGCAAGTTATTTCTCAAAGATAAACCTTAGATCCGACTATCATCAGCTTAAAGTGAGAGAGTGTGATATTCCAAAGACAGCCTTCCGAACCTGTTATGGTCCCTTTAAGTTTCTTATCACGTCCTTTGGGTAAACCAATGCTCCAGCAGCCTTCATGGACCTCATGAATCGAGTGTTAAAGCAATATTTTGATATGTTTATCATTATATTCATAGATGATTCTTGTGTATTCCCAAAGAGAGGATGATCATGTCGACCATCTTAGAATTAACTTGCAAACTCTTAGAGATCATCAATTATTCGCTAAATTTAGAAAGTCTGAATTTTGACTAAGGTCAGTTGCTTTTCTAGGTCACATTGTTTCCGCCGAAGGCATTAGAGTCGATCCCCAAAAGACAGAAGCTTTAAAGAATTGGCCTAGACCTACCTCTGCATCTGACATTAGGAGTTGATTCTCTTCTATTGCGTCTCCCATGACCCAATTGACCCAAAAGAAATTTAAGTTCCAGTAGACAGATGCCTGTGAGAAGAGTTTTTAGGAGTTGAAGACTCGACTCACTTCAGCCCTAGTGTTAGCTTTACCCGATAGTACTGATGGTTTTATGGTGTATTATGATGCTTCTAGAGTTGGTTTGGGTTATGTGTTGATGCAGAGAGGGAAATTTATAGCTTATGCCTCTAGACAGTTGAAGCCTCATGAGAAGAATTACCCAACCCATGATCTTGAATTAGCAGCTGTAGTTTTTTCTTTGAAAATCTGGAGACATTATTTGTATGGTGTTCATGTTGATGTGTTTACTGTTCACAAAAGCCTGCAGTATGTGTTTACTCAGAGGGAGTTGAATCTTAGGTAAAGAAGATGGTTAGAGTTGCTAAAAACTATGATATGAGTGTGTTATATCACCCGAGCAAAACTAATGTTGTGGCAGATGCTCTTAGCAGGTTGTCTATGGGTAGTGTAGCTCATATAGAGTATGATAAGAAAGAATTGGCTCATGATGTGCATCATTTAGCTAGGCTGGGTGTTAGATTGCTTGATTCTGTTGAAGGGAGTATGTTAGTTCAAAGTAGTTTTGAGTCCTCTTTGGTTCAGAGGTAAAGGAGAAGCAAGACAGGGATCCTAGTTTGGTCAGACTGAAGGAGTCAGTTAAGGACCAAAAGGTAGAGGTTTTCACCCAAGAGGGAGATGGTGTGTTGAGATTGTAGGGTAGATTGTGTATTCCCAATGTTGATGATCTAAGGCAGAGAATTATGGCTGAAGCACATGGCGTGTGATATTCTATTCATCCCGGTGCTACAAAGATGTACCGCGATTTGTGGGAAATCTATTGGTGGAACGGTATGAAGAAATACATACCAAGATTAGTGGCAAAGTGTTATACTTGTCAACAGGTTAAGGTAGAGCACCAAAGTCCCGATGGTGTAATGCAAGAGTTTAACATTCCTACTTGGAAGAAGTGAATATAGATTTTGTAATTGGTTTGCCTCCTTCTCGTCGTCATCATGATTTGATTTGGGTTGTTGTAGACCGGTTGACTAAATCAGTTCATTTCTTGCTAGTGCATTCGTCTTATACAGCTGAGGATTATGCTAGATTGTAAATTCGTGTGTTAGTCAGATTGCATGGAGTTCCTTTGTCTATTATCTCAAATAGGGGTACTTAGTTTACTTCACAGGTTTGGAGATCTTTTCAGAAGGGTCTTGGTACCCAAGTTTATTTGAGTTCTACTTTTCATCCGCAGACTGATGGTCTGGCTGAGAGGACTTTTCAGACTTTGGAGGACATGTTGAGGGCATGTGCGCTTGATTTCAAAGGTTGTTAGGATGAGCACTTACCATTGATCGAATTTGTGTATAACAATAGTTTCCATGCTAGTATTCAGATAGCCCCATTCGAAGCTTTGTATGGGAGAAGATATAGATCGCCTATAGGTTGGTTTGATGTAGGAGACGCAACTTTGATTAGGCTTGATGCTGTGTTTGAGGCTAGGGAAAAATTTAAGTTGATTCGAGAAAGATTGAAGACCGCTCAAAGAAAAATTAAAGACTGCTCAAAGTCGTCAGAAGTCATATGCGGATGTGAGAAGAAAAGATCTTGAGTTTAATGTTAATGATTTGGTATACTTGAAGGTTTCACCCATGAAAGAGGTAAAAAGATTTGGGAAGAAGAGAAAGCTTAGTCCCCGTTATATTGGTCCATACAAGATTTTGAGCTGTGTTGGAAAAGTAGCATATGAGGTGGAGTTACCCGCGGAGTTGTCTAGCATTCATCCGTTATTCCATGTTTCTATGCTTAATAAGTGTATTGGTGATTCTGTCATGGTTGATTCTTCCAAAATCTTAGATATTCAGGATAGCCTATCATTCGAGGAGATTCCGATTGAAATTTTGGATTTTCAGATCCGTCGGCTAACGAACAAAGAAGTTCCTTTGGTTAAAGTGCTTTGGAGAAATCAATCTGTTGAGGGTTCTACTTGGGAAGCCGAAGCTGATATGTGAGCCAAGTACCCTTACCTCTTTTCTGTGAGTTCGGAGCAAGAAGAAGGTACCATTTCTTCTTAATTCCGCCCCCTTCTTATTAAAGATTCAACTGTGTGTCTACTTCCATCACGAATTCGTGCATTTTATAATACTATCCGAAGGTATAGAGTGAAGTAAGTCCTTTGAGTGATTCGCCAAGCTATACGTCCTCATTTTTTTCTTGTTCTTGGCCTATCTGGCAATATTCGGGGAAGAATATTTCCAAGGGGGAGATATTGTAATACCCCGAGAACTCTAACTAATAGTTCCACCATGACTCAAGCTCATGAGAAATAAATTATAGTGCTTTGGTTGTTTTCTTATCAAGGGTGATGTGTATTAAGGCCTCAAAGATGTCCTAGCGATTAGGTGAATCAAAACATCCCTTACCGATTGAATTCTTGAGAAGGATTTTGGCATAGTCAACTTCAAACGACCGTATATCTTGTTACTCTAAGAAATTTTGAGATCATGACCCACCAACAGATAGATAATTGAATTAACTTTCCAACGGTACCAATTTTACCCAAATCCGGTATCGAAGCAAAAAGTTATGCCTATTTTGCTTCAGCGTCTGGAAACTGTGTGACGACTTGTCAAAAGTATGACGGCTTGTCATAAAATGTCATCACCTTAAGCAGAAAGTAACAAATTCCAACATTTTGTGGAGATATTTTGTGATGACTTGTCACAAGTCTGACGACTTGTCACAAAATGTCGTCAACCTTAAGCAGAAAGTCATAAATTCCACCCTTTTGTGACGACATTTCATGACAACTTGTCACAAATGTCGTCAGCTATTTTTTTACAGAAATTAAAGGACGGTTTTGCAAGGGTATTTTAGTCTTTTCCCATCTTCTGGAGGCCCCTATATATATGAGAATCCCCATCCAAACCCTAATTTCTTCATTTTCTCTTCCAATTCTCTTAAAAAAATATATCTAGGTTTTCATTCAAGAACATTAATCTTCCAAAAATCATCCATAAATCTTCAAGATTTCTTCAAGAACAAAGTTCCTCATAGTGTGGGCTTCGAGAATCATTTATTACAAGTGCGGATAGAGTCTCAAGCACCAGAATTCATCCAATTTCAAAGATTAAGGTATGTGGAGTTTTGAACAAGAGTAATCCTTTCGTTCTTGTACCCAAAGCTTAGATTTCTATTTTGGATTTATATGATTTTTCATGTGGGTTTATACCCAAATTACTTCATCATGACACTATGAGAATATAAATTGTTCAAGTTTTGTTATACATGATTATTTTACTATTCCCAAGTTATGACTTGATATTTAATATTGTGAATTTCATATTTCTACCATGAGTTGATATTTCAAGTGCTTTCAAGATATGTGTCAAGCTTTAAGCTTCCTTATGACAAATTGTATTATTGAGTATATTGATTCATGAGATTGAGTTGTTACAATGAGTCTTGATATTTCCTCAAAGTTATTGATGTTTCCATGATTTATTGAATTGATACATTTTGATATTGAGAATGATTGATTTGATTTGAGTCGATTTAGAAATCGACAAATTGATTATGATTTGATAAATGAGAAAGAAATTTGATTTGGTCTTCATAATAGACCCTTGTGATGTTTGTGGTGGATCTCCTCACGCGTTCTGAGCTTCTGTCTGGGAGTAGTATTTAGCATCGGGAGGGAAATGTGTATTTCCCCCGAAACTACTTGCCACCGTAGGATTGGTATTGATATTTGTGGGCCAGAGGCCGAGTATAAGATTATGATCACTAAATTGAGGTTGTACTCCTTGGAAAGAGTACGACACTCCTGCCAATGTGGGGTTCTCTCCTTAGGAGGGAAAAAATTTGGACTCCATGTATCTCACATGGTTTATGTCGGTTATAAGAACCTCCCATGTCCATAAGAGTTGAGTTTCTTGAATTACCGAGTCACTCCGAGCCTTGAGTTGAAGAGGAGTTGTTTATGAGGATTTATGAGGTTTTTATCATATGATTTATTTACTATAAGATCATGAAAAGTATGTTTCAATCTAACTCAATCCAATTGAGCCATCAATGTACATATGCATATTTTCATAAAATTGATGATGATATTTACATTGTTGCATTCACCCATACATACTCAGTACATTCGAAAGTGCCGACCCACATATTTTTCTATGGGCTACATTTTCTCGTAATGTAGGTTCAGGTACTATGCCGTAGCCACGTTATATTCGGGTGCCTCACTATGTTTCCTCAGTGGTGAGTCCTTATGGTGCGAGGACCATGTCTATATTTTTGTGATATCGTTTTATTGTTGTGGCTTTCAGTACTATTGAGTCAGTTGGGAGTTTGTCCCAAAGTCTCCTTTATTTTGATATATAGAGGCTTTGTCAGACTAGAGGGATGGTATGTACAAACATTTAATATATACTTTGGTTGTACAATTTAGTATTCTCCAGTATCTCTCTTGAACTTGATGTGATATATCTCTTTATTATGCATGACTATTGTTGAATTAAATTCTTTGAGGTAGGGTCTGGCTCTGAGGGTTAGCTTGGGGCTACGTGTAGCCCTAAGCATCGTGTGACATCTCGAGATGGAAATTTCAGGGCGTTACAAAAAACATGTAAACCCTTTATTATTCACTTTTCCCCAAAATGAAAATTTATTTCTCTCTCAAGAAATAAACCCTAGCTTTCAAGAATCAAGGTCAATCCCAAGATTTTCTCCAAGAACTCATCAAATTAAGGTATGTTAGATGTTCATACATGGATCCTTTCCTTCCATGGAGCCCAAGAATCCTTTTCCAATATACAAGATTTATGATTTATGATTTCCATGTTTAAACTAGATTGAATTCATATTCGTGATGTTGTTTGCATTTTAAGCCATGATTTAGATTACAAGTTCCAAGAATTGATTCTAGCATGTGATTAATTACATGATATTTATGATAAACCCTTCAATTTGTAAGTTGATAGTTGTAGCCATGTTAACCCAAAGTTTTTATGATTTAATGAACCAAGTATGCTTCTTCTGTGTTTGATAAATTGCCTACGAGAATGAAATAATGCCATATAGCATGCTAACATGTATTCCCTATTCATGTACAAGTTAATGTATTACATGCATTTGATGAAATGTCTATACGAATGAATTATGACCAAGTGAACATTGTTATGTTATTCAAGATTATGCTTTGCTTTACTTTACATGCCATCAAGTCCTGGGGGTATTTAATACCTGCCAACTTAGCTATTTATTTAGAGCAAGTATCAGTTACAAAATAGTATCAGTCATATCATGATCAGTAGTGCTCTCAGTCTATTACAGAACTCAGTAGAACTCAATCAGTTATAGAACTTAGGAAAACTCAGTAATCTCAGTGAATTTAGTCCAGTACAACAATTTAGTGTCTTTCAGTTGGGAGTATGTAGCCAGTGTCGGTGGATACATCACAACTGCCACTTGAGGGTTGATGAGGTGTTCTACCTACCAGTGAAAGGGTACCACCGTTCTTATTTAGGGAACCTACTAGTAGAGGCTTACTCTTCAGCTTGTCTTTACCTGTGGCATGGTACAACACCCTTTCAATTGGGGTTATAGATTGGACCCCCGCTCATTTATTTGTTCAGTTTGGGGCATGTCAGTTAGATGATTACCTTCCAAAGTTTCAGTTTCAGTCTCAGTCTTTAGAATAGAACTCAGTTCAATTCTATAGAATCACGACTGTCAGATACAGTCACTTAGTTAATAGTAATTTAGATTAGCAGTGATCTCAGATTATCAGCATGTTAATTATCAGTTATCAAATTTAGTTCTAGTATACTCAGTCCCAGTATGTACAATATGTTCAGTAGTTACAGATCCTCCAAGTATGCTAATCTAGATCTTGCATAACATTCAGTTAGTTATTGTTCATGCATATGAGCCCATGAATTTAGCCTTACCTTATTTAGCATACCAGTACATTCCCACGTACTGACCACATACTCGTTTCTTTAGCTATGATATTTTATACATAGGTTCGGACGCTCAGGTTCCCAACCATGCTTAGACTGATGTAGCCAGCAGTAGTAGATTTAGCAGTGAGTCCTCATCTATCGAGGATATGTTTTTATTTTAGTACTTCAGCTTAGCAGTATTTTAGTAGATGGAGTTAGTTGAGGGATTGTCCCATCAACTCCTCTTTCAAACAGATTCAGTTAGAGGTTTTTCAGACTAAATTTTCAGATAGTATTCAGATTCAAATGTTATTATATTTTATCAGTATTTTAAATGTTTTGAACCTTATGGCATTTCATCCCATTATTCTGTATTTATTTCAGTATTATTGTTCAGTGCTCACAACAGATATCATTAATGGGTTAGCTTGTGGTCCTTCAGGGTTGCAAGCACTGTGTAGCGTCCAGGGTGAAGACTCAGGTCGTTAGAAACTTGATATCAGAGCCTAAGTTTCAATAGAGTCCTAGGGAGTCTGAAAAGCCGCATCGTGTAGTGTCTTGTGCATGGGTGTGTAGCACGCCACACTTATGGACAGGAGGCTATGAGTTGTTTTTAGGAAAAGTTTCCCTTCTTTCAGTAGTCATGTTATGCGAGTGATCATAAGCTCAAGTTAATATCTCAGTCTAATTCGATTCTTCCTTTCGTTTATAGAACATATCTCCCAAAAGGACTAAGAAAAGAACAATCGAAAACCAGTCGGCCCCTCAGCCCGTTCAAGCAAATCCCCTAGAAGAACATGTCTCTCACGCAGAATTTAGAGCTGTATTCACTACTCTAGCCAATTCAGTAGTAGCTTATAATGAATGGCCAGATGTTGTTTCGGCCAACCCAGTGACTAATACTGCTGCAACCATAATTCAAGACTTCTCCTGGATGAATCCATCTTCCTTTATGGGATCTAAGTCAGAAGAGGATCCACAGAAGTTCATCGATCAAGTTTAGAAATTCACAAATATCATGGGAGTGACTTCCAGTGAGAGTGTTGAGTTAGCTACCTATCAGCTACAAGATATAGCCCATATGTGGCTTAAGCAGTGGAAGGTAGACAGGGGTATAGATACAGAGCCCATGGAATGGGAAGAGTTTTCTACTGCTTTCCTAGAAAGATTCTTTCCCTTAGAGCTGAGAGAAGCCAAAGTGTTAGAGTTTATTAATCTCAAACAAGGTTGTATGAGCGTAAAATGGTATTCCCTCAAGTTTACTTAGTTAGTCAGGTATGCTCCCCATGTAGTGGCAAACAATAGGTCCAGAATGACCAAGTTCGTATCTGGCCTGTCAAACAGTGTGGTAAGAAGTGCAGAACAACAATATTGATTAAAGAAATAGACATATCATGTCTTATGGTCTATGCTCAATAAATTGAGGAGCA
This sequence comes from Capsicum pubescens, assembly GCA_030864215.1. Taxonomy (NCBI): domain Eukaryota; kingdom Viridiplantae; phylum Streptophyta; class Magnoliopsida; order Solanales; family Solanaceae; genus Capsicum; species Capsicum pubescens. The sequence continues at coordinate 154,013,827 of CM061549.1, read as the reverse complement.
TAAGCTTAAGAAGAAGGATAGAGAGAAAAAAAGGGCTAGAACAGGTAGCTTTAATTTCAGTTAGCCTAAGTCAGAAGGAGATCGTTCCCAATTTTGTCAAAAGTCTTCAGTCCCAGCTCGATCCTCAGCCAGTGTACCGATGACCCAGGATAGCATAAGCAATGGTCATACTAATTTATTTTTCGGAAAGTGTGTTAAGAATCATAAGGGTTTGTGTAGAGCTGACAATGATGTTTGATTCGGGTGTGGCAAGCCAGGCCACAGAGTCAAAGATTATCCTTAGTTAGGTTCTCAAGGTCAGTATAGTCGTCCTTCAGCTCAATTAGGTCACCCGAATCAAGAAGGTGTCGCTTCCAGTGCCACCAGTAGGCAATGCCTAAACAAGTTTTACGCACTTCAGTCCAGAAAAGATCAGGAAACTTCGCACTTCAGCTCAATTGCGATAGTGGCATGTCGCGCCAAGGGTCCAAATCAGGAAAATTTCACAAAAAATTTAAGTTGCGCCCAGAGTTAAAATAGTCTTTTCTCATGATTTTATTCCGCCCAGATATGGAATTTAAGCCCTAAAAATGTGTAAAACCCTTCATTATTCACTTTTCCCCAAAATCAAAAGTTATTTCTCTCTCAAGAAAACAAACCCTAGCTCTCAAGAATCAAGGTCAATCCTAAGAATTTCTCCAAGAACTCATCAAATTAATGTATGTTAGATGTTCATTCATGGATCCTTACCTTCAATGGAGCCCAAGAATTCTTTTTCAATATACAAGATTGATGATTTATTATTTCCATGTTTAAACTAGATTGAATTCATGTTCATGATGTTGTTTGAGTTTTAATCTATGATTTAAATTACAAGTTCTAAGAATTGATTCTAGCATGTGATGAATTACATTATATTCATGATAAACCTTTCAATTTGCAAGTTGATTGTTGTAGCCATGTTAACCCAAAGTGTTTATGATTTAATGAACCAGGTATGCTTCTTATGAGTTTGATAAATTGTCTATGAGAATGAAATAATGATATATAGCATGCTAACATGTATTCTCCATTCATGTACAAGTTAATGTATAACAAGTGTTTAATGAAATGTCTCTATGAATGAATTACGACCAAGTGAACATTGTTATGTTATTCAAAATTATACTTTGCTTTACTTTTCATGCTATCGAGTCCTGGGGGTATTTAATACCCGCCAACTTAGCTGTTTATTTAGAGCCAGTGTCAGTTACAGAATAGTATCACTCATGTCACAATCAGTAGTTCTCTCAGTCTATTACAAAACTCAGTAGAATTCAGTCAGTTACAGAACTTATGAAAACTCAGTAATCTCAATGAATTCAGTTCAGCTCAGTCCAGTACAATAGTTTAGTGTCTTTCAGTTGGGAGTAGGATTCAGCACCGAGTGAACGCAAGGATGGGGACTCACCTACCAGCAGAGGGTGTGATTCTTAGAAGAAATCCTTGCATTCCAGAACTACGTAGACAGCATTGGTAGAGACATCACACCATCCAGTTGAGGGTTAATGAGATTCTGTACCTGCCAGTGAAAGGGTACCACCATTATCGTTTAAGGAACCTACCAATAGAGGGTTACTCTTCAGCTTGTATTTGCCTGTGGCATGGTACTGACACCCTTTCGATTGGGGTGACTGGTTGGACCCCAACTCAGTTATTAGTTCAGTTTGGGCCTGGTCGGTTAGATGATTACCTCCCATAATTTTAGTTTTAGTTTCAGTCTTAAGAATAGAATTCAGTTCAGTTCTACTGAATTAGGACTGACAGATACAATCACCTAGTTAACAGTAATTTAGATTATCAGTGATCCCAGATTATCAATATATTCAGTTATCAGATTCAGTTCCAGTATACTCATTCCCAGTATGTACAGTATGTTCAATAGTTACAGATCCTTTATGTATCCTAATCTAGCTCTTGTGTATCATTCAGTTAGTTATTATTCATACATATAAGCCCATGCATTCAACCATACCTCAACTGTATACCCGTTTCTTGTGCTATGATTTTCATATCATAGGTTTGAATGCTCAAGTTTCTGACCGTGCTTAGCTAGATTCAGCCAACAGTAAAAGATTTAAAAGTGAGTCCTCATCTATCGAAGATATGCTTTTATTTTAGTAGATAGAGTTTGTTGGGGGATTTTCCCATCAACTCCACTTTCAGAAAGATTCAGTTAGAGGTTTTTCAGACAGTATTCAGTTTTAGATGCTATTATATTTTATCAGTATTTTAGTTGTTTTGAACCGTATGGAATTTCAGCCTATTTTTTATATTTATTTCAGTATTATTGTTCAGTGCTCACAGAAGATATCATTCATGGGTTAGCTTATGGTCCTTCAGGGTTGCAAGCACCGTGTAGCATCTAGAGTGTAGACTTAGGATGTTATAGGGAGTTTAGGTTTGTTCGCCTTGGCTAGTGTGCGCTCTACTTACCCAAAGTTCTCAGGTGGTCATCTATCTTAGTTCAGTGGCGAGTCTCGGGCTTAAGGTGCCTACTTTCAGACTAATGGTGCGCAGTCGGCTCCACCCTACCCTCCTTGCAGATTCTATGGTAAGAGTCACCGTGGTCAGTGTGAGCAAGGGAGGAACATGTGTTTTCATTATGGTCAAATTGAGAACATGAAGCATGAGTTCCCCTCTCTAGTAGTTTCTTAGTCGAATAGGGCCCTTATTGCTCCTCCTTCCACGCCAAAGGGTGTTTTATTTGCTTTTGCTTCTGTTTTGGCATCGGTGTTCGTCGGATGATTTTGTATGCACTTGCAACTCTCTAGGATTCTAAGATATCTCCCAATATAGTCACGGGCATGTTGAGACTTTTTTCTCGTGAGGTGTATTGCTTGCTTGACCTAGGGTCTACTATTTCTTATATGACCCTATATGTGGTTATGCATCTTGATTGTGGTTCTGAGAGTCTGTCAGTTCCTTTTTTTATATCTACCCTGGTTGGAGACTCTGTGGTTGTTAAAAAAATCTATAAGGGGTGTGTGATATTAGTTTATAGTAGAAATACTCTTATTGATTTCATAGAGTTAGACATGGTTGATTTTGATGTTTTCTTGGGAATGGATTGGTTACACTCTTAATATTCTTTCGTAGATTGTTGGACCCATTGGGTCATGTTTAAATTCCTACTAAACTAGTTTTTCTATGGAAAAGTAGTTCCTTAGTGCCTAAGGGAAGGTTTATATCTTATCTTAAATCCTGGAGGTTGATTGCAAGGGGTTATTTCTATCATTTGGTCTGAGTTAAAGATTCTAACTCAGAAGATCCTTCTCTAGAATCCGTTCTTAATGTAAATGAGTTTCTTAATGTGTTTCCCAATGATCTTCCAGGTGTTCCTCCTAATATGGAAATTGATTTTGGTATTGACCACGTTCCAGACACTCGTCCGATCTCCATTCCTCCTTATAGAATGGCTCCAGTGGAGTTGAAAGAACTTAAGTAGCAATTGAAAAACCTCTTAGATAAAGCTTTTATCCAGCCTAGTATGTCTCCTTGAGGTGCTCCCATATTGTTCGTGCGCAAGAAGGATGGCTTCCTTCATATGTGCATTGAATATCATTAATTAAACAAAGTGACCATAGGAATAAGTATCCTCTTCCTAGGATCGATGATTTTTTTTATCAACTTTAGGGTGCGGAGTGTTTTTCTAAGATTTATCTTTGATTGGGTTAGAATAAACTTAAAATTAGTGATGCGGATATCCCTAAAACGACCTTTAGAATCCGGTATAGCCACTATGAGTTTCTTGTTATGTCCTTTGGGTTGACCAATGCCCCGGCGGTATTCTTGAATTTGATGAATAGGGTTTTCCATCCATTTTTGGACATGTTTTTTATTATCTCCATTGATGATATCTTGGTCTATTCTAAGAGTGAGGTGGATCATGTAGAACACCTCCGTTCCATATTGCAAACTTTGAGGGATCATCGTTTGTACGCCAAGTTATCTTAGTGTAAGTTATGGTTGAAACACGTAGCCTTTATTGGTCATGTCATCTCTAGTGAATGGATCATGGTAGATCCCCAAAAGATTGTGGCAGTTAAAAAGTGTCCTAGACCTATGACTCCTTTCGGTATTCGGAGCTTCTTGGGTCTAGCCAATTATTATAGAGGGTTTGTGGAGAGTTTTTCCACCATAGTTTCCCCATTGACCAAGTTGACCCAAAAAAAGGTCAAGTTCTTGTGGTCCAATATGTGTGAGGGTAGTTTCGATAAGTTGAAAGATAAATTGACTTCGGCTCTGGTGTTAACCTTGCCTTAAGGTGGTGATGGTTTGTGGTCTATTGTGATGCTTCTTATATCAGTCTTTGTTGCGTGTTGATGAAACATGGTAGGGTGGTGGCCAATGCTTCTAGGCAATTGAAATTTCAGGAAAATAACTACGCCATCCATGACTTAGAGTTGTTAGCCGTGGTCTTTGCTCTGAAAATTTTGTAGCATTATCTTTATGTTGTTCATGTTAATATCTTTTTTTATCATAAGAGCCTCCAATATGTGTTTACCTAAAAGGAGTTGAATCTCCGTAATAGAAGGTGTCTTGAGCCATTGAAAGACTATGATATAGGTCTTCATTACCATACCGATAAGGCGAATGTAGTCACCGATGCTCTTAGTAGATTATCAATGGGTAATTTGGCCCATGTTGATGAGGATAAGTAGGAATTAGTGAAAGATATTTACCGTTTGGCGAATCTTGGAGTTCGACTTATGTTTTTCGATAACGGTGGTGTATTTGTGCATCCAGTATCTCAATCATCTGTTATTGTTGTGATAAAGGAGAAGCAAGTATTGGACCCCGACTTGATGAAGATTAAGAGTAATGTGAGTCAACACAAAGTTGCAGACTTTGTGATTGGTGGTGATGGTATCTTAAGAAAGCAAGGTATGTTATGCATTCTCAACTTTGATGGATTGAGGGAAAGGGTCATGGCCGAGGCTCATGGAGCCTATTATGCTATTCATCTCAGTTCCACTTAGATGTATAATGACCTTAGAGAGTTATATTGGTGGAATAATATGAAGCGTGATGTTGCTAGCCATGTGGCTAAATGTATGGTGCATCTGATAACACTCAACTTACACGTCAATTAAGTGCAAGAAGGCTGCTGTAAACATATTTACCCAACTTTAGAGTCGGGGTCGAATCCACGAGGAACAATATGAGTGGAAATCAAGTTAATTCAAAAGAATAGATACAACTTAAATTCAAACCAATAGAACAAGAAGATAAAAATAGGGGAGATAGGAACCTACACTATTGTTTCTTTTTGGGTTTTTCTAGTATAAATTCGGGACTACGAATAATTAGAGTTTTATCAATTAGGCATATATCTTGGGATTATTTATTACTAAGGGGAGTCACAAGTGGATGCTAATAGTTAACTTCATTCTAGTAGATCAAGTGTGGGTAGGTTCGGTTATAGGTTTTTGATGCTAGTCTTTCAACAAAACACCAAACTTTCACCCATTGATTCTTTCGAATACCTAATGGGTGTGTGCAACAATTGGTAACCAAACCCCAATATAGGCATCACTATTTCTAGGATGATACTCAAGGTGTAGTTAGCTTCACAACCACCTTTATGACTAAGATAGTGATAGATTAGCAAACTACATACATAATTGTCTACAAATGTTTTAGTGTCGACATCCCTCTTTCAAGGATGATGTGGATTCCTAAAGTTCACCCCATAAACCATCTATCGAAGATGGCCATGAGCTTTCTAGAGCTTAGAGTTTTCACCCATCAAACACATGTTGGTATTTAGGTCTTTCACCCACAAATCCCAACCAAGTTAGCATAGCAATGAAAAAACCCATCAATATGAATTATTAAATAGAGGCTAACAATAACAAACCATATACACTCAAATCACAATTCATACATAAACTTAAAAGGGAGATCTAGCTACACATAAGATAAATAAGCAAAGATATACCCATAATCTCCATTACAATGATTTATTGAAGCTTAAGTTAATGTTACTTTAATCTTTGGACTCCCACAAATCTCTAATGAAAGTGATCTATTCCTCCACTTAGATGGTCTCCAATGTATTCTTTCACCCAAAAATTATACAATATTTTCTCCTCCAAGAAATAGAGGCTACGAACTCAAGAACAAAAACATAACTATTTGGGGAAGATGGAATATGATGAATGACTTAGGGTTTGAGTCTTTTTGACAAAAACTTGGGATCAGCCACATGCATTTCCAAATTTTACCTTGGGCTGCATTTTTCTGCTAAGTCGTGATCACGCGAGTCTAGCCGTGACCGCGACTACACGACTGCAATTATCTTTTGCGACCACGGTTGGTTGACTTCTGCTTGATTACTGCGACCATGGTCACCCGACCGCAACTATGGTAACTGAGGTCAGTTCCTGCTCCAAGTCTTCAACTGCACTTTCTTGCTCCCTTTTGATCATTTTCAACTCCAATCCACATCTTTTGATCATATCAACTCTATACCTGTAAAGTGTGGTTGTTAGTGCATTTAATCACAATTTTGTCTCTTTTATTCATTTAAAAGAAGGTAATGTGAACGAATGATAAGTGCGACTGAGTGGTAAAGTCACCACTCATCAACACCATCGGCTTAAATCTTTTGCTTGTCCTCATGCAATACTACCTCTTACCATGAGTCACAATTGTTTATGCCTAAACTTCATTCCTTAAAGATCACAATGACTTCAACCTTAGTCACTACTATAAGTAACTCATTGCACAGGGGTTAAGCTATTTTTCACTACTCCCCTCATAATAAGATGTACTATCAAAGGATACACAATACTTCAAAGAGCAATCAAGTAACAACAACTAATGCTCTAGAAATGACTCACATTTTTGAATAAAACTAAGTCCTACTACATTTTCCTCATTGCTTGAAAGGTGATGAAATCACCCACCTCAATTTGTTTCACATGAAAACCTTACAAGAAAGAGAATTCCACACACCAGGCTATGAAATATGCAACAAGGAATTTAAGTACAAAAACTCTCTGCCTCACAAAACAAAACGCTAAGCAATAAGTGTCATACCATAGGCTTGCCCCTATTTTCAATCGCCACTACAAAGAAATTAAATGGTTGGAGATATCAAAGGACTTTCTAAGCTTGTAACATAGGTTCAGGTTAGGGTAGGATATCATTTGGGAAATACATGGCTACACCCTTCCTTTAATATCTACATCACACTTTTTAATTCTCCTTTTTAACTATGGGCCTCTCTTCTTTGTTTTCTCTCATTTTTTATGCCTACCTTTTTCCTTCTTTGTTCACTCATTTTCTTCCATTTCTTTTTTTTGCACTCTAGTGCAATTCATTCCTTTGTTTGATCCTCTCTTTTTCTATTCATTTGCTTTCAATGCTAAGACACAATAGGCATTTCATTTACAACTTTGTGGCCCCAAACTTACTACCGTTAATCTTTACCACCCCCAACTTAGGTTTTTATCCTTAAGTTTTATTTTTACGTTCAAGGAGGGCATGGTTCAAAAGAGGGATAAAAGAATGGTTCATGATTTGTAATGAATTTTCTAATGAAAGGTCCAAAGGCTCGAGGTGGGTGACTAGGAATTATATTCATACACGAGTAGGCTTTTTAGGCTAGAGTGGGTTTTCAATGCCTAAAGATGGCCTAAGGTTTTATCTCTAACCAAATACAATCGACATTAACTTTGAAAGACTAATGGGGCAAGGTCTAGATAACACAAGTATACAAGATATAAATTCATATAGCTCACCACTCATGGCATGAAAAATTCACCAAGGAAGCTCAAATGTCCCTCCCACTAGAGACAAATTTGGAGTATCCATTTCTATTCACAAGTCAAAACTTTATGGAGCCACAAAACGAGAAAAAACTTTTGTTACAAAATTGCTCACGTTCAAGCCCTTGATTTTTGCAAAATTTTGGATAGAGGTTTTTTTTTTTTGCCTTAGAACCACTTAAAATTGCTAAATGATGGCAACAACCAATGCCTAAGCCTAAAATTTTGTCTCAAAATGGGAAAACCAACCATACGGCTACTCAGACTTCGCCAATAGTGTACAATATGATCCCATATTTACAATGTACAATGCCATAGGTACTCAGACTTCCCTTGCATTCATGATATTTATGCTACGGGTACTCAAACTTTCACTGCATCTATGTCTCAAAACCCAAACACGATGCTTTAACCTTAAGAATGTTGTCACTAATCTATCATTGGTCAAAGCTAGTCATGCATCACCAAAATCAAAATAAAATTAAAGTAAAAGAAAAAAATAAAAATAAAAACGACATGATAATACATAAAATGTGGGCACCATCCGAATGCCCAAAGATTAAACATCCCAAAACAAAAACAAAATAATTTCCTGAATGTTATCCTAAAACAACAATATAAAAGGAAATATCCAGCAATACAACATTAAAGTAAATCAAATCCGGAGGCACCCCCAACTAAAAAGAATGTAGTGTCCTCACTTAATGTGAAATAAAGAAAGAGTAAGAGGGGTCTCCTTGAATATGTATCAAGAGCTTCTATATCTCGCTGACTCTACACCATCACCATCAGTATCATCAACATTATCAGTAGACCAATCTGCAGGGGCCTCGTCTTCACTGTCCAACTTTGGTGAAAGTAGTCAATGATTAGGCTTGAGAACCTTGAGGATGCCCTTTACCCCCTTCTAAAGATTCTTGAAGAACATATCTCTTTTCTTCTATCTCTTCACCATCTTCTAATATGAGTCTTTAAGGTCATTGTGTGCTCTGGATAAGGCTGAGTAGGCCCTCTCCAACTTGGCAATAGTGCCTTGCTACTTTTTTTGCTATTCCCTGTATTTCTCATATCTAATTGGGCTACTTACTAGTGGCGAGCAATGGAGAACTCTCTAAGTCCCTAAGACAATATCGATAATAGCTCCCTATCCACTCGCATCTGACCTAATATATCATAGAGGGGGTTGACTAATAAAGTCCTATAAGAGTCTGTGTCCTCCTAGGTTAATTTTTTGAAGTCTGTCTTCCTCTTATTGCTCTAGACCAGGGCACCCTCACCCCTGAATTTGAGTGGGAAGATACGGGGACATGGGTTCACCCAAGTATCTGCAGTGTACTCCTATACTTCTACTCTCTTGCAAATCTCAATGATAAGGGAAAGGAAAAGAAGATACGTACCTCCATGATTTTTGAAATACTATCATCTGAAAGAACCAAATCTCTCATATTAAGAGGGATGCCATATAGGATGAAATCCACCATATGGTCTCACAAATTTATGACAATGGTCATATGGTTCCATAGAGATACTCGATTGCATATGATGTTCAGCCAAAGCCTGGCCTCTGCAGTGAAGTCGTTCATAAAAATATCTGTCTTGGTGATGGCCCAGGGAACTGCTTTTCCAGGACATAAAATGTTTGCCATCCAGGTCCCTAGATCACATGCTCTTGCCTGGAATTGCTCTATGTCTATATTCAATAACACATACACCTCTTTGATAAGCTCACTTGCTTACCCCAAATCATCATTACTGGGTTTGTGAGAGAAACTACGTTGAGGTTCGCGTAGAACTCACATACCCAGTGCTTATTTGTATAGCAGAGGTCTAGGATAAAGCACATCCATCGGGTCATAGTGAGTCGAGCATGGAATTCTGGGATCTTCTCCTTCACCTTGTCTAGGCTAATACCTCTTTTAGGGAGTAAATTAGTCTTGTGAAAATCCATATAGTAGAGGTGTTGGCATTGTGCGGACATGAATCTGGGGTCATTAAAATCTCCCATATTTGAGGTTTAGAACCTAGAAGCAATGCAACTCAACCCAACATTAGCATTCTCATACCAAGAACATACTAAATCAAATATATAAGCTCATGTGGCAGTGTTATAGAAGGTTTTAGGGGCAGAAATGGATGTGCAAAAATTTTAGTTCCTGCAAACACCGCTCTCAAGTATGGAAATTGTGGAGCATTGATTGCGACCACAGTGCTACGATCGCAGTCATCGGGACCGTAATCGCAGTACCTGAGACCTTTGTCAATAGATTCTACACAATGCTCAAAACAAAATTTTAATCCTAATTCTTTGTTTCAAATAGTCATATCAACATTATAAGCTAGGAATTTAAGCCTAGAATGCGTGATTATAGCGCTAAACTTGGTAGAATTCAAATTAAACTCATTTGGGGCATTAAATCAAACATATGGTGTACACTATCATTTCAACCATTTTAGGCCTAAATTTAGGTAGTCAAGACTTCCCCATTAGTATGTACACCAACTACAACAGATAACCACAACAATGAACATCAACAAGCATGCATTTTTTAATTAAAGCATTAATTCAGGCCTTTCTCTAAATTACTAGTTCTAAGCATGCAATTAAGTTCAAAGTTAGAGAGTTAGGACAAAATGCCAAGTTTGGATGATGCAGTTTGAATGAAATGACACTTGTATATGCAATGCAAAGCCAAAGATTTGAGAGAATTAAGAGAAATTAAGAGAAAATACATGTGGGAAATGGGCATTCAGATGGCCATTTAAATTGATTTGACCACAATCGTGGTCCTAGATACACATCGCAATCACGCAGCCTCTACGTTCATGATGGCACAGACCGTGGTCATGGTAATTAAGACCAAACAATTAGGTCTCCTACACTTCCTGTTGAGTCCAAACTTGCTAATTTTCATATTTCTCTTATCAAGTTTAAACAATATTCCTCCTAGCACTACCTTTTCATGGATTATGCATGAATAAATGCAAAGAAAAAAAATGTACTCTATCATGCATAAAATAAAAGGATATGTTCCACTTTTCATGGCGTGATGGGTTACCTATCACCGAGCGCTTAGTTTAACATCATGGAACGACGCTTCCACCACTCTCTTTTGTGCTTCTGCTTAGAAGATTTTAATCTCTGTCCCAACTTTTGTTCATTGTGCAATGAGCGGCAGAGGGACAGAAAATTTAGATTTTCCAAGTTGAAACTTGGAAGAAGTGAGGGAATGACGAGGGAAATTTGATCTCTCCATTTTGAAGACTTTAAACTTTTACCTAATTTTACATTGAATTTTTGGTTTGGCTCCTTAGGAAAAGGTGAAGACATCAATAGGCAATCTTTTGCACGTCAGAAGTTGAAGTCCTTGGCCATTGATGGTGGGGCTTCCATGTGCTCTTTTAGAGTGTCAAATCCCAAAATATTGGGATGGTCCTTTTTCTCCCCACAATCCATCATTTGCCTAGGTGGGAGTATTCTCATCACACCATCCGAGAAGAATGTTGAGAAGTGGTCCGAATGAGGTCAAACCCCTAATTCCAAGATTGCCTCCTCCAAAGCATTTTCACCCCGAAATGAACTAGTGTTGTTATAAGAGATTTGTCTTGATTCTTCTTTTGACTCTAGTTCTATTTTCTTTACTTTGGCATATTCTTCCTCATTAGATTTGGTAGATTAGGAATTGATCAAGGTGTCTTCACTACCAAGCTCATCATCATAGCTTGGTTTCTCTTTTTGATCTCCATCCTCTCGGGAAATGGGTAAGGTAGTGATATTTTCAAGTTTTTCTTCTTTGACCATTTCCTCAAGCTTGACAATTTACCTTCCAAATGCCGCATGGGGTTGATTCATGTCTTGAACATTCTCCCTCTTTGTAGTTACCCAATCTAAAATTATTTGAAGCATTGATTCAAGACTAGTGGACCTGGTATTTTTCACCTCCTTCTCCTCATCATAGGACCTATCAAACTCATAAGAGGAACTAGCAACTTTGTTAAAATAAAAATGGGAGTGGGCATTTAGCCAATCACTCTAATGTCCATCTCGACCACCATATAAAGAACCAACATACTTCTAATAAAATTGAGATGGTGATTCTATCTTTCTCCGATGAGCATAGTTACAATCTCTCTTAAAGTGGGGTCCATCACAATATGGACATGGGTCATCTAGATATGAATTCCAACTACGAAAATCATATTTGTCGAAAGATGCCATGTATACAGGCAAAAGAAAATAAAAATCTACCTAACATAAGAAATAAAAGAAAATCTCAAACAAGTATTTACAAGCTTGAATTCAAGCAAGTAAGCTAAAATTCCAAACAAACTTAATTACGCCAAATTATTCCTCGATAATAGAACCTTTTTTTAATAATACTCAACTTACACGTCAATTTAAGTGCAAGGCAATCTTCATTAATATATTTACCCAACTTTGGAGTCGGGGTCGAATCCATGAGGAATAATGTGAGTGGCAATCATGTTAATTCGAAATAATAGGTACAAGTTAAATTCAAACCAATAGTAAAGAAAGATAAAAATGGGAGAGATAAGAACCTACACTAATATATCCTTTTGACTTTTTATAGTATAAATTTTGGACTAGAGTTTTATCAATTAGGCATCGATCTTATGATTATGTATTACTAAGGGGAGTGACATGTGGATGCTAATAGTTAACTTCATCCTAGTTGATCAAATATTGGTAGGTTCGGTTATAGGTTTTTAATGATAGTCTTTCAACAAAACACCAAACTTTTACCCATTGATTTCGAATACCTAATAGGTGTGTGCAACAATTGGTAACCAAACCCCAATCTAGGCATCCCTATTTCTAGGATGATACCCAAGGTGTAGTTAGCTTGACAACCACCTTTATGTCTAAGATAGTGATAGATTAGCAAACTACACATATATTTATCTACCAATGCTTTGGTTTACATATCCCTCTTTCAAGGATGATGTGAATTCCTAAAGTTCACCCCTTAAACCTTCTTTGGAAGATGGCCATGAGCTTTCTAGAGCTTAGAGTTTTCACCCATCAAACCCATATGGGTATTTGGGGATTTCACCTACAAATCCCAACTAAGTTAGCATAGCAATGACAAAAGCCATCAATATGAACTAGTAAATAAAGGCTAATAATAACAAACACCACACACTTAAATCCCTATTCACACATAACCCCAAGAGTGAGATCTTGCTATACATAAGATAAATAAGCAAAGATATACCTATAATCTCCATTGAAATAATTTATTGAAGCTTAAGTGAATGTTACTTCAAATATTAGACTCCCACAAATCTCCAATAGAAGGGAGATATTCCTCCACTTAGAAGGTCTCCTGTGTATTCTTCACCAAAAAATTATATAAAATTTTCTTCTCCAAGAAATAAAGGCTATGAACTCAAGAACAAAAACCTAAATATTTAAGGAACATGAAATATGATGAATGACTTAGGTTTTGATTCTTGTTTCCAAATATTTGGGATCAGCCATGTGCATTTCCATATTTTCCCTTGGGCTATATTTTCTGTAAGTTGTGGTTGCACGGGTCTGGCCAAAACCGCGGCTATGTGACCATGGTTTGTTAACTTCTGCTTGACTACCGTACCCACAGTCACCTGACTGCGACCGTGGTAACTGAGGCTAGTTCCTACTCCAAGTCTTCAATTGAACTTTTTTATCCCTTTTGATCATTTTCAACACCAATCCACATCTTTTGATCTTATCAACTCTATACCTACAAAGTATGGATATTGGTGAATTTAGTCACAATTTTGTCTCATTTATTCATTCAAAATAAGGTAATATGCATGAATAATGAGTGTGAATGGTAAAGTGACCACTCATCAGTGTCAACAAGTAAAGGTCGAACACATGAGGTGTGGTGTCCTATACCAAGAGATTGTATTGCCAGATTAGAAGTGGGAGTTTATTAATATATGTTTCATTATCGGTCTTCCTAGATTTTAAAATCAATATGATTCTATTTGGGTTAGTGTTGATAGAATGACCAAGTCCGCCCATTTCTTGCCCGTGAGAACAAACTTCTCGATAGAGGACTATGCTAAGTTATACCTCATAGAGATTGTGAAGTTGTATGGTGATCCTATGTCTATTATCTCAAATTGTGGTCCTCCATTTCATCCCTCTTTTGGAAGTTGCTCCAAAGAGGTTTGGGGACTAAGGTGTGCCTTAGTACCATATTTCACCCGCAAATGGATGGTCAAGTGGAGAGAAATATCCAAACTTTAGAGGATATGTTGTGAGCTTGTGTAATCAATTATGGTGGTAGTTTATATGAACACTTGTCGTTGATTGAACTTGCCTATAATATTAGTTACCACTCTAACATTGGCAGGGCGCCTTTTGAAGATTTGTAGGTAGGAGATGTCGATCTCTTATTGGGTTGTATGAGGTTGGCAAACGTAAGTTACTTGGGCTCAATTTAGTTCACCAAGTCATAGAAAAGGTGAAGATTATTTGTGATAGATTGAAAATAGCTCAAAGTCACCAAAAATCCTATACGGATGTAAGGCGTAGGGACTTAGAGTTTAATGTAGGCAATTAGGTATTCTTTGAAAGTGTCTCACATGAAGGGAGTGATGCAGTTTGGTAAAAAGGGAAGCTTAGTCCCCGATATGTTGGCCCCTACTTGATTGTGAAGAGGGTTGGCAATATCGCCTATGAGAAGGAGTTTCCTCCTAGTATGAACTCCATTCACCCAATTTTCCATATGTCTATGTTGTGGAAATGTGTGGGGGATCCTTCCTTTGTTATCCCCTCATAAGATGTTGGTATCTCGGACTCTTTATCCAATGAGGAGATCCCAGTGAGGATCTTGGATTGGCAAGTTTGATGGTTATGAACAAAAGAAGTGGCTTAAGTGAAGGTTCTATGAAGGAAGCAAAAGTCTGAGGAAGCTACTTGGGAGGCGGAAGAAGACATGAAATCCAAGTACCCACACTTATTTCCCATTCTATAAGCTTGTGATGGAAGGATGTATTAATCTTCTTGCTTTCTATTATGTCTTTGATAGATAATGGAGTAAAGTCTCCAATGATTAAGATTGGTTTATGTGTTTTTCAGACAATGGATTAAAGTTCCTAGTGTGTGAAATGATTAGTGTCTTGTAAGACCATGGATTAAATTTCCTAATACTTTTGAAGTGATGTGTCACTTGATGTAATGGTCTTAAGTCTCTAGTACTTTGAATTTATTCATGATCTTGATTGATGGTGGAGTAAAGTCTCCAATGCTTGAGTTGACTTATATATTTGATTGTTGATGGGTTAGAGTCCCTAAATTGTGAAATGAGCAAGTGTAGGATAAGTAATGAATTAGAGTCTCTAGACAAATGAATGAAATAGTTGAGTGATGATGATTATAATATGTGTTGCGTGCTTGTTCTAAATTATGTTATGGTTGGTTTGATGCATGTTTATGTGTTAAATTATGTTTATTCTTACCATACCCATCATTAACAGATGAATGATCCTAACTGGTGGAGAATGAAACACCCGAGAATGTGACCATGCAAAATTTTTGTTATTCGCCAATGATCGTGATATTTGTATTGTGTTGTATCCTTGTTGTGTGTTGTTTACAACTTTTTTAAATAATTCTTAGTTGGATATTGGTATGTTAACTTGAATCTATACTCACCAATCCATGTGGAAAGAATTGAAACACTTAGAGTTGAACCCTTGAAGAAGACAACAACCTTATTGATGTCTCTAGAGTAGATACGGTTGGGGATACTTGAGTAGTACCCTAGGTCACACAACTCGTACCCACCATGACCTCCCCCTTGGTATCCTAGACATTATGTTAGGTCAGTATATTATACACCATACGATAAGGTCATACCTTGGTCGTAACCATGCTTACGAGTCATGCACTAGTCAACTGTATAAAGTAAAGTCTCAAACCTAGAGTGAACTCTTTTGGTCACGACTTGAGCTCATGATTGGAGGGTGATTAATACCATTGTTTATGACTAAAAGGTCCCTTTAAGTACCCATAATTGTTTGGTTGACCTAGGAGAAGGCTAGGGTATGAGTTAGGGTACCACTCGTACCCTAGGTTACGATTGCCAAATGAACTGTGAGGGGGAGTCATACCCCTGCACGTGTGTATTTTCCAACTTTTAACCAAGGACCTTTTGGTCATTTACAATGCCTAAAACCCTAAGTTAATAACCTATATAAGTGTATGTCACCTTCTAAGTCTATATTTTACAATACTAAAACATCCTAAACACTCTAAAGGTTCTTGGAAAAATATTGGAGGCTAGGGTTTGAAGGTGTTCATCTGGTGGCAAGAGGAAGAGTCAAGATTGCTGGTGTGACTTCTTGTTTACGGCATATATCTTTTCCCATATTTAAATAAATATAAACCCATGTATTTCAAACTTGGATTAGTAAGTGTACATGGTGGTTTTGGATCCAATGAAAAGGGTTTTGCTACCTAACAATAAATAATGATGATTCTTGTTTGTACTTGTGTTGATACATGTTATTGATGGTAGATTGCATATGTGGATTCTTTTTGAATGATTTTTAACATGAGGATCTTGAGTAACCCTAGTATTGATAATAAATACCATGAAAATGACCTTGCCATAAGTTTGCACAAATGAGTTTGTGAAAATATCTAAGTGAATTGTCTAGTCAATTGTTGATGATGTGTTAAACTAGGAAAATGGCCCAATGAGTATGTATGTTTGATAAATATTGTGATAAGAGTATTGTGATCCATGTAATATATAATTTATGATCTTGTTGAGCTAATAGCTATTCAGATGGTGAAGTCCCTTAATATGATGATGAACTTGAATGGTGTATTAAACTAAAGTGTGGCATGAGAATGCTATTGAAATATGAATGTCTTGTAAAGGTATTGAGGACCATAAAATAAATTGTGTGATAAATTGAATAAAGAAATTAGCTTATTAAAATGGTTGAGCAATGAATGCTCCCATAAGGACATGGGGCCTTGTGTAGTGATTGAATTAGCTAACTGGTTAAAGTCCCTAAGTGTTGTGTTAAATGTTCATTGATGCATAGATAAGAGGGTAAAGTCCCAAATGTCAACTAATGATGGTGGTTATGGCTTGAGGTTAAAGTCCCTTGCCTTATGGCTTGAGGTTAAAGTCCAATTCCCATGATATGGCTTGGAGTTAAAGTCCCTCGCCCAATGAAAATGCAAGGTAACGTCTGTTACATATGAAGAGCTATTGAGATCAAAGTATCTCTCCTAATAAAGAGGCATGTGGTAAAGTCCACACATGGCATGTGGTTAGAGTCTAATGTCTAACAAATAGGCATGAGGTTGAGTCCCTTACCTAGATTAATGTGTATGGGCGAAGTCGTTTATTAAATAATGAATGTAAGTAGGTGAAGTCCCTTATCTAATAATAATGTGATTGTGGTTAAAGTCCCTTATCTAATGATAATATAATTATGGTTGAAGTCCTTAGCATGTTGAGAATAATAGTCCTCCACTTCTTGTCTAATGAATGAATGCTTGAGAATGATGGCGAGCCTTGATATGATATCTTGATTAGCTTGTGATATATCTATATGTATGGATAAGTGTCTGAATAGGATGAAATATGATATATTTTCTTGTTGTTGAATGATGATGTTATTTTATCACTTATTCTTGAGTTACATGCTAGCATTCCGACCACTAACCATCTCTGAATGCTACATCCCCATGCGACGTAGGGCCCATAACACCTTCTTCTTTACCTGCATAGTGATTAGTATATCGAGGAGGTTCATACTTGACTTAAAAGCAGTGAGCTTCCTTACTTCAGAAGACATCATCTTTGTGTCTCTATTATTATACTTAGTCTCTTTAAGACTTGGTTTGGCTATGGTCAGGGTCTTGTCCTGACATATACACTTATTAACTTTGGTATTGTATATAGGTGTTGTAAACAACTGTGAACTTGGGAATAATTATTATAATAATTATAATATTGAATTATGTTAATATTTTTGCTATTTTGATTTGTGAGTTGGATTCCGTCTGAATCCTATGGTATGTTAGGGCGATTAGGTTGGGTTATCGGGGCAACCTCCAGTGCATGTGAGCTTGAGGTGCCAATATGACATGGTCTGAAGTTAGGGTCGTGTCACTTTTGGGAGTTTGATGAGATTGAATATTTAATGAGTATGCTAATTTGGTATTGGGAGTTGATGCTATTTTTTTGTAAAATTCGATAGTTTATTAGTATAGTTTACTTATATAGTTGTTGTTATGACATATGGTTATGTTCTGTTTATATGAGTTTCAATTTAAGTCTGGGAATTGATGATGATATTAATACTATGAGTTTTGGTTCATGTCTGGAAAATGATATTATAATATTGATACCATTGAGGATGAAATAATGATGAGGATAAAAGTTTTTGTTTGAGTCTGGCATTGGATGTTGGGAATAATATTAATTGGTATGAATATTTTGATGGTTATAGCTGATATTCAGTAGAGTTATGGATTTGTAGTTATTTATTTGTATAATTGTACCCTCTAGGCTTATGGGGGCCTATGTTGAGTTATTTACATTTCTGCACTTATAGGCTTATGGGGGCCAATTTTTAAGTTATAGTTGTGTAATCTTTACGTTACTCTTCTAGATTTATTTATTTATTCATGTACAGTAGCTTGGATCTTATTGCTAGTTTTTCCTTTTTTCTATGACTTAGCTTGTTTTATCGTGTATCTTATTATATTATTACCATGATTTAATTCAGTCAGTTGATAATGCCTACTGAGTACCTGTGGTTTTAATACTCTTACTATACTTTTGTATCTTTTTTGTACAAATCCATATACTAGTAGCTGTCACTGATTTGATGATTGTGATTAGTTAATTTTGGAGAGAGGGTGGGCTCTCAGAGCCGGAGTTACCCTTTTTTTGTCTATCTATCCATATCCAGTCTTTCAATTTTTAGATGAATTTTATTTGAAAATTTACTACTTATAGTTCAGTTATAGTAGCTCTTGTATCGACATTACTAAGTCTTGGGATGATTGTTGATATTTTATCTATCTATTAGGCTATTATGACAGTTTTATTGCTACTTTAAGTATTTAGTTGTTGATTTTTGGGTCTTAGGCAATTTTCCTCTAAGTTAGCCCACTACTTATAGCTCCAGGCTAATATTTGGCTTACCTACTGGCCGGATAAAGTTGGTGGCATCATGACCCATAAATTAAGTCATGACAAATTGGTATCATAACCAGGTTTCATCAGTATTGTTAGTACAAGAGCAAGTGTCTGGTAGAGTCTCGTGGATCAAAATAATGACATTCATTTCTTATCTTTGGGAGGCTACAATATATTTTTAGGAGTTCTACACTTATTTCACTTATTTCATGCTTAGATTCTGAGTTAGATTCTAAAGAATTCCTTTGGTTTCTCTCTTTCACAAATGGCTAGAAAATATGTTACCGCTATGCAAGATGAGGGACTCAAGACTGAGCCAGGGATCCTGTTTGTCATTGTTTATGGATGTCATAAAGGGAATAGAAAACCTAGGGATGTATTCCCAGCTAGAGACCAGGTTAGGGGGCCTTCACTAGACCTTATTCCTATTTTTAAGCTAGAAATTCTTTCTCTCTAACTAGCAACGGGCCACAGACCAGCATAGGCTCTATCGAGTTTTATTTCTTCCTTAGTCCTCAGGGATGCTTTGGTGAAGCTTTTGGTATTGGTTGGTGTGTACCATATATTGATCCATAGTTTATCGATAATATTAGTACTTAGGTGGTGTCATAGCCTGTAGTTGCAACTCTCAAAGTTGAGGTCCCTCTTGCATTGGTAGTTTCCCATTCGGTAGTTTCTCAGCTAATGATTGCCTATCTTGCTATGTATTTTGAGGAGTAGAAGAGGCTGGTACATTCTTGATATTGGCTTCGCCTAATTTTTCTAGTGCACCAAGAAATGATACGTATGAATTCTTGATTGCTTGTGAGGATAGGATCCATAATTTAGGCCTAGTTGAGACTCATGGTTTGGATTATACTATTTTTTACTTGGACTTGGCAGCTCGACATTGGTGGAGAGGTCATCTTGATTCTAGGCCAGCTGGATCACTCCTGTTGACATGGACTCAGTTCTTTAAGACCTTCTTGGAGAAGTATATGCCTCACAATATTAGGGATTATTTGAGGGATCAATTCTTGAGATTGGAGCAGGGTTCCATAACTGTAGTAAAGTATGAGGCTCAATTTCATGAGCTGGCTAGGCATGCTGCTTCTATTCTTACAATTGAGTGTGCGAGAGTTTATTGCTTTGTTCAATGATGGAGACTTTCTTTTCATATGTCTACCCAAAGTTTGATTATTGCAAGTAGGTCTTTTGATGAGGTTTCTGATCATGCTCAAGTTATGGAGGAAATGCATTATGAGGCCCAAGGGGAAACGATAAGAGGCTGCAATATCAAGGCAGTTTTAGAGAGAGACATAATGGCTCATAGTTTAGATGTAGTGGTTGTTAAGTTAGGTACCCTCCATGTCTATCATATCAGCATTCAAGAAACACTTCAAATTATGGATGGAGGTCAGTCTAGTTTCAGTGATCGTCCTAGCCTGGGTAGTGGCTAGACTTTAAGAGGTTTTTCTTTTAGTTATTCTCGTCATGGTGGTTATTTTGAGTTAACTGAGTCTTCTAGTTTAGTATAATGCCTAGGGAATTTTCAGGGTTGTGGAGGTTTTGGTCATTTCTTGAGAGAGTGCCCTAGTCACGGAGCAATAGTTTTGTCAATTTAGATTGTTCCATCAATTTAGGTAGTTCCACCCCTAGCTAGAAATGGTATGCATGGTCGTAGAGATGGTCCCTAGGGTGTTTGTAGAGATTCTTAAGCTGTTAGGATAGGATATCAGTTAGAAGCCCAACCAAGTGGTGAGCATGGTCAGTTGTATGTAGTACCTGAGGTCGAGTCTTCAAATGTAGTTATCACATATACGATCTTGGTGTGTCGCCAGTCGTCTTTTTCTTTATTTGTTTTGGGATCCACTTATTCTTATACTACTTATTATGCCCTGTAGTTAGAGTTATCTTGGGTTTCATTATCCATGACTTTATGTGTATCTACTCTAATCAATGATTCTTTAGTAGTGGATCAGGTTTTAAGATCATGTGTTATGACTATTTAAGTGCTTGATACTTATGTTGATCTTATTGGATTAGACATTATGGATTTTGATGTGATTCTAAGCATGGATTGGTTTTCCTACTATTATGTGGTCCTAGATTATTTTGTTAAGACCGCTACCTTAGCCATGCTTGACATACCCTCGATCGTGTGGAAGGGAGTCGTTTGCCGCGAGCCTATAGGGATTATTTCTTATATTCTTATTGGGAAACTTATTTTGAGGGGTTCTTAGTCTTATCTTTCTATATAACTTAACTCTATTCCTATAGTTCATGAGTTTCTTGATGTTTTGCCTATCGATCTACCTGGTATTCCTCCTGAGCATAATATTAAGTTTATTATTAATCTTAAGTTGGGCACCCAATCTATTTTTATAGCACTTCACCATATGGCTCCTACAAAGCTTAATGAGCTAAATTGGCAGTTTTAAGATCTTTTTGGGAAGTGATTCATTAGACCAAGTGTGTCACCTTGAGGAGCTCCTATGTTATTCGTGAAGAAGAAGAATGGTTCCATGCCTATGTGTATTGATTATTTGTAGCTTAATAAGGTGATAGTTAAGAAATGATATCCTATGTCTTGCATTGATAATTTATTTGACCAGCTTCAGGGAGTAGTGGTGTTGTTAAAGAATTATTTGAGGTTCATTACTATCAGTTGCGGATTCAGGCTGAGAACATCCCAAATATGGCCTTTACAACCTGTTATGGTCATTATTAGTTACTAGTGATGACTTGGGTTGACTAATGCCCTAGTCGTGGTTGTAGATTTGATGAACTGTGTGTTTAGGACTTATTTAGATTCTTTTGTGATTGTGTTCATCATGACATCCTTGTGTATTTGAGGAGTAGAGAGGAGCATATGTAGTATTTGAGAATTGTGCTCCAAACTTTGAGAGGTCATATATTTTTTGCCAAATTCTCTAAGTGTGAGTTTCTACTTGAGCTGGTGACATTCCTAGGGAATATGGTGGCTAAGGATAGAATTATGGTAGACCCAACAAAGATCGAGGATATTTGTGATTGGTACATGCCTACTTTTCTTTTAGAGGTTTATAGTTTCATTAGTTTGGTTAGGTACCATAGATAGTTTGTTGAGAGTTTTGCTACAATTCCAGTATCGATGATAAGATTGACTTGGAAGGATGTTCCTTTTTGATGGTCTGAGGAATGAGTTAAGCTTTGGAGATCTCATGGTGTTTCTTACTTCATCCTTGATATTGGCATTTCATGTTAGGGGTGAGAGATTTAGCATGTATTGTGATGCTTCTGGTGTTGGTTTGGATTGTGTGTTTATGCAGGAGGGTCATGTTATTGCCTATGCATCAAGATAACTAAAGGTGCACGAGCGTAACTACCTTTTCATGATTTAGAGTTGGGAATGGTAGGTTTTTCGCTTAAGATTTAGAGGCATTATGTTTATGGCGTGCATTGTGAGATCTTCACAGATCATCACAGTGTTCAACATCTTATGACCTAGAGAGAGCTTAATTTAAGGCAGCATAGATACATGAAGTTTCTTAAGGATTATAACATCTCTATATTGTATCATCAGGGTAAGAAGAACATGGTAGCAAATGCCTTAAGCCAAAAAGCGGTGAGTATGGGTAGATTGGCTGGTATTTTAGCTTCTCATAGGTTGTTTTCATGGGACATTCTATCCTTAGCCAACTTGATTGTGCAACTTGATCTTTCAGAACCTAGGAGGATTATTTCTAGTATTGAGGGAAGGTATTCGCTATTTGAGCAGATATGAGGTCATTAGTTTGAGGATAAGAGGCTTTGCATCATTCATGTTCAGGTATTGAGTAGTGAGTCCAAGAGGGACACCATAAATTCTGAGGTTACTTTGAGATTTGATAGTCGCATTTATCTTTTAAGGGTTAATAACTTAATTCAGTCAATTTTGCATGAGGCTCACAACTCTAGATATTATATTCATCTGGGTACAACCAAGATGTATAGAGATTTAAGGCATTATTATTGATGGAGTGGTGTGAAGAGAGATATGGTGGACTTTGTAGCTCGTTGCCTATGTCGTCAACAGGTGAAGACCGAGTATCAGAGACCTAGTGGCTTGATTTAAAGGTTGCCAATTCTTGAGTGGAAATAAAAATGGATTGACATGGTCTTTGTTAATGGTTTTCCTCGTACCTCTCTTGGTTTAGATGGTATTCTGGTCATTGTGGATAGGTTGATGAAGTCAGAATATTTTATTCTTGTTGAAATATCCTTAATATCTTAGAGGTTAGCTCGTATCTATGTTAGTGAGATAGTCTGTTTGCACGGTATGCCTATATCTATTATTTTAGACTGGGGTTTGGTGTTCACTTCTAGCTTTTGGAAAGCTTTTTAGGAAGATTTGTGCACTCAGGTGGATCTTAGTACAACCTTTCCTTAGAATGAAAGACAGTCAAAGCAGACTATTTAGCTTCTCAAAGATATACTCTAAGCCTGTGTTATGGATTTTGGGGGTCAGTGGGAGCAATACTTAGCTTTGGCAAAGCTCACTTATAATTATAGCTAACATTTGAGTATTGATAAGGCACATTTTAAGGCTTTATATTGTAGGGGATATCATTTTTTGATTGGGTGCTTTGAGACCTCTGCGATTGACCTCACGATACTGATATGCTTCAGGAGTCATTGGATAGAGTAAGGGTGGTTGAGGATAGGTTGAGGACAACTTAGAGTAGGAAGAAGACTTATACAAATCATAGACTTTATTCCTTGATATTTGTGGTGGATTACTAGGTATTCCTCCAAGTATCTCCCATAAAGGGTGTGATAAGGTTTGGGACTAAAGATAAGCTCAACCCTAGATATATTGGACCCTTTGAGATTCTTTGCATAGTTGGTGAGGTGGCTTATGAATTATCCTTAACCCCAGATTTTTTGGTTGTTCATCTAATTTTCCATGCTTCTATGTTGCGGTGATATATTCCTGACCCTTTTCATGTTCTTAGATGGGACTCAGTTCAGTGGGATGAGGTATTGACTTTTGTGGAGTAGCCTGTGTTTATTTTGGCTAGTGATGTTAGGTGGTTGCGCACTATAGATATTTCAATAGTTAAGGTTTAGTGGAGGCATCTCCTAGTAGAGAAGGTTGGTTGGGAGATCTTGAGCGATATGTTGGTCCAATATCCTTACTTTTTCAAGGCTTCAGGTACATCCTAATCCTTTAGTTCTGTGGACAAAAGTTCTTTCAGTAGTGGATATTATAATGACCCTTTAGGTCATTTTCTGTATTTCTACTCCTTTTTTTTACGTTTAGAGAATTCCTATAGCTTCCCCCAAGTCATTTATGATTTAATGGAATTGACAGTTCAGTTACTGGGCTGTTTGTTTGATTTTTAGAGCAAATTATCTGTTTTAAAGTCTTCACTAGTTCAACTTGGCTACCGAGTGAAAACTTCAGTAAAGCAACCTCGTGTGCCACTTTTGATTGTTCCAATATCTCTGAAATATAGATTTTGGGTTGGGTGGATCCATGGAGTAGGTCCCGAGGATCCCAAACTTATTTTGGGCTATTGGCTGAAAGTTAAGAAAAATGCCAAATGGGTATAGGACCCACTTTTCATAAAAATAACCTCGAATGAAAATTTTAATTGTGGAATAGAATCTTTAACATAGAATATGATAGGGTATGATAGTTCATTTGTGTATACGCGATTCCAGATGAATCTTGAAGGGTTTGCAAATCACAAGTCTCAGCTGGTGTAGGTGCATCATGTACGCAACCAACAAGTCACTTAAGGGACCTGGCTTGGCCACCGGTATTGCATAAGTGAGGCACATCCCACATAAGGAAATGCTACTTAAGCAATACTAGTGTCGCTTATGAGATGTGTTAAGACAACAAGTGCCTCTTAAGCGACACTTATTCTCTTAAGTGATAATCGCTTAAGTGACCCGATGTCTACTTAAGCGACACCTGTGGGACTGGGAAGGATATTAATACCCCACATAGCCTAATTTTCATTAGTTTTCATCCACCCTCTATAATTTTGAACCCAACAAAATGGGAGAGCTTGAGACAATCATTTGTGGGTGATTTTTTAGCTTGGGTAAAGTTATTTTACGTGTTTCTTCTCCAAATTTATTGTAAGCTTTCATTAATTTCTCGATAGAGTCCTTCATCTTATTCTAAAATGCCTAGAATTTTGGTGTCTTGATTGTTGCATCATTAGAGATTCAAATTCACCCATTTTATGGTAAGTATTTCTTGAGCATAGGGGGTTTTATGTTGGTTTTGAAAGTGTTATTCCATAAATAGGCCCCACGTGGGATTTTTACATAATTTTGGATCCAAACCACAATAGTGCAAAATGGGTATCGTTGTTATCATTTTGATGACTAGATTGTGATTTTAATAGCGTTGCACCTTGTAAAAGCTTCTTAGAAAAAAAAATCAGTGGTTTGCAAATTCCTCGAGCTTTTCTTTAGCATCCAAGTAGGCTACGTTTACCCTATTCATAGATTGAGCTATTTTGTAGTATAATTATGATAATATTCTAGATATGGGATGAGATTTAGGTATTGGGGGTGTGATTGAAAATATTTGGATTAGTTGGATTGTTCAAGTTATCTTGAAAGCATAATTTAGGTTTAATTGACTTAGTTGTTCATGATTTAGGGAGAATTGTTTTCTTAAGGCTAATTAGGGCTTATTTAACATCATGAAATAAATTTTGATACCGTATCCTAGTCTGAGGTAGTACTTTCCTAAAAAATGGATTCAAGGACTAGAAGTGGGCAACTTCGACCAACCTTAAGCCAAGACTTGTGTTAGCTTTTGTAGACTGATTTATCCTCGTTTTACCCCTTTTTAGTGATTGTTTTGGGAAATTAATGAGATTCAATATTTAAGTGGGATGCTATTTTAGAAGTGGGAGTTGATGCTAAATTCGGGTAAAATTTGGTGGTTTATTGATATAGTTTACTTATATGTTTTATTAGCATGGCATATGGTTATGGTCTATTTATATGAGTTTCGAATCAAGTCTGGTAATTATTGATGATATTGATACTATGAGGTCTGGTTCAAGTTCGGGTAATAATGTTATAATGTTGATACTATTAAGGATGATATGATGATAAGGATATGAGTTTTTGTTCGAGTCCGGCATTGGGAGTTATGAATGATATGATCGGTATGGATAGTTTGATGGTTATAGTTCATATTCGGTAGAGTTATGAATCTGCAGTTGTTTATTTCTCTTTGATTGTACCTTCCTGGCTTATGGAGACCTACATTAGGTTATTTAGTTTTTTGCACTTATAGGCTTATGGGGGACAATTTTGTAGTTATAGCTGTGTGATCTTTATGTTACTATCCCAAATTTATTTATTTATTCATGTACAATAGTTTTGGAGCTTATTTCCAGGTTTTTCCATTTTTCTTGACTTAGCTTATTTAATCTTGCATTTTATCTTATTTACATAATGATTTAGTTTAGTCGGTTGATGATGCCTTCTGAGTACCTATTGTTTTGGTACTCATACTACAGTTCTGTACCTTTTTTTATGAAGATATGAGTACTAGTAGCATTCATGATAATTTTCCTAAGTTGATTTCGGAGATAGGGTGAGCTCTCAAAGCCAGAGTTACTATTTTTCTTTCAATTTATCCATGTATAGTCTTTCATTTTTGAGATAGATTTTATTTGACTATTCAGTACTGATATTTCAATTATAGCAACTCTTGTGTCGACATTACTGAGTCTTGGGATGTTTGTTGATATTTATCTATCTATTAGGCTGTTATGATTGTTTTATTCCTAATTTAAGTATTTAGTTGTTCATTTCTGGCTTTTAGCCCATTTTTTTCAAGTTAGCCCATTTCTTAAAGCTTTAGGCTACGATTTGGCTTACCTACTACCGAGATAAAGTAGGTGCCATCTTGACTCGTAAATTCGGTTGTGATAGTTTCCCCAAGCTTTGGTCAAGGACCATTGCAGCGGTGAGATTCCCATTGCAGTTAGAGCATCATAGCAGTTGAACTCTAGCATAGCAGTCGAACTCCTGCATAGCATATCTAGACAAATCATCAGGGGTCACTATAGTGAGACTTATTTTTCTGTGACTCCTATTTTTCCTTGGAAGATCAGTTGTAGCGAGAAAATGTCCACTTCAGTAGATGATGCAATGCAGAATGCATGTTTAAGTCACTTATTATGAGTTTCATGTCATAAACTTCAAACTTTATTCCACTACTCAAGATAGACAATTTTACCAAGGTTAAGGTGGATTATCTCTTTGATATAAAAATCCCATCGAAATCTTTGCTTAGTAATTCGTTAACATCATAGCATTGTTAAGGAGATTGTAATGGGGAATTATAATAGAATCCTAGGTTCATGAAAGGTGTAGAAAAAATATATGGGTAGATATACTAATCACCTAGAATGTTTTCTAGGATGTGACCCTTCCTAGTATGAATTTGTTGTCCTTAAACATGATTTTTTGTGATTAGAACCTCAAGTTCAACAAAATTAGGATCTTTAGCATAAAATTGTATTAAATGATGTAATTTGAGTAAAATCTCCATGAATTGAGAAAATATGAGTATTATGGAGTTATTTGATGGTTGATTGACTCTTTGATAATATTATAAACCATGTATAAAGAAAAATTAGTGGGGTTGAAATCCTAAAGCATATATTTGATGTATAGGCAAGTAATTACTCTTATGATTATTTGTTTTAGACTTCGAACATTCATAAGAATTGTGGAAATTAAAAGCTTCTATGATTCGACTTGCTTGATTCAGGTTCTTTGAATGATGTAGGTTATAATTTATGTGGATTTAGACTTATTTTAGTCTTTTTGAACTAATAAGTATATTTGTTGATATGTGAACATAAAATATGGTTGATTATTTATTTGGCTTGACAATGCTTGCATGAATAAGCTTATAAATGTTTACACTTGTCTTCAAACTATTTATAAGAATGATGTACACTTATTAAACTTACCATTTACTTGCTTATAATACTCATATATATATGTATATATATATATGAATATGAGAATATATTAATATGTGTTGAAAGAGGTTGAGAATATAGATACTATTCTACTGTTAAGTGGCTCGAGTTTAATGTGAGATTATGAAAAACTGATTATGTTATAGAATGGGTACCATGTCGGTAAACTACATGGACACTAGGTTGTCTCTTGTAGGTCTTCACTAGTAGGGTAGAATAAGACCTTTTAGCATGTGTGTATATGTAAGTTATTCTTGTGAATTTTGATGTGGTACAGAGTGGGACTATTGAGATGCAGAAACTATACAGTTATAAGATTTGTGTAGGCATGTATTTGTGTTTTTGATGTAACTGCATTATATTTTCAGAGTTTGCAATGATTTATTATATCTATTGGATGACTTATATGTCCTTTATTTGTGATGTATGTAGATTTGGGGTGATTTACCTAGAGCTAATGTATTCGTTGGATTATATGTTGATGTTCCTATTTACTTGTCATATTTGATTCTTGATATATACTTGATTCAATTTTGAGTCGACTTATGACACCTACCAATACATAGTATTTGTATTGATACTACTCCTATATTTCTTCTTTTTTTGAGTGCACACAATTTCTTGTCACGATCCTATTTATTAGTCATGATGGAACCTACTATATACCGCCAGTAGGCAAACTATATCACAGCCTGAAGCTTGACGCAATGTGCTAACTTGGTGTAAAATGGTCTAAAGGTCAAAAATTAACAATTAAAGACTTAAATAGCAACAATACATGCATAAAGTTCTAATAGATTGATAGAAAATCAACAATCATCCCAAGACTCTGTAATGTCGGTACAAGAGCTACTACAAATATACTATAAGTACTGAATAGTCAAATACAATGTCTTGAAGATGAAAGACTAGAAATAGATAAATATAAGGAAAAAGGGTAACTCTGACTTCAAGAGCTCACCCAATCTCCAAAATCAACCTTGCATGAATGTCAAATCGACAGAGGAAACTAGTACTCAAATCTGCACTAAAAATGTAAGAAAGTGTAGTATGAGTATCTAAAACACGGGAAATTAGTAGGCATCATTGGTTGATTGAGCTAAATCGTGATAAAAATATAATAAGATGCAAGATAAAATAAGCAAAGTTAAGGTAAAAGGGTCAAACCAGGAAATACGCTCCAACACCATTGTTTATAAATAAACAAATGTCTTTGAGATAATAACATAAACATAACACAATTATATCTACAAGATTGAACCACATAAGCGTATAAATGCAGAAAAGTAAATAATCCAACGCAGGCCCCTATAAGCCTGTAGGGTATAATAAAGGAAACTAAGCAAACGACCAGCTGTAAATCACCAAATTATCATGCCATTACTAAGAATCCATCCTAATCATATTATCTCATATATAATTTCCAATGCTGGACTTGAACTCGAATTCAATACTATCATCATTTGTAGGGTCTGAACCATAACTCATATTATCAAGATTATGAAAAATTGTCATACCCGAACCAAAACTCACATTTGTAAATAGTTTCAACGAATCATATCAACAAGCCATACCGATAACCCAACCCAATAGAATATACAAATTCTTCATCTATTAAGTAATGCCAATAATCATGCCCATAGGTCATGTCAATAGTCATGATCATAAGTTATTTCATTAATCGTATCTATAAGCCACCAATTAGATCTATTAGCCATTAATCATATCTGTAATGCATAACATATATTTGATCTATATCATATCTATAAGCGATTAATCACTAATCACGTCAATATCTATATTATTAAACATATCGATAGGCCATATTAGTAATAATATCCGAAATCCATATCAATAACCATATGTATATAATTCATATTATTATTCATATCATAGATCATCTCATTAATCATACCCAGAAGCCATATCAATAATCATATGTATATAAGTTATATCATATCTATAAATCATATTAGTGATCATACCCAGAAGCCATACCAATAATCATATGCAGATAAGTCATATCATATCTATAAATCATAAGATTGATCATATCCGAAAGTCATATCAATAATCATATGTAGATATGTCATATCATATTTATAATTTATATCATACTTGAAAGCCATATCAATAATTATATGTAAATAAGTCATATCATATCTATAAATTATATCATCAATCTTACCCAGAAGCCATATCAATATCATATGTATATATAAGACATATCATAAATCAATACCTGAAATTAGCATTAATCTAGCAATATCCAACCACAACCTCATTAAATATAGTCAATTCCCTAAACACATAAACCAAACATTTATAAGGGTATACCATAATAGAATAAGTCTACAAAGCTAAGACAAGTCTTGGCCTAAGGTGGGTCAGAGGGGCCCATTTCTAATCCCCAAAATCTGTTTTAGACAACTTCTACCTTGGATTAAGCTAAGGTATATAAATCCATTTATAGGTGTTTAATAGGCCATAAATAGACTAATAATAGTAATCCTTCTCAAATACGAACAACTAAGTCAATCCCAACTAAAATAATAGCAACTAAGGTAATTTACCTTAACTTAAGCATCTTAGGTCAATTTCATCCTAAAACATAAATTACAAAGGCAATTTCACATAGCTTGAATAACTAAGGCATTTCTATTCTAAACATGAGTCATGAAGCCCAAACCATCTAAGAGATGAATAACTAATATAGTTACTCCAATTTATGATTTTAAGATAGCTTAAACGGTCCAACTAAATCAAAATTCTTATTAATACATCTAACACCTAAATCCCACTCCATATCTAGTATAATTTATAATCATACGATGAGATAACTCAATCTATAAATAAGGTAAACATAGCCTATATGGACGCCAAAGAAGAGCACGAAGAATATGTTAAATTACTGATTTTCTATTTTAAGAAACTTCCACAAGGTGCCACACTTTTAAAATCACAATCCACTCATCAAAATGAGAACAATGATACTTGTGTTTCTCTATTCTTTGGGTCCAAGATTACATAAAAATCCTATGTGGGTCCCATTTATGAAATCACACATTTTAACTAACACACCGTCTCTCTATGATTAAGCAACCTTTACCCTCAAAATGGGTGAATTCAGAGATGTAATGGTGCTACAACCAAGCCACAAAGATTTTAGAGATTTTAGCAAAAGTATGGAGAAATCAACCATGAAAATAATGGAATCTTACTGCAAATTCGATGGGAAACAACATAAATTAATGATACTAAAGATCCACAATCACCCACAACTGATATTCCCAATGACTCCCACTTTTTAGGGTTTAAGGTTCTAAAGAATGTATGAACAAGTGAAAAATTGGGATAAATCGGTATTTATACCCTTCCCAGGTACACGGGTATGACTTAAGAAAACTTTGGGTTTCTTAAGAGATACTCATGCTCTGGCATGCCTGTCGCTTACACGATCAATAGATTGCTTACGTGATATCTGGCTGCCTAAGAAAATGTCCCAAACGCGACATAAGTATCACTTATGCGATAGCACCCACACTGTCAATCCATTCAGTTTGTAGACAAAATATATCATATAAGAGATACTTACTGGGGTTTGACTGATTTCTTAAGTGATCAGAGGCATTGTTGAAGTGATGCACCAGCGCTAGCTGAGACTTAGATAAATTTCAAGTCTCTGCCAACCCCTCAGAATTTATCCAAAATCCTTTATACATAAATAAACAATACTACCCTATCAAATTTGATGTTTCAGACTCAATGCCGTAGTTAAAATTTCCATTCAAGGTTGGTTAGATGAAAGTGAGTCCGACACTCATTTATCATTTTTCTTAACTTCCAACCAATAGACCAAAATGAGACAGAGAGCCTTGGGACTCAAATCAAGAGTCTACCTAACATAAAATCAAACTTCCTAAGCTATTGGAACTGACAGAATTATTATACAAGGTCGTTTAACTAGAGTTTTCACCCGATAGCTAATTTTAACTAGCGAAGCCTTCAAACTTGAGAATTAGCTCTAAAAACCAAAAGAACTTTCCAGTAACCAAACTGTCATTTCTAGCAAGTTATAAATGAATTGGGGACGCTATAGGAAAGATCTAAATGGTAAAAATAAGCAAAAATACAGAAAATAACCTGAAGGGTCATTACAGTTCCAGAAATTTTGTTGCTACCTTATATCTAGCATTGTTCAATTGACCGATTCGAGTGTGGAAACTCCCATTTAGGCTGCCACAGATTTTCTTAGTTACATATGTCTTTCTCTAAACAATGTTACTTATTATTTATTTTTTACTACTCTTAGACACTATTATGTTAGCAATCTTTCTTCGATGACTTTTGGATCTTGGGTATGTAATAGTTATAATTTCCACACATTATAAGTTTGAGATTATCATTATCACTATGTTTGCAATTTTTTATTATTTAATTAATTGGTGAAACTTGTGTTTGATGGTTCACTTACCAGAGGGTTAGTGTGGGTGCTACTCGTGTCTCTTTGAGTTATGACATCAAGATACTTATTTCTCAAGTGGCCCATCTTTATTATAATAGTAATCATATCTTAAATACTAGTAAAAGATGTCTAGTAAGAGTGAAAATGTCTAGTACAACAATAAACATTGCAAAATATATTTTTTGGTATCATATCCACTAAAACACTTTTCCCGTGTGGTAACACCTATTTCAAAATCATGTATAAACTACGCAGGTTAGGAAAACACAAATTTCGATAAGGTTACTAATCATACTACTCATGGAAAAATACCAAACTCATCACCTCAAACAGTTCATTTGACTTTGTTCGATCAATTTGTAGTCACATCAAATCAATCTTTTGACTTTCTTCGATAAATTTATAATCACATCATATCAAATTTTTGTTGATTTATTTTTTTAAGCTAATTCATAACTAGTTTAGATTACCCAAACCTTGAGATTAAAGCTTTGGCTCTCAACCCATTAATATACATCAATTTATCAACTCTAACATTTTGACCAAAATGATAATATTGGTCATCCACGCTAGAGCCTATTGAAAGTGGCACCAACTAGGATCGTTATAAATAACTTTTGACAAGGATTTGAGTTTGACTATTACACTCAATTATTTAGAATATGAGTCTGAGTTGTTCAACTAACCAGTATCTTATCTTACCATTCAGAATAAAATAATTTGTTCTTATCATGAAAAAATTTAATACCTAGTTCTATATTAATCAAAACAATATCTTGAAATCAGAACTAACTGTGATTTTATCTTCCTTAAAAGATGGATTTTAATTCATTATTGGCATTGCCATGCTGCGTTGATTATTATTTTTCTCCTACTCAAACTCTTAAAGTTTTATTTTCTTTTTGTTGCATTGTTTTCATTGGGATACGCTAAATTTCCCGCTTTCCCACTTTTGTACGTTCCTCAAGGGACAAAACACATTAACTTTTTAAAGTCTTTGTATGAGTAATTCCTCTTTAAACACTTCACATCTTTTTCCTTTAACGACTTAAATACTAATTTTATCATAAGAGGTTGTAGTCATATAAATTTTATTCAAATTAAATTTGAAATATATTAGTCCAAATAAATATGATTGGATTAATTAATTAAATCTAAATAAAAATTGATTTAATCAAAGTCCAATTTTTGTTGGCTTAATCCATTAATTTAGGCTACAAATGATTAACCACACTATAATAAGCCTAAAAGCCTAAATTGTCATTATATTCTAGAGGTCCAATTTGGTGCCACATGTCAAATGACGTGGCATGCCAAGTCAAGTGAAGGAACCAATAAGAGCATGTCACATATCAAAATGATGTAGAAGGCCTAGTGAGATCAAAAGCCCATAAAATATGCCATGTCACTTAGATTTGATTGGTCAAAAAAAATCTACCTTCACCATGACTCTTTTCTTCCTACAACTTTCAATAGGGGCCTCATAATTCAGAAAAGGGACCAACAATTCTAAGAAGAAATAAGAGAGAGCTCGTGGATCAAAAACCATAGATTTCTCTACAAATTTAAGCATTCAAGATCAGTTTATCAAGATTCAAGATCTAGACCACATGATTCAAGAACATGTTCAAAGGCCCTTGAATTCAAGTATAAGTCGAGATCAAGTTCATCAAATTTTCAAACCAAGACTCAAAATCAAGACCACCTGATTTAAGAAGAAGCTCAAAAGCCCTTGAATTCAAGTACAAGTCAAGATCAAATCCATCAAATTCAAAAATCAAGTTCAAATTTAAGATCATGCTTGAAGCCCTTTAATTTATATTTGAAAAGACAAATCAGAGGATTCATAGAGATTTTGACACTCAAATATTGAAATCAATAAAATGATTGTTGCAATATTATTCTTATCTTGAGGATTAATTTTCGATCTCAAAATTTTATTGTCCAACAAATTCTAGCATGCCCAGTGGGACGATCTCTACATCTCATCTTAAATTTTCCAACGTCAAGGTTTAAGAACACTAAAATAATTTCTAAGGAGGCTAATGTCCAATCAACTACTTGTAAAGCTACTGACTCTAAATTTTCTATTGAAGTAGAAAGCATCCTTGGTATACTTTTAAAAGCTTTAGAGTTGTCACAAGGAGTAAGGCCAACATGCTAGGACAACAAACACATCAACTGTCATTCGTGCAAACTCCAATTTTTAGATCTTCAACCCCAAAAGAAGAGAGATCCCATGCAAGTTCTTTAGGAGAAGAAAACAACGTGGAAGAAATATTAAAGAAGACTCTAACTCTACTTGAGCACTCTGTTTGAAATACTTAAGCATAAGAAATGATGGTCGTTCAACCAACACATTATCTCCACTTACAGCACGTAAGAAGCACTTAAAATATCAACTTATGTAATAATTCATGTTACTCTCCAACTTCTCCAGTGATGATGCAAGTAATGGTAATTGATAACTCATCTATGGATGAGCACTTGCAAACCTGACAAAAGCAGTTAGGGTCTGACTGAATATATGCAAAACCAAGATGCTTGGATTGATTAGTTGGTGGATAGGATGTATGTATTAATAGATGGAGAGTCTAGCCATGCACCTGGGAAAGTGACAGATTTTGTGAGACATATCATCCTATAAAACAAACACCACCTATTAAGTAGGTATAAGTTTCTTCTAGTTGGATGATCCCGATTGCTCAATTGAAATAGTTCATTAAAGGGAATCTCAAATACAAGTATAATGATGTCACCAATTCTTTCCTCAAGCCCTACACTGCAAGGATTGATAGCCTCAAAATGTCTGTCGTCTATCAACCCCTCAAATTTCAACAATTTGAGGGCAAGGGGAACCCAAAGCAACATGTCTTGCACTTTGTTGAGACATGTATTAATGTTGGAACCTATAGTCACTATCTTGTAAAACAATTTATTTGTTCTCTAATGGAAAATACCTTTAATTGATACATGGACTTTGAGCCTAATTACATCGATAACTGGGAGAAATTGGAGCATGAGTTCCTGAATCGCTTCTATAGCACAAGGCACACAGTGAGCATGGTAGATCTCACAAATACCAGTAAAAGAAAGGATGATCCAATCAATGGAGAAATACGAGTCTAAATTACAAAGACAGGCTTGGTAAAACTTTTGCAATGGGGATTTGCATCCGAGGAATGTATTGGGAGCTTCTCTATATCTTGCAAGGCATTAAGCCAAAATCCTTTAAAGAGTTAGCTATACGTGCTCACAATATAGAGTTGAGCATGAATTATGCCAAAAAGGAGTAGCACCTATCCACGACCCTCATAGAGGAAAGAAAAAACTAAGAACCTAAAAAATAGAGCAAGTTTTTCCTTAAAAATGAAAACAAAGAACCCATGAATATCGATGTGACTTCTGTGAAGTTCACCACAAAGGTGAGAAAAAATAGAAGTGTGAAGAAAACTTTTAGAGCATGTCTAAATCAAAAGTTAACTTCGAAGGAGATGCAAGAAAAGGAATACCCCTACATTGATTCTGATGTTGCTGAAATTTTCAATGAGCTTCTTCAGCATAAAATTATTGATGTACCAGAGATAAAGCGGCCAAAAAAAGCTGGAAGAACCAATGACCCAAATTATTGCAAGTATTATAGGCTAGCGGGTCACCCCTCTAGAAAAATATTTTGTCTTCAGGGACAAAGTCATGCAATTGGAAAATAAGAAGAAGATCTTTTACGTTGATGAGAGGGCCAGTTCTTATCAAATATCAATCACTTTTGGATCACTCGATCCGGTCCAAATATACTTTGAAAGTATAAGAGGAACCATTAGAGAATGAAAAGTCTTCAGTTGATAAAGGTTGGACTTTAGTAACCTGGCACGGATGCAAGAATAAGGATCTATAAAAAGAGTCATCCAACCAGCCAACTAGAAAGAGGATTGTGAAGAAAATGAGAAAATAGAGGTTGGTTCAACTTTTGAAGAAGACAAGGGTAGAGGAGCATCACCACCAAAAACCACGATGTCTTATTACTTTGTAAGCGTTATTGCCAAGTTGGTTCCATACAAGGATTTCTCAAGTCAACCATGAGGCATCTTGGTTTAATACTAGCAAGGAAGGAGCAAAGGGTGAAACCCCAGATTGAAGTTCCTTCGTCCTATGAAAATCATACTAAACCTCTTAGGAAAGAGGCACATGTAAGTGATACAAATATCATATTTACAAATAATGATCTTCTACTCGGTGAAACCCTACACGATTATCCCTTATATATGTTAGGTCATATTCTAAGAAAGAAGGTAAATAAAATCTTGATAAATGAGGGATCTAGAGTCAATATTCTTCCTATTTGCATAATGAATGAACTTGGCATCACTACTGATAAATTTACTGAAAGTAATTTTATGAACCAAAGTTTCTACCAAGGGGGTCAGAGAGCCGTAGGATCTATGAAGTTAGGAATTCGTATAAATAATTTGCAATTAAATGCATTGATGCATGTGATGGATGCCAAAACTTCATACAATATATTTCTTGGTAGGCCTTTGGATACACGAGAAAAAAAATTTCTCATCCTCTTTACTATGAATGCATAAAGTATCTCGAAGGTGGAGAGAAAAGAAAGATAGTTGTTGATGATAAGCTATTCACTAAAGTTAAGTCGCACTTTGTCGATGCAAAATTCTACTTGAAGAATTAAGTTGTGAATAAGAAAAGGGTTGATGATGTCACAAAGACCTCTTGTGATTATATTTCAGCTAACAAGGTTATGTGAGATATAAAAAGATTAACCACCAAGAAGCTTCTCTCTAATTCAAATAAAGAAAGCATAGCATCCACGCAAAAAAAGATAATTATTGTTCTCTGCTACGTACCAAAGGTAAATAATGAAAAAGATCAATCATCCAATCCCCAAAATAATATTCTAGGAGGGATAACTCAACCTATCAAGAAGATTGATGCAATAAATCCCTCCTCAAGGATACTGGGAGAATTTATGACTCAAAATCCATCGTAAGAGAAAACACTCTCTATAAAGTGTACAAAAGAAGACTCAAATCCAAATGCATACAAGCTATATGTAAAGTTTATGTATAATCCTAATGAGCCATCAAGGTTGGGTAAACTTTCATCAAAAAATGTAACCACGCAGGCACGTAAAGGCTCAGGGTACATGCAGCCACCTCCAGTTCACATCTCCATAAGAAGGGAAGTTAACAACTAGATCACTGTGGAAGAGGAGTATACTATTTTAACCAAAACGTTTTCTATGTTTGATCGACTAGGAGAATCAACTATAAGAACTTCTATGTTTGAGAGGTTGGACCCACTAATATGATGAAAATCAACAAGCGTCGGGGAAGTAGTCTAAACACGATAATGCATTTTTCATCTAGGATCCAGAAGGATTTCCAAAGTTTGATTCCTTATAGAATGAGTCGAAAGATGGAACTCATGGTTTCACGCAAGGAGGTGCAAAAAGTAAAGTCTCATACTATGGTTTATACTAAGAAACCTAAGGAAGATGAAGAGAATGTAGGCTCTTTAAGTCATATACAATCTAAGATGAGGATGATGTCTTATCTCAAATGAAGGTTGCTAAAGAGCTGAAAGATATTTCCTAGTGTTTCCATATTTTAATATTGATGATGATCCTGAAGACGAGGAAGCTTCTGGAGATGCTCCATCGCAACTTGAAGAAGGAGTGAAGGCAATAATAGATCTCTTTAAGAAAGTCAATTGTGGCACTGATGAAGACCCAAGACCAACTTACCTGAGTGCTTTCCTAGAAATGGATGAAGAAATAGCTTATATGGATATACTTAGAGAGTATAGGGATGTATTTGTTTTGATTTACAGGGAGATGCCATGCTTATATCCTAAAGTAGTACTCCATCAGCTAGTGGTGAACAATGGTTCTCGCCCTGTTAAGCAAGACCAAAGATTTTTTAGGCTGGAATTGGTCCCATTGATTAAAAATAAGGTTAAAAAACTCATTGATGTCTACTTTATTCATAAATTTAAATACCCCACATGGATTTCAAGTATTTTTCCTTTGTGTAACACCCCATATTTTTGGGCTAGACTTTGAAGCATCTTTCTTATGTGTGTAAACTATAATCCAATGATTTACTTTCGAATTCATGTGTCATGAAAATCCTAGTGTGTGAAGTGCTTTATAGGTGAAAATTGTTCATCGGAATCACTTAGAAAAAAGTTGAGCTAAGAGCCTTTGATTCGTCCAAAGGCTAGTATTTGATTCTACAAGGGTCTAATTTGAACGTATATAACTTTTGATATATGTAGAATTTTACATCTAATTACACACTGAATTGTAGATAATTGAGTCAGTTTTTCAATGATACGACGAACCGGTAGAACTATATGAGGGGCATTATAATCAGGAGCAGGGACCCTAGATCGAGTATGAACTCTATAAATAGGGCGAGTTCTATACATATTATCCTCAAGTGGGATAGAGGTCTTTCCATGAGCATCAGATCATTGAGAAGACATGATCTAAAATGTGAACAAATAGAAATTAGATGAGTTTTCAAGACCTTAGACTCATAACTTGAAAATAGATCATAAGAAAAGAGAAACTTTCTTAAATGTCTCGTAGCCTCTCCCTTATAATTATGGAACACTACTAACACATAAAAGAGACTGACATGACTTTGTATACACCGAATGACCATAAACGTAGGCTCTAATACCAAGATAGTCATGACCCAAACTAGGGCCTAGTCGTGATGGGTTTCTCAAGTCCATCATGGATCGGAGACCACCCCAATTAGCTTAGCCAGTAAGAATATGATACAGTTAGCAGAAGATCAGTTTCAAACATATAACAAGATAGATAAATTAATAATAAGAGGGATCTATGAATCCATTACACAATCCACCCACACTTTATCCACAAAGACTCTAAGAAACCAAATGTCATCCTAAGTTGGGATATTCCCCCGACCATAGACAAAAATCCACCAAAATAGTCTAAGACATAAGTAAAGAAAAACCATGAAATAAAGTCCTTTCAGAGGATGGAAGCTCACCACATCGAAGATGACTCTCAGACAATCCAAAAATCGCCTACCACTGAGAAAAGAAATAGAAGTGTCTTTGGACCCTGCATCACATTGAGATACAACATATGAGGATGGTTAGTAGGGTAAGTTCTAACATGTAACTCAAGAAAGTGATAAAATAATTCCATGATCAATCGATCCAAAACCCTATGCACACAATCACATATATATAGATAGTATTTTGGAATAGTGAATTAGGTTTAGCATGAAGTTTAAAACAGTAGACTTTAATGGGTAGCTATCTCGTCATCTAGGAACCCATAGGATATATGGATTCATCTTCCCCTGATGAAAAGTCCACAGTAAGTCTTAACCACATGAGCCAGAGATTTCAAAAGAAGACCAGGGAATGCCCCGACCCCACGCTATTCAAGGATTTTATATATATATATATATATGTATGTATGAATGTATATAAGCATGAACTTTGCACACGGTCTTCAAGGCCCCCATATCGGCAAATATGGTTTCAAAAGTTTGTCTTTCTTAAGTCTTACCCCTCCATGGTAAGCTACACATTCCCTTGTTAAGCCCAATTAAAAATGTTTAAACATTCCCATTCATTAACCAAGAATCATACACTACGGCATATACTTCTGATATCGTCATACCAACTATGATTACAAGCTAATATCATTATGTCATTCAAATTATTCATAACCTTGGGGGAATACAACGACCCTCGTGATTTATTAAGTTAAATTTTGGGGAATGCCACGACCCCTGTAATTTCAGTTTAAAAGCAAAACATGACCACGAGGCCTTTTCAAAACCATTTGTATTCCATTTAGCCATTAATGCCATACAATAGTTCCAAAATTGATTTTAATATGCATATCTCCATATTTCAAAATTAATTCAAAAAGTGGGTTGAGGTTAATACCAAATCCAAACCAAAAACATCAATTAGGGGTAGTACCTCAACCCCATCCCATATTACCATACCCATGTATCTAATGAGTTAAAAAGCATCAATAAAGCATAAATAATACATATAAAATCACGGGAACACCTTCCAAATAACAATCATCCAAAACCCTCAACCTATGTTCCGAAACCAATATTTAAAACTTTGTAAATATCAACATTGCATGCCATAGATAAATCATAAGTTTGTAGGGAAGAGATAAATACCTGAGAATATCAAAAATTTGGAGAAGAAAGAATAAAGATTGACCCCTAGATATTCAATACCTTGAAAACCTGAGTTGTTCTTTCTTGAAGAATTAGGGAGAGTTTGAAAGAAGTTTACGATTGTCATAATGATGAAAATAAACCCCTTCAGATGCTATATGGATGTGGGTTATGATGGAGGAAAGAGGGAAATGACTAAAGTACCCTTAATTAAAAGTGCAGGAAATTAGTTGCCAGTTGTTATGAGTTATGTCATGAATTGTGATCACTGGGTATGAGTCATTTCCCTAGAATCATTGTCTTGGTAGTGACTCAGGGTAGCCTTTGCTTTCTTGGTCATGAGTCACACCCTAAGACTCGTGACCTGACCTTACGGTTCACAGGGTCCTAGTCGTACTTTGGTTAGAAACTTTGGCTACTCCACTGGTTTAGTCAAGAGTCCCTTCCAATGACTCGTGACCACAACTTACAAATCGTAAGGTGCTAGTCTTAGATTGGGCAGTGAGCTCAAAACTTAGAAATTTCAGAGGCAAAAATCAAGGGTGTTATAATGGGTTCATCACCCCTTGATTAAAAGGTCCCCACACATGTTGGCCGCACGGACTAGGAAAATAATGAGGAAAGGCCAGGGAATCCATGACTACAAACATTCCAATATATATATATAGTGTGTGAACTATACACACGGTCACCAAGACCCTAATATCGGTAAACATGATTTCTAGTAGCGGTCCTCCTAGGACCTCCAACTTCTATGGTAAACTACAAGCCCCCATTTAAGCCTATGTTAAAACAATTTACATATTCCTATTCATTCACCAAAGAGTCTTTTAATTAGGCATTTACCATTGTAATCATCATACCAAATAAAGTTAAGATTGCAAGCCAATTTCAATATGTCATTCCAGAACCAATTAGCCAAATTGACTCCAAAGTTTTAACTTAAAACCAATCCATGACCACCAAGACCTTCCAAAATCCTTTTTAAGTTCTATTAACTTTTTATGCAATGCAGGATTTCAAAACTTAGTTAAACCAAGTGTATTACCATGTTCAAAACCAATTTCACAAGTTGGGTTTGGGGTGAGGCTAATTCTAAACTTTTAAACTATAAAGTTTAGGGAAACCCATGTTCTCCATTCTAATTCCCCCAGTCATGCATTTATTTAGTTCAAAACCACAAGATAACACACAAGTAACCAATTCAAAATCATAGGAAAATTAATTTGTATGATAACCCTTCCAAACCACTCAACCCATATTCAAAATCCAATAATTAAAACCACATGGATAATAATTAAACACATGCTTCATATAAAAATGATTAAGGAAGGAGATACATGCATGAAACACATAATAATTTATAATCAATTAGATGTTTGGAGCCCGAATGATGAATGCACAGTACCATGCCAATATCACGGAGGGTAACCTTCGAGATACAGTGATATTGCAAAGGCACACTGCCTCAGCGTTTCAAAATAGCCCTGAACCCTTTCTAAAAATTTTGAAACTTTCCCAAATCACCCTTTTAATACCATTTAACATAATTTAAGTTAAAAATTGATATTATAAATACGGGAAGGTCAAAAATAAATTTATCAAATTTTTTAAGGGTCTTATAAAATAG
This sequence comes from Capsicum pubescens, assembly GCA_030864215.1. Classification (NCBI taxonomy): domain Eukaryota; kingdom Viridiplantae; phylum Streptophyta; class Magnoliopsida; order Solanales; family Solanaceae; genus Capsicum; species Capsicum pubescens. The sequence continues at coordinate 153,971,559 of CM061549.1, read as the reverse complement.
GGCCTGATAATTCAAAAAGGGACCAACAATTCTAAGAAGAAGCAAGAGAGAGCTTGAGGATCAAATGTCATAGATTTCTCTACATATTCAGGCATTAAAGATCAGTTCATCGAGATTCGAGATCTAGAACAAAATTTAAGAACAAGCTCAAAGGACCTTTGATGCAAGTACAAGTCAAGATCAAGTTTATCAAATTCGTAAATCATGATTCAAGTCAAGACCACAAGATTCAAGAACAATCTCAAAAGCCCTTGAATTCAAGTACAAGTCAAGATCAAATCTCTTGAATTTATATTTAAAAAGATGAATCAGAGGATTCATAGAGATTTTAACACTCACATATTAAAATCAATAAAATGATTATTGCAATATTTTTACTGTCCCGATTATTATTTCTAGTCTCAAAATTTTATTGTCCAACAGAGGTATTACAATATTTGTGTAAGAAAGTCATTACAAATAGTTTGTATTTTTCGTTAAATAGTTCTTGTTTGCTTTCCTATTTATGAGATTTGAATGATAAACATTTGAAAATATATTTTTTCTATTTTTTTAATCAAACGTATGAAAATTTTTTTTGTTAAATTGATAATTTTCATTTTAAAATTTTATAAAAGTAACTCTGAAAAGTGTTTTATTCATAGTTTTTGTTTATGTTTTTATTATGATACTAGTTACGCTTGCGTGCTTTGAATGTGTATTGTCATAATTAATAATAAATTTATATAAAAAAATAAAAAACTTTTTTGTATACATTATCTTATTAAGTACAAAACTTAAAATATTTGGTAAAACTTTTAAGATAAAAAGTGTACAAAATATCGCCTACTTTAATATACTTATGTTTTCTCTTTTAAGATAAAAAGATCTTTCTTACTCTAATTTGGAACATAAAAGTGTACTAATATATAAAAAATAAAAAATAAAAAATATTGGGAGGATAATTTTCCCCTAAATAAGATATCATTTGAGGACGACATTGAAAAATTATTTGTATTGTGTAGACAAGAATAGTACTCAATGTATAGAAGTCCAAATCTTTTCCTCTAAGAAAGAGTTACCTAAATATGAAAGATTCTAATTTTTCTTTCATAAATTGTTTATAATGTTTTACATAATACATATTTTAGTGAATTTATTTAAGTAATATAAAATATAAATATTAAAATGCATAAGTGCAAGGCGGGGTTTATAAAATAAATCAATCTACTACTTTAGTGCTTAGTCTTTCCTTTTAAATGTCTACTAACTCTGGGTTATCTCATGATTTGCATATATACACATATATGTAGGCTTTTACCTAGTTTCTCCTAATATATCACACCATATTTATAATAACTCATCACATCATTATAGTGTTGGTTAGGGTGTAAATTTCCAAATAGAGTTTTCCTTAAGGCGAGAGTTGTAAAAATCTCAAGTTATGATGGTTCTGAGGGAAATCAAGTTCTATGTGGTTTAGAGATTATTGGTGTTTAGTGGTATAGTGTTTGATGGTTTTGAGGTGATAGAATCATGATAAAGATGGGATATCATGGTACATAGAACCTTTTAGAGTAGGGAACAAGTTTATAGAACTTAGTTATGGAATTTTCTATGATAGGGATAGATTCAGGTTGTCATATTTCTAGGAGGGTGTTGTGAAATGAGGGAAAGGTAATAGTTTCTCCGACTCTTTACTAGCCAATATTTCAGCGGTTCCCTCAATACTGTAGTGATCAGCCTACTACTGTAGTGATATACGAGGATTTTTTTGGACCACCATAGAGGGAAACTGCTCATCATAGCATAATCATTGTAGTTGGCAGGTTCACTGCAACAGCATTGGCAGACTAACTATCTAATTCTCTTAGGGCTTTGATGAGGCAATTTCCCTCTAGATTGGGTAATTTCTACTATTGAGGTAAGATTATTCATTCTAGCATATATTAATTTATTTAATCTTTAGAATCACTAGAACAAAAGGATTTAGTAAAATTATTATGTTTAAGCCTTTATTTGATGAACTAGTGGGAAAATCATATGGGTACTCCTAATTTTACCTAGTAATGGTTCTATGGAATTAGATTAACATATAATTCCTTTCCTTTAACATGCATTGTGTGATTTTGGGGAGAATTAATTGGTGAAAAACCCTTATACTATGTGTTAAGCTATAAAAAAGAGTGAAATAAGTGTAATTTAATTGATAAGTCTTAGAATGGTCGAGTATGTGGTTAATTAATCTTATTTTTCTGTTTTTAGACTCTTGTTATTTCAAGGTTTTGAGAAAATACAAGGCTCGTGTGGATAGAAATAAGTGTCATAACGTATGTATATAGATTAGCATGATTAATAGAGTTCATATAGTTAGTAATATGTAAAAAAACTAATGGTGTTCTGACTATAATATGGGGATGGATAAAGTTCCTACATATGCAATGATTTCTATGTTTGTGATTAATTGTGATGTGGTTGATACTCTTGTATCATACATGGAAGTTTATGGTATAGTTGGTTGATACGGGTCAGAGAGGCATCTTAGCACCCGAGGACATGAAGACGTGAGTGAAAACTAGGTCTTGTGAGGCTTCCCATCCAAGGAATAAGCTTTCAAGTGAATATAACAAGTCCTAACACTCCAAAGCCGTCCAAGAATCCAAATCCTAGGTCTTTCTTTGTAAGGGCTCATTTAGGGCCTTTTAGATATTTTTGTAATAAGTGTTTCCCTAGCTTATAAATAGAAACTTTAGGTCATTTTTTCCATGAGACTTTGATGATATTTTTTGTAAACTCTTTGAGAGTGTCTTATAAGGTGGAATCCTTGTGGCAAGTATGAACATCACTTGTGTTGATAACAACCTTAGAAATGGTGATTGCTTGGGAATCCAATTTCATTGAGGTCCCATAAGAGTGTAGGCATTTAATATTACTTTTTGTTTGTGTTTTGGTGTTTAATATATACCTTACTGCTTAAACTTATAGTATTTCATGTCTCAATCTCTATCCTTTTAGTTATTGTAATCTTGTTTCTATTTTGTTCTTATATTATTGAAGTCGTGTGTTGTTGTTCTCTTCTTGTTGTTGTCATATTGTTAACATTATTGTAGTTTGGTTGCTGGATGTTTAGTATCAATAACACCTTGATATCATCTCTTTCTTGTTCTTGTAATTCTAATCCGAGTGTGGTCATCAAAGGGTCCTCGGTTCTCTTAAACTAGTAGACTATTTTAGTGTGTGAATTGTTGTGTTATTGGGGTATTTGGTATCATTTGGTATCAGATATAAGTATGGTTATGTTCCTACACTACCAATCTTGGGCTCCCTTAGTCAAAAAAAAAAAGGTGTTCTACGTTTTGGTGTCTTGGACGAGAAGTGTTCTTGTTGTTGTTGATGTTTGGCCGAGTTTGTGTCTAGATTTAGAAGTATTTTTACTTGTCTTTGTTGTTTATTATGTTGTTTATCTTCATCTCTAACACTCTTGAGTCTTGATCCAAGTTCTTGAGCTAGGGTTCAAGTTATTGTTAAAGATTGTGGGACGGTTTTGTTGGTGGTGGTGGTGGTGTTCATCTTGTGTTCTTGAAGTGTGTTGAAAAAGTTGTTGTTGATATTGAAAACCATATAAATAAGAGAATACTTTTATTTGTCTTGAAACAATTTTCAAGACCACACCAAAGTTGTAAGGAGACCAAAAGACATCCAAATATATAGTTACCAAAAAGGAGAAAGACCACTTTTCAAAAATAGCCCAAAGAAGAAAGGAGTCAACACTACCAAAAAGGTTGTCTTACCAATTTGGTGCAAGTAGGTGAAGGACTTTATGAATCTTGAAAGTGGAGTCTAAGACCTTATTTGTCTTTACTTTGGCCAAAATTCTTGTCTTCCAAATACAAAATTGAACAACTAATTTCTTGAAACAAAAATTTTTCAACTTCAACGACATTTCAACAACCAATAGTAATGTGCCACATCATCAAGACCTCAAGAACGTTAGAATCCCTAGTTTAAATTTTTTTGATTCTATTAGTTTCTATTTTCTTGGTTCTCATACTATATAGAAAACTAGTAAATACCTACTAGATTGTAGATTAGTTTTTGAGTATGTTTTCTTTCATGTTAAGCATTGTATTGTGTGCTTTTCTCATTTTTAAGTCATAGTATTCTCTTTGTTCCAACTTCGAACATCATTTCGTGAGTCATTTCTAACAAGAATCTACTCCATCCTCAAGCCCTAATTAGGACCAAGTAACCTTTTTGGAGTATAGGCGAGTTATCAATACTTTTGAGGCCAATAGAGTGAAAACATCAAAGTGTGAGCATGAGGGAGTTTGTGGACTGTTTTGAGACATTTTGTGGACTAATTTTGCTAACATGTAATGTGTTTGCTGTTTTTTTGTTTTTTGTTTAGTAGTTTTTGATAGGTACAATGGCGGATGAAAGTGAGATACCTAGTTGGGCTAGTTCTTTCATTGAAAAGTTTACCAATACTATGGATAGACGATTGGGATATTTCGAAAGAAGAATGGACGGAAAGATGGAAAGGATGGAAGGAAGAATGGAATTGATGGAAAGCTCTCTTTGTAAGAAGTTGGATAACTTGATATAGAGTCTACGCTTTCCTAATAGAATTCCCGTGAGTGGGCATACTCCAAATGTGCTACGAGGTAATCAAACTAACCCTTGCACTCTAGTGAATGAGGCTAATAGCCAACTAAGTGTGAGTGATAGTTTATCTTTAGGTGAGCCGAATGTGCTTTCATTTTGTAGAGATAATGTACAACTTGAAATTGTGGATACACTAGTTGATCCACCTAGTATTGAAGACATTGTTCCAAGTGATAGTACATTGTCTTATGAAAGTTATGAAGACCAACTTGTGTGTGAAAATGGTGATGTTGAACATGTTGGTCGATTGACTAAGGATAAACTTTGAGTTGTTTTTGTTGTAGATTATGCTAGTATAGAGAGAATATTTGATCGTAATTGTATTAGTAATGGGGTAAGAAAGTGTATTCCCAACTCGTTCCCCTGGACACTCCACCCATTTGACCCCGGTGATCATTTGAAATATGGTGATGATGTCTTTTGGAATGACTTGAATGTGCATGAAATGTATGTCTTTCCCATCTCAGCTTTCAAGTCTATATGTTTTTCCAAGAAGAGTCTATGTTTTGAACTTGATAAACAACTCATGTTCCTTGTTTCTTATCACACGTATGTGGATAGACTATGTAATACCGTGAGAATTTCAACTAATATTAGAACCCTGTTTCAAGCTCGTTAGAAATAAAGTTAGTGATTTGGTAGCTACATGATCTAGCTTGATGAGTATTAGGGCCTTAAAAGTGTCCTAGCTATTAGACGAATCAAAACATTCCTTGCTGATTGAATTCTTGAGATGGATATTGGTATGGTCAACTTCAAACGAACATATCTCTCGTTATACTATGAATTTATGAGCTCATGACCCACCAAAATATATATAATTGAATTAGCTTTCCAACGATACCAATTTTTCCAAAATCCGTTATTGGAGAAAAGAGTTATGCCCATTTTACTCCAGCGTATCAGCCTAGAAATTTCGTGACGACATTTTGTGACAACTTGTCATAAGCCTGACGGCTTGTCACAAAATGTCGTCACCATAAGCAGAAAGTCACAAAATCCAACATTTTGTGATGACTTGTCACAAGTTTGACGGCTTGTCAAAAAATGTCGTCAACTTTAATTCGAAAATCATAAAATCCACCCTTTTGTGACGACATTTCATGACGACTTGTCACAATCCTGACAGCTTGTCACGAATGTCGTCAGCTACTTTTTTTCAGCAATTTAATGACGTTTTTGCAAGGTTATTTTGGTCTTTTTCCTGCACTTCCCACGACTTATAACCCTCAGAGAACGTATTTTCTTCTATTTCTCTTTAGTTAAACATCTCAAAATTCTCTGCACACCTTCAACCACAAGGTTAGGGTTTTAACATAAAAACCCAATTATTCAGAGATTCAACCGTGAGAATTCAATAATTCTTGCATATTTGAATTCCCCGTTAAGAGGGCTACGAGGGACACCCAATAGTTTGTGAATAACCTTGCGGATTTTTTGAAGTCATCCAAAAACTCCAAGTTTAAGGTATGTGGTTTTGAACAAAAACACCCTTTTGTTCTTGTGCCCAAAAGTTACATATTTTCGTAAAGTATTTTGGAAATTCATGGAGAATTCCTATCATGTTATTATATTATGAGTTTTATGAAACTATGTCTTACCCAAGCTTTGAGTTGTAATATCATTATGCGTATTAATGTTTTAAATTGTCAATTTATGGTTTAAGTTGCATAATTCAACATCTATATCATGTTTTGACAATTTCAAGTCCTATTGTTGTGAATTGAACCTTATGGTTAAAGCATGAGTTTGAGAATGAGATGTCAATGATTTTTTTAAGAATATCAAGAAGTGAGTTTTGATTGTAAGTTAAGATAGAAATCCACATTCTTGAGTTTGAAGTAAAGGGGATGCATCTTGGCTCCCATTATATAAATATATATATATATATATATATATATATATTGTTGAATTCTTTTAAGGTGGATTTTCTAAGGTTCTGAGCTAAGTAAGGGAGTAGTATTTAGCACCGAGTTGGTCTTGATTCCGAGGTCTCATGCCCCAGAACTACATGCCCCTGTAGGTTCTTGATATACCCCATATAGGTTAAGATAGCGATCACTAAATTTAAGGTTTTATTTGATGGAAAGGATAGAACAACTCTCCCCAACGTGGGTAAGACGTTGGACTCCATGTAACTCACATGATTTATGTCGGTTAGAAGAAACTCCCAAAGTAGTCCCCCATTCTATCTAAGATAAGTATATGTATTTTGAAAGCTATGAGTCCAAGATTTCTAAGTCTCTAAAGTGTCATAATCTTTAAGTTTCCAAAGAAGTTCCTAGTTTTTATGAGATTAAAATGTATGCTCTGAAAGATGTTGTTTTAAGACTTTATCTATCTTACAAGTTTGAGAATAAAGAAAGAATGCAGATTTAGAATGAAGTGCAATGATTTACATTACCTATTTTCTTATTTATTATTAGGATGGTTTTAATTCAAGCTATGTGAGTCATCTATACTAGCATGCATGTTTTCTATAAGGATTTATGATATTGATTATTTAATTGCATACACCCCCATATACTCAGTACATTCCCAATGTAATGATCCACATATACGTCTATGTGCTACATTGTCTCATAATGTAGGTAAAATACTTAGTATGCACATTCATATTCAGTCAGCTCGTAGCTTTCCAGTCAGCAGGTGATGAATCCTTTTGATTCAAAGGTTTGAGGCAGATAGACAGTTTGAGTAGTTCTTTATTTTCTTATTTTAGTCGTATTGAGTTGGGATAGTTGGGAGTCATGAACTGGCTATTTAAAGTTAGTACTAGTAAAGGATTCATAGACAGTCAGTAGAAGTTGATGTATTCAATTTCAGTTTTGATTTGTAAAGCAGAGTTGTAATCTTGTAAATTCAGTTTTGTATAGATCAGATTCAAAAAAAAGTTGTTTTCCACTAATTTGTATAGATTTATACTTTTTATTCAGTTGCTTATGAGTTATACCAGTAGAAGGGTTTGCTTGGGGTCTCTTATGACCCTAAACACCGTGTGACATTTCGGGACCCATTTTTGGGGCATTACAAACTTGGTATCAGAGTTAGGTTCAAGAGTCCTAAGATGTTTGTGAAGCCGTGTCTAGTAGAGTCTTATGGAACGGTACGGAGACGTCTGTACTTTTCTTCGAGAGGATACAAGGCATTTAGGAAATATCTCCATTCTTTCAAGCCTCAGATCGTACTATAGAAATGTTCTTTAAGGAGCTTATACATATTCTCATCTTACTCTATCCGAGCCATCTCTACCTTATTTTCAAGGTATCAGAAACAGTCAAGCTTAAATCTTTACAGATAGTGCTTTCTCAGACAGTCTCCATACATAACATCGGATTGTAAGCTATCTAGAAAGTATCCCATCAGTGCTTTTGAGTTCTGATGATTGAAGTGCTCTATTCATGATTCATAAAAGTCGCGGACTAAGCCCAAGTTAGATGTACTTCCAGATTCCTCCTCAGAATCTTTAATGTAAAGCTATACTTCCCTATCCATGTATTATTCTTGATAAAGCATGATTAGTAAGTTCCAGATCCTCCCCAGATAACGCTTTCAGATTGTCTAGCAAGAAGCTTTAAAAGTCACACAAAGCGGCTTGAGAATAGTATTCTAGTGTGTTATAAGTCTCTCAAGATCAGAGTTTTGTCCTCACTCTTATGATTCATGCAAGTAAGACAAAATAAGATGTGTATTCTTAGATCATTGAATATTGTGTGTCAAGTTTCTATCTCTTGTAACCTTGTTTTCATTATTTTGTTGAAAAATCAAAGTCTAGTGAAGCCGTGTGAGGCCTATTTTGATTCACTAGAAACTTGTTGTGCATCTTGTTATTTTTGTGTTGGTTGAAACTGAGGGTTTAGAGGTGTAGTGACTAGAAAAGTGGAAAGGGAAATTCACTAACTATATGTATAGCAAATCTTGTGCATCGGATTGAGTTAGTAATGAAGTGATATAATAGGCTTGAATAGTATATGTAAGAGCATAAGTTTACTTTATTCATAATCAAGTTTGATGTTGTATGTATGATGCAGAAGTACGCCTAAGGTGCTATGGGGCTATATTTTTTTTTAGGATTATTGCATATTGTGGGGTCAGTAGTACCATTGAGATGTTAGGCGGAGAAACACTAGTTAAATAATGAGTAATGTTCTTGAAAGCTAAGTTAAGGAGTTATGATTGAAGATGTTGAGCCTTTTTAAGTATGAATGTGATTCTCATAGTTTAGAAACATAAGTTTACAAGCGTGATAGTGGTAGACTATGACAAAAGTTGTATGGTCCATCAAAGGTTTGGAGATACCCATGTTAAGCGTTAGAATCTAAGTTTGAAATTTCGAAGATTTAGCTAATAGGAATAAGAGTTGAAGCACTAGATGGTGTGCACTCCAACTATGGGGATGCTCATACAGATTCAAAGTTAGTAAGTGTTCAAGTGTTATATGCTGACTATTGGGGATATAGAAAGGTAGGGTGTAGCTCAGAAGTGAGTATTAGAAGTTGGTTTTACGCTTTCAAGTGTAGTCATTCGGGTTAAGTTCTTTTGTTGATGTTCTTTGATATATCCCATGCTCTAGAGTAAAGTGATTGTAGTTAGAATAGAGTTTATATAGTGGTTCACGACCTTAGAGTGATGTCTTACATATAAGGGGGAGATGATAGAACAAATAACCAAGTCAAGACTTTAGATTCTAGTAGATGTACCAGTAAGTTGTAGAATAGCTATGAGAAAGATTAATGCTTAACCCAGTCTTCTTTTAGTATTTTTAGTTGTCCCAATACCTACTTATGCCTTACGTTCAGTTCCATGATCTTAATTCATGTTCATACATATGATGGAGAATTATTTACTCTCCTAGTTCCCAAAAACAAGGAGTTCCTATTCTTTCAGCAGTTGGAATCACATCCCATAAGTTATGAACTGCAAATTCAGGTCATGCAGCTTATGACTTATGTACTCAAGCTTTTCAGTATGTTCAGTCCAAGGACTCAAGCAATACTTTTAATGATAAGTGAAATTCGGATTTATATTTTGCATATCCTCAGATCATACTTCTTTGATAAGTCTATGATGCTATATATTCTATTCCTCAATCCTCAGTTGAGTGTCAAGTTATTCATAGTATCCCCTTAGATTTTGGTCCCTCATGTTCTAACCTTCTATTACCTTTCCTTCGGTAAAGATAGTGATGATAATCAGTTGTCTGGATGGGAGAGAGTAACCATTTATTGTTACTGGAAGATCATTGTATGCTTATTTTAGCTAAGGTAGTAGAGTGCGAAGTAAGATTGAAACCAAGTCTTTAATACCCATCATGGTTAGTCAAAGTTTTATATGAGATATTTGGGTAGTTGAAGTCTTATGCATGTCTTCTTTGGAGTAGTGCATGGAAGTTGTTCTTGATAGAGGTTTGTAAGTCATGACTAAGGTATTTTAAGGAAGCGTGTTTAGAAGTGCATACGTGGTTATATAAGTGAGGCTTGAACATCATGTTTGTATATTTAGATGAATGCACTGCACATTAGTAAAATGTCTAGTACAAGGTTGAATATGGTTGTTGGAGTAGTACTGAGGATTTTCATGAGATGAGAAGTTGTGAAGTTCAGGGTATGTTAAATTATGGTTCAGACTAGTAGTACAGTGTTATATGGTGTACCCTATAATTGTGGGTTAGCCTTGAAGATGGTGAGGGAATTTAATTCAGTTTAGACATAAGTAGAAGGATATATCAACGGCCTTGTTAGAATTCGAAGATGAATCAATAAGTATGGTTTTTAAGATAAAGGATTAGTTGATAGAATATTTTAGAAGTGTGTCTAAGTTTTAAGTAAGGTGTTGCATTGCCTAAAGCCTAGTAAATTCTACCCCAGTCTACTATTCAAAGGTCTATGATTCCAAGTTATGGAATTGTAGCAATATTGTAATCCCTCATTCAGATGTCTTGGTCAGATCTTGACCAAAATTCTTGGCTCCTTCAAATCGTTAGACCTCCCCAGAGGGGTGTTGATGAAACCCTACACTTGAGCATTAGTATCTAGTATGATTCAGTTTGAATAGACAGCAGTTTATTTTAATAATCAGGAACACAGATTTCTATAGATTTTCATTTTTTTGAACCAGCCTAGTTTTACTACCTGAAGTTTCATAAGTACGGTTGTTCCAAAATAGTTTTGCAATTGAGAATTTAGCTCAGTATATGTATCAGGCATCAGTTTTAGAATTCGAATATCTAGTCAAGATTCAGTTCATAAGTATTAACCGAACAATCTTCATTTTCCAAGTATTCCAGCTCAAATATAGTTATACCCATTGTGTGATCTTAGCCTTGTTTTCTCATGATTTGTAACTGCATAAACTATCACCTCATAGTCTATAAGTATGATCGCACCATGAGCACATCAAGAAAATTTCTAAACTCTCAGCATGAGTCAGCTCTTCATAAATGAGTAAAAAGGGCAAGTTAACTTAGATTTAGACGAAGGTAATAGCCTTTCGTCATTCAGCTCCTCTTTAATCAAAGATTCAGTTAGATAGCTATTCTTATCATTAGTTTATGCATTCATCAAAGTATGACAAAGTTTAGAGTGACATAGATTCAATTCGTAGAACTATTCCAACTGTGCATCCTCAGTGTCTTTGCATTCCCAGCTTAACTAGTGACATTCAAGGACGAATATTTCCAAGGGGGAGATATTATAATACCCCGAGAATTTCAACTAATAGTAGAACTCTGTTTCAAGATCATTAGAAATCAAGTTAGTGATTTGGTAGCTACATAATCTAGCATGATTAGTATTAGGGACTCAAAAGTGTCCTAGCTATTAGATGAATCAAAACATTCCTTGCCGATTGATTTCTTGAGATGGATATTGGTATGGTCAACTTCAAACGAGCATATCTCTCATTACACTATGAATTTCTGAGGTCGTGACCCACCAAAAGATATATAATTGAATTATCTTTCCAACGATACCAATTTCTCCAAAATCCGTTATCAGAGCAAAGAGTTATGCCTATTTTACTCCAGCATATCATCCTAGAAATTTCGTGACGACATTTTGTGATGACTTGTCACAAGCCTGACAGCTTGTCACAAAATGTTGTCACCATAAGTAGAAAGTCACAAAATCCAATATTTTATGACGACTTGTCACAAGTTTGACGGCTTGTCACAAAATATCGTCAACCTTAAGCCAAAAATCATAAAATCAACCCTTTTGTGACGACATTTCATGACGACTTGTCACAAGCCTGACGGCTTGTCACGAATGTCGTCAGCTACTTTTTTTCAGCAATTTAATGACATTTGTGTAAGGGTATTTTGGTATTTTTCCTGCACTTCCCACGACTTATAACCCTCACAGAACGTATTTTATTCTATTTCTCTTTAGTTAAACATCTCAAAATTCTTTGGACACCTTCAACCACAAGGTTAGGGTTTCAACATAAAAAACTAATTATCTAGAGATTTGATAATTCATGCATATTTTAATTCCCCGTTAAGAGGGGTACGAGTGACATCCAATAGTTCATGAATAACCTTCTGAAATTTTTGAAGTCATCTAAAAGCTCCAAGTTTAAGGCATGTGATTTTGAACAAGAACACCCTTTTGTTCTTGTGCCCAAAAGTTACATATTTTCGTAAAGAATTTCGTAAATTCATGGAGAATTCCTATCAAGTTATTATATTGTGAGTTTTATGAAACTATGTCTTACCCATGGTTTGAGTTGTAGTATCATTATGCATATTAACGTTTTAAGTTGTCAATTTATGATTTAAGTTGCATAATTCAACGTCTATTTCTTATTTTGAGAATTTCAAGTCCTATTGTTTGTAAATTGAACCTTATGGTTAAAGCATGAGTTTGACAATGAGATGTTAGCGATTTTTTAAGGATATCAGGAAGTGAGTTTTGATTGTAAGTTAAGATAGAAATCCACATTCTTGTGCTTGAAGTAAAGGGGATGCATTTTGACTCCCATTAAATATATATATATATATATATATATATATATATATATATATATATATATTTAACTATTTTAAGGTGGATTTTCTAAAGTTTTGAAATAAGTAAGGGAGTAGTATTTAGCACCGAGTTGGGCATGATTTCGAGGTCTCATGCCCCAGAACTACGTGCCCCCGTAGGTTCTTGATATACCCCAAATGGGTTAAGATAGTGATCACTAAATTTAAGGTTTTATCCGATGGAAAGGATAGAACACCTCTCCCCAACGTGGGTAAGATGTTGGACTCCATGTAACTCACATGGTTTATGTCGGTTAGAAGAAACTCCCAAAGTAGTCCCCCACTCTATCTAAGAAACAAGTATATGTATTTTGAAAGATATAAGTCCAAGATTTCTAAGGCTCTCAAGTGTCATAATCTTTAAGTTTCCAAAGAAGTTCCTAGCTTTTATGAGATTAAAGTGTATGCTCTGAAAGATGTTGTTTTAAGACTTTATCTATCTTACAAGTTTGAGAATAAAGAAAGAATGTAGATTTAGAATGAAGTGCAGTGATTTACATTATTTACATTACCTATTTTCTTATTCATGATTATGATGGTTTTAATTCAAGCTATGTGAGTCATCTATACTAGCATGCATGTTTTCTATAAGGATTTATGATATTGATTATTTAATTGCATACACCCCCATATACTCAGTACATTCCCAAAGTACTGATCCACATATATGTTTATGTGCTACATTGTCTCATAATGTAGGTAAAATACTTTGTATGCACATTCATATTCAGTCAGCTCGTAGCTTCCAGTCAGCAGGTGATGAATCCTTTTGATTCAGAGGTTTGAGGCAGATAGACAGTTTGAGTAGTTCTTTATTTTCTTATTTCAGTCGTATTGAGTTGGGATAGTTAGGAGTCATGACCCAGCTATCTAAAGTCAGTACTAGTAGAGGCTTCATAGACAGTCAGTAGAAGTTGATGTATTCAGTTTCAGTTTTGATTTGTAAAGCCGAGTTGTAATCTTATAAATTCAGTTTTGTTTTGATCAGATGCAGAAAAGAGTTGTTTTCTGCTAATTTGTATAGATTTATACTTTTTATTCAGTTGCTTATGAGTTATACTAGTAGAAGGGTTATCTTGGGGTCAGTTATGACCCTAAGCACCGTTTGATGTCTCGGGATCCATTTTTGGGGCGTTACAGACTAGTTGATTCTTTCTTAGGAGAGTATTCGGGTAAGAAGGATATTTGTTTGTATGTGAAGTTTTAGCCACCTTGGAAAGATTCTATGATTGATCACACTAATCCTAACCTTCATACCTTGAGAAACTTGTTTGCTTGTCCTTTCTATTTTTTTGCAAGTTTCGGATTCGACGATGAAGCCTTTTTAAGGAGTGGAGGATGATACGGGTCAAAAAGGCATCTTAGCACTTGAGGATATAAATACGTGAGTGAAGACCGGATCTTATGGGACTGTCCATCCAAGTAAAAAGTTTTGAAGTTTATAGATCAAGTCCCAACACTCCAAATCCATCGGAGAAACCAAATCCAAAGTCGCCTTTTTTAAGGGCTCATTAAGGGCCTTTTGTTCATTTTTGTAATAAGAGTTTCCCTAGATTATAAATAGAACCTTTAGATCATTTCATCCATGAGACTTTGATGATATTTTTTGTAAGCTCTTTGAGAGTGTCTTGCAAGGTGGAATCCTTGTGGCAAGTGTGGACATCACTTTTGTTGATAACAACCTTAGAACCAGCAGTTGCTTGGGAATCCAATTCCCTTGAGGTCCCATAAGAGTGTAGATATTTAATATTGCTTTTTGTTTGTGTTTTGGTTTTTAATATACACCTTAGTGCTTAAACTAGTTGTATTTCATGTCTCACTATCTATCCTTTTAGTTATTATACTCTTGTTTCCATTTTGTTCTTATACTGTTGAAGTCGTGTGTTGTTGTTCATTTCTTGTAGTTATCATCTTGCTAACCTTATTTTAGTTTGGTTGCTGTATGTTTGGTGTTAATAACACCTTGATATAATCTCTTTCTTGTTCTTGTAATTCAAATCCGAGTATGGTCATCAAAGGGTCCTCGGTTCTCTTGAACTAGTAGACTGTTTTGGTATGTGAATTATTGTGTTCTCTGGGTGTTTGGTATCATTGGCTATATTTGATGTACTTGTTGATCTTATTGAATTACTTTTTATGTGTTGAAGCCTATATAATTATATCTAATTTATGTTGCATGCATGTTGTTGAGTTGATTTGGCCTATTATACCTACAACTACATAATGGTTTATATTAATACTTCCTTGTACTCTTAATTTGTTGAGTGATGAAAGTATTTCATAGGATCAAACATGACCTTTCATATAGTGTTTGATGGTTTATATCTGTAACACCCTGAGAGTACACCCTGGGTGTCATACGGTGCTTACGACCCCGAATAACCACAAGCTAACCCATGACTGGTACCTGCTATGAGCATTGAATATAATACTGGAATATATTTGCAGAAGAAATCTGAAAATACCATTAAGGTTCTCAAATTACTAAAATAATAAATGAGTATAACTTATAATAACATCTGAAAACTGAATAACTGACTATGTTAGTCTGAAAGCCTCTAACTATCTGAATATGGAGTTGATGGGACAAACCCCCAACTAAATCCAACTGAAATAACTACTGAATACTAAAATAGATAAAATCTTTCCTCGAAAAATGAGTACTCACCACTATATCTGTTGTTGATAGCCTGAGTTGCTAAGTACGGTCAGAAACCTAAGCGTCCGAACATATGGTATGAGACATCATAGCGCAAAAGAGAGTATGTGGTCAGTATGTGTAATGTACTGGTATGCTAAGTGAGGTAAGGCTAATATACATGTGTTCCTATGCATGAAATGATAACTGACTGAATGAACATCATGAAGTAACTTGATAAGAGTATATTCAAAACTATAACTACTGAACATACTGAACATGCAATGATACTCATATAGTATACATCGTGTATTTGAGAATATACTGAAACTAAGTTCTGAATTCTGATGGTTGAGTAACTGATAACTGATAGCCATGGTTCTATAGAACTGACTGAGTTTTTCACTGAATACTGAGATTGAAACTGTAACTATGGGAGTTATCATCTAAATGACATGCCCCGTTCTGAATGGATTGGGGTCCAACCTATGACCCCAGTTAGAACGGTACTAGTACTGTGCCACGGGTACTAACATAGAATGTGAGTCACCCCAACTGGCAGGAAGATATTTTGTCAACCCTCACTGGCAGGAAAACTCATACGAGATATGTCAACCCTTATCTGGCTGGAAGATATTTCAACCTATGTTGGCTATGTAGTTTTGTAACTCAGGGATTGCTACTAAGGGTCAAACCCTAACTGACAGGAATGCCCCCATCCCTAGGTTTTCTCGGTGATGAATCCTACTCCAATAGAATCAATACTGAATTGATCACTAGACTATACTAGGCTTGACTTAACTGACACTGATCCTGTTGACTGACTGTACTGGACTGAGTTCACTAAGTTCTATTAACTGACTGAATACTATTCATACTGCTTTTATCTAAAGTTGATCAATCTTGTTACAACATTAATCATTAGATGGGAGATTAACCTTCCCAAATCCTTGTTGATAATTCGCTACCTTTAGTTTATTTCTCTGTTCGAGAAAATCAACATAAGGCGGGATTTATTGTTTGCAACCAATAAATAACAATCATAACCAAGTAATTATCAAAATGTCTCCAAAATCACTCAAACCCTAACCAACTATTGAATCCATGGAGGAATAATCATAGATCCCACAACCCTAGTTGTGGGTTTTAGTTCCATATGAGAAAGAAAGAGATAGCAAAAATTATAATAATCATTCAAAGTAATGAAACTTACAAAAGATGAAGTCTGAAGTTCATTCTCTTCTAAGTTCAAGAGAAAATTCCCACAACCAAATCAAAGAGTTGAAAAAATTGAATTCCAAGTTAAGAGAGCCAAAAAGAAAAGTAAACTCACCTCAAATAAGTTCCAGATGTTCCACCCTCCCATGATTAGAAAACCCTAACATATTCTTTAAATACTTCATCCTAATAATGGAAACAAAATCACAGATCACAGTATTTTCTCGGATAAACGACGACGTGTGTGACGGCTTATCAGGAGTCTGATGACTTATCAGGAATATTGCCAGCTCATCTTCACTTTTAACAATCTCTGCCTTACGTTGACGATGAGGAGTGACGTCTTATTAGACCTTTGACGACTTATCACAGACGTCGTCGATTATTCACTTCAAATCCTATTCACTGGCTAAGCCTAACGACAATCCTGATGGCTTATCACACTTCTAACGGCCTATCACAGATATCGTCACATATTCCAGCTGAAGTCCATTCTCTATCTAAGGCTGACGCAACTCGGATAGCTTATCACAAGGCTGACGACTTATCAAATAAGTTGCCAGTTATACTTCCCTCTCTACTTTCTCAGAAATCAACTCTTTTACTTCCATTATTGCTGGTTCTCTTACATCTTGACTATTACTGCAATATCAAAGAGAAAACAATCAAAAATGACAAAAGTTGCTTAAGACTTTGCAATTATTCTCAGTTAAAAGCCTCAAATGTGTTAGCATCTGCTCACACATCAACACCCTCAACTTAAAATAATTGTTTGTCCTCAAGAAACTAAAACATAACTAAGAGGATACAAAGCACATTCGGTAGTCAATCATCCATTTTAGTTCAAAACATCTTCACCACCTCCAAGGTTAATTTAAAAAACAATAGTGCATATTATTGAAGAACAACAATGCGACACACTGGAATCAAGATATGGCATCAATTCAGCAACAACAACCATGCATGTACGAAGATTGCACTATCCAAACTAGTTAGCAATTAGCAATGTAACCAGTGTGCCCTTACAACAAAGGGGTCCCTCCTCACTCATATGTGAACTCAAGCATGTCAAGGAAGGGACGGTCAAGAGATACTCACTCTCAGAAAGAAGTTCCAGTCAATGTATGCCAAATACCATAAGCTTGCCCTTATTTTCAGTACCGAAGCTTTCAGACAGTTAAGTTAGGATCACTAAAGGACTTTTCTTCAACTTGTAATGTAAGCTTGGGGCTGGTATGATACACAAGGATATTTAAAGTAACTAAGCCTCCTTGGCACTACACTATTTTTGGGGTCTCACTTATCAACCTTTACCTTATTTCTCCCTTTCTTGATTAAAGCACATTCAAGCTGGGTGCAGATTTTATTCATTCATTTTCTTTTTTTCACAACTTATATTTTTTTCATTCTTTTTCTACCACACCCAGCCTTGCATATTTTTTTTACCCTTCTTCATACTCACTTTACACCACACACCCATATGATAGCCACTCTCAACTTAGGCTATTTGCCTAAGTCAAAGTGCACAATGTCCAAAGAGGATCAGTGCCAAAACAGGTTCATTGTGATACAAATAGAAATGTTATAGATATAATAAAAAGAATAGGCATTCAGGCTCAAAATCAGGATCAAGGGATATTATTCACATATGGTCATTTAGGCTAAAAGTGGACTAATATCAACATCGGCCTATGATCCTCTCCTAACCGCTATCCTACAACTAAGGCAAGACCAATCGGGCAAGTTCTGGATTTAACACACAATGAGAACTAGGTAGTATCTCACACACACATGGCACAAAGGTACATCACAAGCTACTACCCATTCGGTTCATACAATTGTTTAGCAATGGTTATCATGTCACTAGTACTAATGCTATAACAAGATGGACAGTGGTCATACATAAATTCATATCACACAGTTATAAAATAGACCATTGGAGAGGTGTTTAAAAATCAACACAAACATGTTAACTGCCTAAGGTACTTGTATTTCTCCTAGTCAACTACAATATTTTACAACAAATCACAATACACCTAAACATTCCGTATCTACGAGGAACAAGAATCCAGGGAAAAGAGGCACGAAAACAAAAACCCCAAGAGGACATTAACACCCATAAGTAGCCCCACCCTCAACTTAAAATCATGCAATGTCTCCAATGCGTCAAACCCAAACAAGAGAGTTAGAAACATAACTATGGTACCATGGGTGCAAAGATCTGATGTCAATCACATAATACGAATACAAACAACAAAATACCTTGGGATTCATCCAAAGCAGCGCCTAATTTAATGTCGTGGCACGACTAGGTTATCTTGACTACTCAGAATTCATCAAGATAACTTAAAAGTTCTTCATCCTTTATACATCCCCTTAGACAATTTGAATCGTCGGCCCATCTTTCGATCTTTATATCTTTTAGGTTCATTGGGAAAATGTGAGAGCATGATAAGGAAAGTTCTATCACACTACTTTAAATACTTGAACTGCTTGCCTAATTTTGCACCAAACTTTCGTGTGGGCTCATTTGGCAACGGTGAGAATCTTAAAAAGCCACTAAATGGACATAGATCTTTAATCTTCTTGGCCTTCAAGATTAGGGTTGTATTATACCCTTTTGGCATGACAAACTTCAAAATGTAGGAATTCTCCTCCTTATTTCCAAATTTCATCATTTGCTTAGGTGATTCGACTTTCATCACATCCACTAAGCATAATGTTGAAAAGTGATTCGAGAAAGGTATTCTCCCTAATTTTGGAGTTGCCTTTATCTCAACCTCTTCACTACGAATTGGGCTAGAGTTTTTATAAGAGATTGGCTTGGTTTTTTCTTTTGCCTCTAGTACCATTTCCTCAATCTTGGCATTATCTCTCATGGTTAGTTCGGTTGGTTGGGAAATCACCAAGGGTCTCTCATCATCAAGTTCAACATCAATATAGAGTTTTTGCTCCTCATCTTCACACTCTTCCATTATTTTAAATGATTCTACAGACAAGATATCATCTCAACATAATATACAAGAATGCTTTGAATGATTGACCTCTAATTCTATCTCCTTATAAATGATTGTCTTCATGTCTTGATGCATATCACATACGATATCATACGTTTCTTTCTGGAGATCCAACATTTGTTGAAACATAGCTTCAATGCCACTCTTACTAGTGCTTTATTCTTCCTTTTCTTGACCATAAGACCTATCAAACTCATAAGTAGAACTAGAATTTGGGTTAGCGCAATAGAGGGAGGGGGCATTTGGGAAATAACTCCAATGTCCATCTTGACCACCATATAAAGAACAATCATACTCCCAGTAGATAGAGATGGTGCACACATCACTCTCCAAGGAGCATATCTACAATCTTGCCAAAAGTGAGGTCCATCAAAATATGGACATGAATCATCAAGGTAGGATTTCCAACCATAAAACTCACATTCATTCCAAGATTCCATAATAATAAATTAACTAAAATAAAAATCTACCTAATACAAGAAATAAAAGAAAATTACAAAAAAATATTTACACATTTGAATTCAAGCAAGTAACCTAAAATTCAAAACCAACTCAATTCGCCAAATTGTTCCCCGACAATAGTGCCATTTTTTATAATGCTCAACTTACACGTCAATTTAGTGCAAGGCGGTCTTCGTCAATATATTTACCCAACTTTGGAGTCGGGGTCGAATCCACGAGAAACATATGAGTGGCGATTAAACTAATTTGAAACTATACCTACAAGTTGAATTTAAAAAAATGTTGCAAAAATATAAAATGGGGGTTTTTGATGAATCAAACAATAATTGAAGTTTCGACTTCCTTCAGAGCTCAAAACTAAAATTTCAATGGTTCAAATCAGTGATAGAGAGGAACTAGGGTTGTGATAACTATGATTATTAATCCCCATTAAATAATAACTGTAGTATTGGGTTCTCATGACTTGTGGGAAACACCAAACTATCAATTTCGATAATCCATCTAAGTATTTCTCAACCTACTTAGATGTTGAACTCCCTAATTCTCTCAAACTTAGGAAATCATTCTATTCATACTGATTTTATCTCAAGTTGATCAAACTCGCTATAGCATTAATCATTAGATGGGAGCTTAACCTTCCCAAATCCTTGTTGATAATTTGCTACCTTTAGTTTATTTCTCAGTTCGAGCAAATCAACATAAGGCGGGATTTATTGTTTGCAACCAATAAATAACAATCATAATAAAGTAATTATCAAGATGTCTCCAAAATCACTCAAACCCTAACCAACTATTAAATCCATAGGGGAATAATCATAGATCCCACAACCCTAGTTCTGGGTTTTAATCCCATATAAGAAAGAAAGATATAGCAATAATTATAATCATCATTCAAAGTAAATAAATTTACAAAAGATGAAGTCTGAAGTTGATTCTCTTCTAAGTTCAAAAGAAAATTCCCACAACCAAATCAAAGAGTTGAAAAAATTAAATTCCAAGTTAAGAGAGCCAAAAAGAAAAGTAAACTCCCCTCAAATCAGTTCCATATGTTCCGCCCCCTCATGATTAGAAAACCCTAACATATGCTTTAAATACTTCATCCTAATTATGAAAACAAAATCATAGATCAAAGTATTTTCTCGGACAGACGACGATGTGTGTGACGATTTTTTAGGAGTGTGACGACTTATCAGGAATATCGTCAGCTCTTCTTCACTTTTAACAATCTCTGCCTTAGGTTAACGATGAGGTGTGAAGGCTTATTAGACCTTTGACGACATATCACAGACGTCATCGATTATTCACTTTAAATCCCATTCACTGGCTAAGCCTAACGACAATCCTGATGGCTTATCATATTTCTGACGGCCTATCATAGATGTCGTCACGTATTCCAACTGGAGTCCATTCTCTGTCTAAGGCTGATAACAACTCTAATAACTTATCACAAGGCTAACAACTTATCAGACAAGTCATCAGCTATACTTCCCTCTCTACTTGCTCAGAAATCAACTCTTTTACTTCTATTATTGCTGGTTCTCTTACATCTTGACTTTTATTGCAATATCAAAGAGAAAACAATCAAAAATGCCAAAAGTTGCTTAAGACTTTGCAATTGTTCTTAGTTAAAAGCCTCAAATGTTTTAGCAACTGGTCACACATCAAGGAACATATTACCCCTTGAAATCGCCACACTCAACTGGAGCATTTCTACAATGATCTTTTGTAAGAGGTTCTAATAATGTTAGAAAGCAGGGAATCCTCGACATGGTCTGACTAAGACATCTAGATAACAAATCACAACAAGGCAAAAATTTTGTAATATGGAACACAGTCCTACGAAACATCACCTAGGATAGGGCTACTAGGCCTTATGCACTGCAACTACTAACTTTCAAGCTTAGACATACTCCTCGAATACTCTCTCAACTATACCTTTCACCTTAATGTTGTACTTCACCTGAGTCTATTAAAAGTATTCACATGAGCACTGATAACTCTACCTACTGAAGTCTGAGTTGGACTAAATTCTCCCACCATGTACAAGCCTACTAAAATCTACAAAATGCACATATAACACTGTAATACTAGTTTGAATCATGAATTCAATAAACCCTGCATTTTTAAAACTTCTCTTCACATGAATAATTATGATTTTCCCTTCAACAACTAATACAACCTATTACTAGCCATTCACTAATGTGTAATGCATTTATCCACTTACACACCAACATGACATTCAGGCCTATCTTCATGACTACAGCCTTGAGTAAAACAAATATGCAATAATCTTTCCTTAGCATAAATATTTACTCTCTCTACATTATTTCATAAGGAGAGGTCACTGAAAAGCTAAAACATGAGTACCTGAAGCATGAATAAACACTATACAGAACTTGACACTTAAACGAGTCCTGAGGAATAGAATATTAACATCAGAGGTTCATCCAGAGACCTAGACGGAAGATATACATGACATAATCTGAATTTTGCTGATTACTAGGAGTGTTGCATGAATACTGGAACTGAACATACTTAGGAGCATGAGCACATGAGTCATGAGCTACATGACCTGAGTTTGGAATTTTTAAATTCATGGAACATGATTCTTATTTCTCAGAAAACTGGAACTCCTCATGCAAAGAACTAGGATCATACATGATTCTATGGAAAGTGCATGACTATAAGCTATGAACATAGAGATGATGTGTAAGGCATGATTATATATCATAATAACAGAAGTACAAATACTGAAATAAGCATGGGTTGGGTATCTCCCACCCTGGTGTTGTTCTACAACACACTAGCATCACTACAAGAATCTGAGAGCCTAACTTGGTCACTTGATCTACCATCTCCCCCTTAGCATAAAGACATTATCCTAAGCTTGTGGACCACTTTAAAAACTTTAAGCAAAATTGAAACCACTTTACGTTAGAGTTCAAGATATAACAATACTCATAAACACTAAACTCACCCTAAAAGACTGCACCCAAAAGTGAAACACTACTTGTAATATTTCCTTCTGAGATAGAACTTTTAACTTTCTATAGCCCCAAATACATCATGAAACAACTTAAGAACTGACTAACTTAGAATTTTCAACTCTTTTTTCTATTAGGTCAACCTTCAAAGATACAACTTAGATCCTAATATAAAACATGGATATCCCCAATTCTTTTATAACTATACTACTTTTATCATAGCCTACAATCTCGCATCCACAATAGATGTTTTGAATCAACAAACTTAAATTCTTGTATACACTGCTTCAAGCCTATTGATTCATCTTACACATGACTAGTCCCATAAAATATATAATCTTCTCAACTTCAGATAACACCATCCCAACTCTACTACTGTTGCTCAACTATTGGTTTCATGCTTCTAACTCTAGATCATATGCTGTCATAAGATTCTGAGAAGGAAGCTAAGATCATGTATGACTCCTAAGAACTGAGGTACTACCCTTTCATTCACTGACTGGTTCATTGAGAAGCCGAAACTGAACTACTCTATTTTTGAAATTAACTAAAGTTATTTACTGGGATACTGTAATTGGGAAATTTCGGTATATTCATCTTGCTAGGATAGATTTACCCAATGGGGTAGACACTGAGAAGGTCTCCATTAAGGTTTTGGGACTAACACTGAACTTGACAACTACATTGGGGGTTACAAAACAAAGAGAAGCTTCAGGATCTAAAAAGGCATAAACATGTAAATTAATGGTTGGTAACGTACCCATAGCCATATCAAGAGAACTTTTCTAATCCTATCGGGACTGAATTTCATATAGCTTGTTCTGATGTTGACCACTATTAGCACTGGAAGCAGCAACACATTACTGAGTTAGGTGATTTGATAAAATTGGAGGACTGTTGGACCGACCCTGCTGATCACTCTTTGGGCAATCTTTGACTCTGTGGCCTGGCTTGCCACACCCAAAACACACATCACTATCGGCTCTACACACACCCTTATGATTCTTATCATATTCTTCACAAAGTAAATTAGTACGAATACTCTTCCCACTACCTTGTGACTTAGAGCTTGGTGCTCTATCTCGACTATCATTCTTAAACTTAGGCACTAGTGCACTGGATGAAGGTCGAGTTGGGGATGAGAATTTATGATGGGATTGGGAGCGGTTACAATCCCTTGACCTAGTACTAAAACTACTTGTTCTGTCCCTCTTATTATTTCTTTCTTTCTTCCTACGTTCCCCCTCCTCACTCTTCTGAGCATGAATTAAAATCCTAGATAGGAAAACAGCCTGTAGATTGCTATGAGAAACTACTAAATAATCTAAGGTAGTAAAATCAGCTCTTAATTCGACGTGAGAGACATACTCATTCAGGGAATCTTTTTGAATAGGCGGAGGTGTAGGCTGATTCTCGTTTCATCTTCTGTTGTTCTTTCTGGGAGGCATTTTTTATAAATGGAAGGATGGATGAGTTAGGAAAAGATTTTTTAAATAGAGATGATGCTCTTTGACTGACCTGATCACTAAAAGAAGGATCTTTTTCCTAAGAATGACTTATAGCCTCTTATACATAAGTGTGCGGCGCTACACACCCATGCACAAGACTCTACTTGATGTGGCTTTCAGACTACCTAGTACAATTTAGAACCTTAGGCTCTAATACCATGTTTGTAACTCCTATAGAGTACACCATAGGCACACACAGTGCTTACGACCCCAAAGGACCACAAGCTAACCCATGACTGGTACCTACTGTGAGCACTAAATATAATACTAGAATATATATACAGAAGAAATCTGAAAATGCCATAAGGTTCTAAAAATGCTGAAATAATAACTGAGTATAACTGATAATAATATCTGAAAACTGAATAATTGACTATGCTAGTTTGAAAGCCTCTAATTATCTGAATATGGGAGTTGATGGACAAGCCCTCAACTAACTCCAACTGAAATAACTACTAACCTGCTGGAATACTAAAATAGATAAACTCTGTCCTCAAAATCTAAGGACTCACCACTATATCTACTACTGATAGCCTGAGATGCAAAGTACGGTCAGGAACCTAAGTATCTAAACCTATGATAGTAGACATCATAGAACAATAAAAAGTATGCGATCAGTAAGGGAATGCACTAGTATGCTAAGTGAGGTAAGGTTGATATACATAGGTTCCTATGCATGAGATGATAACTAACTGAATAAACATCATTAAGTAACCGGATGAGAGTACATGTAAAACTATAACTACTGAATATGTAATACTGCGCATATAGGTATACATCGTGTTTCTGAGATTATACTAAAATTGAGTACTAAATTCTGATGGCTGAGTAACTGATAACTTATAGCCATAGTTCTATAGAAGTGACTGAGTTCATCACTAAAGATTAAGACTGAATCTATAACTGTGGGAGTTATAATCTAACCGATAAGCCTCATTCTGAACTGATCAGGGTCCAACCTGTGACCCTAGTTGGAAGGGTGCTAGTACCGTGTCACGGGTACTACCACTGATTTTGATTCAACCTAAATGGAAGGAAGACATTTTTTCAACCCTTACTTTCTGTAAAACTCATACGAGATGTGTCAACCCTTATCTCGCAGGAAGATGTCTCAACCTATGCTAGCTATATAGTTCTGTAACTCAGGGATTGCTACTAAGGGTCAAACCCTAACTAATAAGAATTCTTCCATCCTTAGGTTCACTCGGTGTTGAATCCTACTCCCAAATGAATCGGCACTGAACTGATCGCTAGATTATAGTAGGCTTGACTGAACTGACTCTAATCATGTTGACTGACTGTACTGGACTGAGTTCACTTAGTTCTATTAACTGACTGAGTATTACGGTTCTTAACCTTTACTGGGACTATTGTATAACTACTACAACTACTAAGTAAACAACTAGATTTCGGGTAATAAATACCTCCAGGACTCGATAGGATGATAAACTTATATTACAACTTTAGCAACACAACAATAGGTTACCATCCGTGATTTACTCATATGGATATTTTATCAAACACTTCCAAGGCATAACTTAAGCATGGAAATAGTTTTAAAAAGTACTAATAGCATGATTTCAACACTAAGATTACCAAAAGATCACAATGTAAAATTCATTCACTTAGACATTTTGTCAAACACTTTGGAGGCAAACCTTGTACATGGGAATGAACCATATGTTAATGCATCATGACTACAACAATCAATTTACAATTCAAGGGTTTGACATGACATCTATATCAACTAACTTACCCATTGATCTATTTTACATAAAATGCATATCTTCTATACTTTGAAACTTAAATAACAACACAAACATGAGCATAATTCAATTCATAACATGGGAATTTTAATTCATGTTTTTAAAAGGGTTCTTGACCCCAAGGATGGAAGGAAACCCAAGGATGAACACCTAACATACCTGAGTGATGAAATTTGTGAAGATTATTGGGGATTTTTTGTAACTTAATCTTGAGCTTGATGAACTAGGGTTTATTTCTTGAGAGAATTTTGTGAATGAGTGAATGTATTTTACCTACTGAGGGGCTGAATTTCGTGTTATGGGGGTTTAATGTGGGAGGAAAATGACTTAATTACCCCTACAAACTCTTAACTTAATACAAAATCTATGCCCAGTGATGCGATGACTGATACACTGTGTTGATGTTGTTGATGCAATTACTAATAAGTCGTGTTGATGGTGTCAATGTGATAGACAATGCGACATGTTATGATTGTGTTGGCTTGCTATTTTGGTCATCCAAAGTGACTCAGATGATGTTCGAAAAATCCAAAACTCACCCAAGATGACCATTTGACATCTCTAATCATGACTAAACTTAAAAATTTATATTCTAAGGTCGTAAGGATTGAAAATAAGATTATTTAATTACGAAGGCTAAAAACATTTTGAAGCTTTAACACTTAGCTAATTTTTTTCCAAGTCTAGGACCCCTTATTACAAGATATATTGGACTTAATTGAAAAAGAACTTTTATGGGGTCTTACATTACCGGTACAAGGGTGATCACTATTTCTCCATATAGTCATGGATAATCGTTTGGATTCTCGCTCTTCTCCCGGGCAATGTGATTATTTAGTATTATGTTAGTTTTAGATATTTCTTACATACGAGTATTTTAGAATTCTTGTCTGATGACTTTTAGGTCTTGGGGAATGTAATAAGTAGTTTCATTATTCCACATTCTATAATTAACTTCTATCTATTTTTTGGAGATATAATTGCTTAAGTTGAATTTTTTTGTTATGTTGTCTTAAAATGGCTAAGTGTTGGAGAATGAGTCAGGTTAGACTGTTCTTCCACTTGAGGATTAGTGTGAACACCACTCTAGGTCATTTGGATCATGAAAATATTATTTAGAAATTAATAACATAAAGATAATTAAAGGATAATTTGAAAAACAATAAGTTAATGGTAATTTTGTCTATTGTAGACTCTTTTAATGTAGGCCAATATAATATTTTTAATGACCCATTAGGTCATTTTCATAATCTTCATGCATATTGCTATTTTGACCTTCCAATAGTTGGTACGATGTATTTTTGGTCTATTGGGGTGGAAGGTTTGGTTCTCAAAGAGTTTGATTGGGGTTTAACTAAGATATCCTATTTTGGAGCTTTAATATTTGAGAAGTTCAACTATGGTGAATATTCTTAGTAAATGGATTTATATGAGAATTCTGATAGTTTTGTTATCTCTAAAATATGGACTTTTGGGTTAGGAAAACCTTTGGTTTTGTGTCCTGGGGCTTTCAAACTCATTTCAAGGTCTTGGGTGGATTTTTAGTAAGATAAAAAGTCTTGAATTTGATCAAAATTTAATCAAGGTGACTCTTTCGATCATTTTGATGGTTCCATTGAGTGCAGAATGTCATTTATAAGTGGGTGGCACATTTGGATTGCATATATGAGATTTTAAACAAATCTCAAGTGTCCATTCAAAGTCATTTTGGAATTGGAAAATTGTTGGTTTCCAGCTACTGGTGTATTCCATCTTTTTTGTGATTACAAATGTTAGAAAACTTGACCTTTGCATTTGTGAAAGGTCCATCACGTATGAGATGAAGGACCGAGTAGAGTTTTGCTAATTGCTCTTCCTAATCATAAGGAGGTCATTATGATTGTGATGGTCAGGACCCGTGCAATTCCATGATATAACAGTTGTCCCCCAAATCGTGAAGGATCACTAGTAGTATTAATATTTTCCAGGTCTATTTTTCCTTTATTTTTTGAGCATGGAACTTGATTCTTGTGGATTTTCCTCAACTTAGTGACTTGGTGAGTTCCTTGTACCTCCCACATGTATTTTTTGTTATTCCCGTGTTAAATCCCTTAAAATTCCATGGAATTCATGGGCCAATTTCTCAAAAATCCCCCATTAATCAAGTGATTTTTGGGTTATTTTGGGCCCCTAAAATGAAATTTGTCTTCACCTAACTTTTGGGAATTAATTTTTTATCCTATAGGTGAGGTAATTATGGAGATAATATTTGGTTTTATTTTTTGACCTCGAGGCTTGATTTTTGACCCAAGTTTTGGATCGAATTATTAATTATTGATATGGATATCATTTTCCTTTCCTTAACTGATATATTATTTATTTGATAGCGTAGCAGTGTTCTGAGGCCATACAAAAAGGAAAAGTGACACTATGATAGTTTGAGTTACTATTTTTACCATGAGGTAGGTTAAGACTTCTATTTGTTTGTACTTTGCTTAGTTAGATAGTAAAATTTATAAGTTTCATATTAGTTAGGGGATTTGTAGGTTCATATTAGTCTTATTAAGAGATTTCCAAATCCATTAGCCCTTTTTTGGGACTTCAGAGTAGTATTTGTTAACCTAGACTTAGTTTGGGTTACTTGCTTAGTTCTAGGAATATGTTGGGATCTATAATATAGGTTTGGGGTTAGGATTTCATGATATACTCTGTGTTCTTTGATTGATTTTCATTTAAATCACATTTGTTTTGTATTCAATTTTGATATAAATTTGTAGGCCTGAGGCCGAGAACTTGTACTAGTTGGACTTTAGGTTAGTTGTGATTGGGGTATTGAGGATTACTTTACCCTATATGTGCATTTGTATATATACTTGTACCTAAGAACTCATATTCATACATTCATATGCATTAATTATGGTACTATTCGGAGAAAAATACTATTCTTCAGTTGTAAAAAGGGAATCATACCACTTTTATTATTATTGTTGGCTTTTAAGGAGGAAAGTATACCACCTTTACTACAGACTTGGATTATTGAAATATTTGGATCATTTTATCACTAATTTTTTATTTTGGAAAGACTGTAAAACCTTTAAATTTTGGGTGGAGGGACATTTCTAGTCCATTTCTTAGTTTACTTTTCTATAGTTGAGTTTGACGAAAGACTCTAGGCAGCCCCAGGTATATGTTTGGAGTTTTCACTTCTCTGCATATAAGAGAAGCTTGAGGGATTCCTGAGTGACCCGAGGTATATGTTTTGAGTCTTAAATATTGCAATGGTCATATACTACATTGCATATGATGTTCCGTCTTTTGATGAAATATTTTGGATATTTTTCTTGGGAAAATTGCATGTTTTCAAGCAACCAAGGTTGCATTTAATATTGGGTTTTAGTATTTCAGGGTAAGGAGCTAGTTGAAGGAAAAGATTCAGAAGATTGGTAGAAAAACACTTTTAACGGTCAAATTGGTGGACCACCAGTCTCGCAACGGACCACCCACTTAACCATCAGGCCCAAACAAAACCCACGATTTTAGAAGAATCAGCGACGCCCATGTGGTGGACCACTAGTCTTACGATGGACCACTACTTTGGCTATCAAGTCAAAGCAGAACCTGGCATTCTGAAACATCCAGTGATGGCTCGTATAGTGGACCGTCACTCTTGCGATGGACCACCACTTTGGCCGTCAGTGCTAAACAAAACCTGCCTCTCCAGGATCATAAGCGATGGCCTATATGGTGGACCATCAGTCTAGCAACGAACCACCACTTTGGCTATCAGAGTAATCCAAATCTTGTCTCTCAAGGATCATCAGCAACGGTCCAGGTGGTGGACCACCAGTCTTGCAACAGACCACCACTTTGGCTATCAATGTTATCCAGAACGTGACTCTCCAGGATCAGCAGCGATGGCCCATATGGAGGACCGTCATCCTTGCGACAGACCACTACTTTGGCTGTCAATTTGGACACGTTCTTTTTAAATTTGAATTTTAAATCTCTTTTACCTGGGAACATATAAATACCCAGTTTTAAGGTTTATTAGGTATCTTTTATCTTTCATTAGGGTTTCCATACTTGAAACATATTGTATGAAATTTTCCTTAGAGATTCATTTCTTGAGTTGTAGATCTAGATTTCATTATCATTTTCTCTATTGAAGATTGAAGAACAATAATTGTGACTTGTGTAAGTAAATTATGAATTATTTTATGAATAACACAATGACTTCTTCTCTTTCTATGGTAGAGATGTATGGCTAATCTCTCATAACCAAGGTTATGGGAGCCTTGATGTGAATATTTAATTAGGGGTTCTGAATTTAGTAGATTCCCATGATTAATTGATATTGCATAAATCCTTCTTCACTTTAATGACTTTTCTTGGTTGCAAGCTTGGAAAATGAGCCCAAGAATATGACTTGTTTGAATAGAAAAGTGTTTTTTGTGAAAAGAAAAGGTTTACATAAATCTAAAGGCTTTAACCTTTGGATAGAGGGTAGATGCCTTAACTTGATCAACCAATGTGAGAATATAGTTGAATTAATAATAAATTCCTTAAGTTTAAAAGAATTAAGGGATAAGCTACTCATTTAGTTTGAGAAACTAATAGGTAAACCTTACAATTCAATTACTCTTGCAATTAGGATTGTTCATTGGGAATTCAAAATAGTTCACAACCCTAGCTGCTTAAGCATCTTGGTAACCGTAACTCTAGTTTGACTACTCATACTGAATTACTATTTGCGATACAAATCAACATTTGGATTACTTTCTATGACAAATATTTGAATACAATTGATAGAACAAAACCCCGATTTTATTTTGTAACCCTTGATGAACAGCTAATAACAACCACAATACTTAGTGAGCACAGTATTCCCTGTGGGATTTGACACCCAACCAAGTTGGGTTCTATATTTGACAGCGACCGCTTACACTTTCTAACGAGAGTTGTAATTTGGGAATATCAAAGTTTGACACCATTGTCGGGGATTACGATTGTCAATTAAGTATGTGATTGCTAATTGACCTTTGGTCAAAGTTTCCTAAATTTTACTTTTTGTCTGTTGTTTTTGTTTTTCGTAGGTTGATTGTCTTGTATACCATGTATATGGAGATCAGGTGAACCTTTATTATCTATACATCTAAAAGCTCAACCTATTGGCTGAATGGATGGTCAATAGGACTCAAAAAGGGTAGTTGCGCTGCACGAACAAGCTAGACTAGCTGCCTTAGTAGCTAAATAACTGAATCAGTAGAATACAGATAATCCAAGCCAGGAACTAAACCTAGATGATGATGATTTGGGTGATGATAATTTATTAAATTTGGTTAACTAGAGGTATGCAGACAATGTGCCTGCACCAGCGAAATGGAATGTCAACAGAAATCGTCTTGTTAGGGAGAGACCAGAGCGCTAGGCTATCCAATTTAATCTTGTGGATGATTATGATGACTTTGATGGAGTTGATGTAATAGGGGCTATTATTCCTCCGCCCATAGCATCCGGAGCTAAGTTTAATATTACAAGTACTATTATTCAGTTATTGCACCTTAAAGGGCCATTCAATAGACTTGCGAGTGATAACCCAAATATGCATTTGGTCAAGTTTATCTCAACATGCAAATCATTTGATAACCCCGGAGTTGGACAAAATTCTATTCGATTGTGGTTGTTCCTGTTGTCTCTGTCTGGGGAGGCAACTTTATGGTTGAATGGGCTAAATCCTGACTCTATTACCAATTGGAGGCAACTGAAAAATGCTTTCCTATAAAGTTTCTTTTCTCCATCCAAGAGGGCACAGTTGAGAGGTGAAATCAGTAACTTCTTCCAACTGAAGCTCTCCATAAGACTAGGGAGAGATTCAAGAAGAAACTTATGCAGTGTCTAAATCACCAGATGACCAATGTCCACTTGATGGAGATCTTATATCGGGCCTTGAACTCTGTGACAAAGACGTAGTGGATTATGCTATAGGTGGGTCATTCATGGACCTCACTTTTCCTAAAATAGCTGAGATGCTTGATTGTATGACAAAGTAGAGTAGAGTACCAGGGATTCTGAGGTAGTAAGCTCTACTATATTTATTAACATGACTGCAGAGCAGAGGTAAAGGGAAGAAGAATGTGACCAAGACATGGAAGACATAAAAATACAGATGGATCTTTTCTCTAAGTACTTATTATCAGCAAAGACAGAGAAAGTTAAAGATGTGGCATCATAGGGAAGTGTTGAATCCGATTCTGAGGAGGAAGCCAATTATTTGAACAATCAGGGGGGGTTTTGAGGCAGTGGCCAAGGAAACCAAGGTCGGAACTATTATGACAAATCTGGCTATAAGGACCGCGATCAAGGGAATTGGAAGAATAAAAAAGATAGGAGTGGGTTGTATGTTCCTTCTGGAAACCGCGAGGCTGTAGTGACTAGTTTGAGAAAGATGTCCATGGAGGACATGATGGCTAAGTTATTGAAAGGAGTAGAAGCAACCAATACTGGGGTGGCTGAGATGAAAAGTGATTTGTCCTCGATGAATTAGTTGGTTTATTCACACTCTACTTTGATAAAATAGTTGGAGAAGTAAATGAAACAACTGTCTGCCATATTAAATCAGAGAAAGAGTGGCACCTTACTAAGCGACATATTTCAGAACCCGAGGAAGAATGGTTCGTGTATAGAAGTTACCACTAGAAGTGGTAAGGTATTGGCAAGCCCTTCTGTGGGAAAACCTGTGGTTGATATTGTGGTATATTATGTTGATAAAGAGGAGATTGATTATCCAGTGGCATCTAAAAAACTAGATGAGGTTATTGATGATACATTATCCAACCATCAGTAGGTTGATGAGTTGGAGAAGAGCAAGGGAAAGGAGGCTGAAGTGGTGGTTACTACACTCTGAAAACCACCTTCTCTATTTCCCTATCTGTTGAAAAAGAAGGCTGACAACATAAAGTTTTGCAAGTTTATGGCCATACTTAAGCAGTTGACAATTAATTTGCCATTGGTGGGAGGCATTGGAGCAAATGCCCGGGTATGCAAAGTTCATGAAAGACCTTGTTATGAAGAAGTGGACAGTTAGTTTTTAGCTGATGGACAATCTCCATCATTGTGGTACGATTTTCACAAGGTCGTTGTTGTAGAAGAAGGCAGACCCGGGAGCATTTACCATCCCGTGCACTATTGGGCCTCTTGATTTCGTAAAAACTCTATGTGAGTTGGGAGCTAGTATAAACTTGATACCGCTTGTTGTATATAAGAAATTGGGTTTAGGGGATCCTACTCCCATAAATATGATATTAGTTATGGCGGAAAGGTCTGTGAAGTGGCCTGTGGGGATTCTATATGACGTATTTGTTATGTTGGCCAGTTTTATATTTTTGGCTGATTTTGTCATTCTCGATTGTGAGGTGGATTTTGAGGGGCCCATTATCTTGGGTCGACCTTTTCTCACAATCGGGAGTGTACTAATTGATTTAAGGGCAAATGTGCTACTATTCAGGTTGAATGATCAAGTAGATCAATTCGATGTATGCCAGTCCATGAAATAGCATAAAGATATAAGCGTATTTTCTATTGTTGATGTTTATTATGAGGAGGAGCAGGAAGTGCCTTTAGAAGAAAAAATTATTGTGGAGACTTTAGTTTCTGGATTGATGAATTTTGATCATGACGGTATTGAAGATTATGAGGAGACGGTGTGTGCCTTAACGGGCATGGGGTCTTATTCATATGCACCCAAGAAGTTGGATTTGGACTTGAAAAATAGTCCAAGTCCACCTGCTAAGCCTTCTATAGAAGAACCACCTACCTTGGAGCTGAAGGAGTTAATCGATCATTTAAGGTACGTATTCCTAGGCAGTGGGAATACACTACCTGTGATTATTGTTGCTGATCTGGGTGAGCAACAAGTGGAAGCTCTTATCTCTATTCTTAAGAGATATAAGAGGGCAATTGGTTTAATGATTGCAGACATCATCGGTATCCCTCCTGGTATATGTACACATAAGATTTAGCTAGAGGAGGATTGTATTCCGACTATTGAGCATCAACATCTTCTAAACCCACCTATGCAAGAGGTGGTAAAGAAAGAAATCATCAAGTGGCTAGACGCAGGAGTAGTATATCCCATTTCAGATAGTAAGTAGGTGAGTCCTGTTCAGTATGTGCCCAAGAAAGGGGGCATGGTAGTTGTGGCTAACAAGAAGAATGAGTTGATCCCACTCAGGCCTGTTACTGGGTGGATGATGTGTATGGATTACAGAAAAATCAACTCATAGACATTGAAGGACCACTTCCCAGTGCCTTTCATGGATCAGATGCTTGATCGACTAGCGGGAAGGGGTTGGTACTATTTCTTAGATGGGTATTCAAGTTACAACCAGATTTCTATTTCTCCTGAAGATCAGGAAAAGATGACATTCACGTGCCCATATGGTATGTTAGATTTTAAGAGGATGCCTTTCGGTTTGTGTAATGCACCCACCACTTTTCAGCGGTGCATGATGTCGATATTTTTTTATATGGTTGAAGACACCTTGGAGGTATTTTATGGATGATTTCTCGGTTGTCGGTGATTCTTTTAAGCTCTGCTTACTGAATCTTAGTCAGGCGTTGCAGCGGTGTAAAGAGTTCAACCTTGTCCTTAACTGGGAAAAGTGCCACTTCATGTCGAAGGTAGGCATTGTTCTAGGTCACAAAATCTCAGCTAAAGGTATTTAGTTAGATAAGGCAAAGGTTGAAGTGATTGATAAACTACCTCCCCATATCTCAGTTAAAAGGGTACGTAGCTTTTTTGGTCATGCGGGGTTCTACCGTAGATTCATAAAAGACTTCTCAAAGATTGCAAACCCACTTTGCAAACTTCTGGAGAAGGAGGCTAAGTTCACTTTTGAATGCCTTAAGCTGAAACTAGTGAAGGCTCCAATTATTGTTGCTCCTAATTGGATGAAACCGTTTGAGATTATGTGTGATGCCAGTGGAGTGGCATTTGGAGCTGTTCTTGGCCAAAAGAAAGAGAAGTTGTTCCATCCGATATATTATGTAAGAAAGTCCTTGAATACGGCCCAAAGGAATTATACCGTGACTGAGCAGGAACTTCTAGCAGTTGTGTATGCTTTTGAGAAGTTTTGGGCATATTTGTTAGGTACCAAGGTAGTGGTGCACACTGACCATGCTGCCTTGAGGTACTTAATGGTGAAGATGGATGCTAAGACAAAGTTGATCCAGTGGGTATTGCTACTTCAAGAATTTGAATTCAAAGTCAAGGATAGAAAGGGATGTGAGAATTAGGTAGCAAACCACTTATCCATACTCGAAGGCGAGAAAGCAGTCAAGGAGGAGCTTGATATTGATGATTTTTTTTCGGATGAGAAAATATTATTTGCAGTGCTTGAAAAAGTACCTTGGTATGCTGACTTCGTGAACAATGTGATAAGTGAATTGATGCCGGATAATCTTTCCTTTTATCAAAAGAAAAAGTTTTTGCATGATGTGACATATTATTTCTGGGATGAGCCATATCTGTTTCGGCGGTGTGCGGATGGAATTATTAGGCGGTGCATCCCAGAAGTAGATATGTTGATTATACTAGAAGTGAGTCATGCTTCCTCAGTGGGAGGTCACCATGCAGGTGATTGGACTGCAAGAAAAGTGCTTTAAAGTGGCTACTATTGGCCCTCCTTATTCAAAGATGCCTACGAGTTCGTGAAGAGATATGACCAATGTCAAAGTCAAGGGTCCATATCCAAGCACCATAAGATGTCAATGTCTAAAATCCTGGAGGTAGAATTATTTAATGTCTGGGGCCTTGATTTCATAAGGCCATTCATGAGATCATTTGGGATGAAATACCTATTATTTATCATTGATTATGTGTCAAAATGGATCTAGGTAGTGGATCTAGAGGATAACGAAGGAAAGCGAGTTGTTGCATTCTTAAGGAGAAATATCTTCTCTCACTTTGGGGTACCACGGACCATCATAGCGATGGAGGATCACACTTTTCCAAAAAAATCTTCAGAGCTGCCTTGGCAAAATATGGAGTAAAGCAACATAAGGTGGCTACCCCATACCACCCACAGACCAGTGGGAAGGTGGAAATCTTTAATCAGGAAATCAAGGCTATCCTTTCCAGGACTGTAAATGCTAGCAGGAAAGATTGGTCTAGGAAGCTGGACGATGCCTTATGGGCATACCGAACAGCATTCAAGACACCTATCGGCATGTCGCCATACCAATTGGCTTATGGCAAGGCATGTTATTTGTCGATTGGGCTGGAGCATAAAGTGTTATGGGCACTGAAGCGGCTTCATATAAAATGGAATGAGGCAGCAAATATGAGACTAGGGTAGCTGAATGATATGGATGAGTTCCCTCTTGGAGGTTATGAACGAGCTGATCTATACAAGGAAAGAATGAAGAAATACCACGACCGCAGGATTAAAAAGCGGGATTTCTAGAAAGGTGACTTGGTGCTCCTGTTCAACTCCAGACTCAAACTTTTTCTAGGTAAGCTTAAGTCAAAATGGTCTGGACCATTTAAAGTGAACCAAGTCTACTCATTTGGAGTAGTGGAACTTGAAAATGAATACGAAAGTGTCTTCAAGGTAAATGGGCAGCATGTGAAACTGCATATCGGTCCAATGGACTCGATAAAGAGTATTTCTACTATCTATCTCGATAAGTCTAAGTAATTGAGATAACTGAGTCATGTCGTGATGATACATTAGGCGCTAGTGAGAGACAACCCATAGTGTGTTGTTATAAAGCATTAATTAAGTTATTTTGTTATTTTAGTGCATTTTTTATGTGTTTGTGAAGTATGTAGGATTGAAAATGCAGCAAAAGGGAGTGATACAGTTGGGAAAAGGGTTGAAAATCTGAGCTACTAGAACAAAAGTGACGACCGATTTGGTGGACCACTAGTCACCCGATGGACCACCATTTCCACCGTCGTAAAGATGATGAAAAATTCAATCACTGGAGAAAGTTGATGGACAGAGTGGTGGAACGTCACTAAATTGGTGGACCACCACACTGACCATCAAAATCAAGTTAAATTACCCAAGTTCTGGTAAGATACGACAGCCAAAGTGGTGGACCGTTACAAATTTGGTGGACCGCCACATTGACCGTCGAAATTGAGCTGAGTTAGCCATGTTCTAGTAAGGCACGATGGCGTAACTGGTGGTCCATCGCATGTTCGATGGACCGTCGGTACAACCGTCGTTGTTACCCTAGTTCTGGGTCGGTCGGGTTTAAATTGATGCTTATTTAAATGACCCGTATTTGACCCATATAATTTTAAATAGGTAAAAAATAAGTGGTTACATACGTTCTACCCTTTTCAACTTCTTGAACTGGCCAAATTCTTTTGGATTCAAAGAATCTGAAGATATTTTCTCTTCTTAGGACTCTCCATCTCCTTTATTTTTTCCTATTTAAGCAAACCCATTTCTTTTTTTATCTTCATCACAAGAAATCTTAAGAGCAAATTACTAGAGTTTGAAGTTAAGTTCATGTTCTTAAGTTGCAAGCAAGTAAAAGAGAAGATACTTCAAAACAAAGGTATGAGAACCTCTATGTCTTCTCTTGTTGAACCGCAAAAACATGAAATGAATGAGTGGTTTGTTGTTAAAATTCCATCTTGTATTCTTTTGCTTCTTTGAGTTTCTTTAAGTCCAAAAATTGAACATACATTGTTTGGTGAAGTCTGAGTAACTCATACATTTAAAAGCGGGTAATTTTCTGCATAAATGTGAAATTATTGTCAATTGTTGCTAAAAAATTTTGTTTGCATACTAAATGTTCGACAAAAAGCTGAATTGAAAGCTTAATTTGGAGAAGGGGGTTTGACGATCAAAATGGTAGACCTTCAGTTTTGCGATGGACCACTATATTGATCATAGTAATGACCCTAGAAGTGACATCCGCAGGATAAGATGTGACGGCCAAAGTGGTGGACATCAGTTTTGCGACAGACCACCATATGGACCGTCGCAATGCTCTTAAATCTCAGGTCTTCTGGAAAAGACCTAATGGCCCACCTGGTGGACCACCAGTTACCTGACAAACCACCAGTGTGGCTGTCAAGTCAATGTTTCCACTGTTTTGACTGTTTTGTGTTTTAAACTAATTTTGTACTTTTTATTCAGGAGTTATGGCTCACAAACTACCACTAAACAGAGGAGAAAGATCTCAAAGGGGTAGAGGCAAACTTGCACCCACTTACAACACCAGGCAACATGAAAGGGAAACTCCCATACTCTTCCAGTCTGAAGAGGAGAGAGAAAATAGTATAAGCAGTGTCAGCTTGAGCCCAGATGAGGAAATAGTTAGTACAACTCAACCCAAGCCTATTATGAGTAAAACTGAGGCTGCTAACGTAGGAGAACAAATGGAAGCGACTGATGTAGAAACTGAACCTGATAATGCTAACATTATCAAACATAAGGATTCTTAAGTTCAGGAGGGAATTAGATGGAAGATAGAGGGAGCAAGGAAAAAATTCTACGATGGATTTACACCTACAGCAAGAGGGATCAAAAGTCCATTTGCTGAGGAACATCAGATAGTAACGACGGAGTTACATGAATACCCTGAGTTTGAACATCGTTACAATGAGTATGAACTAGCATGGATGAGCAAGCCACCAGGATTGTATCAACCAAATTGGGTCAGAGAGTTCTTTGCTAATTATCTGGTATTAGTAGAGAAGTACTGTCCAAAGGGGTCGTCAGTTTCAAACTTGCCGAACAGAGAGTCAATACCTGTTCGAGGAGTCATTATCGATATTTCAACCTAAACAATCAATAGGATGTTGTTTGGTCCAGAGTACAAAGCTTCACCTGCTATGCTTGATCTTGAGTATAGGTTAAGATATGAATCTACTCAGAGGCCCAGGGTGGCTACATTATTGACTGATTATGGTAACCCCTTTGGGTGACCAATCCATGTGAGTGCATTGTAAAATATTCCATTAGCTTCAAGGCTAATTTCTGGTGGGCTGTTATTCATTTAAGGATGATACAAACAAAAGGTGATGGAAATTTAGATAAACACAGAGCTGTGTTGGTGGCCAGTTTGGTTGCAGGGCTGTAAATTGACTTCGACCAGATTATTGCAGATGAGGTATTCGTAAGGGAACATAAAACCGCCTGTGCATTATTCCTATGCTTGATCACAGAATTAGGTAGGAAACGCAGTCCAGGCTACATATAGACAAGACATTGAGAAGTTGAAAGAAGACTCAAAATTCAAGATGCATGTCACCAAGCCTCTTGCTTACCAGACTCAATCTGCACCAACTCTCAATGCTACCAAAGTTTCTGCAGGTATGCCTTTTCCCATTACCACTTATGTGCCACCTGAGTATATGTCTCTAAGTATATCTGTAGGGTCAGGTTTTGCACCATCTATGGGTGGAGCAGACTTTACCGAATATAGCTTAACACAGGAAAATTTTGCAAAATTGGTGAAGCTACAAAAGAGGTTTCAGAAATAGTTAGATAAATGGGCATCAGAATTCAAGCCTTTTGTTGATGAAATTATAGTTAAGGCACTCTGTCTATTCCAAACTATCCAGGCTAGGATGGACAACATGGAACACCACATCAATAAAAGGCTAGATGCACTATCTTTCCCTGATCTTTCCAAACTCATAGTTGAATTTGAGTAGGCAAAGGCTGATATAGCAGAGTTAAAGGAAAGGTAGCCACAGCAGACTACTTTTTACCCATCTTTAATGGTGAGTGAAGATGATGAAGGCATTGTAGACCTAATGGGAAGACTTGTGAAAGACAAAGGAAAGTAACACATGGATGAACGAGCTGCAAGGAAAGCTAAAAAAAGGGAGAAAGAGAGAAGAAATAACACTGTAGCAACAGGAACAACATGATCTGAAGAGATCTTAAAAGAAATCAAATAAAGATGAAGAAAAGAGAAAGAAGAAAGAAGAAGATGAAGTGGCAGGAGTATCTACTAGTGCTGCCCCAGCAAGGAGGCAAAGTTCATACTCAGTCCGAGAGATGATTTCTCCAATTCTGGAGGGTGAGGTTTTAAGTGCCCCTACAACCATAGTGGCCAACATTGCACTAGGTGAGAATGAAGGATCCTCACCAACCTTCACAGATGCCTTAGATGAATAAGAGGAAATACAAGTATACCCATTTTTATACTTTAATTTAATGCTTTGAGGACAATGCATATGTTTTTTTATGTGGGGGAGGTTTACTTGTACCATGGGGGTTGTGTTGTTGATATTATTGACCTTTCCATGTGCTATCTAGGAGAATCGGCATGTCTAGGATCATGTTAAGTTTGCAGTTGTAGTTTTATTTTCTAGGTTTAACCTTAGGTTTGCATTTTTCTTCTTTTTAAGTATGTTGTTAATGTTGGTCCATGAAATAAAAGTGTTGTTTGTGTTAGTATTTTTTGTGAATACGGATGATGAATAATGTTGGCATCAAGCTATGACTATTTCCATATGACTGTTTACTTTTGTCTCCTAGGATATGTGATCAATTATTAGTGAATTTGTAGTTGGCATTAACCTATAAATACACATGACATGTGATGCAAATCTTAAGAATAGTAGAATGAGTTTGACTCAGTTTCCGCTGTGTGTGTGAGTCCACTTAGCCAAAGTAATTAACCCTACAAAAAAAATTCTCTTTTAGAACCCTTCTTTGAGCCTTTGTTAATTTTTTTTGCATTACCAAGCATTCTAGTTAACTCTCTTTAAGTTGTTGACACCTAGCTCTGGCCCTAGCCCAATAGTGGGCAATGTGTACCTAAACTTAGGGAAAACACCTAAGTTTATGGTGGCTATTGTAAGGCTATTAACCGTCTAAAAGAAAGTTGGTCTAGAATTTGAATTAGAGCATTTGGCCCTGGTCTATTCAAGACAATGTACACCTTGACTTATTGCATCAGCCTAAGTTGAGGGTGGCTGATGCTTGTTTGTGTATATAAAATAATAAAAAAAAGGTCATTGTGGGGAAGCATGAATGAGTGAGAAAAGGGTGAGTAAGCTAGCAAAGCAACAGCCTTGGTAGGAAAAATTTGAAGGAAAAGAGAGTTAAAGCCTAGTATTTAGTAACTTTTGCCCAAAATTCCTTCCTGACCTAGCCTGATCCCCCATTACTATCCTAGAAAAGACCTTCTTGATGCGAGAACTCAGCTATAAGGGGGCATTGGATGATAAAGGCAAACAAATGGGTGTATGCACTATGTTTGTAACTTCTTTGATGAGCGAGGGAGTTTTGATCTGTATCCACAAAATATAATGAGTGGTGGATTTCCTTAATTGTGAGGGCAACCTTAGTCATACTTAATTTGGATGATCTCTATAGATTTTTTTACCCATGTTGTGTAGATAAATTAAATTTGAGATAGTGCCAGTTATGGACTCTAACATTTTAAATCATATGATTTGGATGACAAGTAAATGGTTGTGTAAAAACTGGTTCAATAGTAAATGCTCGCCATTGTATTGTTCATATTTGCAATTTAATGTTGAGTTGCTTGAGGACAAGAAATTATGTTAAGTTGAGCATGTTGATGTTCCAGTTTTGACATAATATTTTGCATCTTTTTCTTGGGAAAATTACATGTTTTCAAGCAACTAGGGTTGCATTTAATGTTGGGTTTATGTAATACCCCATATTTTGGACTAGAATGGAAATCCGTCATTCATATGCGTAGATGTTCCAAAAGCCTTAAATCCTATGTAATTTAGTGTGTTAATTAATTATGTAGTGTGGGAATCTATTTGACCATGAATTAAGATCATATAGGTCCCCTAACTCAAA
The DNA here is from genome assembly GCA_030864215.1 of Capsicum pubescens. Taxonomy (NCBI): domain Eukaryota; kingdom Viridiplantae; phylum Streptophyta; class Magnoliopsida; order Solanales; family Solanaceae; genus Capsicum; species Capsicum pubescens. Next base: position 153,929,502 of record CM061549.1, on the reverse strand, counting down.
GACGAGTTGAAAGCTTTCCTATCATTCAAGTTTTAGTGAGCGTCAAAACTTAGGTCAACTTCAATCAACCATGACTCCTTGTATATATCGAATTATAGGACCTATTATATATCAAATGAAATATCATCGAATTATCTTTCCAAATATACCAATTTCGTCAAAAACTGATATCGGAGCAAGGAGTTATGCCCATTTTACTCTAGAATGTCAGGCTGGGAAACTAAGTGTCGACATTTGTGATAAGTCGTCATGCCCGTGATGACCTATCACCAATGTCGTCATCCCTAGGCATATTTCTACCCCCAGTGGAGACATTTTGTGATAAGCCATCACGCCTGTGATGGCCTATCACCAATGTTGTCAACCTTAACCAGAAAATCAAAATTTCACCCTTTTGTGATGACATTTTGTGACGATTTATCACCAGCTTGACGGCTTGTCACGGATGTCGTTAGCTATTTTTTTCCAGCAATTTAAGTATATTTTTTCAAGGGTATTTTGGTCTTTTGCCATATTTTGGAGGTATCTATAAATATGAGGAACCCCATCCAAACCCTAACTTCATCATTTACTCTTCCAATTCCCTTAAGAGAAAATATCTACAGTTTTATTCAAGAACCCTAATCTTACAAAAATCATCCATATATTCTTCAATATTTCATCAAGAATTAAGTTCCTCATAGTGTGGGCTTCGGGAATCATTTATTACAGGTGCGGATAGAGTCTCAAGCAATAGAATTCATTCAATTTGACAGATTAAGGTATGTAGATGTTGATTCTTGGGTCCCTTTCATCCAAGAAGCTCAAGAACCCTTTTTAAAATATGAAGATTTTATGTCTTTGAGATTCCATAATTTGTATGAGTTGAAATTGATGTTACATGTTTTGTTGAGTTTTGATTCATGTTTGTTTACAAGATTCATGAGATTTGACCCTAGTAGGTGGAATCCATGTGATATTTGTGATGAATATTCCTTATGTTGCTTTCTGTGATGTGTTCATGACTTTTAGGTGTAGAAATGGTTGAATAAGCGAAGCATGTCCCCCATAGGTTTGATAAAGAGCTTAGGTGAAGCATAAGGGCCATTATAGTATGTTGAATAGGAAACCCCAAATTGTGAGTTAGCTTATGCATGCCTAGTGTTTGATAAAATGCCCAAGTAAATGAACTATTCCATGGTAGTAGGAAATCCCCAAATAAGTTTCAACCCATGAATGTCTAGTGTTTTGTTGAAGTACCTTAGTGAACAAGTGGAGATGTGACAGTAGTAAATTCCCCAATTATGTGCTCTTGATATATGCTGAGTTTTTAATACATGCCAAGTGGTTAGCAAGTAAGTTATGACATGATAGTATGAAGTTTCCCCAAGCCATGTGATATCAAAACACATGTCAAGACTGTATAGGTATGAAATAGTTGAGGTAAAACCTGTTTGAATGAAGTACAATCTAGTAGCATATTTCCCCTATGTTATTATATGATTATGATTTTGAGATGCTTAAAGTGACCCCTTGGGGACTGTGATGATGAATATATGTTTGTGATCCTTAAATGCTTGAGGTGATGTCTTAATGATTGTGGGAATGAACATATGACATGATTCCTAATTACTTAAAGATATTCTTTAATGATTGTGAAGATGTTTTAATGATTGTAAAGATGCTTTAATGATTGTGAAGATGCTTTAATGATTGTGAAGATGCTTTAATGATTGTGATGATGAATGAATGCTTGTGATGATGAACGAATGCTTGTGATGATGAATGAATGATTGTGGTGAAGACTGGTCAAGAATGATTATGCTTTACTTTTATGCTATCGAGTCCTGGGGGTATTTATACGCGATAATAGAGCTATTGTCTAGAGCCCGTGTTAGTTTCTCGATAATTTTAGTCGAGCCATGATTCTTACAACTCAGTGAACTATAGAACTCCGTATCCTCAGACAAGTGTAGAACTTAAGAAAGCTCAGTAATCTCAGTTATCTCTGTAATCTCTGTATCGCTAGTAATCTGGCCTCAGTCCTGTAATCAGCTCAGATCTAATAGTATTCAAGTGATTCAATTCTAATCTCAGAAGCGATTTGAGTAATCTATTCAAGCTCTGTATCGTCAGTCAGATACCATGATTTGATACCTTTTTCGTCATATATGAACCTAAATAATCTCAGCCTAACTCAGTCAGATATTTAGAGAAACATGATTAGTATCAGATATAGTTCAGCTGTGGTCAGTTAAGGATTCAGTCAGAGTCTTTCAGTTGGGAGTAGAAACTAGCATTGAGCAAGGAAAAGGATGGCTGCTTTTCCCATCAGCGAGAGAGACCGGAGTCATTAGTAGAAATCCCTGAACTCCAAAATTGCATAGCCAGTGCAGGATACCAAATTCACCATCAGTAAAGGTTGTCACCTCCAGAGAGAGAGTATTTAAATATTATGTTTCTTTAGGTTGACTTCCTGGTAAGGGTCATCCATCAGAGAGGATTAACTAGAGAGAGGTCTTTAGCCATGGAACGGTAGTGACACCCTTTTAACCGGGGGTACAGGTTGGACCCCACCTGTGGTAGTTTGGGGCATGTCGGTTAAGTATCTACTTCCCACAGTTACAGTTTCAGTTTCAGATTCAATCTCAGTTTCAGTATCAATCTTCAGAAATCGAGACTGTCTGATATAGTCATCTATTTTTATAAGGAACTCAGATAGTTCCATTGATTTATGAACCATCCCGCCAGATAGGCTTGGTCTCATATACAGTTATTTGATATCATATTCAGAGATATACCGCAAGACAGGCTTAATCACAGTATCAAATTTCTATTGAGTATTCTTGTTGTTAGATTCTGATATAATCATACTTCTTATCATTGATAATCGCTTCCAGAATAATCTGTTAGAAAAGTTGATCTCTAATCCTGTCAGTCGAAAGAAGTAAGCTCAGAATTCAGTCCTTGATGTAAGTACATCTAGAATTTTAGTTATCAGTATCAGATAAGTTAGTGATTTAGTATCTCAGTGTCAGTAGTAAGTTCAGTCTGCAGTAAAGTGGTATCCAAGTTTCAGTATCTAGAGTTACGTTGATTGTGTTCATGGCCTGTGCATTCATGTATGTGTTCTCATGTGGCATCTTCATGATTATTCAGTTTAGATATTGTGCATGCATGAGCCCTTGCATTAGCCTACCTCATCTACATACTCAGTATATTTCTGTACTGACGCATTTGCGCTATGGTGTTTTATTTGACACCATAGGTTCGGAGGCATAGAATCTAGAGTATCCTCAGCAGTTCAGTCCCAGTCAGTAGCATTAGCAATGAGTCCTCTTCTTTCGAGGATGAATCTCAGTTTACTATTGTTGCTTCAGACTTTGTTTATTTTTAGTTGACGGAGTTAGTTGGAAAAATGTCCCATCAACTCCACAGTTCAAACAGTTTTGAGGCTTTTCAGATTGATGTATTAGTATTCAGTTTTCTGTATTATGAGTATTCATAGATGTGTTGAACCTTATGGCTAGTTTCTGTATTTATTTTAGATATTATGCAGTGTATAGGTACAGATATCAGTAAAGGGTTAGCCACTGGTCCTTCGGGGTCATAAGAACCGTGTGATGTCTCTGGATGGAATCTCGGGGCGTTACAAACTTGGTATCAGAGCCTAAGGTTCAAAAGTGTCCTAGGGAGTCTGAAAAGCCGCATCTAATAGAGTCTTATGCATAGGTGTGTAGCGAACCACATTTATGTACAAGAGGCTACATGATGTTCTTAGGAGTAGTTCCCCTTCTTTTAGTAATCATTTCATGTGAGTGAGCATGAGCTCAAGTTGGTTCTCAGTTAATCCACTTCTTTCTTCCAATTATAAAGTATGCCTCTTTGCAGAGATTTTGTCTGTGGGGTTGATGATCAGCCCCCTCAGCCAGTAGATCCTGAGAATGAGAGTGTGTCACATGTAGAGTTTCGGGCATCTTTCCAGGCGTTAGCCAAAGCTGTGACTAATGTTCAAGGCAATCGTCAAGATGCAGCCCCACCTTAGTAAGATGGAAATTCTACCGCAGCCATGGTTAGAAATTTCATAAAAATGAACCCGCCAGAATTCTTTGGGTCAGTAGTAGGTGAGAATCAACAACTTTATCTAGAGGAGGTGAAGAAGATCACCTAGATTATGCATGTTTCTGAGAAGGAGAGTGTTGAGTTAGCATCTTATAGGCTGAAAGATATTGCTCATGATTGGGTATTGATGTGGGAGAAGAGTAGAGGGGAGAATGCAACTCTTGTGACTTGTCCAGAGTTTCAAAGTGCCTTTCTAGATAGGTTTTTCCCTCTAGAGATGATAGAATCTAAGGTAGAAGAGTTCATGAACCTAAGGCAAGGTTCCATGATCATGAAAGAGTGTTGTCTTAAGTTTAACCAATTAGCTAAGTATGCTCCTGACTTTGTAGCTGACCCTAGAGCGAGTATGAGTATGTTTTTGTCTAGGGTGTCTAGTTAGGTGTTGAAAGAGTGTAGAGTTTCTATGATCAATAGAGATATGGACCTTTCTAGGCTAATAATGCATCCGCAACAGATTAAGGCAGATAAGATAAAAGAGAGAGAGAGAGTGAGTAAGAGAGCTAGGATAGGTAGTCGTGGTTTCTCGCAGTCAGGGTCTCAAGGTAGTAGTAGTTCTCAGTATGGTCAGAAATTTTTATTTCCAGCTCCCTCTTCAGCTAGTGTACCCGCACCTATGTTTGGGGGTGTCAGATCTGAGGGAGCGCTAAGCTCCAAAGCCCAGAGTAGTGCTAGTGGTGTTCGTACCCATCTGCATTGTGAAGAGTGTGGCAGGCGCCACCAAGGTGTGTGTAGAGCTGGTACTGATGTGTGCTTTGGGTGTGGTGAGCCATGCCATAGAAGGTGAGAATGTATAGTATTGACTCAAATGGGTACACTCCGTGCGCTTCAGGATCGCTTTGATCGGGAAGGATTCCCTAAAATAGACCCGGGTATGTTATGAGCCCTTCATATTTATAACATGCATTGATAGATCCTTTGCTCCCTATTTTGAGCTTATATTTTAGCATGAGTCATGCATGAGTTTCAGATCTTGATCGGTCAATCATGACCCAGTCTGTAGGTGACATAGAGTCCCAAGGGAAAGATACCCTATAGAATTATGATGTTGCATGCCATTAGGTTCATCCTGATGCATGTTTAAATTTTCTTTATGAAGTTAGCGTCAGTCGTTATTGCATTGTCAAGTCGTGCTTTTGAAAGTCATCTTAGCCAGACATTCATGCATTAGATATGTGCATTTAGTAGAAATGAGTTCGGCTTGTCAATGTGTGATCAGTCATGCATTCTTGATATCATCCCAGTTGAGTGTTATGAGAATTCAGCTATGAGTAGATTCAGTCGAGTATTCCATGCATCAGATATGCATGCCCACTGCGATAACTCTATATGTCAGTGGTTCCAGTTGTATAGTCATGTTCTAGATATTCATGTCCCTTAAGTAATTTTAGTTGATCAGTACTCGTAACTTATCAAGCAACATTCGAGGATGAATACTTCCAAGGGGGAGATAATGTAATACCCCATATTTTTTACTAGAATGGAAATCCGTCATTCATATACGTAGATGTTCCAAAAGACTCGAATCCTATGTAATTTAGTGTGTTAATAAATTATGTAGTGTGGGAATCTATTTGAGTTATAATTAAGATCATAGAGGTCCCCTAACTTAAGGACTAGTTGAAATCTTTCCTATCATTAAAGTTTTAGTGAGCGTCAAAACTTAGGTAAACTTCAATCGACCATAAATTCTTGTATATATAGAATTAGAAGACCTAATATATAAAATGAAATATCTTTGAATTATCTTTCCAACGATACCAATTTCGTCAAAAACCGATATCAGAGAAAAGAGTTATGCCCATTTTACTCCAGTATGTCAGGTTGGAAAACTGAGTGACGACATTCGTGATAAGCCGTCACGCCCGTGATGACCTATCACCAATGACGTCATCCCTGGGCAGATTTCTACCTCTAGTGACAATATTTTTTGATAAGCCGTCATGCCCGTGACGACCTATCACCAATGTCGTCAGCCCTAACCAGAAAATCAAAATTTCACCCTTTTGTGATGACATTTCGTGACGACTTATCACCAGCTTGATGGCTTGTCACGGATGTCGTCAGCTATTTTTTTCAGCAATTTAAGGACGTTTTTGCAAGGGTATTTTGGTCTTTTCCCATCTTTTGGAGGTCTTCATAAATATGAGGAACCCCATCCCAACCCTAATTTCATCATTTACTCTTCCAATTCCCTTAAGAGAAAATATCTAAGGTTTTATTCTAAGAACCCTAATCTTCCAAAAATCATCCATAAATTCTTCAAAAAAATTTCAAAAATCAAGTTCCTCATAGTGTGGGATTCGAAAATCATTTAGTACAAGTGCGGATAGAGTCTCAAGCATTAGAATTCATCCAATTTTAAAGATTAAGGTATGTAGATGTTGATTTTTGGGTCCCTTTTATCCAAGAAGCTCAAGAATCCTTTTTAAAATATGAAGATTTTATGTTTGTGAGATTCCATGATTTGTATGAGTTGAAATTGATGTTACATGTGTTGTTGAGTTTTGATTCATGTTTTTTTATAAGATTCATGATCTTTGACCCTAGTAGGTGGAATCCATGTGATATTTGTGATGAATTTTCCTTATGTTGTTTTCTATGTGATGTGTTCATGACTTTTGGGTGTAGAAATGGTTGAATAAGCGAAGCATGTCCCCCATAGGTTTGATAAAGAGCTTAGGTGAAGCATAAGGGCCATTATAGTATGTTGAATAGGAAACCCCAAATTGTGAGTTAGTTTATGCATGCCTAGTGTTTGATAAAATGCCCAAGTAAATGAATTATTTCATGGTATTAGGAAATCCCCAAATAAGTGTGAACCCGTGCATGTCTATGTTTTGTTGAAGGACCTTAGTGAACAAGTGGAGATGTGAGAGTAGTAAATTCCCCAATTATGTGCTCTTGATATATGCTAAGTGTTTAATACATGCCAAGTTGTTAGAAAGTAAGTTATGACATGATAGTATGAAGTTTCCCCAAGCCATGTGATATCCAAACACATGTCAAGACTGATATAGGTATGAAAGAGTTGAGGAAAAACCTGGTTGAATGGAGTACAATCTATTAGCATGTTTCCCCTATGTTATTATATGATTATGATTCGGAGATGCTTAAAGTGACCCCTTGGGGACTGTGATAATAAATAGACGTTTGTGATCCTTAAATGCTTGAGGTGATGTATTAATGATTGTGGGAATGAACATATGACATGATTCCTAATTACTTGAAGAGATGGTTTAATGATTGTGAAGATGCTTTAACGATTGTGATGATGAATGAATGCTTGTGATGATGAACGAATGCTTTTGATGATGAATGAAATGATTGTGGTGACGACTAGTCAAGAATGATTATGCTTTATTTTTATGCTATCGAGTCCTGGGGGTATTTATACCCGATAATAGAGCTGTTGTCTAGAGCCCGTGTCAGTTTCTCGATAATTTCAGTTGAGACATGATTCTCAAAACTCAGTGAACTAAATAACTCTATATCCTCAGACAAGTGCAGAACTTAAGAGAGCTCAGTAATCTCAATTATCTCTGTAATCTCTATATCGCTAGTAGTCTAGCCTCAGTCCTGTAATCAACTCAGATTTAAGAGTATTTAATTAATTCAATTCTAGTCTCAGAAGCGATTCGAATAATCTATTCAAGCATCGTATCATCAGTCAGATACCATGATTCGATACCTTTTCTATCAGATATGGAACTAAGTAATCTCAGCATAACTCAGTCAGATATTTTGAGAAACATGATCAGTATCAGATACAGTTCAGTTGTGGTCAGTTAAGGATCCAGTCAGAGTCTTTCAGTTGGGAGTAGAAACTAGCACCGAGCGAGGAAAGGAATGGTGGCTCTTCCCGTCAGCGAGAGAGGCCAAAGTCATTAGTCGCAATCCCTGAACTCCAGAACTGCGTATCCAGCACAGGATACAGGAGTCACCGTCAGTAAAGGCTGTCACCTTCAGAGAAAGAGTATTTAACTATTATGTTACCTTAGGTCAACTTCCTGGTAAGGGTCATCCATCAGAGAGGATTGACTAGGGAGAGGTCTTGACCCGTGGCACGATATTGATACCCTTCCAACTGGGGTTACAAGTTGGACCCCACTTGTGGTAGGTTGGGGCATATCGATTAAGTAGCTATTTTCCACAGTTACAGTTTTAGTTTCAAATTCAATCTCAGTTTCATTATCAATCTTCAAAATTAGGACTATCAGATACAGTCATATATCATTATGAGGAATTCAGATAGTTCCATTGATTCATGGACCATTCTGTCAGATAGGCTTGGTCTCATATACAGTTATTTGATATCATATTCAGAGATATTCCGCCATACAGGCTTGATCACAGTATCAGATTTCTATTGAGTATTCTTGTTGTTAGATTCAGATATAATCATACTTCTTATCATTGATAATCGCTTCCGGAATAATCTGTTAGAAAAGTTGATCTCTTATCCTGTTAGTCGAAAGTAGTAAGCTCAGAATTCAGTCCTTGAAGTAAGTACATCTATCCTTTAAGTTATCAGTATTAGATGAGTCAGTGATTCAGTATCTCAGTGTCAGTAGTGATTTCAGTCTACAGTAAAGTGGTATCCGAGTTTCAGTATATAGAGTTGCGATGATTGTGATCATGGTCTGTGCATTCATGTGTGTGTTCACATATGGCATCTTTATGATTATTTTATTTAGATATTATGCATGCATGATTACTTGCATTAGCCTACCTCATCTACATACTCGGTACATTCCTGTACTGATGTATTTGCGCTATGGTTTTTATTTGACACCATAGATTCGAAGGCACAGAATCCAGAGTATCCTCAGCAGTTCAGTCCCAGTCAGCAGCAGTAGCAGTGAGTCCTCTTCTTTTGAGGACGAATCTCAGTTTACTATTATTGCTTCAGACTTTATTTATTTTTAGTTGACGGAGTTAGTTGGGGACCTGTCACATCAACTCCACAGTTTAGACAGTTTAGAGGCTTTTCAGACAGATGTATTAGTATTTTGTTTTCTGTATTATGAGTATTCATAGATGTGTTGAAACTTGTGGATAGTTTCCTTATTTATTTCATATATTATGCAATGTACAGGTACAAATATCAGTAAAGGGTTATCTTGTGGTCCTTCAGGGTCATAAGCACTGTGTGATGTCTCGGGATGGAATCTCGGGGTATTATAGTTTTAGTGTTTTAGGGTAAGGAGATAGCTGAAGGAAAAGAGTCAGAAGATTAGAACAAAAACACTTATGACGATCAAAATGGTGCACCACCAGTGTCATGACGGACCACCAACTTAACCGCCAGGCCTAAACAGAACCCATGATTTCAGAAGAATCAGCGACGGCCCATGTGAAGGACCACTAATGTTGCGTTATATTGCCACTTTGGCTATCAAGTCAAAGTAGATCCTGGCATCCTGAAACATCCAACGACGGCTCATATGATGGACTGTCAGTCTTGCGTCGGACCACCACTTTGGTCGTTAGTTCCAAGGAGAACTTGTCTCTCCAAGATCATAAGAGATGGCCCATATGGTGGACCGTCAGTATTGCAATGGACCACCATTTTGGCCGTTAGAGCAATCTAGAACTTGTCACTCAGGGATCATCAATGATGGTCCAAGTGATGGACCACCACTTTGGCCGTCAGTGTTATCAATAACGTGACTCTCTAGGATCAGCAATGAGAGCTCATATGGTGGACCGTCAACCTTGTGACGGACCACTACTTTGGCCGTCAATTTGGACACGTTATTTTTAAATTAGAATTTTAAATCTCTTTTACCTAGGAACATATAAATACCCAGTTTTAAGTTTTATTTGGTATTTTTTATCTTTTATTAGGGATTCCATACTTGAAACATATTGTATGTAGTTTTTCTCAGAGATTCATTTCTAGAGTTGTAGATCTAGATTTCATTAGCATTTCCTCCATTGAAGATTGAAGAACAATAATTGTGACTTGTGTAAGTAAATTTTGAATTAGTTTATGAATAAAACAATGATTTATTCTCTTTTTGTGGTGGAGATGTGTGGCTAAGCTCCCATAACTAGGGTTATGGGAGCCTTGATGTGAATAGTTGATTAGGGGTTGAGAATCTAGTCGATTCCCATGATTAATTGATATTGCATAAACCCTTCTTCACTTTAATGACTTTTCTTGGTTGCAAACTTGAAAAGTGATCCCAAGAACATCACTTGTTTGAATAGAAAAGTGTTTGTTGGAAAAAAAGGGTTTACATAAATCTAAAGTCTTTTTTAACTTTTGGATGGAGGGTAGAGGCCTAAACCGGATCAACCCATGTGAGAATATAGTTAAATTAATAATACGTTCCTTATGTTTGAAAGAATTAAGGGATAAGCTACTCATTTAGGTTGAGAAACTAATGGGTAAACCTTACAATTCAATTACTCTTGAAATTAAAATTGTTCATTAGGAATTCAAAATAGTTCACAACCCTAGCTGCTTAAGCATCTTGGTAACCGTAAATCTAGTTTGACTACTCATACTGAATTACTATTTGTAATACAAATCGACATTTGGATTACTTTCTATGACAGACATTTGAATACAGTTAATAGATCAAAACCCCTATTTTATTTTGGAACCCTTGATCAACAGTCTAATAATAACCACAATACTTAGTGAGCTCAGTATTCCCTGTGGGATTCGACCTCCAACCCTGTTGGGTTTTATATTTGACAGTGACCTCTTCACTTTCTAACAAGAGTTGTAATTTTAGGCATATCAGCATCATCCCATACTATTCTCTCTCTATATATATACTGTGTGTGTACTATTGTTATTACTTTACTTTAACCTTGTTATGTTTTAGATTTCTAGGTTTTCTTTTAATGATAAGTTATCTTTTCATGTTATTTATATTATGTATTATCTTCTAATCTCATACAGTACATGATTTCTACTGAGCACCCCATGCTTTAGTATTTATGTTATACTTTTGCATCTTTTTTTATTCAAATCCTAGTTTGAGTCTTCCTTGCAGATTTCGCTCATTTGGGAGTCATTTGAATGGAGCTGTAGTGAGATCTTGGAATCTAAGAACTTATCTAGTTCCTTTTTATGTCTTTTAGTTTTATTTTGTATAGTTTTATGAACATCTAATAGTATAGTGCTACTCATGTAGTTTAGTAGCTCTTATACTAGTGGCGCCAGGTTCGAGGATAGGTAGTACTATATATTTTTTCTCTTATTTATCGTAGGTCCATTATTTATAGTTTGTATTTGTATGTATATATAGTGGTCAATTATTTCTATTTTTACTATTGTTACTATTATTTAGTGATGAGTCAATGAATTGCAAATCATATAGCCTAAAAATAGTAGGAAATCAAGTCCTCAATTCCAATTTGAGTTAGTTTAATGTTATTTGATTTATTTTTATAGTTGAGGCCAAAAAGTGGTTGAAATAGCGAAATGATGGAATATTGGAGCTAAAAATGCATGAAGGTATCGTCATGAAAGTTTGGTCGGTTGTCAATGTTGTCGGCATATCATCGAGTAGAAAGATCTATTGCGTAACTCAAAAGATCCACCAAGTTCTTGATGAAATAAATCAACAATAGAATAACAAAATCTGGTAAATCACTGAATAGATCAGTGGCACATTTATCCATCGCCATTCCTACCATGTTTAAATCACCAGAGCATAAAGGCAATGCCAATTTTGTTATAAAGAGTCCTTGTGGCATATCTCCATGGACTTTAGCAATGTTGAGGTCCTCTCATCGAAGGGAATGTGATGGCAATCCTATAAATTTTTGGCTTATTTTTTCTTCAACTATAAAATCCTTTTTGACATCTTAGGACTCCATTCCATATAAATTTTGATATTTTAGATTTTTAAGTGAAATCCTAGAGTTGGATCTTAGTAATTTTGTTTGTGCTCTTGCTTTAAATTTGGATTCTCTTAGATTCTATGGAAGATCTCTATGAAGATATGGGTATATTTCCTTTATATTTTTGTTATAAGTATCTAAATTCCCAACTTGGGGATGAGTGAGTAGTAATAATTCTATGGTTGTTGTTTATTTTTCTTTTTAATTTATAAAATATTTTGGGTTTAACAAAATCTATATGTCTCAACTCAAGAATTGAGGTTGCAAGCTCTATTCATGCTTAGATACCTTGTTTTTTTTTGAAAAATAAAATAGTGGTGAAGACATTTAGTTAACAAAAACTTAGGTATTCCTCATTTAATAGGTAGTAATAGAAATAGACTAACTAATTTAAGGTCTCTGGTTGCTTGATAAGATGCACATATGTGTGTTTGAAAAAAGCACATGTGAAATTTAGTGGTATAATGAAATATTCATTCCGATATCTAAGACCTAGCCCACCCATAGATATTAATTGAACCTAGGTAAATATCCAACTACACATTCATGTACGCACTCTCATGAATGCATAACCATAAGTATCTCTTATTGTTGATTACAAACTCTAAAACTCACTATTACATTCGAGACATGCATTTGATGAAATTGGACACAATAATATTTTGATTACCCCCTCCCCCATTTTACTTTATTGCATGTTTTTAGCATAACGAACAAACATCTAGTCACTTGTGACACTCAAAGGTGATCTTATTATCTTTATTCCATGTGGGATCAATCCAAACACTAAAGTCAGATTATATTTCTAGTGCACAAATACATTCTTGATGGTTGTATTTGATCTTTATCAGTTAGTTGTTACTTTCCATATTTGGCTTGGGATTTGGCTTACCTACTAGGGAGATTATAGGTGGTGCCATCATGGGCTGATTTTGGCTTATGACAGAATAGTATCAGATCTTTAGGCTTACCGGTCTTACTAGTATAAGAGAAAATACCTAGTGAGCCCTATGAATTGGTACAATGACATTTGTATCCTATCTTTGGGAGTCTATTGGTAATTCTTAGGAAAATTTTATATTTTTGATTTCTTATTGAGTTTTCTTACGTCTATCGACTTCTAAATATCATTTGTTCCACTTTTTTGTAGATTGTTAGGATGAGGTCTTCAATGGATGGGGGTGGGGCTTCTACGCATGCATCTAGGTCCCTAGTTAAAGATGAGAGTAGGGGTCGGCCTATAGGTCATGGTCAGGCACACTATATGATACTATCTTAAGGTCAAGCTAGAGTACCATCACCTTATCTAAAGATAGAGGTAGAGGACCTACTGCCTCAGACAGGGGGTATAGGTCTATCCCAGGTTTTATCCAAATTTTTAGTGACACCAGTTCATCAAGATACTATGGTACAGATTCTGAGCATTCTAAAAGATATGTCACTGGTAGGGGTATTATTAAGTACTTTAAGCAGTCCTCAAGTATGAGGTTAGGAACATATTTCATCCCAGGTAGTGACACTGGGTTTTCAAGTTTAAGGAGCACATCCTACACCTATAATTCCCCAGCTAGAGATGTTTCTAGTGTCAGTTATTACTTAGCCTATTACATCCAGACCAGCGATGACTACTAAGGAGAAAAAGATATTTGGTTTATTCTTTTGGTTGGGTCCTCTAAGATTTTCTTATGCTACAGGAAAGATTCTCATGAGTTTCTTAAGATTTGTTAGGAGAGATAGGATAACCTTGGTTGGTGGAGACGTACGGGGTGGGTATACTATATTTCAAATAGTGGGTCTAGCTAAATAGTGGTGGAGAACATATCTAAAGTTTAGGCTAGTTGGGTTATCTTGATGACTTGGGCATAGTTCTCTAAGGTTTTATATGGGAAATATATGCCCCATAAAATGATCGAGTGGTTGTGGGGTGTGTTCATATATCCTTAGCAAAAGTTCCATATTTGTTTTAGAGTACGTGACAATATTTGGTGAGTTGTTTAGACATGCTACTATGAGTATACCAGTAAATCACAGGAGAGTCTGAAGGTTTGTTAGGGAATTGACTTTACCACTCCGTTTGGAGATAGAGAATTTTGTGGCATCTTAGTTTATTTCCATTCAAGTAGTTGATCACGAGCAGACTAGTTGTGAGATACATCACGAGGCCTATTGTAACACCCCAAAAAATTCAAGTCAAGTCTAGAAACTAGCTTCAAGTACATTTAGGATTAAACATCAAGTTTTAACAAGATGAGAAGGAATTTTTCCATGTACCAAGGCCCCAAGAACCTCCTATCCCTTAACCAAGCCAAACCTCTATTACCAATTGATTTCTTAAGAAATAGTCAACTTCAAATGAACATAACTTTCATACTATGAAGAATCTTTATTCTCTACACCCACAAAATGATAGATATTTGAGTTATTTTTCAAACACATCCAGATTCACCTAAATAAGACATTAGAGTAAAATGTTATAGGCTTTTTAGGGAAGCACTGAACTGTAGTGAGATATCATAAACCAAACCACGATCGTGGTTACATTGTACGACTGTATAATGGTTTCATCTGATTGATACAACCCAACATCTGAAAGTTGAAAAGTATACCTTCCAATCATGAGAGGGAACCATGATTGTGTTTTGAAAGTATGATCCTAGAAACGATCATGAGTCCCACATATGATCCTGATTGAACCTTTAGACATACGAACCAAAGTACGACCGTAAGTAGATCCAAAAATCATACCAAGGCTCATAGGATAATGTTCAAATATATCTCATCCATCTCCCAACCATGAATTCAAACCATGATTGCAAGTTGTCCCATGATTGCGAAAAAGTCCAGTATGTCCCTCCCTGCAATTTCCAGTTATAATTTTTAAAGGGGCATATTGGTCTTTTCCAACTCTTTTAACATCAACACTATGTCATTTAGAATATTTTAAGGATTTTTATTGTGGTTAATATTAACCTAAACCCTTATTACTCAAAAGAACATTTGAAACTCAATTTCAAATAAAGAAAAAAACAAATTCATTCCTAAATGCAGAACTAGGGTTCATCTTCTTCTAGCTACCAATTATAATGAATTCTTCAGGGTTCTCATCTCTAGGTAGTGGGGTTTCATCAATGGGTCCCCTTTTAACCCATGACTCCAAAAGTTAATTCAATTCTCTAGCTAAGTTTCTTCTTCATAATATAGTTTTTATGGAAGTTGTCAAATTCTAAGATATCTCAGTCCCGTAGTGTTAACCAAGTTTTATCATGAATTTCAATATTATTACATGATCATGATCACAAATGCTAGTTATATTGTGAAATCCATGACTATCAGACTTGAGTCATTACATTCCTTAAATTCATCAAGTTTATGAGATTTGCATAATTGTTGTGTTCTTTAGAGATAGTGGGTAATGAATAATATATGAACTAAGATTTTATGCAATATTTGTGGGTACTCTATCCTCCAATTTACATGTTTTGAATACTTTTAGATAATGCATTTATTTTAGTCTTTAGGTTATTATTATGATTGAGAATTTCATTTATGAGTGTCGTTCAGTTGGGATTTGTACTTAGCACCTAGTGAACGTAGGGGTGAAGGCTCATCCATAAGTTAGGCAAAGAATTTTAGTAAAAGTCTCTAAGTCCCAAGACTACAGCGCCATGGTAGGTTTTAAAGGGTCACCCATCATACTAGGCTTGATACCTTAGTCCTTTTGGTCATTAGTTTAGTGGATCCACATTAGTTAGTGTTTGTACCCTTGGTAATGTACTGAACACCTTTCAGATGGGATTATATATTGGACCCTGGATAGCTCAGATTAGGGTATGTTTGTTATTAGTATCTCCCATACTCCATAGTTTACAGTTCGGATTTAGATATTTACATGACTTTATATTCAGTTACCTAGTTTATTATACAACATATATTCATTACTTGGTGTTGCATTAGTTATCATGGTATGTGCACCATGTTTAGCTTATATCAGTTATCTCCTATCTCGCATACTCAATACATTTAAAGTACTAATCATATACATTTGTTTATGCTATATTGTCTCATAATATAGGTTCTGGTGTCTAGCATTTAAATCTTATATAGTTCGATCTCCCACCATATCTTTAGCAATATTTTTATGAGTCCTCATCATGTGAGGGCTAGTATCAATATTTTATTTTGTCTTTATCATTCTCAGTTTTCAAACAATTAAAGTTAACTGGGGGATTATCCCAGTAACTCATCTTAGTAGAGTCTTTCAGACTTGTAATTAGATTTAAGCTTATGATCTTAAACTCACATATCGTTGATTGTTTTTTCTTCTAAATATTTATTTTGTTAATCAATTAAAATATTTCATGTGTTTTTATATATATTCTTAGTGTTCTTAGTGTCATGCCATGTTATGGGTTAGCTTGGGGTCACTTATGACTCTAAGCACCATGTTACAACTAGGGTTAGTCTTCGATCATAACACTTATGGAGGGTTAGTATCAGTAGCAATATTTTGGTGAGTCCTACTCATGTGAGGGAGAGTATCAGCATTTTATTTTATTTTTGTCATTCTTAGTTTTTAGACAGTTAGAGTTAGTTTGGGGATTGTCCCAACAACTCATCTTAGTAGAGGTTTTCAGACTTATACTTACATATTCATCTTGTGATATTGAACTCAGATATTGTGATTGGTTTTTCTTCTAATTATTTATTTTTTTAATCAGTCCAACTTTCGCATAAGTATTTTTATATCAGTTATTTTTAATATTCTTAGTTCTATGCCAGGCCATGGGTTAGCTTGGGTTCACTTGTGACTCTAAGTATCGTGTTACGACTAAGAGTTTGTATCAAACTTAGTATCAGAGCATCAGGTTAATATCATCCTAAGGTAAGTAAAATCCACATTAAGTAGAGTATTATACATGGGTGTAAAGAGCGCCACACTTCTAAGTGAGAGGCTATGAGATGCTTTACGAAAAGTTTCACTTATTTCAAGTTCATATCATGGGATAGAGTGTGAATTCTTTTAAACCTTTTTCTATCATGATCTGTACATATTTACATAATATGCCTCCAAAGAGAACTATTAAAAGGAGGAGTGGAGACAATAATGGTGTGGAAAATTAGCAAGCATCACCACCAGCTCCATAAAACCATCTAAATGAACAAGTCTCCCGTTCCAAATTTAGGGTTTTTTTAAAAGAATTTTCGGGGGCTGAGAAACACCCCCAGGCTTTTTCATTTAATCACAAGAGAAACTGTACATACATTAGGGCATAAATCTGACCTCAATTTGTGCAACAATAGATGAAAGTATGAGTCTAAAATAGAGGTTACAATATTCAAGTATGATAATACTTATATTACATACTTATGTCTTCTTTCCAGTTCTTTCCATGCACGAAGATGGTTCATGGATCTTGTTCAACTTCTTTCTCCTGAAGCTTGGCATGCCCAGTTTATCTAGTTGAAAATATCCTGCTACTGCTGAGGGGAGCTGAAAGCTATGGAAATAATATTGTGGCTAGTCAGATTGGTGGCTAAGTTTTGACAAAGCATCTGCTACAAACTTATCTTCTCTGTATACATGTCTACAAATGCATAGGTGGAATTGTGAAATGAGCTTCAATAAGTATTCCACAAGAGGTTGTAGGTTCCATGGTACTAGTAGGTGTTCCTTTATCCATCTGACCAGGAGCTCAGAGTCCACCTCCATCACAACCTACTGTATACCATTACTCAAACACCAAGAGAGACCCCATATAATAGCTTCCACCTTTTCTTGTTTATTAGTTCCCTGTCCCAAGGGGGTAGCATAAGCATAACTGAGATCACCATTGTGATCTCTAATAACCCCCTGCACCAATCCTTCAGGGATTAGTGAGTGCACTACCATCAGAATTTGACTTGGCCATTGGATCTGGTGGTTTAGTCCAATACACAGTTGTGACTTTTTTCTCCTTTCTATATTTCTCCACATAAACTACCAGGTTGGACCAACCAGAAGGCTAAGGGATGTAAGGAAATAGTGCAAAGAAAATGGGAAATATCTTTGTAAATAAAAAATTTAACTCTGGCTAATTGGGGTTGTTTGTCACTATATTTAACAGCACATTTGTTCATTTACAAATTCCAGCAAATGATAATTAGAAGATCCTGATACACTAGTTTATGGGCTCTATTGGATGCTCTAGTTTTCCACCACTTCAGAAGCAGGTTCTTGGTTGAGGTAGTTTCATGAGTAATCCCCATAGTTGAAAAGAAATATTGCCAAATATGTTTTGCAAAGGGACCCTCAACAAAAATGTAAGGAATATTGTCCCAACCAGAATTAGGACAACATCCTGATGTTCCGACTTTTGACGAAACATTGTGCATCTTTTTCTTGGGAAAATTATATGTTTTCAAGAAACCAAGGTTGCATTTAATATTGGATTTTAGTGTTTCAGGGTAAGGAGCTAGCTGGAGGAAAAAACTCAAAAAATTAGAAGAAAAATACTTCTAACGGTCAAAATGGTGGACCGTCAGTCTTACGATGGACCACTAACTCAACTGTCAGCTCCAAATAGAGTCCATGACTTTAGAAGACCCAGTGATGGCCCATGTGGTAGACTGTCAGTCTTGCGATGGACCACCACTTTGGCCGTCAGCGCTAAACAGAACCAGGCATCTTGAAATGCTCGACAACAACCAACATGGAGGACCGTCGGTCTTACGATGGACCACTACTTCGGCTGTTAGGACTATCAAGAACTTGAATATCAAGGATCATCAGTGACGGTATAAATGGTGGACCGTCAGTCTTGCGATGGACCACCACTTTGACCATCATTTTTATCCAGAAAGTGACTCTCCAGGATCAGAAGTGATGGACCAAATGGAGGACCGCCAGCCTTGCGACGGACCACCACTTTGGCAGTTAATTTAGACACATTCTTTTTAAATCTATTTTACCTGGGGGAACATATAAATACCCAGTTTTAGGTTTTATTGGAGATCTTTTATCTTTTATCAGAGTTTCCATACTTGAAACATATTGTACGTAGCTTTTCTCTGAGATTCATTCTATAATTATGGATCTAGATTCCATTATCATTTTCTCTATTGAAGATTGAAGGAAAATAAGTGTGACTTTTGTAAGTAAATTCTGAATTAATTTATGACTAATCTAATGATTTCTCTTTCTATGATGGAGATGTGTGACTAAGCTCTCATAACTAGGGTTATGGGAGCCTTGATATGAATAGCTTATTGGGGGTTGTGAATCTAGTAGATTCCCATGATTAATTGATATTGTATAAACCCTTCTTTATATTAATGACTTTTCTTGATTGCAAACTTGAAAAGTGAGTCCAAGAACAATACTTGTTCGAATAGAAAAGTGTTTGTTGGGAAAAGAAAGGGTTTACATAAATCTAAGGGCTTACATAAATCTAAGGGATTTAACCTTTGGATAGAGGGTATATTCCTTAACTGGATCAACCCATGTGAGAATATAGTTGAATAAATAATATATTCCTTAAGTTTGAAAGAGTTAAGGGACAAACTACTCATTTAGGTTGAGAAACTAATGGGTAAACCATAGAATTCAATTACTCTTGCAATTAGAATTGTTCATTGGGAATTCAAAATAGTTCACAACCCTATCTGCTTAAGCATCTTGGAAACCATAACTCTAGTTTGACTACTCTTACTAAATTACTATTTGCAATACAATCGATAATTGGATTACTTTCTATGAAAAGCATTTGAATACAATTGATAAATCAAAACCCCCACTTTATTCTTGAACCCTTGATCGACAATCTAATAACAACCACAATACTTAGTGAACACAGTATTCCCTATGGGATTCGACACCCAACCCAACTGGTTTCTATATTTATCAGCGACCGCTTACACTTTCTCACAAGAGTTGTAATTTAGGCGTATCAAATTTTGGCACCGTTGATGAGGAATTCAGTTGTAAATTAAGTTTTTGTTTGTTAATTTACCATTTGTCAAGTTTCCCAAATTTTACCTTTGTTTGTTGTTTATGATTTGTGAAGGGTAGTTATTATATATGCCAAGTACATGGAGATTCGGTGTGCCATTATTACCAGTACATTTGGAACCGCAGTTAAATGGTAGAATGACAGACCCTCAGGAGTTGAAAGACTAGCCGTCATGGCTAGAGCCCAGATTAATCAATAGAATGACGATCAACCTACACGTCATCCTAATCCTGATGATGATGATTTAGGGGATGAGGACTTGTTAGATCCTGCTAACCGAAGGCGTGCAGAGAATATAGCTATGCTAGTAAATCAGAAGTAATCAGAAATCATCCTTTTAGAGTAGGACAAGAATGTCAGCCTATGCAGTTTGATATTAATGATGATGAGGATGGAATGGATGGAGTAGGTGCTACTGGAGCTATTATTCCTTTACCTCTAGCACTAGGAGCTAAGTTTAATTTTACTAGCATGATAATTCAACTCCTCTATTTGAAGGGATTGTTTGGTGGACTCTCGGGGGATGATCCTAATATGCATTTAGTGAACTTTGTCACTATTTGCAAATCCTTTGATAACTCGGGAGTGGGACAGAATGCTATCCGACTATTGATAGAGAAACTATTGAAGTAAGTTGAGGCAAAAAATACTGGGTAACGACGAGGAAGAGTGACTTATTTTCCATGAGTCAATTAGTAAATTTTCACTCAACTGCTATCAAACAACTGGAGCAGCAGATGAGCCAATTTTTGGTAGCATTCAACAATATAAAGAGTGGGACTTTGCCAAGTGATACAGTTTAGAACCCTCAAAATAATGGATCTTGCATGGCAATTACCATACTGAGTGGTAAGGTATTACTAGGCCCTTCTATAGGCAAAGCTTCTATTGAAGAGGTGATCAAAGAAGATGTTGATCTTGAAGAAATTAATCTTGTGGAGTCTGAGAAGCAGGATGACATTGATGTTCCTAATAATCATTAGCTAGGTGATGGCTTGGAAAAAAGGAAAGACAAAGAAAAAAAAATAGTGGTGACTTTTCTACCAAAACCACCGCCTCCCTTTCCACATAGATTGAAAAATAAGGCCGACAACACAAAGTTTGGCAAATTTATGACCATGCTTAAGCAGTTGACGATCAATTTTCCATTGGTGGAGGCATTGGAACAAATACCTGGGTATGCGAAGTTCATGAAAACCTTTTCATGAAGAAGAGGATGATTAGCTATGAGCCGGTGGACAATCTCCATCGTTGCGGTGATATCTCCACAAGGTCTTTGGTGCAGAAGAAGGCAGACCCGGGAGCATTTACCATCCCGTGCACTATTAGGTCTCTTGATATTGAAAAAGCTCTATATAATTTGGGAGCTAGTATAAACTTGATGCCGCTTGCTGTTTATAAGAAATTAGGTTTGGGGGATCCTACTCCCACAAATATGAGACTAGTTATGGAGGATAGGTCTGTGAAGCGGCCCATGGGGATTCTACATGATGTACTTGTAAAGGTGGCCGATTTTATATTTCCTATCGACTTTGTAATTCTTGCTTGCAAAGTGGACTTTGAAGTACCCATAATTTTAGGTAGGTCATTCTTAGTAGCTGGGAGAGTGTTAGTTGACCTGGAGTTGAATGAGCCGAAATTTAGGCTCAATAGGAAATAGATTAGTTTTGAACTGTGTAAATCCATTAAACAACAAAAAGAGATGAGTGTCTTTTTTATTATTAATGTATTCTATGAAGATGAACGAGATGTACCAATTAAGGATAGGTCTGCTGTGGAGACCATGGATGGTGTGGTTGAACTTGAGAGCAAAGGTGTTAGTGTTTCCAAAGTGGTTGGACTAGGAATAAAATATTTTCTGGATTCAACAAGTGAAATAAAGAGGTATCAACAAGGTATCTTAACGAATTCTGAGTAGTCAAGATGATTGAGTCATGCCGCGATGTTAAATCAAGCACTGCTTGGAAGGAAACCCAAGGTATTTTGTTGTTTGTATTCGTTTTATGTGGTTGACATCAGATCTTTGCACCTATGGTGCCACAGGTATGTTTCTAACTCTCTTGTTTTGGTTTGTTGCATTGCGACAGTGCATGATCTTAAGTTGAGGGGGCTACTTGTGGGTGATGATGTCTTCTTGGGGTTTTTGTTGTCGTGTCTCTTTTCCCCAGAGTCTTGTTCCTAGTAGAGCCTGCGTATTTAGGCGTATTGTTTTTTGTTTCATGATGTTTTATGGTTAACTAGGAGAAAAATAAGTATCTAGGGCAGTTGACATAGTTTTGTTGATTTCTAGAACAAATGATAAATACCTCTCCAATTATCTATTTTGTAACTGTGTGATATGCATCTATATGTGACTATTATGAATCTTTTTATGGCATTAGTATTAGGGACACAATGATCATTGCTAACAATTGCATAACCCGATCAAATAGTAGCTTGTGATATACCTTTGTGCCAAGTGTGTGTGAGATATTACCTAATTTTTTTGTGTGTTAAATCCATAACTTGCCCGGTTAGTCTTGCCTAGGTTGTAGGATAGTGGTTGGGAAAGGATCATATGCCATTTTTTATATTAGTCCACTTTTAGCCTAAATGTCCTTCCATGCGTGAATAATATCCCTTGATCCCGATTTTGAGCTTGCATGGTTGTTTTTGTTGTAGATCTATCACCTTTCCATTTGTATCACAATGAACCTGTTTTGGCCCTGGTCTTTATTGGACAATATGCACTTTGACTTAGGCAAATAGCCTAAGTTGAGGGTGGCTATCATAGAGGTGCGTTATCTTAAGTTAGTATGAAGAAAGGTAAAATGAGAAAAAAGAATGCAAGGTTGGGTGTGGTACAAAAAGAATAAGAAAAGAAAAGTTGTGAAAAAAAAGAAAATAAAAGACTAAAATACTGTACCCAGCCAGAATTTTCTTTAATAAATAAATGGAGAAACAAGTTGAAGGTTAATAAGTGAGAGTCTAAAAGTTAGTGTAGTTCCAAGGAGGCCTAGTCACTTTAAATATCTTTATGTATCATACCAGCCACAAGCCTACGTTACAAGCTGAAGAAAAGTCGTATAGTGATCCTAACTTAACTCTCTGAAAGCTTAGGTGATTAAAATAAGGGAAAACTTAAGGTATTTGACATACATTGATTGGAACTTCTTTCTGAGAGTGGGTGTCTCTTAACCGTCCCTGCATTGACATGCTTGATTTCATATATAAGTTAGGAGGGACTTCTTCGTTGTAAGGGCACATGGGTTGTATTGCTGGCTGCTTACTTGCTTAGGTAGTGTAACTTGTATATATGCGTGGTTGTTTGTTGCTAATGTGATTCCATAGCTTGATTTCTTTGTGTCACATTGTTGGCTTTCATTAATATACATAGTTGGGTTTAAAGTGATTGAACTTGGAGAGGGTAATATGTTTTGAACTAAAATTGATGATTGATTGTCGTAGGTATCTTATGTTTCTCTTGGTTAAGCATCGAAGTATGGTATTATGTAGTTTCTTGAGGACAAGCAATTGTTTTAAGTTGACGGTGTTGATGTTCCGACTTTTGACGAAACATTGTGCATCTTTTTCTTAGGAAAATTGCATGTTTTTAAGTAACCAAGATTGAATTTAATGATGGATTTTAGTGTTTCAGGGTAAGGAGCTAGCTGAAGGAAAAGAATCAAAATATTAGAAGAAAAACACTTCTGATGGGCAAAATGGTAGACCGTCAGTCTTGCAACGGACCACCAACTTAACCGTTAGGTCTAAACAGAGTCCATGACTTTAGAAGACCCAACGATGGCCCATGAGGTGGACTGTCAGTCTTGCAATAGACTACCATATTTGCCGTCAGTGCTAAATTGAACCAGGCATCCTAAAATGCTCAGAGACGGCTAACATGGTGGACCATCGGTCTTGCGACGGACCACTACTTCGTCCATCAAGACTATCCAAAACTTAACTCTCAAGGATCATCAACGACGGTCAAAATGGTGGACCGTCAGTCTTTCGACGACCACCACTTTGACCATCAGTTTTATCCATAAAGTGACTCTCCAGGATCAGTAGGGATGGACCAAACGGAGGACCGTCAGCCTTGCGATGGACCACGACTTTGGCCTTCAATTTAGACACATTATTTTTAAATTTGAATTTGAAATCTCTTTACCTGGGGGAACATATAAATACCCAGTTTTAGGTTTTATTGGAGATCTTTTATCTTTTATCAGATTTTCCATACTTGAAACATATTGTACATAGTTTCTCTCAGAGATTCATTCTAGAATTGTGGGTCTAGATTCCATTATCATTTTCTCTATTGAAGATTGAAGAATAATAAGTGTGACTTTTGTAAGTAAATTCTGAATTAATTTATGAATAACATGTCTTCTCTTTCTGTGATGGAGATGTGTGGCTAAGCTCCCAGAACTAGGGTTATGGGAGACTTGATGTGAATAGCTAATTGGGGCTTGTGAATCTAGTAGATTCCCATAATTAATTGATATTGCATAAACCTTTCTTCACTTTAATGACTTTTCCTGGTTGCAAACTTGAAAAGTGAACCCAGGAATAACACTTGTTCGAATAGAAAAGTGTTTGTTGGGAAAATAAAGGGTTTACATAAATCTAATGGATTTAACCTTTGGATAGAGGGTAGATGCCATAACCGAATCAACCCATGTGAGAATATAGTAGATTAAAAAATATGTTCCTTAAGTTTGAAAGAATTAAAGGATAAGCTACTCATTTAGGTTGAGAAACTAATGGGTAAACCATAGAATTCAATTACTCTTGCAATTAGAATTGTTCATTGGGAATTCAAAATAGTTCACAACCCTAGCTGCTTAAGCATCTTGGTAACTATAACTCTAGTTTGACTACTCTTACTGAATTACTATTTGTAAAACAATCGACAGTTGGATTACTTTCCGTGACAAGCATTTGAATACAATTGATAAATCAAAACCCCCACTTTATTCTAGAGCCCTTGATCAACAGTCTAATAACAAACACAATACTTTGTGAACATAGTATTCCTTGTGGGATTCAACACCCAACCCAGTTGGGTTCTATATTTGACAGCGACCGCTTATACTTTCTAACGAGAGTTGTAATTTGGGTGTATCACATCCATAATTGAAAAGGGTTATACAAAATTTGTTGAGCCTTTTATCTGTAGGTAATTTCTTTCTAAGAGCTCTCCATATAAGAAATCAACATTTGAATGGGATCATCCTATGCCAGATATAACTATTCAGCAGTGTTATTTCTATGTGCTCTCTATTAAATCCCCAAGAAGATGAACAACTAAAGTCACCACTTGGATTTAGAGTCCAAAAGTGAGAGCCAGGAATCCCTTCCTAATATTGGAATGAAGTTCTGAGGATAGAATGCAAAAGGTGAAGTGGAAGTATAGTAGATAACTTCTGGATATTTCACTCACCATCAATTAGGGAAGTTACTATTTTGACATTACTTGACCTTACTCTAATAGTTTTGTAATTGTGTAGTGCTCCTAAACCAGACAAGTTGTCCCACCAAAAATAACAAGTACCTGATTTGATTCTCCATAAAATATGTTGCTCAACTTCCTTAGTGTTCTTCATCATAGTTTTCAATGCCATGTATTTCCCAGAAGACCCTTTCCTAGCTACAACATTCACTCTCTAGCAGTACTTGGCTAGTAAAAATTTCCCCTAATGAGTGTTTCTGCTTCTGAATATCCACCATTGTTTTAACTGCATAGCTTTACATGTATAAACAATGTGTCTAACACCAATTCCACCTTCTGCAGTTGGGAAACAAATCTCCTTCCAAGAATCCTAATGATATTTCTTCTTGTTGTCTTTCCAACCCAAAAGAAATCATCAAACAGACACAAAAGTTGTTTTAAATAGTCTTTAAAGGGATACAAGTAGAAAGAATGTGAATAGGGATAGACTGCAAAACATATTTTATCAGTACAACTCTACCACCATAGGTGAGCAATTTAGCATGCCAACCTGTTATTCTGGAAGCCACATTGCTAACCAGACCAGCATAGTGACTGATTCTTTATCTTCAAATATAAATGGGACAACCAAGGTATGTAATGGGGTTGTGTTTTTGTTTAAATACAGTTTCTTCTTTAATCCTTGAGACCGTGGAAGGAAAGGCTTAGTCTGGTAATAAGAAATGACTCTTATCCTTATTGATTAGTTGGCTAGAAACTGTTTCATAACAAGTCAGTGTCTTCATAATAAGTCTGAGAGTGTTTTTTCTTCCAATAGTAAATATGATGATATCATCTATAAAGATGAGGTGGTTAATTTGGGGTCCTTTCCAATCCATGTAAAAACCATAATAATGAGGGTGGTGGTGTGAGTTATTTAGAGCTCTTACTAATACTTTAGCCCCTAGAATGAATAAAGAGGGGGAGAGGGGATCACGTTGTTTCAATCCCCTTGTAGATTGGAAAAAACCATATGTAGTACCATTTACCAAAATTGAGTACCAATTGTTTGACAAGTTCCTCCAAATCATGTCAATAATGGGTTCACTAAATCCAAACCTTCTTAATACAAGGCAAGTATATGACCAAGATACTCTGTCATATTCCTTGGCCATGTCCAATTTAATAACTATATTTTCTCCCACAACTTGTTTCTTAATGCCACTAATGATCTCCTGAGCAAGCATTATATTTTCTGCAATATTCCTACCTCTCAAAAAGCTTGATTGATTACTAGAAATAAGGGTGGGAAGGATGGGAGCCAATCTGAGGTAAATGAGTTTAGAGATTACTTTGTTGGTCAAATTTCTCTAATTGATAGGTCTATATTCAGAAATTTTTTTGGGGTAAAGTACTTTAGGGAGAAGAATCAAACAGGTATGAGTAAAGTATTTTAGCATAGCTGGACACAAAATAAAGCAATCACCACTTGAAAAAGGTCCATACCAATAATATGCCAGTAGGATTGCAAGAATTTTCCATTCATACCATTAGGACCAGCTGGTGAGTGAGTATTCATTGAGAAAACTACAACCTTTACTTCCTCCAAAGCAGAAATAGCCTGGAGAATCTCATTTTGATCATCAGATATAATTTAGGGATATAAGCTAACATTTCCTCAAGTACATAATTTGTTGTCCCAGTAAAGATATCCTGGAAATATTTACATACAGCTGCAACTATTTCATCATCCCCTTGGATCCAATCCCCTCTCTCATTCTTGACTTTGTGCATAAACATTCTTCTTCTTCCTCATCTGATAAAGGCATGGAAATAGGTGGAGTTTACATCTCCATACTTAAACCAGTGCAGTTGAGATTTCTATCTTAAGATAGCATCCTCCACTTTGAAATGTCTGATATATTCAGCTTATGCTCTGTGGAATTCCTATACGTTCTTATCAGTACCATTTAAGATCAAATTTTCCTAAGCTACCTTGACCTTTTCTTCATAAATTGTTACATTGGCATAGATGTCACCAAATACCTCTTTTGATCACTAACTTAGAGTAGAAGTTACTATTTTTAGCTTCTACTGAAATCTCCGCATGGGTGTTCCTTCACATAGATTTTGCCAGCAAGTCTCCACATTGTTAAGGAATGTGGGATGATCCACCCAACAATCAAGGAATTTTAAGTATTTAATGTGTGACTCCACCTTTTCTTGCATTTTTTGAAGTAGTGGACAATGATCAGAACCCACAGAAGACAAGTGAGTAATATTGGTCATTGGCATTTCTTTCAACCAAGCATCTGATACCACTACTCTATCTAGTCATTTCCATATTCTAAATTGAATGCCTCTTAGATTAGACCAAGTGAACTTGGGACCATGAAATCCCAGATCAGTTAAACCACAAGCTTCAATCACCCCCAAGAATTCAAATCTCTTCCTCATATCATAAGGGATACCTCCTAACTTTTCACTTACTTCAGTAATCACATTGAAGTCACAAATTGTGTACCAAGGTAAAATTGATGAAAATAGTTGCACCATTTTAGTCCACAAAGGTCTTCTTAGGATATCTCTTCACTTAGCATAAATAAAGGTCATTAGATAAGTTTGATGCAGAGTTGAATGGGTAATTAAGCATGTAATCCATTGATCATCATTAGAAATGATGTCACAATAGATATCCAGGGACCAAAAGATCCTGATTTTGCCATTAGAGTTGCATAAACTATGCTCCATCTTAAGTTTTATTTTGGCTACTTCAAGATGGGTACTGCTGGAGAAAGGCTCCCGAATTGCAACCAAAGAGATATGGTATGTTTATGAGTTATTGAAGTCTTTCCAGGACACCTCGAGTAAATATACCCCTTGCATTCCAAGTAAGATGGATTATCATTTGATTATTTTATAGGAATGGGACCTAGTAAACGGTCTAGCTGTGTGATCATTCAAGCTGGTTACAGTGTGTTTGGTCCCTTTCCTTGACTTTATTAATGACCCCCTGGTAGATAACCCTTGCTGACTAACAATGTGGTTCACTTTTATTACAAACTCCTCTTGAGCTCGTAGATTAAATACATCAGTCACATTTTCATCAATCTTCTCCAGATGATCCAAGATGCAATCATCTGTATCATCCTCTGAGTGTATCACTTTGTATTCATCATCAAGCTCCTAAGAAAATATCTAGGGACAAGTCTCAATGAAAATAGGTTGATCCTACACCTATTCAAGATCCACTTTCACTTGAAAGTTAGGGAAAGCCTCTTGTAACATGGCAAGAGATTCCACACCAATTTCCATTCCCTCACCAGGCATTTCTATAATATGTTGATCTTTCAGCTTGACAAGAACCACTTTCACAGCCTCTTGTACTATTGCATGAAATATCACACCATTTTCCAGTCCCTCACCAGGCATCTCTATATCCTCTGATATGCTTAACTAATTCTCCTTATTAAGAGCAGGTAAAAAGTTTTTGTCACCTCCATCATCTACTTCTTGATCATTTTTCTTGGCACTATTAGACTCCTCTGGTTGCTGTAACATTAGCTTGGAACCCTCCTCATTATTTCCTGGACAAGAAGTTATGGCATTAATATCTTGTTGAAGAGCTATAAATGCATTAGATGTAGATGGAGCAGAATTATCTTGTTGATCCCTTGTATACTTATTTGGAGACCTTGGCTTGAATATCATTCTTTGGTTGTCCCTACCCCTCTTTTTTTAGTTCTGCCACTCATTGATAGGTGCCTTACCTTTATCTACATTGTACCAGGTAAATTCTGCATCTTTTGGTATGTTTGAGAGTATTCTTCCTATTTACCTTCCCCCTGAGGATCTTCATTAGAAACCAGTGTTTGCTTAGCAGCCTCATCCTTTTCTTTAACAACACAGGATCTTGCAGCACGCCGTTGGTGTTTGCAATAGAAATAGTACTTAGGAATATCATTATACTGAATGGTTTGCCATCTACCTTCACCATGTTCATCATCATCATATCCCAACCAAACATGTTGGGTTCTTGGCTTAGTGAGGTCAATTTACAACTCGACCTTAGCCACACTACCCTTGTTTTTTTTGTAAGTTGCCAAATCTAAAAACAATACCTTACCAATAGAAGATAAGAGAGGTGTCACTACCTCCAAATAATAAAAACGCCAAGGGAGCTCAGGAAAACTAACCCATACAGGTACCAATGGAGTTTCTTCTTTAGGGTTAAAGGTGGGGGTCCACAGTTGAAATCTCATGATCTGTGCTTGGATACACATCATCCCTTTTAACTAAACTATTGAATGATCATATTCATTGTCCAGGTCAATGTACAAATGCCTGGAATTAAAATGAGTAAGTTTGACCTTCCCTTTTAACTACGTTTGCAAAATAAACTATCGCCTAATCACCTCCATCTTGGGCATGCTGTTTTCAAATTTCCCAATTAAGTAAACCTATATCTCTATGCTAATTTCACTTTGTAGTCCTAGGATCTAAACACAACCTCTGGGAGACCTTGTTTGGTTTTTATTCTTGGGGACTAAATTTGAATAAGCTCAACTTTGATATCCACTTGTGCTCTCAATTTCATAGACAAAGAGTCTGTAACCCTAGGAATAGGGGGGTGCATTTCCATGACCTAGTTTAGGCCATACAACAGTAGTACCTAGGGTCTCGATAGGTAAAGGAACTCTAGTCCCCGGCATGGACGTCGAAACATCCACAGTGGAACCATTATTGAGAGATTCCAGGGGATCAACCATAGCAGGTTTCTCACTAGATGGATGAGTAGATGGAATAGAGAGCTTATCGCCATCATCAGACATTGAGCAATTCAAAATGAATTATAGTTGAGTTGTAACCGTATGTAACTTCTCTATTGGTACTAAAGCCGATTGAGCTCAAAATGAATTGAGTTCTGCTTCACCTCCCCCATCTTGCCATGCATTTCTAATTGAGCTTGGTTGATGATCGCCTGAGCCTATTGTAACTGACCTTCTAAAATTTAAGCTGAGTAATTATTAGACTGGATTATATGCTGAGAGATGTGTGGCACATGTATTGGTGAAGTTTTTCGTGGAGACCAGATGCATGCATGCTAGCCTTATGGAGAATTGTCCAGCGGTTGAAGAAGCTCCACCGGTGGATGAGAAGCCATAGTAGGTACCAGTTGTAGATGGTAGGAAGTACCGAATTGTAACTACCTAGAGAGAGAATTTTTAGAGAGAGAATTTTTATTCATAGTTTCCAAATTTAAGGTTTCTTTCACATTCTTAGCTCAGTATATGACCACCCAAATTTACAAACCTATTGTGGCACCATCCAACTTGGTAGTGAATGCAGTAGCAACCATAGTCTAAGACTTTACTCAAACGAATTCTCCAGTGTTCTTTGGGTCCAAATCTGAGAAGGATCCATAGGAGTTTATGGAGAGTATTAAAAAGTTACAGAGAACATGGGTGTTACCCTAACTAAAAGTCCCACCCTGTCCACCTATCATCTGTAGGGAGTAGATCACAACTAGTATAAGTAATGAAAGAATGATAGGGGTACAAACATAAAACTTATAGAATAAAATGTGTTTGTTGGTGCATTCACGGATAGTTTCTTCCTGCTTAAGCCAAGGGAGTCCAAGGTGTAGGAATTCTTAAATCTAAATCAGTATAACAAAATTGTGAAGGAGTATTCTCTTTAGTTTACTTAGTTGGTAAGGTATGTTCCAACTATGGTTGTTGATTCTAAGCCTCACATGAGCATTTTTATGTATGGTGTTTTTTAGGATATGGTCTCGTAGTATAGTACCATTGAGATAGACATATCTAGGTTGATGGTTTATGCTCAATAGATAGAGGAAGAAAAGGGAGAGTAAGAGGTTCTCTCAATAGAGGTTGGATTATGGAAATTATTCTTAGTTTCACCAGAAATCTTTAGCTCCAGCCTCATTTTTTGGTAGTGCCCTTGTGCCTAAGTACAATGGGATAATTAAAATCGAGCACCAGGCTCTAAGTCCCAGGGTAGTGTGAGTAGGGGTCGTACTAATTCGGTATTCAAAAATATGGTAGAAACCTCAAGGATGAGTGTATAGCTGGTAGTGATAGTTGATTTAGGTTTGGAAACTAGCATACAAATTGAGGGAATGCCTAGTGATTTCACAGAAAGGTAGGGATGCTCATAAACATAGTTAGTCCAACTCTTCAACTGCTCCCGTAGGGTACCCGACTCAATAGGTTGCCTCATCTATTGCATCTATAGGACAACATCAGAATAGGTTTCATGTCCTTCAGACTTAACAGGATTAGGAGGGTCTTCCTAATGTATTAACGGGTACGTTATAGGTTTTCCATATTTATGTTTATGAATTATTAGATCCTGGAGCCTTACATTATTTTATAACTCCCTATATAGTAGTAGATTTTTCTATCAATCCCCAAATTCGTTTAGAACCTCTCAAAGTCTACACTAATTTGTTACCCAGTCATATCTAGATAAGTATATAGAAATTACCTAGTTATAGTTTTCTAGAAAGTTACCTCAATTGATTTCATAGAGTTAGACATGGTAGATTTCAATGTCATTTTTCGCATGGATTGGCTGCACTTCTGCCTCCACTGATTATAGCAAGATAGTAGTCCAATTCTAGTTCCACTTGAACCAGTTCTAGAGTAGAAGGGTAGTACCTCAATGCCTATGGTTCGGTTTATCTCTTACCTTAAGCAGAGAAAATTTATCACCAAACAATGAATCTACTATCTAGTATGAGTTAAGGATTCAAAATCCGAAACCTTAGTTCTTGGGTCAGTTCTAAAGGTAAACAAGTTTCTAGAAGTATTTCTAGAAGATCTACTCAGAGTTCCTCCCAAACAAAAAAATTCACTTTAGAATAGGTCTCTTCCCAGATACCCAACCTATTTTAATTCAACCCTACTAAATTTCTCTAATATATCTTAATGAATATAAGGAACTATTAAGGGACCTCCTAAAAGGGTTTTATCAGGCCCAACATCTCTTCATGGGGTGCTCCAATTCTTTTATTGAGCATGAAAGATGGTTCTCTCAGAATGTGCATCAACTACCATTAGTTAAATAAGGTCACACTAAAAAATAAGTGCCCCGTTCCTAAGATTAATGACTTTTTCAACCAATTTTAGGGTGAAGATTGTTTCTCTAAGATAGACCTCAGGTCAGCTATCATCAACTTAGAGTCTGAATATGTGACATTCAAAAAACATCCTTCAGAACTCAGTATGGTTAATTTGAATTTGTTGTTCTATCTTTTATACTAACAAATGCTCCTAAATCTCTTCTGGACTTGACTAATAGGGTGTTCAAGTAGTTCTTGTATAGGTTTGTTATAGTCTTCATAGATAACATCCTCATTTATTCATAAAGTGAGATGAACATGCATATCATCGAAAGGTTGTGTTAAAAACTCTATAGATCACCAGTTATTAGCAAATTTAGAAAGTATGAATTTTAGTTGAAATAAGTAACATTCCTTGGTCATAATATTTTTGGAAAAGGCATTCAACTTGATTCTCAAAAGATAAAAATAGTGAGAAACTGCCTAGACCTATCTCTCAACCAAATATTAGTAGTTTCTTGGGCTTAGCCATTTACTACAGATGATTTGTTGAAGGATTTTCCTCTATTGCTTATGCCATGACTAGGCTCACTCAGAAGAAAGTCAAATTTTAGTGGTCTGATTCTTGTGAGATTATTTTTTTAAGAGTTAAAGACTCAACTGACCATCACTCTAGTTTTGACTCTACCCAAAGATTCAGATGGTTTTGTGGTTTATTGTGATTCTTCTAGGGTTAGACTTTATTGTGTGTTGATGTAGTAGGGCAAAGTTATATCATATGCCTCTAGACAACTCAAGCTTTATGAGAAAAACTGCCCAACTCATGATCTTTAGTTGGCAGCAATTGTTTTTGCCCTAAAAAGTTGGAGGAATTACCTCTATAGTGTTCATATTGACATGTTCAATAATCATAAAAGACTTCAGTATATGTTGAGTCAAAAAGATCTAAATCTCCATTAGAGGAGATGGCTAGAGTTTCTAAAGGATTATAATATAAGTGTTTTGTTCTATCTAGGTAAAGACAATGTGGTGGCCAACGCTCTTAGCAGATTATCTATGGGAAGTGTTACTTACGTAGAGAATAAGAAGAAAGGACTAGCTTTCAAGGTTCATAGATTAGACAGATAGGAGCTTGGTTTGTTAACTCAACCAAAGGTAGTATTTTGGATTAAAATGGTTCAGACTCCTCTTTGGTTGGCGATGTTAAAGAAAAACAAGATACTGACCCTATTTTCCATAGATTAAAATTAGCGCTCAGAGTCAGAAGGTTGAGGTTTACTTCCAAGAGAGAGATGGTATTCTTTGCTATCTGGGTAGATTTGTGTTTCAAATATAGATGACCTGAGATAGTGAATGCTAGTAGAAGCTTATGGTTCTCGATATTATATTTACCTAGGAGAAACTAAGATGAGAATGTTCTGTCAAAAGTCTATTGGTGTAATGTTATGAAGAAGGATATTGTGGAATTTGTAGCTAAGTGTCCAAATTGACAATATGTTAAGGTTAAACACCAAAGACCTAGTGGCACACTTCAAGACATCAGTATTCCTACTTGGATATGAAAGGTAGTGAAAATGGACTTTATTATAGGGTTCCCTCTTACTCATGAACAACATGATTCCATTTGGGTTATCATGGAGCATATGACTAAGTCGGCCTATTTTCTTCTAGATAACACTATAGATTTAGTTGAAGACTATAGTAAACTCTAGATGAGGGAGTTGTGACATTTTATGGAGTTGTTTTAAGTATTATTTTAGATAGTGGTACTCAGTTTACCTCTAATTTTGGAAGAGTTTTATAAAGGTCTCGGTACCAAGTTTATCTTAGTACAACTTTTCATCTGCAAATATATTGAGAGCACGCGTGATCGAATACAAGGGTAGTTAGGATTATCATCTATCTTTTATTAAGTTTTCTTACTATAATAGTTATCACTCTAGTATCTAGATGGACCCATTTGAGGCACTTTATGGTAGGAGGTATAAATCTCCTATTGGTTAGTTTGATTTTGGTGAATATACATTTATAGGGCCATACTTAGTCCATGAGGCCATGGAGAAAGTTCAGCTGATTAGAGAAAGGTTGACAACGGCTCAGATTCATCAAAAATCCTATAGAGATCAGAGGAGAAGTGAGATTTGGTTTGTTGTTGGTGATTTTGTCTACTTGAAGGTTTTACCTATAAAGGGGATTACTATATTTAGGAAGCAAGAAAAGATCAGTCCCTACTTTATTGGTCCTTATGAGATAGTAGAAAGCTTTGGGAAAGTAGCCTATGAGTTAGCTTTGCTAGAAGACTTATCAGCGGTGCATCCAGTCTTCCATGTTTCATTCTTGAGGAGGTGAATTGGTGGTCCTTTCTCGATTGTTCCCTTAGAAAGTATATGCATAAAGGATATTCTCTCTTATGAAGAGTTTCCTATTAAAATCCTTTATTTTTAGGTTCAAAAGTTGAGGACTAAATAGGCTGCATTGGTAAAGGCTCTTTGGCAAAATCAGTCAATTGAGGGAGCTACTTGGGAATCAGAGGCAAACATGATAACCAAGTACCCCCACCCTTTCCCGTTAAACTCAATCCCATATTGAGGTAATAGTTTCCCCTTGATTAATTATTTTATTTTATTTTATGTCACCTAGTTATTCTCATGTCATAGAATACATCCATGAGTCTGGTTTAGTACACATTTCAGTTATCGACTCTGTACCATATCAGTGTTTAACTCTTAGAAACTCAGTGCAGGAACTTCAAGTATATATAGTGTGAACGAGTTCCTATAATATCAGCATAAGTGGTTAAGAAAATATGGGAATTACATCTTTTTCCCCTAATCATCCATCTAGTCAGTTTGTATTCAGGGATGAATGACCCAAGGGAGAGGAGATATTATAACACCCTAGAAAATTCAAGCCAAGGCTAGAACCATACTTCGAGTACATGTAGGATTAAATATCAAATTTTAATAGTATGATAAGGAATTTGTATATTTATAAGTCCCCAAGAACCTCATAGCCTTTAACCAAACGAAACCTCACTTACCAATTGATTTATTAAGAAATGGTCAACTTTAATTGAGCATAACTTCTAGATTCTGAAGCATCTTTGAACTCTGCACCAACCTAACCAAGACAAACCTCCCTTACCAATAGATTTCATAAGAAATGGTTATATTTAAACAAGCATAACTTCTAAATTCTAAAACATCTTTGAGCTTTAAACCCACCAAATGATATATATTTGAATTATCTTTCCGACGCATCAAGTTTTGTCTTAATCAAACATTGAAGTAAAATGTTATGGATTCTTGGTGAGGCACTATACTACAATGGGAAATCACAAGCCAAGCCATGTCCTTAGTTACAATGGTATTATATGATTGAGACAACCACTATATATAAAAGTTGACAATTATACCTTCCAACAATAATAGGGACCAGAATCGTACTTTGAATCCACAATCCTAGGATGATTAGGAGTCCCAAGAATCCTGAATGAACATTTAGATATACGAACCAAGGTACGACCATAGGTAGATCCCATAATTGTACCAAGGCTCATATGATCATGTTCATAGATCTCTAATCTAGCTCATAACCATGAGTGCAACCAATAAACATAGGTTTGTCCCATGATCGTGGGAAAGGTCCCTTACGTTTCTCCCAGCAGTTTCCAATCATGAATTTTAAATGGGCATATCAGTCTTTTTCCACTCTTTTAACATCAAAACTATTTTATTTAGGATATTTAAAGTATGTTTATTAGGGTTAGTATTACCTTAATACCTCATTACTCGGAAAAACATTTGACACTCAGTTTCAAATAGAGAAAAGAGGTGATTTCATCCCCAAGGAAGAGCTAAAGTTCACCTTCTCCAGTCAAAAAATTCCAAAGAATTCTTTAGGTTATCATCTACAAGTATGGGGGTTTCATCAATAGGTCCCATTTCACCCATCAAGTCCTAAGTTTAACCCAATTCTCTAGTTTAATTATTTTATCACAATTTAGGGTTTATTGATGTTACCAAATTTCTACATATCTTAGTACCTTGATATTACTAAGTTGTAAACCATGTTTTATTATGAATTTCAGTATTATTAAGTTACCATGATCATAGACACTATTTGTATTATGAAATCCATGATTGTTGGACTTGAGTGATTTAATTCTTTAATCTCATCTAGTTTATAAGATTGGCATAACAGTTGCATTCTTCAGAGATGGTTATGAACAACCTATGAACTAGGATTTTATGCATACATTTTTGGGTACTATATCCTCCAGTTTACATGTTTTGAATGCTTCTAGATGATGTATTTATTTTAGTCTTTAGATTATTATTATTATTATCATCAACATTGTCATTATGAGTGTCACTCAGTTGGGAGTAGTACTTAACATCGAGTGGATGCATGGATGAAGGATCATCCACTAATTAGGCTAAGACTTTTAGTAAAAGACCCTAAGTCCCAGAACTACAGCACCATTATTGGTTCTAAAGGGTCACCCATCAGACCAAGCTTGATACCTTAGTCCTTTTGATCATCAGTTTAATAGATCCACACCAGCTAGTGTATGTACCCTTGGCAAGGTACTGAATACCTTCTAGATGGGCTTATATGTTGGAACTATATTAGCTCAATTGAGGAATGTCTATTATTAGTAGCTCTCATACTCTATAAATTTACAGTTTAGATTAAGATATTTGCATGACCTTATATTCAGTTATCCAATTTATTATACATCATATGTTCATTACTTACTCTTACATTAGTTATCATGTTATGTGTACCATGTTCTACTTATATCAGTTATTTTCTATCTTGCATACTAAGTAAATTCAAAGTATCAATCATATACTTTCCTTTATGTTATATTGTCTCATAATGTAAGTTGTGATGCTCAGCATTTAGATCTTGCATAGTACGATCTCCCACCATATAAGTAGCAATATTTTGGTGAGTCCTCATCATGTGAGAGCTAGTATCAGCATTTCTTTTCATCTATATCATTCTCGACTTACAAACATATAGAGTTAGATAGGGGCTTGTCACAACAACTCATCTTAGTAGAGTTTTTGACTTTTAGCTAGATTTAAGTTTATGATCTTAAAATTAGATATTTTTGATTGTTTTTTCTTCTAAATATTTATTTTATTAATTAGTTTAGCTTCTGCATAAGTGTTCTTGTATCAATTATTTTTTATTCTTATTAGTATACCAGGCCATGGGTTAGCTTAGGGTTATTTTTGTCTCTATGTATTGTGGTATGACTAGGGGTATTCGCGGTTTATAACACCTATGGTGGTGGCAATAAGAAACACTTACATCTAGGTGGTTTTAGTGGTTCTTACTCTGCTGGTAGGAGTTTTCTTAGTAGAGGTTATCGCAAACACTTTTAGCTTAGCAAACTCATTTAGGTAGTGACAAATCACTATTAGTAGGTATTCAGGTCCTATTGGGTAGAGTATCAAGGGTTCAAGTTTGACATTATGGGGTTTATATTTTGGGTAGTCTAGTCATGGTGGCTATTCAAGTTTTGTAGGCCCATCACATTAGGGTACTATTTATAGAGAGTGTTATGAGTGTTGTTGGTTGTGGAATTTTTCTTGAGATTATCATAGGCCAAGATATGATATAAAGTAGAGGTAGTAGGTTTAGTCCCCAAAGGCTCCATTGACATAAACCAAAGGTGGTGCACATGATATTAGGGGTGGTCCAAAGGTTGCTAGAGGTGTGTCTTAGCTATGTTAGTTAGACAGTCGTGTGGGTACTTAGTCTCGGGGTTTTATGGTCATTTTTATGTTTTATCGATTAGTCCAAAGGCCAAGTCTTTAAATACTATCATCACAAGAATAACCTCTATTTGTCATCAAACAACTTCTATGCTATTTGATCTAAAGTATATATATTCTTATGTGCCTAGCTACTATACTACTCATCTAGATTTTTTATGTAAGTTTTTTCTTGTGCCTACGTGTGCAGCTACTTGTAGGTGATTCCTAAGTAGTGGATTGAGTGTATTAGTCATATGTGGTAATTATCTTATGGTATGACATATAAGTAGATCCTGTTACACTAAACATGATTGATTTAGATATGATTCTATATAAGGATTGGTTATCTTCTTATCTTGTGGTGTTGGATGCTTTGTCGCGACTATTACATTGGTTATGTCAAGTATCCCTTAGATTTTTAGAAGGGTTCTAATAGCCTTGCGCCAAGAAGGGTTGTATAATTAATTTTGGAGAGATATTTACGGGCAAATGGGTTTTTCGATTATCTTTCTTATGTTTGTAATTCTAGCATCAATGTTTCTTAACTTGAGCTAGTTCTCATGGTTAGTGAGTTCACCAATGTGTTTTCTAATGATCTACATGGGTTCCGCCTAATTTTGACATTGAATTCAGCATTGATTTTGAGCTACACAGTTAGCCCATTTCTATTCTACCATATCAGATGGCACTGGCAAAGTTGAGGGAATTAAAGAAAGAGATTCAGGATCTTTTGGTTAAGGGTCTTATCAAGCCTATGGTTTCTCCATCGGGTGCTCTTATTTAGTTTGTGAAGAAGAAAAATGGTACTTTGTACATGTTTATTGACTACCAATGACTGAATAAGGTGAAAATTAAAAATAAGTACATAATGTCGCTTATTGATAACTTGTTTGACCATCTCCAGGGTGCATCCATGTTTTATAAGATATATTTCTGATAAAGATACCACACGTTAAGGATCAGGGCAGCAAACATTCTTAGGTATTCCTCATTATGGCCACTACAACTTCTTGGTTATGTCCTATGGTTTGACCAATGCCCTATAAGCATTTATGGATTTGATGAACCGAGTGTTTAGGACATATTTAGACTCATTTATCATAGTTTTCATCAAGGTAATTCTAGTCTACACAAGAAAAATGGAGGAGCAAGAGCGGTATTTGAGGATTGTGATCTAGACTTGTGTGAACAATAGTTATATACCAAGTTCTCTAAGTATGAGTCCTGGATAAAGGCTATGGACATGGGACACTTGGTATCCAAGGATGGGATTATGGTGGATCTGGAAAAGATTGACGCAGTTCATAATTAGGCTTGTCCAATCCCTTTTAAGGTCTATAATTTTATCGGTTAGCAAGTTACTATATATTTTTTGTAAGAGGGTTTCTTGGATTGTAACACCATTGACTAGCTTGAATCAGAAAAATGCCCATTTCTAATGGTTCGATAAGTGAGAAGCAAGATTTTTTAAGCTCAAAGGCTTATTAATTTTAGATCTAATTTTGATACTTCCTATTAAGAGACAGGGGTTAACGTCTAGTGTGATTATTTAGAGTTAATTTGATCTAGTGGAATAGAGTTATTGTATATTCTTCTAAGCAACTGAAGGTTAACGAGAGGAAAAATCCCATCTATGACTTGGAATTAGTAGTGGTAGTCTTCACATTGAAGATTTGAAGGCATTATCTTTATGGGTTTTACTGTGAGATCTTCAGTGAGCATTCTAGACTAAAGTACATTTTCAACCAAAAAGGACCTTAATTTTAGACAGTGTAGGTGACTGAAGTTTCTTGAGGTCTAAGATATTTTGATTTTGTATCTTTCCAAGAAGGTAAATATGGTAGTATATGCCTTGATCCTTATGTCTAAGAGTATGGGGAGTTAGGCATTTTTTGTGGCTGAGGAGCAATATTTTGCTATGGACATCTAGTCCTTAGCAAATCAACTGGTCCTATTTGATATTTTAATCTCGAGAAGGTTCTTGATTACATGAATGTAGGTCTATATTATTAGAGCATATCTGTGTATGTTAATTCAAGGATAAGAGGTTGAGGTTTATTCGAGATAAGGTGATAAAGATCAATACTAGAAAGGAGACCTTATATATAGAGGAAGGTTTGAGGAATGAGGATTATATTTGCTTTCATAGATAAAGAATTGATTAAATTGATTATGGAGGTGGCCCATTTTTATATGTACTATATTCATCTAGGGCAAAAAAAGATGTATCGAGACATCAGATAGCATTGCTGGTGGTTGAAATGAATAGATATATTGAAGACTTTGTATCTCGTTACTTAAACTGTCACTAGTTATTGTTTGAGCACTTAAAGCCTGGTGGTGTGTCTCAGAGGTTACCCATTCCTAAGTGGAAATGGGAGAGTATAGTTATGGACTTTGTGATTGGCTTGTAATATTCTTTTCGAGGATCTGATTCTATGTGGGTCATCATTTATAGGTTGAGAAAGCATGCTCATTTTTTGATGATTCAGATGTCCTACTGTTCAGAGATGTTAGCTCAAATATACAGCTAGAAAATAGTTTGTTTGCATGGGTCACTAACGAAAATGTGATGGGTCACCAATAGATGAAACAGAAAAGTACAAGAAAAGAAGAGATGTTATAGATAGAAAGAATAAAAAAAAAATTAATGAGAAAGAAGATAATCGAATTCAATTTTTTGACTTATCACTGGACTTTAATTTTTTTCCATTTAAACTTCAAGAAAAAAAAAGTAGCCAAAAATACTCTTGATATAAGAATAAAAATATTGCAAGGCACAGTAATGCCTTATAAGTCATAAGTTCAGTTTCAGAACATTATGCCATGGGAAGCTGATAACCCCCAATAATGTCTTGTAAGGATTACTTAATTCATGTAGAACTTAAACCTTTTAAACATTTGTCGTGTGATTAGATACTGCACAACTTATGTCAGATAAGGCAAAAGTTCTCTAAATATTTGCTTCACGAAATTAGGTCATATTTAAGGGTACTTTTGATCATAAATTTTCATTAAATAAGAAGCATGACAAAAATTAGACCACCAATTCAAGGGAGAAAAATTAAAGATCACCCTAAAACATTGTAATCCATGTAAACTTGTTGCCTATTCAAATATTTAATCTATTAAGATGGTTAGTAGGATCCTAATTAGAGTGCAAAATGAGATCCACGCCCAAACTACACCTTCAAATTGAGGATAACATGGTTGTATTCCAGTATAGGAAGCCAACTAGGTTAGGGTCGTACCCACAGGAATTACAGGTATCGTACCTCTCTTTTGTTGGAATCAATGGGCAAGTGTAGCAAGTAAATGGGGGTTCTTTAGAATCAAGTAAATGTAAGTAAATAAATGCAAACTTTGGTTGAAATCAATAGGAGACAAACACTAGGATTGTGCTCCCACTGGCATCTTGAATCCGTAAGATTATTGTGCTTAACTGAACCAACCCAGTACCT
Source organism: Capsicum pubescens (assembly GCA_030864215.1). Taxonomy (NCBI): domain Eukaryota; kingdom Viridiplantae; phylum Streptophyta; class Magnoliopsida; order Solanales; family Solanaceae; genus Capsicum; species Capsicum pubescens. Next base: position 153,887,812 of record CM061549.1, on the reverse strand, counting down.
GTCATGTAGAATCTGATAAGCTATGTACCATCAACTATCTTGTGGACTCATTGATGGATTTCACACTTTACCTTTTGAGTCACAGGATGTCTCATTACTAACCCTTTTCTTATATCCCAGTTAAAGTTTACCTTGTGGGTCTCCATTTATTAGATGAAAGCTAATCGTCTTAAAAGATAATACTAGTAAGTTTATTTTGGAAATTAACACCAAATTATTGTTGTTATTATCTTTTCCTAGTCCTTACTCCCTTTTTGGAGTGAACAGGAATATCTAGGAGTGATCCTATTAATTTCAATTGTGACGACAGCTATTAAACTGAAGATAATACAATACATGCATGGGTACTAGTTCAGATAAGTTTTCCACTTTATCTACTTCATCAATCTTCCAGGTTTCCAACTCGAGCTAAGGGTTAGCCATTCATTTTTTTGAAACAACTAATGGATTTCATGACTGAAAGCATTAAAGTAATATCACAATAATCAATGATTGAAACCCAAAGTCGAAAATAGAATTATCAGCCAAAATCTTCAATAAAAGAATTCCAAAGATCTCAATATGTCAAAGTGTGTAAATTAATATCAAAGAACGTAACCTCCTCTAAAAACACAAAAAAGGTATTTATAGTACATGAGGAAACCCTACAAATCAAATCCCCAAAAAAAAGGAAAAACAGAGTCGGTGGCAACTTACTTGGGCAACATACGACTCATATATACTATATACGGTCTGCAAGTGGACCCAGGAAAGTGCCAAAAAATTTCCTTCAGCCTTTGTACTCTCTAGATCTGCAACTTTGTCACTTACCATGGCCACGTATGGACCGCAAGTGCTACATACGGACTGTCTGTGTCCTTAGAAAGTGAAAGGGTCTTCATATTCCTAAAACCAAGCCTCTGGACTTCAAGTTCTGGTACATGCATTGGTCACATACGCTCAGGAAGTGCCACATACGCCCAAAAATGCTCAAGTAGCCAAAAACTCCATTTTTTCATCTTTTTCTTGAATTTAGCATCCAAAACCAAAAACTCTATTTTTCACCCTTTTCTTGAATTTAGCATCCAAAACCTATTCCTGTAAAACATACCCAAAACACATCACATCTAACAAAACCTAACAAACGTGCATATTTTCATAGTTTTAAGCATCAAAAGTGCTATAAATTCATTATATATCAACACCCTCAACTTAGAACGTTTGCATGTCCTCTGGCAACAAAACAAAACAAACACAAAACACGATGTTTAACTAGGAGAATCTAAGGCATCCAAGGCAGCAAATCATCATCTTAATCTCAAATTCATTAGCCTTTCCTATACCACAAGTGAAAACCAATTCCATGAATACATGAAGCATAGTGGTATGGAACAAAGGAATCAATTTATGGCAATTACATTAGCAACAGACAACCATGCATATATACAAGTCACACTTACCCAAGCAAGTATTGAACTAGTAATACAACCTAGTACCTTCACAATAAAAGAAGTCCCCCTCACTCATATATGAAATCAAGCATGTCAACGCGGGGACAGTCAAGAGACACTCACACTCAGAAAGAAGTTCCAATCAATGTATGTCAAATACCATAAGCTTTCCCTAATTTTCTATACCTACGCTTTCAGACAGACAAGTCAGGATCACTATAGGACTTTTCTCGACTTGTAATGAAGGCTTGAGGGAATGGTATAGTACATATGGATATTAAGTGACTAAGCCTCCTTGTCACTACACTAACTTTGGGATCTCACTTATCAAGAATTTTTTTTCTTTATTTCCTCCTTTTTTATCTTAAAGAACATTTAGGTTGGGTGTGGTTTTCTTATTCTTTCTTTTTAAACTTTTTCACATTTTTCTTTTTCTTTTATGTTTTTCTTTCTACTTTTGCTACCACATCCATCCCTACTATCTTTTTATTTTATAATTTTCTTCTTCATACCCACTATACATTACACATCCCTATAATATCCACCCTCAACTTAGGAGATTTACCTGAGTTGAGGTGCAGAATATCAAAAGAGAACCAGGGCCAAAATAGGTTCACTGTAACCAAATAGGAATGTGAGAGGTAATATCAAAGAAATAGGATACAACAACAACATACCCAGTGTATTCCCACATAGTGGGTTTTGGGGAGGGTAGAGTGTATGAAAACCATACCACTACCTCAAGTGAAGTAGAGAGGGTGTTTCCGACAGACCCCCGGCTTAGGACCAATAATAGTATAGCAATCACAAAACATAAATGCATATATACTAGTAAATTATGCAAAATAAACTAACACCTCTGTCCACAAGAATAATACTATAGCCACAAGATAATACTAAAAACTATCTATCCGAAATCATAGACATCACTCAATACTAGAAATACGAAACTTCAAACACAAATAAGAACGCTCCTCTATTATAACCAATGCACTCCCACCCCCTAGACTTCTACCCTAATCTGCGTTTTCCATACCTTTCTATCAAGAGTCATGTCCTCCGTAAGTTGTAACTATTCTATATCATGCCTAATCACCTTCTTCCAATATTTTTTCATCCTACCTCTACCCCGCCTAAAACCATCCATAGCCAGTGTCTCACACCTCTGCACTGGAGCATCAAAGCCCTTTGTCATCACGTGCCTGAACCAATATAACCGCACTTCTTGCATCTGGTCCTCCACCGAAGCCACCCTCACTTTCTCCCAAATAATCTCATTCATCACTCTTTCTTTCCTGGTATGGACATACATCCATTGCAATATTCTTATCTTCACCACCTTCAACTTTTAAATATGGCAGTTCTTAACTGGTCAACACTTCTCTCCATACAACATAGCCAATTGGACTGACACTCTATAGAACTTACCTTAAACTTCGGCGACGCCATCTTATCACATAAAACTTCCAAAGGAAGCCTCTATTTCAACCATCCTTCCCCAATATGATGTGTGACATCCTCGTCAATATCACTATTACCCTAAATCATAGACCCTAGATACTTAAAACACTCCCTCTTGTGAATAGCCTGAGAGTCCAGCTTCACAACCACGTTAGCCTCCTACGACACATCATTAAACTTATACATCACTATAATCAAAAAATTCCTGTGATCCTTTCCTAACCAACTATCCTACAACCTAGGTAAGACCAACCGGACAAGTTCTAAATTTAACACACAAGGAAACTAGATATATTTCACACGCACATAGCGCAGGACTATATAACAAAGCTACTACCTATACGGTTCATGAAATTATTATCAATATCTATCATATATCTAATTCTAATGTCATAAAAAGATCTACGAAGGTCATCGATATATACGTCACAGTCGGTTCAAAAACAAAAACTTAGAGAGGTATTATTTTTCTAAAAAATCACAATCAAAACTGTCAACTACCCTAAATACTCTAATCAAAATATGTTAATTACCCTAAATACTCAAAATTCACCTAGTTAAACAATAAAACATATCACAACATGAAATAAAACACATCACAAAACAAATCTAAACCTAATCATTTTGGTTCTGCAACTTTACTGCAGTCGACTGGAAAAGAAGTACAGCAACAAAAACTTATGACGGATATGGTTTGCCCCACCCCCAACTAAAAAAGTATGAACTATCCCTAATACACAAAAATAAAAATAAAACCAAGGAAAGTGAGAACATATCTGGGATGTGCTAAGTACTAGTGTCATTATTAACCCTATATAGGAGTGTATCCACTGGTAGAGGTGGGGGGGGGGGGGGGTTCACTACTGGGAGATGCACTTGTTGTTATCTCGCATGCCTTATTTTATTAACGAAATTAGCCTCCCTTACATCATGTCTAGCGTTTTTTAGGGCACTCTTAAATGGTAAATTAGGATCCTGAATCTCACCCTTATGGACTCTTTTGGTCCCAACTATAAGGACCTCATCGTCATTCTCCACAAATAAATCAAAGTATTTAAGACCATGCAGAGGTAATGTCTAAGCAACTAGGGGGTATGATAGGAGGGATGGTTGTCATAAGGCTCTTTGTGAGAAAGTGTACCTCTACTCTCAAGGGGTCCATCTCCTCTTTAAAGCCTGTTAGATTTGATGCCTTAATCATTGTGAACCTATCTACCACACATCTCTTAAAAACATCAATACATGTATGTAGATTAGCATATAGCTGTGACATTGTAGTTGTATGTGCAGACTCCCACATAGCCTTTATCATTTCTAGTTTTTTCTGGACCCATGGTCGAATTTACTCATATAAATTCTCTACCTCTGTCTCCATATTCTATAGTCATTTGGTGGTACAACTCTAGTTGTCTACTAAGATGTATAGGAATGTATGAGAAACTAACACCATACCTGATGTAGCAGCAGAAGTGGATGGGTAAGTAGGCCCTTAAGATACACTAGTCGAATCTACGGTAGAAGTTGAGGTTGATAAGGATGTTGCTGGGTTCCCCTCACCCTGTGTAATCACTTCTGGAACCTCTCTCTTCTTTGCTATCTAAAAATTTATACAAGATCCCACATCATCTCTTATACCTCACTGGCTCTGTAGAAACTAAAGGGCCCTTAGCCTGGGCCTAAGGTACTGTGGCAAGCCCACTAGGCCTCCTGGGAAGGGTTGAACGTGCCAAATCTTTCATCATCTTTTTTGTGTTAAGGCTATCACCTTTACTCTCTCATCAACTCCTGGTATCTCTTATGCACCTGCATCATCACATAGTCTCTGAATAAGAAATGGGAATGGCAATGTTGTCATCCCCCCAAAGACTCTCTCATGAATCTTATAATGAATAATGGATGCAAAGTCAATGTCATATCCAACCATCATGCTAGAAATCAAAGCAGCTCCCTCCCAAGTCAATACATCATCCGAAGTAGTCAAAGAAAATTTATATCTGAAAAGTAACCACTAAAGTTTAGCAACAAAAGTCAATGCTTCCTTGTTCTACCCCTCGATCCATGGGGTCTCATCACCTAAAGGTTAAATGTAACTAGTGATACACCTCACCAGTTTAAATCTCTCATACCTATGCTTATTATCCCTCATAATATGTCTATCGCATGCAGATCTCAATCTATAGTCACACTTTGTTGTGGATGTTGGGGGAATATAGTCTTTACCAAAGAGAACTCGGTGAATGGTCGTCGCTAAAATATAAACCATTACCTCTATTACATGGGTCTGCTCAAAGTGGAGTTGCTCAACATGCCTCGGAATAGCGCTCCTAGGCGTAGTTAAAGCTACAGTGACGTGGTATGATGCCAAAGACGGTCTATAAGAACTGACTAGTCTATTCATCTACTCCAACTAATAATAATCAAAAGTTTCCTGCAACTTGATCTGAGGTGATTTTATACACTTTGTATCATTATTTTAGCTTATTTCGCCTTGTTTTGAGAGCAATTTGGGTTCTTAACGTGTTCATATTGATATAACTAATCATTTAAGTGTCCAAGTACGTGATTACAATGTCCAAAGTATTTTTCAAACAATTTTGTGCTTAATTAATTAAGTAATTTAGAGTTCAATCCAGAAAACTAGTTTTACTAGCTTGAGCTAGGTGTGTGTTGAGTTGGTCTCAATGGATTCTAATGTGTTTAATTTATTCCAAATATTTTAATGGTGGAATTATTAGTGGAATAACTTGTTCTTAGTGTGTAAAATTTAAATTGATTAAGTCAAGAGTCGAAATAATAAGTGGAAGAGCATTGTTAATTTGTCTAATCTTAGCTCTTGTTTTGATTTGTTATTGAGAATATTGTGTTGTTTTGATCTTTAATATGTGTTGTGTGATATTTTAGGAGGCTTTGTAAGATGAATATCATGATATATTTATAATTTAAAGGCCAAAAATTCATTGAAATTACACTACGAAAGGCATGGGCAAAGGATAGGATGCTCAATACTTAACCAAATTTTGAAAACAAATTTCAGTGAGGCAACGCGAAGTCAATGCGTCACGTCAAGAGGCTCATAGTTTACACTTAGAAAAAAAAATTTAGTGTTAATTCCAGTACAGCGATGCAAAGACAACGCGTCGCGTCACTGGTTCAAACACTGCCAATTAAAAATGTACCGACACAACATTAGACAATGTCCAATTTTGTTGGCACGAATTTTTGGTGGGAGGCTGTGGGACCCAAATCCCACAAACATTAGGATAAGTCACACATGGTCAACATTGGGAGAATATATATTAATTACGGACAGCTGGACAACACAACATTAACTTGGACATAATATTAATAATTTGGATTCAGCGGACACAGGATTGGAGAAAAATAACGGAGGCTACTACACAGTTTATTAGGTTTTAAATTTTTATTTAGTATTTAATTTTTCATATCATATATTCAATTATTTAGATTGTGATTATGAAAATTAGTGGCTAAAAACCTTCCTTACGGGGTAAAAGCCAAGAACATGATTATTATTGTTTTGGATTAAATTCGTTAATTTTGCTTATCATATTTGGTTGTTTGTTTATTCTTATTTTAATTATTTAAGGATTCGCGACCCTTAAAATACATATATTTTCAACCTTTTGATCTCGGGAGAGGGAATAGGGAGATAGAATATGAGAATAAATAAAATTTGGGTTTTTATTCTTTTATAAAATAAAGAATTAAACTTATCGTCTAGGACAGGGATGTACTTAGATGCCTTACTTGATTCATACATAGGATGATAACTTTAATTCACTTAATTGGATTATTACATCCCCACTCACTGATGTAGCTGTAATGTCCAAATTAGGTAAAAGATTATAGGTTGGGAAACCATGAACATGTAATTAACCCTACGGATCAACAACCAAGATAAGCGAATTAACGGATGAAATTCAATGACATAGTATGATTGTTCGAAGTGATTTAACCCTGGGCTTTTCTCCATTGCTTGTCCCAAGACTTTTATTTTTACGCATTAGTTATTTTATTTTTAGTTTACAAAATTACAAACTCTCTTCGTGTTTATTTTTTCTCAATTAGTTAGACTAGAATTAGATAGGCGGCGAACGCAAGTCCCTGTAAGATCGATACCTGGGCTTATTTGAAGCCACCATATTACTTGATAAAACCACGTACACTTGCGTGTGCGCTTGGGCACTGTCACAACTGTTGTTCTCTGCTCAACCAAGATAGCTCAATCCTGCGCTTCTTATCAATGACCTTCTTGGGTTGATTGATCTCTGTAATAAAGATGTTTCTATAAAATATCATCTACAGTCCCTCCATACACCATCTTGGGTTTTCTTTTTCAAGTGGTATCTCTGAGACATGTGTAGGGACAAAACACTATCCCTTCTATGCTAGTGCCTCTGAATCTAGAACTGGCACCTGATGGAAAGACTGCCTTGTACCCTCATCAGACTAGGGTACACTTGATGGATTCTCATGAACTGCGGTACCCTCCTTAAAATGGGGTACTAGTGATGACTCCTCCTACACTGCATCCCCAGACTCATTTTGTGACCCTTTCTCAAACTAGTAGGTCATAAGCAACAACCAGTAGAAGTGACCCACACTCTACCTCATACTCAACATCATTATTACCATCCTCATCCTCTTTATAAGTACCATAATTATCTAATGAAGGAAAGTGTGGGGGTGATCTCCAAGATGACTTCATTCTCGGTCAAACTTTAGCTGTCTAGGCAACTTAAAAAACCTACATGACCTCAGTCCTAGACCAAGGTAGTGTAAAGATTGGCCTTATACCCCACTGTGAGTGATCTAGCAGTTTCATATCCATAGTACCTAAAATCACTGTCTCAGTTGCCTCACGCATCTGGCCTCTAGTCACTCGACGTGTCACACTAGCTGTAGCTGCACTAAGCTGTATAATATGGTAATTATCCATCGATCTACTGGGCTCAGAGGACTCATCCCGTCTCCTAGATACAACAAACTTCTTCTTTGCAGCTTTGGGAGTCATATATCCTTAAAAACCAAGCGTTAGTTTCTAACAGATAATGGGGGATTTCAAAATTTGAAGAAAAACTCAAAATTTGACAACTTTGAATTTTCCTTCAATCTTCACATCCCTACACTTCAATCTTCACATCCCTACACTTGAATTTAGTCGCAATGAGTCCAATGTCCATGCATAAATCAAGAATTATGTTTATCACTATCAACTATCAATCCAAACTCTTAGTATTCCCCTACTTTTTCAAGTACCACTTTCGGTTAGGGAATAATTTTAGAGTTTAATCCAAGAACCACACCCTACATTAAGATTTTAGTATAGTTCAAGGTTCCTAACAAACAACTTTGTTTGTAACAACATATTTTTCATGAAAATAAACACACCAACTATTTGTTTTCATATATTAGTACAAGTAGGAGCCAAGAACATTACCTTTTAGATGAAAAATTGGAAGTGCACTACAAAAGTGAACTCAAAGTTGGAACATGTGTATAGCACTTTTTTACAAGTTGGTACCGCAAACAAGTGTCAATTTAATATTTTTCTAAGTATGGGGTAAGTGTACACTTGTAGATGAAAATTGACATTTTAAGATAAATAATTATTTTTTAAGGATTTGATGAGTTAAAAATGAGTCAAACATATATTAAATAGCAAGGGTTGCCCGCTTTTGGTTCATTTAAGCATGGGTGAGCCCAAATTTTTGAATAAAATTTGGGCCCACAATCTAGCCACTTACGTCTACCACATGCAATTCGTATGTGGTACATATGGTCCGTATGTGCTGACCGTATATGGGCTAAATTTTTTATCCCACTTTCTCTGGAATTTGCATTTTGATACTTAACCTGCTACTTATAGGTCCATAACTGGTATTTACAGCTTTGTAAGTAGGGTTATGTGTCAAAGTCCAGAATTTCCCATTATAATCCTTAAATTTTCATCTTTTGAGTTATTGCACAACTTCACGTGGCCCGAGCGGGACTTGTGACCTTGTGAGTTGGTCACACAGTCACCTTAACTGGAAGATTATAAATATAGCAACCTTACCACATTCTAGGTTGGTCCCTAAGCATAAACCTAGGAAAACAAAAAATCAAAATGCACACTAAAATATTGTATTGTCTACCACCCAGCACTAGATTTAATATCACGGCACAACATGGCTATGTCGATTACTTGAACTTCACCAACAATCCCATGAGTTGCCTCTGATTCAGTGATTTATTTAACATCATGACACGATGTGAGTATCTTAATTACTCAGAATTCATCAAGATACCCAAATGAGTACTCTCTTGTGTCATCAATACAATCAAGGACTGACACCACTCTTATGTCGACCGGCTTCTTTATTATTTTTCATACATTCAATGTGACTTCTTCTTTGTTGTCTTTGAACTTGAGTTCCCCATTTTCTATGTCAACCATTTCTCTGCTTGTAGCAATAAATGGCCTTCACAAAATTATGGGCATCTTAAATCAACCTCACAATCTAGAATCACAAAGTCAATTGGAAAAATGAGGTGATGTACTATTACCATCACATCATAGGAAATGCCAATGGGCTTCTTGATAGTGTGATAAGACATTAATAGTTGTACAGTAGTCATCTCGGGGGGGCTGAAACCCAATTTTCTAAAAATGGCTAGTGGCGTCATATTTATGATGGCCCTTAAGTTAGAGAACTATAGAAAATTTAGAGGTCCCAATGGTATATGTAATCATGAATACACTAGGATCACCTTTTTTTTTACCCTGAGATTTATAAGAAACTACACTACAATAGTGCAGTCCTTCTCTTGGTCACTAACTCTTTCATAAACCTAGCATACTCAAGCATCTGCTACAACACTTTAAGGAGAGGGATGTGCAAGCGCAAGTCTTTAAGAATGTCAATAAACTTCTTAAACTTCTCTTCTTCTTGTTTCTATTTCAAACTTTGAGGAAAATATGGGGGTGGTCTTGGGATCTACTTGATTACTAGCTCTCTTACATCACCTATACCTTAATGCTTATTATATTTAACGTCACCACCTATTGCCTTCTCTGACTCTATAACAAGTGTATCATCAACAATAACTTTATCATTCTATGGCACTCCTATAGTAGGTAAAAGAGGATCCGCAGTATTTATACCACTCCGTATGGTAATAGCAAGAACATAACCATCATTTTTTAGATTTTGAACAGTGTTGCTTGAAATGATACCTGGATACCTATGGTTCAGTGTTGCCGACATATGCCTGAACTAATGCTCCAACTGCTTGATAGCAGTCACATAAGATTCTACCTTACGGGTCAACCCTGAAATATCACCCTTAATCTTCTTAAGGTTGTTCTCCTAACTTTATTGACCCTTGACCAGTTTGGTTAACATCGCCTCCATTCTTGATTTTGTATCCTAGCTACCTGGTGGAATGTACCTTTCTCCCTTCTCTTTATAGTCATATTTTTTCTTCAGTCACTATCTTTCTCCCTACTGAGGTCTCTGTATTTATCACCATAATATTTCCAACCTTATTTTTCTTTCCTTGGGCTCAAATTCCTGCCAACTCACGATTATGATGCTTGGATTCCTCCTTTAAGTCAGACTCATAAACTCTAGAAGCCAAACCCTGTGCTATGACTGCGTTCACCTTTTTGAAATTCATTATTGCAAGCTGCTTAGTAAGAAACCCAATCTCTGTTCTGAACTATGCTACTTCCTATTTTATTGTATCATCAATCGGTCTATAATCGCTGAATGCCCCAATGACATAAGTTACAGCACCTCTTTCAGCATCCTGAGTATGACATCCTCAGTTTGTGATAGAGATCTATTCTAGAATATTTGACGCTACCTCCCAGTATAGTCTCATAAATCCACCTCCGGTGATGGTATCTTCTATTGCTCTAGAACTGATTGCCAGGTATCTATATAATATTTCCAACAAGTTTGTCCCTGGAATCTGATGATCAGGCACCATACTCAAATTTTTATTAAATTTGAACCAAGCTTCATACATTGCCTCAGAAGTTATCTGCCTGAAGTTATAAATGGCATCCTTAAACTGCAATATTTTGGTTGGTGGAAAGAATCGATCTAGGAACTGTATGTGTAACTCATTCCAAATGGTTATTGAGCCTAAAGAAAGTTCCCCCAACCAAAGTGAAGCTTCTCCAGATAAGGAGAAGGAGAACAACCTCAACCTCAATGCCTCCTGATCTACCCCCAGAATGGTATATGGAGTGCAAATACCTATGAATTAGCAAGGTGTAAATTAGCATCACCTATTGATAAGCCTGCAAACACACCTTTCAGGTTCAGCAACTGGATTATTGCACTAGTGACATAAACTTCACATTCAAAGGTAGGGAGGGTGAATAATGACACCTCTTTCTATAGGCTCAACATAGCCTATATATATTTCTCATCCTCATAAGGCAGTAAATACTAATAGGCTAGCAATATTTGAGCTTTGCCTTATCTGTTTCTATTTCTTTTAAGGTCTGCTTGGTAATCTCTCTTGTCTCTGCCTAGCAAGCCCTGCTTGTTGAGCTCGTTGTCATTCCTTCTTGTCTTTTCTTAGGTTCTCAGCATCTCCCAACAACTTCTTAGTCTATCTATTGGAAACATTCTGTGAATCATCAAGTGGAGGAGAAGGTGTATTATGGGGATCTCGAACCCCTTTTAGAACACCATCACACACTGCTTCAGTCATCTTTCATGGTGTGTGAAAAATTCTCTCAGGCTCTAGATAAATCGAGAGTAAATGAATGTATTACCCCTTGGTGTTAGGCATACACTAGCGTACACCCAACTAAGATCAAAAACAAAACTTTTAAAATTCAGAAACTTCAATTTACTCAACAGTGTAGTCCCTGACAAAGGCGCCAAAATTTTGATTCGTGCCCAAACTACACCTCCAAATTGAGGATAAAGCAGTTGTAGTCAATTATAGTAACCCAATTAGGTTGGGTTCATACCCCCAGGGACTATAGGTATTGTATCTCTCTTTTACTGGAATCAATAGGCAAATGCAAAAAGTAAATAGGGGGTTTTGTAGTATCAAGTAACTATAAGTAACTGAATGTAGACTTTGGTTGGAATCAATAGGAGAAGAACACTAGGATGGTGTTCCACTTGGCATCTCGAATCTGCAAATTTATCGTGCTTAGCTAAACCAACCCAGTACTTTGTATGTAGAATCTGATAAGTTATTTACCATCAACTGTCTTGTGGACTCGTTGATAGATTTACCCTTTAACTTTTGAGTCTCAGGAAGTGGAATTACTAAACATTATCCTATATTTTAGTTACAAATTAGCACTCAATAACACTCACTCACTCTTTAAGAATATTACAAAGATAAGAACACGACCAATGCTTGAGCAATCTTGGAATGAAGTTTTTACTGACTCACTTCACTCTATAGAATTGTGCAAAAACTCAATGTAATGAAGAGGTGTCTCTTTACTTTTATCACTAAGTGATGATTAAGTCTGAAAGATCATTGGACAAGTTGTCCTAATCAGTACAAAATAGCACCTGCAAGTTTGTTACACAAGATGACAAAACTATGCAAACAATGCATTCCAATTGTAATGTATCTTGCACATCCAGGGACCTAGTCCCTAGTAGTTATATATTCATCATCAAAACTACATATAGAAATTTTCCCCCCTTTTTTATGATGACAAACCAACCATTCAGCTTTGAGCATCAGTGCACATTCATCATATTTAATCAGTGTGATTACCACCTGAAGATGAATGTTCCTCCTATTATCATGTTTTCTCCATCATGCAACATAAGGACCTAGTCCCTTGTTGTAGTTTGCAGCAAAACTCAAATTTCTTCCCCCTATTATTATGCACCTTTATTTAGTGTATTTACATACTTTCCCCAGTCAACATAACTTCCTTCATTTATCTATTCATTACTAAGCACCTCACTTACTTCCCCCTACCAGCATGCCATTTGAATCTTTAACTCAATTCATCATAGGCATCTGCATCAGTTGCACCTGGTACCTAGTCCCTACTACTTAAACTCAGTGAACTCATTATTCCCCCTTTTAACATCATTGAAAAGGATTAAAGTTAAACCAAGAGTAATATAAGCACAGATTAGTTAACTCATGACCACTGGGAAACACTAGTATAAAGAATAATTTTAAAATAAAAAGGACAAATGAGGCACATAAAATAAGATTCATTCATTCATAAATGTCAGTACCAATGTAGCAAGATAAAGTAATCTATCATAAAGCAATTTTCTTTAAAGGCCAATATGAGAATCAGGACATTAAACTGATATGGGGTTGATAAGGAAAAAAGGATAATAGGATTCAAGTAGAGGGGGCTTAGGGGAAAGGGATTTATTTAGCATCTCCAATCTTTCACTTTCAGCAGCATGTGCATCCTACAACTGTTTGGTGAGTACCTTTACTTTAGCATTAAGTTTATGAATTTCACCAGTCATATCTACCACTTTCATTTTGAGGTCTGCATTTTCTGCTTCTCTTGGGACCACTACTTATTTTTTAACCATAGTTGTTCTCTTCTTGGTACCAGGTCCCTCAGAGTCTTTCCTTTTCTTCAAAGCTATGTGTTTTTTCCTAATTCCAACATGGATATCAGACTTTTATTAAGAGGGTCTGGTCCTCTCAGTATCTTGAACTTCCTTTCTTTTTTTCTCTTCAACCGCAGCAACTCCTAAATTCATGTCCTCCCCTACTTCAACCTCCAAAAATTCAATATTTTTTCTCCTCTACTGTAGAAGTTTTCATGAGCCTTCTTTTTCCATGGTTGAAGTCTTGTTAGCCTTCATGGCTTTTTTCATTATTTTTTTTCAGAACCTCTTGTAGAATAGGTACTAGTGACTTTCACCTTTGAGTGCATCATTTTCTCCTTTCCTCTACTTCACGTTAGTTTCTTCACAATCCATCTTAGAGGAATTTTATCCTCATCCTCCTCATTCTTCTTATTTGGTGAAAATAATATAACTTTCCCTATTTACTTCATCATTAACACCTACTTCATATTCCACTCTATCAACTGAGCTTTCTTTGGTGTCATATGTAAGCAAGAGTAAGTTTTTAGCTACCCAGTTCTTATTTAAGGAAAGATCAACCATTTGGTATGGTTTCATAGTTCTTTAGAACTCACGAGGTTCTGAACTAATCTTGAGCACCTAATCAAATTCCATTTTGGACATGGTAAAATCTAGTGCCTGATATCTAGTATGACCGCTTTAGCGGTCAGGCAACCACTATAGCAGTATGCAATTTAGCGTCCATGAGCAACTTTAGCAGCCTTGCCAATTAGGCTAGGTTCCAATTTAGGTATCTAGTATTTCTTAAGCAGACACTACTTTAGCGGCTAGGATATCGCTTTAGCCATGTCCACATCCCATGCCTGGATTACTTTAGCAGACTTGTGCTACTTAATTGTTTGCCACTTAAGCAGACAAGTAGTTGTTTTAGCAACATCTGGGGGTTGTTAAATCCCACTTTTTTTGTCATATTTTCCTCATTTTTCTCTACTATTTCACATTGTTTTAGGGATTTTAAATAAGGAAAGAGTGTATAATCATCCATTGAAGCTAAGGTAAGTTAGCTTAGAAGTCTTTTATCATTTTTCATTATTTTTCTCATCAATTTCCATCCTATTTAATTTCAAATTCTTAGAAATTAGGTCTTTAAATCTCTAGACCTTAAGGGATAATTTGGGACCCAATTTGTTGTAATGATTTATTTTTGGTAATTTATGAGAAATATTCATTTTTATATGATTTGACCATTTTACCCATCCCCGTATTGCCTCATGATATTTCTAGGGTGATGGGTATGATTTGCAAGAGTCCCAATGCATTTTAGTGTCATTTGTGCGAGATTATGGTTTTTGGTGGTTTAAAAGGCTTACTAGTTTACTTTGGTCATCATCATTGATCCATGCATTCGATGGAAAAACAAAATGTGCCAGAAGATTTAAAATATCAATTTAAGATCGGTAACATGGTTGGTGTGGTTTTATATCTTTTATATCTCATTTTGACCCTCCATTTAAAAAATTACAAAATTAGGTTTTGGGGGTCAATTTTGTAAAAATGATATTTTTTCCCAAAACTCTTATATCGCCATTGAGTCTAGAGCATCGAATTAAGTAGGAAAGCATAGTTTATTTGCATTCTCGGAGTTTGAATAAATTCTAAGGTGTCCGCGGAGACTTGGAATTCTCCAAGTCTCCAGCTGGTGTACTTGATTAAGCAATATTTTAGTTGCTTAAGTGACTTGTCCTAATATCCAAAATGTCACCTAAGAGACATCAGGCGCACTTAAGCGATAGATGCTTAACCGATAACCTAGTCTCTTAAGAGACACTGGCATGCCAAACACTTGTATATTAAGCGATAGCTAAGCTGCCTACGTGATGAGGAAGGCTTCATTAAAGCAATGCCTTATTGCTTAAGCAATAGCCGCCTAAGCGACCCGGAAGTTTCTTAGGCGATGCTTGGGTAGATTACATCCCCATTTTTGAGATTTTTACACCACTTTCAAGACTTGGAGCTTGGGGTTTGAGTTTTTGAGCTTTATTTAATTTTTAGGCATGGTTAAGCTCCAAATCTATATTTAATTATTTTTCTTTAATTTTTATCATTCAAATCTTTTTAAAAAATTGGATTTTAAAGTTGAAATTTGTGGATTTTGTCCCATAAGGCCAAAATTAGCATTTTTTCAATTTAAACACCAATTTCAATCCATTTCCACTTGGGTGTTTTCTCCTATGAGTTCCTTTAATCTTGGGGAATATGTTATTGGATTAAAATACTAGTTTTATCTCTCTTTTTTAAAATTCATTTTGGGGGTTTATTTTGACCATAATTTGAAATAGGCAATATGGTATTATTGGCTTTTTTTTATGCATAGATTCTATATTTGTGTGTTTTAGCTAATTTTGGGTCCGTGCATGAGGTGAAAACTCTATGTTAAAGGATTACTTACTGGTATCATCATTCAAGGTAGGTTATGGCCTTACTTTCTTTAGACTAGTTTAGGTAGTTAATAATAACTAAAAGTATGCAATAGGTATAGGGTTGTATCATGGAAAATGTGTTTATTATGGGTTTGGGGTTGTATCATGAAAAATACATTTACGTAATTTATGTGCCTGTGCGGGGGACTATGTGGATAATATTTGATCGTTTTGAGACATTAATTGCTATGTGTGATCGTGTGGAGTCTTATATGTTTTTGTTGTCCTGGTATTGATAAATGTATATTTGGTTACACTCTTTTATTCAGAAAAGGGCTAGATTTTTTGAATTATTTAGTATCAGTGACATTTTTCTTACATGTGTCACTTGATGGTTATGGATTATATTGTATCATGGATAGTTAATAGATTTGAGTGAATTTTTGGCTCACGTGGTTTATTAATTGATTGGATATTGGATATTCTTATTTTGTTTTATTGTGAGCATTGCATTATCATTCTCATTGCATTTGATACTTTATGCAACTATTATTTTTGCATTTTATGCTTGATTTGTGTCTTATGTCATATATGTGATCATGAAGTATTGGTACCACTGTGGAAGTACTGGAAACACTGGCATGCTGGAAACACAGGGAACATTAGAAACATAAGTTTGTGACATCATCAAAGACCCTATTCGTTGGATGTTCCATAGAGGTGTCATGGATTGGTATCGAAATTGATTCTATATGGGTTGACGAACCCTTCATAGGTACTACATTCATAGATGAGCTCGGTAGGTATGGGTTGAATCCATTCTAGGAGTCTTGCCTTGGGTTTGGTATTGATTTCTTATTTCAGATCAATTTTGGTTATAGGCTTACTTGTCAAGGATTTCCATGACAGTGACATCATGACCCTTGGGTTTTGGGTCATAAGAAATTAGTATTAGAGTAGCCAAGTTCATTGGTCTCAATATAGTGTAAAGATGGGGTGTCTAATAGAGTATCGTAAATCGATATGTAGACGTTCATACGTATATCTTTGAAAGGCTATAAGATGTCTTTAGGAAACCTTCCTCATTTTATTCCTAATCATGCCGATCTTTGATACCTTATGTTCTAAGTCATATTTTACTTTTTTTTGCATAGATGGTGAGGAATAGATACAGTGAGGCTAGAGATTCAAACCCATTATTTGTTGAGAGAGCCTAGTCTAGAGCATAAGTTACGAGTAGTGGTCAATATAGACATGGAGGATAGGTACGAGGATCTACACTATCCAGATATCGCACTAGAGGACTCTCCCTTAATCCTTAATATGAGAATATTGGAGATATGAGTCCTATTCCAATCCCTCAGAGTTCTTCTACCTTAGTTTTGGTGGGGTTATTGGTTTGGTTATTGACTCATCTAGAGAGTGCTCCTTTGAGCTTCTTTGATGTTCCTCCAGCTATAAGTGTTGTTCCTTTTTCTACGCTAATATCTAAGGATGGCATTCTAAGGTTAGGAGTTCAACCTTCATCTAGTTTATCTCCCCCGGGGGGATCTCATCCATTTGGACTCTCTATGCCTCCTACTCTTCAGTTAGACACAACTTAGATAGTAGTGTATGTGGCGTCATCTTAGAGTACAGTGGATCGGGCGAGGATGACTGGGCCTATTGCTCGAGAATCTTAAGGAAGCACAAAGATTATGCATTATTGAGACCAGTTTAGGGTTGCTATATGTGTGGTGAGGTTGGATATTAGGCCAAGAACTATCCTCATAGTATTTTCAAGGCTACCCCTATATAAGTAGTGAGAGGTAGAGGTTCTACTAGTTGTGTAAGAGGTAGAGGTAGTGGTTCCCATGGTGGTGGTTATGGGTCTACTCAAACAGTTAGTAGTCATGGACAGTACTATGTTATTCATACCTATTAGTCTAGAGGCAGAGGCCTCCGATGTTATCATTACAGGTGCCATGCCTGTTCATTTTAGATCTGCATCTATGTTATTTAAACTGAAATTGACTTTCTCCTATGTGCCTGCATATTTTGCTTCAGGTTTGGTTTTTTCTGATGAGCCTCTTGACAGGCCTATCCATGAATCTACCCCCGTAGGAGACTCTTTAGTGGTGGATCGGGTGTACCAATCTTGTGTTGTGACCTTTGTTGGGCGTGAGACCTGGGTAGATCTGATTGTATTATATATGGTAGATTTTGATGTCATCTTGGGTATGGATTAGTTAGCTCCGTATTATGCTATCCTAGATTGTTATGCTAAGAACATGACCTTAGCTTTTTCGAGTGTGCCGAGGATAGCATTGAAGGGTGTTCTTCGTTTGGGTCCTAAGAGAGTTATATAATTTTTCCAAGCTCGTCACTTGGTTGAGAAGGGATATTTTTTGGCTCATATTCATGATATTAGTGTTTCTTCACCGCCTTCTATGGATTCAATTCATGTTTTCCATGAGTTCGTGTATGTTTTCCCTATGGATTTTCCTAGTATGCCTTTGGATCATGATATTAACTTTCCCATTAAGGTTGAGCTGGTTACCAAGCCCATTTCTATTCCTTCTTAAAGAATGGGCCCAATAGAGTTACAAAAATTAAAGGATCTATTGCAGGAGTTGTTGGATAAGGGATTTATCTGACCTAGTGTATCACCTTAGGGTGTACCTGTATTGTTTGTAAAAAAAGGGATGGGTCTATGCATATGTATATTTATTTTTGGAAGTTGAATAAGGTGAAAAACAATAATAACTATCCTCTTCCCCATTTTAATGATTTGTTTGTCCAGCTTCAAGGTGCTTTTTTGTTTTCAAAGATTGATTTAAGATGGGTATCACCAATTGAGGATTAAGGATTTGGATATTCCAGAGATAGATTTTTGGAGTCAATATAGTCATTATGAGTTCTTGGTCATATCCTTTGGGTTGACCATTGCCTCATCCACATTCATGGAGTTAATGAACTGGGCATTTTGATCATATATCGACTTTTTTATCATTGTATTTATAGATGATAGCTTGGTTTATTCCAAGAGTGAGGCCGATCATGAAGAGCATTTACGGATTGTGCTTCAGAGATTGAGGGATGAGATGTTGTATGTTAAGTTCTCTAAGTGTGAGTTTTGGTTGTAGTTGTCTCTTTCTTGGGTCATGTGGTGACCAAGGATGGTATTATGGTCGATCCTCCAAGATTGCAAAAGTTCTTGATTGGGGTTAGGCCTACTTCCCCTATCGAGGTTTAAACTTTTTATTGGTTTAGCGGGATACTATTGTTGTTTTATTAAGGGTTTTTCATCCATCGTATCTTCATGACCATGTTGACTCAGAAGAATATTTCCCTTCAACGGTCTGATGCTTGTGAGGAGGGCTTTCAAAAGCTTAAGGATTTATTGACTTCAGCTCATATCCTGATTTTGCCTAAGGAGGGTATGGGTTTTATCATCTTCTGTGATATTTCTAGCATTGATTTAGGTGTTATGTTGATACAGGAGGGTAAATTAATTGCATATTCTTCTTATCAGTTGAAGCCCCATGAGATGAATTACCCGTCCTACGATCTGGAGTGGTGTGCAGTTGTTTTTTCTTTGAAGTTGTGGAGGCACTACCTATATGGAGTCCATTATGAGATTTTCTCTGATCGTCATAGCCTTTAGTATTTATTCTCCCAGCGAGATTTTAACATAGGGTAGCATCATTGGCTTGAGTTGCTTAAGCATTATGACTTGACAATTTTTACCATCTGGGCAAGAACAATGTGGTTGCGGATGCCTTGAGCTGGAAGTCGACTAGCATGGTATCTCGGCACATCTTTTGACTCAGGTGAGGCCTTTTTCCTTGGAGGTTCATTCTTTGGAAACCATATGGTTAGGCTTGATATTTTGACACCCAGGTGTATTTGGAATTCATGGAGGCTAGGTCTTCTTTGATGGAACAGATTTGGGCTTATCAGCTTGATGATGTGGGTTGACAGTGATTTGGGATAAGGTGTTGAATGGTGAGGCTATTAAATGGTCAGGCTAAAGAAGCCTCACTTTATTCATATGGTGTTGGAGGATTGGAGGCCGAGCATGTGTGCCGAGAGTGGGTGATTGGATTAGATTAATCTTTTAGGAAGCTCATTTTTTTCGATATTCCATCCATCCAGGAGTGACTAAGATATATCATGATTTGAGACAACATTTCTAGTGGGGTGGTGTGAGGAAGGATGTAGCAAATTTTGTAGGTCATTGACTATGTTGCCAATAGGTGAAGGTCAAGTATTTGAGTCACGACCCAAAACTAAGGGTCATGATGGAACTTGTCACAATGAGTCTTGATAAGTAAGCCTATCACCTAAACTGGTATGAAAAGAAGAATAAATACCAAAATCAAAGAGAGAGGAGTCAAACCACAGGCATACATAGTAAAACCAAAAATACATAGTCAAAGATACCAATACAACATCCCAAAACCTGGTGGCACTGTGTAAAAACTAACTAGCACAACTCGTATGTCAAAATACACAAGATATCCAAAAAAGAATAACTTTGTCTTTGAGTATAAATAAAGACATAGTCTGGATAAGAAAAAGGTAGAAGTCAACTCTGAATACATAGATCAGTTGCTACCTAGAATGGGCTCCAAGTATCACCTGAATCAACCGCAATAAGGCATACTCATACCTAGATCTGCATCAAAAGGACGCAATAGGGATGAGTACGTTCTATTGGTACTTTGTAGGTATCATAGGCCGACTGAGTAATGTAGGAAATAAAGAATATAAACACAAACTATAGGAACGTCTCCTGCAATCAAAAAATGTCTTAAATGGTAGTCCACACTATCTCCTCTAATAGTTTAATATATACGCATATAGCACTTACAGGTAAAGAAAAGAAGAGAAACTATACATGTACGTCAAATAAGAGTATGGAAAGACAGAAGAAATGGATAGATATAAAGTCAAAGGCGGAAATTCAATCACACCATAAGCACAATATATGAAGTGCAATGAAAATGATGATGATGATGATGTGATGTAGAGGTCATTACACAACCTTCGTATACACCTACCGAGCTGGCTCCTGAGGTAGGACCCATGGGGGTTCGTTAGCCCATATACAATGAATATCCAATACCAATATCCATATCTCCTCTCCGATACTTACATCGATAGAAGGTTTATAAATATCACATTTTCCATCATAAAAAGCCAATATTCCTAGTTTTCCATGGTAGTACGAATATTTAATGAATGAATATGATATGATGATGTAATGCTCACAATCCACCAAAATGCTAATATCCAATATCCAACCAATATACAAATAAAGCGAGCCAAAAATCCACTCAAATCAACAAACCATCCACGATCTGATATAGTCCAGAAACTATCAAGTGAAATATGCAAGATAGTATCATAAATACCACATAAATCCCAAAATCTAGGCATTTTCCCACCTAACAGAGTAAAACCAAAGATGCATATATCAATACCAGGCAACAACATCATATAAGACCCCACATAGTCATACATATAGAAAATAGTATATCATGATCACTAAATAATATCCATATAGGCCCCCACACGGGTACATAAATCACCTAAAACATTTTCCATGATACAACCTTATACCCATATCATGATTTTACATGATTATTAACTACCCAACCTAGTCGGGAGAAAGTTAATACATAACCTACCTTGAATTCCAATAACCAGTCCCAAAAGTGTTTAATCTTAAGCTTTCCCCCCACAAATGAACCTGGAATAAACCAAAACATACAAATATAGAATCTACGTGTCTAAAGAAATCCAATGATACCCATATTGCGTAATTTTGAATTGGGGTCAAAGAGAACCCTTGAAGCGAATTGTAAACAAAGAAGGGCTAAAATAGAAACTTTTTCCAAAAACATAGTTTCCAAGATTAATGGAACTCATAGGAGAAAATCCAAGTGAAAACGAGTTAAAATTGGGGTTTAACTTGAAGAAATATTGCTTTTAGGCCTTCCGATCAAAGGTCAGCTTAGTGCCAAAGGTCCGCTAAATCACCCTCTGCTGAACCATCCAAAGGGTCATTTTAGCGGTCACAACAATAGTTATGCTATTAGTTGGAGACTTGGAGAATTCCAAGTGTCTGCGAACCCCGCGAGATTTATCTAAAATCCCAAGAATACTAATGAAATATGTTACCCTATCAAATTTGACTCTCCAGACTCAATGGCAATATTAGAGTTTTGAGAAAATGTCGTTTTCATAGAGTTCACCCCCAAAATCCAATTTTACAACTTTATGAACCGAGGATCGAAATGAGATATAAAAGCCATAAAACCATGCCAACCATGTTACCAACCTAAAATTGATGTTTCAAATTTAATGGTGTAGTTTGTTTTGATATTTAATGCATAGATCAATAAATGTTGACCAAAGTCAACCATAAGGCTTTTCAAGCCACCAAAAAACTACAAACTTGCACAAATCACATCAAAATGCATTGGGAACCATACCAATTATCCCCATAACCCAAAAATACCATAATGCAACCATGGGGAGAGGTAAAATAGTCAAATAATACCAAAATAAATATGCCACACAAATCACTAAAAGTTAAGTAATTGGAATTTTAGATCTGGTGATTTACTTTAGAGGTTACCTATTCCCAAGTAGAAATGGGAATAGATCATTGTGGATATTATGATTGGGTTTCCTTGTACTTCTTGTGGTTCTGATAGTGTTTGGGTCATCATGGAATGATTGACCAAATCTTCTCATTTCTTTCTAGTTTAGGTTTTCTTCAGTGTTGAGAGTTAGCCTGTACAATAATTTTAAGATTATTCATCCTCATGGGATGATGGTGTCTATCTTCTGAGATCAAGGTTCAATGTTGACATCTCACTTTTGGAAGACTTTTAAGAGGATTTGGTTACTCAGGTTGATCTTAGTGTGAATTTTCACCCTCCAAACTGATGGTCGATCAGGGTGGACTATTCAGGTTTCGGAGGATATGATTAGTGCTAATGTAATAGACTTTGGTAGTCAGTAGGAGTAGCATCTAGATTTGACAGAGTTTGTGTATAATGAGAGATACTATTCTAGTAGTGATATGGATCTCTTCAAGGCTTTGTATGGTAGGCATTGTCACTCTCCAGTTGGTTAGTTTGATGTTTTAGAGATTTGATCTCGAGGTATGGACTAACTTCTTGTTTGAGTCATTTAGGATAGATTTTGAGTGGTTCAGAGTAGGCAAAAGTGTTATGTGGATCATCGACTTTGTGCTATGAGATTCATTGTTGTGATTGTGTCTTCCTTTGTGTGTCACCCATAAAGGGAGTGATGATGTTTAGAAAGAGGGGAAAGCTTAGCCCCAAGTATATTGGACCATTTGAGATCCTTCGGACTATTGGGGATATGGATAATGAGTTAGCATTATTACCTCAAGATTTATCAGCTATTCATTCATTTTTTCATGTTTATATACTTTGGTGTTACATTCTAGATGAGTCTTATTGGCACACCCCAAAAATGGGTTATGTCATATGGGCACCTCAAGCTCACCTGAATTAAAGGTCGCCCCGATAATGCAACCTAACCATCATTAAAACAACCAAGAAGGTCGGGTGAATCCCAACCTTATAATAAGACAACAGAAATATATAAGGCTAATAGTCAATACTAGACAACATTTAAAATTTCATTAATGTCAATAGTCTAGCCAATACACCCAAGTACACAGTCCTCCACAAAACCTATAACAGCTGAAGTCGATAATATATCGAGATATACCCCCGACAATAGACAAGTACCAAACCTATACAAGTCTATGACATAAGATAATGTGACTATGAGAGGTAGGTATTCCAGAGTATGGAAGCTCACCACTTCAAGGTCAATGCACGAACCACCCAAACCCTTGTTCACTACATAGAAGAAGAAGAAGATTATACGACCCCTATGTTGTATGGGGACATAGCATCCGTAGATAATTAGCAGTTGGAGCGCTAGAATATAACTCAAGGATAAAGATAAAATAACATCATCAATCAACAACCAGTCAATATATGGCAATCAACCATATTTATACACTTACCCTTACATATAGGTACATCACATGCCAATAAGATATCAAGACTTACCAATGTTCTGAAATCCTTTAATCATAAGACATAAAGTGGAGGAATCTATCATTCCACACTTAGGTTCGACCCATTAATATTATACGTAGTACTTTAACCACATTCACATGTCATTAGACAAAGAACATAAAACATAGGTAAACTCATTAAGCAAGGGACTACAACCACATATCCATCCATCAAAATAAGGGTTCTATCCATATACCATAATTCATTAGGCATGGGACTCTAATCACATTCTCACACATTCAATTATACATGGAAATCTAATCACATGCTCACATATACGCTTAGACATAGAACTCTAATCACATGGTCACATTAAGTGGGAATGGAACTCTAATCACATGCACACATATTCAAGTGGGCATAGAACTTTAATCACATGCACATATATTCAAGTGGGCATGGAACTCTAATCACATGCACACATATTTAAGTGGGCATGGAACTCTAATCGCATGCTCACATATTCAAGTGGCGTAGAACTCTAATCACATGTGCACATATTCAAGTGGGCATGGAACTCTAATCATATATGCACCTATTCAAGTGGGAATAGAACTCTAATCATATGCACAAATATTAGGCGTGGTATTCTAACTTCAAGAGATCTATTAAGAAAGGGACTTTAGCCACAAGCCATTTCATAATGCAAGGGACTTTTTTCGTAAGCCATTTCATAAGGAAAGGGACTTTAGCCGCAAGCCATTTCATAAGGGAAGGGACTTTAGCCACAAGCCAGCATAAAACCACCATTAGTCGACATTTGAACTCTTAACCCATTAGTTCATACATTGACATCCACACAGTTTATTTCACACCTAAGGGCTTTAACTCATTTAGCCAATTCAACACTACATATGACCACATAGTCCTCATGGAATCCCTTCATTGCTCAACCATTTCAATAGGCCGATGTCTTAACTTATTTCATCATATAATTAAATTGGCGGTCATCAAGATATACACGTGTAAGACCCAATAAATTTCTCTCGTAGTTTGAGCCTTCAAGTGTGTCAAGTGAAATGTAAATCTAGTCTAAAAAGGTTGAGAAGTGTTTTCCTAATTTAGTCAAAATCCGACATCGGACGAAGAAGTTATGGTTGTTTTACTGAAAATAGTTGGAACTGCCCAGGTGCGATGTTAGGACTGACGGACCATTGAGCTTGCAATAGACCATCGCCCAGCCCATCGCAACCAAGGCAGTGACGCCCAAGTGCGACGTCCAGGACGAAGGAACATCGAGGTTGTGCTAGACCATCGTTGGGACCATTGTGCTGAGGCAGTGCGGCCTCATCCTGGCCAACGTGCGACGAACGATCTGATGGACCATCGAGTTTGCAACGGACCATTGCTAAGACCATTGTATCGAGGAAGTGTGTTCTTTTCCTGACCGTTATGCGACAGATAATCCGACGAACAGTCAAACTGAGTGACAGATCATCACTTCGACGGTCGCAGACCCCATTCAACATTTTTAACTCATTTTTAAAAGAAATTTTTGGTCTTTTCCCACTCTTTTATGCCCCTATTTATATCTGTTCAAGGCTCACAACTTCATTTCTCATCTTCAACATCAAAAACTAGGGTTTCTACAAAATCAAAACCCTTCTTTCTTCTTTAAGAAAAATCAAGAGAAATCAAGAAATCAAGAATATCTCTAAGAGATTTTAAGAAAGAGTTTCTCTAAGGTATGTAGATGTTGATTCTTGGGTTCCTTTCATCCAAGAAGCTGAAGAACCCTTTTCTAAAATTCAAAGATCTTATGTTTGTGGGTTTTCATGATTCATGTGAGTTGAAATTAATGTTCATGCTGTTATTGAGTTTTAATTCATGTTTGTTTGCAAGGTTTTCAAGCTTTGACCCTAGTATGTGATATTCATGATAAACCCTCTTCAAGTTGCTTGTTAAGTTATGTGTTCATGTCAATTAAGTAAAGAAAATTGTTGAATAAGCAAAGCATGTTCCCCATATGTTTGATAAAATGCTTATGTGAAGGAATTAGAGCCATTATAACATGTTGACTAGAAATACCCAATTGTGTGCAAGCCCATGCATGTCAAGTGTTTGTTGAAAA
Organism: Capsicum pubescens; assembly: GCA_030864215.1. Lineage (NCBI taxonomy): Eukaryota > Viridiplantae > Streptophyta > Magnoliopsida > Solanales > Solanaceae > Capsicum > Capsicum pubescens. Next base: position 153,861,745 of record CM061549.1, on the reverse strand, counting down.
GCCTTAGTGAATGAATTATGACATGATAGCATGAAATTCCCCAATTATGTGCTCTTGATACATGCTAAGACTATAATACATGCCAAGTGTTTGATGCAAGACCTTGTTGAATGGAGTATGATCCAATAGCATGTCCCCCTATGTTATTATATGTTTGGGATTTCTAAATTCTTGAAGTGATGTCTTAGTGATTGTGATGGTGAATATTGTCCATGGTCTTGATTATTCAAGAATGGTTATGTTTTACTTTTATGTTATCGAGTCTTGGGGGTATTTATACCCGATAATTTAGCTATTATCTAGAGCCCGTGTCAGTTTTCACGATAATTCCAGTCGAGCCATGATTCTTAGAATTTTGAGAGTTATAGAACTCTATATTATCAGATAGATGCAGAACTTAAGAAATCTCAGTAATCTCTATAATCGTCGTAATCTCAGTATCGCTAGTAATCTATCCTTAGTTTTGTACCCAGCTCAAATCTAGTAGTATTCAAGTGTTCAGTTCTGACCTCTGTAGTAATTGAGTACTCTATTCAAAGCTTAGTGTCGTTCAGTTAGATAACGAGATTCAGTAGTACTCTGTCAGCTACAAAACCAAGTAAATTCAGCTTAACTCAGTCAGATCATTCGAGAAACATGATCAGTATCAGATTCATCTTAGTTTGTGTTCAGTTAAGAATCAGTTCAGAGTCTTTCAGTTGGGAGTAGGAGCTAGCACCGAGCGAGAGAAGGGATGGAGGCTCCCTGTTAGAGAGGCAGAGTCATTAGGAGCAATCCCTGAACTCTAGAATTACGTAGCCAGTGCAGGATGTAGGAGTCACCCATCACCCGTCAGATAGGCTTGACTATTATATGCCTTAGGCTTGACTTCCTGCGAGGGTCACCCATCAAATTGTCTTGACCAGAGAGGTCTTTACCCGTGGCATGGTATTGACACTCTTCCAACTGAGGTTACTGGTTGGACCCCACCAGTTGAGATTCGGGGCATGTCAGTTAAGTGACTACTTCCCACAGTTACAGTTTCAGTATTAATCTTCAGAAATCAAGACTGTCAGATACAGTCATCTATCTCAGTGAGGAACCTAGATAGTTCCATTGATTCATGGACCACCCATCAGATAGTCTTGGTCTCATATAAATTTATTCAGTATCAGATTTGGAGATCACCTGTCAGATAGGCTTGATCTTAGTCTCAGATTCAGTTGAGTATTTTTGTTATCAAATCTAGAGATCACCCATCAGATAGGCTTGATAGCAGTCCTAGATTCAGTTGAGTATTCTTATTATCAGATCTAGAGATCACCCATTATATAGGTTTAATCTCAGTGTCAGATTCAGTTGAGTATTCTTGTTATCATATCTAGAGATCACCCGTCAAATAGGCTTGATCTCAGTCTCAGATTCAGTTGAGTAATCTTGTTGGCAGATTCGGACATGATCTTTTCTTATCATTGATAGTAGATTCCAAAATCATCGTTAGAGAGGTTTGATCTACGATGCAGTCAGTCGAGAGTAGAAAGCTCAAAATTCAATCAATGACGTGAGTATATTTAGTCAATCAACTTCAGTATCCTTAGATTCTAAGATCACTCGCTAGATAATATTGATTTCAAATCCAGTACTCAGTTATTGGTATCAGATAATTCAGTTGTTCAGTATGTCAGTATTAGTAGTGAGTTCAGATGACTGTAATACAGTATCCGAGTTTTAGTATTCAGATTTGTGATGGTATTAGTTATGGTTTTTGCATTCATGCATGTGTTCTCATTCAGTACTCTCATGATTATTCAGCTAAGTAATTGTTCATGAATTTAGCCTTACCTCGTCTGCATAATCGGTACATTCCCGTATTGACGTATTTTGCACTATGGTGTTTTATTTGACACCATAGGTTCAGAGGCATGAGATCCAGAGTACCCTTAGCAGCTCAGTCTCAGTCAGCAACAGTAGATATATTAGTGAGTCCTCTTCATTCGAGGATGATCCTTTTATCATTATTGCATCTGATTTTGTTTATTTTTAGTAGACGGAGTTAGTTGGTGACATGTCCCATCAACTTCACATCTTAGACAATTTAGAGGCTTTTTGGATAAATGTATCAGTATTTAGTTTTAAATTTTGAGTATGTTTAGATGTTTTGAACCTTATGGCCAGTTTTTGCATTTATTATCTATATTATGCAGTGTCTAGGTATAGATATCAGTAGAGGGTTAGCTTGTGGTCCTCCAGGATCATGAGCACCGTGTGACGTTCCGGTTCAAGAAAATCGGGTCGTTACAACACGAGACCATAAGGTCTTTATGAAAACATTTATTAACATTTCTATACCACACTTTATACCCACACATAATTTCAATTCAAACTTAGGGAATTGAACCCTTTTTCTTATCCATCAACCAACATGGTCATAATTCAATCAATTACATAGCAATCAACATTAACACAATACAAATTATCAACAATTCTTACTTATAGGGTCATCACTCCGTTTAAAGCCATAAGCTAATCCATTACATGATAAACAAGGTTCTTATCAACTATTTTACCAAGCATTTACAATCATTATAACTTGATACATGGACAATAAGACCTTTACCAACAATCTTCAAGTATTCACATTCACTTAGTCCTTATCATGACTCATTCATGTTCACTAGACCAATTCCATAGATACACATTTGACCTTCACAAAGTCATTTATCCACTACTCACTTTGATAGAATAAATGCCTTGATTCAACTTATCATTAATTATATTTATAATCATCAAGACCTACATAACCATTCATAATTCATTAGAAATATTACACCACGTTCTCACCATATTTAGGCTCAACACACACATTAAGTTCATTTTCATGTTTAGGGGCTCCAATCCCCTTATTAGTCATTAACCCAACAAGGTCATTACTTATACAACACATGGCTAATTATGCCTTCACACTACCATTTATCAATCATTCATGCTTATTAGGACATTTCCCTAATTCAAAACATCACCAACATATAACTAAACACTTTACTTAGACATTTCTACAAACACCTTATGTGTATCCCTTTAACAAGGCTATTTTCATGGTAGAAGTCATTAAGGTTAATTTTAATCAATACCCTCATGTTATACCACACACATAAAGTAACCACACATGCAAATCATCAACAACATGTATAAATACAAGTCTAACCAAGTATCAACTTTATTCATCAATAGGCAACAAAACCTTTTTCATTGATTTCAAAACAACCATGTACAATTACTAATCCAAGTGTGAAATACATGGGTTTAGATTTATTTATCAAGTAATAGGTGCATTCATTAAAAAACATGAATCACCAATAAACTTTACTCCTTCCTCCTACTAGATGAGCTCTCTTAAAACCCTAGCCTTCAATTTTTCAAAGTTGAGCTTGAGAGAGTGTTTAGGATGTTTGATTCATCCAAATAGATGTTTAAGAGGCTAAACACACTTATATAATGAGATATTTTAGGGTGTTAGGCATGGTAAATGACCACGAGGACCTTAGTTAAAAGATGGAAAATGACTTTGTGGGTACGACTCCCTTAGTAATCATACCGTAGGGTATGAGTGGTACCTTGACTCGTACCCTAGGTTACTCCTAGGACTTCTACACTGGTTAGGGTATGAGTGAACACCTTTGAGTCATATCCAAATGGTATGAATCATGACCTAACCGTATGCACCACTCGCATAAAAAATAGTCCACTTGAGTTAAGACTTCACTCCATTTGATTAAGTAGTATACGACTTATATATATTGGTTACGACCTAGGAGAGGCCATTTCATATAGTGAATAGTATGTTACCTTCACATGCTACCTAGGATACAAGAGGGAAGGTCAAGGTGGGTACGAGTCGTATCCAAGGGTAAGATTCAAGCCTCCAGTCATACCCAACCCAGAGATAAAAAAATAAAGTTGTCTTCCAATGGTTCAAGACCTAGGTGTTTCAATTCTCCCCCACGTGGATCTTTGGTCCACATAGCCTGATACAAAATCAAACCAACAACACCAAGAGCTTCAAGTAGGCTCGGATTTCAGTCCAACAACACAAGATCAACAAGTTTAAAGTTTCGGTTTTTCAGTCCAACAACACAAGAATAACAAGATAAACAACAATGCTAGTGAATCGAAAGGAGCCCCACACGGCTTCACTAGACTTTAAGATGACAAAATCAACAACAACCACAAGATAAGGAGAGATAGATAACTTGACATATAACATTCAAGAAACTAAGAACCCTAACATCAAGAGAGGACCCTAAGTCTAATGAATATAAACACCAAGTTCTTACGAGGACCAAGAGGCACTCAACGACCTCAAAACCCTTGTTTCTAGCCAAAGAGACAACACAAGTATCCCTCTACTTGTGAGATAGTAGTGGCGGCTTCCAAGAGTGGAAGAGAGAGAGAGAATTTTAGTGTTCTTAGGTTACAAAAATCAGCATTCAAAAAGTGAGGACTAACTCTCTAACATGTTCTATTTATACTACAAACAAAAGGGGTAAAATGACCCATCCGCCCTTGCTTCTTGTGCCAACCTTGAAGAGTAGCTTATTACACATTAAGACCTCTCTTCACACATAAAAACGTTTAGGTCCTTGGTTGGTTCAATCACCAACTCACACACGGCCACTTGCATGAACAAAGCTTGGAGTTTTTGTAATTCCCGAGCTTGGCTTCGTGTGAAAGGCCGTGTACCTGTGGAGGCTGCCCCAACCGTATCATCCTCTCCATCTTGAGAGGAATTTGACCTCAAATTCAGCATTTGGTCATCTTCAACCGCATCCACGAGGGAGAGATCACCAACGTTGAAAGTGTTGTGCACTTGATATTCCGGTGGAAGGTCAATCTTGTAGGCGTTGTCATTGATTCTCTCAAGTACTTGGAAAGGACCACCACCCCTTGGCAGAAATTTGGACTTCCTTTGAGCTGGAAACCGATCCTTCCGAAGATGCACCCACACCCAATCTCCGGGTTCAAGCACAAGCCTTCTTCTCCCTTTGTTTACCCTTTTTGCAACCTCTTGGTTCTTCTTTTCAAGTTTGATCCGCACCGTCTCATGCATTTTCTTCATTGCCTCGGCTCTTTTATTTCCATCTAAGCTGGTCATGAGATCACTAGACAAAGGAGTGAGATCTAAAGGGGTAAGGGGATTTAGGCCGTAAACACATTCAAAGGGAGTCATTCCCGTGCTCGAATGTATTACCCGGTTGTATGCAAACTCCACCAAGGGTAGGTGATCTTCCCATGAAGTCAGTTTACCTTTAACCATAGAACGTAGCATAGACCCTAAGGTTCTATTTACTACCTCCGTTTGGCCATCGGTTTGTGGGTGGCATGACGTGGAGAAAAGTAACTTCGTTCCAAGCCTACCCCACATGGACTTCCAAAAGAGACTTAGGAACTTGGAGTCCCTATCGCTCACAATAGTCCTCGGTACCCCGTGAAGCTTTACAACATGTTCAACAAATAATGAAGCTACACTACGAGCATCCTCGGTTTTAGCACATGGAATAAAATGAGCCATTTTAGAGAATCTATCAACAATAACAAAAATGCTATCTCGGCCCTTTCTAGTCCTTGGCAGCCCCAAAACAAAATCCATCGAAATGTCCAACCAAGTTCTAAGGGGAGTAGGGAGTGGGGTGTATAATCCTTGAGGTAGGAGACGAGATTTCGCACTCCGGCAGGCCACGCATTGACTACAAATTTTAGTGACGTCTTTGCGCATTTTGGGCCAATAGAAGTTCTCCTCTAAGATTCCGAGGGTCTTGTCTACCCCAAAGTGCCCCATGAGGCCTCCGTCATGGGCCTCCCTCACAAATAATTCCCTCCAAGAACTAGAAGGAACACACAACCTCCTCCCTTTGAACAAATACCCATCGAACCGAGAGTAGGAGGAATGGTCATTCTCCTTAAGCCAACGGTCCCTTCCCCACTCTTCGCATTCCCTAAAAATAGGAGCAAAGGTAGGATCCTCGGGATACAACAACCGCAAGCTCTCAAAACCCATCAATTTCGACGACAAGGTAGCAACAAGCACATGCTTCCTAGACAAGGCATCGGCAACAACATTTTCCTTTCCCCTTTTGTAATGAATTACATAAGGGAAAGTCTCGATGAACTCAATCCACTTAGCATGACGCCTATTCAACTTGTCTTGGCTCTTAAGGTGTTTCAACGACTCATGATCCATTCGTATCACAAACTCCTTAGGCCACAAATAATGTTGCCAATTTCCCAAAGCTCTAACAAGGGCGTACAACTCCAAATCATAAGTTGAGTAATTAAGAGTTGCCCCTTTGAGCTTTTCACTGAAATAAGCAACGGGCTTACCTTCTTGCATCAAAACAGCCCCGATGCCAACCTTACTAGCATCACACTCTACTTCAAACATCTTATCAAAATCGGGCAATTGCAATAAAGGCGCCGAGATGAGCGTAGCTTTCAAGGCCTCAAAAGCCCTAGCTTGCTCATCACCCCATTTAAAGGGTCCATCCTTTCTAATTACCTCAGTTAAGGGGGCTGCTATGGAACTAAACCCTTTGACAAACCTCCTATAAAAGCTTGCCAACCCGTGGAAACTTCGGATTTCTCCAATAGTTTTAGGGGTCGGCCAACTTCGAATAGAGTCTATCTTGGAATCGTCCACTTCCACACCCCTTGAGCTCACGACAAAACCCAAGAATATAATCTTATCAACACCAAAAGAACACTTCTCCATGTTGGCATACAGCTTCTCCTTTCGGAGCACATCAAACACACATCTCAAATGCATAACATGATCATCAATAGATTTACTATACACCAACACATCATCAAAGTAAACCACCACAAATTTTCCAATATAAGGCTTCATTACATGATTCATTAGCCTCATAAAGGTGCTAGGAGCATTGGTAAGGCCGAAGGGCATGACCAGCCACTCATATAGACCGAATTTGGTCTTGAATGCGGTCTTCCACTCATCACCGGGTTGCATACGAATTTGGTGATAGCCACTCCTAAGGTCCACTTTAGAAAACAAACAAGATCCGTGGAGCTCATCTAACATATCATCTAGTTTAGGGATTGGATGACGATACCTTATAGTGATTTTGTTGATGGCTCTACAATCGACGCACATGCGCCAAGTTCCGTCCTTCTTTGGTACCAAAAGCACCGGAACAACACACGGACTCATGCTTTCCTTGATGTATCCCTTGTTGAGAAGCTCCTCAACTTGTCTTTCAAGCTCCTTAGTGTCCATGGGATTGCTCCTATAGGCCGGTTTGTTTGGAAGTTGTGAACCCGGCACCAAATCAATTTGGTGCTCAATTCCCCGAAGTGGGGGTAATCCTTGCGGGAGTTCTTGAGGAAATACATCTTCATACTCCTGCAACACACAAGAAATCAAAGGGGAAATGGAAGAATTAGTGGGGTTAGTATTAAAACAATGGGCCAAAAGTAACATCGGCTTGTTTTCATCATGGTCCACGAAGAGTTCTTTCCTCCTAGCCAACATCACTACGTTTTCCATCTCTCTTGTCGTTGGGACAGCCTCGGATGTCCCTACTTCCTCACCTACGGCACTCCCCCCCTTATCTCCCTTTTCGGATTCCCCCCCTTTCCCTTCAACTCCCTCATCTTTTGATGCCACTCATTTACTTGGGAGGGTGAGAGAGGATGAAGTGTGACCTTTCGGCCATCCTTCTCAAGCATATACCGGTTGGACCTCCCATCGTGTTTAGTAGACCTATCATATTGCCATGGTCTACCTAACAACAAGTGACATGCTTGCATTGGGATCACGTCACAAAGTACCTCATCGTGGTAGTTTCCCACCTTAAACCGAATCACACATTGCCTCGTGACCCTTAATTCACCACAATCATTCAACCATTGTAGCTTGTAAGGACTAGTGTGTGGTGTAGTTGGTAGCTTCAAGAAATTTACCATAGCATGGCTCGCAACATTTGTACAACTACCACTATCAATCACCAAGGTGCACACATTCTCCTTTACAAGACACTTAGTATGGAATAGATTTTCCCTTTGACTCGGGTCATCTATAGCCTTACTAATCATGACACGTCTAACCACAAAGTTTGGAACCACACACTCCCCCTCTTGTGGATAGACATCTTCACTACCATCTACTTCATCATCATTCGGCCCATTTTCAGCTCCCTCTCCATCTTGAGTCTCGGCCTCATCCTCCCCCCTTTCGGAAACCACCTCCTCACCAAGGTAGTACACCTTTCCTTCTCGTAGGATCACATTGCGTCGGTTCGGACATTCGTTGGCCTTATGCCCCCAACCTTGGCACTTGAAGCATTGGAACCCCTTTGGGTTGGGATATTTGTGAGCCTCCGGTTTCGGAGGGAATTTAGGGACGGTTTTGGACTCGGGCAGCTTCGTAGGGGCGGGTTGGTCCTTGTTTTTGGTCCAACCCGAGGGGGTTTGTACCCTTGCCTTGAAGGATGATCTCTCCTTAAGTTCCCTTTCAATCTCAAGGGCCGCTTGGTATATACCGTCAATGGTTTCAAATCGATGAAGGGTCAAATGAGTGGAGATCTCTTTGTTCAACCCACACTTGAACCGGATGATGTCGTGACTGATTTGCTCCCCACGATGATCAAGTTTCAACATGAGTTGTTGGAACTCGTCAAAATAGGCCATCACACTCTTGCCTCCTTGCCGCAAGCCATATAATCTAGCAAGCAACTCATGACGATATCTCTCGGGAAGGTATCATTGTCTCATCAAATACCTCAACCGATACCAAGGTGGTGGCTGTCCATCGACTAATTCATTACCAAATCGTTTAACATACTCCCACCAAGTGTTAGCATAGCCCTCAAGGTGAGCTATAGCGTAGCAACTCTTCTTTTCGTCCGAGATGTCATTAACTTGGAAAACTTTGTCACAAGCCAATTCCCAAGTTAAGTAGGCCTCGGGATCACTTTCACCCTTAAAGATGGGTAGGCTCAACTTGATGGTGTTGATGCCTACGTCTCTCTCTTGGTGTCGGTTTCCCCTATCTCCATACCCCCGGTATCTCCTAGGTTCTCCTCGACCCCCTCTTAACTCCTCCTCCCTCATATAAGCATCATCAAAGGCTCCATCTCCTTCATACTCCTCTCTACCGTATCCTTCAAAGTGGGCTGGTCGGCCTTGGCCGTTTTGATTCGGAGGATTTGGAATTTGTGGTCTTTGGTTTAATGGAGCTTGGAATTTGTGGTCTTTGACACGAACAAACGGTTCAAGGAACTAGTTGACAACCTAGTAGGAATGTACTAGTTTGTTAATTAGTTCTAGGACCAAGTAAGGGAAACCAAGGATCAACAATTAGAACCCAAAGAATATCCTAAGTTGAGCTTATAGTGACGTGGCAGCATGCAATGGTTCCACACGTTTTTCTTCTCTCTTTTTTTTTTTTTGTTAATATTCACACAACTTGTGTAGTTTGCAAAGTGTTTTTGGTGGGAAAAATAAAATCTTGTAGTATTTCACCCTTTTCAAACTCAAGAAAGTGATGTTTGGTAGACTAATCCCACAAAACAAGGCTCCTTGAATTAGGGAAAAGTGATTGACAAGACTAAAAGGTGATGGGTGCAAGTCTTTCACAACAACTTTATAGCTTGTCTTACAACTTGAGCACACAACAAGATGAACAAGATGAACAAGTTCAAAAGATGAACACCTCAACAATCTTCTTCAACTTCTTTACCACATAAACACAACATCCACCGATTTTATTTCTTTTTGGTCATCAACAACATACAACTTTCGGCCACTTCAAGTCACTACACAATGTTCAAGTTTTCAAGCTCAACTTTTGGATCTAGACACCTTAGTGTTGGTGAGAAAGAAACCAACACTAGGAACTCACTAAACAAGCAAAATAACACTTAGATCTAGACATGCAACATCATTCTCGGATTCTACTTTTAATGGACAGATTTTCAGAAGTTCCTTTTGGTGTTGTTTGTTTAAGCCGTGTACTAGCCCAAGATGGGTTATGTTGGAACACAACCGGTCTTGCTTTGATACCAAATGATACAAAATCAAACCAACAACACCAAGAGCTTCAAGTAGGCTCGGATTTCAGTCCAACAACACAAGATCAACAAGTTTAAAGATTCGGTTTTTCAGTCCAACAACACAAGAATAACAAGATAAACAACAATGCTAGTGAATCGAAAGGAGCCCCACACGGCTTCACTAGACTTTAAGATGACAAAATCAACAACAACCACAAGATAAGGAGAGATAGATAACTTGACATATAACATTCAAGAAACTAAGAACCCTAACATCAAGAGAGGACCCTAAGTCTAATGAATATAAACACCAAGTTCTTACGAGGACCAAGAGGCACTCAACGACCTCAAAACCCTTGTTTCTAGCCAAAGAGACAACACAAGTATCCCTCTACTTGTGAGATAATAGGGACGGATTCTAAGAGTGGAAGAGAGAGACGAAATGTTTAGTGTTTTTAGGTTACAAAATCAGCATTCAAAAACTAAGGAATAACTCTCTAACATGTTCTATTTATACTACAAACAAAAGGGGTAAAATGACCCATCCGCCCTTGCTTCTTGTGCCAACCTTGGAGAGTAGTTTATTACACATTAAGACCTCTCTTCACACATAAAACGTTTAGGTCCTTGGTTGGTTCAATCACCAACTCACACACGGCCATTTGCATGAACAAATCTTGGAGTTTTTGTAATTCCCGAGCTTGGCTTCGTGTGAAAGGCCGTGTACCTGTGGAGGCTGCCCCAACCGTATCATAGCCTGGGACTGAAGAGATTGCTTGAATGTTAGATCATCTTAGATACATGATCTGAAATATAATCAAGCAGAAATCAGAGGAATCTAAGACCTTAGACTCTATATAGCTTGAGAATGAAACACAAGAAAGAAAAACATTCCTAAATGTCTCATAGCCCCTCTCTTATAAGTGTGGCGCGCTACACACCCTTAAAAGATACTCTACTTGACACAGCTTTATGGACTCCCAATAGACCATGAACCTAGGCTCTAATACCATCTTGACATGACCCAAAACCAGTTCATGTCGTACGGGCACTTCAAGCTTAACTGAACCGGAGGTCACCCCATAACCTAACCTAACCATAATCACAAAAACCATGAAGGTTGAGTGAATCCAAACCTTATAATAAGATAGAATAAATATATAAGGCTAATAGTCAGTACTAGATAAAATTTAATATTTCATTAATGTCATTAGTCTAGCTGATACACCCAAGTCCACAGTTATCCGCAATACCTCCAACAACCAAAGTTGATAATATGTCAGGACATGCCCCTGACAATAGCCAAGTACCAAACTGATACAAGTATATGACACAATATAACATGACTATGTGAGATAGGACTTTTAGAGTATGAAATTTCACTATTTCAAGGTCAATGCATGAACCGCTTGAACACCTGTTCACTGCATTAAAAAATAAGAAGATGCTCTGGACCCTATGTCGCATGGGAACATGGAGTTTAGAGATGGTTAGCAGTTGGAGCGCTAGTATGTAACTCTAGGATAGAGATAAAATAACATCATCAATCAACAACAAGTTAATATATGGTATTCAATCATATTTATACACTTATCCTTACATATAGGTACATCACATGCCAATAAGATATCAAGACTCAACAACGTTCTCAGATTCTTCAATCACGAGACATAAAATAGAGGACACTATCATTCCATAATTAGGTTCGACCCATTAATATTAGACATAATACTTTAACCACATTCTCATGTCATTAGACAAAGTACTTCAATCATGGGTACGCTCATTAAGCAAGCGACTACAACCATATATCAATCTATCCAAGTAAGGGTTCAATCCATATAGCACAATCCATAAGGCATGGGACTCTAACCACATGCTCACAAATTCAATAAGACATAGAACTCTAATCAAATGTTCACAAATTCAATTAGACATGGAAATCTAATCATATGCTCACATAAAAACTTAGGCATGGAACTCTAATCACATGCTCACATACTCAAGTGGGCATGGAACTCTCATAATTATATGCACACATATTCAAGTGGGCATGGAACTCTAATCACATGCGCACATATTTAAGTGGGCATGGAACTCTAATAATATTCATACATATTCAAGTGGGAATGGAACTCTAATCACATGCGCACATATTTAAGTTGTTATGGAACTTTAATCACATGCACATATATTCAGGTGAGCATGGAACTCTAATTACATGTGCACATATTAAAGTGGGCATGGAACTCTAATAACATGTGCACATATTAGGGGAGGTATTCTAACCTCAAGAGATCCCCCTAAGCAAGGTACTTTATCCATAAGCCATTTTATAAGGAAAGAAACTTTAGCCACAAGTTATTTCACAAGGCAAGGGACTTTAGCCACAAGTCATTTCATAAGGCAAGAGACTTTTGCCATAAGCCATCATATGGCCACCATTAGTCAGCATTTGAAATCTTAACCCATTTGTTCATACATTGACATCCACAGAGTTTATTTCACATTTAAGGGATTTAACTCGTTTAACCAATTCAACTCTACACATGACCATATGGTCCTCATGGGAGCCTTCATTTCCCAACTATTTCAATAGGTCGATGTCTTAATATATTTCATCATTCAATTCAACTGGAGGTCATCAAGACCCACAAGAGACCATAAGGTCTTTAGGAAAACATTCATTAACATTTCTATACTGCACTTTAGCCCCACACATATTTTAAATTCAAACTTAAGGAATTGAACCCCTTTTCTTAGCCATCAACCAACATGGTCATAATTCAATAAATTACATGGCTAACAACATTAACACAATAAAAATTATAAACCATTCTTACTTATAGGGTCATCACCCTATTTAAATCTATAAGTTAATCCATTACTTGATTAACAAGGTTCTTATCAACCATTTACCAATCATTTCCAATCATTATAACTCTATACATAACCAACAAGTCCTTTACCAACTACCTACAAGTATTCATATTCAATTAGTCCTTATCATGAGTCATTTATGTTCACTAGGCCAATTCCATAGATACACATTTGACCTTCACAAAGCCATTTAACCACTAATCACTTTAACAGACTTAATGCCTTGATTCAACTTATCATTAATTACATTTATAATCAGTAAGACCCACATAACCATTCATAATTTATTAGAAAGATTACACCACATTCTTACCATATTTAGGCTCATCAAACACATCAAGTTCATTTTTATGTTTAGGGGCTTCAATCCCCTTATTAGTTATTAACCTAACAAGGTTATCAATTATAAAACAGATGTCTCACTATGTATTCACACTACCATTTATAAATCATTCATGTTTATTGGGCCATATCCTTAATTAAAAACATCACTAACATGTAACTTGATAATTTACTTAGACATTTCCACAAACACCTTATGTGTATCCCTTTAACAAGGCTATTTTTATGGTAGAAGTCATTTAAGTTAGGGTTACTCAAGACCCTCATGTTAGACCACACACAACAAGTACCCACAATGCAAATCATCATCAATACCATGCATAAACTCAAGTCTAAGCAAGTATCAACTTTATTCATCATTAAGCAACAAAACCCTTTTCACTGATTTCAAAACCACCATGACTTGAACAACTTGACTCACCATGAAACTTGAGTCCTTCTTCCCACTAAACGAGCTCTCTTGAAAACCTACCCTCCAATATTTCAAAGATGAGCTTGAGAGAGTGTTTAGGATATTTAATTCATCTAAATATATGTTTGAGGTGTAAAGATGATTAAAATGGGTCCCGATGTATTTTGATGTCATTTGTAAGAGATTGTGGTTTTTGATGGCTTAAAAGACTTATTAATTGACTTTGGTCAACATTGATGATTTGTGTGTTGGAGGAAAAAATAGACGGTGCTAGTAGATTTGAAATATTTATTTTAGGTTGGTAACATAGATTGTGTGGTTTTATGGATCTTATTTCACATTTTGATCCTCTCTTTAGAAAATTATGTTTGGGGGGTCAATTTTATGAAAATGACTTTTTTTGAAAAATTGATAATTTTATTGAGTCTGGACCATCAAATTTAGTGGAGTAGCATAATTAATTTGTAAACTTAAGATTTTAGGTAAATCTTGAGAGGTCCATGGAGATTAGGAATCCCTAAGTCTCCAACTGGGGCACTCAATTAAGTAACGTGTTGGTCGCTTAAGAGATGTGGCCTGACACCCAAAATGTTGGCAAAACAATATTAGGCTCGTCTAAATGATCTCTTAAATAATATTGCTTAAGCGATGGCCTGGTCACTTGAGCACATTGGTATGCCAGATGCCTATTACTTAAGCGACAATCAAGCCGCGTATGTGATGAGGCGATCTTTGTAACGAATCCTGGTCGTATAAAAAATAGTTGCCTAAGGTAGGTAGGTTGTCCCTTAACTTTCTTCAAACTGGGCTGGGTATTAAAATAATGAAAAAGCATACTATGGGTATGGGGTTGTATCATGAAAAATATGTTTAGGTGATTTATATGCCCATGTAGGGGGTTATGTGGATAATATTTGGTGGTTTTTAGACATTAATTGCTATGTGTAAAAGTGTGGAGTCTTATATGTTCTTGGCCTGGTATTGATATATGTATGTTTGGTTACACTCTTTTGGTGGGAAAAAAACTACATTTTTGGAATTATTTGGTATTAGTGACATTTTTCTTGCATGTTTAACTTGATGTTCATAGATTATATTGTATCATGGATATTTATTAAATTTGATTGGACGTTTTGCTTATATGGTTGGTTTCTTGATTGGATATCAGATATTCTTATATTTGGTTGGTTGTGACCATTGCATTATTATTCTCAATGCATCTTATACTATATACACCTGTTGTTGTTGCATGTTGTGCTTGATTTTTGTCTTATGTCGTAAATGTGATCATGAAGCTTGCTACCTTTGTGGAAATAATGGAAACACTAGAAATACTGGAAGCACTGAGAATATTTGAAATACTTGCTTTTGACATAATTATAGACCCTCTCTGAGGGATGTGTCAGAGAGAAGTCTTAGACAATAGTATTGGATATTGGTTCTATTTGGTTTGACGAACCCTTAATGGGTCCTACATCCATACTGAACTTGGCAGGTGTGGGTTGAGGAACCTCCCATGGGTCCTATGTTCGTATCTAAGCTTGTTAGGTGTATTTTGAGGTTGTGCGACAACTTTGTGCATCATCATCCTCATTTTTATTGCATTTTGTATGTTGTGCTTATTCTGTGATTATTTTTTTGGTTTTTACTTGATATTTGTCTATTTGTTCTATCTTCGTGTACTTGTATTTGAAGTATGTGTATACTTGTTTTTATTTCCCCTATTTATTTTTGTTATGTGTGTATAGTAGAATTGGTAGTGGAGATGATATTGGCTACTATTTGGGATATTTTATGATTGCACATGATGTGCCCATAATTTGTATTTATATTCTATATTATCTACTTTACTCAGTTGGCCTATGATACCTACTAAGTATAAGTGCACCATACTCACCTCTACGGCACCCTTTTAGTATAGATCTAGGTACGAGCGTACTATCATGACCCTGGATTTATAAGTTATAATATTTGTACTCCTCAACTTTTGAGCACACATTCCTTTTCCATTGAGGGACCTCGTGATGGATTTGATTTTGGATTCTATTTGCAAACCTCGTGAGACCATTCTTGGCCTGAATTTTGACTTGACCCTTTATATAGAAATATGGGTCTTGTTTTACTTCTAATGACATATAGGTTACTATTTTCATAGTGTGGCAGCATGTCAGGATCATGGAGCAAAGACGGATGATTTGTGGATGATTTAAGAATTTGCAGTTCGGCATTGGTCTACTCTTCTTCATGAGATAGTGTATAATATATAAAGCATACTAGGTAAGGATGTTAAGATATAATTATCGGTAGGTTATTATGACTTCTCCTAAATTATGAGTTTAGGAATAGAAGGGTGAATTGATGAAACACCCTGGGTTTGGACCTTTAGAAAATTTCTTGAGTTTTGGCTTCTGGACATCATATGTCTAGGGGGTACTAGTCGTATGATAGGGTATGGCTAGGTTGGGTTTGGTCGTATGGTAACTAATGTGGTTCGTTTGGTTTCTGTCCAAGGTACCATTTGAACATACTAGTCGTATATTATGGTACGAATGGTAGGGTGTCAATCATATGTTGCCCTAAGTTTAGTCTAAGTAATTTTATACTGCCTAGGGTACAACTTTATGGTACTAGTCATATGGTAGGGTACGGTTTGGCTTGGATGGTCGTATGTTGGATAGTGTTGGGGTACAAGGAGAGGCCTAAGGTCCGAGTGGTGGGTACCAATCGTATGGTAGGGTACGACGGGTATGGGGTGGTCGTACCATCCTACGGGAATTTTAAGCAATTTAAGTTGGGGGTAGTCTGGACATTTCCCCTCTTTACCTCTTAAGGACCCATGACTTATAACCCTCTTGGGGCATTATTTAACCTATTTGTGATCACTAAAACTCTCTTAAAACACTCACAAATTCTCTCTAAGGCTCTTGGGTTAAGGAAGGCTAGGGTTTCTTCAATAGGAGCAAATTGGAACTTACAAGGGTGAATTCTCTCCATCATGTTCTTAATCTAAGGAATATTACTCCTCTCTCATTGTTAGTTCCAACTAAAGACATGCTTTATGAATTATTTTCATGGAATAAATGTTGTATGGTTTTGGGTTTTTGAATATATGTTGGTTTTTTTTATTATAATGGTTGGTTATGGTTTTCCCAGGTGTTTTACTTATGGTTTTCATATTATTATGGTGGTTTGAACATTTGGTTGCATGGGAATGGTTAATTAGTATATGGTTTTGGCTTTGGAAATACTATTCCCCCAATATGTTTGATAAAATGCCTATGAGACTATTTTTGGTTAAATTGTTTGACTTGCATTGAACTATGCATGGTATAACTTGGTAATGGAACCCAAAATGGTATAAATGGTTTAAATGGGTTGGAATGGTTAAATTGTTAGGTCTTGGTGGTCACGGTTGGTCTAATTAAAATCCTTGTGGGGTACAAAGGAACCCCCCAAGAAAACATAACAATGACGCTTGTGGGGTACAAGGGATTCCCTCAAGTCAACTTAATAAAGTAATCTATGGATACATGGGAATCCGTTCTTCTATAAAAGGTTGGCTAAGACATTGCTTGAAAACTATAGTCGGAATGATGATACCACTACTTATTGCCTTGCTTAGTAA
Organism: Capsicum pubescens; assembly: GCA_030864215.1. Lineage (NCBI taxonomy): Eukaryota > Viridiplantae > Streptophyta > Magnoliopsida > Solanales > Solanaceae > Capsicum > Capsicum pubescens. The sequence goes on along the minus strand of CM061549.1, from coordinate 153,844,440 downwards.
TAAATAGAATGGTGGTTTGGTTGTGTGGTAATGGTTTTAATTAGGAAATAATGGCGAGGGGTGATAGCTAACTATGAAGGTGTGAGTCTAATGGACGAACACTAGAAACTCATCTTTACCGACATGAGGATTGGTCATGGAGACCATATATGATACTTATGGGGTACAAGGGAATCCCCTAAGTACACTTGTACTAAGTATCATGGAGAGCAAAGGGTACTCAGGAATCCCTTACTCCTCTGGTAACTTTAGTTCGTTGGCTACAAGCATCGAGGCCCATTCTGGGGGTTACACTGGACCCATATAGCCCGTGGGTGGTTCTAGGATGGTTAAGCTACACATACCCATGTTAATGATTTTAATAACATGCTAAAATCAATTTTCTTTCCTAGCATGGTTATATATATATATGGTTATGAATTCATATGGTTGGTTTACTCGGTTTTAAAGGTTGGCATTATTTTACCTTATCCTGAGTGCATGCTAATGTTCACCCACTAACCTATTTTTGGGTGGCTTTATCCCATATGATGTAGGAACCGTCCATTCTACTCCTCCTACTTAGTGATTAAATTCAGGATCAGCTCGGTCAGATTGAAGTGGTGAGTTTCCATATTCCGAAAGGCTCCATTTTATGTCGTGGATGTTTTACGCACTTTGGCTATTTCATTGACATTGGTTTTTGCTATGGTTGAGGGCATGTCCCAATTGGATATTATTTTACCTTTGATTAAAGGCTTTGTGGAACTACTATGGGTTGGTATGGGCGGTGTCGACAGTGGTTTCAGCCTTAGTTTTGGCATTAGTATTGGGGCTGATACTGTTTGCTTGCATTTATGATTGTTCCATCCTATTATTTTTTTGATTATATATATTTATATTGGAACTCATTTGATATTAGATGTATGGATTGGTTTAGATTTTTGTTTTGGTTTTGGTTATTGGTTGGATAATAGATGGTTGGACTTGTTTGGATTGGTCGCAGTCATAGACCTATCCCAGAGTCTAGAATTGTAATAAATGTTATCTTGTTATACGTTCAGAATTCATCTAACTTAGGGTATATGCATTTAGAGGTAGAGTTGGGTAACGGGGGTAGTCCCTATTCTAGTTGTACTTTGGGTGTCCATTATGACAAGGCCTCAGTTTGGATCATGTCAATTTGGTATCAAAGCTTTAAGTTCATGGTCAATTGGAAGTCCACAAAGCCGTGTCGAGTAGAGTCTCTTTTAAGGGTGTGTAGCACACCATACTCATAAGAGAGAGGCTAAAAGTAATTTAGGACATGTTTCTCTTCTTTGTGTTCTATTTCCAATCTTAGAGTTTAAGTCCTGGAATCTCCTCTAATTATATTTGTTCTTTTTTTATATCATGCCTCGATGATCTGAAGTACATAAAAACTTCTCTATCTATCCCAATTGGGGACAATGTTGATGGGACACGTTCTACTCAGGGGATCCATACGCGGTCTATGGGTCTAGTCCCTAATTTCTCTAGAGTTCCATCGGTTCCTTCTAGTCCTCCTTAGGAATACATGATGAATGTGGAGTTTTGTTATTTGATTCATATGATTTCTTAGTTGGTGGCTTCTCAAGATGAGTGTGGTACATCTGGTATTTTATCTTCTAAGGCCACAAGGGTTGGCCAATTAATGAGGTTAAGCCCTCCAACTTTTACTAGAATTAAGGTAGATGAGGATCCTCAGTGTTTTTTGGATGAGATGGAACATATCTTCAGGGTCATGCATGCCACAAATGTAGAAGGGGTAAATTTTACTGCCTAACAGCTAAAAAATATGGCGTACCAATTTTACGAGGAATAGGATCAAGCAAGGGGTGAGGTTGATAAGTGATATCTATGGGAGGCTTTCTCTAATGCATTTCTAGACTGCTTCTTTCCTCGAGAGTTGAGGGAAGCAAAAGTAGAGAAATTTGTTAATCTGAAATAGGGAAAGATGTCGGTCAATGAGTAAGCCTTGAAATTTTACTAGTTGTCTAGGTATGCTCTGGAATTGGTGTCTGACATGAGGTCCAAGATAAGAAAGTTCACTTCAGGACTATCTTATGAGTTGATCCTTGAAAGAAAGACTGCACTGTTGATCAAGTATATGGATATCTATAAGTTGGTGGTTCATATGAAATAGGTAGAGGAGGAAAAGAGGAATAAGTTAAGATAAGGGAAAGGTAGGGTAAGAAGTTTAGGTTTTTTAGTAGGGTGGATAATAGCAAAATGGTCGGGATGGTGGTAAGTGACCAAATAAGAAATGAGGGAGTTCTGGTTCTTTTTCCACAGCTAGTGCTCCTTACTCAAAGCAGTCGATGATAGGAGTCAGCTAGGTGGCAATAACATCAAGGTATAGGGTGACCAATCTCAGGATAGTAGGGCTTAGTAGGCCTCATTATTTCCTCTTTGTTGGTTCTGTGGTCGGTTATATTAGGGTTTCTGTGATGAGGGAAGGGACAGGTGCTTTAAATATGGTCAGCCAGGCCATATGCTTAGAAGTTATTTGGTTGATAAGATTTCTTCAGGGGCGAATAAGGTTTTGGTTGCCTCTTTATCTACTCCTGCACCTAGAGGTGTTGCTTCTGTATCTTTTTCTACTTCTAATACTGGCACAAGCTGGAATAGGTTATATGCTCTTACATCTCGATAGGAGTCTAAGGCATCGCCTGATGTCGTGACTGGTATGTTATAACTCTTTTCTCATGATATGTATTATTTACTTGATTCGGGGTCCACTCTCCCTTATGTGACCCCATTTGTAGTTGTGTATTTTGGTTTTGATCCTAAGGTTATTTCAGATCTTTTTTCTATTTCTATCCTGTTGGGTAACTCTGTGGTTGCTATAAGAGTCTATAGGGTGTGTGTGGTATCTATTGGTAGTAAGGAGACTTTGGTGGATTTGTTTGAATTATATATGGTGGATTTTAATGCTATTTTAGGGATAGATTGGCTACACTCATGCTACGCATCCTTAGATTGTAGAACCGTAAGGTTGTCTTTATGTTCCCTGGTGAACCAGTTATTGAATGGAAGGGTGGTTCCTTATCTCATAAAAGGAGGTTCATATCATACCTTAGAGTTCAAAGGTTAATCTCTAAAGCGTGTCTCTATCATTTGGTTCAGGTTAAAGACTCTAACTCAAAAGGTCCTTCTTTGCATTCTATCCCAATGGTTAATGAGTTTCCTGAGGTCTTTCCGAATGATCTTCCTAGTGTTCCTCTAGATAGGGAATTTGAGTTTGGGATTGATTTTGTTCCGGACACTCGTCCAATATCTATTCCTCATTATAGAATGGCTCTAGTTGAGTTGATGGAACTGAAGAAGCAACTTAAGGATCTTTTGGATAATGGCTTCATCCATCCTAGTGTCTCACTGTGGGGTGCACCGGTGTTATTCATGTGTAAAAAAGATGGTTCCCTTCAGATGTATATTGACTATCGACAGTTGAATAATGTGACAGTTAAGAACAAGTATCCTCTTCCAAGTATAGATGACTTGTTCGGTCATTTGCAAGGAGCCAATCTTTTAAAAAGATAGATCTTCAGTCTGGGTATCATCAGCTTAAGATTAGGGAGGTGGATATCCCTATGACAGCTTTTAGTACCTGGTATGGGCACTTTTAGCTCTTGGTTATGTCATTTGGTTTGACTAATTCCCCGACGGTAATCATGGATTTAATGAATAGGGTCTTCCATTAGTTTCTGTCTATTTTTGTCATTGATGACATTTTGGTGTACTCTAAGAATGAGTTGGATCATGCTAATCACCTTCGTTTGGTATTGCAGACCTTGAAAAAGCAGCAGTTATATGCTAAATTCTCAAAGTATGAATTCTAGCTAAATAATGTCACTCTTTTAGGTTATATTATATCTAGTGAGGGGACCATGATAGATCCACAAAAGGTGGTAGTGGTTAAGAAGTCACCTAGACCCATGACTCCAACCGATATTTGGAGTTTTTAGGTTTGACTGGGTACTATATGATGTTTGTGGAAATTTTTTTAATGATAGATGCCCCATTGACTAAGTTGACTCAGAAGAAGGTAAAGTTCTCTTGGTCAGATGCTTGTGATAGTAGTTTCAAGAAGTGAAGGATAAGCTAACTTCAGCTCTGGTTTTGACTTTACCTAAAGGAAATAAAGGGTTTGTGGTTTAATTTGATGCGTCCCAGGTCGGACTTGGTTGCATCTTGATGAAGCATGGTAAGGTGATTGTCTATGCTTCTAGGCAGTTAAAAATGCATAAGAGAAATTATCCTACTCATGATTTGGATCTTATAGCGGTGTTGTTTGCATTAAAAATCTGGCGGTACTATTTATATAGAGTGCATGTGGACATCTTTTCTGATCATAAGAGTCTATAGTATGTGTTCACTTAGAAAGAGCTTAATCTTAGGCAGAGGAAATAGCTAGAGCTTCTCAAGTATTTTGACATAAGTCTTCACTACCATCCGGTAAGGCTAATGTTGTTGTTGATGCTCTTAGCAGGTTGTCTATAGAGAGTTTAGGTCATGTGAATAAGGAGAGGCGAGATTTGGTGAAAGATATTCACCACTTGGCTAATCTTGGAGTTTGCCTTTTGGACTCTAAGAATGGTGGTGAGTTAGAACAAGAAGTGGTTAGATCATATCTTGGTGCAGAGATCAAGGAGAAACAAATGTTAGATCCTATCTTGATGAAAATCAAGGGTGATATAGGTAGGAAAAGGGTAATGGTATTTAAGATTAGTGGTGATGGTAACTTGTGGTACCAAGAAAGGTTATGTATTACTAACATCGATGGTTTGCGAGAAAGGTATTGGCTGAGGCGCATGAATCGCGCTATGTTGTTCATCTAGGTTCTACAAAGATATATCATGATCTCAAGGAGATGTATAAGTGGAATGGTATGAAGAAGGTTGTGTCTGATTTTGTGGCCAAATGTTTGGTGTGTCAATAAGTGAAAGTTGAGAACATAAGGCCTAGTAGCTTGTATCAGGAGATTGAATTGTCAAAATGGAAATAAGAAGTGATCAACATGGATTTTCTTACCGATCTTCCTTGATCTTAGAACCAATTTGATTCAGTTTGGGCCATTGTGAATAGGACGACAAAGTCCACTTTTTTCCAGTGAGGACTAATTTTTCGTTTGGAGATTGTGCGAGGTTGTATCTTCATCAGATTATGAAGAGGCATAGGGTTCCTATTTTGATCATATCTGATTGTGGTGTGCAGTTTTTATCTCACTTTTAATGGTTATTTCAAAAGGGGTTGGGGTACTAATGTTAGTTTGAGTACTGCTTTTCACCCGCAGATGGATGGGCAAGTAGAAAGGATTATTCAGATATTAGAAGATGTGATTCGTGCATGTGCGGTTGATTACGGTGGTAATTGGGTTGAGAATTTACCTTTGGTAGAGTTTTCTCACAACAATAGATATCATTCTAGCATTGGGATGGCGACTTTGTGGCATTGTATGGTATGAGGTGTATATCTCCTATTGGGTGGTTCGAGCTTGGTGAGGCGGATATGTTTGGCCCGATTTGGTTTATCAAGCTATGGAGAAGGTAGAGGTGATTTGGGATAAGATTAAGGCTGCCCAAAGTCGCCAAAAATCCTATGAAAATGTAAGGCGTAAGTACTTAGAGTTTGAGGTTGGAGCAAAGGAGTTCCTAAAGGTGTCTCTTATGAAGGGAGTGATGAGGTTTGGGGCAATGGGGAAGCTCAGTCCCTGGTATATTGGTCCTTATGTGGTTTTTAGAAGAGTTTGTAATGTTGCATATGAATTAGAGTTGCCTTCTAGTTTGAGCTTCATTCATTCGGTATTCTATGTCTCTATGATGAGAAAGTGTATATGTGATCCTTCATCGGTTGTTGCCTTGGAAGGATTAGGTATCTCAGATTCCTAATCTTATGAAGAGATCCCGGTAGAGATCTTGGATTTGCAGGTCTGTCAGTTGCATACCAAGGATGTAACTTCGGTTAAGGTTCTATGGCGAAACCACAAGGTGGAAAAAACTACTTGGGAAGCGAAAGAGGACATGAAGTCTAAGTATCCGCATTTTTTTTGCTTTGGATATTCGTTTGAAAGGTCTGTATTCTTAATCGGATCTTTGTTTTCTAACTTGGTTAAAGTAAAGTTTTATTTCCTTGCATCTTTGTTTTCTAACTTAGTTAAAGGTTAGAATGGTTATGTTGGGGTGTAATTCGTGCTTACACTACCTTGCTTGTCATTCGGGGATGAATTATCCTAGTGGGGCAGACTGAAACACCCTAGGTTTTGACCCTTACAAAATTTCCTAAGTTTTGGCTTCTGGACATCATACGACTAGGGGATACTAGTCGTATGATAGGGTATGGCTAGGTTGGGTTTGGTCGTATGATAACTAGTGTAAGTTGGTTGGTTTTTGTCCAAGGTATGATTGGAACATACTAGTCATATGTTATGGTATGAATAGTAGGGTGTCAATCGTATGTTGCCCTAAGTTTAGTCTAGGTGATTCTATTCTATCTGGGGTACAACTTTATAGTACTAGTCATATGGTAGGGTATGGTTTGGCTTGGATGGTCGTATGTTGGACAGTGTTGGGATCTAGGGAAGGCCTAGGGTATGAGTAGTTGGTACCACTTGTATGGTAGGGTATGACTAGTATGGGGTGGTCGTACCATCATGTGGGAATTTTAAGCAGTTTAAGTTATGGTAATCTGGATATTTTCTCTCTTAACCTCTTAAGGCCCCTGAAGTTGGGTGTATTTATGCATTCTAGGGCTACTTTTCTAGTCTATTTAGACTTGTTTTGAGGATGATTCACGTGCTTAATGTGTTTATAATGATATAAATGTGCATCTAAGTGTCCATGTATATCTTTATAATGTTTAATGGTGTTTTCACATGAGTTTTGATTCAAATTGATCATTTGGAAGTCAATCGAGAAAACTAGTGTAACTAGCTTGAGCTAGGTGTTCTTCTAGTCTATCGTATTGGTGACTAACGTTTTTAATGAGTTCCTAAGTTTTTTTTTGTGTATGTATATGTGAAACAACTTATGATAATATTCAAGGGTCAATTGGATCAAGCCAAAGGTCAAAATAATAAGCTTAAGATCAAAGTGAATTAGCCTACGCTTAGCTTGTGTTTCTATTTCACTGTCTTGGATGTTGTGTTGTTTTGAGCTCTAAATTGTTGTTTTTAATGCTATATGATGCTTCTTGAATGGATTATGATGATATATGAAGGATATACAAGCTTCAAATCAAGTGGAAACAACTCAAAAAGTCTTATAATGGATCAACGAAAGCACAATACAAATTTTGGCACAATTTGGAGACCTGGAATGTCCAGGGCGCGTGTGGACTGTAGGATTTGCCAATGGGAGCATGACATACACCAAACGGTTCAAAAGGGACCCAAAATAGTGTTTCCCCACTATGATCCCGCGAAACGCCCCATATCCCACTACAAAGCTCGTAATGTGGCCCTTGTTCCACCAACGGCAAAGTTGTTCTCCTATAAATTGGACACTTGAACTTGATGCTAAACACTTTGGCTGACTTTGGAACTTGGAGAGGGACTGTAAAACACTTCAATTAGGGTTTTTGTTATTTACTTTATTTTTTTATTGGATTTTATCATGTATTCAATTATTTTGATTACTACTATGCCCTTGAGTTGCTAAAAGCCCTTTTCCGGGGTTAAGGCTAAGAACATGATTATTATTGCTTTGAATTAATTTAGTTTGGATTGTTTATCATATTTGGTTATTTTTACCCTTTTTATAACTATTTGGAGGATTTGCAACCTTTAGTATACATCCGTTGTCATCTTTGTGAACTCGAGAGTGGGAATAAGATGATACAACATGTGGGGTAAGTAGAGCAAGGTTCCTATTTCTTTATGAAATAAGGAATTTGAATTAGCATCTAGGACAGTGATATACCTAGAAGCCTTGTTTGTTTCACATGTATGGTGATAGATTTAAGCACTTAATTGGATTATTACATCCCCGCTCAACGATGTAGTTGTAATGTCAAAGTTAGGTAGACGATTATAGGTCGGGAGACCATGATCATGTGATAAATCCTACGAATCTACAACCATGATAAGTAGTCTAACTAACGAAGTTCAATGGCATAGTATGATTGTTCGTAAGCCTTTACCCTGGGTCTCTATCCATTGAGTATCCAAAGTCATCACTTTTCCACATTAGGTACTTTACTTTTAGTTTACAACTCTAAACTCTCTTGGTTACTTTATCTCAACAGTTGAACTATAATTGGATAGTTGTCAACACAAGTCCTTGTGGGATTGAAACATGGCTTCTAAAAGGCCAATTTACTACTTGGTGAGACCACATACACTTGTGTGTGCACTAGGGCGCTGTCAAGTTTTTGGCGCCGTTGTTGGGGACTTGTTAGTTGGAAACTAACTTATTTTTAGTTTAGTTAATTGAGTTGTAAATAGTTTAGTTTTTTTATTTTCTTTGTAAGTTTCTTTTATTTCTCTTTTTATCACACTTCTTGATATGTCAACCTGGGATAGATGTTTTTTTAGTGTTGACAATTCTTGTTGTTTTTGTGGGGGACCACATCATAAGGCTTATTGTCCAAATTTAGATGGAAGTGTGTGGATGATACCTACATAATATAATGCAGATATTGTTCTATCTGTAGAGCAGACTACAACTTGGTGTTTGGTTTCTTGTCAAAGTGGTCATACTGCAGCTATGTGTGCTATCAATCCCGATTTAGAATTATTTGTAGGTTATGCTGAAAGGCAAAATTATATAAACAGCTACTATTAAACGGTGCAGAATCATCCACAAATTCAGGCATGGAACAACCAGCAGCAGCAGTTTCAGCAGCAACAACTAAACATACAGGCCACAACTCAAATTAGCAATTTGGAAAAGATGCTGAAACAACTTTTAGCGTCTCAGGAACGATTGTGGTAAAACATGAAGAACCAGCAGGGGGCTGCAAAGCAAGTGTATAATCAGCTGTAGGTAGATGTAAAGTTCACTCCCCAACTAGTTACAGACAAAGTTGCTGATAATTCAAGAAACTCTGAGTACTCGAAAACTAAAGCTATTGAACTGGTTAAGGAGACTACCGGCACCACTATATCCATAGATGCTGAGAAAAGAAATAGAGGATCCTAGTCAATCTATGGAACAAACACAAGAATCGCAGCCACTTAACTATCATCTTTCTTTTGAGACTGAAATTGAGAAGGTGAATATGAGTAATGTTATTGAGGATAGTATAAATTTTGAAGTGGTATTGGTTGGGCCTCACTCAATGCACTTTTCTACATTATGTGTTGATGATGTATTTTATGTGGAATCATCTAAAGTAGTGGTAGAGGGTGAAGATGAGGAACAAGAATCTTCTATTCTTGAGTTTACACAAGATAAGCAACATAAAAACATACCTTACCTCAAGGCTGAGTGGTTTATCATGCACATTCTATTACTTGGTTCCTTAATCTTTGTACCACCTCCCTATGAGTGGGGCAAAATGATGGATGCAAAGTTGGGGGTGAAATTCATATTTTCAAGGTGGAGTAAAAAGTTTATTGGGTTGTGCCATGAAACTAAATCAAGTGCTACTTGGGAGGCAACCAAGTTAAGTAGGTATGTTTTATTTTCAGTTTTAGTTTTTATTTCATGCAAGTTTTTGTTTTTGATTGAGTCACAGGTTGATGGGAAGTCTGAGTACCGGTAACCTGAGCTAAGAAGCATGGCAAAGACTAAGTGTAGGGTCTCCGGACCCTCTTAATATTTAAAGATTCTACTAGCTAGGCCTAGGGCCTCAAGGAGTATTTCTATCTCTTACTTTTAAGTTCACTTTAGGAACAAAGTAGATTTTTAAGTGTGGGGTGGGGAAATTCCTAATTTTAGGCTCAATTTAAAAAAAATGGTGTAAGATAATCTCGTTGGTGCTATTTTTTATTACATGGTGCAAGTATTTTAGTTGTATAAGCATGTTGAATTGTGTGAATTACTACTGTTGAGACTCCTAGGCTCATGTTTGTGACTCTTGTACTTGTGGCTTAAATTTTGGATTCATGCTATTGTTGGTTGAGCGTTTATGATGATCCTATGAGAGTCAAGCATGTGCCATGTGTGATGTGAGTTTTGTATATTCCTTGTTGCATATGATGTCTAGAACTTTTCCGGTGTGTGGGCAAAGTGAAAAAAAGAATCTGAGTTTAGGAGATGATTTAGGTGCTTCTCTGATAGCCTTGTTTTATACCTTCTTTTTGACATACCCTTTGTGCTTATTCTTATTTATCCCCCTTAAATGTTTAGCTTTTTCTTTGGTAGCCTTATCCCCTTTTTTGATGAACCATAATTTGATCCAAAAGCTTCTAAGCTCTTTAGTGTAATTAATTGAGTAAGGAGTTTGAAATCCGAAAAAGAAAAAAGGTGAAATTGAAGCCCCTAAGTGTTAGCTATTGGTGTTCAAAAAATTGATATGTGTTATGGTAGGGAGTTGAGTAATGAAAAAGTAAAAATTTGTTCAAATTGAATGAGTTGGGCTTAGCATACTCTCACCATAGTGTTAATTAATCGAGCTTAATGAGATGGGGTGAAAACAAAAGAATGGGGTATATAAAATATGGTGTAAACTGGTAGTTGGAGATTGGTTTTAATTGATAATATGTTGCATTAAAGTGTTTGGGAAGATAGTCACTATTCCAAAATAGTTCCTACCCATACCTTAGCCTTCATTACAACCCAGAAAGACCTAATTGATCTTATACTTGACATTCTAATATTAATGAAGTATTACACTAAGGGCAAGTCTATGGTTCATTATGTGTAACTTGTGAATTCTTTTTGAGAGTGAGAGAAACTTGATTCTTGTACCCATTGTAGTATGAATTGCATTATTGTAAGTAATTTTGGGTAACTCCCTTATTGTGAGGGGAACATATTTTGATGAATGTGGGGATTCATGTGATGTCAGTGATTGATGAATATGCGAGAGTTTGACACTTGTGGAGTCCATTCTTGAGTCTAGGATGTTTTGAAGTAGTATTCTTGAGATACCAATTGTGTACATAATATGCCTAGTGTAGAAACTTATATTCTGTGTAGTAATTGTAGTACTAGATTGAATGTCTTTCTTATAGTAGAAGAATGGAGTCTCTTCAGTTCATGGTGTTTATATTTAAGAGTTGTTTGAGGATGAACAAGGCTTTAAGTGTGGGGTGGTGATGTTGGGTGTATTTATGCATTCTAGCGCTATTTTTCTAGCCTATTTAGACTTGTATTGAGGATGATTCACGTGCTTAATTTTTTATATTGATATAAATGTGAATCTAAGTGCCCATTTCTGTGTTTACAATGTTTAATGGTTTTTTTCACACGAGTTTTGATGCAAATTTATCATTTAGAAGTCAACCGAGAAAACTAGTATAACTAGCTTATGCTAGGTGTTTGTCTAGTCCATCATGTTAGGTTCTAACGTGTTTAATGAGTTCCTAAGGTTTTTATTGTGTATGTATATGTGAAACAACTTGTTTCTAATTTTCAAGGGCAAATTGGATCAAGCCAAGGGTCAAAACAATAAGCTTAAGACCAAAGTGAATTAGCCTATGCTTAGCTCGTGTTTCTATTTAACCGTCTTGGATGTTGTGTTGTTTTGAGCTCTAAATTGTTGTGTTTAATGCTATAGGATGCTTGTAGAATGGATTATGATGATATATGAAGGATACACAACCTTTAAATCAAGTGAAAGCAACCCAAAAAGGCTTGGAATGGGTCAACAAAGGCACAATACAAAATTTGGTGCAATTTGGAGACCTGGAATGTCCCGAGCGCGTGTGGACTGTATGATTGGCCAATGGGAGAATTATACACAACAAACGGTTCAAAACTTACCCAACGCAGTGTATCCCTGTGATGAGCCCATGATGCACCCCTTATTCCACCGCAATGAGCCTGCAAATGGCCCTGGTTCCACCAACGGCAAAATTGTTCTCCTATAAATAAGACACTTGAACTTGATGCTAAATACCTTGGTCAACTTTGGAACTTGGGGAAGGGCTGGAAAATACTTCAATTAGGGTTTTTCTTCTTCTAATTTAGCTTTTTATTGGATTTTATCATGTATTCAATTATTTTGATTACTACTATGTCCATGAGTGGATAAAAGCCCTTTTCCGGGGTTAAGTCCAAGAACATGATTATTATTGCTTTGAATTAATTTATTTGGATTTTTTATCATATTTGTCTGTTTGTTTACCCTTTTTATAACTTTTTTGAGGATTCGCAACCCTTAGTATACATCTGTTGTCATCTTTGTGAACTCGGGAGGGGGAATAAGATGATAGAACATGGGGGTAAGTAGAGCAAGGTTCCTATTTCTTTATGAAATAAGGAATTTTAATTAGCATCTAGGATAGGAATATACCTAGAAGCCTTGTTTGGTTCACATGTAGGATGATAGCTTTAAGCACTTAATTGGATTATTACATCCCCGCTCAATGATGTAGTTGTAATGTCCAAGTTAGGTATACGATTATAGGTCGGGAGACCACAATGATGCGATAAACCCTACAAATCAACGACCATTATAAGTAGTCTAACTAATGAAGTTCAATGGCATAGTATTATTGTTCATAATCCTTAACCCCTTTACTCTACCCATTGATTATTTAAAGTCATTACTTTTTCGCATTAGTTACTTTACTTTTAGTTTACTACTCTAAAACTATCTTGGTTACTTTATCTCGATAGTTGAACTTGAATTTGATAGTTGTCAACACAAGTCCCTGTGGGATCGGTACTTGGCTTCAAAAGGGCCACTTTACTACTTGGTGAGATCACATACACTTGCGTGTGCGCTTGAGCGTTGTCATCTCCATGACTTATAACCCTCTTGGGGCATCATTTAACCTATTTGCAATCACTCAAACTCTCTTAAAACACTCTCAAAATTTCTCTAAGTCTCTTGGGTTAAGGAAGGATAGAGTTTCATCAATAGGAGCAAATTGGGAGTGACAAGGGTGATGTATCTCCATTATCTTCTTAATCTAAGGCATGTTACTCCTTCCTCAAGTTCCAACTAAAGGCATGTTTTATGAATTATTTTCATGGCATAAATGTTGTATGGTTTTGGTTTTTCAAATATATGTTGGAGGGTTTTGTTATAATGGTTGGTTATGGTTTTCCCATGTCTTTTACTTATGGTTTTCATATTATAATGGTGGTTTGAACATTTGGTTGCATGGGAATGGTTAATTGGTACATAGTTTTGGCTTTTGAAATACTATGCCCCCAACATGTTTGATAAAATTCCTATGAGAATTTTTTGGTTAAATTGTTGGACTTTTATTGAACTATGCATGGTATAACTTGGTAATGGAACTCTAAATGGTATAAATTGTTTAAATGGGTTGGAATGGTTAAATGGTAAGGTACTGGTTGTCATGGTTGGTCTAATTGAAAGCCTTGTGAGGTATGAAGGAATCCCCAAAGCAAACATAAAAATGATCACTTCTGGGGTACAAGGGATTCCCCCAAGTCAACTTAATAATGTAATCAATGGGTACATGGGAATCCCTTCTTCAATAAAAGTTTGGATAAGGACATTGCTTGGTAGCTATAGTCGGTATAACAATACTACTACTTATAGCCTTTGTTAATAATAAATAGAATAGTGGTTTGTTTGTGTGGTAATGGTTTTAATTGGACAATAATGGCGGGGTGTAATAGATAACCGTGAAGGTGAGAGTCCACTGGACAGACAGTGGAAACTCATGTTTTTCGACATGAGGATTGGTCATGGAGACCATATATGATACTTACGGGGTACATGGGAATCCTCTAAGTACACTTGTACATATGTATCATGGAGAGCGAAGGATACTCAAGAATCCCCTACTCCTATGGTATCTCCAGTTCGTGCGGCTACATGCATCAGAGCTTGTTCAGGGGGTTACACTAGACCCATATAGCCCGTAGGTGGTTCTAGGATGGTTAAGCTACATATTCTCAGGTTAATGGTTTTAAAGGCATGCTAAACCTTGTTCCCTTTCCCAGCATAGTTATATATATGTATATATGGTTGTGAATGCATATGGGTTTTTACTCTGTTTTAAAGTTTGACATTATATTATCCTTATCCTGAGTGCATAATAGTATTCATACGCTAACCCGTCTTTGGTGGCTCTATTCCCATGTGATGCAGAAACTGGCCATTCTACTCCTCCTTCTTAGTGATCGGATTCGGGATCAGTTCAGTTGGATTGAAGTTGTGAGCCTCCATATTCCAAAACTCTCCATTTCATGTCATGGATGTTTTTATATACTTTAGTTCTTTCATAGACATTACTTTTGTCTATTTTTGGGGGCATGTCCCAACTAGATATTGTTTTATTTTCGGTTAGAGGCTTTGTGGAACTACTATGGGTTGGTATAGCCTATGTCAACAGTGGTGTCAGTCTTAGTATTGACATTTATATTGGGGCAGATATCGTTTGACTATATTTATGATTGTTCCATCCTATTATGTTTTGGATTATATATATTTATATTTGTCACGACCCGATTTTTGAGTTATGATGGCAACTTTCCACCGGTAGGTAAACCTATACCGTAACCCAGAGCTACTTCAATGGGTTACCTTGGTAGAAATTTCCAACATAGACCCTATATAAGAACAAAATATAAACAATAGAATTCCATAACCTAAGACAACCGATATTCAAATACCATCCCCATGACCTGACAGTATTAGTACAAGAGCATCTACATTTGACAATAGGAATTTACAACTCAGAGTCTAAAATGTATTAAATAATCTCATACATTTGTCTTAAAAACAAAAGACAAATAAGGAAAGAGGGGGAAAGAGGGAAACTCGAACTCCTAGAGCTCACCCTATCTCCGAATGGTCTGCGCAGCACGATCCTGACTTAACGACGGCAACTAGAACCTGGGCCTGCAACAAAAAGGTATAGAAGTGTAGTATGAGTACCAACACATGGGTAGTCAGTAGGCATCATTGGCCGATTAAGCTAAATTATAATATAAAGACGATATAAGGTAAGACAATAACATAAAGTCAAGGTGTAGGATCGAACCTAAATCCTTTCCATCGTCACTTATTACAATAACTAAACTACTAGGACAATAGCATAACGTATCATATCAACATATACCATAATTATCATACAAAAGAGTAATCATTTTGGAAACGTGAAGCCACATATACAATATAACAAACATGTATTTACCATAATCAACACCAACCATCATTAAAATGTAAAGCACAAGAACTTACCACGACGTCCCATACCGCTGGGAAGTACACGCAAAAGAATACAACAAAGAACTCAACATAGTATCCCATACCACCAGAGAGTGCACCCAAGGAGTGCAATACAAGAACTCATCATGACGTCCCATACTATCGGAGATTACACCAAAAGATCAATCCATTAATATGTCAAGACACAACCACACATAATAACTCGCCCTAAGTTGAGGGTTCCCATTAACACCATGACCTCTTACCGAGGTCTACAATCATTATCAATACCGCAATTTAGCATAACAAAACCAATATAACTATGAATAGTTATATAGTTACTTAATCTCTATTTCATTGTTGAACTCCAAGTCTAGTCCATATTAGCTAATCTCCATATCCATGAAACACTAGTTTACAAGTCTTATAGTTACTAACCATCAATTAAGGAAAAGCTATAGGTTACCAATGCTATTAATTATTTACCCATCACAAGGCCATTCTCTAGTTAGGATTCTCATTATATAAATCATCAATTAGGCCATCACAGCATCGCATACTAGATGACAACTTAACTATTCATCATACCATACTAAGTCTATTACTATGGGAATGTTATAGGCATGTTACAACCTTAAGGACTAGTTTCCATATTTTAACCAAGTAAGGTCAACTAATTAGTTTACTAGACTCCTAGCCCACAAGTCGGAGTCATTTATTAGAGGCAACTAGTTATTACATAAGCCACTTTACTAGGAGAAATTCCATAACATAACCATTAATTCAAGTCAAGTAGATTTACTAAGTGAGCCTATGGTTCTACACAAGATTACACATACCAATTAGCATTAACACAAGAATATGCATAAATTATCTCTAGATACCGATTAGAGTCGACAAGGGTCACACCTCTTATTTAGTGGTTAATGATAAAGAATGAGTATCAATTACCAAGGAAGACATTATGTCTCGAGTACACAAATGGTTTAGACACACAGAGCATAACCTTACATATATACATTCACTTATATAAAGTTTCCCCGCATGGCATCATAACATCATTACCTCTTCCAGATTCATCGGGTATCATTATAACATCAACATATCCTCCAGATCCACTGGGTATCATCATAACATCGTTACCTCTTTCGGATTCATCGGGTATCATCATAACATTAACATATCCTCAAGATTAATCAGGTATCATCATAACATCGTTACCTCTTTTGGATTCACCAAGTATCATCATAACATCAATATATCCTCTGGATTCACCGAGTATCATCATAGCATTGTTACCTCTTTTGGATTCACCAGGTATCATCATAACATTAATATATCCTCTGAATTCATCGGGTATCATCATAACATTGTTACCTTTTTTGAATTCACCGGGTATCATCATAGCATCAACATATCCTCCAAATTTATTGAGTATTATCATTACCTCTTCCAAATTCACCGGGTATCATCATAACATCAACATATCCTCTGGATTCACCGGTATCATCATAACATGTTTCCCTCTTTTGGATTCGTCGAGCATCATCATAACATCAACATATCCTCTGGATTCAGCGGGTATCATCATGACATAGTTACCTCTTCCGAATTCATCGGGTATCATCATAACATCAACATATTCTCTGGATTCACCGGGTATCATCATAACATTGTTACCTCTTCTGAATTCACCAGGTATCATATACCATTACACATTTCCCCAAGACAACAACATTCATCCACATACATAGTCAAATCAATAAACATACACAAGTTTTCAAGAATAGTGTAATAGGGATGTAAGATACATATACCATCCTACTTTAGTATTAATCATCACCCCAGAATATGAGTATAAGTATGAGCATGAGCATTAATATGTTATACATAGTCACCACCTTTCCAAGGCTATCCATATCATAACTACAAGATAATTAATCAAGTATAGACATTATCCAACCATTGACCAAATGCATAATCCGACAACCGGGTTTAACGATTATAACTTCAAAAATGTAATCTAGACGTTCATCAAGTATCTAGGTCTCTAATGATTTCATAGTTCAAGCTTAAGGCGGGTCAAGTCCCACTCCTAAATCCCATGAATGCCAAAGTTTGCTATCACAAGACTAAATCCTACCCGAAATTAGGCTAAGTTATCTAAATCACACCATAAGGGCTTATCAATCCTTACTAAGACTATAGGGGAAGTCTTCTTCAAGCATTCTTTCTAAGTCAACCCAAAACCAAGGTCATTTCCTAACTAAGCAATACCAAGGTCAACATACCCTTAGGGTTAAGGTGCAACATCATTCTCATCTATTAGAGAAACTAAAGTGTTATCCTACTATTCATGAGACTACTAGTTGAACTATACAAAGTTCTAGGGTCAAGCATCACCCTTTGCAAGTTCAACAACCTATAAGAGTCAAGGAATCCCAAATATCACCATTCAACCATTTATCATATAAACCCCACCCAATCTCACAAGATATCAACAATTATACTACAATCAAGCTCAATCTAACTAGTAGTAAGCCTAAACTACCTTGAGTCCAAGCAAATCACGAACCAACAAGATTTGTTTTTCCTTTTCTTGAAGCTTCTTCTTCCATGAGCCAAGCTATCAATATTATAATCTAAGCATTACAATAAGAATAACAATACCCATTATGACACCATTATGCCATGGGTTCAAAAATAACACCAAACCCCTAAGCGGGTTCCGCCTTTGGAAAATGACTTTCTGAAGCCAACCTATTGTTGAACTATCATTGGGGGGTTATAACCCTCAAAAAATTTGAGTAAATCAATCACATTTGTGACTACAATTGAGTCTCAAAGACTTAGGGTCTTTGGGTCTAGAAATCAAGAATTTAGCACCAACTAGAAGGAATCTTACCTTAGATTTGTAGCAAGATTCAATTTCACAAGTTTTTTAAGCTCCTACTCAACCCACAAGACTTATTTAGAAGATTTTACACTCCATTAGGGTTTGTATCTTTAGGTGGAGGCACAAAATGGCCAAAATTTTGGGCAAAACTGCCCTTAAATAGGTTCCATCTAGGTCTCGGGTAGCGCGATCGCGCCCTCTGCCTCTCTGCATTTGTGGCACCGTATTTGTGCCTAGACCTCTGCGGTCGCGGCATCTCTTGCTATGCCAGGCATGGCTTAAGATTGGAACTTGGGTCCGAGCTTTAGCCAATGCCTCGAGATGCATCCAGAGTTCATTTCAAGCAAATAAAATATGTAACCACATAGATTTTGACGTTCCAAACTCGTTAACAAAGTTAGATTTTGCATTTAAGGTCATATTACTAGATTTTTTGCTTGGTGATCAATTAGGACCAACGAAGACTTTGAATTGAGAAAGTGGTTCTAAAAAACAAACGAATCGCCAGGTAACCAATCTATCGGTCCCGACATGTCGCTAATGACTTGGGGCATCCATGGAGAAGCTCTATTGGCAAAATAAGAAAGAATATGGACAATGACCTGAAGGGTCATTACAACATCCAGTGCTAAGGAGCTTTCATCCCCAAAAGTTAAAGACGACAAAATACCTGAAGTCTCGAACAAATGAGGGTACTGGGCCCACCTGTCACTCTCGATCTCTCAAGTAGACTCCTTTACTAGGCGATGCCTCTATTGAACCTTGACTATTGAAATATCCCTAGTCTACGATTGCCTCACATCACTATCCAAAATCAACACGGGCTTTTCCTGAAAGGTCAACTGATTATCCTACTGGACCGAGTCCCATCTAAGTACATGAGAAGGATCAAGAATATACTTCCACAACATAAAGACATAGAAAATCGGATGAATAGTGGCAAAGACTAGAGGTAAAGACAACTCAAAGGCTACCTCACTAACTACATAGAGAATCTCAATAGGACCAATATAGCAAGGGATAAGCTTACCCTTCCTTCCAAATCTCATCACAGCTCTCATAGGTGAAACATAAAGGAACACATGGTCACTAACTCTGAATTTTAAGGCACGAAGTCTACGGTCAGTATAGGCCTTCTTCCTACTCTAGGCAGCCTCTCAGCCTATCCTGAATCACCCTAACTCTATGCTATGAATCCTAAAGCAACTCTGTACCATAGGGCCTAATCTCAAAAGTGTTAAACCATCTTACCAGAGAACGGCATCTCCTACCGTACAAAGCCTTATAAGGTGCCATCTCAATACTGGAATAATAATTGTTGTTGTAGGAAAACTCTTTCAATGCTAAGTGTTGATTCCTCTGACCTCCAAAGTCCATAACACGGGCTAGGAGCATATTCTAAGCACCTGAATAGTCCGCTCGGATTGACCGTCATTCCGCGGATGAAAGGTTATACTCAAATCCACTCGAGTACCCAACTCCTCCTAAAATGCTCTTCAAAACCACAAAGTAAACATAGAACCACGATCTAATATGATAGACATAGGGACCCCATGCAAATGACCTATCTCTCAGACATAAATCTAGGCTAATATTGAAGGCCACCTGAATAGGTAAATGTGTTGACTTGGTCAAATGAGCCACAATAATCCAAACACCATCGTAACCACAGGTAGTACGAGGTAAACCACTAATGAAGTCAATGGTAATCCTTTCCCATTTCCACTTGGGAATGGGCAATATCTGATTCAATCCTCCTAGACACTAATGCTCAGCCTTAACCTATTGACAACACAGGCAACGAGTAACAAAGACTGCCATATCTCTCTTCATACCGTCCTACTAATAAAGTTGCCTCAAGTCTCTATACATCTTAGTCATACCAGTATGAATAGAATATCTAGAGCTGTAAGCCTCATGAAGAATCGACTGAATCAAGTCGTCAAGTCGAGGAACACAAATACAACCCAAAATCTCAAGATACCCTTAGAATCTATGGGTGTCTTCCAGACTCACCATTCACAACCTGATCATAAAGAAGGCACAACTTACTATCCTCGAATTGATGGTCCCAAATTTGCTCAACTAGTGAGGACCTTACCTCAACATAAGTCAAAATCCTCGCAAGATTTGAAATATCGAGGCGAACTATCAAATTTTCTAAGGACTAGATGTCCCATGCAAAGGGCTTTTGATAAACTGATATACACGCCAAACTATCCTGTACTCGCCGCCTTCCAACTCTAGACATCCGCCACTATATTTGTATTACCCAGAATAAACAACATAGAAATATTGTAGTCCATTAGCAACTCTACCACCTATGTTGGCAAGCATTAAGCTCTCGCTGGGTCATAAGATGCTGAAGACAATGACGATCGATGAAAATCTCACAATGCACACCTTACAAGTAATGCCTCCAAATCTTGAGTGCGAAAATTATTGCTGCCAGCTCCAAATCATGAGAGGGGTAGTTGCGCTCATTCACCTTCAACTTTCTAGAAGCATAGGCAATGACACGACCCTGTTGCATCAAAACACAACCAACACAAGAAGAATCACAAAACACTATGAATTTTTTGCCCTCAACTAGAAGAGCTAACACCAGGGCTGAAGTGAGACAATCCTTGAGCTTTCCAATGCTCAACTCATACTCCTCGAACCATCAGAAAGGAACTTTCTTTTAGGTCAATCTAGTCATAGGGGATGATAAGGTAGCAAAATTCTTAACAAAGCGCCTATAATAACCATCCAAAGCAATAAAATTGCAAACCTCAGTCGGAGATATAGGTCAAGCCCAATCACAAATTGCTGAAATTATAGTCAGATCTACCATAATACCCGTCTTGCACGCCACCTGTCAAAGAAAAGACACAGACTCAAGCCAAAACTTGCACTTGGAGAACTTGGAAAAAAGCATATACTCTCGCAAAACCTAGAGCACAACCCTTAAATATTGTGCATGCTCC